>OY755089.1:22849315-25304151 GCA_963576655.1 Gastrophysa polygoni
GAACTTAATGGACTAACATTTTTAGATAATTTATTATAAGTTATTTTCAAAATTCGATATCTCAAAATCGGTTGAATTTAGGAAATGATGCGCTTCATCAATTTTGTTCAGAATTTCGAGCAGAATTGGAATGTGGAATAATATACAGGGTGTCCCATTAGAGAAAAAGCAATTTTGTTTCGTCCTAACTTTTTGACTCATCCTGTATACTTAATTTTTCATTAGCTCAATGGATTTTAAAGAAACCCTACAACTTTTGTATCCTAACATTTTTCGCTAGCTATCTTACTTTAGGAAATAATCGACCGTTTCCATACATATCAGCGACCCTGTATATAGTTCGCATCCATTTCTGCCGTTGTTGTTGTCTCACGTGTGTTTATACGTTTATTTGGCAAAATTCGCGATTATCTACCGTGAAAAGAACGAATCTCAGTAGAACCGGTGAACTGTTTTCAAGTTTTCATTAGTTACACCATAACCTCAGTACCGTTACGCTTGTTCCTTTATTTGAGGTCAATGATATACGAGATTCGTTTCCTTTGTAGATGGATGATTTCTGATGGATTTGAACTCATTCAGATCAAAATTTGTGACAGGGTGATTCGACATAAATGTCCCTCCCTGTAACTTGGACATTTCTAAATCGATTCGAGATTATTGAACATTTCACGGCGAGGTTTTATACATTGAATCAACATTTACAGGGATTCTCAAGAAAAGCTCCTAACTAGTTGTCGATTTTTAAAATGTAACACGATGTATTTGTTTTTCACATTTGGTTAGGATATCACCAACCTCTTTCCTGTGCTAATACGTTGCAGCCTACAGGACGTTCTAAAATGTCATGTCAATATTGGTTCATTTCATAATTGTAAGTTCAAATATGTGTTCTTTCAGTTACCTCGACTATCGTTACTTGAAAAAGAAATATCGTTTGAGGAACACCGGGTATATCACGTCATTGATGCCTTGTCTAGGTGCGATTGAAAGTCATTGTGTTTTATGAGAATATTTCACTTAATTGCATGTTTCTCTACTGTAATCATTACAGAATGCAATTCAAGCTTTCCTTTCTTGCTGGTGATTTTTTTTCTGAATTTAATTGATGTTTGGCTACGGAAAATATTCAAATGCGAATAAACTTAGCCCGACACGATAAAATGTGTTCGGAATTGTTTTCCGTTGGTACTCTAGGTTGTTTTAATAATGGTGTTTTGTAACGCAACCAAAAAGGGCAAGGTCTAATAAATTCCTCGTTCAACAATGATGATACAACATCAAAATGATGTAAAACCAAATTATCTAGCTGGAAAAATGTATTGCGTCAGCAACATAACCGCAGATTCACATTTTCTCAATTTATCAGTACATCAAACTATACTGGGTGGCCCAATGAAAACGAAACAAGGCCGATTCGACATGGTTATCGTTCTCAGAAAAAAAAACGCCCGAACCGATTTTTATTTCGAGGGGGAAATATTTTGCGCGTGTTTTCAACTTTCTCACTTCAAACCCCTCGGAGGGGTGAGCTCCAACCCTTGAATCTCAAATGGGATAAGGGGTCAAGTGATACATCATTTTGAAGGTAATCGAAATATCTAACCAACGCTTCCTTGTTTTTGGAATTCAATGCAGTATTTCTCGAGAGCACACGTTTATGTGATGGAAAGTGACGTTTTTTTCCCCTTCACCACTATTTCTCATTTTGTAGTTGGTTCATTTAAGAAGTGCTTTATGTGGTTTTCTCGAAATCCTGTCCTATCCAACATTACATAAAGTATCATTTATTTCAATGTCAGTTTCTTGATCTCTCGGTGAAATGCATACCTTGTTTCGTTTCCATTGTGCCACCCTATATACTATATTCAAGTTGGGTGTATTTAAGTTGCTATTTTTTATCATTTTTGCAGCAATCAATCAATATAGTTTTCAAATCAACCTGGGGTCAAGTAATAATGTTGCTTTTGAAACAATCTTATCAATCCTCGTTTTATCACGAATTAGTCTTTTGAACCAGGTGCAGATTAATCTGGATACAATATTTTGAAATTCCGAATTTGTTGGACAATCTTTTGAATGAATCTCAACTTTCATCTTAATCTTCTGAATGCTCATTTGAAACCAGAAGGCGAATATATGTAATTCTTTTCTCTGAAGTCATTGAAACAAAACCAGAGACGTAGTTATTCGTAAAGAAATATCAAATGGAGTTGATGAATAGTTTGAAAATATTGTAAAGCAAAGAAACCAACTTGATTGATTGATTCCATCGAAAATTCAATAATCGTTTATAATTTCATTAACATTTTTCACTACCTACCTAGTTCATTACTATTAGGTTGGAACATGAAGGTTAAAATAAACATTTGATTATCCTCAATTCCCACTAAATAGCTGTATCCTGTACAATCTGATAAACATGATAATAACGTGAAAAGTGAAACATCATGTAAGTAAACAAACAAAACCAGAGACTCGAACATTAAATTAACAGTCTCAGTCGAAAATGAGGATTCTGAGTTCCATCCACTGTGCAATGAAACAAAGGCAACTTAAGATAGTGAAAATAATCAGTGTCGTTTTAATGGGCCATGAATTATTTAGAATAAACATTTCTCTTTCACAGAAACCGACTGAACTACAGTTGAGTATCGTTTGGTTATTTTGCTTGCCTCTACTTCTACTTTCACTCCGTGTATAAATTAAGTTCGTGCAAACTACTCGAAGTGATCCTACTTCAAAACTTTCTAGAGGTACACAGGGTGTTACAGAACTAAGGGATCAAACTTCTAGGGGTTATTCAGTGTTGCACTGATCCCATAGTTGTTTAACACCCTGTATTCTCTGATATTTGGGTATTATTATCATTAATTTCGATTTTCTATAAAAACTTCTTAAAAAGGGCTATTGTTCTGTTCTATATTCTGTCGCTATTCTGCCAGATAACAACCAAGTAATTTATCTATAACTTGTTCTTTTCTAAAATGTCAACGCAATTCTTGATGATGATTCTATTTCCTTTTCGTCTGGCCACACTGTATGTAACATTCATGCGCCCTCTTTTTGTTTTATTTGAGAGCTGAATTTACTCTCCAGCTAGTTTTGGTCGCAAAACTCTACAGGGGGTTATAAAACGGATTCATTCCTTTGTACAACGTTACCAAGGCTGAATTATATTAATCTCAATTGCATCCATCACGTGTTTCACGTTCTCTTTGTTCGTAGAAAGCACAATACCAAGACCTGAGCTTGACTAAGACCCATCCTGATATATTATGAGTCAGTCGTCTGTATTTCGTGTCCGAGTCGTTGGGGTGGATATATTCAAATAATTGACCTTGACATGATGGCATGCCGAAATTATAACTATGACTAACAATAACAAATCGTAAGGAAATCATTTCAGTTTAATCAAATATTTTATAATCAGAAAGTTCAACACATGAATCAGTTAGTCGAGTGCAATGCCTCGGGATTTTTCAACTCTTTCAATTCAGCAATTGATCAAGGACATCAGGTATTTGGAAGTGATTTTAATTGCAATCCTTCAAGGAAAAAAAGGAACCTTATCTAAGATCGGGACTATTGTCATGATTTCAATCCGAAGAAAGAGAAGGAAAGAGGGATCAAACATAACATCAGATCTTTTCGAGTGATTTTAATCCTACAAGGAAAGGAGAACCTACACCCCATCCTTACGTAAAGATTATTGATGCAATCATACGAGGAAAAAAGAACCTAATCTGAAATCAAAATTTTCGGAGTGATTCCTCCGAGAAAAATGAAACTTAGCCTATCACAGTCGTTTCCATAGTGGTTAAATCCTTCGAATGACCACGTAACCATTCTCTGAGTGGTTACAATCCTTCAAGGAAAAAAGGAACCTAACCAAACCTAACTCCAGGATTTTTCAAGTGCTTGGTTTCATCTTATCACAACACGAAAGGAGAAATGTTCGAGGAACATCGTATGAGCCTATAGTGTAATGTTGGGAGAGGTTGAACTCCAAATATTGTTGACAACACGAAGGGGAAACCTATAATGTTCGAGGAACACCGTGTTAGCCAGCGGTGGAATTTTGGGAGAGAAGGAAGGTGTTGGAGTTTTTCTAGCGATGTTCGACAAGTCTCGAGTACTCCAAGACTAGTCGAATTAGCCCTTTGTAGTTGGTGAGCAGTTGCTGAGGTGTAAAGTACTTCTTCGAACGGAACAGGAATCTGATTTTTTTGTGAAGCAGTTTTCGCAATGGACCTCACATGATTGTCCTATGACAATCCTGTTGGTGATGATACTAAGCATGGAAAAAAGATGTTCCAAGAGGAATCAGGATAAAAATGATGTCTCAGGAAATAGTGAACGACACTATATTAAGTACCTTCAATTGAAGAAACTCTCTGATCTCAATGTTCTTCCTTTTATCCAGGTAACAATGTGTATAATACCGTCGAAAATTAACAAATCCTAAGCAATAAAATTCACTCAAATTGTGAAAAATAAAGACAAGAATAATATCTGTTGGTTGATTCTTGGAGAAGAGGTTAACGTTCCTGGCATGAAGAGAAGATTTTGCATATGTGAAAGTTTCTCACGAATATGCATAACTGAAATCGCAAACGCTATAATCTCCGTATACAGAAACTCTGCAGACTCATAAAAACTTAATCATCCACCGGTTCTCACTGAATACAGGTATTCTCAAAAGATGCAAGCAATTTTTATGAATGAAGTAGAAAAATAGATTCTCAAGGAATAATTCGAATATACAATATCTCGAGGCAACGACATCGATTTGCGACAAAAAAAAATGTTGGCAGCTGTTTGTAATTATCTTGGATTATTCAACGTTGAGTACACGGTGACGCGTTTTCACGAAATTATACAAAAATAAATCTGTGATATCGATATTCGAGATATTGTTATATTTGCCATTGCTTCAGTTGAGAGATGCGGCAATGATTTTCCTAGAAAAAAAGCAAGGATATGTTGTCGGAAGGTGTGCTAACATCTTTGTCTGGATTATGGATTTCTCGAAGTGTTGATTATATACTAACACCTCTGGAATGCTGGCCATGCAATTCATGGAGATACCTTTTACTTTTTTTTTCAATATTGATTTGACTATTGACAGATCGCGAATTCGATCCAACATTCTATTCACTACCATATTAACTCATTATGAACTATCCAAAATTATTACCATTTGATGTATTCAATGAATGACTATTGTCAGAATTAATCATTTCTTTATGGAAGTTGCATGGCGGATATCGAAAAACTCAGATCATATCAGCGGAACTAATTACTTCACCCACCAATAAAAGGTAATGAAAATAAAGTCACTTCTCACTTTTTTAATGATCATTTCAACTGGCTGTATGTATATATGTGACCTTTAATCTGTCCAGTTATGTATGCACCCATTTTATATCAGTTTTTCTATTGTAGTTTTTCCAACCACTTAGTGCGATTACGTTAATAAATAAGGATTAAATTGCTCATGGTGGAGTTACAATAAATTTCCCTTGGAAGTATAAATTCAGTTCGAATCGAGTCTCGGAATCAGAAATTATTTAAGATTTCTATTTTTCTTATCAAATCATGAAATGAAACTATTATTTTTTCTGTATTATGCGTCAGTTTTAATTGAAAATAATCAACGAATTGGTAATGAATATGATCAAAGGAATAATGATGAAATAGATATGGAAAATTCTGTACATGAAATTGAACTCCAAAATATTCGAATGCGATGTTGAAAAGTAAGATAAGTGCGTTGACCTAAAATAGTAAATGTGGCAAACTGTTTTTCATGCCAATGTCCGACGACGAAAGTTGCTATCAAAAAGGAAAGCGGTTGCTATTGGCATTCACTGAAAACACACGAGGAAAAACATGAATTTTCAATTTCATTTCATACCTTTCGATAATTTTTATGAATTGAGAAATCGGGTTCGAGAACTTTCAGTTGTTTCAAGACGTATTGATGATTACAAAATCATTTGCGTTCAGTATAGGTATAGAATGGAGAATAAATAATGAGGTTCTTGAACTGATGATGAATTTATTAAAGAGAGAAAACATTTCTGCTCATACACACAGGTCTGTTGCCACGGAAACCGACAATCAATTGATTCAATATTCATTTGTTCTCTTCCTATCCCATTAATGTCCAGTGGCGTACTGGTGAGTGATTTTTTCAGGAGATATGCATGGGACATTATGTATATTGTGTTGTTTTGATCATTCAGAGTATTGATCTAAGAATACTTGGTATGCATCGTTATCGTATGACGAACACGAAATGATAGTGCGAGTTTTACACTGTATTCTTTCTACGGCTTCTTGCCGATCTTTGAGGGATTCGTAGGCTTTCCCATATTTTTCAATTGATAATTCTGCAGTGGACAAACGATTGTATTGGAATGTTTCGACCGATTTTCATTTTTCTTTGATGGACTTGTAGAAGATCCAGACCTTATTTAGTCTTCGATATAAGGATGCGTTTGGCACCAATAGCCAATAATATGTCTGGGAATGTAGAGAATTTCATGACTTAATATCCACATGATTCATTTCTGCAAATAGAATACAGGGAATACAGGGAATCTTCTCTGGATTCCAGCCAATATCGACGAGTTCATAAGAGACTCTGTCTCTTCATAAGGAAATTGCTCTTAAATTAGCTTCTATCTCATCATCATCCTGTATTGATTTTTCATAAAAGTATATAATTACCATATCAATGGTTAGTCAATATTATGCTCGGTTATTAAGTAAATAATAAACAATGAACTACTTCGCAAGAATGCCATCGAGAACAGTATGAGTTATTCTTATCATTATTCATGAGGTATTCCAAAAATTCATAGTAGGGACAACGGAGTATACATATTTTTCAATCATCTTTAGCATTCACAGTGTTTCATGAGTCTTCAGGTCTGTGCTCAGGGTAGATTTCTTGTATTGAAGGAAAGAGATAGTTCCGGAAACGTTTTTATGATTGAACAAATAAATATAAGATACGAAAAGTTGTATTTTGGATTGATAAATATTGCACTAGTTGCTCTGAACTAGTATGGTGTTACATTTAAAAACAAAACAGTGGTGTAAAATCATTCTTCAGAACGCCACTTGAGGAACAAATAAATAAATAACGAATATTGAGATAATAGCGGATAATAGAAAAATAGTGATTTTTCCGGAATTGATAAAAACTAAAAATCTTTGACACCCTTTGTATTTTCAAAAGTATTTACGTACTGTGGAAAAGGGTTCATGAGAAATATTTTATATTTTTCTCAATACGAATGAGGCACTTTGTATATTGTGCGCATACTATATGTACATTTTGTTTTCATCTTGTGACAACACAAAAGAAAATCCTCTAATGTTAGAGGAACATCTTGCCAGTCAGCGGTGGATGATGGGAGAAAAGGAAGGTATTGGAATTTTTCTTGAAAGTTTGGTGGTCGTGAGTATCAGGAAAGACCTCACTAGGCAAAGAGTTCCACAACTTTGCTCTTCTATTGATGAATGATGCTTGGTAATGAAAAGTTCGGTATATTTTGACCCTGACTATGGATGGATCTCCAGCCTGAACTCGTCTAGTTTATGTTATAATCGAATTGACAGAATAATGTAATGAGAATATGATATGAAAAAGAGGTGGATCAAGAGAGAAATGGTAAGGAAGAAGAATACTGAGGAATGATTGGAAAATTCTAATTGCTGATATCGAATATTTTCGACAGCTTTAAGAGTGAGAAGCTCTATCTAGCATTGTCCTGTTGATGACAGAACAACCGTACGAAACGTCGTACAAAAATCAGAAATTGCCATGATGATGATGGAATATAAAACGTACGAAACGTTCGAACGAAAATTTAGCGGTCAACGATCAAAACAATCAGACCAGGCGAGCACGGTCGAAGACATCGACAAAGAGAAAGGTGAGCAAAAGACGTTGACACCTACATTCGAACATACCAGGCCTGCTTGATGGCGTCGGCCTCCGAAGAGCTGGGCTGGCCGGGTTTCTGTCTGGAATGCTTCGAGATGAACGTCATTTTGACACTCGGAACCGACTACCTTCTGCGCGGCATGTTCACTTTTGACAGCTGTCAAACGTTTTGCGACCTGTGTCGACAACACGCGACCATCGACTGACCGTACGTGCGCCTCGACCGGTTGCAACCGACTGTCGATTTGAGAAAATGAGACAAACTGTTTTGGTGCGTTGCGCGCAGCGTTGCCAGCTCGGTACATTTCGCAGGAGAACTCGTGATTTAAGATTTCCCTCTTTTCCTCCCTTACGATTTTCTCTCGTCTTGAATATGATGTTTTGATTTTTCAGCACGTTTTACCCCTATAAAGTTAGCTCGATAGAAAATCTATGGAAGTAAGTTCAATAGTTGTGGGGAATTTTTCGTGGAAGAAAAAAATGCTCGCGACTTTTTTTTCAATCAGTTATTAGTAATTTTCATGGGATATCCTGGAATCTATGTAAATTTCTAGTATTTGGCATCACGGCACTCACATTTTAACCTCCTAAATAATTTGTCGGGCCCCTATTTTTTGATGGGGCGGTTCTGCTAACTCAAGATTGAGTTCGCAGAGCAAATTAACATAAAATAGCATCGCTGTTGTTATCAAAACTTGTCAAATTCCAGTTGAAGTGAAAACATTAGATATAACTGAGTTATTAGCAATTCTCAGGGAAACTATGGAAATTTCAAGAATTTGGCAACACGGCAGTCATATCTCGACTTCCACGAGAAGTTTTATGGATGAATCTTCTCTATGTTCTCTAGCAAATCATCCTTCATAACAAATGACGAAAACAATCTCGTTCATAACAATAGAATTCATTATAGAGATATCATATCCGTGTATCGTTTTTGAATTTTCACCGAACAACTGTTGAATGAGCAAAAAATATTTGTCGCCAAATTAGTTTTTTTAAATGGGGCTGACTTATACGTCCCCTTAATGTACAGATTGTGACAGGAGTTCATGAATTTTATCTTTTTCAAACACGATGGCACTGCATTGATATAGAATAAAATGATTTCCATGCATTTTTCAGAGGAAGTTTTTTTTACGTTCATTTGTACTACAGTACATGCCATCTTGTTGTCCAAAGAACAGCATATCACTGAGTTTCTTTTGGAATTATATTATATAATTCCTCTGGCGAAAATTCTAACCTGTTAACAATAACCTCGACAATAACTCTATAGAACGATGTACAGAACACTGGTGGAGCTATTCTGCCTATTTGCCTATCTAATTTCTCTAACCAGAACTCTAACGTACAGCTAACTTGATAACAGCATTTTATTCGTAATAGCGGAAAATCACTCAAATGTCAGTTGTTAGATGGCGACATAAAAATGAAAACAAAATTGATAATTGCACAATCAGTGTTAGAAAAATGTTGATTCAGAAGTAGCAATTTAGGTTACTTCTCAATTTTAGATCGAACTACATATAATTACAATCTCAAAACGTCAGCTATTCGTACAGAAATCTGTCAAAAATGTCACCACCTTCTGGGAAGTTTCATAACTATTAGGCCATTATGGCGGAAAATGCCGTTAACGTTTTTGACGAAACAATACACGATCAGTGTTTCGTACATCGTTCTCTATAGATTGAAGCTCGCGAGAAATCTCATGCAAAGAGATCAATGAAATCCTTGTTTACGCTCTGATCGTAAAACACTTTCGAGCACTGACCTAGACTACAGTTTCGTAGATCGTCACTTATTTTTATCCCGCTATTTTCGTACCATTCCCGAGAGGAATTTCCCGTGGAGATTGAATCACAGCGATGAGTTTTCTGGAACGGGTTGATGACTAGTTCGCACACAATTCATCGAAAATGTATGATGAAAATAAACGTCAGGCACGAATATCACTGAGTGTTTTTTTTTTCTAAGGCAAATTGATTCGTATAACGCACGCTTGATAAGGAATCTGGAGTACTACTTACTGTTGATAAGAGCTTTAAACACTCGAGTTGTTGAGATGGTGGGTGTCATATTATCGCTGCAACTGCTGGAGGATGTTGTAATACGCAGTACAAGTACAGGCTTGTATAGACACGATATGGATAATTTTATTGAACGACGATCAGGATTATTATCTTGTTCTCTAGAGAATTTCCTTCGCCATTTCTATTCATTTTGACATTCTCTCACAATCTCAACAGTCACAAACCAAAGACAACTTGTATTGTATAAAGAGTGATTAATATAAGTGGGTACTTCGAATCAAAATGTCTCAAGTGCAATATGTGTGTCTGATATTTGCTTTTCTGATATAGTCGTTTGCATAGCTATTGATCATGTTATATTGATCGATTGAACATAGCAGTGGATATTAGTATTTTTTTCGACAGCACGAAAGAAAATCGCTCGAGGTATCATGATAGACCAAATTTCCAGATCATCAAATCAAGGAGCCTCAGCGTAAATGTTTGGGAGTGAAATTTCGAACATGTGGACAGTATCCAGGACAGATCGAATTTGCGTTCTGTATATCATAATGAATTGCTTGCGAGTTGCATACTATACTTTTTCTATGACAACATAATGAACGTTTAATTTAATTCATTTAAAACATTGCAAAAACTTTGAAAGAAAAAAAACTGATGATATTTCACTACTCTGAATTCGCCGCTAATGGGCTTTCTATCAGATTCAATGGATTTATCGATGTCATTTTGCTGTGAAGATCTTCGACTTTTTGGGTCTGTAGTCGTTAGACTGCTGCTTGAGGAATGCTTCCAGTTTCAAATATTTGGCTATATCTTTATCGTTGTAGATACTAGGAGTCGTTCTTCTTCTTCTTGTGACCACAAATCGGAACTTTCAATTTTTTGGCTTGGTCATAAAAACGTTCTCAGAAAACGATTTTGTCCATTCCAAAATAAAGTTATAAACGCATTGATACATACTTTTCGACGCGTCAGGTAATAAACTCAGTGTTGTTACCTTCGCTGCTTCTATCATGTTCGGAGGTGTCAAATTTACGTCAATATCACTATCAGTTTCCATTTCAATTGATAGTTTTTATAGAAAACAACTATGAAATTACTCGTTACCTACTAAAACTTTGACAGAAACGATCTGCTGACATTTCATCAATTGCAAAAATGAAATTCTGTACAAAATGTGCTCGTTTATGATTCAAGGTACGGTTATAATATGAACATTTATCGAGGTTTTCGCAGACAAATACCTTTTTGTACAGAACAAGAAGCCAATTTTTTCTTAAGCAGTTCTCGCAATGGACTTCACATAAGAGAGTAGTGCTGTTGGTGGTGATACTGAGCATGGATACTTCGGGCATTGTGTGATCCGCCTTTTTCGTGAAGATACAAGCCGTAGTGCTGCGAAACTCTACTAGATTTTCGGATCCTCATTTCGAGATTATTGCTGGGTCTTTTTTCATAGTATCGACATGTCTTGCAACTCTCGCCTCATCAGATAGAGATATCCAACAGATCGATGATGTGGAGCAAAAATAAAGTCGGTGCCAAAACAGGTCCTTGTGGGACACCAGCAGTGCCAAACTCGGTCAAATGTTCTGGAGATATCCAATATATAGTGGCATGCATTAGGACGAAATAATATACCGTTCCTAAATCTGAGAAGACATAGAATTTCCTGCAATAATTCAAGCACTTGGAGATTATAAGTGGAAATTTCAACTAACGCCAGCCACTGCTGATTAATTCAATCTTGAGGCATCCGGACCCTATCAAGCACGTGGCAAATTTGTTGAAATTCCACCAACACAAGTGATCATGATTGGGATTCGCTCAGGAAAAAAGTGTCTGTATGTACTCAAGTGCTTTTATCAGTTCTGTGGTATACAAAACACATTGATAAGCAGTGTTTACTTGCACTTACGTCACGACGAGTAGGTAATTACAGACAGTATTTATTACTTGCGAGATCATTTCGAACACTCGATATGCTCGAATTATACACTGTGTCAGATTCGAAAGTTGTCAGTGGGAATATCTTTGGGAAATTAAAACAAAAGGAACCGAATAGGGAAATAAATGCTTTATTTCGAAAAATGCCAATTGGAAAACGAAATGTCAAGATCTGCCACCCGTATACAGGGTGAGTCAAAAATGTGTACCGAGCTTTCTGGGGGTGATAGAACATTGAAAGTGTAGTTTGATGATTAAACTCATGACCCAAAATGCATATTGAGGGAGATATATCCCTCCAAAGTTGATAAAATTAAAATAATTTCTCCGCATAACTTCTGAACGATGAAAGCCACCCGATTGAAATTCTGTGCATGAATGTATGTTGTGAAAATACATTTTTTCGTCACACTTCCACATGTCTGATATTGTTATAAAGGGTGTTTTCAGAGGGTGAGTCATGATTTTTTGTGGAAAACTTTTTTCCCCGTATTATTTTCGGTGAAAAAACAGGAGCATCCGATGGAGCGAAGAAAATTACATGAAAAAGGTACTCTTATTCAAATACAAAAAATTGAGCCGTTCGTGAGATATTTGAGTTTGATATTTCAGCAGCATTTGCATTTCCGAAGCACTCGCCAAGCATTAGAAGCATATCAGTTTGTTCAGAGAACGAATAACCTGCCATATTTCTTAAAATCTCAGTTGATAATCGCAGTGATAAATGACACAGAAAAACCACACGAACAAATCGACTACAACAATGTTGACTCGAATGTTGATGACATGAACGTCAAAATTGAGAACAAAATTATTCATCATGGCCTGCTAAAATATTGTTACTGCGATTATCAACTGAGATTCTTAAGAAATATGGCAGGTTATTCGTTCTCTGAACAAACTGATATGCTTCTAATGGTTGGCGAGTGCTTCGGAAATGCAAATGCTGCTGAAATATCGTTATACCGATGAATCTCGCGATGAATAAAATCAATCTGCTGATATCATGTAACTACAAAAACTCAAATATCTCACGAACGGCTCAATTTTTTGTATTTGAATAAGAGTACCTTTTTCATGTAATTTTCTTTGCTCCATCGAATGCTCCTGTTTTTTCACCGAAAATAATACAGAGAAAAAAGTTTTCTACAAAAAATCATGACTGAAAACACCCTTTATAAAAATATCAGAAATGTGGAAGTGTGACGAAAAAATGTATTTTGACAACATACATTCATGCACAAAATTTCAATGGGGTGGCTTTCATCGTTCAGAAGTTATGCGGAGAAATTATTTTAATTTTATCAACTTTGGAAGGATATATCTCCCTTAATATGCATTTTGAGCCATGAGTTTAATCATCAAACTACACTTATTTTTCAATGTTCTATCACTCCCAGAAAGCTCGGTACACATTTTTTATAAATTACCAGGCTTCCGATGGAAATTTAAAACTAGCAATTAATGAGCTAATTTTTCACTTGTTTCTCAAATCTCGTACTTGGAAAAATTCATCTGTCTCAAGGTATATTACAATCTGTAATGACTTCGTCGCATCAATATAAAATCACTGTTATCGAACCTTGGCAAAATGTCCATAATGCACGAACAAAAAAAAAATCAATCTGGCAGTCATCCACAACTTTTACATAATGAAGTATTCCTAGCAAGAATTTCGGACTTCTAACTATAGTTTTAGTACTGCTTTATTTCTCCTACCGATCAGTCCATTTGGCAACAGAATATAAAATGTTTGCTAGATGCATTTACGTTGCTAAAGCAAATTTCCAAAGTTACAACACACTAATGGCGGACATTCTCGATATGAATAGAGTGCTGTGCATTTTTGTCGTCGCTCGAACGTTGCACAAAGCCCTCAGGAATATTTGACAGGTCGGATCAGAAGGATCATCCTTTATAGAAAGGTAAGGGTGATTGAGAAGTTGATGATCATTTCCTTGTAGTCATTTCGTTAAATATAACACAGTCTATATCACGCAGGGAGTTTTCGAAGGTGAAGCATTTTCTTAAACAGCATTCAGAATCCATCAGAACAGATTTTAAATGATTCGCGAAAAATATTTCCAAAATTTTCCTATAGAAAAAATGGTGGACTTCATGATATGGGAATGTTTCCTGATTGTTTTATGTGCTTATACATTTCCCTGTGGGCGAAGAAAAAGCAGTTTTGCAGCTTCATTTCCGTTGATGAATTTTGGAACTTTTATACAGGTTGATTTTTGGTACTTATATTGTTTTAATTGATGGAAAAAAAATGCAGCTTTCAAAACGCTCTGTGTTCGAAAATATAGGCATGTATTTTGTTTTGCAGATGTTCACAATGGAGCAGTACTCAAACGAATGAAAAATTCGAATTCTCAACCAAATTGGATATTTCGAAATGCAACGATATGCGAAGATACATAATATTTATGTGAGAGAAAATTACGAGGAAATCGAGACTTGACTTGGTGAATGTATCATAGAACCTATTTTCTAATATAGATTGTAGAAAATAATATAAAAATTAACGGCCGCTGGATGTCCTTTTTGTCACCCGTTATCTGAATAAGCGAGTTTGATAAAAAATTTAATGAGACTTGTAGAGTTATATTTGTTTTTATATGTGACAGCCAAACATGATACTTAATATTTACAGATGCTTGGCGATGAAAAAAATGTGTATGACTTCTCGTGTGAGTCGGAATCATTGTGTGCTGCACCCTTGATTTCTAAAATCCTTGGAGATCAAAGAAAATAAAACAAATAGGCACCCATTTCGAACTGATATTTCTCGACTATTTCCGACATTCTAATTTTGAACAACATTTCAGGCATACGTATCACCTCATTCTATCTATGTAGAAGTCATTCAACTCCTATACGAGATCTGGATAAGATCAGAGTTAGCATGGTACATTTCCACTATCTTAGCGACTGTCAGTCAGTATCAAATGTGCTGGACTGAAGAAATTAGTTAACTTTCGAATATAGTCGAGATGTTGTTGAATCTTGAGTCGCCTAATTTCAAGCTTTCTGGTGATTCAATATGGCTGACTTCACGCTTCACGGTTCAGAATGACTCCGAAATTTGTGAGGTGCAAATCATTTCACACAAGATTCCGTTAGATTTGCATGGACTGTCTAGGTTCAAGGGTTTTTACGATTTACGAAATCTGAAGAATCTAGCTGAGATTCCAAAGATTCCAAAACTCATGAGGTCGCATTGGAAGATTTTATTGAAGATGTTATTTTGACAACACGAAAGGAAAAGATCCGAAGAAAGATTGGCAGAGTCAAAGAGAGCTTTGTGGATTTTTCAAATTGGAGCTTGGATTGGTCCAAGCGGATTCGTGATGTTAACATCCTATTGTTAGGCTACTATCAGCACTGATTCTTTTGTTGCAGACAGTTTCTGGAATCATTTGTCTGACTGTCTGAGTTTAGCTTCAGTAAAATCCTCATTATAATCAATAATGGTCGTTTTATGGTATCAACCATGGATTCCTTCCTTATCATTGATTATATGTGCTTCCCAATATTTGTTCCAATAGGTCAGTTGTGGAATATTCATCAGCTATGTTATTTTGATCAACTATACGATTTCTGTTTGGTTTGCAACCAATTTCAAAGGAATTCAACGAATATTTGGTTTCAATCTTTGCCAGCATATAAACAATTTTCCAGTGAACAACTCTTGATCCTTCATAGCCATGGTTAAAGCAGAAGTTTAGCTGATCTGTGTTACAGTTTAAACAATCCACAATCAGGGAATAATCAATTATATTTGTCAGAACAGTGGTACCTGTGTTTGTACCTACCTACTTATAGATAGGTACCTGACGGTTCATTTTCAAGTGAGTCTATCAAATCCTTTTGTTAAGTAGGTACAACATTCTATTCTGCACTTGAACTCGTAATTTATATTCTATAAAGAAAACTTGTTGATTCATTGTGACGGACCATAAATGAAGCATTACAGTCCTGTACGAAGGATATAAACGTTATATATTGCGAGCATTGGCGTAATCCACGATGATTTCTATCGACATTCTCTTGGAAGTAGACAACATTTTCTCTTTTCATACTTACATGTCACCTGTCGGTCGATTCCGATAAATGTAGGCCCAAAAACCTATCTAGTGCCTAGACACGCAATTCCAAGTCTACCGGACCATCACGAATGTGTCACGAAGGGTCAATGACTGTTCGTTCACATCCTCATCCTGCACTTGGAAGTGCACTTTTTACAATGCACGAAAGAAACGTTGTTCATTTCGACGGTAACAGTTCACAGCCTGCTTTAATGATACAGTTCGGAAGGGTGCACTAACCGATCTGTCATCGAAGAACAATTGAAAGCCCCACACACTGTCACAACTCGCAAAACGATCTTCGACCAGACAAACTTGTTAGACGATACTTGTTAGTCGCGCACGAATATTATCGGTTTTCTGTTTGATTTGGGCTCGTTTTCGAGTCATTGTAAATAGACGGGGTATGTCAAAACGACGACCCTCGACGACATAATGGCCGAAGGACGGGACTTGTGACGTCACGCGAAACGTTCGCTCGTCGTGTTGCACACGTACAAAGCGAGCAGCGCCGGCTCGATCTCTCTGCTCTTGATTTCGATGCTTTCGACGTAGGGGATGAAGACAGGACCGGCCTAGCCCACTTCAGAATAGAAATGAAAGAGAGAATATGCTTCATTGAATGATAATGATCTTATTGATAATGGAAATGAATTACAAAAACTAGAACTAAAGGAAATCGCGGGAGTCAAACGTTTCAGCAAGGCACGCATCTTGTCATTTTTAAAGTTTCTGATAGTAGATAATAAAAACATTATTCAGGTTTATTGAATATCAATGATATTAAATATGTTTCCAATGTATTAATATTGCATCGATAGTGCTATCGAGCTGATAATGATAGATATCAGATTTAGGTTATGTCCCAAAGTTTAACTGCGCTTCGAAACCACCCTTCCAATTTGAAATTGGTTATTCCAAGATGAGTCGATGAAGAAGCACCCTGTTATCAGAAATTTCGTCTGTCTGAAAGTGTAAACATTACAGAGGAAAATATTATTTTCCGTCGACCTCGTATCAACGAGTTTGTTTAACGTTCATCGAATTGATCGTTAATGACTCCTATTAACGATCAATTTCTCTATTGATGCATGATTGTGGTATTCACAACCAAACAAACATCGTGGCGTACCATTTTGAAGCTGATATTCCGTGAAATCTGTATTTGAATGAAAAAAAAGTATATCAATCAAGATTTTACTACATGTTCAAACAGCTCAACAAAAAAGTGTTTTGGATTTATAATTTTGACAAATGTCAAAGTCATAATGGCTGACGAGTTGACTGTCATAACTTTTTAACCCCGATCAAGTTTCCTCTTTTTCGAAAATTTTTGAAAATTCGAAAAATGGTCAATGTGGGGAATTCAATGTTTTGATTCAATGTTACTCACATATGAAAATGGAAAATTATTTCAGAAAGTAATAATCAAGAGTATTCATTTTTTTATGGCCACCATGATGTGCTGGTTGAATAATATACTATATCCTTGGAATGATTCCAAGGGATGTGCTTGTGTGGATTCATTTTGCCTTTATCTAATGGTTTTTTGTTTGAACGTCAACAAAAATTGCATATTGGATTGAATTCCGTGAATTCGGGATTATACAGACATTTCGTGTAATAACAAATAATTTTACATTCGTAATTTCTTAGAAGATTTCAATATCTTCTTGATAACATAATTATAACATCTACGTGCTTTTCTTTGATCAACATAATATTTTCTTTACTCGAAATCATCGATCGAAAGTTACACAAGACGGAGTTTATGCAACAATATAAACATGGTTTTTCCAACACTTATTAGTTTCTCTGTTATGCATGATTTTAGAAAATTCGAAAATGATGAATTAACAAGAAATTTTAGCTAGACTTGGCACTGAACACTGATAGTGATTGAAACCTCAAAATGGCTACCATTGTAAACCTGGCAACATATCGATTGCTATAAGAAAAGTATCTCAATTGGTTGTTACGATTTTTCTCGAGTAAACATATACAGATATCACTTACCCACAAGTATGAACAAAAATAGCTATCTATTCAGAATAAGGGTTTATTATGGATCATACCTTGAGTACACAGCATAATAACATTTCATTCCAAGCACTTTTATAGGCGAATTCTGGTCACTGGGCTCAAAATCTCTTTGGAAATCTGAAACAAAATAGAATAATCATTTAGGATGCTATTTCACAAAACATGAATCAACCTACCTCTGATGTTTGATTTTAAGTTAATTTCAGCTGCATTCTTGATGGTCAGGATGGGGCAAGCACCTACCCTGGTTGGTGGCCATATTCATTAGCGATGGACGATATTCTGTTCGATTTATATTCCTGAAGTTCCCTTCGTTTTTGTAACCCTCGACACATTTTTCTACGAGATGTCATATTGTTCGCATTGTTTTGTACAACATAACCTCGAATTATCACCTGAAGAAGGAGAAGACAGTTAGCGGTTACTTTGTCAAATTCGTTGAAATTGAAGTCCTCTTCTCTTTTCTTTGGACCTTGGCTCTGATATCCGATCTCAGGAGACCCTCTTAAATTACATCCTCTTCGGAAATCCTTTCAGCTGCACTTGTAAAACAGTCTTCTAGACATATTCTAGCCCTCAGGTAGTATTTCACGGAAAAATCTTGACATCGAATCATACTCTGTCGGTGGTACGTGGTGGTACTCAGTGGAAACCACTCATTTTTGTTCAGTGTTCCCAACGTGAAATCGGGGAATATTGGCAACTCCCTAGGCATCTGTCGGCGGGAGCAAAAAATGGATAGGAACCATTTTGAAAACTTTTTCATGTGAATGAAATACTTGGACTACGCTTCTGCGGAATCGTCCTTAAATTTTTGATACTTTTCAAGAGATATCACGAATTGTGTATACTAAACAATTTCTCACCTAGTGTGGATTTTCTTATGAATAGTTCGTAAAGTTTAATCGGAATACTATAACTTCAGTGGAAGTCACATTGAGGCCACCCAAAATCACCGGTAAGTTTTCAGTTCCATCATATATGTTCGTGAACCATTCACTGCAATGTGTATCATCTACGACAACCCAGTGCAGACAGTACTCCAATAGTTCTGATGTCCGCCTCTTTTCAGGCCTTTTTGGTTTTATTACTACCTCATATACAAAGGGGGTACATACCTCGGGCCCTCTGGGAGTTGATCCCACCTCACCACTCGGGGCGACGAAACCACCACCTGTCTGGAATCTGCACCCTGCTGATTGTTCTTCGGAACACCAATTGAAGGGTCAAAGTGGGGATCTCCTGGGGTAGTTGCAGCCCCTACCATCAGGCAGCTGTCTATCGCGGTAGCGACACGACACTTCACAATAGCTGTCACCATCACTACTACGACCAGCTAAGTCCATTCCATTATCTTGTATCACTCTGTTCTGGGCATTGACAATAGTATTCCTGACCAATTTGGGGCTCATAGGGGACGTTGTTAACATATATTTACATAATAGAACCAGTACCATTGAATAACTTCTGTGAACTTTGGCTATATATATATATATCTAAGGGGGGCATTCTCTAATCGCCTACAAGAATTCAGATGGTAACAGGGATACTAATAACAGTAATAGCTGAAAGTTTCAATGATAAGAGTGCTTTCTATCAGGATCATTGATATTGTATGTTTTACTCCGGAAATAAAACATCCTGTACACCTCAAAAAAACTATAAAGAAAATGTTGTTTTCTTCTCAAAAAGTTCCTACCCCCGTCTTCACTGAGCTTTGGGAGAAACTAGTTTATAAACCAAGTGGGAAACCCAAAAATTTATAACAAGTGGCGCCCAACGTGTCAAGGGTGTTTTGCCGTGTACAGGGTGTATTATTTCTCTGAAATTCTCAATTGTTTCCAATTTCCCAGCAACTAAAATGTTCAGAGTATATGCTGCCATAAGAAACAAACAAAATTAGTGATACTTGCCTATATATTATTGGTTGGTTCATATTTTGTATACAGGATGTTGAGTCAGCTTGGTACAAAAATAATATTGGTTCACAATCACTCTTCAGGTTGAATATTGAGAGAGATTTAGTGCATAGTGCCAGTGACCAATTTCGAATATATTGAACCTACACTAAGGTTTCATTTTGTTTAACAGAGGCCAACAAATACAGGGTGATCCTGTTGGAAGAAAAACTGATAATTTGGAATTCACCACCATTCACCTGTCACCTGTCATATTATTGCATGACGCAGGTTGAATGTCATTGTGAATCATACAGGGCGATTCAGGGGTACCGGGGAAGTACAGAACACTGGACACAGTGATTAAAAGTGTACTGTTCAACTCTATGTAAATATTTTATTTCAACTTCGAGGGGGAAATATTTAATAGAATTTTCTCAATTGTTTGGACTCTGATATAATTTCGGGAGTTGTTTTTGGTTTTAATTATTGACCATTATTTCTTGTGGATTTAAAACTTATTCAGGATACTCATTACATAGTGGATCAAAATAGGATAGTCTGGAAGAAACAATAAATTTTTGAGTAAGAGACGGGTTATTTTAAATATATATATATATATATATATATATATTGATCTTGTATGCCATTATCTACATTATTTTTTCTCTCTCCATACTTTGTTCAGATATCATATTGACTATTGGGGTTCGTTTTTCGGGTTAGATTAATAGATGTTCTATTTCTGAACTTTTGGACTGGATGAACCCTTGATATTGCATTAAGTGATTGCAACCTTGATTGCATCCATGGTTTGACGTGCACAAAGTGATTGGTACTCAACTGTAAATAATTTCCGAGGTACTTACTATATTCATTGGAACTTTTGATTTTTTTTATACAGAGTTTTATACAGGGTGGTCCGCAATTTTCTTGTGAATCCGAAACGACCTATTTTTTTGGGTTTATTTTGTACAGGGTGGCTCACTTGGGAATAGTGGCACTGTTTTTTTTTTGTCTCAATTTATACAGGGTGTCCAGTAATACTTCTGTGAATTACCGGGTTGAATTCACTTTTTAGTGTGGGGATTCGCTCCGATGTTTTTGTGGGAAAGAGGGGGGTCGTGTAACCAGGTTACACGGTTCGGTTATTTTGCAACCTAGTCAACGGTCTCTTGAAATACAAAAATGGAGGTTAACCGTTTATTAGGAGATGAGATAGCATATGAATTAATTATAAGAGGTCTCCCGGTTCAAAAGACAGTCAATGAAAATAGAACAACTCTGAGAGGCGCTCTAAGGTGTGAACGCGAAGGTATCACTACAAATATGCCGGTGGAAGTTGATTTCGACCCAGTAGTTGAATTAGAAACGTGTAATAGAAAGTTGATTGATCTGGAACAAGACATCGACAATTTTGATAATTCCAATCGAGTTAACGAATTTAAGCGTATAACTTCGCGGCTGAATCATGTAAATTCACGAGTTAAAAGGATCCCGATTGACAATGGAGAGCAAGAAAGAAAAAAAATTTCACTCATATGTCGTGTGCTCCAACTTATGGATTCGGTGGGTTCATTAAATGATAACCTGATGGCGATTGACAACCGACATCAGACATTGGAAAATGAGTTTCCAGACGATCTTCTAAACTTGAATGAGGATCCAGATAGGAGTATCATCGATGATCCCACTCCTTTTATCCCAGTTATTCCCTTGATTGTACATTCTGATGCGACAGAGATTCAGGCAAGTAATTTAGATGGATCAGATCCGAGGTTGGGAGGGACTCGAGCATCAACATCGTGTTCGGAGGTTAGGGATGTACCGCGTGCGAGATATTGTGAAAATATCAGTAGCGAACCTATTAATAACTTTACTATACCGACTCGAGTCGATTCAAATGATGATAGATCAGGACGTTCAAACCCAGTACCGCGACCCCGGTCATCATTACGTCCTTCGTGGTCAACTATAGGTAATTCCACCGCACAACCTAATTCATGGGAACGAAACAATCCTGAAACCTGTAAGGCAAGAGATAATGTCAATAGCACAGTCCGAGAGTATAATCAAAATTCGGTACGATTTAAAGAGTCTGAGGATCGATACCCGATTGGTGTCTCAGGACGGCCGCCTTCCTTTTCTGGATCACGCGAATCAGAGATACCGGGTGGGGTGTATGGAGAACATAGAGAACGGTTGGCGACAATGAATTCCACCAGGAATTTCGAATCGCGCTTGCGTGAATTACACTTATCACCGATACAAACAAATAAGGGGAGTTGCAATGATTCCCACCATTACCTACCTCACCACGACGTATCGCGATGGAGACTTACCTTCGACGGGGAGTCCAGCGTTACAAATTTTTTAGAAAGGCTTGAGGAAATACGGGTTTCGAGACGAGTGTCACATGAACAACTTCTACTCTCAGCCTCTGAGCTGTTTGTGAAGGGAGCATTATTATGGTGGAGGACCCACTACTTTACGACTTGGGAGGAGTTGGTAGCCAAGTTAAAAGAAGATTTCTTACCATATGATTACGAACATGATCTATGGGAAGAAATTCGAAAAAGGACTCAGGGTGCTCGAGAAAAGGTGGTCAATTATATAGTATCTATGGAGAACCTTTTCAACAAACTTGGTTCTAGTCGTCCGGAAGAAGAGAAGAGGGTGCAAATGATTCGCAGGAACCTCCTACCTTATCTCCAAATACAACTTTCTCTTCAGGAAGTAAAAAGTCTTTCCGTTTTAACCAGACTATGTAGGTCAGTGGAGGAAACGTCATTAAGAGTTCAGAACTTCATTCCCCCTCCTACCAATGCTAGGCAGTTGCTCGAACCTGATCTTGGATATAAAAAACCCGCTGGAGCATCACCAAACATCCCTCAACTCTCAGTTGTTCAAACTCCTCGTTCTCAATGGGTGGACACGGATTCAACAAACTCCATGAATCTAAACGCGATTCAGAGTCAATCACCTTCACAATCCTCTTCACAATCCTCCTTCACTCACCTTCAATCACCTTCACAATCCTCCGGCAGTTGTTGGAATTGTCACGAAATAGGTCATCGGTTTCGGAAATGTCCGAAAGAAAGACGGTTATTTTGTTTCAAATGTGGTAGAGAAAATACTACCGTTAGAGAATGTCAGTCATGCTCAAAAAACTGGAAAAGGGGTTCGCAGTAGGTCGGTCTTCAACCCTGGCATCTACGCATCCGACCACTTCACAAACCAAAGCCGTCCTAGATTTCGTCTTGGCCCATGCCAAAAACGATTCGAGACCATACCTGAAGGTTAATATATACGGAAAAGAATTTCTTTGTCTATTGGACTCAGGATGTTCCACGACAGTGGTAGGCGGACCCGGATGGGACCTACTGAAAAATTCTTGCTCCCTTGAAGTTTCTCCTTCGAAGGTCTGCACCGTAGCGAACGGAGATTCTTGTGACGTAATTGGGAGTATTGCAATTCCAATTGAACTTCAAGGTCAGGTAAAAATTTTCAGGGTACTTATTGTCCCGCGGTTACCACACTATCTCATCCTGGGTATAGATTTTTGGGTGCAAATGGAAATCGTCCCTGATTTGTATTCAAACCAATGGACATTTCGGACGGATGAATGTATGAGTAAGGTGGTAGTCAACGCGATACAATCATGGGATAATTTGACAGATTCGGAACGGAACCAATTGGATGAACTGGTGGAGGCGACATTTCAGAACATGGGTTCTAAGTTAGGATGCACTACGATAGTACAGCATGAAATTCGTACAAACTCAGCGCCTATCAAGCAGCGACACTATTCACTCTCTCCGGCACTGCAAAAGCATGTGAATGCCGAACTCGAGAAGATGCTTGAGGATGATATTATTGAGCCATCGCATTCTCCCTGGGCATCACCAATCGTATTAGTCAAAAAGCCAGATAATTCGTATCGATTTTGCGTTAATTATAAGAAATTGAATGAGGTCAGTTTACCCGACGCATACCCTCTACCATTTATTAGCGCGACACTCGATAAACTCCGCGATGCACGGTACTTGACCACTCTTGATATAAAATCTGCGTACTGGCAGATACCGGTTGCTCAGGACTCCAGACCACTAACCGCATTTGTCGTTCCTACTAGAGGTTTATTCCAATTTAAACGAATGCCATTTGGACTCCACAACGCGCCGGCAACGTGGCAGCGTTTCATAGATCGGGTCCTTGGTATCGACCTTGAACAATATGTCTTCGTATACCTGGACGATGTCATCGTTTGTACTCCAACTTTCTCCAAACACCTTGAAGTTTTGCGCGAAGTCATACATCGAATAACGAAAGCAGGACTGACTTTGAATCGAGCGAAATGTAACTTCTGTAAGCCCGAACTGAAATATCTAGGATACATAGTCAATGCCGCTGGTCTTATGGTAGACCCGGAGAAGGTTGAAGCCATAATGCGAATTCCCGCACCTTCCACGGTATCCGAAGTCAGACGTATAATAGGTCTCGCGTCCTGGTACCGGCGTTTCGTGCAGAACTTCTCAACGGTAATGGCCCCTATGACTGCCCTCCTAAGAAAAGATAAGAAATTCGTGTGGGATGAATCTTGTCAGACCTCTCTTGACACCATTAAAAATATTCTCGTGTCTGCCCCGGTTTTATCGTGTCCAAATTTTGATATCCCTTTTACTGTACAAACTGATGCGTCAGACTATGGTCTGGGTGCGGTACTTTCCCAGGTTCAGGAAGGCGAAGAAAGGGTTATTTGCTACCTTAGTCGCTCCCTAAACCGAGCCGAAAGGAAGTACAGCACCACAGAAAAGGAGTGCCTAGCGGTACTATTTGCCATAGAGAAATTAAGACCGTACATAGAGGGTACCAAATTTACTATAATAACGGATCATTATTCTTTGAAATGGTTATATAATATCAAAGATCCCGTAGGCCGGATCGCCCGGTGGGCTGTTCGAGTTCAGCAATATGACTTCGAGATTGTCCACCGTAAAGGTAAAGACCACGTGGTCCCAGATTCGTTGTCACGAGCCGTTCCGATGGTAAGCTCCCTGGAAACTCAAATGGCTGAACAAATCACGTCCAAAGACCGATGGCTCAATAACATGATCAAGATGGTTGAACAGTTCCCCCAAAAATATCCCTTATGGAGGATTCAAGGCAGTCATCTATGGAAAAAATCTAGATCAAACTACCCGGAGCTAGAGCTGGACTCTGACGGCTGGCTTAGAGTTGTACCAAAAGAGGAACGCGACGCCATCATCCGAAAAAATCATGACCCACCGACCTGTGGACATTTGGGTATTTTCAAAACCGTTGGAAGAATTTCGTCAAAGTTTTATTGGCCCAAAATGAAACTAGACATAGCAAGGTACATTCGGCGTTGCTCTACATGCATTAAGACTAAGCCGGAACAGCGTAAACCAGCCGGTAAATTACTTAGTCGTACTCCAACCCTGACTAGACCTTGGCAGATGCTGAGCATCGATCTCGTCGGACCTTTACCGAGAACATCACTCGGAAACTCCTTTATACTATCCGTTAGTGATTGTTTCAGTAAGTTTGTTCTGTTGTTCCCATTGCGCGCGGCAACTGCGGAAAAAGTTACCAAAACCTTGGAAGACCAAGTGATTCTTCTGTTTGGTGCCCCAACTCACATTATAGCGGATAACGGCGTTCAATTCCGAAGTCGGCGCTTTCAGGAAAAAATGAAGGAGTACGATATTACCATCAACTTCACAGCTAACTACCATCCACAAGCGAATCCAGTGGAGAGAGTGCATAGGGTCGTTAAGACAATGTTGTCCGCTTACGTACACGACAATCATAAGAAATGGGATGAGTATCTCTCCAAAGTCGCTTGGGCAATTCGTTCGGCCAAACATGAGGCGACGGGAGTTACCCCAAACTTCATTCATTTTGGACGTGAGGTCAATATTTCCGGCAACGAACAGTACAAGAAGGAATGGAAAGATTTCGATCCGAACATTCGGGCAGAGTCGTTGAAACAAGTGTATTTAGACGTATCTAAACGGTTACAGAAAGCTCATGAGCAAAGTCGAAAAGTTTATAACCTACGGAGACGTGACGAGCGATTTGAGGTGGGTCAAACGGTTTATAAAAGGAACCATGTCCTTTCAGACGCGGCTAAACAGTTCACCTCTAAGTTAGCACCGAGATTCGTGGGACCTTTTACGATCAAAAAAGCTGTATCCCCTTGGGCGTACCAATTGTTGGATGAAAGAGGGAAAGAGTCCGGCGTATGGCACGCTAAGGATTTGAAGGCCCATCCACCGGATGGAGAATACGCTTCAGATTAAATAGGTTCACTTACATTGGTTGTCATAGCCAATTAGTTATTGGAAAAGAAAAAGTTTTTTTTGTTTGGAAAAAAACTTTTCCGTGAGGAAAGGGGGGTGTTGTTACGATTTTTCTCGAGTAAACATATACAGATATCACTTACCCACAAGTATGAACAAAAATAGCTATCTATTCAGAATAAGGGTTTATTATGGATCATACCTTGAGTACACAGCATAATAACATTTCATTCCAAGCACTTTTATAGGCGAATTCTGGTCACTGGGCTCAAAATCTCTTTGGAAATCTGAAACAAAATAGAATAATCATTTAGGATGCTATTTCACAAAACATGAATCAACCTACCTCTGATGTTTGATTTTAAGTTAATTTCAGCTGCATTCTTGATGGTCAGGATGGGGCAAGCACCTACCCTGGTTGGTGGCCATATTCATTAGCGATGGACGATATTCTGTTCGATTTATATTCCTGAAGTTCCCTTCGTTTTTGTAACCCTCGACACATTTTTCTACGAGATGTCATATTGTTCGCATTGTTTTGTACAACATAACCTCGAATTATCACCTGAAGAAGGAGAAGACAGTTAGCGGTTACTTTGTCAAATTCGTTGAAATTGAAGTCCTCTTCTCTTTTCTTTGGACCTTGGCTCTGATATCCGATCTCAGGAGACCCTCTTAAATTACATCCTCTTCGGAAATCCTTTCAGCTGCACTTGTAAAACAGTCTTCTAGACATATTCTAGCCCTCAGGTAGTATTTCACGGAAAAATCTTGACATCGAATCATACTCTGTCGGTGGTACGTGGTGGTACTCAGTGGAAACCACTCATTTTTGTTCAGTGTTCCCAACGTGAAATCGGGGAATATTGGCAACTCCCTAGGCATCTGTCGGCGGGAGCAAAAAATGGATAGGAACCATTTTGAAAACTTTTTCATGTGAATGAAATACTTGGACTACGCTTCTGCGGAATCGTCCTTAAATTTTTGATACTTTTCAAGAGATATCACGAATTGTGTATACTAAACAATTTCTCACCTAGTGTGGATTTTCTTATGAATAGTTCGTAAAGTTTAATCGGAATACTATAACTTCAGTGGAAGTCACATTGAGGCCACCCAAAATCACCGGTAAGTTTTCAGTTCCATCATATATGTTCGTGAACCATTCACTGCAATGTGTATCATCTACGACAACCCAGTGCAGACAGTACTCCAATAGTTCTGATGTCCGCCTCTTTTCAGGCCTTTTTGGTTTTATTACTACCTCATATACAAAGGGGGTACATACCTCGGGCCCTCTGGGAGTTGATCCCACCTCACCACTCGGGGCGACGAAACCACCACCTGTCTGGAATCTGCACCCTGCTGATTGTTCTTCGGAACACCAATTGAAGGGTCAAAGTGGGGATCTCCTGGGGTAGTTGCAGCCCCTACCATCAGGCAGCTGTCTATCGCGGTAGCGACACGACACTTCACAATAGCTGTCACCATCACTACTACGACCAGCTAAGTCCATTCCATTATCTTGTATCACTCTGTTCTGGGCATTGACAATAGTATTCCTGACCAATTTGGGGCTCATAGGGGACGTTGTTAACATATATTTACATAATAGAACCAGTACCATTGAATAACTTCTGTGAACTTTGGCTATATATATATATATCTAAGGGGGGCATTCTCTAATCGCCTACAAGAATTCAGATGGTAACAGGGATACTAATAACAGTAATAGCTGAAAGTTTCAATGATAAGAGTGCTTTCTATCAGGATCATTGATATTGTATGTTTTACTCCGGAAATAAAACATCCTGTACACCTCAAAAAAACTATAAAGAAAATGTTGTTTTCTTCTCAAAAAGTTCCTACCCCCGTCTTCACTGAGCTTTGGGAGAAACTAGTTTATAAACCAAGTGGGAAACCCAAAAATTTATAACATGGTTTTATGTTATATTTGTATAGAAAATAGCTTATTGGGACTTCTTTTCCTCCCCCAGAAGGTACACTTTTTTGCTATAACGACTCAGTATTCTTGAAAAGTCACTTAGTGTCATGTTCACTGAATATGTGATATCTAGAGGAATAGTGACGTTTTTGATAAATTAATATTGAGATAATTCTAGAAAGAATATGATGATTCATTCTTCCGTATTCAGATAGATATTGCTATAAATAATAAAAAATGAATATGGGTACCAGTTGAGATCTTATATTTTTTTCGTCATCGTAAATCGAAGCATTCATAACAAATCTCCCATGTGTTCCAGTAACTTTCTTTGAACTTCCTCACCAGGTTGTTGCTCGAAATGTTTTTCTACTATATCATCAGGTACTTCAGACAAAGTTGAATAGGTCCATCGTGGATTGTTGCTTCTATCTATCAACTTTGCTCGAATTCCTGAAATATATAATACAAAAAATGTTAGCATGAATGTAAATTTCTTTAAAAATTTAATTAAAAATTTACTATTTTCGAGCAGTTCACCAGAAAATATCAGTGCATTTACATCAATAGAACTTCAAATCCTTATGAAAATACTCCTTATAACATCAAAAACATGTTGAAGAATGAACACTACTTCAAGATCGTGAGGATACATCATGGGAAACCTATAATGTTCGAGGAACATCGTGTTGAATTCGTGAAAATCGCGTTTATCTTCTGGATACTCACCTTCAGGAAAATCTGGAAAACGGAGGAAATTTAACGACAAGCTAAATTCCATATTGAGGCACTCCCTCAAAGATATGCGTTCACCTTTCTGAAGCTGCCTAAATATCACCTTCAAACACGTGGGCGATAATTTTTTCAACAAATCCAACGTTTCGTTCTCTCCAGCCAGCTCCAGCTTCTCGAAAATTTCTTCCACTGAAGACGCTGCGAAACATTCGTCAATCATCTCTATACGATCTTTGAGCGAAAAATCTGGCAAATCCTGATCGCAGAACGTGCTGAGAACATTTTCCACTTCTGAGCTTGGAGTGTTTAAAAGTTCACGCTCCAAGTCATTCAGTTTATGGCTTTGGCAAAAATGAGTGGCGAATCCAGCTTTCACAACATCTGAGCCAATGAGAGTTCTACTCGTCATAGCTAGGTACCAACCTAATTTACCCTTCATCCTGGTGTAGAAATAAGAAGCCCCAGAGTTAGGATGGAAGCCTATCAGTGATTCAGGCATGGCCAACTGCGTTCTTTCAGTTGCCACTCGATAATTGCAGAATTTCGACAGACCTACACCTCCGCCCATGGTATAACCGTCTATGAGGGCTACACAGGGTGTTGCTAAAGTAGCCATAGTGTGGATGCCAACATTGTGGTAGATGAACATCTTAGTACCCTCGCTTGTCCCTTTTTGAAATTGTTCTAGTATCCATTTTAAATCTCCTCCGGAACTGTACGAGTTTCCTGCACCTTTGAGGATTATCAAAGACTTGTCTTGGAATTTTTTTAGCGATTCGTGTAGGTTGCACGCTAAAGAAGCGTTAATGCAGTTGTGGACTTTCGGTCTGTTTAGAATTATCACTGCTTTGTCATCCTTTTCGTAGGTGATAATTGGGTTTTCGGAAGTGCAGAATTTTCTAAAAAAGTGCCTCCGGTTTGAGAGGACGACCCTGTACACCTAACATAATTAATAAGGTTAGTGGATTTGTTGAATCAAGTAGATGCGATATTTAAATGAATCAAAACATTACTAAAACCTGGTAAGAAATATTCTTAGTACGTTGTAGCAAATCATGGAATTCACTTCGATGAAGTTGATCTGGCAACATCTTTTAGGTGTTCGTAGCTCGTAGTATTACGCTGATGCCAGCTCAACATTTATAAACAAAATACTTTGAGGAGAGCTGAGAAATTATATATGGGGTTGAATTATGCAAGACTTTTCTCATCAAACTTCACAATATATAGTGAAGGGATTAGTCCATTCTCTTTTTTGCCATTTATTGTTGGATACATATAATTTATGAGGTAAAACTGGTCACTTTCGATCTTTTCGAAGCATCAGGAAATTGACAATCACAACACAATTGATCAAGACGAGTGATTTCATGACAAACGACACAGTTGCAAGATCTACCAATTGATTGCTAGATATTTATACCTAATTTGGGGTGGAACCCATCAACAATTATCATACCCATCGTTGAGGATTATGTATGCCAGTCAGATGTAAATATTCAAACATGATAATGATTTGTTAGCAATATGATATTATTATAAGGTCCGGAAAATACTTTTGGTTCTACCAAAGAGTATAATTCTCAGTTCTACCTATAGAAAGATTCACAGGTTGGCAACGCTGTCACGCAATCATAAGTACTTACTATTACAGCATACATTTTACTGAAACTTGATCATCAAGAAATTGAGGTTTCATCTTGAACTTTGTTTTATTTTCTCACCACCCAGTGTGTGATAACGTGGTACCTGGATACGTAGAAGAATATCATAAAATCTACTTACATTTCCTTCAATCATCGGCAACATGTTCGATCACTCCATCCGTTGATGTAAACACAGTTTGTATTACGTTAAATATCTATTTGAGATATGATTTTCATTTTCACTATCGTCACCCAACTGTAGTTAAAAGATATCAAAAAATTTGATCCAAGGTAACTTCATTACTAATGTGATGATAGTTGTATATCTACTAGGTTCAATGAACTGTTTATCAATTATTTCATCCTCTAAACAAATAAATTGTAATATATCCACTACCCTACTGATAAGTTGCAATTTTACTTTTTAGATGTAGTAACATCAACAAATTGAGTAAGCTTCATAACTGATGTATGGCGAAATGCAGAGTTGTCAGATGTAATATAATTTTACCTGGACAAAGAATATTTTCCAGTGCAGAATATCATTTATTGGTAGACAATCAACTCAACGAATACTCGAAAAAATTTTATTTCGACACACACAATAAAATATCGAACGATTTTTTGGAAATACGGAACAAAAACTCGGCTCTTTCTTCAACTGTCACCTCACTTTCATACATGCTTCTTCTGTTCTTTTTCTTCTTCTTCTTGGCCCATATTCGTTTCTTCAACCAGTTGTTTCTTCTCACCTCCACCTTCCCCTTGTCGCTGCAGATATTTCGGTAACCAAAAACAAGCATAAAGGAGTTTCAGTAAAACGTAAGCCACCAAAGCCAGCGCGAGGTAAGACATAGAAGAACTAATCATTTTCCAAACATCTACCACAACTTTCTGTGCACGCATTTTTATTCGTGAGATGCCGTATAGACTACTTATTTACTTGTGCTATTGTCTGGGTCATCATAACTATAGGAACAAAGTCAGTGACAACATTATCGGAAAACGAATCGATAAATATAAATTACGCGCGTACCTCTATTCCTACCGTGTGTTTGAAAGCTATTAGTGCTTGTACATTATTCATCTACAGAGATACTAACTGAAACCCATACAACACATGGACATCCGATGGATATTCGGTGGATATACATCCAGGATATTTTGGATAAATTGGACGTCCAAATAGTGTCCAAAGGATAAGATATGTCTTTCATAGACGTCAAAAATTAAAAAGAACCCGGTATCTTTACCACTTTGGGTATGATGCTTCTCTTTCAGTAGCAAGCTCATAGTTTTCAGAAAATATGAAACAGAAAAATATATTGGCCAGTATCCTGCCAACCATCGTGTAACATCAAAAAATTGCAAATTTTAGTCTTCAGCTGTATTCGACGTTTGATATCACAGTAACAATATCATCGATGAGCTGAAAATGACTTCGACGGTTAATTCATCATTACGAATCAATAAAAAAATTCCTAAATTTATCTGAACTAACAAAAAATTAACAGATCAACTGAATTTCGGATGTGTGAGGAAACAAACTGGAAATCCTATGGATGTCCAAAAGAACTCTGATCAAAACCTCATTCAATGTTTCATCTCTTTTACAGTAATATATTTTACTGGATTCGAATTTGAACTTCTATCTTTTTGATCAACATGTTTCAGATTCATACATTTCTTTATCTCATGGATATCCAGAAGTCATCCAAGGATATTCCTATATGAACTGGACATGATTTGGATATCCATAGGATATCCGGTGTTGTATGGGAATCGAAATGTTTCATATCTTGTGCTTAGGTACCAATGAGCTTATGTCTTCTTAAATCTTTGAGAATATTTCAATTTTTTTGACTTCTTGAATGTATAAGGAGTGTATGAAAAAAATCTTGTGTGAGAAACGAAACTCTAATTGGCTATGATGTCCTCCCAAAACAGGATCATCTCGAACGTTCGCATACGTTTTTACTGTAAAATTCGAGTGTGCTTGAATCAGAAATGATGAGTTGAAAATTACCGTATTTTTTGGCAAGGACTCTCTACCTCTGGATTAATCAAAATAATAACGAAACACTGTATATTTTTGGCAAACGTCGAGGAAAACAAACCTCCTGCTCGCCCGCTTCTACGAATTTCCTCATGAAATCGGATATGTCCTCGACGTCATCCCCATGACCGATGCTCTTCTGATCCCTTCTCTCCATGTCTTCTTGCATCTTCTTCAGACCTTCTTCTATGACGTGCAGGTTCTCCTGGAACTGCCGCTTGCCCCTGGCAAACTTGCTGAGGAACCAGAAACAAACCACCATGCAGAGCGTCAACCATACTCCGAAGCCGACTTTCAAGTTTTCCGAATCTTCTTTTTCCGTCATTGTCCTGAAGGAGTTTGTGAGTTACTGCCATGGACTTTTAATACGTCTGCGGTTACTGCAATCGTGGGAAGAACACGTGTACAGGGTAACAATATCGATATCGCTAAAAAATTCATCGGTGGTATTGTAGGAGATATTGATGACATTATCTTCTCCAGGCGTTGAAATACGCGTGTACTTTTCAAGAATGAAAACTATTGTTATTTCACAGTATCTTCGCTGCTATATTTTTTTGAGTAAACTGTATGATATATAGAAGGTTTGTTAGATGCAATATTCGCCTTTATCCGGGTTTAATGACCACCATTTTAACCTTAGACTATATATCTGACAATATTTGTTTCCAGTTCAGGTACCTACGGTTCATCGAATTGAAACTGGTCCAAAAATCACTCTGGCGCAGACGAGAATACGAATCCCTAAAAAATACCACGACCCCCAGTACGTTCTTTGCCGTTTATCACGACGAAAACGCGTTGGCTTCTACGTCATATGTGCCTTGATCAATCATTGAGACCTTTGGAAGACTTTTGAGGTAAATAAACCATTGAGGTTAGTCATTATATCAAGAGTGACTTTTCATTTACATAATATGCAAATTCAACTTGTTCAGCAATTTGAGGGTTCTAAATTATGAGTCGGACTGTCGAGATTTCGTTCATATGGAATAATTTCATTTACAATGATATCAATAAATATTCATTGATTATGTGAGGAAATATTCAATATTTCATACATTAATCCATACTTTCTGATCCTCATAGTCTACATCCGCTATAGTTACCGTTTGGTAGGTTATGAAATCTGTCATAAGTGAATTTTTTTCATCTATTCATCATAGTATTCTGCAATTTGAGGATTTGTACATTGTGAACTATTTGGCAAAGTAGCGGATTGTTGAATTTTCATTTGGTCTCTACAATTTCCTTTCGACATTTGACGCGACTAAAAATCGATGAATACACAAAAACTCGATAATAAATAATATATTCTTAACATCATTGATAACACAGAAAATAAAGACATTATTGAAATGTAGAAATAAATAAGTGAATATTTAACTGTACAATACATGTGAAGATATGAATTCAAGTTAATACATCCATTTAAAGCTTGACGATTATACAAAAATATGTTTCGTTATATTCTGTTGATTTTATGGAATATTCTGGAGGCAGTCACGTATTTGCGTCCATGTTTGTAGACCCTGAAATTGATAAATTATGATAACACATATCAATTCGATTTTGGATAAATTATCAGTAATTTAAGCCATTGTTTCATTTTTGAAGCATCACCTTCTTAGCTGTTTTCAATTGAAGAAATGCATAGCTAGCAAGAGTGTCTTTGAGATCTTGTACTTTTTGAATCTGGAATCGGTTGATGTCTTCTAATGCCTTCTCTGAGAAATCACTGAAAAAAAAATATTTGAATGATTTCATAACAAATTGAAAGAAAAAAACAAGTGCGTACCTCAAGCTTTCTTTAGTTTCTCTGACAGTGTTGGCCCCTTCCTGGATCTGCTGATCCAGGAAACTGACTTTATGCTCTCTAACCTCATCACTATCCACAGCTCCAAACAGCTTTGACATCAACCCCGTTTTACCCTGGTGCACCCTGGTACGTTCTACATTCTTATTTGTCACATTATCTTCTGCATCCTCTAGCTGCAGCTGGAGGATTTCGTGGTTCCTGCAGACATTCTGCAACGAATTGGCAAAGAAAAGGTACTCTTTGAGTTGGTCTGCCAGCAGTTCTTCGTCTTCCAGGTTGGAGTCAATGCAAGAGGCTAGGGAATCCAGGTAGTGCCCGGTTTTTTGCAAGGCATCTCCCATATCCTTTTCTGCACAGAAAATTATTACAGAAAACAGGTTCTCTTAAGGCGGATACATTTTTTCATATCAATCATCACTGAATCCGTATTTTCATTGTGACTTTCATTTCTGAAAATGTCTCTTACCTATGACACTCCACTCACTGAAGACTCTACCATAGTTAGAATGCAATTTATGGACATTGTATTGTTTTTCAGCTACTCTGGATCGAGCTCTCAGCAGATTGTTGAGGTTCGTATAGAGAGTACTTCCATAATCTTTGAAAGTTTCAAATTTGGGCTCTGGTTGCTTCAAACGTACCAAGACACTAATACTTTTCAACTTGTTTTCTACCAACTGGATATAACCTGAAATGATTGAAAAAAAATGTTCTCATCATTCTCTCTGAGTCTATGGTAAATCAAGTTTTATTACCATTAGCTTTGTAAGATTCTCTCCATCCATCCTCTTGTTGCAAAAACTCAAGAAAATGGGTGTCCCAAGTGAGTGAAGGGTGAGCAGCAATCCTCAACAAAAAATTTTCTAGACCAGCTCTTCTACGGTCAATAAAGTTAGGATCAAATGTATCATTTGATATTTTCTGCCAGCCATACAATACTCGTTTTTCTGGCAATGGTGGCAAGATAATGTATGGATAGGTTACGTCTAGATAGTCTCTGAGCTGTTCAAACTCTGTGTACCTTCTCCATACTGTTGTGAGTTTGCCTAATTTGACTTGATATTCTGGATCTGTAACCCTGGAAGAAAGGAGATTGAATTATTATTTTTTGGAAAACCTGGGGCTGAAGTTAGATATTGCTTACTTGACTTCAATTAGGTAAACTGTGTAAAAATCTTTGAGGCTCAAAGAGCCGTTCACTCGTTTCTCAGATTCTGCTACAGAAATTTCCAAATGATTCAGCAGAGTTTCCTGAAAAGTTGCATTTTTTGTTGAATTATGTTATACGTTATATGCATTAAAATTCACCACTTTGCTTGGTTTCGTTATAATAGGGTCACTTTGATTATCAACAGTGCCTCCGTTCATTTTATTTCTTTAGTTTTTATCTTTGGTTAAAATCTTATATAGTTTTGTGTTATTTGGGAAGGAATTATTTTTATCAGCCGTATGGAATGGAATGTATGCGGTATTATTCACTCAAAAATCACATAATTTCATCATTGTATGTCACAAATTGTCCAAAAACAATCATTATTGAGATCATTATCTTGATTTTTGACAACATAACTTAACCTCAAACTCTCTTCTCAATTTATTTCTCTTGTCAGTTGACATACGTAGCTGAAATCTGTTGTGGTCAATGTTCTTTTCGGACAGATATTAGTATTCTCTGTCCATTGTCAACTAGTGTCAATGTCGATTTTGACATTTGCATTTGTCTTTGTCGCATGTTTCAGTTTCGTAGAGGTTGACAAATGATCTGAGATGATAAGATTGTCTGAAAGAAGTTATTGTAATTAGTTATTTGCGTTGTTAATTTATTTCTGGTAACTAACAAATTCCAGTGTTTAGAAATTTCTTGTTGGAATGGACAGACTAAACATTTTCTCCAAAAAAGTTCACTGTCAAGAGGTTGGTAAGTTTATAATAATAAAATAAATAATTACCTACTTATAATATATCATACATGAACCTAAGAAGGCAGCTCATCGATGATCATCTCAATGTTCTCATTCTTCGCATTGAATTTTTCTTTTGACAAAATGGCACATTTCTTGATGCCTAAATAATCGTGTTTACATTAAGTTTCATTCTCTCAAGTTAATCTTATGATGATTTACAATTAGTTGATAATAATCATGAGATGAGTCCTTCATAATTTCACCGTGCGTCTCCATATGTAATGATCGCATGTAGAAAACATGGATTACATACCTTTCAAAATTGTCAGAGTATCTATATTTCAGCTGATGAGATTATTTAATAATTATGTAATGATTAGAAGTCCAGTTGCATCAAGCTGACAAACTGAAGCAGTTGATCACTCCTTAGAAAACTTAGAATAAAATAGAAAAAAAATTATCATACCTATATCTCTCTTTTATTTTTTAAGATATTTTAATCATTCAACCTCTCAACTTTTAGCTTATTTATTAATTAGGGGTGATGTGATTATCTTGATTATTCTTGCTATTTCATGAAATGTCCTGTGCCTTCAACAATGAATGAAGGTTCTTGCAATCATTTGAATTTCCCAATAATTCTGACATTGACTTAGGTTTCCAGTTTGATTTATATTTCTCTGTTTTTTCAGTCAATTTTTGAATAATTACAAAGTTTCATATGGAATATTCAATATTTTGCCTTTGTACAAATAGCATTTTGTATAGCTAGAACTGCTAGAAAAGCAAATTAGATATGGCGAGTTGGAACTAGGGAATTATTTATTCATTTCTTCAACAAGTGGATGACCCTGACAAATTTCCTCTTATTGAATTCATTATTAGTGATTAGAAATATTTTTGATGACGAGTATAAATATTGTTTTATCACACACACACACACACACACGCAATCGAAGGTATTTCATCATATATTAGCATCATAATTATCAAATGGTTGAAAACATTGTCGAAAGAACGTTTGATAAATCAAGTTTGTATTTCTTATTTGTCTTGTAAGTGTGACGAATTCAAACAAAACTGACGCAACCCAACAACTGTCACAAGTTTTTACACAAAACTATACACTATGTCATTTTTCAATTACATTCTTTTCTTGTATATTTTCACTCGATTATCGTTCGCGATAAAGCAGAAATGTACAGGTTTCCTTCTCTCTTTTATACACAACCTGCTAAAATCCGCGCTGTGACTATTTTTAACACTTGGAAGCCCAGAGTTCACGTGCCATTCGCAGAATTTCATAGATAGTCGAGAAATTACTCAACAAAGTTCAGGTGATGGACACAAATGTGGTGGTTACAGAAGAGGTCAGTTACAAGGGACTATTATTTTGATAGGTTAGTTTTTGATTCCCTTTCCCAACATAGTGATTTCTAGGTATTTTCAACGCCAATGAAAGTTGCTTAAATTCAAACACACTTTTGCAGAGAGTGTCCATTTTTTTTTCGTTGTCGTGGGTCATTATGCAATATTTATCTTTCTGAATCGATTAGATATATACGATGGAAATGTATACTTATTTACGAAGCTGATTGATGTTGCTGAGGAATTTGAAAATTTTGAAGAATCGAAATTTCTGAGAATCTCTCATTTCTTTCTGATTCTGTGTGTTAAAACTATCTGAAAGTAATGACACAATCTAATTGCTATTTATTCGTATTTACAGGATGGGATCTATGATTCATCAACTTCTGTTGTCATTTAATTATATTTCAAATTATAGAGAGTTTTTATTTCAAATGTCTTGAAGGTATATCTCATACTGAAAAGATCGTTGAACTTATTATAGTTATGAGCAATGATTTTGAGTTTCCTGAATAGGTCTTGGTTTCCACATTATTCTGATAGTTCAAATGAAATTATTACCATGAATTGAAATAACGTCAATAGTAAAACTAATACAAATATTAATTATGATTGATTAGATTGAAATCTACAGGTAATGAATAATGCCTATCAAAATATGGATATTGCTCAATTCATTTTTTTTTCGAATTGATATTCATGTAGAATAATGGGATATTGTATTGAAAATAATGATAGTTATCACTTTCAACGGTTTTTGATTTATTCACTGCCATAATCATGATTCATTCTGTAATTATATTTGGTGAATAAATGTATTTTCACTTATTCACTTATTGAGGTGACACACAAGAATATAAATGAATTGAATCATTCAAATATAAATGATATTTTTAATCGAATACCAAACATTGTACAAAAAACTATTTCTTTTCTTTTCTTTTAAAACTAACAAAATCTGTAAAGTTCTTCGAGGAGGTGGTACATTCATTTTTCAGCTTTTAATGGGATTTTCTCTCCTCGTTTCTAAAAAATAGAGTAGAAGTTATTAAAAATTATTGCAATATATTTGTAGTAAGGACAGATTTAGGATCTGTCCCAAAATGTCACTGCGCTTGAAATTAAACCTTTAGATACCTAAAAGAGAAATTCTCTATTGGTCAGTAACACCTTGTTTCTGAAGAATTTGGAAATACAAATATATTTATTAAAAATAAAACCTCTACTTATCTTGATGGACGTTTCGGGAACGAATCTGCTCCCGTTCTCAACACAATTGAAATATTTTTCTCTTCGTAAAATTTTTTTCAATGTTTTCGATTTTGACACTGAAAAATGAAAATCTGAAAGGGCTTGTTCTCACATGATATGAGTGGATCATTCAGTATTTCGAGGAGAAAATTCAATGGAAATTAGTGACATGAAATACTATGAATGCCGCTGTATTAGTTTTGGTCACGCGTCACACGTTTCAGACTTTTTGTTGATATTTTAATAAATTTTTTATTGTCCCATATACTTTATTGACGCAGCGTAGAGATTTATTTCATGAAATTATGAAAAGATTGAGATTTAAATGATGATCATGATAGACATTTTTGGTAGAATTGTCCTATGGACAAATGTATGAAAAATCATGAAATTTGTCAATGTAAAAAATTGGCGTAACCAACGAATGTTATGACATACAACTATAAAATTACCGTTTGTTCTACGATAGGGAGTGGGATTTTTGAAGAGGGCAAATGAAACCCACCTGCAAAGTATCTTCAACAAATATGCGTCAATCAACAAGAATGGCGAAAAGTTCATGACAGCCGAGGACTTCGTGATAAACTTCCTGAAAATTCTCGACGATCAGAATTACAATGTCGATACGGCTAGACTGCTGGCAGGAATCGTGGACACCAGCAAAGATGGCCTCATTTCCTACTCGGAGTTCCAGGCGTTCGAAGGCCTGCTGTGCTTTCCAGACGCCCTGTACAAAACTGCCTTCCAGCTGTTCGATACCAATGGAAACGGAATGGTTAGTTTTCGTAAGTACCTCAACGTCGACGGCATTTTTCTATCATTAGTTGTTATTATTTGGGTGAGAAAATATCAGCCATGAAAAATTCATCATCATGTATAATAAGGATATATTGATTTTTCACTTTTATGTAGCGAATCATACAAAATTGACGAAATTCAACAAATACGAGCTCATTGTCGGGCTATTGCTCTTGATTATTCTGGATTTGCATAGGATCATTACCAAAACGCACATTTTATTTTTTATGCTCTCTCAAAATGTTTATATTTCTTCAATAGTTTTCCATAGCAACATCAAAACATAACGTTCATGACAATTTACGACATTCGTAATTTATAAAAGGCCTAATTTTTTTGAGCTGTTTTTATAATACTCAGGTTAATGAATATTCTATACTCTTGATTGAGATATTCAAACAAAAACCAACTCAACATATTCCTCAGTTTTCATTGCACGGAACCACATGTGCTAATTTTCAGTAAATAATATATAAAGAAATCTGAAAACTTAATTGGCAAGCAATATTTGATTATTTAATTATTCAATTCTTCATGAGAATAGAATGTATTGACTTCATTCAAATGCAAGTTTGATATTTCCAATTCTTTCTTGATTAAAATTTTGAGTTCATCTAATAACAAAATTCAAAAACCTTTTGGTTTGTAAAAATTCACAGTTGGTTCCAAAAAAATTCAAGTTGAAATGCATCTGTTGCCTTCAAACGTAAAATATTTGTACTTCCCCAGATAGATAATAAAAATTATAGATAGGAATATCATTTTGAATTTTGAGTCACTGTCGTATTCGATTATCGAATGTCGTACTTCACTGTATATTATTTTAATTTTAATTTGGCATTTTTCACAGAGGAGTTCGTGGAGGTGATGAAAAAGACCGAGTTGCACCGAAAAATACCTTTCAACATGGACTCCCCGTTCATCCAATTGTATTTCGGCAAGGACAAGAACCGTTTAGTGTCCTACAACGAGTTCAGTCAGTTTTTGCACGATTTTCACGAAGAATACGCCATTGAAGGTTTTAGAAGGGCAGATAAAAATGGCACAGGTTTTATATCGATTTTGGATTTTCAGGAAATCATGGTTAGCATCAAGAGTCACTTGCTTACCAAGCAAGTTCAATCGCATCTCATCGAGGTAAGCCACTGCCTGTGAATCCCCGTTCAGAAATGGAATGTTTTTCAGTTTGCTGTTTGAAATTTTTCTCACAAATATTTTCCAGAATTTTTAGCCGAGCCAGGTAACTACAATTCGTTCAGCTGAATTTTTCGTTTATTTAAAAAATAATCAGAATTTTTAAATATAACAACAGACAAAAAAATCGTCGAGTATTTTTCTTTTTGAACGGCATTAAGTTTAGTTGCCACAATAATACTCCACTGCGGCCTCGTATTTTCCACCATTTCCGAGATTCCTCTCGAACTCCACTTTTCTAGTGTACAGTGCGAACTTTAAGAAATGTCACGCTTCAACGATATTTTAGCTTGTCGGCAAATTAATCATTCGGATATTACGATTATTAGGCAGCACACGGCGGCAGCAGAGTCAGTTTTCCGTTTTTCATCGCTTTCAATTCTCTCCTCAACAACATGGAGCTAGTGAAACGCATCTACCTCAACGTGACCAACGGTCATCGGACGCAAGAAGTCAGCAAAGAGGAGTTCATGCATTCCGCGCAAGCCATGTCGCAGATGACGCCCTTAGAAGTCGACATTCTGTTTCATTTGTGCGACGTGCTGCATCAGACCGGGTGAGAAAATACTTTATTTCGCCTTTGACAGACTTCTGAATATATTTTGCATCAATCTGTGAAAATGGAGAGTACACCCTTTGCTGATGAATAATTATCAGAGCTGGCAACACTGTCGGTGATCGTTTCTTTCGTCTATTTTCAACCTCTCTGTAAAAATGGAGGGTACACTTCGCCCCTTGCTACTGAATAATTATTAGAGCTGGCAACACTGTCGATCTTCATATTTTATCGTCAATTGATTTGATTTTATGAAATGTGTTTCAATACTGCGTATTTGAAAATATTTTATCATGTTGAAGAACACTGATTTTGAATTTAGGTACTCTTGAACCAGTGTAAGAAAATTAGACATAACATATTGAATTAGTTTATTTGGAAACCGGATGAACGGATTTAACGAATTTCTTATACAAACTTCATGAAATATCAAGCTTGTCTTTCTCTTCAAACTCTCTTCTGGAGAAAAAATACATTTAAAAGTGAATTCAAAAATATCAGTCAACAAATTCAAGGAGTTCATTTTGGAACTGTGTATTTCAAACTGATTTATCAGATATATGACTTGTATTATGAATTTAAGGAATTTCGCACATCTTCAACTCCTTGGAATAAAATGAGTTTTTGATATATTTTCAGTTTCCTCATAGTCAATTCAGACATACATTGAAAAAAAATCAAATTGTGTATTTGAAACTGATTCATCAGATTGAACAACAAATATTACAAGTAAATTCCAAACAGTCTCGTCCCCATACTACACAACCTATATAGCGAAAATTGATAGGATTCAAAATAATTTCCTAAGATACGTAGCTTTCAAATCAGGTCTTCACTGTGAATATGCACTACTGGAATACAATCTAAATATCCCCACTCTTGTGGTCCGTAGAAAACATAGAGATCTTATTCTGCTCTTCAATATTATAAATGGCAGATACGATTGCCCCAATCTCCTTTTGAAAATTAATTTCTTGGTACCTTCTCGGTCAACTAGACAAACTCAAACATTCCACATACCTTTCCACAGGTCCAACTATACTTTCAATAACTTCATCTCACGAACACTCAGATTAGCAAATTCTCTCAAGGAGCTTCCATTATTTGGTACATCATTAAATAGTTTCAAGGCTCATCTTAAAAAAATCAACTTCTAAACACAAATAGTTATTTTGAACAATGTAAAGCACTCATATTATGACATATTACCACTGTACTTTATATTCTATCTGCTTATACAATGTAATAATTTTTCCTAAATGGGCTCGCCCGTATGAATAAATAAATAAATAAATAAATGAATAAATAAATAAATAAATAAATATTTGGACAGTAACGTTCAAAGAATTTGATATCATTTGTAACTCAACTCAGCTATATTATTTTCTGATAGTCTGATTGTTTTCTTGTGCTGCCCTTTTGGATAAAGGCATTTGTACAAGGACCATACTTATCATGGGTTCGTGGCCGAATATTTTTTGGAAATCGATTTTCAAAACCACGTGGATTTTTCTTTCAGGAGAATAGTATATAACGACCTGTATGCCATCGCGCCTGAACAATACTTCAAGCAGATCACAAATCGGTTGGCTGAAATTCACGCTGTTTCTGTAAGTACATCCACGCACTGAAAATATTTTTTCCTTTTTCAATACTTTTTTTCAAAAGATACCTATATTATTTATTATTATTTTAAATTGACCAAATTTGATTTCCATTCACAAAATGAAAATTGAATACTGATTATTGTCCTTACAAAATGTGTGAAATGATAATAAATCAAAATATTTTGAATTTTAGTTAAATTAAGATTATTTCACATGATCTTTTTTCGAAAGTTATTTATCGGACTTGTATGGCTGGAATAATATTATGTTCCATTCATTCATAAGATTAAAAACAACATTTCGAATAATTGTTTCATATGTTATATTTGTTGGAACACTTGTTTTCCGCGTGATTGAATGTTTGGTAGTTTTTATCATGTTATTTTATCGTCCAATATATCAAATGTTGGATTAGCATAGTAAGATATATGAGATCTCATTTTTTATGATTCATATCATCTCTATGATTTATGCCAAAATCTCACGTTACGTCATAAGTTGCTCATTGAAAGGTTTTTGATTTTATTTTCTGGATTATAACAACATCCCATCACTTTTTCATCAGCTACAATTCATTCTCGAAAAACAATGGAAAAAGTGAAAAGTTCACTTTCAAATTTGGTAATATTATTCAGCGTAAAAATCAGAAAAATCAGCAGTTCTCTCGAAAATTCTAGAAAGGAATGGGAATATTTATAAAAGCAGACAGAACTACGATTTTTTTTAATTCATTTTATTTGTAGTGAAATTTGGGTATGAATATTTTTCAAACTATATGATTATTCAGCAAACTGAATGTTCAGAATATCTTGCTTTTTTCATGGTTGAAAAATGAAATCAGTAGTTCAAGATGAAATGAGTATTCAAGCAAAAAAAATGGTAGAAGACAAAGATAAACAATAATAATTAGTACCATAAGAAAAGAAAAATACTGTTGGCACCACCGTTGACGCTTCTTGTCAATTCGACAAGTCAAAATTAGTTCCGAGTGAATATTTCTTTGATGGAAAATGAGACTGAACTGCCGCAAAAAGTCAAGGTGGAAAGTTTTTCTGGTGTTGTGAATTTCTCATTGTGACTTTCTTTTTGTTTATAGAGTCCTGAAGATCGGGGTGTAGTGATACAGATACTAGAAAGTTTCTACAGATTCTCTTTAGGAGCTGTTGCTGGCGGTAAGTACTCTTTTCTCAATTTCATCAAGGCTAGGTACTAGATTTACAGAAACCACTACCAAAAACATATAACTGAAGAGCTTGAAAAATTGTAAATGTTGTTTCAAGTATCCTTCATTGCTCAAATAATATTTCTCTGTGAGTCTCAATTCAATCTAAGCAAAGATGTTTTCGTTCATGAAACTAATCAATATATTCAAGAAACAGGCAAATATGTTTTTCAATCAGAGAGTATTTTCGGTAAAGGAAGGTACTCAGAAAACTTCGAATCAGAAGGCGACCTATTGATGATGAAAAAAATAACATGTTTTTCAGAAAAAAAATTGTTCTCTCCTGTTAAGATTCGAGGGGATGCCTAAAAAATTTAAATATCTGAGTTTTTATTGCTGTTATGTTACTTCTTAGCTCGAAGCCCATTAAATCTATGATTTTGAATCAGTCATGCAAAATCTCCTTTCTTTCTTTGAACCAAACACAGCATACAGGGTAATTAACCTGGAAATACAAAGTGTAAAGAAATAGAAATAGAAAGAACATTTTGTTGTTTTATGAAACCACAATGCATTTGACTCAGTATTTTCGGAAAAGTATTCGATTTAGGGTATTGAATTAATCTAATCTTGATTATTGGAACATGGGATTGATGATGTGCAATCAATAATCAAATCACACAAATACCGCAGAGCACTTGCACGAATGAGTGAGAATGTAAATGCTACACGGTAAGCTGATGCGAGCCATGGGCGCCGCACTATTGGCCTAGGCTGCTCTGCCGACCGCCTTTCGCTCGAAAAAATTAGAGGCGATGTAATAAAAGTTTCACTTCGAAAATGAAATGAATATGAAAAAAAAAAAAAAGAAAATCTATCCATCTCTGAGCCGATTCGTTTCTATTGTAGCTGTCGGGGCGACGGCTGTGTACCCCATAGATTTGGTGAAGACGCGCATGCAAAATCAGCGCACGGGGTCTTTCATCGGCGAATTGATGTACAGGAACAGTTTCGATTGTTTCAAGAAGGTCGTGAGGCACGAGGGCGTGTTCGGGCTGTACAGGGGGCTGGTTCCGCAGCTGCTGGGGGTGGCGCCGGAGAAGGCCATCAAGTTGACGGTGAGTCGATGTTCGGAAAATTTGGGAACAAGTGGAAATAGTCGAAGTATATGACATATCAAGCCTGATTTCTTTAGGAGAATTCGAAAAAAATATATCATTGTTTCTAGCACTTCTAAGATAGTAACTGAGTTCATTGGAACAAGAAAACTGACCTTTTTGAATATTTCGAAAACACATGCATGTGATTGTACAAATCGCTTATTTCGATTTTACCAAAACTACAAAAAAAATCTAATGTTTTTTTCCAGATGAATGACTTGGTTCGAGACAAACTGATGGACAAAAATGGAAATATACCTTTCTATGGAGAAGTTATAGCGGGAATGTGTGTAAGTATTTATTTATTCATCAAACAAACTGTTTATTCATTTTCCAGCTTTTAATGGGATTTTCTCTCTTCGTTTCTAAAAAATAGAGTAGAAGTTATTAAAAATTATTGCAATATATTTGTAGTAAGGACAGATTTAGGATCTGTCCCAAAATGTCACTGCGCTTGAAATTAAACCTTTAGATACCTAAAAGAGAAATTCTCTATTGGTCAGTGGCACCTTGTTTTTGAAAAATATATTTAATAAGAATAAAACCTCTACTTATCTTGGTGGACGTTTCGGGAACGAATCTGCTCCCGTTCTCAACACAATTGAAATATTTTTCTCTTCGTAAAATTTTTTCAATGTTTTCGATTTTGACAGATCCTAAATCTGTCCTTACTACAAATATATTGCAATAATAATTAATAACTTCTACTCTATTTTTTAGAAACGAGGAGAGAAAATCCCATTAAAAGCTGAAAAATGAATGTACCACCTCCTCGAAGAACTTACAGACAGTATTTAACAAACTGTTTATCTTCAAGTGATTGTTCAAGAAACGTTGTATATAGTAGGGATAAATGAATAAGCAACACACCCAAATATCAAATTGAACAGTAGCAAATACAAAAAAAATCTGCAAAAAGAATGCAATCATCAGAGTCGCTCAAGTAGATATTTGACTTGATATTTTATTCATCAACTCGATAATTTATTTTTTCTCCTGTGTCCGTCCATGAAAATATGTTTCTTGTTTTTGATAAATGTTATCATTATTGTTATTAGTATGATTGGTTTTCCTTGTAGGCTGGAGGTTCTCAAGTGATCTTCACGAACCCCTTGGAAATCGTCAAGATTCGCTTGCAGGTGGCAGGTGAGATTGCGGGCGGGGCCAAAGTGCGTGCTTGGTCGGTGGTGAAGGATCTCGGCTTCTTGGGGCTCTACAAGGGCTCCAGGGCGTGCTTCCTCAGGGACGTGCCCTTCAGCGGCATTTATTTCCCAGTCTACGCGCACACGAAAGCCCAGTAAGTGCTCCCAGATGCAAAAAAAAACTCTCAGGAAGTTCGTGTTTTCGGGTTTCTTGGATAAATGTATGAAAATGTACTCGTGATTTGGAGATGAAATCGGATTTATTAGTATCGAGTCGATGACCCTAAAATGAATACGGGTGTATACACGACAACGTCGGGTATTCCAAACCCCAAGCAAAGTATTTTAAAGAAATATTCAACGATATAATATATAGGACCCAATGGCGTTCCGATGAAATCAGGTATCATCACACCACAAAATTGTCACGATATACAAAATGAGTCGAAAGACGCAGACAAAAACGTATCTCCGATATCTCCCTTAGGAGTGACATGAAAAGAAGAAGTTGTGTGACCAACTAGCGTTGATTAGACAGTATATAGTAAATACAGGGTCTACTTGACAATTATATTGTTTGTTGGTCAAATGAGATTGACACACAATCATTGTACATGATCCATGGTGAATTCTCACCGTGTAGGTATTCATTCACCATGTTTATATCGCATGTATGCATGTGAGGTCGATTGCGAAAACTGCTGCACAAAAACTTGGTTTTCTATTCCGTGCGAAGAGATACTTCACATCCCAGCAACTGCTTATAATCTACAAAGCACAAATTCGACCTGTCCTGGAGTACTGTTCACATGTTTGGAGCTCAGCCCCCAAACATACGCTTAAGCTCTTAGATTCAATTCAGAAGAGAGCTATTCGCCTAATCGATGATACAACACTCACCAAATCATTGACCTTTCTAGATCATCGTAGGAAGGTCGGCGATTTCTGCCTCTTTAGGTACTTTCACGGTCGGTGCTCAACGGAAATATCATCTATTATGCCACCACGCGCGATTCCTAGTAGACAAACCAGACGAGCTCAGGCTGGTCACTCCTATACCATACCATACAAAATGTTATATAGAATAAAATTTTTGGTAGAATACTTTCATAGTGATATTTTTTAGTTAAACCTTACTTTCATAGTATTTTATTGTTATTTTATTGAATATTTTATTGAATTATTTTATTGTAATATGTTTGATTATCAAATTTGTGATGTATTTCTATTCGGAGTTGTATAGGCTGTCCCATTTTCGATGTCCTTATAATGTCCTTATAATTCTACTACTACTACGGATACGAATACTTCTCATTCTACCCTATATAAATGAGTGGTATTCGATTATTGCGCCAGAATATCTATTCTAAAACTAGAAGTTATTTGTCTTGACTTGCCATAAAAAACTGAAAATTACCCAAATACAGGACTAATACTCAAAATATCATATAAGTGTTATATATTTTCGGAAAGCGCAAAGCTTTCTTGTTTCAAATATTCAAAAATATACAGGGTGTTCTATTTAAAAAAACATAACTTTGGGTTATATCTTAATAACGACAGCTCATCAAAAAAATCTGACTTTGCCACTGGATTCTACGTGAAAAATTGTGAATGAAACAGATCTTACTCTTCCTCTAAATTTAAAGATAGCTGAGATACAGGGGGGGGGGGTCCCAAACTGCAATATTTTCAATTTCGCCCTGTATCTCAAGAACGAAACGGGCTATGGAAATTTCGTTCTCCAACATTATCGATTTCCCTTTCGTGTTGTCCGCAGATAAAAAAAAAATGCTAATTGTCTTCTCATGTTTTGGCGACGTCATCAGGTTCGCCGACGAGAACGGCTACAACACACCCTTATCGCTGCTGGCCGCCGGCATGGTGGCCGGCATGCCGGCGGCGGCGCTGTGCACGCCGGCCGACGTCATCAAGACCAGGCTGCAGGTGGTCGCGAGAGCCGGACAAACGACGTACAGCGGCCTGTTGGACGCCGCCAGGAAGATCTACAAGGAGGAGGGGTTCAGCGCCCTCTGGAAGGGGACGACCGGTGAGTGGAGGAGCTTCTCGATTGCCGTCCTCGGTAATCGGGATTTTTTTTTTTTTACAAATTTGTTTCAGTTTTCTTTTTTCGGTCAGAAATAAGTGCGTCAGTGAACATGATTTGAATAAAAATATTAGGATGAAAATGAAAGCTGTCCTCTGTTTAGAAGAATAGAAATCATATTCATTTATTTAGTGAAGTTATACAGACTGAAAGTCCAATTACAGTGTGTTGCCCTTAAGGACACCCCTGTAACATCGTTATTCTTCCATCGGTTGTGAAAAACTTTTTTTCTATGAACCAGTTTTTTGTGGGCCCAGATTTCAAAATGGGATTTTTATATCACGTCTTCTTTATCAGGATCACTTGAAACATATCTGTACAGATTATGAATGACGGGGTGTGCAGAAGTTTTCTCAAATGTATTAATATGGAAATTTGCGGAAAAACTAATGACAATTCATTATTGGATATCACTTTGAATAAGTTCCAATCGATTTTGTTTATTCGAAAACACAGGGTAGGGTGTTCGTCTGAATGTTTTCGAATGAACAAAATCGATTGGTACTTATTTGAAGTGATATCCAATGATGAATTGTCATTAGTTTTACCGCAAAATTCCATAGTAGTACATTTTTTGTTCGCCTATTCGAAAAACCAAAAGGAAAATTCATTTTCTGAGATACCTTTGTCTTGTATGATGATGAAAATCTGTACATGTTTGTTTCGAGTGATCCTGATTCACAATACATCATCATTTGTTGTAAAAAAATCCCTGAAGGTATTTTGGAATTTGTGTCCATGACCACGATTAGCCCCCAAAAATAAAATCACCAATCAATCAAATAACAATTATTTATGAAATTCCTATTTTATAATATCTCCGATTTTTTAATATAATTTTTAATTAAGTTTCAACTATGATGAAATTTCTAGATGTTACTTGTTGTTGCTGAATGTAATATATATATAATATATATATATATATATATAGCAGTCTACTTTCACTGCGTTTTGTGACCTTAAACGGTATCGTTTATAATAATTTATATGTTCAACTCCTATTTTAGATATTTTATCGTTTTTTATATATCTTTTAATCTACATCCATATTGCTATATACACATTTATTCAAGCTTTGTCCACAAGAATTTCTCTTAATGACATTAAAGTATATTTATTATTATTATTATTATTATTATAGGAACTAATAGTAGCAACTGTGGCTTTCATATTGAGATTTTGTTAACTGATACATATTTTAGACCTATATCTGTATTTTTTCATATGTATTCTATAGTAATTTTTTTTGACGTGTATATCCACATATGGTGGTTGCTGTGGCAGTACAAATAAATTCTATTCTATTCTATTCTATTTCGTATTTTGTTCGACTTATGCTGATTTTTTTTACAGCACGTGTGATGAGGTCCTCTCCGCAATTTGGAGTTACATTGGTAACTTACGAACTACTACAGAGATATTTGTATGTCGACTTTGGTGGAACGTGAGTATTCTTGAACATTTCACTCATCTGTCGAATTTGACTATTTCACAATGCTCTATGCAATAATTTTGCAAGTGCAATTATCGATAATTTCACTGGATTCTATATTTTGTGCATTCATCACTATATTCGGGAAATACATGGACTTATAAATGCGGCCAAGAGGAAATATATTTGATGGCACAATATATTCTTTTGTTTGTACTATTTTTGAATAGGGTATACAATCCAATCGTCAATTCCAGTATTTTCTGTTTGATATCGTAGCTAAATAATATTGACTTTTTTTATTGACTGGTTTGTCTATGTCTATAGAATTCAATGAGATTTCGCGAAAATTGAGGTTATGCGTGTGGGTACTTGACTGATCGAATGTTTTTTTTTTCCTACAGGCGACCTACCGGCTCCGAATCCAAGCAGGTGTCGGTGATAGGGGACGTTAAGAAGCCCCACAACGCCGACCATATCGGCGGATACTCCGTATCGTTGCCGATATTCTCCGGCATCGAATCGAAGTTCGGGCTGTGCTTACCCAAATTCGGGGTGCCGACCAAATCGTAATCCGAATATCATCAATAACTGCGCCGTCGAAATTAATGGAAAGTTCACGCATCAAGTTGTACAGGTTGATTCATTGTATTTTGCGCAGGTGGTGGACAACACTCCGAGCAGAAAAGTTGTAGGGTTTCAAGGGATATTGTATATTTTTTTCACCGCTATTGGATAAAGCTCTTCGGGACCTTTCATCTGATGCCCAACACGATACCTTTATCTGTCATGTTAACCAAGATTAACACGCTTTTCCTGTATTTGACAGGTGACAAGTGACAGATGTAGGTTAAAAATAGAGATAGAAGTCTGAAAATCTGTATAGGGTTATTTTCAGAATTGCTGAACATGAATTGGGAATAATTTTTTTCATCAGATCGATACTTGCGGAGTTAGCTTATCCATGGACCTATCGAAAAACTTCAAAGTTCGTTTTCCAGTAATTCGAGGTCTGCCATTAATTTGAAATAAACATGGGACGTAGGACTCGGTTTGCATATCAACAAATTGACTTTTCTTTTCGAGTATTGTTTGCATCCTGGTCTACGGAAACGAGGAATTCATCATTTCTATTGATTTATCATATTATTAAGTTTGTACAGTACAGTTTGTTTTTCAATCCAGTCTGGAATGAGGCTAAAAGTTCTCTCGTTTCAATTATTTATATACAGGGTATTCCATTTGGAAAACATAATTTGAAGAACTTCTTCAATTTTCCTGGAATTTCTTGATAGCGGTTGAAGGTGGGTGTCAAATTGCGATCAATCATCTTGTACATACCGGGTGGGATAGTTAGTATTTGTACAATCATTTTATCGAGTCGTGCGGGAACACTGTGATATTCCTGTCTATTGATTTTTCCTATGCATTTTTTGCGTGTGTTCAGACTCTACATTAATATTTGATTGATTGATTATACGTCAGTGAGATTCAGTCATTATTTCGTTATATTTGATATTCTATAAGCTTGTGAAACACTGCATTGTTATCCTTTATTCTGAATAATTGAATAAAAGTATACACCAAGTTGTTAGGTTGTTTCAATTTTCATTTATCATCCGAAGAAATATCTGCATTCTGCAGCAACCAACAAGAAATCAGTCTACACGTTCAAATTCGTATGCAGGATGCGTGTATTGACTCGATTTTGCAGTTTTCTTTTCTTTTTCGAGTTACCAAAACGTGAAAAAAATTCTGCCCGAAGTGGGGTCAAAAATTGCAACTCTTTTATTCTTACAGCTAGAGAGCTGTGCTTCTATTCCGCACTAGGCAATGCCCTAAGGGCTCTAAATACTGAATTTGAAGCCTCTACGATAAAGTCGAATTTTGGGCCCGAAAAAGTAGCAAGGCTAACCCCTTTGAACTTTTTTCAATATTTTTCAGTCGTCAGAATGGGCTGAAATGTTGCATACGGAGTGTTCTCAACATGCTGAACACGAATCTGAAGTCAAAAAGGCCGTATTCCTAATGGTTTCCGAGATATGAGCATTTTTAGGATAAAAATAATCGAGCTCCAAAATCGTCAAAAATCCCTCGACACGTTCAAATTCGTGTGCAGATTGCGTGCTTCGACTCGATTTCGCAGTTTTCTCGATCGTTTTCGATGTGAAAAAAAATTCAGCCCAAAGTGGGGTCAAAAATTGCTACTTTTTTATTCTTACAGCTAGAGAGCTGTGCTTCTATTCCGCACTAGGCAATGCCCTAAGGGCTCTAAATACTGAATTTGAAGCCTCTACGACAAAGTCGAATTTTGGGCCCGAAAAAGTAGCAAGGCTAACCCCTTTGAACTTTTTTCAATATTTTTCAGTCGTCAGAATGGGCTGAAATGTTGCATACGGAGTGTTCTCAACATGCTGAACACGAATCTGAAGTCAAAAAGGCCGTATTCCTAATGGTTTCCGAGATATGAGCATTTTTAGGATAAAAATAATCGAGCTCCAAAATCGTCAAAAATCCCTCGACACGTTCAAATTCGTGTGCAGATTGCGTGCTTCGACTCGATTTCGCAGTTTTCTCGATCGTTTTCGATGTGAAAAAAAATTCAGCCCAAAGTGGGGTCAAAAATTGCTACTTTTTTATTCTTACAGCTAGAGAGCTGTGCTTCTATTCCGCACTAGGCAATGCCCTAAGGGCTCTAAATACTGAATTTGAAGCCTCTACGACAAAGTCGAATTTTGTGCCCGAAAAAGTAGCAAGGCTAACCCCTTTGAACTTTTTTCAATATTTTTCAGTCGTCAGAATGGGCTGAAATGTTGCATACGGAGTGTTCTCAACATGCTGAACACGAATCTGAAGTCAAAAAGGCCGTATTCCTAATGGTTTCCGAGATATGAGCATTTTTAGGATAAAAATAATCGAGCTCCAAAATCGTCAAAAATCCCTCGACACGTTCAAATTCGTGTGCAGATTGCGTGCTTCGACTCGATTTTGCAGTTTTCTCGATCGTTTTCGACGTGAAAAAAAATTCAGCCCAAAGTGGGGTCAAAAATTGCTACTTTTTTATTCTTACAGCTAGAGAGCTGTGCTTCTATTCCGCACTAGGCAATGCCCTAAGGGCTCTAAATACTGAATTTGAAGCCTCTACGACAAAGTCGAATTTTGGGCCCGAAAAAGTAGCAAGGCTAACCCCTTTGAACTTTTTTCAATATTTTTCAGTCGTCAGAATGGGCTGAAATGTTGCATACGGAGTGTTCTCAACATGCTGAACACGAATCTGAAGTCAAAAAGGCCGTATTCCTAATGGTTTCCGAGATATGAGCATTTTTTGGATAAAAATAATCGAGCTCCAAAATCGTCAGAAATCCCTCGACACGTTCAAATTCGTGTGCAGATTGCGTGCTTCGACTCGATTTCGCAGTTTTCTCGATCGTTTTCGATGTGAAAAAAAATTCAGCCCAAAGTGGGGTCGAAAATTGCTACTTTTTTATTCTTACAGCTAGAGAGCTGTGCTTCTATTCCGCACTTGGCAATGCCCTAAGGGCTCTAAATACTGAATTTGAAGCCTCTACGACAAAGTCGAATTTTGGGCCCGAAAAAGTAGCAAGGCTAACCCCTTTGAACTTTTTTCAATATTTTTCAGTCGTCAGAATGGGCTGAAATGTTGCATACGGAGTGTTCTCAACATGCTGAACACGAATCTGAAGTCAAAAAGGCCGTATTCCTAATGGTTTCCGAGATATGAGCATTTTTTGGATAAAAATAATCGAGCTCCAAAATCGTCAGAAATCCCTCGACACGTTCAAATTCGTGTGCAGATTGCGTGCTTCGACTCGATTTCGCAGTTTTCTCGATCGTTTTCGATGTGAAAAAAAATTCAGCCCAAAGTGGGGTCGAAAATTGCTACTTTTTTATTCTTACAGCTAGAGAGCTGTGCTTCTATTCCGCACTTGGCAATGCCCTAAGGGCTCTAAATACTGAATTTGAAGCCTCTACGACAAAGTCGAATTTTGGGCCCGAAAAAGTAGCAAGGCTAACCCCTTTGAACTTTTTTCAATATTTTTCAGTCGTCAGAATGGGCTGAAATGTTGCATACGGAGTGTTCTCAACATGCTGAACACGAATCTGAAGTCAAAAAGGCCGTATTCCTAATGGTTTCCGAGATATGAGCATTTTTTGGATAAAAATAATCGAGCTCCAAAATCGTCAGAAATCCCTCGACACGTTCAAATTCGTGTGCAGATTGCGTGCTTCGACTCGATTTCGCAGTTTTCTCGATCGTTTTCGATGTGAAAAAAAATTCAGCCCAAAGTGGGGTCGAAAATTGCTACTTTTTTATTCTTACAGCTAGAGAGCTGTGCTTCTATTCCGCACTTGGCAATGCCCTAAGGGCTCTAAATACTGAATTTGAAGCCTCTACGACAAAGTCGAATTTTGGGCCCGAAAAAGTAGCAAGGCTAACCCCTTTGAACTTTTTTCAATATTTTTCAGTCGTCAGAATGGGCTGAAATGTTGCATACGGAGTGTTCTCAACATGGTGAACACGAATCTGAAGTCAAAAAGGCCGTATTCCTAATGGTTTCCGAGATATGAGCATTTTTTGGATAAAAATAATCGAGCTCCAAAATCGTCAAAAATCCCTCGACACGTTCGAATTCGTGTGCAGATTGCGTGCTTCAACTCGATTTTGCAGTTTTCTCGATCGTTTTCGACGTGAAAAAAAATTCAGCCCAAAGTGGGGTCAAAAATTGCTACTTTTTTATTCTTACAGCTAGAGAGCTGTGCTTCTATTCCGCACTAGGCAATGCCCTAAGGGCTCCAAATACTGAATTTGAAGCCTCTACGACAAAGTCGAATTTTGGGCCCGAAAAAGTAGCAAGGCTAACCCCTTTGAACTTTTTTCAATATTTTTCAGTCGTCAGAATGGGCTGAAATGTTGCATACGGAGTGTTCTCAACATGCTGAACACGAATCTGAAGTCAAAAAGGCCGTATTCCTAATGGTTTCCGAGATATGAGCATTTTTAGGATAAAAATAATCGAGCTCCAAAATCGTCAAAAATCCCTCGACACGTTCAAATTCGTGTGCAGATTGCGTGCTTCGACTCGATTTTGCAGTTTTCTCGATCGTTTTCGACGTGAAAAAAAATTCAGCCCAAAGTGGGGTCAAAAATTGCTACTTTTTTATTCTTACAGCTAGAGAGCTGTGCTTCTATTCCGCACTAGGCAATGCCCTAAGGGCTCTAAATACTGAATTTGAAGCCTCTACGACAAAGTCGAATTTTGGGCCCGAAAAAGTAGCAAGGCTAACCCCTTTGAACTTTTTTCAATATTTTTCAGTCGTCAGAATGGGCTGAAATGTTGCATACGGAGTGTTCTCAACATGCTGAACACGAATCTGAAGTCAAAAAGGCCGTATTCCTAATGGTTTCCGAGATATGAGCATTTTTAGGATAAAAATAATCGAGCTCCAAAATCGTCAAAAATCCCTCGACACGTTCAAATTCGTGTGCAGATTGCGTGCTTCGACTCGATTTCGCAGTTTTCTCGATCGTTTTCGACGTGAAAAAAAATTCAGCCCAAAGTGGGGTCAAAAATTGCTACTTTTTTATTCTTACAGCTAGAGAGCTGTGCTTCTATTCCGCACTAGGCAATGCCCTAAGGGCTCTAAATACTGAATTTGAAGCCTCTACGACAAAGTCGAATTTTGGGCCCGAAAAAGTAGCAAGGCTAACCCCTTTGAACTTTTTTCAATATTTTTCAGTCGTCAGAATGGGCTGAAATGTTGCATACGGAGTGTTCTCAACATGCTGAACACGAATCTGAAGTCAAAAAGGCCGTATTCCTAATGGTTTCCGAGATATGAGCATTTTTAGGATAAAAATAATCGAGCTCCAAAATCGTCAAAAATCCCTCGACACGTTCAAATTCGTGTGCAGATTGCGTGCTTCGACTCGATTTTGCAGTTTTCTCGATCGTTTTCGACGTGAAAAAAAATTCAGCCCAAAGTGGGGTCAAAAATTGCTACTTTTTTATTCTTACAGCTAGAGAGCTGTGCTTCTATTCCGCACTAGGCAATGCCCTAAGGGCTCTAAATACTGAATTTGAAGCCTCTACGACAAAGTCGAATTTTGGGCCCGAAAAAGTAGCAAGGCTAACCCCTTTGAACTTTTTTCAATATTTTTCAGTCGTCAGAATGGGCTGAAATGTTGCATACGGAGTGTTCTCAACATGCTGAACACGAATCTGAAGTCAAAAAGGCCGTATTCCTAATGGTTTCCGAGATATGAGCATTTTTAGGATAAAAATAATCGAGCTCCAAAATCGTCAAAAATCCCTCGACACGTTCAAATTCGTGTGCAGATTGCGTGCTTCGACTCGATTTCGCAGTTTTCTCGATCGTTTTCGACGTGAAAAAAAATTCAGCCCAAAGTGGGGTCGAAAATTGCTACTTTCTTATTCTTACAGCTAGAGAGCTGTGCTTCTATTCCGCACTAGGCAATGCCCTAAGGGCTCTAAATACTGAATTTGAAGCCTCTACGAGAAAGTCGAATTTTGGGCCCGAAAAAGTAGCAAGGCTAACCCCTTTGAATTTTTTTCAATATTTTTCAGTCGTCAGAATGGGCTGAAATGTTGCATACGGAGTGCTCTCAACATGCTGAAGACGAATCTGAAGTCAAAAAGGCCGTATTCCTAATGGTTTTCGAGATATGAGCATTTTTTGGATAAAAATAATCGAGCTCCCAAATCGTCAAAAATCCCTCGACACGTTCAATTTCGTGTGCAGAATGCGTGTATCGACTCGATTTTGAAGTTTTCTCGATCGTTTTCGAGTTACCAAGACGTGAAAAAAGTTCAGCCCGAAGTGGTGTCAAAAATTGCTACTTTTTATCTTTAGGACTAGAGAGCTGCTCTTCAGATCCATTTTAGACAATGTCCTAAGGGCTATAAATACTGCAATCGTCTTCGAGAAGAAATTCGAATATTGTTGCGAGGCATGAGAATAGGAGAGGGTTACAAAGAGTACACAAACAAATGTAATACATATTTATTTTATTTCCCATCATTTGGACCCTATACATGTTTTAATAACTAAGTACGTTGTCAGGTATTACAATCTTTGTATGGAATGCTTCTTTCTGAAATAGAGGGGCAAGATGGTGGAGTGGGTATTTTACCATTATCTGACTAGTATCAACAATATAAATGACCCCATCGAGAAGGGCCAGATCCACCCATCACGTTGTTTGTTCACTTGTACTTTCATACTCCTAGACCAACAAATTTTCAACACATTTTACATTGAACTAAGCTTACAATGCCTACTGTCATTATTACAATAAAGATATGCATTCCCTGGTCACCAGGACTACTAAGGCTAGATACGAGGACTCTTTTTCAGTCCTCCCGGTTAACACAAAACGTTTCTGAAACATTTCGAAATACTCTTTTGAAATTGCAAAGAGAAATATTTTCGTCACCACCCACTATATTTGAAAAATTACGTCAATGAAACTCACCGTATTGATGGAAATATAAGGTGTTAATGAAGACCAGGCTGTATAGGTTAAAATTGAATGATGTAACCAAAATTCTCCCATGAATATAAGTAGAAAAGTATCGAAGGAATTGGTGAAGATGCTTGACGAGGAATTATGTCAAGAGAATGAAAACAATGCCTGTGAAGTTGTTCGTGAACAAAATACAGTATTTCTCCCAGATTTGTAGAACAAGTGTTACGCCGAAATATACTATGCGCACAACACAATGAACGGTGTTGGTAAGTTTTTGAACTTTGAAAATAATAATGTCGCACATTTCCAATGTTAGAAATACTTGAGTTGGTCCAGAATATATTTCCCAAAAAAAATATCTTAATATTCAATTCAGTGGTAATCCATAAGTTCAGAATTGACTCGTTATTGAGTACCACCACTTTTCAAAAATTAAAATCTGATTCATGATCATATACATTTATTAAACCATTTGGAGCTCCATGAACGTAATTCTCAACTATAGAGGTACCTACAAGCTGATTCAAATTTTTACACAGCAGTTGTTTTTTTCTATATATCGCTAAGTTGGCGATTCCGTGGTGAATAATCTGCATAAAAAAATTTTTCAACCAACCTAACAGTGAAAAAAAAAAAGGAAAAACTATATAAAAATTTTCCTAAGGATTTATTTCTGTGAGATATTAATTAGTTCCCAATATTTGATTCAAATCATATTTTTGGTATCTTATTCACCACGATAATTCCGAGATGAATCTTCTTACCAATAATGTTTGTAAATTCATACTCTTACCTCTTAAATATTATCAAATCTTTTATATCGTTAATCGCTAGAATTTAAGATGTCACTTGACAAGGGGCACAGATCATGATATGTTTAGAGAGTGGTGTTTATCATTATAAACCTATGACCTAAAGCAGAGAAGGCGATTGTGGCTAGTTTATAAATACCGTTGATAAGTTTATCACATCATCAATAATTCACACCTCACAAACCCAATTTCAACAATAACACCCACCACGATATAAATCCCAGAATGTGAAAATCAAATTCGTGAAATTCAAACCGCTCTCATCATTATCATTTTTTGAATTTCAAATGTAACATCTGAGCATGCCAAAAGAGCGAAGATGTGAGTACAGAAGATCTTATCATGTTCCTAGTTTTTGAATTCCAAATCAAACATATTTGAACAAGACAGAAGAGTGGAGATGTAGGTACAGAAAATTCTGAAATCACTCTGTGTTTGGTATTCTTAATAATAACATTCCTGTGACTGACTGACTTGTGAAAGTCACCAACAAATCTATGGAACTAGCAACTTTTTGGGTTTCACAAAATGCTAATGTTATATTATTCCGCAATAAGAACATGTTATTGTCTTTAGAAATGACTACATTTGTGTAGGTTTTTGCACAATTACTGGATATTTAAAACTCGCAATCATGTAGGTTGGTCATCAATCGAGATATGTATTAGTTGCTCTGATCACCTTCCATGTTTTGTTTGAACTTTGAATGACATGTCATCAACAGAAGATGTTGTTTGGATGTTTAAAATATCCGCAATATGAATGAACTTGTAATTGATCTACTTGCAAGAGTCATCTGTAAATCAAGCTTCATTTGCAAGATAGAGCTTGCTGTTGAATTTGTTGGAAGTATCATGTGTCAAATATGCAAAATATGTCGTCCAATTATTAGTCGACAGATCAACAGATAGATCTTGCAACTAAGCTGATTGCAAGCTTCATCTGTCAATTCAAGCCCTAATTGCAAGATCTACTAGCAATTGAGCCCATTGAAAAATTTATGTGTCCAATATTTCTAATTGCACGACTAATCTTGCAACGCATGCCTAATTGACAGCTCGACCCAGCAACTGAGCTAATCACAAGCATTATTCGTCAATTAAGTATCAATTGCAAAATCCGTGTTGTAATTCAGCTCACAGCTATGTTTATCTGTCAATTATTCTAATTGCAAGATCAATCTTGCAAATCGGTCCTATATTTTGCAATCGAGCTAATCGCAAGCTCCATCTGTCGATTATGTCCTGATTGCAGGATCAATCTTACAATTCAGCTAATCACTAGATGTAACTGTCCCAGCCCAGTTGCAAGATAAACTTTGCAGATTTTGTAGTTACTCTATTTGCAAATTCGATCTTGCAAATAACGCTGATTGTTAGTTTAATCTATCAATCAAGCCCTAATGAAGAATCGCAGATGACTCTTGCAAATTTAGAAAAACTATCGTTATGATAGTCCAGCGCTTCTGTTGATTTTTCTCTTGGTGCAGTTTGCTGCTTTCGTGAGATTCTCAAATATTTCACGAGATTTCTTATGCAAACCCCTACCTACACAATCTCAAACATATAAGAGTCAGTAAGTGGACATGGTAGGATCCTTGTTGAAGTTGGGCCATGCGAGGTTCAAAAACATTTCCCCACAAAATTTCCAAGAACAGATACTTAATTTCACACGTAACTTCGAAGGTAAAAACACATTTACAAGACGACATCCAAAGGTCGGATTGCATATATATAACAGGTATTTATAATAATTCATCAATATTTAAGCTGATATGTTCAATGTAGTCCCCGAAAGGTCTGATCACCCACCATACCCAATAAAATCGCAGCCGCCTCTGACGAGGGGCCGCTTGGACGGAAACGAGACGCAGAACAATCGCCCCCCGACTACACCCCCGAGCGTGGGGGCGAAATGTTTAATCTGCAGTTTTTCAAGCAGGGTACGAAATCGACAGCGAACAGCCCAGAACGCGAATATCGCTCGGTAGATGGACGAGGTGGGTTCTAGGCCCCCATGTAGTTCACATTTTTGCCACTACATGAAAATGTTTTGAAGTGGAACCACAGACACATTTTTGGGCAACTTTGGAAAAGTTCACAGGTTTTCTTTGTGAAAATTTATTGTTTTTCCAAGAACAGAATGGAGACTAATCTTTTGGTACCCCTTTTGAGGAGATGGATTTCAATAAAAGACAGGTGAATGTTTTCTTTTTCAATTTGAAAAACCTTTCAAATTGTCAACAAGTAAGACCCCTTGAGATTCTCCAAACTCATTCAGTTACTGTGTGCTCGATTTACCTTCTATGCCTGATTCAAATTGAAATAATTGACAATTCTGATCTTCTGAGGTATTTTGAATCATTTTAGTGATGAAAAATTTCTATGGAATTCGATTTATGCTGCGCTTGTTCCAATGACAATTTCCGAATCGAAGGAGCATAGGTGTGTTCTAAATAATCTTTCAATAATGAAAGATGCATTTTTCAATTGAGATTCATTTAGAATGAATGATTTTCAGTGCTTTCGATTGAAGTAATTTGATGATATTTGTCATTGTGAGATATTTTGTCGATTTCGTATTCTGCACACATTACCTATTCTGGGAAAACTATCCCAACCTAAAAAATACAACTACAATAATGATAGTAATAGATATATCACATAAACTTCACACGAAAAGCACTACTTCACTATTTGAATATGAACTACTTAGAGAATTACCAATAATGTTCAACATTACACATTTCATATTAATTTTTTTCGACTGATGATCAGCAGTTAGTATGTTTGTAAAAAATTATAAAATTATATAAAAAAATAATACATTAACACTATTAGTCATAAAAAATACAACTTGTCTTAGAGTTGAATAAATATATCAATATATTAAGATTCACCTTAAACTAAAACTTTGGTTGACCAATTTTTATGTACCCATATTGAAATTGTTTTTTTTTTCGTTTCAATTTAGAATCTTAGTTTTCAATTGACGGTCGTCGTAAATACTATGATTGTGCTGAATAATCACCACAAAAATGAAAAATTCATCTTAATTGTGCATTAACACTCATCCATTTGCGAAAAACGTTGGTCGGAAATAAATTCACACTACTGGACAAAATAACACGAAGATAAAATTTCCATCCAGAATTCAATATTGAATGATTTCCTAGTCACTTTGTTGCCTTTGTTCTCGTAATACAGTAATTGACTCAGTTGAAATTAAGTGTTACAACTCAAAATTAGTGTAAATTCCGTGTTACAACTCAAAAGTAATGTTAATTTCGTGTTAACAACTTGAAGTTATTGCTTTCGTGTTACAGATTGATTCGAGCACCAATTTCGAGTTTGAGGTTTTAATTTTTCCATTCGTTCTTATTTTTGTTTTATTTGTTTATTTTTTAGAATGAAGCTTTTCATTTGAATGAGCTTGCAATCACTAACGAAACACAGTGTGTCCTTGAATTTGTCTCTAGAGTGTTCAGAATATTAGGACGAAATGGTTGAAAAATCAGGAATTTTTGCAAAATCGATATCACATGAAGATCAAATATCGAAATCGATACAAAGTTGTGAGAGTTATTCAATATTGCATTTCGAATGAAACTTGTGTTTTCTTCTCATATTTTGTTCGCGGTAGTGTATTATTATTATTAATATAGGTACATAAGTCCTTGAGAAGGTACAATAAAAACATTAACTCACTGATTCTAAAATATATATATATATGTATAGTATATGTACTTCTATTCGCTACAAACTATAAATTTTTCTAATAATTATTAACTTTAAGTTCTCAAATTTGCAAGATAACAAATGCTCATAGTACTATTAGGGTATCTAAAAGTAAGCAAAAGCTCGTCTATCCATTAATTTCGAGTTATCAAAAATCAATATTTGAAAATAAAGGATTATCATTTCTATTTTCTTTCATCAATTAGAAAGAATCAGCTGTTTTCTCCTCCATCTACATAGCCTAAACGTTACAATTGTTTCCGCTTTCATGACTGGTGTCGCAATGCTATATTTAATAATTATTTAATGATATGTTTATTTAATTGTTTTCAGGGTAATCCAGCGTTACACACACCACACATGTAAAGGGTGTGATATTCATTGGTTTATTGCTATTTTTTCCTCAAACAGACGCTACCTACTTTATAGAAAAAAAGCTCGACAAAGTTCATCGATCTGTGAAAATCTCTCGCAAAGGGAATCGAACAAATCCGGACCTCAATAAAGCGAGGAGCTTTGGAAAACTATTCTCAGGTCAGAATTTGAGGCTAATTGAAGGCTAATTCATTACCCTATTTTCGAATTAATTGCTCTTCGTTCTATGCAAAAAATCTAGCTTTACGGAAAGCTAGCAAAACCAATCCCAGAAATAATGTTCATGAAAAATTTGATTACGCCATGATTTGAGGCTATTTCAAGGCTCTCAATCTAGCCTATCGCTTATTTCTCGCTCTTGGTTAGAAAAAAAAAGGACCAAGTTTTTGAAAAATTTGATAACGCCATAATTCAATCCACGATTTTTTTCAAAGAACCAAAAAGCAAAATAATCGGCGATAGCCTAGGATCAGACCTTCGGGATAGCCTTGAATTACAGCATAGTCAAATATTTCAAATATTGTCCTTTGGAATTGGTTCTGCTAACTTTACGGTAAAGCTAGCAAAACCCACGATTTTTTTTTAAGAAGAGCAAAAAATGGGCGATAGGCTAGGACGAGAGCCTCAAAATAGTTTTTTTTCGAATTGGTTTTGCCAGCTATACGTGAAGCTGGCAAAGCTGAGTTTTTTCTCCCAATAAGAAAATCAATGAATACGCAAATAGGGTAATGAGTTAGCCTCAAATTAGCCTCAAACTGCGACCGAAGAAAAAAATTATCTTTCCAAGGTGCTTCTGCTAGCTTTATTGTCGTCAAATCTGGTCAAATATTGAAGTAATTTGGACAATTTCCTGATGAAACAGTTTCGTTCTTCTTAGATATAAGAACCCAACTGATTTTCGCCAATTTCCTTCCGCGCATAGTTTCAAGAGAGATTCTCAATTCAGACCGCTGGAAATAGAATAAAATCTAAAACTTAACTTTTAGGGCACCTTTGGTTTAGCTTATCCTTACCTCGTTTATATCAGAGAAAAAAGAGAGAAATTAAGTATCTAAGCGATCCGTTCGATACCGTTTCAAAACAGTACAAACTACAACAGACGACAGAGATAGATTAAGTTTTCTGCAGACAGTGTCCGGTAGAGGACGCCCGGTATACTCTGGACGTTTCAGCAGTGGCCGATCATCACCATCAGGGTCCTCTGTCAGGTGCTCAGAGGCAAGTACGAGTTAAGATTGTCCATTTTCTTCTCCTTTTGTTCCCTAGAACAGAGAAATCTAGCTGAATGATTTTTCAGCATAGAGGAAACGAGATACAGCCGAAATATTCATTTCTTCGAATCCACTTTACAGAACTACAACTTTCAGAGGAAGCGTCAAAAAAATTTGAACTTTGAACTATGACTTCTGAAATTCATTTGAGATCATTTTCTTTCAGCATTGAATAAATTTAAATGAATATAAACTCAGCAAGTCAGTTAAGTGCAGGTGAGAGTGAAACAAGGAATACAAATATTCTAAGAAGCTTGCTCGATTCGTGAGGCAATCTATGAGAAATCCGACACCACCCACTATTCAGTATACACGTAATTAGTCTAGTTTTTCTGATTGCGCAATTAGGACATTCGATATGTTAATTTTCTACATGAAATTCTGTGTCTACATAATGGTTATTGTATTATCGTGTTGTCTAGCATTGAACTTTTCACTTTCTAGTGAAGGAATCCTCGATTTCAATACAAAAATTCTAGGCCTCACAGTGAATGAAATAATTTCCACTGCCAACATTATTAAATCGATCGCATATTTGATCCATCAAAGTTTTGTCCTAGTCCATTCATCAGAATTCAATTGATCAACGATACTAATAATGGTGGTGCTAGATCTATGTCTACCGATGAATTCGATACAACCCCTGGACGTCTCGATAGGCGCAGTACGCAGGAACTGTCAAACTATGTATTCGACCTTGAAAATGACAGGTTCGTTATAAAATCTGTGTCGATCCATCACTATGCAGGGAGTTTCCGAAATTGGAACGATACATTGAAAGGGTTGTTCTATGTGACATCTGGAAAAATTCACAAACACTGATTCGGACCCGTAGACAACGAATCCGAGATCGAAATTGATGAATTCGTCTCGATAACGGAGTAATCTCGCTCTTAGTTGCGTTTTTTGCCAAAAAGGGAACTATTTTCACTTGGACGCCCTATATCTCCGGAACGGTCGGTCTCACGGAGTCGATCGACCCACAGATCGATTTCTCGTTCGATTTTCATCTAGATCACAGAGTTTCAAACGATTCGTTCATAGGATGCGAAATTTCGTTGATGTCAGAATGTCCAAGGTACATATTTATCGGATAATCATAGCTTGGAAAATTCGAAAATTCTATTTATTACTTCAAAATTCTGAAAAAATTCACAACCACTGATTCGGACCCGTGGAGAACGAATCTGAGATCGAAATTGATAGATTCTTCTCGATAACAGAGTAATCTCGCTCTTAGTTGCGTTTTTTGCCAAAACGGTCAGTCCCACGGAGTCGACCGACCCACAGATCGATTTCTCGTTCGATTTTCATCTAAATCACAGAATTCCAAACGATTCGTTCGGAAAATGCAAAATTTCGTTGATGCCAGAAAGTCCAAGATACATATTTATCAGATAATCATAGCTTGGAAAATTCGAAATTTCTATTTATCAGTTTAAAAATCTGAAAAAATTCACAACCACTGATTCGGACCCGTAGACAACGAATCTGAGGTCGAAATTGATAAATTCTTCTCGATAACGGAGTAATCTCGCTCCTAATTGCGTTTTTTGCCAAAAAGCATCGCAAATGGTCTCATGGTCATAAATTTTCCTCCACAATCGAAATGACGCTTTTCATCTCATACGTGAAAGGTTATCGCGAAATGCAAGTATCCGACCAAATTTCCTTTCCGATTCGGTGGTGAACCCCTGGTCAGTCGTAAAGAAACGTTCGTCTCCTAGTGTACCACACCATTGATCGCTCCAACATCGAAAACTCCATGAATAGGCGAGGAACCGAGTGGTACTGAACCATGTGCATGCTCGAACCATGGTGCGGAAGCAACGGGTGCGCGCGCGTGCAGGGGTCGTAGGCGACTCGTAGGACCGACCTCTGCTGCCATCTTGCTCTTGGCGAACTCGATCCTGATGGCGCCGCGGTCCGAGGAGAGCAGGAAGGAGCCCTGCAGGGCGTGGGCGGCGTCGGCGGCGCGCCGCGCGTCCCGGAACTCGACGAAGGCGACCGGAGAGCCGCCCTTGGCGTGCATGCGCAGGCGGCAGAAGCCGGCGAAGCTGTGCACAGAACACACGCGGGTGGTTGGGTGGGTGCCCTTGGGCGACGAGGAGATCCTTACAGAGCCGACGCCTACCCGAGCGCTGGAGGGCCAGTGTGCGGTTTTTCATCTTGTCTGATGAGCATCATCATATGGTTTGAAAAGCGGGAGCATCTTGCTCGAGGAGCAACATTGTCTTGCTTCACAAGCAACGTCATTTTGTTCAACAAGCAAGATCACTATCTTGCTCGATAAGCAAGATCATTTTGCTAAAGAAGCAAAATCCTCTTGATCGATAAGGAAGATCATCTGGTTTCAGGTGCTTGATAATCTTTCTTAAGAAGGAAAGTCATCTTGCTCAACAAGGAAGATCATCTGGTATGAAAAGCAAGATCATTTTGCTAAAGAAGCAAAATCCTCTTGATCGACAAGAAAGATCATCTGGATTCAGGAGCATGATCATCTTGCTTAAGAAGGAAAGTCATCTTGCCCAGCAAGGAAGATCATCTGGTTTGAGAATCAAGATCATTTCGCTAAAGAAGCAAAATCACCTTGATCGATAAGCAATATCATCTTGCTTGACAAGTGAGACTTGCTCAATAAGCAAGATTGTCTGGTTTGGAAAGCAAGACCATCTTGTTCAAAAAGCAAGTCACCATTCTCAACAAGGAAGATCATCTGGTTTCAGGAGCTTGATCATCTTGCTCAAGAAGGAAAGTCATCTTGCTCAACGAGGAAGATCATCTGGTTTGGAAAGCAAGATCATTTTGCTAAAGAAGCAAACTCAGCTTGATCGATTAACAATATCCTCTTGCTTGACAAGTGATACTTGCTCAATAAGCAAGATCGCCTGGTTTGATAAGTAAGACCATCTTTCTTAAGAAGCAAGTCACCATTCGTAACAAGCAAGATCATCTCGTTCAATATGCAAGGTCATCTTGCTTAGTGAGCCAGATCATCTGGATTAAGAAGCAAAATCATCTTGCTTGAGAAGCACGGTCATCTTGCTTTTCAAACAAGATGATGTTGCTTCTCAAACCAGACGATGTTGCTTATCAAGTAATATGATTTTGTTTCTCCAGCAAAATCATCTTGCTTCTCAAGCCAGATAATCTTACTTACTTAGCAAAATAGTGATCTCGTTTATTGAGCAAGATGTTCATTTTTCCAGATTTTTTGGGATCTCCTCCTTCAGTGGACGTTATGGGAAACGAATTTGCTCTTGTTTTTAGCACGATTGGAATAATATTTTTTTCGTTATGCACGTGACCCTAAACAATGACAATTTATCACACAGAGGAAAAATTTGGTCACCAGGTGTTTATTCATTGCTTCAAGAAGGAAGCAAATTCTTTGATTTTACGTTTTTGGTTGTTGTCTTCTCTTCCTATGATCTCAATATCACTCCAATCGGCCAAATATGGTCCATCTGCAGTTATGCAGATATGTTCAGTTAATTTTGATTATTCGATATATCTTTTCTTCATATGTCATCAAGACAAAGCAAAATGAAAAAACTGCATACTGGTCCTCCAGCACTACCAGAGATTGTGAATTCTAGCGCGTGCGTCAAAATATATCACATATCTCCTTTCTGTGTTAAGAAGAAGGAGAAATATCATCGAAAGGTTTGAATTCACATTCCTCAACATCCTTGAGGAAGGTAGACTTCAGGAGGAAATCTTCTTCACCTTCCTCAAGGATAATGATGAAGGCGAATTCAACTTTTTCGATGAGTTTTTTCCTTCTTTTTGACACATCGAGCAGACGTGCAATTTGACGCCAGAGCAGAAAGGTGGAATCGGCTCTATAATAATTTCCTCCTAGCTCGGTGTACGTGACGGTGGTCGGTGAGTGACTAAGTACGGTGGGAGGACGAGGGCGGTGTTGCCAAGTTCGAGTTGGGATTTCATCGAAAAATTCAACCCCCAGACTGGTATACATGATGCTCGTTTTTCGAGCCCCACTTCGGGGATCTCAGCTATTATTGATACAACGTCGGTCGAATTAGAAGACTTATTTGGGAGGAAATTTGATGTGTCATTTTTAGCTTTCGAATTATCGTGAAAGAAAACTGAAATTTGGGATTTTCCTCGTTATTCTTTCAAGCGAAATCCGAATGAACTAGAAGTTCATAACTGAAACGTTCTCGATACACTTTTTTACTTTTTTACTTTTACTTTTTTTTTAACTGAACTTTCCGAATCGAATCATATGGATGAGGGGCAGGTGTCAAATTTCTTCTGCCCACAGTCGAATATTCGTTTGTCTGATGGCAACACCGTCCTACTGCTATACTACAGGGTGTGCGAGATCAGACATACATTGAATCGTGTGCATATCGAGTTCGGACCATGGAGCAGACCACATGTTTTTTTATATACACGGGTCACCGAAAACTCTGACGATAAGTAAAAACGACGTGCTCGCGTCTTTCCTTTACAGATATTTTCATTCGATACAGGGTGTTTCATTTTTTCAGAACCATTCAGAATGTGTGACGCGAAGTATTTGAATGAGACATTATTTTTCTATGACAAGTTCAGGATTTGTAAATAGGACCATTTTCAGTTGTGAACACTTTATCTTCCTTAGGAAGTCAGGTTACGTTTATATTTCATTACGAAAAGTGACTTTGAATCTCTTGGAATGAATAACCGGATCTAGAAAATTCTGTGATCAGACTGGAAATAAATAGGGAAATATCATGACAATATTCTAATTTTTGCCATAGAATCACTTTCAGATTCTAGAAACCCTGCATGAACAATTCTTTAGCTCCTGTTATTTTTCATTGTTGTCTAATCGTACAATAACTGCAAATTGAGATGACGAAAGAGGTGGCTTTCTAATGAAATTACTGAACAATGAGTGTTGCCACAAGACACAAGGTCTAATTGTAATAATCACACCTTGAACCATAATAGTTGCAATAACTGCGTTGATTCGCTTGAAGCAGGCAAAAATTTCACAAGCATTACGGAAACGTTGCGAATGGTTTAATCAAATCATCAGTCAGAACTATCATAATCTTCATCGTGACATAATTCAATCACGGAATACTCCAACAACATAAATTTTGTGCTTGCCAAATCTGTACCGAATTGAAGTGAACATGGAAATTTTAATAAATGAAGATGAAAGTAGGCTGTAGTTCGTGTTTTTTCTTCTAGTTTGTAAAGCAAAGCATTTTTTTTCAAATAAAAATTCATACGCTGAATTCAACCTATTTTCGTAGTCACTTTATACACAATTTTGGAATTTCTATCGTTCACTTGCAGATGTCACAGACCCAATTTTTTTCGACCGAATTTCATGAACGTTTCGAAGAAAATGATGAAAAAATGAAACACCCAGTATAAGAAGACGATTTCCATAATGCAGATGCAAGTATAAATTCTAGAAACGAATATTGAAACCGTTTATATTTTGCGGTCGAATAGATAAATATAGTTTTCGACAGTATTTTTTGCACAGCACTGTTTCCCTGTTGAATAGACTTTTCATTGAACACGCAAAATCAGCTTATTGCATTTTGATTAGCAAAAGAACGGAAGCGTTGATTGCCAGTATGCATTTTCAACTTGCCTAAAATGCAAGATAATCTTGCATGATAAGCAAGATCATCTTGGTTGCTGGGCAAGTTTATCATATTGCTCGATAAGCAAGGTCATCTTGCTCAATGAGCGAGGCCATCTTGGATGATGAACAAGTTCATCTCGCTTGATGAACAAGATTATCTTGCTCAATGAGCAAGTTTATCATCTTGTTTGATGAGCAAGATCATCTTGCTCAATGAGCAAGGTTTCCTTGGTTGATGAGCAAGTTTATCATCTTGCTTGATAAGTAAGATCATCTTTCTCAATGAGCAAGGCCATCTTGGATGATGAGCAAGTTTATCATCTTGCTTGATAAGCAAGATTATCTTGCTCAATGAGCAAGTTTATCATCTTGCTTGGTAAGCAAGATCATCTTGCTCAATGAGCAAGGCCATCTTGGATGATGAACAAGTTCATCTCGCTTGATGAGCAAGATTATCTTGCTCAATGAGCAAGTTTATCATCTTGTTTGATAAGCAAGATCATCTTGCTCAATGAGCAAGGTTTCCTTGGTTGATGAGCAAGTTTATCATCTTGCTTGATAAGCAAGATCATCTTTCTCAATGAGCAAGGCCATCTTGGATGATGAGCAAGTTTATCATCTTGCTTGATAAGCAAGATTATCTTGCTCAATGAGCAAGCTTATCATCTTGTTTGATAAGCAAGATCAACTTGCTGAATGAGCAAGGCCATCTTGGATGATGAGCAAGTTTATCATCTTGCTTGATAAGCAAGATTATCTTGCTCAATGAGCAAGTTTATCATCTTGCTTGGTAAGCAAGATCATCTTGCTCAATGAGCAAGGCCATCTTGGATGATGAACAAGTTCATCTCGCTTGATGAGCAAGATTATCTTGCTCAATGAGCAAGTTTATCATCTTGTTTGATAAGCAAGATCATCTTGCTCAATGAGCAAGGTTTACTTGGTTGATGAGCAAGTTTATCATCTTGCTTGATAAGCAAGATCATCTTGCTCAATGAGCAAGGCCATCTTGGATGAGCAAGTTTATCATCTTGCTTGATAAGCAAGATTATCTTGCTCAATGAGCAAGTTTATCATCTTGTTTGATAAGCAAGATCAACTTGCTGAATGAGCAAGGTCATCTTGGTTGATGAAGAAGTTTATCATCTTGTTTGATAAGCAAGATCATTTGGGCCATTGGGGATGATGAACAAGTTCATCTTACTTGATGAGCAAGATTATCTTGATCAATGAGCAAGGTCATCTGGGATGATAAGCAAGTTTATCATCTTGTTTGATAAGCAAGATTATCTTGCTCAATGAGCAAGTTTATCATCTTGTTTGATAAGCAAGATCAACTTGCTGAATTAGCAAGGTCATCTTGGTTGATGAGCAAGTTTATCATCTTGCTTGATAAGTAAGATCATCTTGCTTAACGAGCAAGATTATCTTGCTCAATGAGCAAGTTTATCATCTTGTTCAATAAGCAAGATCAACTTGCTGAATGAGCAAGTTCATCTTGCTTGATGACCAAGATTATGTTGCTCAATGAGCAAGGTCATCTTGGATGATGAGCAAGTTCATGATCTTGCTTGATGAACAAGTTTAGCAAGATTATCATGTTGATTAATCAGGGAGATCTTATTGCTCAGTGGGCAATATGTAAACATATCTTTCCGGAATATATTGACTTTGCTTCTTGAGCAAGATGATCTCGCATATCAAGCAAGATAATCTTGCTTCTTGATCAAATGATCTTGCTCAATAAGCAAGATGATCTCGTTTATAAAGCAATTTGATGATTTCGCTTATGAAGGAAGATGATGTTGCATTTTAAGCAAGCTGATCTTGCATTTTGAACAAGATGATCTTGCTTATGCATCAAGATAAAAAAGGTGCATACTGGCCCTCCAACGAGCGCTTCCGCGAAGAAGAAAAGTGCCAAGACAATCGCGAGCGCAAAAAATTTACCTGGCGAAAATCTCCTTGAGCTCGTGCTCGGAGACGAATTGGCCCAGATTGGCGACGAACAGGGTCGAGCAAGGGGGGTTGCTCACTCCCATGCCGGGCTGCGAGGACGAAGATCCCACGGGCGACGCCAGGGCCGGACTAGGTAGAAAGTGCGGCAGCGACGCGTGCACCGAGGTCAGCGCCGTCGGGTGCTGCATCGTCATTTGAGGCTGTGAAAGCAACGGAAACGATTACGTGTCGTCGTTGAAGTCGTCGAATCGATGGGAAATATCGTCGTTTGACTTTGCGATTTCACTAACGACCAGCACAGGTTTTATAAGACAATCAACTCCCGATAAACTTCAACTCACAAAAAAGCTATCGCAAATCATTCAACTGAAGAAAGGGTTTCCACAGCCTGTCATGTAACTCTAGATAAAGTCGATTTTCAAGTTGTTTATTGTTCAGCGAAGTTAACTGATCCATAACTCTGTTAACACAAAGAAACACAAAGAAAGAAAAATAGTAAAAAATCCGAGTTGGCTCAGCCGGATCAGTCTTTCAAGTCGAGGAAGGAATTTGAAACTTTGTTCGGATTGGTGTTATCATGTTCAGCCTATGGCTAGATAGAGGCGGAGGATTCCAACCAGCAGAACGGTAAACGAGAGAGAGGCAACCAGCAGTGATCAGCTGACTGTTGGCGAAATTGCACGAATCGATAGCTCGTTCTTTTTCCTTTTTTTCAATTGATAATACTGCCGTTCAACCTCACCAGCTATCGTTTGATTTCTAAGCCGTCGTTCAACAATACATCGCTGTTATTTGACCTCTAAGCTATCGTTTGACTTCCAGCCATCGTTCAACTATACCACTGCTCTCGTTTGACTTCTTAGCTGTCGTTCAACTATACCACCACTCTCGTTTGACTTCTTAGCTGTCGTTCAACTATACCACTGCTGTCTTTCGACTTCTTAGCTGTCGTTCAACTTGACCACTGCTATCATTCGATTCTTGAGTCGTCGTTTAACAATACACCGCTGTTATTTGACTTCTATGCTATCGTTCGACTTTTAAGCCATCGTTCAACTATACCACTGCTGTCGTTTGACTTCTTAGCTGTCGTTTAACTATACCACTGCTGTCTTTTGACTTCTTAACTGTCGTTCAACTTGACCACTGCTATCGTTCGATTCTTGAGTCGTCGTTTAACAATACACCGCTGTTATTTGACTTCTATGCTATCGTTCGACTTTTAAGCCATCGTTCAACTATACCACTGCTGTCGTTTGACTTCTTAGCTGTCGTTTAACTATACCACTGCTGTCTTTCGACTTCTTAGCTGTCGTTCAACTTGACCACTGCTATCATTCGATTCTTGAGTCGTCGTTTAACAATACACCGCTGTTATTTGACTTCTATGCTATCGTTCGACTTTTAAGCCATCGTTCAACTATACCACTGCTGTCGTTTGACTTCTTAGCTGTCGTTCAACTATACCACTGCTGTCTTTTGACTTCTTAGCTGTCGTTCAACTTGACCACTGCTATCATTCGATTCTTGAGTCGTCGTTTAACAATACACCGCTGTTATTTGACTTCTATGCTATCGTTCGACTTTTAAGCCATCGTTCAACTATACCACTGCTGTCGTTTGACTTCTTAGCTGTCGTTTAACTATACCACTGCTGTCTTTTGACTTCTTAACTGTCGTTCAACTTGACCACTGCTATCGTTTGATTCTTGAGTCGTCGTTTAACAATACACCGCTGTTATTTGACTTCTAAGCTATCGTTTGACTTCCAGCCATCGTTCAACTATACCACTGCTCTCGTTTGACTTCTTAGCTGTCGTTCAACTATACCACTGCTGTCTTTTGACTTCTTAGCTGTCGTTCAACTTGACCACTGCTATCATTCGATTCTTGAGTCGTCGTTTAACAATACACCGCTGTTATTTGACTTCTATGCTATCGTTCGACTCTTAAGCCATCGTTCAACTATACCACTGCTGTCGTTTGACTTCTTAGCTGTCGTTTAACTATACCACTGCTGTCTTTTGACTTCTTAACTGTCGTTCAACTTGACCACTGCTATCATTCGATTCTTGAGTCGTCGTTTAACAATACACCGCTGTTATTTGACTTCTATGCTATCGTTCGACTTTTAAGCCATCGTTCAACTATACCACTGCTGTCGTTTGTCTACTAAGCTGTCGTTCAACTTCACCAGCTATCGTTTGACTTCCAAGCCATTGTTCAACTATACCACTGCTCTCGTTTGACTTCTTAGCTGTCGTTCAACCTCACCAGCTATCGTTTGATTTCTAAGCCGTTGTTCAAGAATACATCGCTGTTATTTGACTTCTAAGCTATCGTTTGACTTCCAAGCCATCGTTTAATTATACCACTGCTGTTGTTCGACTTCTTAGCTGTCGTTCGACTATACCACTGCTGTCGTTTGATTACTAAGCTGTCGTTTAACTCGACCACTGCTATCATTCGATTCTTAAGCCGTCGTTCGACAATACCCTGCTGTTATTCGACTTCTTGGCTATCGTTTGATCATACCAAAGCTGTCGTTAGACTTATAATTCGTCGTTGAATACTCACGTGATGGTGGACCTGAGCTCCCTGATGCTCCAGAGCCTTGGGGTCGGTAGATAGTCAGAGATAGGAGCGCACCGGCACCTGCGGATGCAGCGCCGGGTGCACGAGCGTCGCGTGCTGATGCAGGCCGGCGCCGGGCATTTCGGCGGCGGCAGCGGCGGCGGCGGCGCTGTACGCCAGCGGGTGGTGCCAAAGCTCCGGCCCGCCGGGGAAGAAGGGCGTGCCGAGCTCTGAAAGGTACACTTCGGACGGTTAAAGTCAGGATCGGTTCTCGACTCCGGACGGGTGGGAAGGGTAGGTGGACATTTATACAAAAATAAAGGAAAATAAAAGAAATACACAAAAATATAAATACGGATCTTCTTTTTTTTTGAAGCTCCTTATATCGGATCGTTTGATTATACAATCGATTACAGATAGATTTTAAATCCCTACCACTGAAAATATTTAATCGAAAAAAATTACACGTATTTTGGAATGAGATACGAAACGAAATCGAATTGGCACACCCTTATTTTCAAGATTCTATGGGTACTTCCAAAGTTGTACACAAAATGTGAACTTCCCTCAAACTGAGTAAAATATTTTATACTAAATGGTACTTTTTCTTTTTTGTTCGTTAAATACCATGGAAACCATGGTATTTCAGAATGAAATTGGAGCACCACATAGTTTTTGTTTTGTTCTGTTTACATAAATATATTCTTTATTTCTTCTATTTTTTCAACATGAATTTTTCAAAATTAGGCATCACTGCATCTGCTATGAATTTTCCATGCGTAGATATTGAATCCTGCATTTTGTTAGGTTTTCGTACTATGGTTTCGTTCATCTGTCATTTGGCACTAAAAGGACTAGCAACATTTGTTCTTTTCTTTTTTTTATTGCAGTTAGCTCAAAAGCAAGATAAATCGTACAATTAGTTCAATTGACAGAACAATTTTGCGATCGTAATATTAAAACGATGAAGAAAACAGTTTGTCAGTATGTGTTATACAAGTGCTATAAATGCACTTTTGGTATTCTATATATTATTACCTATTATTATTATATCAAGCACGCCTTACTTTTCTCTTGAGCAGCTACGATTTTTTTGTTATCTCTTCAATTAATAAATTGATTCCCAAATAATTCACAAATTGAAATTTGAAATGTGCAAATTGACTTCCATGAAGAATGTAATTTTTTGCTAAATCAGTTCACAGCAAAGGAATCTGACTGTCATATATATATATATTTTTTTTTGCATATTTGACTGGAATATTACCATTGTGTGGAGCTCACAATAGAAATCGATATCAACCAGAGTTCGAACCTATTGAGAAACCCAAGAAAAAAATCTTACGGCTAATTACCCATAGTGCATGACGAAATTAGAGTTTCTCATTACAATGATCCTCACGAAGTTCTCATTGTCGGAAAACAATGCATAATAATTGAGACATTTCGTGAGAAACGGTGTTAGTGGGACGAATTGCCACAAAGAAATCCGAAAATGTACGGAACACAAAAGGAATCTTTTGTCGTGCTTTCAGAAGATTGAATGATTCGATGTAATACGTCTGAAAGAATGGAAAATAACATATGTTTCATGATTATTTCCATGCGAGTCGGTAGAATGAAAATTCTAAAGCCCCAACGTTCATTTTCTCGGTACGTATTGTATACGTAGATACAGTTTTTTCATTCGCCATATATAAGGCCTAAAAAACACGGGAAATGTTACGAAAAATACGAACTCTTCCGGTGATTCTTGGATTATTTCAGAACCAAGCAGGAACTGCTTTTGATAGCTTCAAAAATCCGATTTCAGATGCAGATAGTGCCTATTCATTCAACTTTGTCTTCGTCTCAGACATTATTGGGAATCTAATCTCGAACCAGGTTGATTCTACACATTCACATACAGAGTGGCCCAATGAAAACGGAACAAGGCATCAAGAAACTGATATTAAAATAAATGATTCTTTATGTATTGATGGATAGAACAGGATTTAAAAAAAAACACATATGGCACTTCTTAGATGAACATCGTTCTAACTACAAAATGAGAAATAGTGATGAAAGGGAAAAAAGCGTTAGTTTCCATCACTAGCCGATTATTTTCATGAACGTGTTTTCTCGAGAACTACTGCATTGATTTCCAAAAACAAGGAAGCTTTGGTGAGAGATTTCGATTACCTTCAAAATGATGTATAACCTGACCCCTCATCCCATTTGAGATTCGAGGGTTGGAGCTCACCCCTCCGAGGGGTTTGAAGTGAAAAAGTTGAAAACATGAGCAAAATATTTCCCCCTCGAAATGAAAATCGATCGGTTCGAGCGTTGTTTTTTTCTGACAACGATAACTATGTCAAATCGGCCTTGTTTCGTTTTCATTGGGCCACCCAGTATAAGCATTCATGCAATGACTTTCGTTATAATATCAAGTCGCAGTCTTGAAAAACGTGACCTTCAGACTTTTTTCCCAATTTTCAATTTTTGACAGTCGATAATCTTCTTTTTACTGATGTTCTGGGATCTGTGTTCATAAATCTGTCCAGGTTGTGTCATGCATTCATCAAAAAATATAAACGTGGTCAATTTTTGATTATTAAAGGAATCCATAGTTTAGGTTTTTCAAATAATATCCCAGAAATGTTTTTTCACCACCAAGGAGGTTTTCTCCATCTGCAGATAAAAAACAAATTGTATGATCATGACATTATAACTAGGCTACAATTTTTTGGTATATGTAATTCAGGAATCTATTATATTTACTATGTTCATTTTTTGTTTGTCAAATTTGCTTCAATGTAATGCTTGAAATGTATCGATTTCAATTCTTAATTTCACAATATTCTACCATGAGTATTTGCAATTCATCATCCACACTTCATCAATAATATCTCAGTATCTTTTGACCTGACTTGCAAGTCGAATTAAAAAAAAAATTAGAGTACCTCCTCAATTTTTCATGTGTTTGTGCTACCAATACGAAGAACTTTTCATCGAAATTTATTCAAAAATGGTTTATTCGAGAATGATCTATTTTTCATTCGAGTGTTCATTTTTTCACCCTGACGGACAGCCGCTGATCTGCACAAGGACACGGTATACGTATTTTTCCACTTGTTCTGGTCGAGTAACAAAGGAAGTACTTTTACCGGCCGCCTAGATCCGAACGAACGTCGCAGGAAGTTCACTTCTAATCATCTGTTGTGCATTATTTCCATCTCTGCTTTGTCGAATTCGAATTCTGTCTCCGTTTTCGGACGTAGCAATCGTCGGAAAAGCGAGGAGAGCTTTCCACTTTCCGGCCCTGCAATTTTCTCCGCTTTCCTTTTGACTTTTCCTTCGCAACAACGATCCGGAGTTTTCCTTTCAATTATCCTCTGGAATCTGTTCTGATTTCATAAAATTATAGACTGGCGAGAGGAATTAACGCACAGCAATTTTGATCTCGATTTCCTCCGAACCGTCAACTGAATTTTTCTTTATCTCATTTCGGATTGCTAAATAAAAGTTCGAGAATTTCATTGTGTGATAGTTTTTTTTTTCAACCATTCTTCCACAAACTGATATTGCCAAAAATTTCATAATACCCTGTGGATATCAGTAGCATCGACAGCAGGTCCTAACAAGAATCACACTGTAGCCTCATATTTTCTCTACATTTCCTATGTTATAGCTCTATATTATTGAAAAAGAAAGAAAATTTTTCAGATCAGATCTGAATTGTGTTAAATTTATGGTGATACGTCAGTTTTTTTCAACAGTGTAGAACCACTGATGAACAGTGTCGATTATTTATTGTGGACCATTCACAAAGAGCCATCATCATTCTTCGAGCACTTAAAAAAAATTATAGTCCGCATTGAAACAAGGTACCCACATGATGCAAACGTTACTTTGTTCGACTCAAGTCTCAATATTTAATGGGAAACCATTTCACATTATATATTGTTCATTTCTCTGTTCACAGTGACGTAGTTTGGGTCTATTCCAAGCTCTTTAGAAAAACTAGTTCCCCAATTTTACATCTATTAGACATATTAAAATTGATTCTGCAATCATAAGTGTTACTGTTACAAACATGCTATTAGATAGAAAAAACTGAAATTGTATCCGAATGGAATGAAATATTATCGGACTTCTCCTAGCCCCGAGAACGAATATTCAGTACGCCACTGCTTACTGCGTTCAACAAAGAACGGCAAGTGAAAGACCGACCACTGAAGAGACGAATGAAACTGAATAATAAGAATTTTTACTGTATTTTTACTAGCACATATTTACAAGAATTCATGATGTAATATTGCTCAAGAACCTTGGCTAGAGAATGAATCCTGACATTTGATATCATTACTTTCTGTCTCAGTTTCGATGATTGATCTATGATTCGAGCGTGACGTATGACAGATGATGGTTGAAAGATCACGTGTAACAGATGAAGCATATAAAGAATAAAAAAAATAGACGAAAAATAGTAGAAAATACGGATGCTCCTTCCGAACTTTCTTCACGTCTTCTTCTTCAAAGTTCTTCACTCGCCAGCTGTCGAACGTTATCTCTCAGATGTCAAATGAAAACATATGTCAAATTTCAAACGTCATATGCAGTCATCTTGATTTCGTACTTGTTTCGGTCCTCTATTGATTAACTCTCAGTGAAATCGATTATTTCAGTGCTATTCATTTTTATGTTCGATTATTATGGAAGTTTGATGATTATTTTTACCGAGAATATATTGTTAATCGCGAGATTATAATAATTATGAGTGGAAAAGATAAATTATTGTCCTATTGATGACGAAAAGCCAACTATGAGCGGAAATTATTTCAATTCGATCTCGTATCTTCTCGTGGAACATAATTAATAATCGTCAAAATACGTCCCAAATGAAAATATCGAATGGAAAAATATCATTAATTATTCACCATCCAATTATTGTTTTATACTGATTGAATCTATAATGATTAATATAGGAATCAATAATTCACATGGAATTCATGTCAAGTTGGGAATACCTACAGGGTGTTTCGGAAGTTGAGGTAATTATGTCAAGGACATATTCCACAAGTTAAAGTGAGGCGGAGTTTGTTTCATTTTTCGTCGAATTCTATCCAATTATCGTGAGATTGTCACAGCTAGGAGGATCAGAAACGAGGTTTCTGATGTCAGTACTTTTCAGATATTAAATATCAATAAAATGACGCATTAGATTTTCATCTGATTTGGCAATTGAATAATAAAAGGCATATTGGGTTTTTCTGGTAGGTTGAACAATCACCACGAGATGATTTGCAAAAAAAAAAGTTTTTTTCTTCATTCTCACATCTGACATGAGTCCTTGGCATATTTTCTTTTCCTTCCGAAACACTTTCTATAATAATAATTGATATTCAATTCTTTGAGGGGTGTAGCCACTAAAGAGAATCTGAAGAGATTTCGTGATATTTTCTGTGTCAAGATACCGAGCAAAATACTATCTCGAGATATAAAAGTAGATCAATCAAAATGTGACTAAATTGATAAGGTCAAATACTTACGCTGCTCATCTTTTTCTGAAAAATAAATCCATTCTGTATGAAATTAAAAAATCAAAATCATGACGGAATGCATATAAGCTCAGTGTGTGTAAAAGGATTTGCACTTCACAAGCGCTGACGCTCTTAAAGGTAGAAACCAAGTTAGTCACATTTCAGTTTAGTATACTACCTATTGAAGCTCAGGGGTGTGGTGGAGGGGAAGAAAGGTTTGGGGTGTGAAAAATGTTCTCTTTCACAATAGAGAAAACCACAGGCGTATCACATGCAGGCTTGGAAAAATATCGCTCGCAACAAAAAATCCCCAATTGTTTCACCGTAGTACGCAACTTTTTAGGTTCGAATTTCGTCGATGAACAATAGAAACCATCGCCGTGAAATGAATTCACAATAGCCAGGTGTGTACTTCCTTCATTATTGTTGTTGCATAAGATAGCAATTAAGATAAAGAGACACAGGATGTTATTCTGATAGCGACCGTTACTATATAAGCGTGTAATAGCTCAGTGCCAATTAAATCAATCTAATTGGACATTATACTCTCAATCCTACTAGACGAAGAAATATTTTAATGCAATAGGTACGACTTTTATAGTCACTCGCCAAAAAGAAAATTTACTTTACTAGATGACAACACGAATTTTCATTTCCCTCAAAACCAAAAAAAAAATGAATCACAACAATTTATTCTCTCAGATGAGGTCGCTATATCGGATCACACAGTGAAAGGAAAAGTAGCGATTTGTTTTTTTTTTCAACTCACATAAGATACTTCCTCTTCTTTGATTCTTTGAGCGCAATGTTATTTTTTTTACAACTTTTAATTGGAAGGTAACCCAATGTCTGATATTTCGAATGTGGGACTGTAATCTTTTTACAGATTTTTGGGATTTCATCTTCTCGTTTCTCAAAATGAAAATAGAAATTATAATAATTGATACAATGTATTTGTAGATTTATGTTTAGTGAGGTATCTGAAGGTTAGACCTGATTTCGAATATATTCAAATAAATATTATAATTTCCATTTTCATTTCTAGAAACGAGGAGAGAAAATCCTAATGATCTGTAAAAATTAATAAACCATCGATTATCTACGGACTGTTTGTAAGACTGTAGATTTTTTCATCTTTTTTTGAGTTAGAATTCTCTGTTCAACATGTATCGAAAAGGCTGATAAACTGCATTTCATCGAAAAACATGAAGTTATCTGTGACATGAACTCCATAATCGATTCATCAAATTTCATTTTCAACAAATAAAAAACTCACAGGCTATTACATTTTCTGCGTCAAATCGTATTCCATCCTATTACGCATCGCGGACACTCGTCGACTCTCCTACTATAAATACCCTATAACGCGATAGATTGGACAACCTGCACGCGCTACGCCCTCGGGTGATCCAGTGCCGTGTGAGAGGGTGTACTTACGTCCTGTGAGGGGGTGCATCAAAGTTGGGTGCGTATTGGCGGCGTTAGCGGCTTGCTGTTTGGGCTTGCTAACCTTCGTGTTACTTTTAGCGAACTCCAATCTGATGGTCTGCGGCATGTCTGGGTCAAACCGTACGCCCTGCTGCAAAATTGCCCACAAAAAGGGTGATGAGGTGATTTGCACGGAAGCGTCGACAGGCTACCGTTGTGTGTTTCTCTTTCATTCTTCAGAACATCTTTCGAACATCTTTTATTTACTTCAATTCAACTCGAAGAAATTCGAAGCAAGACTTATAAATTTTATGAAAGCGTCAAAAGTGCCAATTAAAATTATATATTTGAACTCTATAATGTTGACATCTAGAGAATTTTGACATGAAAATCATAATGCTGACATACATCAAAGAGCTAAGAGATGGTGGTGTTTCACTCTTGATCTTGATATGTTATCGAACTGAAGACAGTAGCCAATTAAATCGAGGCGAGAGTATGAATATCAAGAATCTTGACAAGAACTTGTGATCTCAAGACAATAATATGTCATATGGCAAGAGTCGAGATAACAAATGCCATTTCTTGATATTGATAAACCACTATTGATGATTCTGCAATGAAATGATATCTTCAATTTTACAATTAATACTAATTGAATTATGAGTTCGTTCCTCAGAAATCGGTGATGTATGTCAGATCTGACAGAATTTTGAAATTGTAACATGGAATGATATTTTGAAGATGACATAATTCTACAGAATTATCAATCAATATCACCGAATTTAGTGAGTCGGAATTCTGTGATATTGTCAGGAATATAAAATCTGAAAATACTTTGCACGAGAATTCTTGATCTTTATAAAATACTATTCAGAATCCTGCTATGGACTGATTTTTTTAAATTTCATAATTCATGCGAATCTATTATCCCAGAATTCTCAGATATTTGTCAAAATTCTGTAGTATCACTATCGCAGAATTCTGTGAGACTACATCAAAATTTTTGGCACTATACATGGCTTTCATAGAATCCAAAGAAAAATGATCAAATTTGAAGAAAAATGCTCGAATCAATTTTTTTAATTTAGAGAGTAAGAATATAACACCCAACAATTGCCTCTCTACGATTGCGTTGATTCAAAATACGTCCAGGTAGATGATGTGAGGGTGTTTCATTAGTATATAGGTGGCAGACAAATTCAGAGCTGAAATTTTCATATTTGAAACTTGAAAACTATTTTATTTCATCATTTTGTCTATTAACAGATTCTTCATATACCTCGTTTCATACACATAGTCGAAAACTGCAGTCACTTTTGATGTTATGAAATACCTAATGAGATAATGCGTCTAATAAAATGAGAGTAAGGTACAATTTTGTTCATTTTGTATCCTTTTTTAGTGAAAATTATGGATACTGTTGAAATTATTCTGAACGCATCATATGACTCCATAAAGGATTGACTAAAAATACACCTCGTTCGGAAATAGACTCACCCTATGTCACTGCAAAAACATCCTATAGATTATTTGAAACTAACTGAGACGACATTTGGTCTACGGAGGTTTTTTTCGTTTGCCTCTTTCTATAATGGCAGGGTACGGCGTGAGTTATGTGTAAACTACGATATGACATATGGCTACCATAGGTTTTTTCAACCCCAAGTGGTATAAAGAAGACAACTGACACATGGAGTCACAGAGATATATTGAAATGAAATAGGAAACTTGACCAGAATGTGTTGTTCAGCTCAAACTGACTTTCTATGAAAAAATTCAAATGTTGTGTTTTGCTATTGTTGGAGAATTATTATGTAAAAATACATTTTTTGATGTAAGTTGAGAAGAAGATGTAATTTGGTTTGAATGAAACTGTCTGTTATATTTATATATGAATAAATAAACTTTTGTCTCAGGACAAACATTCATCCACATCGTTCTCTGTTTGAATCAATTTCAGCTGTATAATATCCCATTTCGTTCTCTCTAGTGTTTTCCTTCCACTTGTTGGAAATATTGATAAATCGTCTCGGGGAAACTCTAGAGTTCTTGAATATTTTATCATAACGTTTTATACTTTCCGCTCGTTCGTTGAATGATTCATGTCTTAATTTTCTTGAAAGGCTCCCGAAATTATCTAAAGCATGCGAGAAAATTATCGTTAAATACGTTTATATTCCCTCGAAAGGGTTTCCATTGTTCTCATTTGCCTTCCAAGAAACTATTCGAGGTCGAAAAATACTTGAATTTCCTCTAATTTCCATACCCAATCTCAGAGTTTGTTTGTGCCTTTTTCAAGAAATATGGACGCACGAAAGAGTCCGGAATTTGGTACCCAACTGGGATATCTAACAATCCTTCATTTTTCGAGCTTCCTACTAGGAACCAACATAATCTCCGCAGTATTAGCGAACTTCATCATGACAAAGTTCCTGACTGAGCCCTCAGGTGAGGGTCAGTGGAAGGTGCATCAATCGCTTTAATGATCCAAGATAATACGCAATTGGGTCGGGAGAGTCATTCAATCTTAATCAGCCAGCGTTAATTGCCTCTGAATATTTCAGCTCGGTATTCGTCTCAGGACTCTCACGAGACGTCTTTGGACGCATAGGAATAGGTGTTGCATCGCAAAATATAGGAGGTTTATGAGTATTTTGAATTTGAGATTTCGTCCCACTGAAGAAACTATTTACTATTTTGTTGAATCTGAATGTTACACTTATGGCGTGCGTGAATACACTGTATACTTAAAAAAATGATAGACTATAGAGAAGAGACAAGTATTCATCTGGAATGGAAATTATATGGATTATCAGGGTGAATCCATAATGGTTTTACTCATGAAATTGCCAATATTACAAAATGCCCTCACAAAAAATCACCACAAAAGACTAGTTCTTCCAGATATCTATTCAAGGCAATTCAGAATTGTTGTCGGTTTTAGTATTGCAATATTTCCATTTGTATGGCAATTCAACAACAAGATCTATATCTGATTTTGATAATATTGAATTGTCAAATCAGGCGAATATAATTGCCGGTAAAGACTATAGTTTTTCTGCAGTCGGACAATCCAACATGATCAAGGTTTATTTGATTTCACTCATGAAATTGCCAGTATCACAAAAAGCACTCCAGAGAATAATTACCACAAAAGACTGGTTGGCCTATAGATACCTAGAATTTAGGCAATTTTCTCATTTGTGATTTGATGGTGTTTATATGAGGCAATTCAACAGCAATTGAAAAATTGCCAATATCCGAAAGTTTTCCGCAAATATAATTTCTGGAAAAATATAAAATATCTAGATGATGAGGCAATTGAAAAAATAATGATTTTTCAACCATTCATGAGCATATTCTCCAGATATACCAAATTATGATTTTGAGGCAATTTAATGATGAGACCAACAATCGATACCACTAATAAAATTGCAAATATCACATACTTATTTCACTCATTTGCCATTTTTTTTGGGCAACTCAACATCGCTTTCAATACTGTATGTGTATGATATTGTGAATGGACGTATCTCACTTGCCGAAGAGGTTGAGGTCTTCCTAGATATTGAAGGCAATTTGAAATCATCCATGAAGTCGGATATGGCAAATCGTCAATGTGATTAGAAAAGTAATTGATGATTTTTCTTACAATCAACTATAACGCTTGAAAACATTACAATATGTTTGAAATACTTCCATTGCTTGGCAATTCAACAATAATGTCATGAGTTGTGTGTCATAAGTAATTGGGGGCAATTTCAAAGTACTGTTTTAAGAGAAGTAATTCTGATGGTACTGAGAAATGTTTCGGATATTCTCAATTGTTTGGCAATTCAAAGTAACTCAATGGCAATTCAATAGCAAATTCACACACAGGTGGACTCCGGACACGATGTTCCTCGAACATTATAGGTTTTCCTTTCGCGTTGTCAACTGATGAAAAAAAAAGTAAAAAACATCTTGTATATCCAACACCCATTCCGTTGTCGTCTCGCAGACTCAAGATATCATTAAGGGTGGAGGAAAAGGGAGCCCTTAGCGTGGGGAAGTGAGTACACACGAAAGGGCACGTAGGGTAGTGTCATACCTTGAGGGATGAGAAGGGAGAGAGAATGTACAAGTTACTCGGCTATGCTATTTCAGAAGCAGGTAAACTGCAGGGGTGTGTGACACACTCGGTGTATGGGGTCGGTGCATGTACATGTGGTTGCGAAGGATATGTTACAGGGGGTAAACGATATTCTATGATTCGTTAGGAAATTGTGAGGGGTGGCATCAGAGAGTTTGTTTTTTTTTGACGCAATTCTACTTCACCTGTGAGAGGCAATTCAAAAACATGGAACAAAACTTTTTATCGACCTCAAATCGAAATCGGTCATGACAATCTACATGATTATAATATACATAATAATCTCAACAGGCAGTTCAACATGATTATTACATTCAATTGAAGGAAGTATATATACCTACGTTCTGGAAACCATGCACTTATGGACTCATTATTTTTGTCGCTTGTTTTAGAGATTTATAAAAACGTAAGTTTCCTGAGTGAAAATCAAAATATACACGTTTTTCCATGTAAGGGAAGCATAGCCGTTACTCTGTTTTTTTTTTCAGTGGACGACCCCAAAATAATAAGTATAGATTCTACACCCTTCCTACAGGGGTTATTTCGGAAGCTATCAAAAAATGATGAATATTAAAGTTTTTTTTGAATCATTAGAATTTCTTGTCGAAAATTCATAATTGATCTGCCAAATGACATTTTTGCGCACTAAAACATAGTTAGTCATGCTTGAAAGGCAATCGGGAATGACAGGACCTGGTGCCATTTTTGTTGTTTCCATATTAAATGTTAGTTTACTTGGATTTATTATTTTTTTTTTTTTAAAAATTCATATGGGTAGGGTGCAGAAATATACGGGAAAACACATACTTTTTTTGAAAAAGAATGACCCATGAACTTTCCAATTTGAAAATTCACCCGAACAACACTTGATAGTGACTCTAAAACACTCATCATTGGTTAAACAGTTGAAATAATGAGAGTTATATTTAAAAATTGAAAAATAGTAGCGTGAATCTTTCATGAGCTTATATTAGAGGACTCGAATGTTTTCAGATTTCATGGTATTTTCTTTCCACCTTTGTGAAAATAAATCAATAGATCAATGGTCTATCAAATGTCACTGCGATTGTTTTAGAAAACAAGGGGTCTCTTTTTAAGGAACTTTTCTTTCAGGTATCCAAAAGTCAAATTCATATCATATTTGTATATAATATATTTGCTATGAAAACAATTTCAATTATGATTGTTATTTAGTGAATTCCGTAAATGGTTGTTCGCTAAAAATTTTGTGATAAAATATAATTGCAAGTTGAACCAGTATCAGGCCAAGCCCCCTTCTTGTAAAAATCCTAGCTACGCCAATGCAATGAGTTCAAAAGTAGACGTTTCCCAGAATCCTTCATAAACCCATGAACTACCGAGAAGAAAAAAATGTTTTTTGTACTTTCTGGTGCCACCCCGTATCTTCGACATCGCCTCAAGACTGAAGGACCCACCTGCAGATCCTGTTTGGCCGCCTCCGCTCCCGCCCTCGTGTTGAACGTCACGAACCCCACCGGCTGGAAAAAGGCGAAGGGGGAAAATTCCGCTGTATATAAGGTCATAACACTATTTTCGCCCTCATAAATCGCCAAGTTGGTCGCGATAAATATGAGGGGCGGAGATTTTTCCTCTGTTCTAATGAATAATTTAATGATGGAGATAGTTTTCGCGGCCCATAATTGCCTGCGAAGCGAAGGGTGGGGGTGGGTTATCAAATTGCTACTGTTATATTGAGAATTAATTGAAAATGTGTGCTGATTTAGAGGACTGGGATTTTCAACACATGTATATAATAGATCGATAATCGGAGTTGATCTTTGGCCCGAATAGGTGTGACTTTGTGAGAAATGAAACAACTTGAGTTGAATTGATTCCTACACGCAGTTTTTTCATATTGAGGAGCCTTCCTTTATGAAATATCAAAAAAAAAATATATTTCAAAACTCAGGTCGCTGACAAAACCGCCAACAGCTCAGATTTTTTTTCATCATTAAGTGTATTGGTTCTTTGTTTCATGAGCTTTCGTCTATTATGTAGCATCTCGTAATGATTTGAAAATTACGGAAAAATCTCCACACATTGAAAACAACCATCGAACAAGGAGGGCCATAAAGGAACAAACACTCACCGATGCGGTTTTTCCATTTTTACTTGTGACCTTGAGAAGTGAACCTTCGTATCCCTGAAATGGAAAAAAAATCCAGTGAGTGCTTTTTGAGGAAATCTAGCCAGCATACAAAAATCTAAACTAAGAAACTAGAAAATCTGAACATCGACTCGAGCAAATGTTTTTTATTTGGAACATGTGTAGATTTCGAGAAAAAATAATCATATTGCAACAGTTGAAGCATATTGAAGTTGTGCATTATCCAATAATTTTTTTTTCTGATCGTAACGATATCAGTATTCACTCGATATTTCGTTGAGAACTCATAGTATAGGTGTATGAATTCTGAGCTTCAGCCAGATATTGAATTTATTCGAATATTGATTCCTTAGAATTGAAAAATAATTCCTTGAAAACTCACCTCATACGCTCTGAATAATAAATACAATTCCCGAGGCTTGGCATCCATTGGTAGGCCACTCACGAATAATGTCCGCACCTGCAAGAAATTAAAAAGAAAAATTAAAAAGTCATACATTGTTGAGAAATAATACTACATCATATAGCAATATGCTGACTAAACCAGCCAATAGATATCAAATCGAATCAAATCAAATCGAATCAAATATACTTTATTGTCAAAGATTGATACATCTTATGGACAAAGCAAATATAAAACTAAGTGCCAATGGGACAAACAATACAAAGGTAGTACAGATTGAAATCTTGAAATAAAATAATAGTCAATCAATAAAAATACACAGAGAATAGGCATTTATAAAATCAGAAAACATCTCAAATTCTTTCCTCAAAAAATTCGCGAATCTCATAGTATGGTCTACAAAGTGAAAATTCTTTAACCGCTTTCCAGAATAGTACATAGGCTCCTATATTTTTCACCGAAAGTGGAAGGTGATTAAACATTTTTCCTCCATTGTAAATGAAAGAATTTTTTACCAATTGTGATCTCGGCAGAGGCAAGGGAATTTGACGAAGTCTAGTATTGACTGGATTTTTTTATCTATATAAATGATACTGATGCTTATGCTTATTATCAGACACACGGTTTCCAATATAAAAAGACATGGTAATGTAAGAATCTTCCCCTTCACAAATGAAGTCTTACACGATGTTGAAGCTTCCACTTTAAAAATATAGCTCACCGCACGTTTCTGTAGGGCAAACATCATATGGAAAAGTTGAAGAGTACAGTTGCCCCAGAAAGCAATATCGTATCTTAGATGAGTCTCGACCATTGAGAAGTAAGTATATTCTAGTTTTCGAAGTGTGTAAAGCTGATTGATATCGTTAGCTTACAATTGTCTTTATGAGTGATGTCTCATAATTTCCATGCAGTCTCACTGATTTTTTTGGAAAATATCAACTTTTTGTATATGAATGGAGAAGCATATTCTTTTGAATCTTTTGGAATTCCATCTACTTCTTTGAAATTCCTCCAGAATGAAGAATAAAAAATGGAACGAATGAACAAGGAAATCAAGCCAAAAACCGAGGAACAAAACATGCGTGAAGCAAGTGACACGAGCGAAGAAAATGGTGAAAGACGTATACAGTATGAAGAAACGAAAAATGAACTGGGAAAATATTTGATTGAAAAAAATCGATAGAATCATGAACGAAACACGATTCAAGAACTACCAACAGTCCGTGAAGGAATCCAATTACTGACGATTCCGTAACAAACTAAACACTGGTTGGCAAAACGCGGAGATGCATAAACCATCGCTATGGGCACTAGGGCGATATTATTTAAGGATATTCGGCTCGTATTTTCCAAGTTTGATTCCATAGAGACGTACGTTTCCGTGTGGCAACACATTCCGGTGGTCGGGCCGTAATGAATTTTAATTATAGTTTAATAATGGAAAATGGATAAATTCTGTCAGTGCCACCAACACGTTCCAATAGCAGTGTTCCACTAAATACACAATACGTATTAGAATGCATGGGTGTTATTCAGTGTTTAGAGCAAAGCAAACTGTTCTTTACATGTACGGGTGTTTGCCGTATTTTCTTGTACTCCATCTACAGGGATTATTCCGAAAGTTGACAAGAAAATAGTGAGTGCAAAAGTTTCCTATATTTTTTTCTGAACTATCGGAATTTTCCATCAAAAATTCAGATTTATTTCGGCAAATATCATATTTTCGAATGTATACGTGTGGTATATTCGTTTTCGAAACTAGGTGTGAAATCGAAGAATTATAAAGTCATCACTAATATTAAATAGGTAAATAACAAAAATGGAGCCACATTAATTTAATATCATAACGTACTTCAACGCTGATAAATAAACAATATGTATATATTTCTGAAATCAAAAAATAGCATTTTTCAGATATACAATAATGAAAACAGTGTTCAACACCCTGAACAATGATGTATGAAAAATTTCGGTAAGAAAGATGATAAAACTCTAATAATTCAGAAAAAAATATAGAATTGTGTATCCACGATTTTGAAGTAACCCCATGAAGGTGGGATTTAAAAATATACCGAGAAACCCTACAGTGTCCATCTCCATGTCTAAATTGATATTCCCAGTTCAGTTTCGAATTATTCTGCGTTTAAATATAATGCTTGCTGGATCCAATCGTTCGGACTAGATTCCTAGAATAAATTTGTTCCAGAGAAAACCCTGTTAGCACAAAAAACAATGCGGTTAGTGTGGGTCCAAACGTGGGGCTACGATAATCGATAGAACAGGTGCCTCGAACACATGCCAGTCGATAGGAAAGGACGTGGAATCGAGCACTTTTCTGATGAAAATGTGTTGCCCATTTCATGGGGAAGTCAGTGTCACGTGACGAGCAGTCGGAGCGTATAGCCAGGTGCAATATTCATCGGCTTTCGAGGCTGCGCTTATAAACTAACTTAATTGGGCCGAACTGAATATACAGGGTGGTCTCCACCTCGAGATACCTCAAGCTATGTAGTGATGTTCAAACTAGGAAAAAAATGTTCTATTTTTTTCATCATCAACTCAGGCTTGTCTCAAGATTCATTCAGCTTTAAAAAAAATGATATTATAGAATTCAATGGAAAATGTTATTGGAATATAACTTTTTAGATTTGTTCAATTTTCAAAACCACGACCTTTTTTGAGTGAAAATCACTCAAATAGGTGATAAAAGATTGTCAACCCAATGAATTTCATTTCAGAAAAATAAAAAATCCCAGAAAATTTATAAAAAAACTGATGAATTGATTGAAGGAATCCTTTTTACTTTCAGAAAAGCGTGCCATTCAGAAAAATACAATTCTGTGAAAGTGAAGCTGTCAGAGTGTGTCAATTATTTTAATCCAGTTCAACAATAAGAAGTGTAACCTGAGCATTTGAAGGCTTTGGATTCAAAGAACAGAACGATCAGAAATCATTCTTCTTGACCTAGTAAGTAAGCATAAAAACTGATCAATATAGAAATACCGTCCAAGTTTCTCTAGAACTGCAATTTCATCAGAGTTTTTACCAGAAACAAAGCTTATTGCAACGTCTTATTGAAAACCCGCTGATGCGTGATATAACTGTGTATAAAAGTGCTCTGGTTCCGAGATAATGAATAATACACAATACGAAGTGTTTTTGTTTCGAAGAGCCGAATGATAGAAAATAGAATTATTCCGAATTCGTCATGCTCGGTTCTTTGTTTCCCATTCTTCTCACGACGTTTCTAAAAATTCACATCAATCAAGCTATACTAAATCCACCTTGAAACATTCAATTTTGTCCTTATCCCAAGTGAGATAGAAGCTTTCTGAAAACGCTGACTCATTTTGAGAAAACACATAAGTATTAATCTGATGTCACTTATATGTCAAAAAAAATGAAGCTAATCTGCAGTACGAAAAATTACGTGTTTAAAACTTGAACTGCATCCATCTCAGTAAATAGAAGGAACAGTCAGTTGATATAGCAAATATGTAGTAAATCATATGGTGAATTGATTCATTATTTATATTCATTCATTTATTATTCAATTTTGTTCATTTATTTGAATTTTACTTCTCCGCAGCTTTGTTCAAGTACCTATTCTTTTCTCAAGGTTTATGCCTCAGAGTGTATCTATAAGGTTTTACTGACTGCTTATCTGTATATAGTTCTGAATTGGTTGTTCCACTAATTTGATCCAATAGAAAGATCAAAAGGTTAACTATCACCTATATCCTGAACTATGAGATGAGTAAGTATTTTTAATACAGGGCGTATTCACTGTCAGACACAGTTGCGAGGATAGCAAGTATATTCGACGAATTCTGATGATTGTTGATTGTTTTGTTTTATAAACCTGAATATAACTACTATACCTACTCAGATATCATGTGAACACACAATACACATAATATAGAGGGCTATTCAAATTGGAGTTATAGGAGGAACACAAAAAAATCGAAAAATTTTTGTCATATCAAATCTCTGTAGACTATTCAAGTATATTAATGGTAATGATATATATATATAACGTTCTATAGGATTTGGGTCATTCTTAACTTATCATTTCCAAATAAAAGTGGATAGTCTGAAAATTCTATGAAAAATGCAACGCTCTTGAGTCACCTCCTGTTTTATATTTGTTAATTAGGAAACGATAATGAAAAGGAAAAACGTCCATTTCCACTGGTTACTGTGATTACCGAGTTCATGTCCGTATTCGATAATAAAAAGCTGAAAGTGGTCCAAATCTTACGAAATTTCATCATATATCATCTCCATTCACAAATTTGAACAGTTAACGGAAAAATGCGTTCGAAAAAACTCCGCAAAACGAGAACTTCGAAATTTCAAGTGTTTTTCTCGCTACTCCCATCCTGTTTTCCTCCTTTAACCTATCTCGGACATCCCAGAGCATAGACTAGAATTTGATGATCCCTATTCACATTGTATACCACGATATATTTGTGGTCGCAGGAAACTCCTCATGTGTTTAGTCCAGCGAAATATGTCACTTTCCACACTAGAATTGTAAAATATGTACTACTCCCGAAAGTTTTTCTACAGAGTTCTCTTGGAAAGTTCTTTCACAGTTGGCTACGCATGATGTTTTTCCGCTGAAAAGTCCCCGTGTAGAATGTTTCTTCCTCGAAAAATCCTTCTGCCGAGGCTTCTGCTTTCCACTGACAACATTTCAAGCGGAGCGAGATTTGCGGGACAATATAAAATATAACAGCGCGGAAATGAGAATATTATGGAAATGGAGAGCGGACTGCTCTGCTCGAAAATAAGCAAGCGAAAAATGCCGTAGAATGACCTTAAATATTAAAGCACGTCCATTGGACCGCCGAGTAGTTATTTTTTTGCCGCATTGAGTGTCACAGGTAGCTGTGTCGTGATTTTTCTCCACTCGAACATTATTCCAACGTTTTGATGAGATCTGTCAGAGTGGCCGTTTTCCTAGAATTAATGGAAATTGTGCTGTTCTCAATGTAGATTTCTGGGAGTTTCACTCACTCCAGCATTATTTGGCACGATGAATTTGTAAATAGCTCTTCATCCGTGTTAGATATAATCACGAATGGAGAAGACGGTGCACGCATTCCTATCCAATGAAATGTTCAGAAATTAAACCAAATCGCTTCACCTCGATAATGTGGGATGTAGTAGAACTGAATGATTTTTAAATCATTCAGTATACTTAATTATGTTGATGGATAATCTAGAATAGAAATCTGAGAGTGTCACTATTGATGTTTGGAATAGCTTTTTGAGCTAGTTATTGTGAAATCATTTTTCCAAATGATTCAACTATAAACCCTGGTATTTCAGGTAGGTTGTTCTTATAGTTAAGCTATTACCAACAGACAAATCTTCGAAATTGTATTTGCGTGTAGAGTTAGATAATATTTGACAGTTATGCTGAATTTAAGAGACATGTGTCAAGAAGATTATGTATTATTTCAGATTGGAACTGCTTATCAATAAACCTTAACTGAAGTGTCTATTCATTAAAACCTCTTCAAGGAGTAAATAGTTTTCCTGAAGGGGGTGCTACTATTATGCATTCAGAAAATTCTTATTGTTCTATATTGATGAAATTATGATAAAATGATTGAAATCAGTGCTTTCACTATTCTTATTTTATCATACATTTGATATATATATATATTTAATTTTGATGAAAATCTTCGCTCGGATCAAAACCAGTTTCACGACTTCAACATCTCTTTGATCGGGAATTGTTATTTCTATAATATTACTAACGAATTTTGTTATTAATGTGTATTCTAATTGAATTGTGATTGTTTTTTGTTTCCTAGCTGACGTTGAAACGAAAATTTCATCATCAGTTCAGAAACCTTATCTTATTTCATACTGCATCATAGAACATACCTTTACGTACCTGATTTCAATCCGGAAAATAGACTTTTACAGGATAGGCGCACGTAATATTTCATTACGTGCTACTATCCCGTAATGAAATTTTACCGGATTGTAAATATTGAAAACTCAGTTATGCGTCAAAAGCATGAATACATTTATTAAAAATTCAACAGCAAAACAATACACAGAAATTACTTATTGCTAATATTAATATTAACCGTTAAATTTTCGTTCCTATGAATATGGATACCAGGAGCTCCATTGGATGAATTATTTATTAGGGAGTTGCTACTTGCTGATACATTCCCATTTTTTTTTGTTGTAGCACTTCAACAGAGATTATTATTTTATTTTTCACTGTTCATTTTTGTTTTTTAGCAGTATGAAATAAAATGTTATTCGTCACACGTCCGGTAAACTTTTACAGTACGAGTGAGATGTTTACGGACGAGGCGCAAGCCGAGTCCGGAATTTCGAAACGAGTATTGTACTTACCGGACTAGTAACGTAAATATCTATTACGCTCTCGGTTAAGTAGGACGTTTCAAAACTTCAGTCAGTTTGGTCAAAACTGTTAAATCACATGTAAAAATTAGGAAAGATGAATTTAATCAAACCAATTTCCCATTCATGTCAAGATTTTTGGAAGTATCAGTCGTTAGACAAAAAATATTCCATAGTGAACATATGTTTGTGTAAGTATACATATAACAATGAGTCGTCCTTCATTTTGCGAAATCACCTGAGATATTCCCTTTCGATCCCTTTATGCAGGAAAAAAATCAAAGTTTGCCCAATCAAGAAGTGAGAGAGTGTTGTTTTTGGACTGTGTAACTTAACTTTCATTATCATGAATTTGGGCATCTGTAGGAATTGTTTTTGAAATTTTCGAAGAAAATGATTCAGCAATAAGTACATATTCCCGATTTTCCCATTAATAATTCTTTTCAATCGAAATGATCATAGTTCGAATATTTTTCTTTCTTTGAAAAAATAAAGAGTGAGTTAGTTGAGATCTTCTCTTCCGATTATTCATGCAGAAAAAATCGAAATTTCCCTAATCGAGAAGCGAAACAACGATCTATAAACATAATTACTTCGTTTTCTGAACACATCTCGATGCACTCCATAATACTCCTCGAATCGAAAGTCCCAGAACACCAACCAACAAAATCGCACGACGCAAAAAGTCGACGCCGTGAATCGCTACGCAACTGTGAGTCGCCCTTAACGGCACGCGACTTCCACTTTCGGCACGACACGCACAACTGACAGTCTCCTCCGCGAAATCGACGACGAACTGAGCGGGATGCGCGGAAGACCAACGGCGGGCGAATGCCGGAGTCGGGCGGCGTCGAGCGGCCGGCGATTCGTTGGGGGATGCGCGCGGTGCGGCGTTGTCGGATCGTGCGCACCGACGGCGATCTCCGACAAATTGGGACGGTCTTCGAAGGCGTGGGTGGGTCGGACGCCCCCGCCGAAAATGGTATTTAACGGAACGATACGGGTGTCTCTTGACTCGATGTCAGTTTTTGGATAGGTCAGCTCATCACTGACCAGCATATCAGCATATGACCTCTATGAGATACCGATTGAAATATATTATTCATTGAAACATCGGGGATTTTTTTGAAAAAATCGATAGGACACGTCGATCTTTATATTTGGCTGCGGTTTTTCGTTAAGCGAAGTCATGTATACAAGGGGCGCAAAATTAACTCACGATGATCAACTTATTTTCTGTTTCGTTTTTGAATTCACCATGTATATGAATCATACTTATAACTCGATGCAGGATTTGAAAATGATGAAGAAAATAGGTAGTTTCATTTGTACATACATGAATCAACCATCAGCAGTACATTGCAGTCACAAATAAAAATTGATATATAAGAGCATCTTTTTCAGATACGAATCCCTTAATTTTGATTGGGCTCAAATGAATGGAATCAACTTCTGTGATAAGTTTTCCAAGCGTCAAAGTCAAAAAACTCAATATTCTGAAATTCTGATTTTGGTATGCCATCCTGAATATTTCTCTTATTGATACTCCTTCATATACCTTGAAATACTGTTTTTAACTCCTACAAAATTGCAATGACTATTCTATGGGAATTCTATGCCGATTCACAAATTCTCTCTGACCCACTGTGAAATTGAATACGGAGTGATCTGTCCTGAATATCAACTATTACCCTTCGATTACGATTATAAAATCTACTGAGAAGTGACTTGGGAAACTTTTTTGAATTCTCAAATCGGTTTATGTTGGATCACCCTGTGCACCAATACGAATATCGTTATTGGCAGCATACTTGTCTCCAACTGATTTCGATTCACTAGAAAAAAAAATCGAATCTTTCATGTATTTACCACTAATCTCAATTTTTCCACCTGACACTGCATAGAAAAAATTGGAATTCATCAAAACCAAACAATTATAATTATATCATAATTATAGTATAATCAACGTGACTTGTCAACATGAATCACATGAACTCCTTTGGAGAAAATGAACACATGAAAGGCATCTTTCGAAAAAATATTATCCATTGCATCAGGTTCTAATCATTTAGGAAATTTACCTAAACAGTTTGATAGCCACTCTAGCGAAATCATCGTGGGTTACACGACTAATTCGAAAGTCACAATTTCACTCTGTACATCATTTTGGACCATCAATGTTATTGATCATGAAAGCCAGCTCATGGAAAGAAATGGGGAGAAATAGTGTAGTGTAGTGTAATGCTTTCATTTCAATCCCAAGTATATGGGGAAAAACTGTGTACGATCTGGCAACAGCGCCTGGCTACCTGCCCACGGGGGAGGGGGCATCTTGCCGGAGCCCGGAACCGATCGTTTCCGGGTTCGATCGGAACGAACATGTGTTCCGATATTCGACCAGCCAGAAAGAAGGAAAGGTGGATCGAGGAATGATAAATCGTTATCAATTTTTATCACCCCAATATCATTATGGGGGTACTACGCATACGTGGGCTGATTTTGACGAAACTAGGGGATACGAAAGGTGTATCGTTGCGGGGTTAGTGACCCCTCTGCATTCGTATTCCTACAAACTATGCAGGGTGGCTCCATGAAAACTTTCTACCTTGAATTTTATGTGATCGATATTTATGGAAATATAATTTCTTCGATTTTGAGAAACGAAACCGGTTGTACTTGTTGTCATTACTTCATGAATGCACTTGTTTGTTGTTAATATTGATGATGAATATATTCCTCGAAAAAAGGAGAGATTGCCCACCTTTCTACGATAATCGAGAGAGGTCAAAGAATTCGTGAGTATGAAAGTATCGCCAACTAGTATAGAAGCAAAGAGCTCCATCGTATGTTTGGGGCTGAACTCTAAACATTTGAACAGTACTCCAGTACAGGTTGCATAGGATAACTAATTTTGAACATTCTGAAACACGTTTTGACACAGAACGGAATCAGCTAAACTATTCCGATAATAAACCATACCTAACGTCTTTGATGTGTCTATTGATATGCTATGAACTGCATCAAAAAAGATCTACATTTGAAAATTTTATGAAACAACAAACATCCGTTCGTATATTTATAATTATATTTTCGAGAATCACTATTTCAATACTAAACTATCAGATTTGAAAGCAAGCTGGTGAAACTGGCGAAACAGATGTCTTATAGGTAGACATCAATTATTATCGTACCTGATAAGCTGTTGTTATGGTTATGGCAACAAAACAAGCTATTGTTTATAATTAAATTTGTGTGTATTTTTCTATGAAACGATAATATAATGCAGTGAATCATAATAACTGAGAAACGTGAACAATTCCTACTCATCAATGATGAAGTTTACATGTTCATTCCACACATACTAAGATATACGTTCTTTTGGTCCAAATTTTTGTCGACAATCAAAAACACCATATTATCGATTTCGTATTGCTGTGCTGGATTGTTCATCAAAACCGTATGAATTTGTATCTGGATAATTACTGATACACTCGACCAACAATAAGACTCCAAAAGTTTTATCCACAACATGCTCACTCATAGCCTTACGATGAAACAATGGAAAACTTCTCAAAAAATTCCACCAGTCAACAGGGTGAATTATTTGTGATATGGTTTTCTGCCAAATAGTTCGATACATTTGTTTTATTACTTATAAATGTGGTACGAAAACTGATCTCCTGATTACCTCTTATGTTGTCTGTTAAAACAGAGAAAAAATTATAAATGGCTACTGGAGCTCGAGCCTCCGAAGTTTGTTATTTTTCAATAATAATTTCGACATCATGTATATTTTCTAATGTTATGCCCGCCATTTTGAAATCCAAGCAAATCAATAAATGGGAAAATCATAAAAAGAACAAGTGATCAAACCTCCTCTATTCACGAAAATCGTTCATTTCCTCTACCACAATCCTGTCAGCTTGCACGACAGCCACACATTTATGGAAATCTCCATATCGCATCAGGACCGTAATAGAATTTTTCGAGCAAAGCAGTGTTTTTCATTCTCATTGAATGAGTGATCCGTTCACAAGTGGAAAAAATCAGGGGAACCCTGTTTTAACAGACTTCGCATTTAGTTTTCTTTCTACCTGGACTATTCTGAAGCAAATAAATTTCTTGCAGACTTCCAAAACTGAACTCTGTAACTGTCAAGAAGATCTAACCAAGGCGATGAAATAAATTTTTGTGAATTTTGGTGCTCAATTTGTTCACTGACTGATTTTCGTTGACTGTTTAATCTGTTTCATTCACTGAAATATATCCAAAGCATCCTCTAATTTTGTTCATCGTCGTGAATTCACCGATTCTGATAATATCTGTTGGATTGACGATGGATAATTTCACCAGGAAGGCGGATAACTCAATGCCCAATATGACGATGTCAGGTACCATTATTCCCATGAAGTCGTCAATATCTGAGCTTGGTATCACACCAACATTGCGAAACTGAAGTACTGTTCAGATGTTTGGAGTTCAGCTCTCTGGAAACTCTCAGATTCTATCGGTAGCCTAGTGTGTGATACTACCTCACGAATTCATCGACGTTTTCAGATTTGTGGAATCGACAATGAAGAAAAGAGCTGTGTAGTCCAATCACATCATCCTGAAAGGTGCTCATGAACCATGAAGTTGCCAGCTGTCAGCCTTCCTTTCCAAACATTCCATCAGAGTGCAGGTTAGGTTGTATAGGTTTTGACAAGTATAACTTTGAGTTTTTCACATGTGAATCAATTTTCAGCTACGGCCCTGCGACGCAGCCGTCACCTGTCTCTTTTCACGACTTCGCTTTTGATGCGACCAACTTCACGTAATGCATATTTGAAATGTTATACACCATAATGAAAAAGGGCAGGCTCAAGGGGGTATGTGAGGGCGCAGAAGCTACGGTGTGGCTTCATCCGGAGTGATTTATATTAATGAAGGCATTCATCGTTGATAGAGCATAAAGGGACGTTTGTAGAATGTCGGATAGAGTTTGTTTGTTCCCGTCTTCGGGGTTCATACGCTCGTCGAAACTGGAGGATACCGTCATTTCAAATTCCGTTGAAGCAAGTATCAATTGTTCCTTCTAAAAGTCAATAGAAAGCGCGAACGTATCAATATCATGGAATGAGGCTCCAGGGATTTCAGCTGAATGAAGAAGAGGAGGAGGAAACCCAAGAGGGATCCCAAAAACTTCAGAATATCTCAGCTCCAATGAGTCCAATGGCTCTAATAATAGTCTGTTTGTGCAAAAGAAAACTCGATCCCTCCATTCATCACGTTCATGGAGAGTGGATACTGACAACTCTTTCGTTGGTCTGGAGTTTGAAAATGTGATAATTCTAAAAATTCGGCTATCATTTTCACAAGGAAACTTCCTTCAACAAGCTATCTACTGTTCCTCCTAATAGAGTTGGAAGTAAAATTGCAAATGATCGATTGATTCGAAAGTAACTGTTACGACAAGTGAAGCCTTGAGTTTCGAAAGCATCTCCTGGATCTTTGATCATCTTGAAGTTCAATAGAGGTATCGAAGATCTGGCTGGAGTGGAGACAAAAAGCAGGAATCTGCATTTAATTGGAAATTACGAGAACTTTCGATGAATCACCAAGAGTTTATATGACATCCCGAGGTTCGTTAAGGTACCTGAGAGAAGAAAGTCATTGAAGATAGTCTAGACCAATACACAATGGAAGTTTCTATGACTTGTGGCGGAGAAAAAAGTATGAAAGGAGCTTCGTCAATGAAGATTCTGTAAACACCAACAAGGAAGGCAACGCGTTAATTTGTTGTGTACATTGATGGTGAGTTCTTCAGTTGCCAAGAGATTCCTTACTCATAGTATTGGGTGAAGACACCAAGTCAGGTTTTACAACTCTCCTCACATTTCGAATGTATCGCTTGAGGAGGTTACCTACGTGTTCTACGGCAATTCGTGTTTACAGACAGCTTGTACGCTTCATTATCAGAACTGAGCTAGGATGCGCATTAATATGCGTCGCATGGAGAAATCAACGTATACTTTGATTACGTTAGCAATAGAGAAGAGCTGTTATTCTCGACGTGATTCCGAGTTGCATTTATAATGAAGTTCGAGCTGGATCTCGAAAAATGCGTGCGCGAAAAATACTTCGCGAGGGAGATTTCTGAAGGGTTTGGGCTGCTTTATATTCATTTTCAGGTAGGGAAGGTGGTATGGAAGAAGATAATACAGGAGGAATCTCTATATGGGTATATTGAATTTCCGAGAATTGCTCGAAATATTTAATATAGTTGTTGTAATTCTTGTTATAATTACGTTGTTTGAATGAATAACTCGAGAGTTGAGTACTATACTTTTTCTACGATTACAAATACAGTGAGTGTTTGCGCCATATGGTTAACATTTATCTGATGGATTCATCAGAAAATTTTATTCTTGATAAAAAGTCAAGCATTATAGGAAACCCACACATATATTGTCAAATTTATGAATTTCGGAACGGTATACAATGGAGAAAATTTTTTTTGAATAATTGTTGAGTAGCATTATTTCGGACATTATCAGTAGAGCTTGATACTACTACGTGATGAAGATGTTTTCCAATTTTTCACACAAAAATTTCGAAACCCAATGTATCTATATTGAATGATCATCTAACAGACGGAATAAATCAACATATCTTTGGTATTTTGTTCGTAATCACTTACTCACACTAGTGATCGTAGAAAAACATGAAAAAATTGTAAGAAATCCTGGTACCTGCTGATGTGAACGCGTTGAATCATTCCGTTGATTTTCTGTTTTCATGAACGAATCGATTTTCTAACATGTCACAATGTTCACATGCCGAATATTCCATTCGCAGGAAACCATTTATACTCACCTTCCTGCAATTGCGCAAATTCTTTCGGATTCATCTATAGTGGGCTTCCTTCGAACATGAGACACTGGTTAGAATTACGCAGGTTCGATATAACGCGACGGGCGCGTGTAGAATTACACGTCTCCGAATCTAACTTTAGGAAGAAACGGGAGGATTAGGAGCGAGCGAGTTTTCTTTTATCATTGTCAACTCGATTCACGGATTTTCTGTACGCGACAGGGTTGGATTGACGGTTCAGAGATCCCTCACCCAGTTATACAGCCTAGCCAGATGAAATCGGAAGTGTTTTAACATTCCAGTGAAACATGTCAAAAATTGTATACTCGTACGGGAAAGTGACATTTCGTTACCACAACCACAGAGCATAGCACTCGGTATTTCTGAATGAATCTTTCTATGCTCAGAAGAGACAATTTTCATGCAACGAATAGTTCGATATACTTGTATAAAATATACACAGGAATAGCAACCGTTCGTTCGTCTTCTCGGTTTCATTTCCTCATATCGAGTAGATGTTTGTCATGGATCTACGGAATTTGAGGACACTTGCAACAATGCCGCTACTGTCGGAATTTGCGACATGGCAACATCCAACGGAAACCAGCCTCTGGCAAATGAAATTCGCGTATGAGGAGCACGTGAGGGATTTCGCAGTTCACGGTCAAGGAGATGAGACGGATCAGTCGATTTTTTTTAGAATTCCACATTCACCTTTCTCATTCAGTTCCTGATTGAAGCACCTCTGAATAGCTACCAAGCACTATTCCATTGTTTGATCACTCATGAATTACTGAACATCCTACAGAAACGTGCAATCAGAGTATTAGCAGACATTAGTCCAAGATATAGTTGTAGAGAATATTTCATTTAGCATCTTGTGAATTACGAGGGAAGGATTTTCATGACTATAGCAAAATAAATCATTCAGAACTGATGAATTTCCATACAAATCAATGTATATCGACCTCTCTGGAACATCATATTCTATAGATTTTGCCACGGTCGAGATACATTGGGAATATCGTCTGCCATCCCACTACGAGCAATTATAGAAGAAAAACTAATCTAGAACAAATTGGTCTACTAAGTGTTCTACTAAGTGAACTGAAGTGAACATTCTACCAATGGCTCACAGGATGTTACATGAACATTATAGGTTTTCCTTCTCATCTCTTTGTATAAAAGCTTCCTGTACTTTAGATCTTCCTGAGAGAAAATTGAAAGGACTCATTGATTGCAATTCTTTTGAAGCATTCGTTTATTGTGATGTATTTTGATGTCAGTCTATTGTATCAGTCCGAATGTCTACCATGTATTGTACCGATTAGTTTTTTTGAATGAATAAATGATATCCGATATGACGAAATTTTCCTCCTGTACGAGTGAATCCTTCAAGGCCTGTTTTCTATTTTCTGTCGAGCTCAATTAACTTCATTGAGATTAATCGATTGATCCGTTCCTAAAGAATAAACCGATGCAATGCAACGCTGTAAATCATCTCAACTTGCTTAGAGAGGATCAATTGTAGGTTGCCTATTGTTTCACCATCTGTCTTGATTGCTGCAAGCGAATATACGGAATTGCTGACTAATCCCTCCTTTCCTTTGCGGTCTGGTGTGAATATGCGCTATATAGACTGTATCAGCACACAAGGGCCATTGTTCCGACACAGAAACGGGATTCTCGGGTCTCGAAGAATGAAGAAACATCTCCGAAAGCATAAGGTGAGAGAAGGAAACATAATGAGTTACGACTACCATACCCTCTACTCTTTGACTATTTTTTGAGGAAGTTTCCTCAAGAGTTTGGTGGTTGCAAGCATCAGGCAATACTTTACTAGCCAGAGCATTCCACATGAAAGATGCTTGGTAGAGCGAAGTTCGACAGGTGACTAGCCTGAGCTCGACTAATTCATCTACCAAATCTACCTGGTGGAATTATATGGAGATTTCCGATGCGCATCGACCATGGAAATATCTGTAGCTTCCTTCTGGTAGAAGGTGACAGCTTCATGGTATGTCTGGGAGACGAACTCCAAACATGCGATTTGTAGATCATGGGGTGTGAAGTACTTATTTGCACTGACCAGATATTTAAGAAATTGTGCACTGTTGGGTAATGATACCGAGCATGAATACCGACGACTTCATGGGAGTTGTGGTCCGGCTTCCTGTTGAAGCTTGAGTTTCTGTTGTGTCAAACTCTACTGCGTCTCTCATGACATCTTATTGGAGAAACTATATTATCATGGCATCAGGGGAGTATGTCTATCCCTCATAAAATCATATTTGTCGAATAGATATCAAGCAGTCAGTAGCAATAATTGCATTTCGAATTTTAAACATGTTGAACATGGTGTTCCCCAAGGATCAGTATTGGGACCACTTCTGTTCTTAATTTACGTGAATGACATCAGTAACTTCATGCATCCATATAAATCTGTTTTGTTTGCCGATGACACTACATTTATTTACTCGGGCAAAAATGCGATTGAACTATCTAGAATATCAAATGAAGTCGATGAGAAGGCAGAAAGTTGGTTCGTGACAAATCGACTCAAACTAAATACAGATAAAACGCAACAGTTACAGTTTTCAACAAGCTCTGCCGCTACATCAAGTGCAGATAGCGTTAAATTACTTGGGATTGTTGTCGATAGTATTCTCACTTGGACCTGTCATATTAACCAATTGAGCAAAAAACTATCAAGAACACTTTTTTTATTGCGTCAGCTGAAAAATGTAACTAGTTTCGATACATTGAAAATAACATATTTCTCCCTCTTCCATTCTTACATTAGCTATGGTGTTATACTCTGGGGCAACTCAACTGGGGCTTTAAAAATTTTCAAATTGCAGAAAGAAGCTATCAGAATAATAACAAATTCTGGTTATAGAGATCATTGTCAACCTCTTTTTTTGAAATTGAGAATAATGCCGTTACCCACATTATTTTTGTACAACGTTCTCATAGAAATTCATAAAAAATCAACCTCATTAATTAAGCAATCAGACCTTCATGACTATGATACCAGACATTGTAACAAAATTCGAACAAACCGCTATCGTTTGAGTAAATCACAGAAGAATACTCTGGATTTCAACCTCTACAATTATCTTCCCGATAATTTTAAAATTCTTAGTATGTCCAAATTCAAAAAAACAATAAAAAAATATCTTTTGAGTTTTTGCTTCTATTCTGTCAAAGAATACGTGGATCATTTTAAATGTTTATAATGTCATCTATGTTTTTATATTTTTGTACTTGTGTTTCTTGCTTGTTTTTATACTATTTTCATTGTTAATCTGATCATTTTATACTATTTCAATTGTTCAATCTGATCATTACTTTTATACTATTTAATTACTTTTATGATATTTTATTACTTTTATGCTATTTTTTGACTTGCTACAAACATTTTATTATGTAACGTGGTGAAATAAACTATCTATCTATCTATCTATCTATCTATCTATCTATCTACTGGATCCTCATTTGAAAACTCCTAACAGATTGTCATTCGTCTAACGCTTTGTCTCTAGCAAATATTAGGGCACCAGAGGAGAAGGCGAAATGAAAGTCAACTTGCATCCTCGAAGTTATGGACTGGCCAGGTGGTCACATCCAACAGATCGTTGGTGTGGAGTGAGCAAAACAAGTTGGTTCCAAGACACCAGCATTGATGGTCACTGTTAGATCAGACCAGAAGGTCTTTTGGTGCCAAACACGGTCAAATGTTTTGGAGTTATCCAATGCTCCCCATGTTTCTGGATTGAAACCTGCCACATCTGTGTCACGTAGATGTTGATCTCTGGGGACGAAAGCGATATTTGCCGATCCTTATTTCCCATTACTTGTCTTTTTTCTTCAAATCGGTTGGACACTATCTTCCAGTTAGTTCCAAGTTCGTATGAAACGGTGAGCAACCAACAAGGAACTGGTGTTCCAACGTCATTTCGATGCTGGATTTCAGTGATATGCACTTTGTAACTGTGATGTGTGTCTCACATATCAGCGAATGGCTGTGGCGTTCCGAACCCTGCCTTTCCATTGAAATTTTCCGGGGGGGGGGCCGGCAATTTTTCATCGAACCCATCCACTCGGTGACAAACGACGCCGACGTACCGCTCGAAACTGATTGCGACAACTTTCCGTCCCGTCAACCGCGACGATATAGTTCCAGATTGTTTTGTTTCCCGGCCGCCTCGTCACACATCCAGCTCATTTTTCCGCGAATTATTTATACACGAAGTTGCCTCGTTGAAGTGACGGTATTAAATTGCCTACAAAAAGCACTCAGCCTGATTAATGCGCCGTCCCATTTTCGCATCAGCCACGCGCTATCCAGTTACTCGATGCTCTTTTGTGACTTACTCTCGTGGCGTACACTCACTTTGCCAATTTTTTTTTCAGTTTCCCGATATAACGAAGGTAGATTCGATTAACGCCTATTAGGGGCTAAGTGTTGGGGCTCCGAACAACTTTCGGGATCGTGTCTGGTGAAACAATTAGGTTGTGATGGAAAACGTATCATTGTGTCTGACGATAACCTTATTTTTTCTGCTCCTGCTTCTGTACGACTTCGCCTTCGAGTCGAAAGCAAGCTGCCACAAGGTCCAGTTTTGGGGACCATCGTGTTTTTCCTTTTGAAAACATGAATAGAAAACCTAGAAGGTGAGTGGAGCAATCGAGGATTGATTTTGGAGGTCATGAGCATCTGGAAAGACCTTACTCAGCAGGGAATTCGATCCTGGCAATGTATTGGGTGATCAGCTTGAGCTAGTCTAGTTTGCCTACCTGAAATCGCTCGAAGTTGAGCACCGACCAAGGAAACATCTATAAAAAACGGGTGTTGAATGCATTCGTGAATAGAGTTACACAAACTAGTCCTCTTACTATATAGACTTCGAGAGCTTCAGCCTCCCTATGTTCCTTGATTGATGTCTCCACAAATGTGTCATGTAGGCGAGTAGGTCTGTTGATCTCTGTTTCTTCGTCAGTAGTTCCAGATTTTACAGCTCTCTATATATCGGATAAGATCGATGTTTTTTTTCATTGGAGATCAAACAGAGATCACAGATAGTATAGTGCAATCGATCTATATTTGTTGTAGGGAGGGTTTTCTTGCGTTCTTGGAATTGATCGGACTCAAGCTATCCTCCAGTAGGAAAGAAATGGAACAAGTTTGTATGAAACAACATGCAAAAAACTGGTATTTGTTCCAAGGTACTTTTTTTTACAACAATTGGCGACCCTGAAGTCTTCTTGGAATTGAGTCAAAGCAGAATGTGCCTAATTGTGCATTGATGGAAGACATTTTCAGGCATACTGATATTGATGGTAGCGAGAGAAACAAAGTGGAATTTGCTGCAAACCTCTTGGCAAAAGTAATGGATTTTTTTCATGTATTGTATCCAATGTGATATCATCTTTGGAGATGAGCAAGGAGGAATTAGGATGGTGAAATAACTCCTCAATAGTTTCTTACCAAGTTTCCAAGACATGTAGACCTGTCCAACAACCTCACGAACGCCGCCCAGATTCTATAAATTCAAATCCGCTTTCACTGATAATATGACGAATATCTGACAGTTCAATGTTTGCAAATTGTGTTCTCCAGAGTTACCAAGATATGACAAGAGAGGTATTGCCATCTAGAGTAGATCTTGGACAGCCTTAGTTAGGTATTAAATTTCTACAACTTTTTCCAGTGGTTCCAAGAGAGTTGGGATACTACTCGATGGTGATGAGGTGTTCGATGATGAGGTTTGAGGTTATTGAATATAAGAGATGAAAAGTTATCCTTGGGCCATGGTTATCGTTTCAGTATCTCAAAGAGTAACAGTTTCTGAATGAATGATCAGAAACTGAAGCGTATTCTAGTCGTAGGTTAGAAAAATGTGTATCATTTATTGGTTGTCGGAGCATTTCGGTCAATGGGTAGATAAAAATGGAGTAGGTTTCCCACAGTGGATTCCCTTCGAATAGAGACGTGCTTTCATACGTTGTGTTTCGTGTGCCAAGGAGAAGCGGTTTCTTGCGGAGGCTGCTGAAATATTCATGCCTCGATTTTAGTGCCAACAGCTATTAAATATGGAAGCCTTTCACGCTAGTTGTACACAAGGACGTGCATAAGCGGACATGCACTTTGTGTTAGGTCCGGCTCTACAAAAACTTTGCTGTTGGGTGTAATACAGACTATGATGAATGGAACTTTGAAAAAAAATATAGGTACAACAGGTAATGAAGTTTTTCCACCCTAAAGTTGAAATGATATGAAGGAAATGAAAAGATGAAGTTCATCTCGAATAGTGCCTGTGAGTTAACGGAGGAGGTAATCATAATCATTTTTCTATTTGTTTGGGGGGATTTTCCCAAAATTCAGAAACGACTTAAGAAAGTGCCAAGAAAGTAGAGAAATTGGTTATGTCAAATGTTTCGGAATCGAAATGTTTTTCATTCGTTTACAAATGAATTCAAAAACCTTGTGATAGTCCCGGACATGACATAATGTAGGCCTAGATCTTGGGGACTATAATGATCCTTCCGAGGGTCAATGATCTTACCAACAAATAATTGATATGATATCGACTAAGCGAATGATAGATAGAAAATACTCAGAATTTGAATATATTTCAGGAGTTTCCGAAACATTCTACCAAGACACGAACTGAAGGAATTATAAGAATATATTGGAATCTTGGAAATTACAGAATTCGAAAAGGAATTCAAGGAACTGAATTGCGATAATTCAATGAGATTGTGAGAATCCGAGAGGAATTCAGGGGGTTGTGAGAATTCGAAGAAATTGTCAAGAATTGAGAGGAATTCAAGGAAAATTCTGATAATTCAAGATATTCTTTTAGAATTATGGAAATTCAAGAGGAATTCACAGGAATTTCTCCAAGCGACTTGGTGTATGAATTTTTCTTTGGTGAAGATGCCTCTGGGTGAAACGAATTCGAGGGAACTTGGTAATTCAAGGAGATTGTAAGAATTCGAAAGAATTGCGGAAATTCAAGAAGAGTTCAAGGGGAATTCAGGGAGTTGTGGGAATTCGAAGAGATCGTGAAGAATTGAGAGTAATTCAAGGAAACTTCTGATAATTCAAGATATTTATTTCAGAATTATGGAAATTCCAGAGGAATTCACAAGAATTTCTCCAAGCGACTTGGTGTATGAATTTTTCTTTGGTGAAGATGCCTCTGGGTGAAATGAATTCGAGGGAACTTGGTAATTCAAGGAGATTGTAAGAATTCGAAAGAATTGCGGAAATTCAAGAACTCAAGGGGAATTGTTGGAGTTCAATAAGAATTTTTGGGAATTGAGAAAATTTCTTTTGGGTGAAAAAAATTCAAGAAATTTGTAGAAATCTGTAGGAATGGCGAGAAGGAATTTCGGAGCAATTTTTGGAATTCAAGAGGAATTTTTAGGAATCATGGGAATATAAGAAAAATTCTGGGAAATTGAGGGAGTTAATCTCCATACAGGAATCGGTGTAAGAATTTTCCGTTCGTGAAACGCTATTATATCAGTTTGAAAAAAACGACGTGGCGGCAAAACAAATCGAAATTACCAAACTGAATCATTCGCTCTTCAGGAAACATACGAACGCCTGAAAAGATAGGCCATAGAGGCTCCAGATATCTTCATTGTCTGGAGTTCATCGCTGGCGGTTTTCTCTCGTTCTGTCCCTGATCAAGCTCGGATAATAGGCACGGAAATTCCGACAGGATTCGCTGCTATTGTGAGGCCTAATACCTGGCCGATAGCTTTTGTTTCGCGTTTGATCTGTGTGTCGACGCCATTTTATTCAGGATGCAGAGACAAATCTCCATTGAAGACTATGTGTTCTGTGACTATTCCCATACAATGTATGTTAATTGAGGAAAATTCAATGATTTATTGATTTTCGTATTTTCGACAGATATTTGTGGGAGTCGTAGGGAAAGTATAGTATTCTACTCGCCTTCAATGGCCTGAAAGCATTTTACGCTCGTGGACACGAATATCATTATGTTAGTTATTCGAATTTGATGGCTATGAATTTTTTTCAAGCAAGTTCATCTATTAGTGGTAATGGAAACATGATTAACAAACTCAACAAAAGCGAATTCAATGAAAATCAGCGTGGCACGCTCTTTCTAGTGAATAAACGACGACAAGAGCAATCACAGCACCGTAGCTACCAGGGTGAGAGAAATTGAAATTATTTTTCACTTTACTGGAGTTTTCGTTTACACGGAAAGCTATTCATTTGCAGCTCCATACAGAGTTCATTGTTGGTTCTTTGACTGAAAAGAAATGTGAAATAATATGCACGTTGATGTTTTTCTGTTCTATGGCAAACGGTTCCAGGAAAAGAATCACTTTCATCTTTGCATCAAATCCGTAACTTCATAACATTCTTTAATTCATCTCGTATTTGATGTGTTTGAAACAAAAATCGTACGAACAAAAACGTTATATACAACGTGTTTCAGTTTCAATGACCCCTCCATCTTTATCTCATCAGCTATTAGTCATACCTCTGAAATGATCATTTTCTTATTACCTATTTTTTCAGAATCATTTCAACAGAGCCGTGAAATTCAACTGATATAACCTCACAGTATTTCCATTCATGGTTTTGAACCACAGTGTGTAGATCTTCAGATAATTTCTACCTCAAAATTTGTGCGAACTTGTTTTTGACGAGTTTCAACTATACTGAATATATTTGCAAAAACTTTCTCACGAAATTTGGATTTGGTCAAGGGAACTTTATTTGAACTAAGGCTTATTTCTCATAATATACTCAATTGAAAAGAAAGAATGGAATTTTTCTCATTCACTTACTGGTTCCACATTTTTGAGCACACTGTGAATATCAGTGAGTGTGAAGATGGTGTCTTTACCTTCATTATTAACGATCCAGTCCAAATCCATTACATGAAATCACAATTTTTGAAAACAAAAATGAGATTTTGAGAGTATGCATTTGTCAATTCATCTAAAAAAACAAATATCCTCGAAAACGGTTCATTCTGACTTGTCGCGTTGAAAATCATAAACAAAATCAATAACGAAATTATTTCAGTTGGATTTTTCATTAGTGTTTCGCACACCCCTCTAATTTTCGGAAATGCCATATTCTTGTTCTTGTTAATTTTCTTGATATATATGTAGATCGCGTTCACTCGTCAAGCTACACCATGTATAATAACAAGTTAGTCACACTGTATAGTCCTATCGACTTTTTTTCAAACGGAGCCCACAATAGTATTCAAATTATTTGTTTACTTACTACCTCTAGTACTTAGCAACAGGTCACCATATCATGCCATACCTGAAACAAAACAAAAGAAAATCAATATTATGTAAAAAGGCACCTGAACAAAATGGCTGGAAAAAACGTGAAAATAATGGAAGTCCTGCAACGCCCAGGCAATATTTTAATTGATCGAATGTAAGCGTGACAAGAATATATTCCAGAAAAGGAAATGACTAATAGTACGACTGGCAGGCTTCAGACACTTGTGAACGCCAATTTTTTTCTATACCAGGAGAATATTCGAATGAAGCAACTTGGGAGACAAAAAAGTCCCTACTCTATCTGACATTGCTTTCTATTGATGTTCGAAGTGGAAAAAGCAACCACCTATATTAGTTCTTCCCCAAGGTGTTCAGCCACTGTCGATATAAAAAAAAATCTGAACGATATTTCACGTTGACAATTTACAGGAAGAGAAGAAAGTTCTAACAAGGCCTTAATAATTCATTACTACTTAGTTTATTTGCGATCAGACGCTCAAAGTAAAATCGAAGCAAATGTCAACGAAAAGAGTTTGTAACAAGGAATCAAGTCCTTTGATATAAACTTAATGTTACTCGGCAATTATTGCTTCATGTAATTTGTTCTCCAGCCGAATGTTTTATGTTTCAAACGATGCGATCTAAAGGACTGCAAATATTAACTGAGTAGGTAATTCAACAAGGTCCTGTAATGACCCTAATCCTATAATTTCGAAAATTCAGATGGAATTGTTGTTTACATAGGCGATGATACCGATGAGATTTTATTTCACACGAACCCTGTTTCATTTGGCAGAAATGTCAAAATAAAAGATTGATCGATTTATCTTGAAACGACTGAAAAAGTTTGGTGGATAAAATCTAAAAAAATAACAATTTCGGATCATCCATTACGGAAACAGCCACTCAGTATATTGGGTTCCTGGAAAATTGACTGCTCCGTGTCTATCGACATCCCGAAACCTTCCAGAGTAATCAAACAATTCCAACTTTCCGTGAGGCGAGCACAACAAGAAGAAGTTACTCCATCAAGAAATCTGATCGTTCACAATTAGGAGTTCTTGAAAGTTTTCCAAATATTCCGGTGATGTTCGTGTACGCATCAACCGGATAATTGAATTGGGAGTGAATGGGAAACCCAAGAACGGAAAAACATAAAAAATAGCCGCTTTTCGAAAGTTTGGACTCGACACGGTTGTCAAGAGTCAAGAAATATCCTGTCATAAAATGAAAATACGTGCTCAGACAGAAATATCAATTTCTTCAGATTTCATTCGAATTATCGAATTATCATAACTAAAAAAAATCTCACCTTCGTTTGACACAAAGAAAAAAAACATTAGTCGGACCGTTGGTAAAAAGAATGGTGTGATATAAATTATCACTCATCACAGTGTTTTCTGAGATACATTACACACTAGTTGTTGTAGGCCGCAAAACTTGTTCAAAATCACCATAGTCATGGGTTCATAATCTAATGATGTTCAATGATAGATCAACATTCAGAAACATTACTGTGCTTGTCTCTATCCATGATTTATTGTAAGAATTCATCTTACAAGAGGATTACTGTTTCCATTCCTGTTCTCAAAGCGAATGCTTTTCATCTCCCACGATAAAACTACCATAAATACTCGAAATACGGCTTAATCAGATATTCGTTTCTACGTCATACACAGGACCAGACTGGGCAAATTTGACTGCAAAGTTCGATGACTATTTTGGCCCCACCAATAAAAATTTTGGGCCATGGGTCTTTCATATAGTAGTAGATGAATATTGTCGTTGCAACAATACCAGAACCAACAGAGTACCATCGAAAGCACAGAGTACGGAGATTATATCAATGAAAAAATTGATCTGTCTTTAATTGATATTCATTCAAGCGTGATGATGATAAAAATAATATTCAATATGTTAATAATTATGTAAAAGGTACAAGAACCCTGCCTGGCCTATTAATTATACCTGTGCATACATTGTACCTGGGATTTAGCACTTTTCTACAGGTTGTTCATTAACGAAATGGACAGTAGGTGTTTTACTACCTGGTGAACCAACGAAATTCGAAAACCGATTCGTGGTACCTCATTATTTTGCTTCAAAAGTTGATTTTTTCGTTTTCATCGAGACCAGTAGATTTCGTGTACTGGCCATCAGTAAAGGGTACTGGTTACATACCAGGACTGACTACAGTACTGTACTGGTAAAACCAGTACCTCTCTCATATCCCATGTGCAGTCCGACTCTGGTCCCACATGCGGGATATCATTTCCATTGTTGGAAATATACCGCGTATATCTTGGAGTTCCCCCACTTTTCGCTTTTTCTTTTTCAGATTCCTATCTACGTTTGTTTCCCGTTTTCGCTGAAAGCATCAGATGCGAATGAAAAATTAATTTATCGAGCCTCGTAATGCATCTTCTCGCTACATCTATCGAACTGCTGGATGGAATTCCGGAGATCAAAAAGAAAATGTGCCTCCCTTTCCAAACCTATTCGGAAAAACGTGGAGAGGAATCGAGGTAGAGACCAGAATTGAATTTGAATGGATTTTCCTGCTGAGGGATTGTATCCAACACAATTAACATGTTAATTATGATTAACAACAAAAAACAACAACAAACAAAACCAACAAGAACGTAAAATACTCTATTCAAGCTTCACATTTCATATCAAAATAGCTTATCTCTTGACTTTCTTTTTTGTGATGTTCTTCCATCGCAAATTGTATGTTTTCCAAAAAGTATGCGGTGTCAGTCGGATGTCTATACAGGGTGGCCCAATGAGAACGAAACAAGCTATGCATTTTACCTAGAAATCAAGGAACTCGAGTACTACTGCATTGAATCCCAAAAACAAGGAAGCGTTGGTAAGAGATAAAAATCGACGGGTTCAAGCGTTTTTTTTTCTGAGAAAGATAACTATGTTAAATCGGCCTCGTTTTGTTTTCATTGGGCCACCCAATATTTGTGTCGAGACAGTCAGAAAACTGAAAATCAGTCTGCAATTCGCGATTCTATGGCCACCTATCTCTGTCTTAATTCGACCTCATCTGGAATGAAGAGTAAACTAGACACATCAGTCTTCTTTATGACTCATTATTTCCATCTAATTAAACCCGGACGAGCTCAAATCAGTGGGGCTTTATTAAGATAAAGTTGAACAGAGAATTATCCAGCTCGAGTATAATATTTGAATTGTTCGATCCCCAATTGGAATCTCTGTACAGAAAAAAAGATGAAACGATATATAATGAATAGAACTGTAGAACCGTAGAGTTTCATAGGCTCGATAGACTAATTAACTGCACTAGACAAAAAAAAAATGGATTACGCATATTCCGTTGATCATACTTTAATTATATTCGGTCAACCCCAAGATGGCCGTTGTAATGTTTGATATATGACTTTCATCAGATGACGTTGAATAGATAATGTCAGACATCTGACATTTGACATTCGACATTTGGAAGAGCAATAAAGCTTGGAAAATCGCTTCAAATAAACATGACAAGAAGTGAAAAACGTGAAATAGCGTCATAAAATTGGGAAGTCACATGATATCGATGAAAGTTGATCTTACCAGTTATAAGGATAATGCACCTATTTCGTTCTGCCTGAAGATGGAGAAGCAAGTGACATTCGACAGATGACATATGATAGGTGACATTCAATAAGTCAATTTCAACGTGGAAATCGCTTTATATAGCTTTATAAATAGTAGCTCAGTTCTCATCGATGTACATATTCAAATAAAGGGCACCAGCTATATTTTTCCTGAAGGAATATGTTCACGATGCTTCAAGGTTGCCGCAATATGGCTTCTCATCCAGGTCGAGATTGAACTCAATCTCGACTGGGTTACCCACCGCAGAAGGAAACGTCGCGGCCGATATTGGTTTCAAGTTTCGATTTCGGGATTCGAAAGCCTCATTACTAATTCAATAAGAGGCAGCGCGCGGCGTAATAAAAACAGAAAATTCAATTGATTTTGGGGGCAGGTCGGAGAAGGTTCGTAGATCAGTGTTGCCAGCTCATTTCCAGCTCGACAGGAGTACCGTTCAAAATATCTGTATGTTTTGACAGCAAGAAATCTCACGAAAAACAGTGAATCGATCCCAAAAACAGAAGACTTTTCGCAACTAACTTCATTCGTAGATCCAGTAAGATCCAACGGTAGATCTACAATTGAAACAGTCGATCTGGCAACTCTGTCGCGGATACATTTCGGGTCGAAGTATATTGGAAAATGTCTGTTAACATAATTGGGTTATGTGTTCAACTGAGCGCGGGATCGTATGCGTATATGGAGAGCTATCGCCCTAACGATAGACTTTTTCAATTTTCCGCCGATATGGGAAAATCTGTCTGACGCGGGGTGGAAATCAATCAGCCTTTGCAGAATTCACAACGTACAATATAACTAAAATCCGGCTCGAGAATATCGCCATTCGAATTTTCATCACTGTATACAGAATAAACCAACTGATCAAATCAAATCACTTTTCCATGTAAGTCTGAATAAATTAGTATACAGGATGATTATCTGCCATGTTTCAGAGCAATCTTAGTGAATTCGTTTGATGTCCAGCTGTAGCAAACTCGATGAAAAGCAACAAAATTCAAGATGAGGATCAGAATTGAGAAAAATTTGACCACACAATCGGCAACAAAAAGAAAATTCTTCCTGGAAATACAAGGAAGTTCATTACTCTCATAGCTGGCCTGGCATGTATAAGGCTAGAAAGTTCTTCTTAGCAGGACTAGTTTGGATGGAATTTCCTCGACAAGACTGACAAGACGATCGTATCGCCAGCTACACTCAAGTAAGGTTGTTTTGACATGTCCAAATTTTTTCGTGAAGAAACAATTGATTAGTCGATTCACCATCCTATATCCACCTTACTCCAGATGGAGACTTGCTGATTTCTAGTGACATCTACTTCTTCACATGAAACGTCATAAAACTTCTTTTGCACTTGTCTACGGCGTCAATCTGAAATTTACATATTCACCCTGTAAAGATGCCCTTTCCAGACTCGTTACGTGAACTACTATTCTTCAACATCCTACAATCATCCTCATGAATCATTACGCATATTTTTGAATTTTTACAATTTGTTCAAATGGAAAAACTTCCGAACGTGAAGAGCTGGCAACAGGATGTTTACAATGCTTCGTCGGTACAGGATGCTCAGAGGGATCACTTATTTAGTTTCCTTTGAAATATCTTGCCAATCGTTGTTAAAATTCAGAATTGCAATTTTCGTGACGAGTGGTCATTAATTAATAGCGTCTCTTTGGAAACTTTAACGTCGAGAGAATGATCAAAGCTGTTCCATGACTTCCCAATCATCAGGACAGCTAAGTGGATTTAATCCATGCGAGTATCAACACCATACTGTTGAGTTTTGACGGACACCGGATTTTAATGTTCATCTCTCAAATCTAGTGCGTGATGGCGAAGTCACACTTATGATATATTTAGCTGATACTCACCTCACAGTCCAGCTGCACTTTCGCGCAGTGATCAACGACAGAATAAATCACGGAACACCATTGATAATTCCAAGATAAGTGGTCTAGCACCGAGGCATACATTTGAATTAACACGAGTGCACCTGCACATTATTTCAATATTCCCTCTGTAATTCCAAGCAGCATGGAATGTGCTCCTAGGAATCATGGAGACTTTTCCTCCCAGATGAACAGTTATAGAAGGATGACCGGATCCTGGGATAATTCTTTTTCATAAGGAATCGCCTCTACAGGGTGTTCCAAAGGAAAGTCGATGCGAAATCTAGAGGAAGTGATCATTCGAAGATATGTGTCTGAAAATATAGTTTTTCCACTTTCGGATCATAATATCATACCGATGGCACAGATAATCTCGACAAATATTTTTTTCACGAAGCTAGAATGTCTGTGTTCTGTGAATGAAACAATCGTTACCAAAAACAATTCATGTTTCGAATCAATTATATTTCGGAATATGGAGTAATTTCAGATGTCAAAATACTGAAAATATCTGTGGCATACGCCCCTTCAACTGGTCAATTTGGAACAGATTCAATGAGAAGAACAATGTTGAAAGTCGAAAGTTATACACATCTTTCCTTGAGCCCTTCATGGAAACGATCATTTTGGACTGAAAAGCTTGGAAACCGACTTTGTTTTGATTTCTTCAGGAAAATCTCCTCCTGAACGTGCAAATCTTGTTGATAGTTCCGAAGATGAAATTATCAGGAAGTTCGGCTTCGAACAAGAGCAAGAACACCTTATCTTGCTATACGAACGTGTCCAAAACTCCGAAGTGAGTTGGAGCAGGAGTCTTCAATTTTCGAAGGAAATCGCGTTAATATCTATCGGAGTGGAGAGGTATGGAGAAGAGACTCTGGTAGAAAAAAGGAGCATCAACGCTGCTGCTGTGGCCAACATCTATCTGCTTGGAAACTCCTATCTCTACGAAGAACTTGGAAGAAGCCCCGAGAAAAACACGATGGCATATACTTCCAGAACTGCGATAGGCTTGGGAGTTGCAATCGAGCTAATCGAGTCTCAATGCAATGAGAGGAAGGCAGCACTTTCAAATTCAGAGAATACTCTTCCCAAATGAGCTCCTTAGTCACCTCCCTGAGATTTTGCACCCCCCTTCATGTCCTAATAATGATAATAATAATAAAAATAATACTTTATTTTCTCAGTGACATGCAAGAACATGTACAGAATTTGTCAGACAGGATAACTAAAACTAACTTGAGATTAGAACTAAAGCTAAGACTTTGAAACTCATCCAAGGAGTGAAATCCACACTTTATCTGGTGTTTCCTGAGACATTGCTTGAATACTTCCATTGTTACACATGACTTAATGTCGGTTGGAAGTTTATTGTATAACCCCTGCCCAGTCACAGTGGGTGATCTATATAGAAGATAAGTTTTCGAAAATAGCACATGTAGGTCATTTTGCTGTCCTGTGTTGATAGAGTGAATTTGTTCATAAGTTTAAGAAGAGTTCATGTTACAAAATATAAAGACACATACTTGAAATATAAACAAAAACGGTAAAGTTGGAATTTCATAAGATTTGAAGAAACTCCGACAACTAGTCTACTAGTCACCTCATCCATTGAAAAAAATCGGAAGGGGCCAAAAAACCCCCATAACATAAAACTGCCCTTTTAGCGAAAACATATAAGATAATTCACTGCATTCGATGGAGAAGTCCCATAAAAGTCGATGTCTGCAAATATTTCTGCATCATACGTTAAACATTGAGGAGTTTTCTTGGAGCCTTACGAGATGGGTGATCGCTTTCCCGAATACGACTTTTAGAGCTCAAGTTCGTGTTGGAAAAACGTGCGGAGCGTTCGCAAAGAGACGTCCCGAATAAAATCTAAGAGCTTTCGAGCTAACCTCGTTAGATGGCGCGGCTGAACCCCCGAATGGGATTATAATTAGAGATTTTTCACCAGAGATATCCTCGAGGAACAATGAGTGGTTTTATTTTCCACGGAAGAGAATATGAATTGGTGGAGCGCGATAAAATTGTAGTAAAATCGATTCTTTATACATGGTTTATCAGCCAACATCGCTTGCTTCTATCGGTGCAGAATGGAAACTCTCGTTGAAAAGGACGATTTTAAATCATGATTATGATAAGTGTCTCTCATGGTTATAACCACGACAAAATAGGTGATTAGAGCAGTTGATTGACAATATTCATAAACTTTGTTGATGACTTCCATAACTTCGATGTTTCTTCACAATATACTAAGATTTTGCTCCCAGTGAGCTTGTTTCCAACTTCCTTCAGTCAATGCAATGACCAATTATTGTTAATGCGATGTTCAAGGTGCTTCATCCGATTTCTGTTCTCAGAGTTTTATTAATATTTCCCACACATGAAATAGCACTTTTGAGACTCGAATAACTATTTTCGAGACGAAACTTTGGAGGAATCGAGACTGAATTCTGAATGCCAAGTGTTTTGAATTATTGAGGGTACAAAAAGAAAAAGAAAAGGCAACCTAGTAAAATTGAGATAAACTCTGGAATGACTCAATAAACGGAATACAGGCGGCTCCTTTTCGTGATAGAACATTTTCTCCCAGTTCATGAATTTTCTGTATCAAACACGGCGATTCACTGCAATTTTATAGAAATAAAAAGTCTAAATTTTTCTCTGAAGAAAATCATAAATTTTCTTACAACTGCAAAGAAGTGCAATTTTTTTTGTTGTTGAGTACTCGGAGTATATAATTTATCGAGCACGATAGTTTCTCATTCTTCTATGGGAAAGTGTGGAAAAACACTTATTATCATGATTGTTGCTACGCGACAGAAACTTTGATGTGACAACACTAACAAAGGAATACGTCGTCGGGCGTCAATATTTTCTGATCTTCAATAAATAAATAACTGCATAAATAACTTCTTTCTCTCGTTGTTTGAATATATTATCCACTTAGATCAGCTCCCCGTCTGTTTTCACTGTACTGAAGATTTTTGGTAACAATCCCAAACGTACATCAAAACACCAAAACAAACAATTCGAGACAATTTCAACTCGTCTACTGTACAAATTATTTTCTACAGGGCTACGAGAAAACATTATAGAATATTTCTGTCTCATGAAGAATCAATATGAACTTTGGGATAACATCAAACAAAGTTCACCTGCAAATGAAAGGAGCAACTCCACCTTTCATATCCAAACCGCATGTTAACGTTCAGAATTCACAAATTGAATGGAATATAGGTTAATAAACGAGATTTCAATCATGTTCGTCCATTTATGTCCACTTCGAACTTGTGACTGAGAAAATTTCCATTCCTCATTGACTGACATCAAATACCATCAATGTTGGACTTGCCTGAGAGAGAATTGCTATGCAGATGTGACTTTGATAATTAAAAATCAATAATTATAATAACATTACGACAGTTTTCTCAACATATTAGTATGGCCACAAGTGACCTGAGGTTATTATGGGCATCTTGAACAACGTCGTTTTCGAATGCTGTGGTATTGAAATTATCAATTCTGACGTTTCGTTCGTTCTTTCGACAGAAAACATTTCTTTTTCTATGTCTCTCTTCCTCTGATGTATTCAAGTAACATTGTCTCGATTATGAGAAAGAGTCAGGAACTATAAAAAATTAAGGACAGAATCTGCTAGGAGAATAATTGAAAATATTGCTGCATGGGCATTTTTGGAGCTTGAAGCTCAATTGACTGTTAATAAGATGACACTGATCTCGAGCTTAGTGCGATTGAGCAAAAACTGGAAAATACATTGATAGCAGGATTTCTGAATATGCCGAGGCAAACTCGTGGTAATTTCAAATATAGAGGCACTATACAGTATACCGCACGAGAAGGATCATTATTGATTCTCGTTCCTGTTTGGACAGTGACATTCAATATTAAATATGTTTAGCTGCGTTCGATTTATGTGGGATATGGAAGCTAGCTAATTTCCTTGCGTCACTTATGAAGTCATATTATGATCCACAAGTTTTGAACAGGATGAAAGTTCTGTCGAAAACAATGATAGATGAAACTAAAGTTCACAGATATCAATTAAATATGAAGCTTTCGAGTTTTTTCCAGATATATCAATGAAATAGACTGGTAGATCACTGGAACATCGAGATCAGTGAAGGAAAAAGCTGGGTGAGGACGAAACCGAAACCAATGAAATAGGAAGCTCATAAAAAATTTATGGTAGGAAGAACCAAAATCAGTCGATATCAATGATGAAGCTATCAAGATATTAATACTGTTGAGTTCTACTGACTTCCTAAACAATGATATGATAACTAATAAACCCAACTCTAGCTACACTACAAACTTTTTTCGGACAAATTCTCAGTTAGCTGAAGCTGGTAAGGGTGATCACTGACTGTTATGAAATATTCTGGTCTCTTTTCCATTCTTGAGAGGGAGAAAAGAAAGACACAAAATTTCAGCCTGAATGAACTGTTATCATCGTATATACTAGGAGATATTTTCAATTTATTTTCATTGGTCGGTGGCGTCTCGCTTGGCTGGACACGAAAATGTGGAAAAGATTTTCCATCGGTGTTTGAAGAAGTCCCCATAATAGTTTCCAGTGACGCAGTACCAGCATGGCAATATCTACTATGAGATTGTTTCATATTGATTTATTTAGAGTAACATTGATTGATCATTCAATAGTCTGGTGATATAACAAACGATCTGATGCAAATAAAAGATTATTGTGAATACTTGATACTTCCAAAACAAGCGAGAAAATACTTCTATGGTTCTCCAATGAGAAGGCCCATTATTATTGAGAATTTAAAATTGGTTTTCCTAAGGGAAAATACAAATCGAACAAACTATTATGCTAATCAATGGGAAATGCTACATCGGAGCTATAATAATGATAGAAATAATAATAATAATAATAATAATGATAATAATAATAATGTTTATTGATGTTGTTCGCAGTAGTATAGTTACATTTCTATACCTAACATTACGAAATGAACATCTATAATTCTCGATCCGATTTTAGTAAAAATTCTTGTACCAATTGTGATACCAAACACTATAGCGTTTTCTCAGCCTTAAGACCTTCTTTCTACCTCTTTCATATGATATTTTGTTATGTAGTCAAACATTTGTAGGGATGAACTAAATCTACATTCACTTGAGTCAACGCTAGTGACAATGCTCGCTATTAGATGAAATTTTTGTTCGATAAAATCTCTGTGTACATTTCAACTGGAAAACTAATGTTTTTATGAAAAAAATAGAGGATTTCCGGCAATGGATATGAAAATTGATGGGCACCAAAAACAACACAGAGACTGCAATTTCATTTGAACGTTAATTTCTTCACCAGTTTGAATCATTCCCGTTGAATAGTTCGATAAATATTTCACCAGCTGAAAATGATTCATTCTGGATATTGAAATTGGAAATATTAATTGATAGAATATTAACTAGTGGTTACCAGGTGAAGAGAACCGTTTCAGTTTGCATATACAGGGTGTCCTTAAAAGGTCTTTACAAAAAGCTACCACATATTCTTCAGACCAAAACAATTCGATACAAGCAAACTTACCTCAGTAAAAAGTTGCTTAGTTTGGGCGCTAGACGGCTCTGAAGTTGAAATTTTTAAATCGATTTTGCTTCATAACTTTTGAACGGCTCATGAGATTTTTTTCAAATTTGGTACGTTGGCATAGACTCATCGGGCAATGAAACTCATATCATAATCATAATGAATATCATTCCATGGGCGTAGAACTTGATTTTTTCAGTAAATAAACATCTGAAACTCCTACGCCAATGGAAAAAAATTAGTTTCAATATGAAATCTAAATTATTCAACTCATTCACTACAAAAAAGGTACTCTTGACAAAAGTCGATTCCTCTCATGGTTTCGACAAAATTTTAATTTTAGTGATTTAGAGCATAATTAATAATAAAACGATTAACAGATATTTCATAAAAATTGTTCAAAATGTTCACCATTTTCACGTATACAAAGATTGATACGACGCAAAAAGTTGAAATGTACTCTTTGCATAACTTCTTCATCGCCTGTAAGATTATTCGTCGCCTGTTGGATACGTTGCCATAATTGTTCTACAGTATTCACAGGGGTCTTGTAAACCGTAGACTTGAGATAACCCCATACAAAATAATCCATCGGTGTTAAGTCTGGAGAACGTGGTGGCCAATTCACGGGTGCATCATTACCTCTACCTATCCATCTGTCTGGGTACTGTTGGTTTAAAAAATTCCTAACATCCACCGAAAAATGTGGTGGAGCTCCATCGTGCATAAACCACATATCTACCCGATGTTGGAGTGGTAAATCTTCCAACAAATTTGGCAACGTATTTCGTAGATGTTGTAAATACATGTCTCCTGTTAATCTTTGTGGAAGTATGACAGGACCAATTATAAAATTTCCTATTATTCCAGCCCAAACGTTGATTTTGAATTCGTGTTGAAAATGGTTTATTTTAATGGAATGAGGATTTTCAATTGCATAAACGTGTTCATTATGAAAATTAGTTATTCCTCTTCTCGTGAAACAGGCTTCATCAGTGAACAAAATATTCTTTCCAAAGTTCAGATTCATTTCTCTTTGCAAATTAATGAACCTACAAAACATCAGACGACTTTGTGAATCATGGATTAATAAATCTTGAACTGGCGTCTTGTGGTATGGGTATAATAATTGTTCTCTTAGTACTTCATGAACGGCATTCCTAGAAACTTCTAGTTCATTACTTATCCGTCTAGTACTCAATTCTGGATTTTCTTCAATACGGTCTAAAATTTCTACTTCGACTTCGGGAATCCTTACATAACGCTGTCTTCCATAATCACCAGTTCTAGGAGCAAAATGACCGGTCTCCCGAAGACGTCTCTCAACTGCAGCAAAGGTTGGGTGGCTTGGTACGCGACGATTTGGAAACCTTGCCGAATACATCCTCACACTCTCTCGACCATTTCCTTGACAATATCCGAATACCAATAACATATCGGTGTATTCTTCATTGGTGTATTGTACGGCCATGATAAATCAGAAAAGTCCGATATCAACAATCAACGTCAATAAAACTCGACAAATCAACACAGATGAAACTATGGAAACCAAGAATGTGAATATCACTGTTTTCGAGCAGATAATAATAGTCTTCAGAAAAAAAAACCAGTGCTACTTATTTTCAATAGAAATAACCTATGCAAAAAGTACATTTCAACTTTTTGCGTCGTATAAATCTTTGTATACGTGAAAATGGTGAACATTTTGAACAATTTTTATGAAATATCTGTTAATCGTTTTATTATTAATTATGCTCTAAATCACTAAAATTAAAATTTTGTCGAAACCATGAGAGGAATCGACTTTTGTCAAGAGTACCTTTTTTGTAGTGAATGAGTTGAATAATTTAGATTTCATATTGAAACTAATTTTTTTCCATTGGCGTAGGAGTTTTAGATGTTTATTTACTGAAAAAATCAAGTTCTACGCCCATGGAATGATATTCATTATGATTATGATATGAGTTTCATTGCCCGATGAGTCTATGCCAACGTACCAAATTTGAAAAAAATCTCATGAGCCGTTCAAAAGTTATGAAGCAAAATCGATTTGAAAATTTCAACTTCAGAGCCGTCTAGCGCCCAAACTAAGCAACTTTTTACTGAGGTAAGTTTGCTTGTATCGAATTGTTTTGGTCTGAAGAATATGTGGTAGCTTTTTGTAAAGACCTTTTAAGGACACCCTGTATAATATGAATTTCAATATTCAGTGGGTTCCCAATCACTTTCCAAGTTTTTTTACCCTTGTTGTTGTTATCTTTGCTACAACCCGGGCGTTCCAGGAATATTAGTAGTTACCCGAGTGCACTTGCTATAAATATATTTATATGAGAAACGATTCTATTCTGTGAGAGAAAATCTTACAAGCCGGATGAAGGTCCTAGCCATGAAGGTTATGGGATATTTTTTCGAGAGTAAGCCGAGAAAAATGAGAATCATATCTTAATCATCGATTTCTAAGGTGACCTGTTACAGTTGATGACCAAAATCAACGTTACTCATCATTCTTTATATGTACCACGGTAGCTCATGGCGTACATGTACTTCTCTAATTGGGATCACTCTATCATTATGGTGTTCCACAGGGACGATGTTCCGACCCAATTTCGTTTATATTCAGTATATACAGGGTGAGTCAAAAATGTGTACCGAGCTTTCTGGGGGTGATAGAACATTGAAAAATAAGTGTAGTTTGATGATTAAACTCATGGCCCAAAATGCATATTAAGGGAGATATATCCTTCCAAAGTTGATAAAATTAAAATAATTTCTCCGCATAACTTCTGAACGATGAAAGCCACCCGATTGGAATTTTGTGCATGAATGTATGTTGTCAAAATACATTTTTTCGTCACACTTCCACATTTCTGATATTGTTTTAAAGGGTGTTTTCAGAGGGTGAGTCATGATTTTTTGTAGAAAACTTTTTTCCCTGTATTATTTTCGGTGAAAAAACAGGAGCATTTGATGGAGCGAAGAAAATTACATAAAAAATGTACTCTTATTCAAATACGAAAAATTGAGCCGTTCGTGAGATATTTGAGTTTTTGTAGTTACATGATATCAGTAGATTGATTTTATTCATCGCAAGATTCATCGGTAACAATATTTTAGCAGGCCATGATGAATAATTTTGTTCTCAATTTTGACGTTCATGTCATCAACATTCGAGTCAACATTGTTGTAGTCGATTTGTTCGTGTGGTTTTTCTGTGTCATTTATCACTGCGATTATCAACTGATATTTGAAGAAATATGGCAGGTTATTCGTTCTCTGAACAAACTGATATGCTTCTAATATCTCACGAACGGCTCAATTTTTTGTATTTGAATAAGAGTACCTTTTCCATGTAATTTTCTTCGCTCCATCGAATCCTCCTGTTTTTTCACCGAAAATAATACAGGGAAAAAAGTTTTCTACAAAAAATCATGACTCACCTTCTGAAAACACCCTTTATAACAATATCAGAAATGTGGAAGTGTGACGAAAAAATGTATTTTGACAACATACATTCATGCACAAAATTTCAATCAGGTGGCTTTCATCGTTCAGAAGTTATGCGGAGAAATTATTTTAATTTTATCAAGTTTGGAAGGATATATCTCCCTTAATATGCATTTTGGGCCATGAGTTTAATCATCAAACTACACTTATTTTTCAATGTTCTATTACCCCCAGAAAGCTCGGTACACATTTTTGACTCACCCTGTATAAGTGATAGAAGTATTCTTCCCAAGATTTGACACCGTCTTTTGGTCTGGAGCCTCTATTTCAACTACGATAGAGGTGCAAGTCCAAGACAGGTCGATACTGTGAGTCACGATCTGGTGGGAATTTCGAAATGGTTATCTGAAAATTTATCGGAGTGCAATGCAACGAAAACTCAAGCTTGTATCTTCATCAGGAAAGCGGATTACACAATGCCCAATATGATGCTGTCGAATACTGTTCCTATGAAGTCGTCAACAGCACTCTCTCATCTGAGATTATTTATGTTTTCGAAAACTGTCGGTTTTCGTTTCGTGTGGTCAATGATCTGCTCATGACAGTTCTTCAAAATGTACATAATACTGAGCGATGATAATAATAAGAGCGTATGTTTTGTATGATAATTATGACAAAATACATTATTGTTGGAGTAACACTATTCTCAACTTGCCCGTTAGCATTTTTGTTTCCACAGTTTCCTGCTTTGACGACATCTGAGATTAGTTTCAGCGGAAAGAACATCGCTTTCGCATTTAGGCTAGCTAGTTTCGTATATAATAACGTAAAATGTTATGGAAACGAGGCGTTCGCGGTTCTATATGTTATAATATTTATGGGAATGGTAAGTCTAAAGCCAAGTTTGCATTTCCCGGAAACACTCTAGCCCCATTGCTGCTGCTGCTAGTGCAGATTAAACCGCTTTGAAATTGAATTAGAGTAAACACAAAATAAAACCAACTCAGACGCGGCATGTGAAAATGAAATAGTATTTCTATTTCTTCGGGTTCTGTGTAACCAGAATATTATACAGGGATGGCTGGGATTCAATGATCACCCGAATAAAAATGCTTGTTCATATCATATCACCTATCTTCAATAATTCGAATTTGCAACTTTTGTACACCCCATTGAAACACCCTATCCTATATAGTAGATCTTTCCATCCATTCCTACATTTTGTGGATGTACTACGAGAAAAAAAATACGTTTGAGAATGGAAATTTTCTCGGCGGTTCACCCTCAACTCTCGTTCGTACAACATAATGAAGGAAATCTTGGGAAATTCGCGATCCACGTTCGGAAGCTGTTTACTGTCGTCTCACACGCTTCGTATCAATCTTATTCTAATATTTGCCAGGGTTTTATCGACTATAGATAAGTAAGTTTGTGAGTAAACAGAATAAACGTTTCTGGAAAGTCGAAATTCAACGTTAGTTTTTAGTATTTCACATTGATCGAATTTCTAACTGAAGCCACTTTTGTATTGATATTTTCATATTAAAATATACCTAGTTGTTTTCATTTAGCTCTGACGGATTGATAATAATGATTGATAGAGAACTGTGTAGCCGATTCAATCCCAATAAACACAATCAGAAAGTTCACAATGGTACTCGTATAAACTTTTTCGTAAACATAGTAACACTGCGAAGTTACGGATATTTTGTTAGGGAAGTATTCACAATATTTTCACAGTATTTTCACAATAGTCTTATAATATATCAACGTACGCTCAAGCTGTAACGATATCGATTGAAGACAAAGTTGAAATTGTCAATAACTTACATCGAAATGGCACAAAACAACGCTTGATCGTAATCCTGAAGATAAATAAAAAAAATGTATTCATGTATTCGAGACCAATATTTTGAAGGTTCGGTCTTCTTCTGATGATTGTTTTAATTGCTCTGTTATTCGTGCTCATACATGAGTATAGTTGTCTCTATCAGAAACTAAAAATGTGACAGACAAATATAATGGATACGTATGTCGTGATAAACCAGTAATTTTCTCATGAAATTTTATCTGTTACTCTTTACAGTTAATCTCTTTTATCAGTCAGCATGTTATATGCAGTTGTAATTATGTAACCAACAGAATCAATAGTTATGATATAGCTATGATATTCGAAATAAACATTATGTCAATGTCAAATTTCATGGCAATCGAATCTAACAAGAGTACAAGGTATTTTTGTTGTGGAATGATTTCACTATTATACGAATATTGAAATAGAAGAAGTATAGTGTATTTTTTCGAATTTTTTCTTCCAAGTTTTTCTGCGTTGGCCAAATAGAAAACAATCTGATCGAGACGGTAATAAATCGGAAACTTATATGTGAGTTCTCCGATAAAACCTGAAGACATTCAGCGTGAAAACTTCTCGATCCCAACTGATCCTAACATTTCCGCCGCTGATTTGATAATGTCTATGTAAACCCCGCGATCTTCCCAAAGGAGTTCAGTCCTGCAAGAAAGGAAGTGAATCGATTGATCCACTTCGCAAACTGAAAATATTTTTTTTGCTCTCTGCATGATAAATTCATTTTATCATTCGAATGCGTATAGAAACTACATTTTTCCAGTTGTAATTGAGAAAGCGTCAATTGAGGCTCAGAAAAGTCACTTCTATACTCAATTCATAGGTGAAATATCATTGGCGAAGCTGGCGAAGCACTTCAATCTATCCTTCTGATTGAAAATCCAACAAAACTTCATCTCCGTCGAGAGTACATAATGTTTACTTAATTGAAACATAATCCGGAATTAATATCTTCGAATGGAATCCAGCTTTCATTTCAAAGTGCCCGTAAGATGAAAGAGGCTTCCGATCTCAGCATTTCCTTTTATCCGATTCCTTTGAATGTTCCTTCAATAAAAGATGGAAGAGTGTCATCATCCTGGAGTTTGAGTCTATGAAAAATATTTCAGAATTTTTTTGCAGAACATGTTCTGTATTTACAGCAGATAACAACTGTAGACTTAGGTAAAGGTATAATATCAGATTGTACAATTGTCTTGTTACGTTAAATGTAGAGAGACTGCTGAAATTATCATTGGTTTTTAGAGGAATACTATTTCTCAAATGAAAATAGATATCACTGTGACTAGGGATTCCGTTGTATGAGAAAAGTGGCCTGCAAGGTACTTTCATTTCAGTTTATATACATATCTCATTGAACGCTTCAGCGGAATCAAATTATTCATTGTGTATTAGATACCTCCAGCATACTTCTCAAGATGAAACTCTATATCTAAGATTTGATTCAGATGGAGAAGTATAATCTACTTCTGCAGCAGAAATGCATGATTCATAATTCAAGTTTTTCATACATACTCAAATAAATTTTGAACTGTTTTTGATTTCTATGCAACCATTTCCGCGATATTGATAATGGATGAATTGTATCATTTGAGCTCCATAAAATTGTAGTATCATCTACAAAAATCCATAATTTTCTTGCTACATATTTGGGCAAAATTATAGTTACAGTTATATACAGTTTATTTATACACATTACATAGATAATCTAATATATTTGCAGTTATAATACAATTATTGTGTCCAGCAACCTCCATATATTTATGTCTCGCATGCACAAAAACCATGACCGTGATTGGACTATTATCCATTCTTATTCCCTTCGGCTCGAATTATGATATGAGCAGTTAGACACAGTCACGTATAGAAAACCTACATCGACCGATGAGATATCATGAATGATCTATCTTGATTTTTCTCAGACGTGGAAAACCAATTTCGAGTAAGGACATTGCTCCCGATTGATAAATCATTGTTATCGAAATGGTGGAAGCTCCTGACAGGAAGACTGACGAAAGGCTAATGATACCGGGACACTTTCAGCGAGATTTGATTATGTCTTCGAGGAAAAGGAAATGAAACGGTTTCCGATGATGATTAATGGATGCGTATGAATCGAAAAAACTCTACAGTAATAATAATGGCGTCGAAAAATGTCAGTGTCAGCGACAAGAGAAAGTTGAAAACATTTAACGAATATTCACATTTTATTACCCACCACCATGTGTGAGTTAGCGCCGACTGTGATAACAGAGTAACGGGTTACAATCCATCAGAGGTATCTCTTTGCATCAAATTCATGTTGTCGAAAGAGTCGCATCTGGATTGCATGCAAATTTCATGGGAATGGAGCTGTTACTCGAAAAGGGGGGAAAATAAACTAACAGTCTGCTGTCGCACCACGATAATTTGAAATGTTACGGAATATCAACCATAGTGAGCTGATTTTTCGCATCAACGCGAAAGCCAAGATCCGGTAAGAATTTCGAAAATCTAGTAGAGTACAATGCAACGAAATCTCAAAACGGTGCTCTCGAATGGGAGACCATGTGAGGAGGAAAATTTACCTTCACCCTCACAAAATCAGAATCACCCCTAATTGGTCACGCTGGAGACCTGTTGAACTTCGCTCTCCCAAGCATCATTCATCAATAGAACGGCAAAGTTGTGGAATCATCTGCCTAGTGAAGTATTTCCTGGTGCTCACGACCTCCAAACTTCAAGGTTCATATGAACCCATGGGAGAATAAATAGCAAGTTCAAAAATTCACATATGATTCTGAGCTGAACGAGCATGAAATTGAAATGATTCCTGGAATTTTGAAAGGAATCAGGTATATAGTTCTCAAGACAAAAAATCATTTTGAGAGGATTACATTTGAATTATCAAGGTAGATCAATATCATCATTAGATATGATCTTGAATTTTTTCAGAATTTTCATAACTATCGTCGAAGGAATTCAGGAAGAAGGGATATATAAAGTACCGATAATATTTCGACCTTATCTATGCATTCCCAAAAGGAAAAAAGGAAGCACTGGGAATCTCTGTGGGGAACACTAATACTTTTTCGATTGTGTATACTCTATATACAGTATAAAACTATATCATCGTGTTGTCTGTTGTCTATTTCGCGATTCACTGTTTCCTGGCAAGGAAAGTCAAAGACAACCATGTACGGGCCATGTTCGACATTCAGCAGCATTATCGCCTCATCCTAATTGATCGACTGTCAAAACGGTCCCGCATATAATAGCTTAGCAATTTAATTATCTCCCTGACAAGAGCAATTTCGAGAGAGGAGCGTTGAATTCAGATCAATTAGACCGATTCCGATCGGGTGTTAAATATTCAGGATGCCAAGAATCGTCTACGTTAGAGTATCAGTTGAACTACTCAATTAGTTGATACGGAACGATGTCAAAATATCGGGCAAAGGATAATTGATAGTATCGATGGCAATGTTCAGATCTTCGCATAATTAAATAGATGAGAGTCTCTGGCAGAATCGGTAGAAGATCGGATGTGATAAGTGTATTATAATCGTTATTATACTCACTTCTGAGCCGTAATACACCAACACTACTTCGCGAGACATAGTTTTCTCTCGACTGGGATATGGTTCAATTTATCACCCATTCAAGTCGAATAATCTATCGAAACAAAATAGTCGCCCTGGTGGCAAACGCTGATTGGAATTTTGCGCCCCATGAACCTTCCTAATATAAAGGGATCGTAAATAGTGACAAAACTCGAGGTAGCTGTTCAAACTTTGATAATTGATTTTTTGTGGGAAACTTCACGGTCTCCCAACTCAACTCCGGCATTATTCAACCAATTCCAGACTGAACTGGAAACTCGACTGTTTGTTCATCATTAATAATGTTCTGATAAATTAGTGGCCTCCTAAGTTCCTCAAACCCATCTAGCAATCTCTCCCAGTTATATTTCGGGGATAATATTGTTTCTGCTGTTCTGAGTTGAGGAAATCTCCCAAATGCGTATGTTCGGTAGCTGAACTTCCAAACATGTGAGCAGTACTTCAGGATAGGTCGAATTTGCGATTTGTAGATCATGAGTTTCAAACTACCGAATGAATTCTCCATTTACTCTGCAGAGGCATATGCCATACTCATATGTCACTCAATCATATTTCTAATACACATGAAAATAATGTAATGATCTCATCAGATTCTCTCTCAGTATTACCTACCATCGATAATACATACAGGGTGGCCCAATGAAGACGAAACAAGGTATACATTTTACTGAGAGATCAAGGAACTGACATTGAAATGAATGATTCTTTATGTAATGTTGGATAGGACAGGATTTAAAAAATCACAAATATGGCATTTCGTAGATGAACATCGTTCTAACTACAAAATCAGAAATAGAGATGGAAAGGAAAGAAAGCGTTACTTTCCATCACTAGCCGATTATTTTCATGTTTCATGTTTTCTCGAGAACTACTACATTCAATTCCAAAAACAAGGAAGCGTTGGTGAGGGATTTCGATTACCTTTAGAATGATGCATCACTTCACCCCTCATCCCATTTGAGATTCAAGGGTTGGAGCTCACCCTTCCGAGGGGTTTGAAGTGAAAAAGTTGAAAACATGCGGAAAATTTCATCCCCACGAAATAAAAATCGACCGGTTTGAGCTTTTTTTTTGAGAACGATAACATGTCATATCGGCCTTGTATCGTTTTCATTGGGCCACCCAGTATATTCTCACAGCTCTTTTGAATCAAGGAAGGTGTCTTTTTGGCGATTCCATGTTTTTTAGATGATTTCTTCGTTCAAATATCTCGTCTTCATGGTCTAGAACTCTATCCGATATCTCAAAGCGAAAATAACAAATAATAGTGCCTGTCTGTATAGGCAATGTCCGAAAACCATTCAACAAAAAAAAAATACTCCACTAGATTTCCAAATCCCATGCAAAAATTTTTGCTAGATCTTTATTCATAGTATCGACCACACTCCTTCTTGTACCTCTGGCCTCATTGAGCACAATGTTGCATTCTTCGTCTTCTTTCCATAAATTTAGGGTACATACAGAATACGAACGATGCGTTCTCATCCAGATGGAAGAGAATGCCAATTTACCATGATCTGTTTCCCTCGGATGGAGAAAAATATGAGCGCTCGACAGATGAACAAAACGGTCTATATATGAACGGACAGCGTCCGAAATGATTAATTGCTCTGCCAGGGATCATACAAATTGATTCGAACTTCTCGGCGAGTTGAGCGGTTTTCCCTTTCCCATCGAAAACGGTGTCAGGATGAAAAATTCAAGTTCAATTGGATTACTTCTCGAATTTTTAAAGGAAATTAATTAGAAGTTAATTACGCGAATAATCTTCAAACAGATATCAATTTGGAGCTTGATAATGTCTTTAATTTGGTCATCACCCTTGATTTCTCTTTTTGAGGTTGTGAATTTGGGTTTTCCCTTAGGTTTCATTCGCATTTGGGATCCTGTATGCAATGTTCCATATGAAATATGGTGGATCCAACCGAATGGATCTATGAAAAAAAGGATCATTCACATTAGAAAATTTCAGGTAAACTCCAATGGCGAGATATGAAAACCTACAAGTATTGAACCAACTTTCAATCGCTTCAATCGATTTCCAATTTCTCCTCAGTTCTTATTAAACCCAAGAAAATGATTGCTACAACTTTCCACGATGAGAATATACAGGATGATAAATGAGGAAATGTACTAAGAGTTATGAGGTTGTTATGGGTTTCTCCAATCACTTATTCTCCTGACCAAAACAATTCGATTCAAGCAAACTTACCTCAACATAAAGTTGCTCAGTTTGGGCGCTAGACGGCTCTCAACTTGAATTTTCAAATCGAATCGAGATATCACTCACATTTCGTAATAAAAGAAAGATCATGATAATGAAATTCGGTTACTCTAATGGTTTTGGCCGAGTGATTGAAATATATTGCTAGTGCAAACCCAATATAAGCCGCCGCAGTAAAGAATATACTCACCATTTTTGTCCCTGGTTAATAATGCATTTCTTCATCATCTTGGTGTTTCAATAACTATTATCAGTCAATCCCTGTCTTGACATTCAATAATTATCTCCACTGTAGATATTTCAAAGCTGGAAATTAGTGATTAGCTAGCACAGATCAAGAAATATAGATATATTCGTCCTACGGATGACATTTTTGTCGTCGGAACTTCGGAACGCGGATAGAACGTAATTAATTCTACACGTCACAATACCGAGGGAAAACCGGAAGGGTAAAAATATGAAGGGGTAAGGTCCCCACGTAAAGAGTCGCATAGCAATGCATTTGTAGCTCTTGAGAATCATCGACTTCAGGGATTGCACAGGAAAAAAGACATGAACGATTCTTATACGGTGGATCGAACTGAAACCACGTTTGTAATGATGATCCTAGAGAGACCAATGAGGATGACTTTTATCAACGCCGCCAAACTACCCAAACAAAAAATTCGCACGAGTTCGAAGCTCATTTTCATCAATTTTGCATGAAATTTCACAATGACACAAACTTGTTCATAAACACAGCAGTAGTGCAAAATCACGTCCGACCTGTCATATTTAATGAAGAAAAAATCAAGATTGTCGATATGAATCAGTGATTTACATCGAAATGGTCATCATTTCTTTGAGAGAACTAGTCAATGCTCAGATAATAGACAACATATCTTTGTTGAATGTTTACCAATGTATTATATTAGCGCATCCAGGCACGAAAACTTGCTGAATCATATTCTGAAAATATCTTCGAAGACATCGGGAATTCGACCTTTATTTCAATTGCTTTGCGACTCATGCTGATGTGAGAGTGTTTTTGTCTCTGTCAGATACTATGAATGTTGCAGACATATTGTGAAAGAGAACGTATGTCGTTATGGATGAGGGAAGTTTCTTATGGATTTTGATTTTTTCTTTTAGCGGATAATCTCTGTTTGGAGATGTTTATCGAGTTTCCTGCTAATAATTTCAATTGAAATTTAAATGATTATTTAAAACCGTAGGAAGTATTCACGATGGAAGAAATTTTGCCAGGAGTATTTATAGATGAACCATACAAGTTCATGGTTCATATGACAACATACATAGCTCATCTATGATACTATCTGGTTCATTGAATATCATATCATTCATATAATATCGTCTTAGAATTAATATTCGATAGAAGGTGTCGTTGAAGTTATTGAGAAAAAGAAACAGTTTGAACATTGTGAAAGTTTTGTGATATCACCTCTGAAACACCAGAAGGGTCCAGAAGTATGTTTCCATCTTGAAAATTTTCTGCACCTTTGTCGTTATACGATGCACTCAGAAAGGGCGAAGGTCTAATGACTTCCAGAGTACTTCAAACGAGCCCTTATGCGGGGTACGCCACCCTTTTTCCCTGCTATACGAAACACGACACTAATTAGCGCAGGAAAATATCAAATATGCAGCTTCTTGTCAACCAAGCAAGCATATCCTCGGATTATTTCGAAACTGGTCCGTGCATTTCATATTTCATTGTCATCAATGATTTTACCACGCCCAAACAACAATCCGAATCACAAGACGTACAAGATTACTCAAGGTTGCTTCCTGGATTGCATTTTTTTATCAGCTCGATTGGTCAGAAGCGGTTTGGATCGGAGGACTATAAAAGTTGAGATCTTGAGAATTGGGATTATACAGTTTTTCGTTCCATCGAAATAGGTATACCTCAAAACGAACAATATGCAAGTGAGTACATTTAATTCTGTAATATTATCAATTTTCCTGTTTCTCCACGTTTTTCATTTTCGAAAATTCATCAATAACTACACCTCATTTCTACAATTGATAGCTGTTTGAATTGAAATTTCGATATTGTAGTCTTACAAACTATATATGAAGAATATGAGATGGTTCAAGAAAAAGAACTAATTAAATATGTGTATTTCTAGTAGTATATGTACCTACCTATACACTCAGAAATAGAACTTCAATTTTTCATATCGGAATATCGTGTGTTTTTTGTTCACCTTTCAATTTCACAACCTTTTGCATGGTTTCTTTCATTTTCCAGCTTTTTGTGGGATTTTCTCTCCTCGTTTCTAAAAAATAGAGTAGAAGTTATTGAAAATAATTGCAATATATTTGTAGTGACAGATTTTGTGATCTGACCCAAAATGTCACTGCGATTGAAATCGAACCTCCAGATACCTAAAAGAGAAATTCTCTATTTGTCAGTGACACCTTGATTTTGGAAAATTTGGAAATAATAATATATTCAATAAGAATAAAACCTCTACTTAACTTGGTGGACTTTTCGGGAACGAATATGCTTCCGTTTTCGACACAATTAAAATATTTTTCTCTTCGCAAAATTTTTTCAATATTTTGTCGGTTTTGACACTGAAAAGTGACAGTTTGGTAGACGGAGGAATTCTGGTAACAAGGTGTTTTCATTAATTGATATTGAATTTTCCATTTTCATATTGAATATTCGAAAAACTTACAGACAGTACTTCTGCATGGTCTATAAATAATTTTGAATACATTTATCTTTGCTTTCCTTTTCACTTCTTGTACATAAATGACTTTTTCACTGCATAGTGTGAAATCTCCACGAGCTTGCTCATTGAAATATCAACAAAGTAATCCAACTGATATCAGTTGAAGAATTTTTCAGACATAAATGAAAAGTTACTAAAAAAAATCTTCACCGGCCACACGTTCATATGACTTGTTCCTGTTGAACTCGACTGAGGATCACCCCCTGTACAATTCCAACATACTCAGTTCACACCCTGTAGATAATGTATAGATAAATATTTCGATTTCGTTGTTGATTTCAGGCCATCTTCGTTACGCTTTTCGCTCTCGTAGCAGTCTCCACCGCTAGCATTGTACTGCCCCAGGCCTACAGTCTCGGTTATGCCACCCCCTACACCGCCCTAGGATATGCCGCCCCATGGTCTGCTCCTCTAGCATACGCTGCCTCCCCAGTCGTATACTCCGCTCCAGCCGTACAGTCCGGGTAAGGAATGAGTTTTGGTCGAAGTATACAAGCATGTTGATCTTCGAAGAGGATATACCATCTATTATCAGTGCCTCAAGAAGATGTCCGAAAGTCAGTGCATTCACAGCAAATGATATTCTTCATTCTGTCATACTCAGGGCCTCAAATTATCTGTGAGACAATGCCTAACTGTCAATTATTATAAAAAGGTGCGTCATCGCTGTCAGTTCAACAATTACTGGACTGGACTAGCAAAAATTTTCCTGTTGCATAAAGCCTGAGTGTTAGAAAGATATGGTCTACGGGTTGAATACAGTTATTTCTGATAATTCGAGCATAAAAAAAAACTTCGAAAAAATCAATCATCCATCAGTTCGAAATTGTGGTGAAGTAAGTGAATCCTCAATCAGTTCCAATATTGACAATACAGTCCCTTTCTGAATTCTGAAACTCGGATGGAAATCATAGTCATCCTATTTTTCGAAATTATCCGCTCTTTCCCTCACGATATGAGGCCTCCGTTTAATATTTTTGTCCATGAAACTCTATAAACAAGAAGAAAAAAGTCATTTATTAACAATGATCAAAACAATTCATGGACCAATTTTTGACCATTCGACTGTGAATCCTGGGTAATGAATAAGAAACAAAAAATTAGAATCGAAGCGAGTGGAATGAAATACACCAGAAGAGTTTGAAGTCTTACAAAGAGAGACAACTACAAGTATTAGGCAGTCAACACTTGATTTCACTAAGATAAACGGCAAAGAAACAGTTGCAAAGAATGAAGATTCAACATTATTTACATCACCAGTAAAACAGGTATGGTAAACAGAAACACAAAAAAAATGAGGAAGACAAAGACTATTTGGATTCATCCATCTTCATCATCACTATCATCAGACACAACAGAACGAAATATCTACTGGCATCACCTTCGAAACTATCCTAAACAATGTCCTCATCTTCCTCCTTCTTTCGGTCAATTTTCTTGTTTTTTTTTTCGTTGTATACCTGGAACTATAAAGCACACCTGAAGCTAAAAGGCCTGAAATCAATTTGCTTTCAGGTACGTGGCTGCTACTAGGGGTTCCATCCATACTGCTCCCCTTCCAGAAGGACCTCATGCTTTTAGCCACCACCTCAATACCGCACCTGCCCCAGGAACCCTTTGAATATCGGAGAATAATATGAAATAAATGAACATCAGAACCAGTCACGAATTTTCTTTTATGTTCATTGCACAACCATTTTGAGCTAAGTTTTTGGAAACTGATGGAACTCCAGAACCATTCTGAGATTCCCCGAGTAGTATCCAGTGAGTGAGAAGTGGTTGAATCACAGTATGATCATGTGTTTGAGACATATCAGTAAGATTCCTGAATATTCTGCTGAATTTAGAAAAATAAAGAAAAAAATGCGTTGTCTCGAATTAGCTGTCTTGGAACTTCCTGGTGCTTTCTTGATACTGACAACGAAAGATCCCGACTGTATGATTGTGACAATCAAAAACGTCGTCAAGGAAAATTTTGAGTATTATCCCAATTTGAGAATAAATCTCCATTGACAGCAGAAACTCGTTTCTTGAATCTGAAGAGAAGAATCCAATTGTGAGATATTGAAAACATGGTGTATCCGAGATCTAGCTGATAAAAATATACTCGAATTCGGAAAGTAAGTTAGTAATTCGAGGTATTTCCATGCATTCTAACAGTCACCGAGAATTCATTTCAACCTAGCTACCTTTTTCCCTGCGATACGATTTTTCGCGCGAGATGAGAACCCAAGCCGACGGCATTTCATGAAAGTAAACATTATCAAACCGGTGCAGAAGGAAAGTAAGAACTCGAAAAATTCCATTATCATCATTTCATAATTAACTCGAGAATTGATTACCTAGGTAATTCGTGCACACAGCCGGTATGAAGAATTTAATCAACTGGAAATTTACTCATTACGATGGTTGCTCCACCGTTCCAGAAAATTATAGTATACCTTACGTATTACACGGAGGGTTGCAGGCGAGCACGATTTTTATAAAGCGTCGACTCCACTAATTAGCTTGGAAAACTTAAAACATAGATGCTTTTCCTGAGAACATGACTGAGAAATTTTCAAGCAAGTTAACTTGTAGTTACCTTGATGGAAGATCTACACACATTCGGCGGATAAATGACGAACCACCATTTTTCATCATTTTGGGTTCATCAGAACAATATACAGGGTGTCCCATAAACATACCGACAAACTCAAAGGGATGGTAGAGGACATCAAAATAAACATTTTTTCTCAATAAACATGAGTCCGGAAACTCTTCGTTTTCGAGATACATGGTGTTAATTTTTTTTTAAAAATCGATTTTTTATTAATATCGTATTGATATGTTTTTGATACTCTTCCCAAGATATTGAAAATTACGAATATTTTTCAATTAACTACAAAACAAAAAATGATTAAAAGTCATTAATAATAATTAATGATTAGTGAAGAAAAGTTATTGGAAGTTTTATTAGTTTTAATATTCCAATAAACGCATTGGTGAAATGTGAGGTATAATTTTGAAGCATTTATTTTTTTTTTCATAGATATAAGAGATATGGTTTTTATTTTTTTTTCTTCAAAACGTAGATACGGAAAAATTTCGAGGGACAAGAAATTTGTATCATTAGTTGTTCATTTAAAAAAAAATATCATAATTACAAAAAATCTATTGAGCGATATGTTTTTGTGCAAAAACTATCCGACATAGCCCATGGACACGCCCCTGAAATTATTGGGTAAATTCTAATGGCTCCAAAAGATACCTTATAAATGTATCAATAATCTGTGAAAATTCCATTGAATTCGACCAAATCGTTTTTACGATATTGATAAGAAAACGATTTTTTTTACACCCTGTATCTCGAAAACGAAGAGTTTCTGGACTTATGTTTATCGAGCAAAAATGTTCATTTTGATGTCCTCTACCATCCCTTAAAGTTTGTCGGTATCTTTATGGGACACCCTGTATAAATATAGCGATATTTGATTGTCATTCGACAATAATTCGCTGATAATTCCTCAATTTTTTACTCAATACTTAGGTAGATTGTGTCTAAAACGGTACTGGAAAAAATGACTGAATTTTCTGAACTTTGACTTGATATTGAAGATGGCCTAACAGCCGAAAGGGCTTTGCAAATTTTGTGATAGGTTATCATACAATTCCCTCCATTTGATTCAGCTCGTACAAATTTCACATTGAATGTATCAATCTCACATTCGCTCAAAAAAAGTCTTTGTGATTCGACGACATTATCATCGAGAAAAAATTGGAAGCCCGACAATCGTCCATGTAATAGACGCCAACTGTCGAATCTCACTAAAAGAGTTGTAATTCCAATACCAGCTCGATCTCCAAAGAGGCTATCGACAAAATGAGCGACAATCTGTCTTTCCCGTTCGGAAATATATGTTTCTCGACTTCTCTCACTCCATCGATTGTGCGGAATGTTGATTGGCTCCGTTGGATTCACTACTAATAGGTATACAAAGGGATTCGCTCTTGCTTTGACGCAGTTCCACTTTTGATATGAGAATCCCTCTTGTTCTTTATTCTCTTTCATCGGAATCACTTGTTTTTCCAGGAATACAATGGGGTTGTGCGAAAGGCGAGGGTGAGATCTTCGCGATAGATCTGTCGTTGAATTGGGTGAAAAATGCACGTTAAGGGTGGAATTTGCATTCTTTCTCATTATTTTTATCATTGACGCCATGATCCATTCGACATACACTGTTTCATCAGATTGTTCAGTTTGTGTCATAATGAGGTGATTGGGATTGGGTTCCTAGTAATGTCAAAGTCACCTCCATACTATATATTCTGATGATTAGAAAAATGCATCATCAATAAACAAAATCGATCAATAATCTCTCTCCCTGATCAATCTATCCAAACCATAACACGATAACATTGAACAATATGCTCAGTTGAACTGTCTATAGGATATAACACTTGGTGTACCACAAGGCTCCGATCCAGGGCTATCACTCCTTCATGCTTCCATCACTACATTGGTGATGTCATTGACGTTAACTTTCTGTCAAATGCGGATAACCTTAAATGGTTGCATGGACCACATAGATGATTATCAACAGCTGGGTGACAACCTAGGTCGAGTGGTAGACTGGTGTCAAAATAATCTGTCAAATGTAATGCCATGCTATTCACACTGAAATAGGATCCAATAATCACGTAATCAGTAACGTTCCTCTTCTGAGACCCAAAACAGTTAAATATCTTAGCACATTTGATCAATCTATGAACAAATTGATTTAATTTATATATAAATTAGATCAGAAGATTGAAGAGGCATTGATTGTTTGGAGCCCATATCGGAACAATAGTCTGCAACTATGGTTTTCGAAACTGTTAAGTTACAGGTAATGCGATATTCCACCAATATAGGTTTTCCTTTTGTGTTGTCGAAAGATGAGAAGAAAACTTAGTGATGACGAATCTCTTCGAAACCACTCGATAGAGGTAAACCTTGGCAGATTTTCTTTGTGCAGGAATGAAATCTCAATATTTACCTACTTTTCGACTTTTGTGCGTGCGATATGTTGCTTTCATGCCAACTTTTTCGACATTTTTTTCCCGAGATAGCGTTCGACACGAATGAAACTAGGTATATAACGGTGGACGCTATAAAATTAATTAGAAAGAAAAACAGCTTGATTTATTACATGTTGTGCTTTTGTCCAACTAAAAAAAACCTTCTTGGCGAGAATGACCTCTCGGTCTTCGAGGAGTGCTCCGAGATATAAATCACACACATTTCCACGGGTAATATTATGAAAAACTGAAGTGAGCTCCTCGGATGTCCCAGTGAGAAGATTGATGCGACTCACTCCGAAAAGAGGGTCTTGATGAGAACCGCATATCGCTCTGAATAGAGAGAAAAAAAAACAAGAAATTAGTTCAGAAAGTAAGATTCTGATGGTTAAAAACTCACTCACAATGATTAAGAATATTCTGAGTGATAACGTTTTGTTCACGCAAGTTTTATGCTCCAGAGATTGTTTGCCAGTAGAAAGAAACGTTATATTAATAATAATAATGCTCCAGAGATTGTTTGCCAGTAGAAAGAAACGTTATATTAATAATAATATCAACTCACTAGTTAGTCCAACAAAGTAATGAATTGTTTTCAGATTTTCTCCTGCCGGTTTTCCGACAATAACTAGCTAAGATAGTATAAATCTGGCAATATCTGTGTTGCCTTCATTAGGAAAAAAACGTTTGTATCATTGAAAAATTTCTGATAGTGATATTGGGATTGTATCAGCTACATTTCTCTATCAATCATTCATATTCATCCGTATAGCGAAATGAAAAGTACTTTTTAGTTTCTTATGTGTCTTTAATCAAAATACCAGTTCTTGGATTGGACTTTCGAACTCGTGCGAATTTTGGCAGCGTTGATAAAAATGTCATCCTTGTTGGACTCTGTAGGCGATGTCACCAATTCAATTTGGGTATGGCGATACAATCTACTTCGAGTAACAAAATAGCGAGCATTTTATGAATTTCATTGATAAATGAGGTATGAAATTCTCTTCGCCTGATGAAAGAAAATTCGATGGCAATGCATCTGGGAGGATTCCCCCGACGACAAGCTCCACTCCCAATAGGAACAAAACAAATAATCGGCAACCGGCAGAACTTTCTTGCGCCAACTAATATATCAACCCGGATTTTGCGAAGCATACCGAAATGAATATAAACTATAGACAGAGCAAAAAGTTCGTTGTTTGCCGGTAATGAATATAGAGTATCGTTTCGTCGTCCTGGGTGTCGTATATTCTTGCGGAATATATCTATAATATACGGGAGCTTATACCGGGTGTTAAAGGATATCATTAGGTAACTAAACGCATATTTTGACTGTCAAGTTTAAGGTCATACATCACACATCTTGTTTTGACGGAGCATAAAATGCATCTCGTGAAATCGTTATTGTTCGAACAATTTCTACCGGATTTGTAGATCATCAGAAGGAGTAGATCTGCTCATACTTTCTTTGAAGTACTTCTCCTGATGAACCTCACATGAGAGAGCACTGTTGATTTGAGTTTATTTTGTTCTCGTTATTGTTAGACTCTTTCCTTCAAAATATTCGCTCTCATCTACATGTTTATATTTTGAAAAAAAGAGGGGACTTGGAAATAAGGAATGAATAAATTCCTAGATGCATCCGAGATTTTGGAAAAATTCAGCAAAAGCAACAAATGTTAATGGTGGAAGCGCAAAATATACTGTTCTGATTCAATTTCCACAGGTCACTCTCACCGTACAAAAAACTACGTATTCTATTATATTTCACGGACAATTCTAGAAGACAAATCAAAATTCTGGAGCTTCACTAACGTTGATGAAGACTATAAGTGATAGGTACGAAATAAGTTCGAAAACCGTATTTCTCAAGTGGATATTTCGCTTTTTCTGTAGTAGCGCGGATATGTATAACTCACCTATATACTCTGAGAGCAAAAGGGCCTAGATAAAATCTCGAGATTTTCATGAGGACGAAGGTCGTAAATCATCCATGAATATTAGGCGGAAAACGAGGACCCCATCGACTCTCCTTCTATTGTGGCGCAGATGTTATTTAACAGTTTATATCCGAATGAAAAATGATCTCCCGTCAGGAATTTACAACATTATCACGCTCATTGAAATAACTTCTGCATAACGTATTCATAGACGATAAGGACCCAAAGAGAAGTGCAAAAAGGGTGTGAATATTCGAAATTTGAGTTAGTTTCTTTATTAGTAATGTCCAAAATCATACAGATAGTAATGTTAATCTCAATCTCCAGAAATCTCAGCGTCAGAAAATCAGCGTCAAATGATCGTCAGTGTCAAAACGATAGCGTCAAAATGATGTATAGCATTAGGATTTGCTGAATTGATTTCGTGTTATACAGGGCGGCCCATTTCATCATGATAACATTAGTTAGATAATCAGCTCGTATAGATTTAACTCAAGGGAAATCAACCCTATCTCAGGATATACAAGTACGTGCGTAGTTTTCAGGGGTAGGGAGAGGTCATAGAAACGAACAAACTAACCCCATCAGAATTCTGTCTTTTCTCTTCCTGACAACCCGTTACGATGCGATACAGTATGTAAAGTAATATTTTATACATTACCTCAAGAAGAACGAGACAATAATCATATTGATAACTGATGTGTTCAGGAATAAGAGTGGGTCATGTCCACAAATAATAAAAGATATAGGGTTGAGATCGTCTCAACAACAACTAAGAGAAAAAGGTGATAAAATGCGCATTCAAATACAAAAATATGGTAATTCACTTAGGAGGTATGATTATTGGACCTGACCGAAGATGAAATGAAATATAGGGTGACCCATTCAGAAAATCGAGTGGTTTGTTATAGGAGTGTGAGGGTGACAATCACACCAAATTCAGTCATATCGAAATGGGTCCTTCTGTTCATCATTTTGGAAGTGTCTTGTTTGAATGTTCACGCAGTTCATTTTTATTTTCGTCTGGCCACACTGTATATGCAGTGCATCCGGTCACCCATTCGATAATGTATATAAACCTTCACCTATAACCTACCCTGGGCGTCCAAAAATGTACCCCGAAACGTCACAGGAAACGGAAATCAACGGCCTCCTAATATGTCCGCGGTCTGTCTCTGCCTCCACGTGTATCGATCGATTGCCGATTAGAGATGGGCGCACCGAATGAAAAACAACGGTGATAAGAAAATTATTTTGATATCAATGTAAATAATTTTGCATATTGATAATAAGAGTGGATGTGAAGATATCGATCGATTAAGGAAATTTAAAATCGAAAATTAGTTCATTTGTTGTTTCGGAGGTATAGCGCGTCAAAGTGAAAATAGTGGGCTTTCTAATAGAAACGCACTTGGGAGCGAGATTACTCCGTTACCTTAACGAATCGATTTCTTTCAATCGCAGTTTCGTTTTCTACGGGTCCGAGTTGGTGGATGTGAATTTTTTGAGATGTTTTTCAAGAAAATTCGAATTTCGAAATTTCGAAGATACGATTATGAGGTGGATATTTAAGTTGGACATTCTGACATGAACGAAATATCGCATTTTCCTAACGAACAATTTGAAATTCGGCAATGTAGGTGGAAATCAATCAAGAAATCGATTCGTGTATCGATTGAGTCTGTGGGACCGACCGTTCCGGAGATATAGGGCGTCAAAGTGGAAATAGTGCCCTTTTTGGCAAAAAAACGCAATTAGTAGCGAGATTACTTCGTTATCGAGAATTCGTTATTGATCATTTTCGATCTCAGATTCGTTTCCAACGGGTCCGGATTAGTGTTTGTGAATTTTTTCAGAATTTTAAAGTGCTGAATAAAAATTTCGAATTTCCCAAACTATGATTATCCGATAAATATGTACCTTGGACTTTCTGACATTGATGAAATCTCGCATTTTTCGAATGAATCGTTTGAAATTCTATGATATAGATGAAAATCGAACGAGGAATCTATCTGTGGGTCGGTCGACTCCGTGGGACCAACCGTTCCAGAGATATAGGGCGTCCAAGTGGAAATAGTGGGCTTTTTGGCAAAAAAACGCAATTGGGAGCGAGATAACTCCGTTATCAAGACGAATTCATCGATTTCGATTCCAGATTAGTTTTCTACGGGTCCGAATCGGTGGTTGTGAATTTTTTCAGAATTTTAAATTTGAATTTAAATTAATTCGAAATTTGGTAATCTAGGTGGAAATTAATCAAGAAATCGATTCGTCTGTCGATAGAGTCTGTAGAACCGACCGTTCCGGAGATACAGCTTGTCAAAGTGAAAATAGTGGACTTTCTGACAAATTATTATTATTATTATTCATCATTTTTAAAGTTCACTAGACGAAAATAAACTGGAGACAATGCGAAAATCTCAGCAGGCAGTTATTCGCACCATGGATGTAAGAATCCAATCATTGCCCCCCAAAGAACTGAGGGGAAAATCTCAGATTTCTTGAACATTTTTGGCTCGAAAATTGTTCATGCAGACAATTCCTCGATTTCGACTTTTTTCTGTATCGATGCTAAGAGACGAGAATCGATAGTCATCTTGCCCACCTCTATTCCCGAACACGTGTCAGGTTAGAACAATGACGAAACGCCGTCGGTCGAGCGACTGACACGACAATATCGAGTCATCCCTGCGACGGCAAGAAAAATTGGAGTCGTGTCACCCTTACCGGGGTTACCTGCTAAGACGGAAGAAGGATGACGTATAGCGGAGGGTCGAAAATTCGAGTAGACACCTAAGATGTGATATTATAAATTCTCTACTAGATCGAGCTTAGAGAGAGAGAGCGAGAGAGGAATTACTAGATCGAGCTTAGAGAGAGAGAGAGAGAGAGAGAGAGAGAGGAATTAAAACCACCATAAGATAGAGACGCAGATCAAAAGATAAAAATCAGATGTATAAGATTATATTTTGAACACTAAAAATTGGTAAATACTTCGATTTGGTTCAGCGGGTACTTTGTTGGAGATAGTGTTAACCGGTTTTGCATCTTCAACCTCATTGTATCGAAATATTAACTATCCCAGTTCTTGTTCACTCACCTCCAGTGAAGAGATATTTTCCGAAAAAAAAAAAAGAAATAGTATATCATGCAATGAGCACAACATGGCCATTTTGTTGCGAGTTGCATACTATACTTTTTCTATGACAACATATCGTTCACGTTTGATTTAATTACTTCAATACATTGCAAAAACTTCGAAAGAAATAAACTGATGATATATCATCACTCCGAAATTGCCGCTAATGGGCTTTCTATCAGGATTGAAATATGCATCGAAGAAATATGTAAATAGTTTCTTCATTGCTATTTTTTAATAGGTACACAGAAGTAGAAGCCTATATAAATGTTTTCAATGAAACCAACTATAAAATCACTCGATACCTACTGAAACTTTGACAGGAACGATCTGCTGACATTTCATCAATTTATCTCTGGACGTCATAATTTGACAAGCCGTAGTCTTCGTGATTTTAGAGTGAACCTAACCTGACACAAAATATTCCATGTCGCATTTGTTGCTTAGCAACTTGCCTAGCAACCGATGCAAAAATGAAATTCTGTACAAAATGTGCTTGTTTATGATTGAAATTACGTTTATAAAATGAACATTTATCGAGGTTGTCGTAGAAAAATATATTTTTGCATATAGTACGTTTCATTCCACTTCTGATTTCAGGTTTACGTCGCCGTTACGATTTTATCATCAAAAAACACGGAAATTAAACTTATTTTGTCATCGTTAACTATGGGTTGGATGTCAGGAGTGGAATTTTTCACAAGGTCGTCCCATGAAAGAGCGCTGTTGGTGGTGATACCCAACATGGATATCGACGAATCCATAGGAATCGACGTACCTGACCTCATCACGTGAAGATACGAGTACGAGCTCGAGTCCTTGTTGCATTGAACTCTAATATGTTTTCAGATTTCTCGCCAAATTTCCTCTCACAGCATGGACCTCTTATACCTCTGGCCTCATTAGACGAGGAAGAGGCTCTAGGCAAGGAGAAGAAAAAGACCTGTCGAGTTGTGGAATTCTCTACCTAGTGAAGTCTTTCCTGATGCCCTCAACCTCTAAACTTCCAAGAAAAATTCCAACACCTTGCTTCTCTCTCAAAGTTCCACCGCTGGCTAACACGATGTTCCTCGAACATTATAGGTTTCCCTTTCGTGTTGTCCACAGTTGAAAAAAATGCAGTAAAGAGTGAACTAAAATCCGCAAGGCTAAGGACTGGACAGGACGGCACATCCAGCAGATGTATGCAAGTTTGACACAGCAGCTTCTTTATCCACAAACCATCCATCCAATCACAACTTGGGGCAGACAGATCGATTCATCAAATTGCGCCAACTATCAGGAAGCCAACTTGAAAAGCTTCGTTTGAAAAAATGTTCCCGAACACGAATTCCATAATATTTGTGGAGGGGAACTAACCCATCTCCATCCTCATGAATTAAGCCTAGCTACACAAAATACCGAGATACTCATATTGAACAGAACTGCGTGTTATGCTGATGAGAGGAAAGATACACGAAACGCATCTTCGTCACGAAATTCCACGGACTAGTGGATGCCCCAAAACAAAAATGTCCTTCGCTTGCCACTCTCCCCCACCGCTAGCTAGTTGAGACGCTTCAACCCCAACCTTCTGAATCTTCGACCCTCATCCGAGGCCCTCGAAGGTGGATGCGGAGGGCTGTTGACAGTGTTGACGCTACTTCAGCCTCGGGGCGAGCAGCAAGAGATGCAAAACCTTTACGTCAATATCGAAATTCACCGAATATTTTGTGGTTCATGTGATTTTGTGTGATTTGTGATTCTTCTGGCCCGTGTTTTGTTTCTGACTCCGTATTTGAGCCACGACCATCTCGATCTCTCAAGCCGCGCAAAAGAAATTCGCCAACAGTGGTGAGTGAGTCCACAAATTTCTATGGATAAAGTTAGATTAGTCAGTTAGTTAAAAGGAAGAGGGTAGTTAGATTGTAATCAATAATATTCCTTCTGGAGGAGAATTTGTTTGTTTCTTTTACGTTTTCTTCACTGTCTGTTGAATGTTATGAATATTTTTTTATTTTCATGTGACATTTCATCCTTTGGAAATTGTATATCGTTTCATCATTATCTGACGATAAAGAGCACAATATAGAATTGAGATGGCCAATCCAAATTTCATCGCTATACCAAGCATCATTCATCAATACAACGGCAATGTTGTGGAATTCTTTGCTTAGTGAAGCCTTTCCTGATGCTTACAACCTCCAAACTTTCAAGAAAAATTCCAACACCTTCCTTCTTTCCCAAAATTCCACCGCTGGCTAACACGATGTTCCTCGAACATCATAGGTTTCCCTTTCGTGTTCTCCACAGATAAAAAAAAAATATTTTCTCTGACACAAATCAGTTTGAACTGACAAAGCTCCGGATGATGTTCATCTTGCAACAAAAGTATGCAATGTTGTATAAACTAGATGACCTGTTGACCTGATGACCTGATGAAATGTTCATCGTCGAGAATAATGCCAATCATTATATGTGCGTTAAAAAATAGACTATTACATACAGTTTCTACGTCTTTTCCACAGACAATGAAATTCATAGAAAATTGGCATACACTGCTGGAAGTACTCACTTTCAGACAGCTCAATTAACAACAGACCAATATTTAATGATCAGAACCACGTTAACGAGACAGCCTAATGCGTTCTGTCATAATTTAATTAAAACCTCAGATTTGGTAACTGGACAAAACTATGCGACCCGAAATTCAATAAACGCTAGTGTTGATTGTACTACCCGCCACAATTATATTACTATCGATTCCACATGATATCGTTCGATAAATCACAGCTGGGACAGTGACGGAGGAAGGGGGCCTGTGTATAAATATAAAGCAGGCCTCAATTGGAATTCCTGAGTAACATTTTCTAACGAATACAGAACGATATATGCAAATTTGAATTGAAAAAATATGAATGAGATAAATATAATAATAATATGAAAATGAATAAAAAAATATATGAATGGATAAATAAATATTGTCACAGTGCCTGCCCAACTTTAAATTCTGCCCTGAAGCTGAAACAGTGACGTGATCGTCCGACCGACAATTATCATCGCTGAAGAGTCAGTCATGATACTTGTTATTGATTCCGGTCGGATGGAACAACACATCGTAATGGAATCTGTGTTCTTGACAGGTTACATCCACATTTTCCATGGATTAATCTAATTGACAAGTTACTGGTTTCATTGATCATTGATGGATATTCACACTCCATTCGGATTCCATTGTATTCTCGCACTTTCTGTCGTATCGTGAATTCATTTAAATTCACTATGAAGAAACTATATAGCAGAATGGTAACTATACGTAAAGAAAGAAACAGAAGAGATTTTTCATCGGTTTTTAGTTCTTAGAGTCTAGTGGTTTCTGAAGCGTTGATTACACAAGCCAGATGCTAAGTCAAAACATGTTCTTACATGGTTGGACAGAATTATGACATGATAGGTCAGAAATAGGACGAAATTGCAATTTGCAATCACCATTTAGTTCAGTTCACAAATTAGTTATAATGACACTTCCAGATGCGCGAATTTGTTACACAACTCAAGGTCAAGTAAAACTGTACCTGCACAACAATTTGTCGTTATCGCAAGTAACAAAGTGCAATTGTTTGTAAGTATGTATAAATAAGGCATGTGAGTGGACTCCTAGTTAGAATTTTGAGTAACTATATCATAATTCTTTTATCTCAGTAGGTGCTTTTTTCCCCTTAGAATAATCTCTCATTATATCTGGAAACTCTGTAAAATCTCGAGCAAATATCTCTCTCATTCACTGACGAATCCAATAATCATCCGAAATAAATAATAAATAATGCCGACGACAACCTGCCGGAAGCGAAATAATTGATGAAGAGACCCAATTACTCCAATATCGATCGCTAATCCCTTGGATTGGAATTTAATAAAGGGTTATCGGATCTATTTCATTATGGCGAGCTTCATGTAGCACCAACAAAAACGGACAGGTGCTGTTCTTTTATTGGAATAATGGAGGAATATGACAATATACAGAGCCGGGGATACCAACGTCGGTTGTGTTTGTTTTACTGTCAGAGCTTGCAGGAACAGTCCGCTGCCCTGGTCAGCAGCTTTATAATCTGAGAGATTCCTTCTCCCACTTTCTCTTTCAATATCACACCTGAGCGTGAGATCACGCTTCTTAGTCTCACTATCAGAAAAGACATTACACTGAGTTTATGTAACGAGTGTAATGGCGAAGTTCGACTTATAGCTTGCAATTTATCATCATATCTACTGCCATTCGAAAAAAAAAAAAAAAAAAAGAATACAATTTGCCGCTATTCAAAAACTGATTTCACAGCTTGCAATTTTCTGTGATTACAACTGCCTTTCAGGAATTATCATCATATGTTACATCAACTCATTTTGTGTTCAACTAGCAACTAGCAATGATATTGTATGTGGCTAGTGTGATTGCAAAGGTAGATATACATGTATGTTACCAAACGCAATCAGACCAAATTGAGTGCAATTTTCCATCATATTCATGTCATTAAAAAAACCATTTGACAACTTGCCACTATCCAAAAATTGATACTGCAGCCTTCAATTTTTTTGTAATTACAAACAATGATTATGTGTTACATCAACTCATTTTGTTTTGCAAGTCACAACTAGCGATGATTGTATATAACAAGTGATTGCGAAGTAAGACTTGTACTCAATAATACACGGATGGTACAAATTGCAATTGGACAAAACTGACTGCAATAATTGTGAGACGAACCCACAGCTTGTAGTGGGCTCCGAACTGTCTCACAGACAGATATCTCATAATTTTACGAATGACAATTCAACTCATGTATAAAAAATCGCATGTACCACAGTGCAATTGTCACTTTCATTCATTTGTTTATCAATTATCGCGATGCTGGTTGCCAAAATTGATAGTTTGACATGTTTGTCAACCAATTATTGAATTCTAAGCACTCACAATGAGTCGATGCGGAAATTAGTTACAACTGTTGATACTTGTGTACAGTTGCAATGCCATCATCAATCTAGGGACAATTTTTAACGTTTTGTGATTCATTAAATTGTCCTACCGAATCACACTCGATGTTTGTGTTGATATCAGGTAAATTTGTGTCATTCGAATTCTAAACTGTTTCCTTCAGCATCTTGACTCAAAAACAGTCCACCTGTAGAGGCTCCACCTCGTGCGATCATGAACGAAAACAAATTATCTCTGGATCAAGAAACCGCTGTCGTGGGCAGTTTACCCGCGCCGCACACACCAGGGGACGACGGTCGACATGATGGCGCCTCCGGTACGATCGATCGCCCCCCGAACAGGTGTGTGTCCGCAAGGTGTTTGCATTGTGCCCGCCGAGTTGATATTTCGAGCGAGGACCGCCGCCGCCCGCGATCTCTCGACCCGGTCGGGCGGGGGTCAACTGCCCCGAAGAGCGCGACGAGTGCTCTGCGAAATTATTAGCGCCTAGTGGAAACGAAAGATACTGCAATTCCCTCTAACTTGTATTTCCTCCATTTCGTTAAAAACTGTCTGTAAGTTTTCACTTTTCAGTGACAGCATATTGAAAAAATTTTGCGAAGAAAAAAATATTTCAATTGTGTTGAGAACGGGAGCAGATTCGTCTCCGAAACGTCCACCAAGAGGTTGAATAGAGGTTTTATTCTTATTGAATATATTCGTATTTCCTAATTTTTCAAAAACAAGGTGTCACTGACCAATAGAGAATTTCTCTTTTAGGTATCTAGAGGTTTAATTCCAAGCGCAGTGACATTTTGTGAAAGATCACAAAATCTGTCGATCCTACGAATATATTGAAATAATTTACAATAACTTCTACTTCATTTTTTAGAAACGAGGAGAGAGAATCCCACAAAAAGCTAGAAAATGAACCTCCATTTTGTGTTCTTTTTGGCTTCACTATTGACTACAACACAGCTTCACTTGTATATACCGTTCATCATATTGGTTTTTCTTTTGGGCGTCATATTGAATTTTTGCATATAACCGAGGATGGTATCAGAACTTTTCTTGAGAATGTTTTGAGGTTCTATAAGACCTGAGGAAAAAAGTCACTAGCAAAGGCCTCGAACCTGACAACGTGAGGTTGACCAGTCTAGCCTCCTCTAGTTTGTCTATGTGAAATCCCTCGTGATAGCAAAATAGACGAGATTTCCATTGGGCAGCAACCTCGGAAATATCTTTAAACGATGTGAGTGATGAACAAGAGACGAGGGAGTAGAGTATAGAAATTCAAGCGTATAGTTGGGAGCAATATTGTACTCCAGGACATGTGAACAGAACTCCAGGACAGGTCGAATTTGCGCTTTGTACATCGTGAGTAGCTGCTGGGGAATAAAATACCTCTTTGCACAGAAGGAAACCGAGTTCCTGGATCTCACATCGTCATCCAAGGGCCAACCTCTGCCTCACTCTAATAATATCTCATATTGCCACCTCTTGTGGAATATTCGAATCACTCTTGATGTACCCTGATAACGAATTACTCCAGGTTACAGGATTAGTAGGATGACCTAGGAATTCTCTATTATCTACTCACTCGCAACGTTGAACCACTTCAATTAACTTGGTTGACAATGACTAAATTACTGTTCCCGGTGAGAGAGTAGTACGAAAAAGTCGTTAACCTCGCTAATTGAGTTTGCAACTTTTACTTTTAAGAATAGAACGACTGTCTTCAAAGTCTCTGGTTGAGAAAACCAATGCTACATCTAATACCGACTCTGTGCTCTCTTAAACGAAAGACATTCAATGTTGATAATTACATTCGCTGTATTCGAGCGTTCACAACCCTCCGGACAGAGCGAGCCATGGAAATTCAAATTATAAATACTTGGCACATTTGAAACTAAATTAAACGCAAACACTATCGTATCAGAACTCCGGATTACCATCTGAACAATCCGTTTACCTCGTTATTTGATTACAACGCTCCTAGAACTGGAACAAACAACAACTTTGCATATAACTCGATTGGGGATTATAATAAATGATAGCAGAGGTCTTCGCGATGGTTGCGGCCTGGAAGAGACCGCAGCTCCTGTGAATTCTGACATGGGATATGCGGATTAGGACCTCGTGCTCCATCGTAATTCTACTAATTGGTGGATTTATATCTCTTCTCCAGGGGTGAGAGAGTTTCGATATTGGAAGTTTGATAGATGTTCTGTCACGTGACCGTAAATCAATTCCTGCTAGGCATCGATCATTTATGCTCTGTTTCTCTTTCAATCACATACAAGGAAGAGAGTGGATAGATATATCTTGCTCGGTTTCAGCTAGATGTATATAGCTCAGTATATGCTTTAACGCACCAACTTCATCCTCAACTATCGAGTTTCCTTGCAGATAGATCACTCTATGTGTTGGTCTTGGCACTTTGTTTTTGCTTCACATCTCAGTCCATAATTTTGCAGATGAATTCTGATATGGGGATATGGAGGAAATCTTGTAGAGTTCAATGCTGCAGAATCTCAAGCTTAAATCTTCACCAGCTGATCACACAATGCCAAAATTGATGATGTCCGGTGTCACTTAATCAAATAACGAGGTGAAGGATTGTTTTCCTCCCAGCAGCAAGGCTTCACACAAAACAACTTCACAGCAGCGACTGCTCACGATCTACAAAACGTAAATTCGACCTGTCCTTGGAGTTCAGCTCCCAAACATACCCTCAAGATCTCAGACCTTGAAATGGTGACATATTGTAGAGCGGACATAGCCTATACAGGGTTTCCCATAAACATACCGACAAACTCTGAGGGATGGTAGATGACATGAAAATAAACATTTTTGCTCGATAAACATTAGTCCCGAAACTCTTCGTTTTCGAGATACAGGGTGTTTCATTATTTTTAAAGAAATTAAAACTGGTATCTGTGGAATTTTATTGTGAAAACAATGTTTGTTCCCAACATCAAACGTAGTTGAATCGAAAAATGTAAACAAAAGTCAGTGGTGTTCAACTAAACTGAGAGTTAATTTAGTTATTTTTATTTTATTTAAAACATTTTATCGCTTTATCACCCTTCATTTGTCGGTATGTTTTGGATACTCTTTCCAAGATATTGAAAATTACGAATATTTTCCAAGTAAATACAAAACAAAAAATGATTGAAAGTCATCAATAATAATTAATGATTTGTAAAAAAAAGTTATTGGAAGTTTTATTATTTTAATAAACGCATTGGTAAAATGTAAGGTATCATTTTGAAGCATTCAATTTGTTTCTCATAGGTGTAAGAGATATGGGTTTTATTTTTTCCTCTTCAAAACGTAGATACGGAAAAATTTCAAGTGACAAAGGAGTTGCATTTTCAGTTGTTCATTTGAAAAAAATTATCATAATTACAAAAAATCTACTGGGAGATATTTTTTTTGTGCAAAAACTATCCGACATAGCCCATGGGCACGCCCCTGAAATTATTGGGCAAATTCTGATAGCTCCAAAAGATACCTTATAAATGTATCAATAATCTGTAGAAATTTCATTGAATTCGACCAAATCTTTTCTACGATATTAATAAAAAATCGATTTTTTAAAAGAAATTCAACACCTTGTATCTCGAAAACGAAGAATTTCCGGACTTATGTTTATCGAGCAAAAATGTTTATTTTGATGTCCTTTACCATCCTTTGTAGTTTGTCGGTATGTTCATGGGAGAAATAGCGAATATAATATATCCCAGATAGTGAAGTTATGAGGACCCATAAACCCCTCACTGACTTGACCCAATCTATCTCATTATTTCAACACATCTCGGCGACAAATCCCGGAAATAGATCGGGGCGAAACTTCGCGTGGAATTCGTCCCAATTTCGAGCTATAGTGGATAGTCCTGTTCCATCAAATATTAAAACTGGACCTGTTCGAAAGCCCGACGTCCCGATAGACCTTGATTGACGTATATTCGGGATCGCCATTAGCTTCTGCATATCACGGAACGGGTCGGAAAATGTCAACACGTCGGGGATATCTGCAGATATGGGGCCTATTGAATTATTCACGATCATTTTTCGCGTCCGGGTCCATTCCGATTTGATCACGCGCCAACTATGTGAGTATCGGATTTGTCATATTTCACTAATAGACGTATTTCAATGGGAAAATTCAACAGATACTAATGAAACCATAACTGAAATGGATGTTGGATGAATGTATTCGATATGCCGGGCAGGCAGCAGTATATTTCTAGAATCTATTGCCACAAATTCATACGATCCTCGTTATCATTCCTACTCACAGAAGCTGCCGTTGAAAAATTCCTCAGCTTCAATATGAGGTATCGACTCCTTTCACTGCCATTAGTAGGAACACAAATATGATAACTCAAAAAACTTTCTATTATCTATTGCCTGCCGATAATTATTGTTAACTAACGTGCTGAAACACATATTGTACAGAAGGATCCGGCTCGAAGGACTGAATTTCGATTCGTCAATACTTATTTTCACTCATAAGAGCTACAGATCAGGAATTCTATAGTTTCTATCTGAGTTATCAACTCCTTTCACTGAAGGTACTCCATTGGTAGATACTTCACTATGATAACTTTCTATCTATAATATATTGCCTACTGATAATTATCGATAATGAACGTGGTGATCAAATATTATATGAGAGGACCCGGCTCGAAGGACCAAACTTTTCTTTCTTCAGTACCAATTTCCACTCATGAGAGATGCAGATGAAGAAATCCGTATTTTCCATCTGAAAACTTTCTATAATCTATTGCATACTGATGATTATCGATAACATGTTAATCATATATTCATGGATGGATCCGGTTCGAAGGACCAAATTTTGATTCGTCAATACTAGATGAAAAAAAATGGAAAAACGTGAAGAATGAGTAGTGATGTAAGTAAGCTTTTTTCATGATTTTTCTGCACTTCCCTACATTCCTTGAAATATAACAAGTCTCAAAATGAACAGTATCCATTGTTTGGTGACCAGTCGAGAGTGTATTCTTGAATATTAAATATTGTGACAATCATGATAATCATGCGGTTTGGACATACATCGAACAATTGCGACTACACTGAGAATTCAAGTTTGAAATTGGTCATTGATCAGTTAACACAAACATCATAGTGGCCATCTCAGAATGATTCATACATGAGTGGATGGGTAGTGGCATTGTGATAACTAAAAAAAACTACTTTATCTATATCTTCCAACTTCTTTCAACTGATATCTTCACTAAAATTTTATGTTATGTCCAAACGAAACTTGAATACGGTCGATATGAGGAGTGGCATGCCGAGAGGAGAGAGGTGGGGTCGAATAGGGCCTCTCAAAGGGATCAAAAGGACTAGGCGAATTCAAAACAAGAATTAAACCCATCATTTACATACGGAGACACTTAATTTCACAATTATTCATTGTTATTGGTGAATGTGAGCTTACCGGACTATATAGGTGAATGCTTGATATGAGATTCATTCGATGACTTACCTGCAAAAAAAAAACATATATTGAACCATGAAGGAAATTTGGGTGATGAGAGTGATTATAAGAAGTGTGAGTACTAGATATATGGTTTGTTGAAAGAATAACTCCGACCTCATCATTCATACTGCATTGCCTGTGAATTCTCCAGCAAATGTGGATTGAAATGTAGTGATAAACTAGAATCATGTGCTGATTTTCGTTTTAGATCGAACATATCAACAGATATTCCATTTCCAATCCAATTCTACTGGCCACACGAATTCATCGATTGCAACTTCTAACGAACGAATTCGCCTGAAATTCCAACGGGAATTCCACGTAAAAACATATTTTCATTCGCCGTATTCATTCCGACGTGGAATGATAACATGATTGATACTCATCATAGCTTGTTTTTCGTCGGAATGCACTGAACTGCACGACCGTATGTCGCGTTTTCCCATTTGATGAAAGGCCCTTCTGTTCCACTTCTCAAAACATTTTCGCATTTTATATGACTTGGGTTTCGACATTTTCACTTCAAATACCACTAGGGATCATATTATATCCGGAAAATTGTTGGAGCTAGCTATTGGTGAAATCTTAACGGAGCAAGGATGGCTCTGGAAAGAGTTGACTTTCGCCTCATTACTCCTACTTATCAGTTTGCCAAATCTCTACCAGATCATCCTCAATCGTCGGAATATCGATTTCATTCTGATTTTACGACCTATTCAATTCAGCAGTTCTTCGACCCGAAAAAGCCATTGGTGAAGTCAGAACGTAGCTAGGATGGCTCTGAAAAAAGTTGACTTTCATCTCATGCCTCCCACTCATCAATTCGTCAAATCTCTACAAAATCTCCCTCAATCGTCGAGATATCGGTTCCATTTTGATTTTACGACCTAATTGGGCGGTTTTTCGACCCGAAAAAGCTATTGGTGGAGTCAGAACGGAGCTGAGATGGCTCTGAAAAAAGTTGACTCTCACCTCATGCCTCCTACTCATCAGTTTGCCAACCCTCTTTCAAACCTTCCTTAAACGTCGGAATCTCTATTCCATTTTGATTTTACGACCTATTTAGGCGGTTTTTCGACCCGAAAAAGCTATTGGTGAAGTCAGAAAGGAGCTAGGATGACTCTGAAAAAAGTTGACTTTCACCTCATGCCTCCTACTCATCAGTTTGCCAACCATCTTTCAAACCTTCCTTAAACGTCGGAATCTCTATTCCATTTTGATTTTACGACCTAATTAGGCGGTTTTCCGATCCGAAAAACCTATTAGTGGAGTCAGAACGGAGCTAGGATGACTCTGAAAAAAGTTGACTTTCACCTCATGCCTCCTACTCATCAGTTTGCCATCTCTCTACCAAACTTTCCTAAATCGTCGAGATATCGATTCCATTTCGATTTCACGACCTAATAAGGCGATTTTTCGACCCAAAAAAGCTATTGGTGAAATCAGAATCGAGCTAGGATGGCTCTGAAAAAAGTTGACTTCCACCTCATACCTCCACTTATCAGTTTGTCAACCCTCTACCAAACTTTCCTAAATCGTCGAGATATCGATTCCATTTTGATTTTACGACCTAATTAGGCGGTTTTCGATCCGAAAAAGCTATTAGTGGAGTCAGAACGGAGCTAGGATGACTCTGAAAAAAGTTGACTTTCACCTCATGCCTCCTACTCATCAGTTTGCCAACCCCCTACCAAACCTTCCGTAAACGTCGGAATCTCGATTCCCTTTTTGATTCTACGACCTAACTAGGCGGTTTTTCGACCCGAAAAAGCTATTGGTGAAATCAAAACTGAGCTAGAATGACTCTGAAAAAAGTTGACTTTCACCTCATGCCTCCTACTCATCACTTTGCTAACCCCCTACCAAATTTTCCTTAAACGTCGGAATCTCGATTCCATTTTGATTCTACGACCTAATTAGGCGGTTTTTCGACCCGAAAAAGCTATTGGTGAAGTCAGAACTGAGCTAGGATGACTCTGAAGAAAGTTGACTTCCACCTCATGCCTCCTACTCATCAGTTTGCCAACCCCCTACCAAACCTTCCTTAAACGTCGGAATCTCGATTCCATTTTGATTCTACGACCTAACTAGGCGGTTTTTCGACCCGAAAAAGCTATTGGTGAAATCAAAACTGAGCTAGAATGACTCTGAAAAAAGTTGACTTTCACCTCATGCCTCCTACTCATCAGTTTGCTAACCCCCTACAAAATTTTCCTTAAACGTCGGAATCTCGATTCCATTTTGATTCTACGACCTAATTAGGCGGTTTTTCGACCCGAAAAAGCTATTGGTGAAGTCAGAACTGAGCTAGGATGACTCTGAAGAAAGTTGACTTTCACCTCATGCCTCCTACTCATCAGTTTGCCAACCCCCTACCAAACCTTCCTTAAACGTCGGAATCTCGATTCCATTTTGATTCTACGACCTAATTAGGCGGTTTTTCGACCCGAAAAAGCTTTTGATGAAGTCAGAACTGAGCTAGAATGACTCTGAAAAAAGTTGACTTTCACCTCATGCCTCCTACTCATCAGTTTGCCAACCCCCTACCAAACCTTCCTTAAACGTCGGAATCTCAATTCCATTTTGATTCTACGACCTAATTAGGCAGTTTTTCGACCCGAAAAAGCTATTAGTGAAGTCAGAACGGAGCTAGGATGACTCTGAAAAAAGTTGACTTTCACCTCATGCCTCCTACTCATCAGTTTGCCAACCCTCTTTCAAACCTTCCTTAAACGTCGGAATCTCGATTCCATTTTGATTCTACGACCTGATTAGGCGGTTTTTCGACCCGAAAAAGCTATTGGTGAAGTCAGAACTGAGCTAGGATGACTCTGAAGAAAGTTGACTTTCACCTCATGCCTCCTACTCATCAGTTTGCCAACCCCTACCAAACCTTCCTTAAACGTCGGAATCTCGATTCCATTCTGATTCTACGACCTAATTAGGCGGTTTTTCGACCCGAAAAAGCTATTAGTGAAGTCAGAACGGAGCTAGGATGACTCTGAAAAAAGTTGACTTTCACCTCATGCCTCCTACTCATCACTTTGCTAACCCCCTACCAAATTTTCCTTAAACGTCGGAATCTCGATTCCATTTTGATTCTACGACCTAATTAGGCGGTTTTTCGACCCGAAAAAGCTATTGGTGAAGTCAGAACTGAGCTAGGATGACTCTGAAGAAAGTTGACTTCCACCTCATGCCTCCTACTCATCAGTTTGCCAACCCCCTACCAAACCTTCCTTAAACGTCGGAATCTCGATTCCATTTTGATTCTACGACCTAACTAGGCGGTTTTTCGACCCGAAAAAGCTATTGGTGAAATCAAAACTGAGCTAGAATGACTCTGAAAAAAGTTGACTTTCACCTCATGCCTCCTACTCATCAGTTTGCTAACCCCCTACAAAATTTTCCTTAAACGTCGGAATCTCGATTCCATTTTGATTCTACGACCTAATTAGGCGGTTTTTCGACCCGAAAAAGCTATTGGTGAAGTCAGAACTGAGCTAGGATGACTCTGAAGAAAGTTGACTTCCACCTCATGCCTCCTACTCATCAGTTTGCCAACCCCCTACCAAACCTTCCTTAAACGTCGGAATCTCGATTCCATTTTGATTCTACGACCTAACTAGGCGGTTTTTCGACCCGAAAAAGCTATTGGTGAAATCAAAACTGAGCTAGAATGACTCTGAAAAAAGTTGACTTTCACCTCATGCCTCCTACTCATCAGTTTGCTAACCCCCTACAAAATTTTCCTTAAACGTCGGAATCTCGATTCCATTTTGATTCTACGACCTAATTAGGCGGTTTTTCGACCCGAAAAAGCTATTGGTGAAGTCAGAACTGAGCTAGGATGACTCTGAAGAAAGTTGACTTTCACCTCATGCCTCCTACTCATCAGTTTGCCAACCCCCTACCAAACCTTCCTTAAACGTCGGAATCTCGATTCCATTTTGATTCTACGACCTAATTAGGCGGTTTTTCGACCCGAAAAAGCTTTTGATGAAGTCAGAACTGAGCTAGAATGACTCTGAAAAAAGTTGACTTTCACCTCATGCCTCCTACTCATCAGTTTGCCAACCCCCTACCAAACCTTCCTTAAACGTCGGAATCTCAATTCCATTTTGATTCTACGACCTAATTAGGCAGTTTTTCGACCCGAAAAAGCTATTAGTGAAGTCAGAACGGAGCTAGGATGACTCTGAAAAAAGTTGACTTTCACCTCATGCCTCCTACTCATCAGTTTGCCAACCCTCTTTCAAACCTTCCTTAAACGTCGGAATCTCGATTCCATTTTGATTCTACGACCTGATTAGGCGGTTTTTCGACCCGAAAAAGCTATTGGTGAAGTCAGAACTGAGCTAGGATGACTCTGAAGAAAGTTGACTTTCACCTCATGCCTCCTACTCATCAGTTTGCCAACCCCTACCAAACCTTCCTTAAACGTCGGAATCTCGATTCCATTCTGATTCTACGACCTAATTAGGCGGTTTTTCGACCCGAAAAAGCTATTAGTGAAGTCAGAACGGAGCTAGGATGACTCTGAAAAAAGTTGACTTTCACCTCATGCCTTCTACTCATCAGTTTGCGATCCTTCTACCAAACCTTCCTTAATCGACGAGATATCGATTCCATTTTGATTTTACGACCTAATTAGGCGGTTTTTCGACCCGAAAAAGCTATTAGTGAAGTCAGAACGCAGCTAGAATGACTCTGAAAAATGTTGACTTTCACCTCATGCCTCCTACTCATCAGTTTTCCAACCCCCTACCAAACCTTCCTTAAACGTCGGAATCTCGATTCCATTCTGATTCTACGACCTAATTAGGCGGTTTTTCGACCCGAAAAAGCTATTAGTGAAGTCAGAACGGAGCTAGGATGACTCTGAAAAAAGTTGACTTTCACCTCATGCCTCCTACTCATCAGTTTGCCAACCCCCTACCAAACCTTCCTTAAACGTCGGAATCTCAATTCCATTTTGATTCTACGACCTAATTAGGCGGTTTTTCGACCCGAAAAAGCTATTAGTGAAGTCAGAACGGAGCTAGGATGACTCTGAAAAATGTTGACTTTCACCTCATGCCTCCTATTCATCAGTTTGCCAACCTCCTACCAAACCTTCCTTAAACGTCGGAATCTCGATTCCATTCTGATTCTACGACCTAATTAGGCGGTTTTTCGACCCGAAAAAGCTATTAGTGAAGTCAGAACGGAGCTAGGATGACTCTGAAAAAAGTTGACTTTCACCTTATGCCTCCTACTCATCAGTTTGCCAACCCTCTTTCAAACCTTCCTTAAACGTCGGAATCTCGATTCCATTTTGATTCTACGACCTAATTAGGCGGTTTTTCGACCCTAAAAAGCTATTAGTGAAGTCAGAACGGAGCTAGGATGACTCTGAAGAAAGTTGACTTTCACCTCATGCCTCCTACTCATCAGTTTGCCAACCCCCTACCAAACCTTCCTTAAACGTCGGAATCTCAATTCCATTTTGATTCTACGACCTAATTAGGCGGTTTTTCGACCCGAAAAAGCTATTAGTGAAGTCAGAACGGAGATAGGATGACTCTGAAAAAAGTTGACTTTCACCTCATGCCTCCTACTCATCAGTTTGCCAACCCATTACCAAACCTTCCTTAAACGTCGGAATCTCAATTCCATTTTGATTCTACGACCTAATTAGGCGGTTTTCCGATCCGAAAAACCTATTAGTGGAGTCAGAACGGAGCTAGGATGACTCTGAAAAAAGTTGACTTTCACCTCATGCCTCCTACTCATCAGTTTGCCAACCCCCTACCAAACCTTCCTTAAACGTCGGAATCTCAATTCCATTTTGATTCTACGACCTAATTAGGCGGTTTTCCGATCCGAAAAACCTATTAGTGGAGTCAGAACGGAGCTAGGATGACTCTGAAAAAAGTTGACTTTCACCTCATGCCTCCTACTCATCAGTTTGCCATCTCTCTACCAAAATTACCTAAATCGTCGAGATATCGATTCCATTTTGATTTTACGACCTGATTAGGCGGCGGTTTTTCGACCCGAAAAAGCTATTGGTGAAATCAGAATTGAGCTAGAATGACTCTGAAAAAAGTTGACTTTCACCTCATGCCTCCTACTCATCAGTTTGCCAACCATCTTTCAAACCTTCCTTAAACGTCGGAATCTCTATTCCATTTTGATTTTACGACCTAATTAGGCGGTTTTCCGATCCGAAAAACCTATTAGTGGAGTCAGAACGGAGCTAGGATGACTCTGAAAAAAGTTGACTTTCACCTCATGCCTCCTACTCATCAGTTTGCCATCTCTCTACCAAAATTACCTAAATCGTCGAGATATCGATTCCATTTTGATTTTACGACCTGATTAGGCGGCGGTTTTTCGACCCGAAAAAGCTATTGGTGAAATCAGAATTGAGCTCGAATGACTCTGAAAAAAGTTGACTTTCACCTCATGCCTCCTACTCATCAGTTTGCCAACCATCTTTCAAACCTTCCTTAAACGTCGGAATCTCTATTCCATTTTGATTTTACGACCTAATTAGGCGGTTTTCCGATCCGAAAAACCTATTAGTGGAGTCAGAACGGAGCTAGGATGACTCTGAAAAAAGTTGACTTTCACCTCATGCCTCCTACTCATCAGTTTGCCATCTCTCTACCAAACTTTCCTAAATCATCGAGATATCGATTCCATTTTCCTGAGCGATTCTTTCGCTCAGAAAGAAGGCGACGGCACTGCAACGAACCATATTCATTATATATTTCCATGAATGTATGAAATGGTTTCATGAATAGAAGTAGTTTCGTGAACTACTCAAACATAAAAACGGTTCTACCACCTCTAGTGACCTGAAATTACCAAAGGACGATGGATTGAACTACTACCCAACTGGGTTTCAGCATTTGATGTAATTGAGTTGGTGATTTTCTCATGAAATCGCGACATTTCAGTACATACGACGTCGCTAACAGTGATATTAATTCAAAATTCCAGGTTTAATTTATAATTCAATTGATTGGGTGTGGAACCCTTCACTCAATACCATTCGAATTCGTATCATTTTTGGAAATTCTTCAAACTCTTGTTAAATCATGAGTGAATATACGCGAGAGAAAAGTCAGAGATATTCAAATATACACATTCAATTCAAAAGCTCTCTTTTGTCATAATGAATATTTGTGCATGTCTGAGTCTTTCTATCGACATGAATTGATATCAAGTTAACTCCGAGAAAATTCAAGATTTCCATAATCTAATTGAAATGTACTCCAAATTCGGACTCGAAATACCGTGTTATCTTTCCAGATGTCGATACGAAAACGAGGTTAGAATCTCCTCGATTCACAAAGCTCTCTCTTGCGGTCAATATTGAAATTTCCCAACATTACCATATTTATATTTATATGGAAATATTTTATTCAATGCATATTTCAGAGCGAGTCGGTCAACATCGGAATGGAATGGCAGGATTTCCTCGGATTCCTCATGAAAAAGAAAATATTTTCACTTATACCGAGTGACACAGACTCATGATACACATTTTCCCTTTGTTCTCATAGCTATATTTATGAAATCAGAAACATCAAATATGTAGAGGACACTTTTCCACATGATAAGATTTTTTTTTTTCAACTTTCGGTTTCTCCGGAAATCAGTCATCGAATTCGAATTTCAATGTATATTATTACATTTTTGGAAACTTCATTACATGTATGGTACTTTCGAGTACCATATTGATTTGAAAAAATTTGAAAAAATCAGGCACCTATTCCTAACCTCAACATATTTTTATCGAAATATCTTATTGTATAGCATCATTTCCACCATTTGTAATAGATTTAGGGGGTTCATGAATATCTATGTTATCAAACTATAATAAAATTGGGGAGTTTTCAGGAAGGCAATGATACGTGATGATGTCATTGTGATGAAAATGTAAAGCTGATGTTATTTCCAGAAATTCCGAAAGTTGGGAAAAATTTCTGGGTATGTGGAAAAGTGCTCTCTAGTGAGCATATTTTGATTCCAGAAAAGGAGCTGTGAATTCAAGGGGAGAAAAGGCGTGTACCATGTGTCCCAAATTCGATTGCATCTTAGAACCAAAAAGAGATAGAGAAATTCAATAATGAATTCAAATCCGCCGGAAAATCAGGAGTAAGTGACTACATCTTTCTCACATCGGGATGTGAGTTCGCCTAAATTCCCCACAGTTATGGTAAAACACAAGATGGTTCACAATGTGACCATACGAAAAAAAAATAGTCGTTATCGAGAACTTCGTCAACATTCTGGAAGAACAAAGAGAAATCAAAAGTTATGAACATTTCGGCATAATTTCATTTGGTGATATTCGTTTCATTTCATTCTCACCACACTGTACATATATTATTTTATTAGATATCATTATGGGCTCTGCTCCATCCTTTTATTAGTCTCTGATTTTTTTTCGCGAAAAGGTCTATAATTTTATTATCCTCATTGATCGATCTTTTTTGGAGTTGACATTGGGAGAGTATTAATGGAACTCTGCCAATTTCTCTGGATTATAAAGTTGAGTTGCAGGAAGTTGCTGCTCCTCCATTCAGGACACTCGATTAATTGACTCTCGAAGTTCTGTCCCAGTTATTTTTACGAGCATTCCAGGTAGAGTGACGGTGCCATTTCGTCCGAAAAAAAAGACCTTTTTCCGTCTATTTAGATATCGAAAGTTTATTTCCTAGACATCGGTATTACTGAACTGTCTGTCAAACGTCTGTTGATATACTAATATCACTCGTTCAACGCCACATTCCATTCCAAATTCACAAAATTCACTAAGTTATTGCTCGTCAATGAAGATCTCTACAATTCCAATCATATTATCAGAATCGCCAAGCATCTCCATCATTTCTAATCTACATGAATGAAAATCAATTTCCATGCAAAACTCGAAAATGGTTCGATTGTTTCGAAAAAATTTTTGAAGTGGAACTTTCCTCACATTGCTCCATCCATCTACATGCGAATCTATTGCATATCTCTACTTACAGGGTGGCCCAATGAAAACGGAACAAGGTATGCATTTTACTGAGAGATCAAGGAACTGACATTGAAATGAATGAATTTTTATGTAGTGTTGGATATGACAGCATTTTAGGAAAACACATAAAGCACTTCTTAGATGAACATCGTTCTAACTACGAAATGAGAGAAAGTGATGCAAAATGATGCATCACTTGACCCCTTATCTCATTTGAGATTCAAGGGTTGGAGATGACCCCTCCACGGGGTTCGGAGTGATAAAGTTGAAAACATGCGCAAAATATTTCCCCCTCGAAATTAAAATCGACCGGTTCCACTGTTTTTTTTCTGAGAACGATAACTATGTCGAATCGCCCTTGTTTCGTTTTCATTGGGGCACCCAGTATATAAAAATCGAATGCCGTGCGTCAGTCTTGCAAAAACTCGAATACCAATGTCTCGACCGATTTGAGTATTTTTTTTTTCATTTTGGTTGCTTCTATACTGTGATAGTTAAGAAAAGAAGGAAATTATGAAAAAAACGAAGAGACTGAAATTTTTCAATAACGAAATTTCTAAGAATGATGAGAATGGTGACATTGTATTTTGTTGAAGCAAATTCAATCAAATCTTGCAGAAATTCATTTTGATCATCCATTTTACCAAGGTGAATTTTTTTTTTTATTACACCATTCTACAGATACAAGATCCAATTACAGAATAGGAAAATACAGTAAGAATTATTCAAACATATTAGCTAATTACATTAATATCACTTATTAGAAAAAACAGAACAGTCCAGTTTTTTTATGGAGGTCAAATTGCAGCAAAAAATGTCAATGGTTTCATTCAACTTGTCATATGTGGAGCACATCTTGTAAACAGGTGCATGAAGTTTTACATTAGTGTGACAAAGCGGAAGGTAGAAAGTATTATTTTTCCGGGATGTGAATCTTGGAATATGAAAGTTCAACATTTCCAAAATGCAGCTGCAGTCCAAGTGTTGTGAATGAGATTGAAAAGAAAGATAACATGTGACCTATTTCGACGAAATTCAAGTAAATCAACTGAAAATCTTGAGAGAAGTTGCTCATGTGGATAACCCAAATCTGGGTATTTTCCATCCAATTTAAAACATAGATACTTCAAAAATTTTCGTTGGATATTTTCTAAATTAGATATATGTACCTGATAATATGGTGCCCAAACTATTGATGCATACTCAGAAGTGGATCTAACAAACGTGAAATATAATAATTGCAACAGCGATTTCTCATTCCTTCCAAAATTTTTCGACACTCTGATAATGAATCCTAATGATCTATAAGTTTTTTTGATGACTTGCTGGATATGATTTCCAAAAGAAAGTTTTTTGTCGAAAACTACTCCTAGATCTTGGAAAGTGTCAGGTCGGTTCAATACCTCATTGTCTAGTCTATAATTGTGGATAATTGGATTCAGCTTGGCGGTGAAGGACATAACATGGCATTTAGAAACATTAAGAAACAAGCTGTTCTTGATGCACCAGGCATTGAGGCTATCAAGATTGTTTTGAAGAAGATAACAGTCCTCTCTGGTGTTAATTTTATGGTATGAATTGACTTAGACATAACCACAAACTCGTTCAAATGCGTTTCAATACTCGAGGACGACAGAGTTCATCAAATTCAGGTGGTACGAAGTTCACCGGATCATCCAGTTCTTGTAAAAATAATTATCAAACGATCAGGAAGTTAATAAGCGTCAAGATATAATACGGCAGTTCTCCTAGTCATAAATATTCCAACTCCAAGACTCCGTAGATATCTCAATGGGGTGCAGATCCATTAATCCAATTCAGCCTCGCTCATACTGTCAAGGAAATGAAAACACCTGAGCGCTGAGGTATTCAATCGAAGCAATTATGCATCGGCTTGGATTATCATAGACATCTGTAGGGTAATTTGTGCCTTTGTCTGGATCCCTATATTCGAACGTCATGGTTTTTCAAGGCTCCGATCACAGGATTAATGAATAATGAAATGGTTGTTGCCAGATGAATTGTTCGTATCCTCCATAGCAGGAAATGCAAAGAATTATATGACAGTGTAGCGATCACGTATTTATCTGTAGTATATGGAAACGTACGAAAGCGCTGAATGGACATGATGACTTTTTTTTATAATTGCCGAAAATGCCAGTTAAAACTGGCAATTAGCCCTAATTGCCAGTTCAAATTGACAATTAGCCCTAATTGCCAGTTCAAATTGACAATTAGCCATAATTGTCAGTTCAAACTGGCATTTATCCCTAATTGCCAGTTTGAACTGGCAATTAGCCCTAAGTATCAGTTTAAACTGACAATTAGCCTTGATCGTCAGTTTAAACTGGCAATTAGCCATAATTGCCAGTTCAAACTGGCACTTATAAAAAAAATTCATAATGTCCGTTCAGCACTGAACGAACATGATGACATGTTTTCTTATAATTGCCAGTTTGAACTGGCAATTAGCCCTAATTGCCAGTTCAAACAATTAGCCATAATTGTCAGTTCAAACTGGCATTCATCCCTAATTGCCAGTTTGAACTGGCAATTAGCCCTGAGTGTCAGTTCAAACTGGCATTCATCCCTAATTGCCAGTTTGAACTGGCAATTAGCCCTAAGTGTCAGTTCAAACTGACAATTAGCCTTGATCGTCAGTTCGAACTTAGCCATAACTTAGCCATGATTGCCAGTTCGAACTGGCACTTATAAAAACAATTCATAATGTCCGTTCAGCACTGAACGAACATGATGACATGTTTTCTTATAATTGCCAGTTTAAACTTACAATTAGGGATAAATGACAGTTTGAACTGCAATTTGGAATAAATGCCAATTCGAAGTGGCAATTAGCCATAATTGCCCGTTGAAATTGACAATTAGACAATTAGAAATTGTCAGTTTAAACTGACAATTAGTGCTAATTGCCAGTTCAAACTGGCAATTATAAAAAAGTCATCATTTCCGTTCAGCGCTTCCGTAGGAACGTGAGTTACATCAGAAGGCAACATGTTCTAGCACGAGTCTGAAATTCGGAAACGAGTGCTTGAATTGCATTTCGTAACGAACGAAAAGTCGTGCATTAATGAGACTGTCAAAGTGTCGAAACAGAAATGAAATTCGAAGGAATGCAAACTCGACACACAAATAACAAAACTAGCCGCTTTTCCGAAATATATAAAGCGATGGGTTAATGATGAATCGGGTCGAAAGAGTTTTGTCGAGGTTTATAATTGTTTTCGTTAATTTATGCATTCATAGTAAGCATTGGTGCATATGTAGTCTATGGATATTGAAGGTGTCGTACGAGTAGTATATCGAAATCAAGTAGTAATCAATATTTCTAAAGCATTGATGCATGGCCCTCCGCATATTACTATACAGTATCTAAATAGTGGTTCAATCAAAGATTAACAAATTTTATTTATGAAGGTTAGGGCGCAAAATCAATCTAAAACATAATAAGGTACCATATGTGATGGTACAGCATCATTACATTCATGAATCCCTGCAAGCGTGCGTTTTTCAAATATTTCCACCCTAGTGCGACTCACTTTCGACTTTCGTATCGAAATTGGCTACTTTCTAAACAACAAAAGGAAAAATCTCTATTATTCTTCACTCCATTCCACATTCTCCGATAGTTTTTCGTCGGTATCTGATGATTGACAAATCGATTTCGTTCGATCAGCCCCTCAGACTTCAAAGATCAGACCGACGGAATGTGGACGTATCTGTTTGTTGGCGCGCTCGTTCGAATCCTGCGGGATTTTCCAAATGCCAATCGTAAGTGGAAAAGTAAGATACGTCTGAGCCGGCGAGTCAATCTCGCCAAAGTGCCGGATTCTATGCTGCGGAAAATGGTGTTTATTTCGAAGTTGAGCAGCGATTCGGTTTTCTCTCTCGAAACGAAACAATTTATTAAGTGCATATGACGAGCTGCCTAGAATGTATAGTACACGGAGACTAGTTTTAATTTGGATCTCGAGGGATTTACTGGAAGTGGATTGATAGAAAGTTCGTTCTTCGGTGGATTAATCCATCGTATATCATGAATTATCTGCAAACAACTGAAGATTATTGCTTCAAGGTTCACTCATTCCTTTTTACTTTGAACCCTGCCAACTGTCTGCTTTTTGCCACATATTCCAACAAAATTCGAAGCCTACTATGTCTATTTTCAGAGAAGTGAAATTTCTCACACCGTATATATTCGTTAAAGACAGACGAATGATATTTTGAAGATCAGTAGATGTTTTCAAATGAATTCCGCAAAGGTGGCATGCTCTACTCCTCGTGGCCTGAATCATAAAAAATGTACCTGGCTGAAAGATGAAAGTACATGAAAAATCATAAACTCCGTCTTACGTAAATCTCGCAGAAAATTACTTTGCCAATGACATATTTTGGCAGCAACTTTTATGATCTATATGCTTTTTGACGATGAGATAAAAAATTTACGATTGAAAAAAGAGAAGAGGAGAGCGAGAGGTTTAAGGATAGCTATACGGAATGTCGAGATTCAGAGTAGGACTCTTGGAAACAAGATTGAATGATGATCAACAGACTCTTTGTTTGCCTCTTGAATTGAGAAGTTTTATATTTCTTCTGGATTATCAGAATATTTTTTCGGTAAATGTCATATTTTGCTAGCAAGTTTTCTTTTTGAAATACTGACAGCACAATATAATTCCACATTCTCTGATATACTTTTGCATTTTTGGATGAAATAACTCTAATGAAGATTCACACGAAGCATGAAAAATTTGTGTCCGTTAATTTTTGATAACATTTCAAATTTCTCCTGTAGATGAGGTGCGAATATTATTATTAGTTTTATATTCTTGATATTCTGAAATCAATCAATCCTTCTCAAACTTCTATTTACCCATTTCCTGTATATTAATTACTGGATTATATCTGAGATTGAAGCTTCACCTTCTTTGATCAGTTTCCGTATCGAACAGAACTTGTGATAAAGTTCGCGCAAAATTCCTAATCCAAGTTTAAAACCTCTTCCCTATCCATCTTCCTCTATCAAGGGACATGAGTTCCATCTATGATTACATTTCCACGAAGGATCTCGTTTGAACGGGGCTTATACAGAGTGACCCATTTAATAACTGGATACCCCTATGGAACTCAATTGTTGTGCGATTTGCGCCCGATTTTTTTCTGAATTCACTGGGATACCAAAATTCAGTGCGGAATTTCGAAGCCTACTTCTTTAGAATTATGAAAATAAATGAATGTTTTTTTCCAATCATAAATACGACAATACAGATTTCACCCTATATATATATAAGAAGATTCTTTGATATATCCCACACTCTGTATACGCTTTCAAAGCTCCAAGTTTTTTTTTCAGCCATTCGTCATAATAGTTTGTCGCAGTGATTAGCATGATTTATTCAAAAGCCACCATGAGTGGAGTTGAAATAGGACAAGGTTCAATCGAGATTGCCATCGAGCTATAATGGATATGAAAAACTGCCTTCGAGAAGAAAAAATAAAGCTTATCTAATAGGAGGGAGAAATATAATATTGGCACACACATTTTCATTCAGAATTCACATTTCATGCATGGATTCCATACTATTTCTATATTCAGTAACAATCAGAATAATAGATTTTTGAAAAGATACAACTAATATGACTGATAATTCCATAGAAAATCTGATGGAATTTCTTCATATGGCCACGATGATTTGAATTTTTCAGAATAAAGTGTGAGTATACAAAACATCTCCTGTTCAGTTCAGATGAATTATTAGTGACATTTTGGGGCAGATCACAAAATCTGTCCGTACTACGAATATATTGAAATAATTTTTAATAACTTCTTTAGTTTTTAGAAACGAGGAGAGAAAATCCCATCAAAAACTGAAAAATGAATGTACCACCTCCTCGAAGAACTTACAGACAGTATTTGAACTAAAATGAGTTGAATGAAGTTGAATCATTTGAGCTACATGTTGAGCCTACTTACAGCATTAACGATATATTGATAACTAAGTTAGTTGGAGGTGCGCATCTTTGTGCTGATCGATAGTCTGGAAATGAATTTGAATTTTGTGATGCTTATTATTACTTTTTAAAGGAAAAATCAAGCAACATAGCCATTTCTAACTAAACCAAAGTTAAAAGTCGGTAAAACTGTCGGTTTTTGGTTTCTTTGAATGCCATTATGAATCAATAACATTTTCGAAGCTCTCAAAAAAACTATTCCGACAATATTTCAGTTGAAAATAGCTAACTTGAGTATTTATTGGTTTTAGGTTGGTTTTAGGACTATAAAAACATCAGAGATGCGACAAAATATCTATCTTGTTTAGTATCTAATAATATCAGCTCGGAAATGGTACGCCACGATGTATGTTTGGTTGCCTATACCACAATCATGCATTAAAAGATAAATCGTTGGTTAATGGGGGATCGATTTCATAAACGTTAAACAGACTGGTTGATACGAGGTCGACGGAAAGAGTATCTTATCGAACACCTGAGCCGTTAATGTTCTCCATTCCGATAAATAACGAAATATAAACCATACAGGTACCGCCATATTCCTTCCATACGCCGCTATAAACCATCATTCCTGCATCTAATCCTGCCGCATGTGGTTGGTATCCGAAGACATATTTCAGGTACGTAATAAATATTAGAGACGCCGCGACGGATAATGGACGTCCGAAACTGTACCGTCGGGACGTCGACTTGCCCGCATAAGGACTTCTGGATATTACATTTATGTTTATTACTGTCAACTTGAGGGATGCTTTTAAGGTTGATAACAAGGGCGGGCATGGAATCCGCTGATGCCGAAACCCGATGAGATTTCTTTTTATAGTTTTATGGGTACGTGTAGCGTTTGTTTTACGATTTAGTCCGATGCATCTCTCGGACGAAGTTATTTCGAACGGATCAGAAATATTTTCATTGCGCCAATTCAATTGGATGGGTTAAAGTACTATTGTATCATAGCCAATCCCACGGTTTATACGGTTGTCGCATCGTGGTTATAGTCAATCAACAACATGCTATTTATATTCAAGTTCCACCATCTTTGTTGAATATAATGTATATCGCATTCATGAATTTTTCCAGCCAAAATAAAGGAGTCATGCTGACGGATTGACCTAAGGTCGATTATCGCACACGGCCTAACAAGTACGTCACATGAGGAAACCACGCCCACTTCTACAACTTTTGTTTACCACTGACCAGAGGTCAACGAACGAGTGCTTTCGGTCTAATCAAACGCGCCGGAAGTATCAATAACCCTGACGGATTTAAATTTGGGGTTAATCTTGCCTTGCAGTTCGAGGACGCTTCGAACAGGTCGTAACTTCGAAGTTTGAACAGAAATTAGACACTCCAGTCATTCAGTCGGTTCTTTTGTATTTCGCAATGATTTGTGAGGAAGGATTTAAGATTTGCGATGAGAAAAACTAGTGTGCGAAATGCCACTTTGGTAATCGAGTTCAAAAAGAGTCACTTCACACATTGTTATTTTGACGTTTGCAGAGAGCATACATCTTCAGTACCTCGTGTGAGATTCTGCACATAGACAGGGATGACGTTGATTTTGAATACCTGTCGTTAACTCAAATCATGTGTCCTTACGATCAATCTAATGCCAACTATAGATATTCGAAAGTCAATACCACGTAAGTGAAAAACAGAGGTTTTGAGGTTTCTTGAATGTTATATTTTGTAACCAAGATCTAAATCACAATGGGAATACTACTCGTTCGTTATCGATATGACTTATGTTTATTGAAACGACAAAGAATATGGGAATTCAGACTCATGAGGTTTGACTTGAGACCATCGATATGTTTGCTAACCGGCAAATTTTACGAAACAAAAATAAACTGGAAACTACGAAGGCGTGAAACGGACATGCATCATTTTTTCAGAGCTGATTTCGAATTTATCAGTCGAAATTGGGACTCATTCAATGTGGCTTTATAGAAAATTTTAACATTTATCATTTATCACTTGAAGGTTTGAGACATTATTATGATTGGAATAGGAAAATATTTAACTTATAAGGATCATTTGAGCTTTGTAAATACTGACGTATCATTTTTGACACAGAACTGACAGAACAACTTGGTCTGGATTCAATAAATGAGCAATTATTAAGTGTTATGTCTTATATAAACTGGTAAAAGTAATGATACTCATGAGGAAAACTCGCAAAAATCCTGAAAGCACCGACAATATTCTCTTACAGTGAGAGATAACCTCACTATAGTTTTGAATAAAAGCGGGGAACAGAGGTGTCACTTGTCTACACTCGCAAAACGTCATTAGCGAACATGCGCACATCTTATTTCATTTATGGCCATTCAACAATAATTTCTTGAGTTGGAAGTAAGGCATCTTCCTAAATGATGAATGTTTAATGAAAAGTCTTAATTGGTTTCATAACATGAACGATTGTATGTCCATGTTCCATCTGTCTTAAATGTTGAGTGGTAAATCTTAGGTGATAAATTTTTTTATAAAGCCACCATCTGGGAACTATCAAATCTGACGGCAGCCCCCACACTATCGAAACTTCCCCACCAAGAAGACCAAGAAGGCTGATCACACAATGCCCAATTTGATGATGTCGGGTTCCACCAATGTTCCTATGAGGTCGTCAATATCCATGCTGGGTGTCACCACCAACAGTGCTCTCTCATGGGACGATCATGTGAGGTCCATTGCGAAAACTGCTACACAAAAACTCGGTTTTCTATTCCGTGCGAAGAGATACTTCACATCCCAGCAACTGCTTATGATCTACAAAGCACAAATTCGACCTGTCCTGGAGTACTGTTCACATGTTTGGAGCTCAGCCCCAAACATACGCTTAAGCTCTTAGATTCAATTCAGAAGAGAGCTATTCGCCTAGTCGATGACACAACACTCACCAAATCATTGACCTCTCTAGATCATCGTAGAAAGGTCGGCGATCTTTGCCTTTTTTATAGGTACTTTCACGGTCGGTGCTCCACGGAAATATCATCTATTATGACAGTAGACAAACCAGACGAGCTCAGGCTGGTCACCCCTACACTGTCAGGCTCGAGACCTGTCGAACATCGCTATACCAAGCATCATTCAACAATAGAACGGCAAAGTTGTGGAATTCTTCGCCTAGTGAAGTCTTTCCTGATGCTTACAACCTCCAAACATTCAAGAAAAATTCCAACACCTTCATTCTCTCCCGAAATTCCACCGCTGGCTAACACGATGTTCCTCGAACATCATAGGTTTCCCTTTCGTGTTGTCCACAGATAAAAAAAAAAACGTCTCTCCTGCCAGGCCATCGAGTGCAACCGGTAATTTGGTAACCCCAGGTGCGTGACCGGGAGTAGTAAGCTGCCGCTCCGAGGGGCGGTTGGCAGGGAGCGGCACGGGGTGCGGCACGATGACGTAACCTCAGCGTATTACGGAAACGAAGCGACCACCCCGATCGGGGGTGAATACACGCTTTGGGTGTACTATTTTCTCGGAAATGATCGGGCAAGCGAGCGCTGGCAGAACACGAGCTGTTTTTCGTCGAGACGGGAAATTAAAACGTGAAATGGATATGAGCGGCGGGATGATCGTACAGAGGGAAATCAGGAAGCCGTTCTGGAGAAGTCCGGGAGAACCGAAATAATCGATTTCACGTTGGAAAATGTCCGGGCGTGACGAGCGATGTAAGGATCGAATTTTGAATGCGGTATAACGACTTTGCTTGCTGGTTGCTGTACTGTTGGGGGTAAGTAAGTACCTTCAATTGAATGAATTGAAATTGAATGTAATGCGAAAACCAAAGCAATGATAACAACGAAATACAAGTATAGTATCGAATACTGATGTCACCACCACAATGCATATTTTTCAACTCTAATTCTTGTGGATCGAAGTCCAAATTTGTGTCAAAGTTCGGAGAAAAAAACATTGGCATTTGCTAACTCAGACTATTCATGCAGAGAAGGTGTTCGGATCTGCGTTCATGGGACCAGAACCAGTCTTCCAAGTCGCCCCAAGTGCTACCAAAACCATTATTCTGGACTGGGAGAGACTGGTCTACTTCACCAGGGATGACACATTCGAACGTGTTTTGACCTGAACCCTCAGAATGACCTGCTCATTCTGACAGGACTGCTCACAGGACATTGTCGTCTGAGACATCACCGCGGAAAGATAGGTCAGAACCAACAACAGGACTGTCGGTTTTGCTATGAGGTTCAATATATTTGGTTGCACCAACTTAGAACCTACCGATTCCAGGAGAAGCTCACCTCACACAACCATGAGTAAGAAGAGTCACCACAGATCCATCAAGGGTCGCAACGTAAACGACGGTATTCTCTTGATCTCTGGTGACGAAAGCCATATTGGCGGTCGTTTTCTAGATATCGGATTAGCTCGATGTTGATTGCTCTAGCTATCTTCCAGTTATAAGGAAATACAGTTTGTATGAAACGATGAACAACCCACAAGTTCTGGGGTACATTTTTCGAGAACTACAGAAGGAATGCCGTCTGGTCCCAAAACTTGCTGATGCCGAGCAAATTGTGTATGATCAATATTATTTTTCCTCACTCTGAGGTCTGATGAAGGATTGAGTCGCACCGTTTTCGACCGAACTATATCACTATGGATCAATCCATGGGCGGTGCGTTACTGAAAACTGTACACTGTAGAGTATTTCAATATCATTCATTTGATTTTACATAATTCCTTTTTGATTGCACATCATTCCAACTTCAGGTGAATGACTCACATTGTCTTTGTATGAATGATCTGCTCCCGACATTCCTCACCTCGACTGTTCCGGATCCGATATGCCCTACGAATTTTAGAATAAATCTCGAACAGATTTGGTCGACGAGCATCAGGCACTCAGGTACGTTTAAATTGGAGCTGAAACAACGATGACGTGGATGAACTCTCTTCCCTCCTTCGGGAAACTACCTGGTAAGCCAGTCACTCTCTCCACTGATGCAGAAGTTTATAATTGGTTTTTGAGGAGAACGACGTCAGCGAGAGTGTTGAAAGCTCAATTTTGCTAACGATATTCTATCGATCGCCATTTTCGTTCCCTCGAATATTTCTACTGGATTGGAAGAAGTATATTTCGAGTGACGTGACAAGCAGTGTTGCCAGTAGAGTTCACATGGCAATTTTGACTCGTTTGTTCAAACACCAACAGGAAACCGATGGATTCAACGTGACATCGGAATATACGCAAGATCATGAGATTGCCCTGAGAGTTTTTTCGCTCAATATCCAGTTCTGCCATCATGATTTTCAGGTAACTTCTACCCAATATCCCATAAACTACCAACATTTGGATATTGAATAATAAAAATATATTTTTGGTGCCTGACTTTAATCAAAATAGATAACAATTTATTCAATAACCATTTTCGACCATTTCGGTGATTTCTGACTTGGACTCAACTCCATGTATGACAACATGAATTCTCACTAGTATGTGTTCATACAGGTATCACCACCTTCATATTCCAATCACAGGTGAAGTAAAGTTGGTATGGTCTAATTGAAAGTGATTGGAGTTTCAATCTGACCCTACTATGATGTGTGTCTAGATGATTATAGTTGCTTCAAACGATAGAATGTATGATAATAATTTCTTTTCTATATCACCGATCGATTAGAGTTCATGTGTGAGGATACAATTATGTGAAGTTGCATGAAATTTCAATTTCAATGTGAAATAAAAACGTGAAAGAGGGAATTCGAGTCCAGTTTCTGATGGAAATTTACGTTTGTGTAAACAGGTGAGTAGACCATTTTAATAATAGAAAACTACTATGAAAAATTGAGAAAACGATCTATTCTCACTAAATTCTGAGCAGTTTCAAAGAGTTTGGAGAGCTATTTGATCCAGTACGAGGAACCATCCATCTACAGCCTAATCAATCCCATAGCATATAAATAGTAAAGTGTGTATAAAAATAAGATTAGAGTCTGAATTTGAGGAACGAATGTGCTTTTCATAAATGGAGCATCCAAGAGAAATAAACTAAGCTTCGTTGGCTTTCCTCGCAATATAAACTCTAATTTTAGATCGGCAGTAAAAAGAATTTTATCGAACTGTCAGGAAACGGTGATTTCCAGCGAGAATTTACGGAAACAATATTTTACCATTATATAACATCATAAACAATTCTCGAATTGGATTGGGTCATTAAAAATCATTTCTCAATATCATCAAATGCAATTTATTCAGAAACTATATATTCCGTAATTACCGTCAATTCCGAAAAATGATATCCAGAGGCAACAGGTCGGAAATCTCTTCAGATTCGGAATCAGGACCTCTAATTCCCTACAGCTACAATTCTTTCCTGAAAAATTCAATTTGGTTCGGAAAATTCAATTCAATTATCACATTGCCAGAAACGGACTTACTTCAACAAAATGTGATAATTTTACATCCTGCATGGAAATTATATTTTCAGACAGATTCTCGAACTAGGAAAGAGGAACGATGTTATTTTGTGTGAATTCAATATATTTTGAATGCCCGTGAATGCAAAACGAATATGCGAAATACAGCAGTCAGGATCGAGAACACTCGAGCGGTGTCCCGATAGAAAGTAATATGATAGACAATAATATCTATGTCGATTTCCTGAAAATAAAGGTGAGCACAAATGAATTGGTTCAAGTTCGGCAATCATCTTTTGTACCCAACTTCACTCAACTGTCATTCGTCATGTGTGTATCCGCAGTATCCTTTTGAGGTTATTTTGTATGCGAAGTCAATCTAAATATATAATGATATCATCACATTCATCGATAAGTGTCATGTGGCTACTTCGTGAATAACAATACATGGTCGTAGGTCGTTGTCACACTGTATCCAGCTACAGCTCCAATACGAGATTGTCATCAGCTGCTAAACTAGCTGCCCCTTGAGAGGACACAGAATATCTATCCATCTAGGGTAAGCGATCGTTCCGACCGACCTCTTTCGTTCCAGCAAAACGACCTCGAAATCATGTCCCGATAGCTGTCAAACGCCATTCATCCATCAATCGTGGCCGGGAGCCCTCGAATCCCATGGATTATCCTCTGGAATTGATTTTTGATTGCGTAGTCTGGGCTCCCGCCTACTCTGATTTACGATCAAACTGTTCGCGAGATCGGGAGAAATATGGGTTGTACTTTCCATACTTGACTTGACTGAACTGATTTTCTTAGTCTGGGCGATCAGTGGTGAGTGGAGAATATCCTCGAATAGTTCTTTCGATGACAAAACGATGAAAGAATGAACGAAAAAATGATTACTTATCATAGCCAGTTCGACAACTATATATTGCTACTGATTTTCATCTCAATCTTGGGAAGAAACTTTATGTGGGTAGTTTTATTAGGCCCTGACCTAGAAGTGAAGACTTTGGAGCACTCGTATGGTATAAAGGTGACTCCAAGATGGAAACAGGTATGGTTGTAGGGACACCCGGACCTAAATTATCGCAGAAATATATAGGTATATCTTCATGAGTTCAAGCGATTTCTCAATCTTCCAATGATATCGGGAGATGGTTCTGGGTTTTCTGAAGAATGAGAGGAATCCAGGAATTATGTTAGATGCAAGTTGTCACTGCCGAAGAAACCAGGAGCTCCACAAAAACGAAAGTATTTTGTTTGTATTATAATCCGCAAAACTTGGCAGGATGTCACATCCAACAGATCATTGATGTGGAGCAAAAACAAAGTTGGTGCCAAGACGGAGCCTTGTGGAACACCAGCATTGATCGTCATTGTATCAGACGAGATCCCGTCTACCACCACGTAGAGTGATCTATCTGCAAGAAAACTCGATAGTAAAAGACACAGTTGGGGCGGCAAACCATATGACGGAAGTTTCGCTAGGAGGCCTTGGTGCCAAACTATCCTAGGCTACAGCCAGAGACTCCCCATGTTTCTCGATTGACACCTGCCACTTATGTGTCACATAGGCAAGCAGGTCGCCTATTGACCTCTGGTGACGAAAGCCATATTGCCGGTCGTTCACGATCCTTGAGCTCTCTAGATATCGGATGAGCTCGATGTTGATTGCTTTTTCCATTATTTTAGAGATCACAGATAGTAGTGCAATCGGTCTATAGTTGTTTGGGAGGGTTTTCTTGCCCTTCTTTGGAATTGGTTGGACCCTAGCTTTCTTTCAGTTAGAAGGAAATACGCCGAGTTTGTACGAAAGGGTGAACAACCTGCAAAGAACTGGTGTTAGTTCAGGGGCACATTTTTTGAGAACACTAGCATTTTGAAGAGTGATGATTATACCAAAATTCAAGTTGTCGAGATGATTTATACTTCTACTGTTCTATTTCCCAACAATGTCTACAAGGATCAACATTGTTCAGTGAAAATGAAGCATTTTTTGATGGATCTCTTGATTGATTCTTCGTTAAAGCGACTACCACAGACGAGTTCTAGCATCCAGAATGTCGTGGAGTTTGGCTTTCCCTTAATTCAGGGACTCACTTTGGGGTCGCAATCAAACAGGAACATCGCCAGAGGTGAACAAGAAACTGAATTTGAATAGGATTCGCCTCCGTTTGGACGATAAACCGCAGGAATGAGTGTCTCGCTCGGGGAAACTGTCGGTTCGGATCGATGTAAATAGAGGGGTTGTTTGCGGTCTGGGGTAGTGAAACGTTCACGGAATTCGATGTCTCGTCCGAAATTGAGTGAAGGAGCATGGCTTGCTCGGTTCGCTCCATAATGAGCGTAAACGACTGTGAAGAAAGTTATTTCGTAGTTTTCTTTCACAATTCCTGAATGATTGTCGGAAACTCTCGAGAGAACGTTTTCGAAACAGAGTTGCGATCTTTAATTGAAAGAAGATGTTGACTAGCTATGATGAATCGATGTTGGTAGAATGATAATTATCACAACAGTGAGCTGAGCCACAGCCGACTTTACAACAAGCCACTAACACTACAGTTTGGCAACACTGTCGTAGTCCTACTCTCGCATAGCTGACTGTGGCTGAGTTATTGGATTCTGATTATGCATGATCGAATGTTGGATTGATCTCGGAGTCAAAACTACTCAATTGGTCGATCACTTGATATAATTTTTGTCGAGAGAGTGTAAACCATAGCTTCTTCAACTGTGTGAAGTGTATCGAAGTGATAGTCAGTGAAGGAACGTGAACATGCTTTATATAGGCCTATAGGCATCGTTTTGAGCCTGAATATAGGTTCAATTATCTAGATCAAGTTTGAACAAAGAGGAATCTAAGAAAACTGTTGCATTACCTGAACATAATATGATAGAAAGGTGGCTGAGAGCCATCCTCAGGAAAGATAGACAACTTTTTTGAGAGCAAAAAATATTTTGCACTTGTATGGAAACAAAGACATCTATTTTCAGAGAATTTGGGATCCAATTTTGACATTTCCAAGTCATGCCGAATTCATGGATGGGAAAACTACTCACCACCAAAAGCAATATTATGATTTCCACTAGAAAAATAAATCCAGTGAGCCCGATAATATTGGTCTCGATTTTCCGGTAGAACTGAATATAGAAGAGCTGTCTTTGATATATAAGACAGCAAGGACAGTTGATACAATCTTTGTCCCATATCAGATCACCGATAACTTCAATCTATGCATGATTTTCGTACCACGACACAAGTAGGCTATGATTTTTCGAGTCTCGCATGGATTATTTTGTTTATAGTCGGAATTACGGACCAGATGGCAGAAGGAAGCGCGATCGTCATTTGTCCGCCAATGCGGAACCCACCTACAATTTCCTCTCGCGTTTAATAATGTATTATCAGGACGAATGCGACCGGAAAAGGCTATAAATAAAGTATACGCGTGTTCGTACTGTATGGATGGAGGAAAGCTGAATCTGACATGACAGTCCGCCCTTGTCAGTGTCAATTGCATATCAGCGATGTTCTTGAATTTCCTTGAATACTCGGGGTTTCTCAACATATTTCTTCGATGGAGTGGGAAACTTGGAACGAAATAATTCATCAAGAATACGAGGTGGAGAATCCCCAGTAGTAAGGAAAAATGGAAGAACGATCAGTTGACTCATTCCATAAGCTTTGAGAGTCTGAGTATGTATGGAAATATCTATAAATGAGAGAGAACTCGACAACTTTTCTGCGATGTTCTAGAGAGGTCGATGAATTCTTCTGAATTGAATCTAAGAGCTTCATCGTATGTTTGGGGGCTGAGCTCCAAACATGTGAACAGTACTTCAGGACAGGTCGAATTTGTGCTTTGTAGATCATGAGCAGTTGCTGGGATGTGAAGTATCTCTTCGCACGGAAAAGAAAACCAAGTTTTTGTGGAGCAGTTTTCGAAATGGACCTCACATTATCGTCCCATGAGAGAGCACTGTTGGTGGTGACACCCAGCATGGATATTGACGACTTTAGGGGAACAGTGGTAACTAATTTTCTACCTACTGAAGTCTCTCCTAAAGCTCACGATCTCCCAAGAACAATTCAAATACCTTCTCGGACTGGTTGCCACAATTTGTTGACTGTTGTTGGAATTTTCCACCATGACATGCGAGTCGATCCGACCGTGGCTTCTTCATTCAGTAATATAAAGCTCTATAAATTTTTATGAGCTATTCCGTACATGAAGAGTCTCGATCGGATGTATCCGCTGTGAAATAGAACGAGAGAACTCGCCTCTGGTTACGGCGTACTCGAACTTTCCTAGAGATTTTCCGGGAAAGCCTGTCGGTCGGAAAATCGCGTTTGGGCCGAATCCAGCCGGCAAACAAACTGAACTAGCGTTTCATAAGCCAATGGGGCCTCGCATCTCGCATTCGGGTCAAAGCCAATATCGGAGTGTATGATTGCTTTTATGCAGAAATCAAGAAATCGTGAGCGAAAAACGTATATTCTTCGATGCAATCGGTATGCAGGGTGGAAATACGAAAATATTTTCATTTTAGAAATTTAGAAACGATAGAAATTTCACAGATAAATTATAATATATCATAGTTAACCCTCAAAAAAGAAAGTGGTAACGTCTATGGATGGAAAAATTATTTTTGGCCTTACAGTTTGAGGTGCCGAAAATAACTTGAAGAATCGATTCTTCGCTATTTCCTCCCCCGTTATGACAGCTGAGGGCCCTGACATTTCCGAGTGATTCTGAACCATTGGTAGCGTAAAATTCAAGAAGAAAATATATCATAATTTTTCAGATTTTTTCGAAAACGCTTGACGACCGAAAAATGGATCATCAAGGAGGATTGAAAGAAAAAAAAGCAAGAAATTGGTAGCACCCCTCCTCCCCTGAAGAATTTTGACGCCATCTTCTTCCTCCTAGAAAAATAGAGAACACGTATATTTCATATTGTTCGAACGTGAAGGATAGGAATATAATATCTGAAAATGTCACAAATTACTTTTATTTCATTGAAAATCCTCCCACTAAAAAAATACTCTCTTGTCTTGAGAAGAACATTTCACTATGTCTATTTTTTGTTTTGGTATATAGTGATACATTTGACGTCCAACAAATTTGATTGAGCCTTTCGCTATATTTGTTTTTGGGATCGAGAGCTTCAGTAGATTATTTCTTGTTTGTGACGTGTGTCAGGATGACGAACCACTGAAAAACTTATACTCGTGAATTGTTTTCTTTACAAAATGGAGAATCAGCGATCCAGAACAGGTCGAATTTGCGCTTTGCAAATCATGAAGACAAAGTATATTCTTCTACTCGCGATTCAGACATCATTATCGACATCGTTGAAGGATATTTACTAGTGTCATTCATTTTTCATTAGCTGTGTTGTTACGCCACTGTAAATTAGTCCAATCCGAATCCCACGCACAACAAGAAAATCCCAACTATTTCACCGACTAAAAACGACTCGTTTCGCGCGACCCTAAAGGGCTGAGGCCCATATCCATGTCGGCGTGAGTTAGTGGCTATTTGGGGTTTCCACAGGGTTAATCCTGCGCATTATGAGGTCTCTCATAGATTTTTCCGACGATTTATCGCTCAATTAATCATAGCAACTGCACAATCCATATCATGTAGGAACAAGAGAGAAAGTTCATAAACACATAGGTCCGATCTGTATAGATTTCCATCCTCATAAACGATAGAGTTCCAGGAGAATTAATTTTAATCAACACCAGATTTCAATGTTCGCCATTAATGACATATTCACAACAATGCCCTTATTTGTCAGGTACAAAAGACCCTAACAAAGAATCAAAGTGTAAACTAGGTAACCATTATAATTTCCAATTTCTATAGACGCTATCACGTCATGATTTCACAGTAACCTGTAAAATGCTAATCTATGAAAGCATCATTCACACACAATGTGGTAGTTGAAAAAGTAAAAACACGAAACTGAAAGCATTCCCTCGTCGCAATATTAGTTATGGTGTATGATGAAAAGCGGCCTATAAAGACGACAATGGAAATAGACTGGTCAGCAATTCAACTAGTCCTCTGATGTTAGATAATGTCCGTTGTTCTAGCCAATCTTCAGAAAATATTCCAATCATCGATAATCCACAGATATCTCTCAATACTTTGCGAATCTTGCAGATATTTTGGAATATTTTTGGTTATAAATATTTGGAAACTTCGGAAACCTCACGAATCGTGAAATTTCCACGAATCTTCAGGAATCTTCTCAGTCTCTTTGATAAGCTCACAAATCCTTTAGAGACATAATAATCTTCCACCAATAATGAAAATAGAAAATTCTATTGACGAAAACGGAACAAGGCCGATTCGACATAGTTCTCGTTTTCAGAAGAAAAAAAACGCTCGAACTGGTCGATTTTTATTTCGAGAGGAAAATATTTTGGGCATGTTTTCAACTTCCTCATTTCAAACCCCTCGGAGGGATGAGCTCCAACCGTCGAATCTCAAAAGGAATTTTAAGGGGTCAAGTGATACATCATTTTGAAGGTAATCGAAATCTCTCACCAACGCTTCCTTGTTTTTGGAAATCAATGCAGCTGGTGATGGAAAGTAACGCTTTTCTCTATTTCTCATTTTGTAGTTAGAACGATGATCATATAAGAAGTGCCTTCTGTGATTTATTCAAATCCTGTCCTATTCATCATTACATAAAGAATAATTTATTTTAATGTCAGTTTCTTGATCTCTCAGTGAAATGCATGCTTTGTTTTGTTCTCATTGGGCCACCCTGTATGTATTTTATTCCCAATGTAATGTATGTAATTCAATATGTTATTAATGAAAGCTCAATAATCAGTTCATGATACTTACACCAAATGTGTCTATGCTCGATCTGTGATATTAACCTACCCGTTATGTGATAATTAGTTACCCGATATGACACATTTACCCACCTGATATGTGAGATGTACCGAAATTGTGATATTTTTCTCCTCTATAGAACCAGAGAAAGGTTCTTTATTGTATGTAAGTATTTTCAAATACTGTTTTTCTTACTTTTGAAATAATTTTTTCAGCATGTTCAAACTCGATCCAGAGTACCACGTACAAGCTGACTATTTAGATCAGCTTCTGTGGGAATTAACAGTTTATTTACAGACACATTCTACTGATGTATAAGCATAAATGTTTACTTCAATGATCATATATTATTTATCATTTGATTATTATTTCCAGATATCTCCAAAAACGCGTTTTGGTCCACCTCAATCTGCGAGTGCTTTACACCATCCACCCGAAAACGAAACACAATCGATCACGCCGCCTCATAGTCGTCCCGATCGTGCAGTATTTGTTTGTAGTCGCAGGAGGCCATGGATACCCATACCGGCCGAATAATTCATGGAGTAAGAGGCACGAGACCATTAATGATTTAGGGTGCGTGCAGAAAGATCTACCCTCTGGAAGAAGGGTCCTGTAAGATTGACTCCATCCATAAAATTTTGATCCCACCCCTGCACATTCATGCACGCAATAAAACATCGATATTTTGACGACAATATTCGATGATTAAACAACGAAGAAATTTGTTAAGGAGGGTGAAACTCCTGGTATCAGGTTGGTTACTAGAAACCGGCATTCTTCGACTGGATATATAGGAACCATCAACTATGTCACATGTCATATGATTGTCAGTTATCTTGTGATTTATATCAATCGTTCCAGGCTTTCATGGCGACATCTCCGTCCGGGTTTTTGTGAGCCATTTTTCCCGAATGAGGATGAAACGCGAGGATTTACGACGTTGTGAGGAAATACATATCAACAATTCGAAGCATGAGCATATTCTTGTATTAAAATAGAATGGGACAGGGCTTCTTCGCACGCAGGAAAGACTCGGATCAACGGGAATATAGAAAGTTTGCCAATGATTCCATCCTCTCTCTGCCGGAGAACTCTCGGAATACCAAAGATGGGACAACTTTTGATTGCCGAGAGAAGGAGTGGAAAGTAGATTACTGGTTCGGACAGGAAATAAAAGATTCAGTTTAGCACACTATACGAACAAAAGTGATGATGAAATTTTCATCTGAACGGCTCAACAGCAAGAACTGAGAGTATCTCGGATTCATAATAACGTTATGACTTCCTTTGCAGAACTGATGACCATTCCAAAAAATAGAAATTGATGCGCTGAACAAAACCACCATAATTCGAGAGCACGGAATTGAAATTGACTTTTGCATTCGTCTCTTACGACTGATGAAAAGAGGTGTTACGAGAACTGCCATTCGGTTAGCGATAATGTTTATAGCCAAGCTTTATTACTCATAAACTAGCACTATCGAATCACCTTATTCTATCCATTCGATACCTATGAGTCACGTAGAATAAACAGAGTGCGACAATTTGAGAAGCATTATGATCCAATCCTACGGAGCTGACTAACATGGCTCCGTGAAACTCTTCAGCTGCTTTGGTCGTGCACATCGGAGGAATGTTTTTGGATTTTATCTTCAGAGTTGAGAGGTTATGAGGTCTCTAGCCTGAGGCTTTTGCGAAGCAGCCCTCGCAATGGACCTCACATGATTGTCCCAAGAAAGTGCGCTGGTGATGATGATACCATGAGCATGGATATAGACGACTTCGTGAGAGTGGTACCTGACATCATCACACAGTGCATTCTGGTGAAGATACAAGCTTGAGTTTTTGTTGAAACTAACTCTGTGACCTCTTGAGATGACATAGGCTCTCCAGTGGAGAAGGCGGTATGACTTACATATTCAACAAACCTCACATGGTTAGAAGGTACTTCTGCTTCAGTTCCAATTTGCATGAGAATCAATCCTTACTCCCAACTGAATGGATTATTTGTTATAAATCGCTCCATCATGAGAAGTCTAAACAGGTTTAAACGTGCTAGTGCTTTCAGTTTCTTCATCTTGATTCTTCATTATCCATTCTCCATCTTCAGTTTGCAGGAGCAGACCACATTTTGTCGAATGGACAGCCTGAGCCAGACTCTTGAAGTTGATAAATATCCAAACTATCCGAGTGTAAATGTTGGAAACAGTTTTATTGCCTGTATATAGCGCGACTCTGTTTTTTTCCTGTTCAATAGACCGATTGCTGTCGTACGGAAACATATTCTCCTGACACTTTGGCCGAAGATCGGTGGACTGCCAATAAAATATTTAAGAGTAACAGGCCGTTTCGCGAGAGTCTTCGCTTGGCTGTTAAATTGAGACGTTCTCGGGACCTGAACCTCATGTTTTCTTTATTACCGACAGGGCTACCGACGGACAAATGGCAGACCCGCCACACTATAAATGCTGGCACGTAGTGTAGAGGCAGGTCCGGAGTCCTTCACAAACAGAAAAAACAACTTAGTCTGCTAAAATGTCCTAACTCTCGCAACATATAAACTAAAATGATTACGATGAACGACACTTATATTCATTCTGCTCAAGTAATAAGAGACTTTACTGGTCCAACCCACTGCTTGAAATTTAAACACCGCCAAAGACATGACATTGCGAGTTTGAGAAAAAAGTCAGATCAGATAGATGACAAGACCGTTCACTGTCTCCTGCGGAGTCACCTATATAGGATGGACATATTCATGGAAGAATCCATTAGACAATCAGTTTTCTCCCAATGGAAAAAACTGATGAGGAGGCTATTAGGACTTATCGAGGTAACAATACTATTCACCCAAGCCAACAGCACGACTAGGAATACGATAACACCAAATACCATTCACAATGATACTAAAACGCAGTGACTGAGCTAAGAAACCTGGGCTGGTCATTCTGATTGAATCAATCAACCCACTGCTCAGACTGCGTTAGGTTGGAATGAAGGAAATAATATTAGATTTCATGTGATAGGAGGAGGTCCAAAACCAGAGCATGTAATCTTGCCGAACACACAATCGAAATTGCTTATATAATTCCATAGTTTCCACGAAGAATTCATGATTACAAATAAATGAAAACAAACCTATAACTGGCCTAGTCCGGTCCTTATCGGAAGGGAAGAAATGGGGTCCAATATATATCGCTTTCCAGACAAGCAAGTTGAGTTATTTGTATGGACAAGAATAATTTTCTGTAGGAACATACCTTGGGGGGAAGTATCGTGATGTAATAGATCCCATACCTCACATTGGACTGAAACTCTTCCGACGAATAAGATACCTACTCACGTTGTAGATATTGATGAAGGAGGCTATAACCAAGTGTTTGAAAAAACTTCCGAAGATGGAATGAATACTGGATGAAAACCGAGTTTTCTTGTCGTTCCATTCAATTCCAAGAACATAATCTTCCCCTGTTGCCTTGAATTCCTTTGTGGGTAGAACCCATTACCCCGGCGCGCGTTTTTGAAAGGATTATTATGTATTAAAATTCCATAATGACTGCATGAAAATGTGTTTCTGAAAAGGGAGCGAATAAATTCTGGTATAATGGAGACGGATGAACGAAAATCGATCAAGCGTTTTTGAGGCGACCTCGATTCAGGTTTTCTATGCGCCATAAAATGGGCACGAGCACGAAAAAACTTGGGCCAATTAGGCTGAATTCAAAACCTGGATATGAATCAATCAGGCAAGGCCATGCTTTGATGTTCCTGGTCCAACCAATAGCGTTGACACTTCTCCATGTTCGATATCATGAAGGTCACGCAACAGACATCCAATAAGCGTAGTCGCCATCATTCAACAATGACAAAGACAGATGTCGTCTGACAGATGAAAAATGACAGTCGACAAAGGACATGTGAGTCACCAAAATGTCAAATAAATGGATTTATATTGGTACCAACATATAGTCAAGATCTACCATTCAGCATTTAAACTAGAAGTTATGCAATGAACAGTATATGTATCCCTAGCCAAGAAAAATGTCAATGAGAATCCGATCTGAATCTTTAACTTCTTCTATTGTTCGAAGAATATATTTTTGCTTTTCGTTACTTTCTGACACATTTGACATCAAATGTGTTCTGAAATTCCATAGATGACTCTATCAATATTCAAATTTCCTGTCTTCTGAACTGTGGAATGGGGCCCAAACCTAGATAAGTGATATTATTTACTCACTCTGGGTCTGTGAAACTGACTTCAGTTTCTCATATCAATTATCAAAAGCTTTTATCGAATAAACTGTTTCCCTATAGGAATAACTATATTATTCTTCTGCAGATAACTCGGAATGAGTATGAGTTCTGTATTGAGAGCACTCATAAATATGACATATAACCAATGACACCTGACAAACGGCATACAATGTATTACGGATGACACTTGACAGATGGCATATGAAAGATGAAGGATGATAGGTGACAGGTGGCGTATGGCATGTAATGAATGAAGTATGACATTCGACAGATGAAGTATGCGAAGTTGTGCGTGACTAGATTCTGAAGTAATTTCTTCTTGTTCAATTTCGTGCATTCATGCAACTGTCTTCAGGTTATTGGAGAATAAATTCCAACAAAACTGTATATCGGGGAACTGAGTACCCAACAAGGGGATCGAATATTTTGTATCATTATCTATGGATGCACGCATCGTGTTCTAGACGATGTTTTCGTGCCAGGCAGATGCCAGGACGAACATATAACTTGCGATATTTTTCTGAGGCTTGAAAATCGCACGCTACCGATTATATCGACTATACTTTTTATGACAGATGATGGAACGGAACTATCGCAAGCAGTTTTGCGATATATTGAAGACGATATGAAAATATTTCCGAGAATGGGGAGTTTATCACAACAACACGAGATTGGAGAGCTCAGAATTGTATCGAAATACCGACATGAGAGAAAATCGCTGCAGGGTCTCTCTCCAACCAGACTTTATCTAGCTTACGTGCACTCTACATTGAGTTATGTCTTTTCGATACTATCGATAAGATTAATAAATATTTTGCTCAAGTTTCGGTTTGCCACATTTTTTGAAAATTAAAATCGATCACTCTGGGTTGACGTCTACTGAAATACAACTAGAATAGATACATATTGATTCCCTGCTCCTCTAACGATGATATAATGTATCATCAGAAGGATATTTCCAAACATCTGCTACAGTCACACATTGTCTAGATATATCGCGTCCTCTATGCAGATCCCTCTACCTGTTTATTAGATACTCAGGATCTAAGAGAATTCCTATCAGGCCCTTTGTCACCTGATTACAGTGAGGATAGAATATCCTAACCTCAAAAATTGAAAGGACTCCACGAATTCCGTAAAATTCCCGTACGCTCTAACCAAATCCTCTTTCAGAAACTGATCTGGTCTGCATCAGAGGAATGAGTATGAGCATTAGTTAACTTCAATGAAATTGCAATGTTCCATCAGTATACAGGGTGATTCCAATCCATCTTTCGGAAGAATTAATTTATCTGAACCAGAAATTTTGTGTCAAGTCAGAGTGTAATTGTAACTTCGTTTTCCGTAATTTGAGAAAGGCATTTTTACTTGTGAAATCGTGAAGAGTGTAAAGTTGTCTCCGAGGAAAATTTGTGTATTATTCCCAGAGTCCAACTGGAAATCTTCTAGAGCATCTATACATACATATAAAGGCAGTCAGGTGGTCGAGATGGTCGAGCGAGTAATCATGAGGTCGTGGGTTCGATTCCTGTCTGGCCGTTGGATTTATTTATGCGCTCTAAAATGTACATCATACATTGTACTATCCCAAATGCCATAGTGGTTTGGATCCCACTTGTATATACCTTAGATCCCCGTCTCCTTCACTCGCACAAGCCCTTCAGGGCTTCTGAGGGTTGCTTCGGCAACTAAGGAGATGAGTAACTGTTTGGGACTGTGTTCTTTATTTTATTTGTCTATTCCAACTTTTGAGAAAACCAGGGGTTGTGAATCTCTGTCTTTATTTCGTTGGAGAAAAAACTCGTCAATCTCATATTTCATCAACAACTGAACTCTCATTGTGTATATCGAAACCATCACAACATGTTTTTGACATTAATCAAAATCATTAGAATGATGTATACAAAGTAAATAAATATACAAAGTGATACAAATCAAAAATTAAACAAACTGTTCCTCAACAGTAACAATAACAATGGTTTCGTAGGGAAATATCAGACTGTTGACGATCTTTATCTATGTCTGTCCTGCTAATATGTCCATCACTGGCCCTTTGTCACCCAACTCGAGTAACAATATTGCAATCTCGTAACAATGTGCACCTTGCAATGTCCGACAAGCATTCGAGGAACAATGCAGTGCAAATTCCGACACAGCTTGCGCGTACATAGTTTATTATTGTGTTTGCATTCGTATGTGGAGCGATTGGCCAAGATAATGTCCACCAGATATAATGGGCGTTTGATGAATTTCTAGGATGATTCATGGTGTTTTGCATCGAGATGATTGAGTATGATCGAATACAATTCGACAAACCTCAAGTCAATACTCTACATCATTGGTTCATTTTAAGGCCATGATTTATCTTCGGGTTTTCCCTATTTTGTCGTGATGTGACTTTACTGACAGTTGCACAAATCCACCAATCGTGCACATGGAATAGATCCAACTTTCCTTCGAACAGCAGGGAGTAAATCAATCCAAGACATCGAATTATACTTTTTTGTACAAATGTACACTTTGACAAACATTTTTATGTGGAAGATGTGAACACTGTCCCATTGATCTGCTATCAATGGTCTTTGGAAACAATAACAACTTCGTCATCCCACATTAATATTCACTTACAACGAGAATACAATCGTTCTGTATCGAAAACTCACGGGGAATGTTTGTAGTTCAACATTATCTTGAAATGTTCAAGTTGTTTGGCATCTGGGAGGTTCCTTATTTTGGCGCAATCCAAGCAGGATTGCATGAGGAACGCGTGAAATCCATACGGATACAAATAGGGAGCCGAATAAAAATGACATCTAAAAATATTCTGGAGCATGTGCTCAACATAAACATCGGTGAAACGCTGTATATCCTGGATGACAGGTTAATAGCGGTTTTCGCTTCATCATTACGCATTGTCGACGAATCTATGTTAATTCAATGGCTCTTCTATAGCTTTAATTCCCTATAACAGCTCAAAATTGCTAGCCGCTATCCTTCCTATCTGATATGATCTCTAGCATCTCACTATTTCTATGATAATGATATATTTTTCAATGTTGACAAGACAGCAATTCTTCATTTTCATCATCGTCAGAATAATATAGAACCGCTTGGCTGTGACGTGTGTATAATAACTATACTTTGAGAAATAGGTATGATCCCATTAAATTTTTAGCGTTGAATTTCGATGCTTCAAATATGCTCTGGCTATGTTCTCTGTGAAAGTTCTGTACAAAAAATGTGTGTTTCGGACAAGAAAAAACCGTATTGATAGATGGTATTGGCAAAGTATCGAGAAAGGAATTGATGGAAACAGTTTCTTCGATATCAAATTTTGACAACGCCATGTATATTTATATTTGAATCATGTGTATATATTTCAAAATGAACTTCAAAATTACTCCTCTTGTTCCTGACTATATTGGTCCCAAGATGTTCAATCATTTACCTGATGTTATAGAAATAGTGAATCCATGTCTTTATTCAGGCGTAGGCTTGGAACTTTTGAACTTGAGAAATTTCTTCATAGTGAAGGAGAACTTTTCTCTAGTCTTTGAGTTAGATAAATTGACTATTTTTATATAATATTTGTATTATCAACAGAAAAATGAATGATTTATTATAATCATTGCCCTCAAACATATTTTTCCTTCCTATACAAGATTCTAGTTTCTGTCAGTTTTTAATTAGTTTCAAGTACCATTCAACTAATTGTGAACTGAATGAATCATGAAATAAATATTCTAATTTCCATTTCAGTTGACCATCAAGGAGTTTGATTTGAATCCAAGCAGAGTATGTCGCAACTCCTTTTTGAGTACACATGATCAAAACGAGCTGTTTTCAATCTGCCTAGGCGCCATTTTCGAAGATTTTGGTGTTAGCGGTGTCATGTAGATCCTGAAATACCATCGAACTAAAAAAAAATCCGGCCAAGGGACACAGTGTACATATATTATCATGCTTAGTTTCCTGTTCATTTCAACAATTCGGGGGAACATACTTCAGGACATTCATGAAATGTCTCCGAATTTTTTCTCATAACGCGGGAGCGTTGCCAACTACACCCACTTGAGTACGGCATACCATCGTAACCGTGAACGGAGTACCTATCTCGAAAAAAAATCCCTTCCTAATTGCCTCCTGAAGGAACCTCGACGTCCCGAAACATCCTCTTCAACAAGGCGAAGTGAGACGTTATCCCAAACTTGGACCGCAACTCCATACCAACACATTATTATACGATATGCTCGGATGGGGGTGGAAAGGGGTGCAGTGGCGTGGCTATGGTCGGGCAGAGGAGACAAGAAGTCAGGTGAAAAGAGTCGATTGATGAACTAAAGTTACTCATCGAATATGGAATAGCAAGACGTAAATAAAAATAAAATACGAAAAAAAAAACAAGACAATGCACGAAAAAATGGTGTACAAAATAAATCTGTAGGAAATTTCTTGGTGAGAATGTTCATATGACGGAGGGTGTCTGAATTTAATACTCTGATACAGAATAAAAAGATACATTTCATTTTTTGAAGTCATTTGCATCTATTTTCGTAACGCCAAGGTAAGCGATTATATAGTTGTATGCTGTGAGAATTTTTGAAAGTTTTTGCCAACCGGTATTGAGGTGGAGAGAGTTTTATGTTTATGGAAATGTGAATTTAGTTATTGTTCATTTTTATCGTTGGGATGATAACGACATACAAGGTGGCCCAATGAAAACGAAATAAGGTATGCATTTTAGGGATCAAGGAACTGACATCAAAATAAATGATTCTTTATTTAATGTTCGATAGGACAGGATTTGAAAAAAACACATGAGGCATTTTTTAGATGAACATTGTTCCAACTACATAATGAGAAATAGTGATGAAAGGGAAAAAAGCGTTACTTTCCATCACTAGCCGATTATTTTCGTGAACCTGTTTCCTCGTGAACTACTGCATTGAATTCCAAAAACAAGGAAGCGTTGGTGAGAGATTCTGATTACCTTCGAAATGATGTATCACTTGACACCTTATCCCATTTGAGACTCAAGGGTTAGAGCTCTCCCCTCCGTGGGGTTTGAAGTGGAAAAGTTGAAAACATGCACAAAATATTTCCCCCTCTAAATGAAAATCGACCGGTTCGAGCATTTTTTTTTCTGAAAACGATAACTATGTCAAATCGGCCTTGTTTCGTTTTCATTGGGCCACCCAGTATACTATGATATTGTTGGTATAGAGGCCTACGATGGACCCTTTACAGGGTGTTAATTGAGTATGCACAATACATCCAACAGACGATTATTCGAGCGAATTCGAGACAAAAAGTTCGTATAAACATGACTCCTAACTTGTTTCGTTTTCAAGATACAAGGCGTTCAAGTTTTGTCGAAAACTTATTTTGGCTTTGTGTTTGGACCAGGCTTCTTTTCCAGTGAATCCATACTGGAAATGAGAGAGTAGATATTCATCTTGAACGGTAACATTTGAAAATAAAATCCGCGTAGATTTGACTTTTCCGATAGTGATGGATGTCGCACCAGGAGCCGATCAACTCTAGCTACGCCACTGACGGAGAGAATCCGAATAGGATTTCGGAACGGAGGGTCACGAACTTACAGGGACTCCGAGTACCTTCGAATAGAACGGTGGTAGGAATGAGAAATAAATCGGATGGGATTGCGCGAAAATGTTTCGATGATCGTCCTAGAATTAAAAAAAAACATTTTCCTCGAGGTTTGATTTCAAATTTCCTCTAATGATCTGTTATGCAACTCAACCAAAGAAGAATCCATCCTTCGATGATTTCAAAAACTCAATATAAGAAATTTGCTCCGATATTGTATTTGCATTTGTTTCAATTATCTGAAATGTGTATTTCCAATTTTCGGTTGAAAGATCTCGGTCCTCCGAATAGCCTTCTAGGACATTTCCTGATAAATATATTTCTCCCTATCCCTCTCTCTGTCTCTCTGAGAAAAAAATATCTACGAGCTTTGATTGTCAGTTAGCGAGACTGGAGCATATTAAAACAGCAATAAACAAGGCGAATTTGGATTCAGCGGAACTGATCACATCACGAAGAATCGTGCAATGAAAATTTTCGTGTAACAGGAGACCACGCGGTGTAATTCAATGAAATTTGCTGTAGTCTTTGATATGAAAAATTGGAATTCTGATTTTCGTAATAGCTAGTAAAAGCTTTTTTCTGGAAGTAAAACCAACTATTGTTTTTCGAACAGGATAACTTACAAATTGATCAACGATTTTCAGAAGAAGAGTGTGGGCACATTCGTAAGATTTTCTTTCTCGAAATTCACGAGAGGTCAATGAATAGAATAGAATAGAATCAAAGAGCTTCAGCGTACGGTCGATGAAAAATATACTACTTTCTGACCGTCTTAAACTTCCCAGAAACTAAATTAGACCCGCCAAAAGAGATATTGATGTCGATATTTTCCGTTTCTATCAAAACCGATCGATCAAAGGATTCGGTTTCATTCTTATAGAAAACTTTCAATTATCGATGAAAAATGGGATCCATCCACAAACAAATTATTCAGAGTACCCCACCGACCAAATATTTTGATTCACTTATGTTGTGGTAATTGTTCAGGCACGCTATAAATCATACTTTTCATTCCTTTCTTCCTTTGTGTTGTGCGACGATGTAGTAGGAAAACTTCCTATTAAATTTCCTGTACTCTTTGTTCGCAATTTCTGCCAAGAAAACAGAAGCATGACATTGTCAAACTGCATTTTCATAAGCGTATCTCAGGGAAGCATCATACTGTTCATTATTCAATATAAAATCGATCAGAATAGGCCAATCTGACCAATCAAGAATTAAAAACAACGTGTTCTATCAATTCTGATGGTGTTTTTGACTATGAAAATCTAGCAACAACAAACCTGATCTGCTCTAGAGTCCATTTCAGAACCGTTCTCGAGATATTTTCGCGAATAAGTCACTTCCTATAACTCGGAGACCAATTGAGGAGGATTAGATCGAAATTCAAGATGATGAAATTTCACACAGGAAATTGGACCACTGCAATTTTCCACTCGTATTTATTGCCCTGGGAGAACCCCAGGAGGACGCCTCTGACCATCCCAGTTTCCTCATTACGAATAAAGCCGAAATCCATTATGAAAATTCGTTTCATAAAAGACACACCCACTGTGGCGAATTACTCACACACAGTATCTGATATTGAACAATATCTCAGTGTATCTCGCAATTAGCGGAGTGGGAGCGCGACGGGATATTGGAATAAAAATTGGATTAAAAATTGGATTTTGGTCTGCCGCCTGCCTACCTGTTAGACCTAAATGGCATACTGAAAAACCAGAATCTGTTTTTAGGTACGTAATGCCCGTTTCCTTGGGAAATCTGTATGAAATTGAATTTTACGGAAATTAGATTTCGAGCATTTAATGGATTCCGTTTTATGTGTGGGAAAACACTCCCCTCTCGACGTCGCCTCATCAAAGAATTCTATATATAATCGATTCAATTAATATCGGATCATTTTGTGACAAGATTATAATAATTATATTATATTTATCCCAATTTACAAAAATTTTCATTGTTGTCGACGGATGATCTGTGGACGCGTAATTTGTTTGATTTCCTGAAATTTATTTATGCACCAAGTGCTTTAGGTCACATGATGGGAGTCATCATCAAATAACGATCGTGGTGTATATGAAAAATTTAATTTTTCAATTGAGTAGTTCAGTCTAAAAATAGTTGAGACATATTAACTGAATAATTCATAACTAACCTCTCTGGAGTGAATTTCACATCACTCCAAGAATATATGAAATTAGAACTTACTTCCGTAACTTGTCATCACCAGTTTTGAACGCCCCGAAAATTATTCCATCATATTCTATGATAATCAATCTCTATTTCATGTTTGTAGTCCACCAGAAGGCAGTCATTAAAATTCAATGTTTTCCTTCTGCAAAGTTCACTTGTATTTGGTTTCTTCAACTACAGAAATCAATACAATCTCGAATACAGTCATTTTCATTTTGTTCCATGCTAAGCTTTTTGAAGTTGTAGTACTTGCTTAGATGTTTCAAATGTTATACACACTGATCTATAGTTTCGTTGACTTGTCTCCTAATAGATGTCTTGCAAACACTTCATTCGGTTGCTTCTGCTACGATTACTAACAAGAACTGTCGAATAGCGACAAGCAACTATAACAAAACGAAGTAGTTTCAAGGATGACAATCATCCCACTATCCAATCAATCGAATACCAAGAGTTCAGTGCGAATTGTAGGTGATGCATGTGTCTGTCTGATTCACCCTCCACCGGCCATTATAGAAGCTTCATCCCTTCGATGTATTATCGATCGAACGAATCAAATTATCGCGGAGATATGGACCATTGTAGAATCAATGGAAACTAATAGAAAGCGATTATGGGAATGCATTTTGTCAAGAACTGAATGTGACAGGTAATACTTCCATCTGAACGAGTTTCAATTATTATTCCGCGATGATGGCTGATGATTTTCGGATTACTGCAGTGGAGGAACACAAATCTTTCGAAGCCGCATCGATCGAGACGGAAATTAATCAGACATAGAATATTACATTTACAGAGAAAAAGTTTTATCGATCACCATTGCAAACTCTCGAGCGTTTTGGGACAAGTAAATCACTCAATGATTTTCTTGCAATCGATACTTGTCATGGTGAGCAATTATATTCCAAATGAGATAATACATTGTCTACTTTTTCTTGTCCAGTCAGGTATAAGTTTACGCCTCTGAAAATGAAGAATTCGTAGATCAATGAAGATAAATATGCCTTTCTCACACTCTCCACCAGAAACTTGTAGTGCCTATACAGGAAAACCACATGCAACAGAAAAAGATCTAGAAATTGCAAGTTGTTTTGGAGAAAAATAATGTTGTCCTCCCTACAAATATAAACACGAATTCATTGAGCGTAATATTGCGAACTATTACTATTAGAATAAAAAAAAACGATTGATGAAATTCATCTGAGCGACAAATTGGTAATGAGGAAAATTTTACCATTCAGAAACCGAAACTGCAGTAAGTTCTGCTCAGATGACAAAGCCGGAGATGTAACTTTGCACCTTGAACTGTACCGTAGATGGAATTAGAAGCTTTCACCCTAATTTGGTTATTTGTGTAGTCCTGATATAAAATCAAACGCACTACAGGTATAAGCGCAAGATAATCCATTGTTGATGATCAATGAGGTAAAATAGCTCTGATTCAAAGCAATACACGGCTAACTCTAGCTTAGCCACCCGACAATAATGCCACAACTAATCAAACGAATGCAAACGTTTGATAGCACTGTATTCCATCCTGATGGATTAACAGATAAATATCGATTTCTACGCGGACAAATAACGTTGAACACGAATATGACTAGGTAGGTAGGTAGTCATTATATTATGTTCCATTTCGTTTTATCGTCAGAGAAAATAAAAACTGGGTCAACTACGCTACATTAGTCAAAAGCGGTGGCATATATTATGCATGGTGTACTTACAGCCGCCATTTTCGTTATTAACAGTAGGTAGTAATGGTGAATGCTAGGAGGAGCCTCATACAATTTCCACGAAGGATACCATTATTTTTTAATGAACATACCTGGAACAAGAAAATATAATTAGATGTGTACCTACGACGGTTAGAATGCAATCGTTAGAAAAAAAACATAAGGTTGGGAACATATATATGTCGTATTTGCGAATTGCACAATACACAGGCGAGTGAGTAGCAAGTGAATTACCAAACGAATTCCCGATGAATTCTCATTGTTACAGGACAGTTTTTGGACCTGCGGATGAAAAATCTGCTGGGAGTTTTGTGGAAAGAAATGGCTCCAATAGACTGTGGGACATCGCAAGTCGATAGACACTCTGCATACATAGTTTTGACTGTCATTGTAGCAATAGCAGCAACAACATTCGTGATTATATTTATGAAAATGTACTGAAACAACTGTGAACTATACCTCATACTGATACTGAAATGTACTGTGAATTAAACCTAAAATTAGTGATATAAAAAATGAATCGATCTAATATACCTTCTAGGAATGTTTGACGTTACCGTAATGAATATTTCGATCGCAGTTTCGTTTTCTACGGGTCCGTATGAGTTGGTTGTGATTTTTTTGAGGAATAAGTGACAAATTCCAAATTTCGAAGATCCGATGATACGATAAATATGTACCTTGGAGTTTCAGACATGAGCAATTTTTTTTTATTTTCTGATCGAATCTCTTGACAGTTCGCAATATAGATGAAGATTGAAAGAGAAATCGATCTGTGTTCATATTGGGTCACGAGGACCCACCGTTCCGGAGATATAGCACCTCGAATTGAAAATAGTGAGCTTTTGGCAAAAATAGCAACTAGGAGCCAGATTAGTCGGTTATCGAGACGAATTCGTTGTCTACGGGCCCGAATCAGTAGTTGTGATTTTTTTCAGATTTTCAAAGTAATAAATAGAAATTTCGAATTTTCCAAGCTATGATTATCCGATAAATGTGTACCTTGGACATTCTGACATCAACAAAATTTCGCATTTCCTGAACGAATCTTTCGAAATTCAGTGATCTAGATGAAAATCGCACGAGAAATCGATCTGTGGGTCGGTCGACTCCGTGGGACCAACCGTTCCAGAGATATAGGGCGTCCAAGTGGAAATAGTGCGCTTTTTGGCAAAAAACGCAATTAGGAGCGAGATTACTCCGTTATCGAGACGAATTCATCAATTTCGATCTCAGATTCGTTGTCTACGGGTCCGAATCAGTGGTTGTGAATTTTTTCAGATTTTTAAATTGATAAATAGAAATTTCGAATTTTCCAAGCTATGATTATCCGATAAATATGTACCCTGGACATTCTGACATCAACAAAATTTCGCATTTCCTGAACGAATCTTTCGAAATTCAGTGATCTAGATGAAAATCGCACGAGAAATCGATCTGTGGGTCGGTCGACTCCGTGGGACCAACCGTTCCGGAGATATATGGCGTCCAAGTGGAAATAGTGCGCTTTTTGGCAAAAAAACGCAATTAGGAGCGAGAGTACTCCGTTATCGAGACGAATTCATCGATTTCGATCTCAGATTCGTTGTCTACGGGCCCGAATCAGTAGTTGTGAATTTTTTCAGATTTTCAAAGTGATAAATAGAAATTTCGAATTTTCCAAGCTATGATTATCCCATAAATATGTACCTTGGACTTCCTGACATTAACGAAATTCCGCATTTCTCATACGAATCGTTCGAAATTCTGTAATCTAGATGAAAATCGAACGAGGAATCGATCTGTGAGTCAGTCGACTCCGTGGGACCAACCGTTCCGGAGATATAGGGCGTCCAAGTGGAAATAGTGCGCTTTTTGGCAAAAAACGCAATTAGGAGCGAGATTACTCCGTTATCGAGACGAATTGATCAATTTCGACCTCAGATTCGTTGTCTACGGGTCCGAATCAGTGGTTGTCAATTTTTTCAGATTTTTAAAGTGATAAATAGAAATTTCGAATTTTCCAAGCTATGATTATCCGATAAATATGTACCTTGGACTTTCTGACATCAACGGAATTCCGCATTTCTCATACGAATCGTTCGGAGTTCGATGATCTGAATGTAAATCGAACGAGGAATCGATCTGTGGGTCGATCGACTCCGTGGGACTGACCGTTCCGGAGATATAGGGCGTCCAAGTGGAAATAGTGCGCTTTTTGGCAAAAAACGCAATTAGGAGCGAGATTATTCCGTTATCGAGACGAATTCATCAATTTCGATTTCAGATTCGTTCTCTACGGGTCCGAATCAGTAGTTGTGAATTTTTTCAGATTTTCAAAGTGATAAATAGAAATTTCGAATTTTCCAAGCTATGATTATCCCATAAATATGTACCTTGGACTTTCTGACATTAACGAAATTCCGCATTTCTCATACGAATCGTTCGAAATTCTGTGATCTAGATGAAAATCGAAGGAGGAATCGATCTGTGAGTCAGTCGACTCCGTGGGACCAACCGTTCCGGAGATATAGGGCGTCCAAGTGGAAATAGTGCGCTTTTTGGCAAAAAACGCAATTAGGAGCGAGATTACTCCGTTATCGAGACGAATTGATCAATTTCCACCTCAGATTCGTTGTCTACGGGTCCGAATCAGTAGTTGTCAATTTTTTCAGATTTTTAAAGTGATAAATAGAAATTTCGAATTTTCCAAGCTATGATTATCCGATAAATATGTACCTTGGACTTTCTGACATCAACGGAATTCCGCATTTCTCATACGAATCGTTCGGAGTTCGATGATCTGAATGAAAATCGAACGAGGAATCGATCTGTGGGTCGATCGACTCCGTGGGACTGACCGTTCCGGAGATATAGGGCGTCCAAGTGGAAATAGTGCGCTTTTTGGCAAAAAACGCAATTAGGAGCGAGATTATTCCGTTATCGAGACGAATTCATCAATTTCGATTTCAGATTCGTTCTCTACGGGTCCGAATCAGTAGTTGTGAATTTTTTCAGATTTTCAAAGTAATAAATAGAAATTTTGAATTTTCCAAGCTATGCTTTATCCGATAAATATGTACCTTGGACTTTCGAATCGTTCGAAATTCTGTGATCTAGATGAAAATCGAACGAGAAATCGATCTGTGGGTCGGTCGACTCCATGGGACCAACCGTTCCGGAGATATAGTGCCTCAAAGTGAAAATAATACTGTGCTTCCATTCAAAAAACGCACTTAGGAGCGAGATTACTCTGTTACCGTAACGAATTGATTTTTTTCGATCGCAGATTCGTTCTCTATGGGTTCCAATTAGTGGTTATTGAATATGTATATGTACATTTATATCAGTGTATTATATATTTTATTTCAATAGTTATATATTATAACAGTGTAAGTGCGAGATGACAAAGAAAATAGATGAACGAAAACTACCCTGTGACAACCCTTGAAGTTGGTAGGGCAGAATCATCATGGATCTATGTGAGTAGGATCAGTAAGTTCACCCTACATCAGAGCCATCTTTTCTCAGAATCAAACTCCTGGTACTGTAAATACTGCTTAAAGTATCGACTGTTTGCATGATTTCAGAAAAAAACTGGTTTTTCTATGTATAATTCACAGCCAGTCAGGACCGGAACCAATCATCATAAATTTCTCGTCAATCTGAAGATATTTCGCCTCGATCGAATTCACCACGTCGATAGTGTCGTAATATCCAACAGAGCATACAGTTCACTCTTCACAAACATCCTAGGTGTCTCCTCTAATGAATCGTATGAATCAAGCCACAGTTTTGTCTCTGAAAATTCCCGTTCGATACGCCAATTTGTCGGACCATTAACAAAAATGGCATCGAATATACAGATGCGTTACTTCATGCTTGGATGTCATTGATACTTTTCGAGGTGTGAGTGGATGGTATATGATGAATGATGGCCAGGCGAGACGAGATCAAAAATAACAGGCGAACTTTGGATGAGCAGAATAAAAGGAAAAACTATCGTGTTGATGGTGCCTGCCCAATAAATGGCAGAGGTGAAATATGACATGGAGACCACAGATGAAGATCTGTCATGAATATTGGAATGAGCATCTGAAAATCTAGCAACAAGAACTTAAAAAAATTCAATGGAAATCCAATACTTCCTTCCTGTCCTACCAGGATTTTTACCAGTCATCTCGAAAAAATATGCAGAATGATTCGTATTCCAAGCTGATAGTAGATTTTTCTTCGATAGAATCATCAAGAAATATCATTAAAAAATGTATCATTTCTTTTTGAGCAGTATGGAATACTGACAAGGCGTTATTGAATTCATACAGGGTGGCTCAATGAAAACGAAACAAGCTATGCATTTTACTGAGATCAAGGGACTGACATTGAAATAAATGATTCTTTAAGTAATGTTGGATAGGACAGGATTTGAAAAAAAAAACGAGGAGACAGTTCTTAGATGAACATCGTTCTAACTACAAAATGAAAAATAGTGATGAAAGGAAAAAAAGCGTTACTTTCCATGATTAGCAGATTATTTTCATAAACGTGTTTCCTCGAAAACTACTGCATTGAAGTCCAAAAACAAGGAAGCGTTGGTAAGAGATTTCGATTACCTTCAAAATGATGTATCACTCGACCCCTGATCCCATTTGAGACTCAAGGGTTGGAGGGGTTTGAAGTGAAAAAGTTGAAAACATGCTCAAAATATTTCCCCCTCTAAATACAAATCGACCGGTTCGAGAGTTCTGAACGATAACTATGTCAAATCGGCCTTGTTTCGTTTTCATTAGGCCACCCAGTTTCTATTTGTCACCTTATTTCAATGAAGAAGTACGAAAAATGGTGTTTATATTGTGAGACTACAGTGACTTACAGTCCCGTAGTGTTTAATACACTATAAGGAATACATTTTTATTGGCTTTCGTATACTGAACAGTCAATTATGGTGAACATCATTCGTTTTATGTACGTCGCTTTGTTTCACGAACAAGAAAAACAATCATTACTTTGATCTAGTTCGTGTACTGTTCATCTTTCCCACGTTCAGTTTTGTTCATTTCCTACTTTCGTTCTCCATCCACATTTTCAGAACCCTTCATAAAATAGTACGGACTGGTATCATAGATTTAATCTCCCGAGATTATCGGTCGTACATTGCTTCAAAGACCGGCAAAATAGAAAATACCCGAGTGAAAAAGGTGGAAAATCCACAGATATCACACAATGAGGATTGCTCATCATCGTATCTCCATAAATTCACTCTCTCAAACTCATCTATATATAGGGTGTGCCCAGTTCAGTCGAAACATTCAGATGATATTTTTCAAAAAACAAACTATCGTATAGGAACGAACTATAGATTGTATGAATTGTAATATAGCACATGATTTGAAATAGATATTTACGTTACTAGTCCGGTAAGTACACTTTTACAGTACGAGTGAGATGTTTACGGACGAGGCGCAAGCCGAGTCCGGAATTTCGAAACGAGTACTGTAAAAGTTTACCGGACGTGTGACGTATAACATTTTATTTCATACTGCTAAAAAACAAAAATGAACAGTGAAAAATAAAATATTAATCTTTGTTGAAGTGCTACAACAAAAAAATGGGAATGTATCAGCAAGTAGCAACTCCCTAATAAATAATTCATCCAATGGAGCTCCTGGTATCCATATTCATGGGAACGAAAATTCAACAGTTAATATTAATATTAGCAATAAGTAATTTCTGTGTATTGTTTTGCTGTTGAATTTTTAGTAAATGTATTCATGCTTTTGACGCATAACTGAGTTTTCAATATTTACAATCCGGTGAAATTTCATTACGGGATAGTAGCACTTAATGAAATATTACGTGCGCCTATCCTGTAGAAGTCTATTTTCCTGATTGAAATCAGGTACGTAAAGGTATGTTCTATGATGCAGTATGAAATAAAATAAATTACTTGACCTCGAATAAAACTGTTATAACAAGTAGTTATAGCAGTTGGGATGAAGGATGAGATTCCAGATGAAAATTGAGCGTCAACATTACGAGAGATATCAATATTTTGGAGTTTTTTACTAGATCGCGTATCAAACATCTCGAGAAATATTAAATCAAATCTGAATCATTGGGTCTTTTACTGAAGAAAACTATTCAACATGAGAAGAATTTTGGCAAAATTTGCTTCACTCCAAAGATTTTTCATCAGAAAAATACATCCCAATACATTTCATATAGTCAGTCATTTTACCAGAACTCTTGATTCACGATAACGAACAAATGAACTAAATTGATCGTAAAATCATATACTATCGCTGATGTTGAAAATCTGCCAGTGAAGCTTCAAGGAATTCATCTCATGTGAATCAGATATTTGAATTGAATTTCACGCAGGAAAGCACATAGTTTTTTTCAGTACGATTCAATTGGAATAGTTGCTTCTACTCTAATCAAAATTATTGTCATCCTGCCAAAATTGAATGCCTCGGAAATCAGAACTGAAAAATCATCACGAAATAGAGAATCTCCAGGGACAAAGCTGAAGAATTACCTTATGAATCAATTAATCATTTATTGATAAATATTGATATAACGTCACATCAATTCAAAGTTGTAGGTAAAGCTCAATATCGAATTAACATTCAATGGCTATTTTACATTCAGATGTGACAGCAGTCACCTATAGTTCTGCAAATTCCATCTTCAATTCCAACTGCAATGTTCCAAAATTGGGAGACGATCCTGTTTTCTGTCGAGCTACTTTCCTACGGTCCCTGACAGCTGCGAATTATTTGGTGCGGGTGTGGTATGAATTATCACTCAGCAATGTCTTGTTAGCAATTCATTCGAGTTGTGTGGAAGATATTTCGGGATAGTCTCGTTTTATACATTGTTTCAGTGTGAATACATGTAATAGATTCGATGTAATCTTCGTGAACATCATCCAAAAGTAGATACTCTCTGAAAACCGTCGAATATTTTTTTTTGCATGATTAGATTGATTTTTTGGCGTGTAATATCACGTGTCTTGGTTCGCATTTCATTATATGCATTTTGTATTAAGTGTTTCAGGAATTGGGGCGATAAATGGAATAAACTGAGAAAAACAAAACGTAATCAAAGAATCATAATTTCGATGGAAATGAATTGAAAACTATTCTTATTTGCTTCCTAACTATCGTTTGCCACTGACCAGGGGTTAACGACCGACGGATCAACCCAGGTTAACCCCGACGGATTCAATTATTAGGTCAATACACGCTTGGCACTTCGACAAATCACTCCACTAAGGTCAAAAAGAAATTTGATACATAGCGATAGCTTGATACATGTGAGATAAAAAAGTGTTATTTCAATTGTGCAGAGAGGTTTGTGACTATAAAAACATTTGCGATGTGACCAGATAGTTTTCAGCGTAACTTCATTAATCTTCATGATCTCAAGCCAAATATGTTGACTGGTAAAGTTTACAAAATGAAAATAAACTGGATAAATGAACAGTGCAAGAGTGAACGAGATAGTGCCTCCTAAACAAATGGTAAGGAAATGTTAGATTTGTCGAAATTTTTTAAACGGTCGAAAAAAAAATTGTTTCCTATTGAGTCATTATGTTTCATAGAACACCCCATATGGCTGCAATGACAAGCAACATAAGCACATTCGGAATTTCTGCATGTTGTCTTGAAGATAAGTGTATTTGCAGTGTACTGCATGAAGTGATATTTCTCAACATTTGGCTGACAGAGATGCACTATACCCTGCGGAGTTTTGCCAATAAAATACCTGAATGAGAGCATCCGGAACAGTTTTAAATCGATTCTGGCATTGTTCAATATGCGCTGCATTCCTATGTAGGCTCGGATCAAAAGAACGAGGTCCCTTTGGAGCGCATTTGATTAAATTCTGATTCAATTGTGCGCGTTTGATTGTATACCGGAGGTTCGATCGACAGGGTGTGTGTCGACTGACGCACAAAAATATGAGCCAATGGAATACACGACGTGTTGGCACAGGCGAATTAGGCAGGATTTTTATCGAGATCGTTTATTGGTTCATACAGTGTCCTTCAGTGAATTCATGTTCGTAACTGCGAACACGAATGCGGTTGTTGCGGGAATAATAAATTAATGTCTTGACGATCAGGGTAGGAACTTTGAACACTCATAATTGGAAATTCATATGAAACTCTATTCATGGCATACGAACTGTTAGTGGGAAGTGAATGTTCAAATCTTCAGAGAACTCTCTTGTAGAACATCATAATTTTTCAGTACGAAACCTGCTAGGGTTGTTATATACAGAACTTGCATTATTACCACCTTCAAGATCGAGTTCTCGTTTGAATCACAATGAAAATGATATTTTATAGGATATTTACATACGAATGAATGCTTATGAGTCAGGGTATCAAGGTGTTCCATTTGAAAAATTCGATTTGCGGTCAGTTTTCCAAGCGACTGAAATACCTATATTTTCGAATGTATTGAAACAATTAAGATTCGATTTCAGATTTTTCGCAAAATGATTTTAACTATTCATCATCTCAAAAACGGTCAGAAATGAATGAAAACAAATTGGTGGATACATCAAGGGTATGATGGGGATTCAAAAAATTATATCACGTTCAGAGTGTTCCATTAGAAATGTCAAATTGATTGATGATATGATGATATCGTATGATGTATTGATGTATTCCCAATGAAAAAAAAGCAATATTGTTATTTTCAACTACCCGAATCACGTAGATAACAAATATTGGACTTTTGTAGTATATTTGCCCCTTTTATATGTTACACTATTTCATACATGTGGACACCATATTATTTCATTAGATTTTGTTGGCGAATTATCTTCTATACAGCCTCATTTTTAGCTGCTTCTCTCAAGTGAAAACCCAAGGTTGAGCCCTCCAAAAATTGTAATGGGGGCTCGTTATTCAAAAAATATTGTACTATTACCCTCGCGGTACATAAATCGATTTTTGTGATTAGTGAGCTGGTAGTGAAATTCCTGGACAGAACTACGAATCACGTATTTTTCATAGCCTGGAATTATCCGGATTTTTTCCAATTATTCTCAACTCGGTTTATTGAACTACGAGGGATGGGATCAAAGAAGGCATGTACTACAGTGAATGGGTTCCAATTACTTGACACTCTCATTACTGGTATTCGTTATTTGGATTATCCTAGCGTGACGGTGATCTGATTTCAAATGATATACAGGAATTGCAGTGAAAAACTGAGTGTCATAACGAACGGGTTCTGTATATTTATGTGATTCATGAATTCTTGATTTCATCCCCCTCACTAGCTTCTTGAGAAGAATTTTATGAGAATTCCAATTCGTACAGGCTGTTACGAATTAGATAATATGCAGTGGGAGACAGTTGTAGCAAAGTTCAAAATTGTAAATTCAGTATATTTTTTATGAATTCATGTATATTCTTCTTTACGGCATGTTAGCGCCATGAAATTCTCAAAATTTTGATAATTTGGAATTTTCAGTTTTAGTTTAGATTGTTTCTCAAAATTCTGAGATTTTTCATCTCGAAATAGTTCCATATTATGGATGCATAATAAAATAAAGTGTCAGACTATTGTGAAAACTCCTAGAAAATCTTGTTCTGTAATCAAAAAAATCTACTTTTGAATAGAAATCACCCAGTATTTTTACATGATTTTACAGTTTTTTTACAGTTGTAAAGTACAAAATTGTTAATTCAGTTTATTTTTCATGAATTCATGTATATTTTTTTACGGATAGTTAGCGCCATGGAAATCTCAAAATTTTGATAATTTGGAATTTTCAATTTCAGTTTGGATTTTTTCTCAAAATTCTGAGATTTTTCATCTCGAAATAGTTCCATATTATGGATGCATAATAAAATAAAGTGTCAGACTATTGTGAAAACTCCTAGAAAATCTTGTTCTGTGATCAAAAAAATCTACTTCTGAATAGAAATCACCCAGTATTTTTACGTGATAATGAATCTCTATTAGAAACTATCCAAAAAATATATCTCACGGTGAAGAGAAAGTTACAGTGACTGTCATCAGAGTTGATGTTGAGGAAAAATTGTATGTTTTAACTTGTAGTAGGTACTCGAATAGTCCATTTCAAAATCAGGGGATGCATACACCGAATCTTCATTTCAAAATGTCTCTCAGTATCGGCACGTTACGACACAATATACACAGATAGATACAAACGAAGTTGCCTAACAATGTGGCATCATCACATTGAGCTGTCAGTGGTATTTTATAAATTGTTTCACGTCGAAGCAACAATAGCACATCGTTCCTCTCAGTTGACCGATCTCATTTCGAATCTATATCTTCGAACAGACGTGCAGGAATACGTAAAGCATTCCATTGATATCGTTGCATATGAATATATTGAATTCCACTTGATTAAGTTGTCTCAATAGCAGGCATATGCGAGTATATTTCGAAGTAATTGCCATTTGCACTGTCTCTATTCTCTACCCTATACAGACCCTACCCTAAATTTAGGTTCAATGATTTTTTGTATGCATCACGAGACATTTCTTCGATGAATCACGATGTTCATGTTGTTTCTGTAGCATGTGTACGCCCCTGTAAAAATAATAGAATGTACATGCGTGCACCATATCGAACCGAGGCATTATCTGTCTCATTATTCTATAGGTTATGTTTTTTTTCCAGCGAAGTTATTTCAAATTATATAGGCATATGAATATATATGTCATGAATTTCCATTCTAACACGCAAATACCTAGATACAGTGTTGCCACGTGCGATAACGTTCGTCGTGAAAAACCAACTGAAAAGTTCAGGCTGTTACAAAAGTTTGTTATAAAAATGTGGATCTCGGATACAGCAGAGTTCAAATCAAACCAAATATGATTCAATCCAAAAGAGAGCTATTCTCCTAGTCGGCGATACTACCCTCACAAATTCATTGACCATTGATACCACTGATTTCTATGGTCGATGTTCATCAGAAATCATTCTCGGGACGAGTCGGGAAAATTGGAGGCGAAATGAACAACTAAAATCACCTTGTCATTTTTCCAGCCTGTATAATTCGACCCATTCAAAAGTGGAGTTTCCCAATGAAATGCTGTAGTGAATCATTCTTCATCGGTGAGATTTTGATCTCTATTAGTGGAATGACTGGATCCAATGGGATTATTCGTTATGATAACTGTCCAAACTAAGGTGATAAACAGTTTTGTTTCAATTGAATTAAGCTGAAATGGCTAATTGAGGCAATCAAGTAACGCAGGCATCCCAGAGCAGATATTAATTGGTAAACTTAATGATCGTAGTTTTTTCGTCGTTTGCTCTTTTATTCTACCCAGTCGTTATGGATTGGATTATCGATAGACCGTTAACGAGCTTCCAAAAGAAGTTATATATATCATCAGGTATACCGGATGTCCCAGTATACCTGTTCCAATTGCATAGCTCAGCGATTTCGAATTATCATGGTCTAATGAACATACAAGGATCTTCAATTTGGACTGGATTTTTATCGGAAATCTCTTCCTTGACTTTCTTATTTCGAATATCGTCATGTATATATTTTCATTTTTTTTCAACGATGTATAACAATATGTGATTCACATTTGAGCTGAGAGAGGTAACGTCAATTGAAATTGCAGCAGGCTGTGTAACTTGATTTTTACTTCAATACTCCAAAATTATCATAAATGATGATAATGATGCTTGTATCAATGATGATAAATGAAATAATATAGGCGATAAGTATTATTTTGATTTTTATTATTACTAAGTTCTCCATACCAAAAATATTTCATATAATGAATATTCTTATCATAAATATCATAATATTCCTAATCATTATTGTCATGATCTTCAATTATTTCTATTAGATACCTGAATCGTTACAATCTCGATTTAGTTTTATGCATTCTTTAGCTGTAAGAAAATGAGAATGATTTTTCAGTAGAGCACTTCTTTTCAGTTGTAGGAAAAATATTGAATTATGTCTGACTATTTTGAGAGTTATTGAAAATAGGGATCCAGTGGTGCTAGAACAATTGCTCGAATAATCTGGGTATCACAAGTGCAAGGACTGGCAAAATCAATACTCATACGAGATAGTTTCATTTTATGTTTTTCTATTACCTTCTCGGAAATCGAGCTGTCTACACAATACACTGTTCATTTTTCTTCACGAGATTTTCTATCGCCACAGATTTCCGAACAATGAAGCAGAACTGTTAATGAATACTCGGTATGGTGCCACTCAGTGTGATGTTCATAGAGCCAATTAACAACTTCTCTGAGACATGCTTCTATATCGCCCGTATAGTGTAGGAGTTCGCGTATTGAATTTCCTGAGAATGCTTTGAAAAACTTCTCAAACGTTTGTACACTCCGTTACTGGAACTTTTCAATTGAAAATTAGCTAGTACGTGGTTATTCGACAGTATATCTAAAACTCTCTCCAAGAAAGTTGAGAGTTCAGAGAGTTTTATGATATTCGAGTATGAAAGTAATTGGTAGTTATAGCGGCTGTACCAATGCTTGAATTATTTGGCTCAAGCAAACCACTGAGAGGTAGCATAAACTTCACGCATCCATTGATGTGGAGGTATAATTCATTTTCTTTCCTGGTGAACGAGCGAGTCAACTGAATATTCTATAACAGTTTGTGTATCAGGTTTCATAAATAATCATTCTCTATATGTGCCAGTTCTTTCTAGTTCCTATAGACCTCCTAAGTCTGCCCCCAATAAATTTTGTCCACATCAAAGTGAATCAAATACAGTGCTAAGACAACCCTGAACCTATATAGGAAAATTGAAACCTCAGTAATAAATCATCGATGTAAACCCATAATGAGTGTTGAATGAGGTCCCAAATCGAACTATGGCAAATCATCAATGAGATCTTATGAATAAACATCCAAGTGCTGATGAAACTCAAACATGAATTATACGATAACATCGATGTGAACCAATCTAAGAGTTGTCAAGCAAACCAGAACCTCGATAGGAAAATCAAGTTCAAGTGCTAAAAAAAACTGTTCTCGGTGCTTCAAGAAAGCTTGAACTTCAGTAGTGAATCATCGATGTGAACCAATCAAAAATATGTCAAGCGATCCCAAAACTTTGTAGGAAAACATCGACGTGACCCAATTAGAAACATTGTCGTTCGAGTGCTGAATAAAACTACTCGAATCCCGACAAAACCGTTCAAAACCAATCAAAACTATGCCCGTCAGGTGCTTTCGAATTCCAAATCGTTGCGTAAATATTGCCGAATAGGTGTCGACACCTCCGACTAACGCTCTTTTCAGTGCCTACGAGCCTCCAGTAACGCATCATGGAGTATTCACATGAATTTTAAAAGCCTCCGATATAGACGAAATATCGTCCTCTCATTGTTATTCCATACTCGTTATTGCATTCAACTGCTCTTCCTTTACGTATCGGAATATCGGAATGATAGTTCCAACGTACGTTATCGTTTAGGTATCTACGGGGTGTGCCATTGAAAACCTGTCAACGCTACTCCAGAACTTTCACGATTCCCCGGTATCGTCTAACGAGGTCATAGTCTACCTCAAAAGTGGAAATATCCAAATCCAGCATTGAAAAATTTCCGTGGATCCACAGATAATATACTCAGTTGAAGGATACTGGGAAACACCAGCACCAGCACCACGTGTTTCATATGACTTTCAATGATTTTGAAGTACAGATTTTAGTTTTCAACATAATTTCCAATCATTTTCTAACCTGAATCCGTCTAAAAAAGGGAAGGTCGCCCCACTCTATATTTTACTACAATTTTCAATAGCCAAGTATAACATTAAATGAAAGATCCATTGGGCATTTCTTGTAGTCAGCCTGTATTTCAAGGTTTTCGAGAGAAAAAGTTATTTGAAATATCCAAAATCGAAGATATCATGATTCCTCCTTCAGTTATTCAAGCTAGCCAGGTGACTTGTTGACCAGTTTAAATATCTCCGATCCGCTATCCCATAAATCGTTTAAAGAGCTTTCAAGCTTCCGAGGATAGAGATATCGATTCGCTTGTTTTTACACGTCCTTGTTCTCCAGACGAATCACTCTTCTGGCGTTTCCCCCATTTTTCCAGTATGAGAATCTTTCGCAAGCTTAAGGAACACGAGCAAAATAAATGTTTGCGCGACTGAAATTTTTAGTCTCGCTAAAGAGGTTCCGACTTCCAGGAATGATGTTATTCCGAGACGAAGTTCTCGAATTCACACGCGAATTCATTATTTTCATCATCTGAGTATTTTGTCCTTATAGTTAATTGTAATAATTATTCTGGTAATCAGGGCTTGTATTCAAAAAACCACAAGGTACAAACAAGACAGTAGTTTCTTTTCACAGTCAAGAAAACAACAAAATGTTATGATGTTATAACGTTATAATGTCATAACGTAGGTTGCAGTAGGTTGTAACTATTTTTCACTAACTGCTACAATATTTCTCCTCAGAATCGTAAAGAAAATTGTAAAAAAAAAGGTTTACTTATTGATTACGACTAGATTGGAAATATCTTTCATTAAATAATTCATTCTGTCTGTTCTGTCCTCTTCTTTCGAAGGGGGGCTATAAAATAAGGGTATATAGAAGGATTGAAGAATTATTGTTAATGGAAAATCATCCTGTTAATTTGACTGACCAACCTCTGCATTGACTGAAAGGAGAGGTACACATTTTTTCTTTTACCGTTATATTTATATTATACGCATTATTCGATTCATTTACTATTAGAATTGAATTTTTAGCCAGTATTAAAATTATCATCAGTCAGTCACTCTGCTATTGATATTCCGGTAATTAATTCGATCATCCTAAATGTGTATGGGGAAAATGAAATTTCAATATTGGATTTCCATATCTCGTTGAACGTATTGTATTATATTATTATCAAGTGATAAACTGATAGTGAACCAAAATCATAACTGGCCGATTGGTGGATAATGGTGTAATATGCTCTACCATAATATTGACGATGAATATTACAGATTTTGCTATTTAATACCGGTTCATCATGGGCGGCGTTGACGAACTTTCGAAACTGGAAATTTTGAGAAAAATTTAGTGGTTTTTCGGAAATGTCTCAACATTTAAAAATGTTGTAATTGCTGGAGAAAAAAAGTGATGGCAGAATGAGATTCGTTAATTTCGTTGGAATTTTCTAACCTTCTTTGTAAAGTTGAGTATGGATTTCGGTTCGTCAAACTCGTCATAAGGCTTCATAGATTATAATTTTTTTTATTATTTTTTCATTATTTTTTTAATTCATTCGTTTTTCAGTTGACTCCATTGCTGAATGAGATGAAATAAAAATGTTCCCCATAATGATAATACCCAACCCAACTCAACTTGAACTCAACTTGTTTTTATGTTATATTGTCTTTATTTTTCTTATCTTTCATTATTGTTGTTCTCTTTCGTTTTTGTTACTTGCCATTCTCGTCTGTTGAATGGTTAAGACAAAATGAATAAATGAATCGAATGATGTAGCAAATTGCAAATATACATGTCATGTCCGTATATCCAGTAAACTATGTACAGAGTGAGCAAAATTTGGAGTTTTCACGGGCTATATCTGCATGTCTGCTAAATTTCAGAGAAAATCAAAATGACATAATTGGAAGTGTCAGAGATACAAGGGGAAGTTGATGAGTTGTCGATTTTGTTTAAATTATCTGAGAGTTGTATGACGGGGACATGCATATCGGTTTATTGATAAACATTGTGTAGAAGCCCAACTTTGCCCACCGTCTAATATTGAAGATCATATATCGGATATGATGGACTTCTAGTGGAAAATTGTCAACTTTGCTTTTGTGTTTCCATTGTATCTCATTGATCACGTCGACGGGATTCAGCTCCTGTTTTCTGCAGAGATATGAATTATATGCTACAAGATGTTATGAAAACCTCTATAAATTCGAGAACAGACGTTTCATTGGCGGTCTCGCAGGTCCATAAATACTGATAAAAGGACGCGTTATATCTCCTGCCGTTATCCTGCTATTGCTATTACCAAGTAAAACCAATGGAAAGTACATGAGAAGCTTCCTAAACCGAGAATATGAATATAAAGAATAATATTCAACACTATTATTCTCTAGAATTGAAGAAGTAACATATATACTACAAAGAATTGAATAAAATTTTTCTTCTTTCCCGATTTACCGAAACTTCACCGTCTCATATATTCACATTGAAACGCTGTGAAATGAACTGTTAAAAAAAAAACGTCATTTCGAATTTAGTTCAACAAACCTAAAAAAAAATACCAATGTTAGCTGAATCTCGGAACAATAGTACCCAAACTCAAAATGTGGCAAATTTTGTCCGATTTAAGAAAAGGGAGTGCCTTTTTTTGGCACGAAAACAAAACAAAGTAGTGCCAAAATTTTGGTGTTTCTTGCAAATATCTCGAAACACACCAGGAAATGTTATTGGACTTGTTCTTAACTAGAGATTCGAAAAAAATTAGTGAATAATAATAAAACCCACTACTAAGTCTATTGATATTGTATTAGATCAGTTGCTCAATTTTTTCCAACTATTTACGTTCTAGTACAGATACTGTTATAGAATATTATCTGTGATATACAAGAAATAACGTTTTTTTTCCCTCATATTAGTTATATTACGTAGAGAATATATTTTTCATCATGACCTATGACTGACGAAAAATTTTGCATTAAAAATTTATGTGTCTGATTTCTGATCTGATTCTCGATCTTCACTTCCGAAGTGAACACCCCGTAGATGTGTACGGACATCTATACCGTTTCCGTTCGGATATTAACCGATTCATGTGCAAAGGTACTCTGCACAACACAATTTCCCCGCAGTTTCCATACCATTATCGCGGCGATTTATTGTCAATCTAATTTCCTTGGAAACTTAGTAGTTGTTAAAATTAATTTGGCGGACAATTCGCAACCGTCGACCGCGTCTACACGCGCCGTTGGGATGAAATCTCGTTGACCTCGTTTACACGTCACGAAATGAAAATAATTCATTCTTATCCTGATGGAATATCTTAAGAAGTATATCGTGAAGATGATATTTTCACATTGGAAACACTTTTTTTTTTGTTGTCACTTCAATACTTGTTTCTTGTCGATTCTTCCAAACAAAAGTCAACTAGTAATTTAAAATTATCTGATAACCACGAAAAATTCAATTTTTATCAAGTTTCTGATAAATCTACAGAGGTCGATGAATAGGTGGGTTGCTATTTGAGAAATTGAATTACATCAATAATGATGTAGCTCTCACTTAGACGAATTCTGGATACTCTTCTGGATTTCGAAATATTATTTCAAGAATCGAGCCCTTAGATCTAACAAAGTTGGGGTCCAATTCTGTGTCAACTGACATATAACTGAAAATATTTGATATAACTGAACTGAAATAGCTGAAACGAGCTTTTCGAAAAATAGTCCCATAGTAATTTCCCATATACATGTCGGCTCTCGTCCTATTCGCGTTATTCAGTTGCTTTGATCAGAAGGAAACTGCTTGTCATTCATGAGTGAAATAAAAGCATAAAACCCGAGTACCTCGTGTTCACAAAAACCACGTGATGAAAAAAAAACGTACCAAATATTTATTATGAGATGTATTTTCTTCATACGTAATTTTTTTCATTACAACCATCACAATAGCAGAGTACGAAAACAAAATTGAAAGATCGAAAATTTGAAACGCCTGTCTAGCCTAGATAATCAAAGTTTTCAAGATCACCTTGTATTCTGTAAAGGTTGTCATACTAATGTAGTCAATAACCAGTCATTCTGTACACGGGGCCAGACGAAATCGACACACAGTCATCATCAGGAATGTGTGGGTGAATGATACTACAAATGTATCCATAACGAATTGTGTTTTGACCACTCTGTATAATGGAGTGTATGCACACCAGTTGTGTGCAACGACTGATTGCTTTCTGGCTCACAGCAGCTGCTTTCGACTAGGCCAGGTGAAACGACAGGTTGACGTATATAAACACAGTTTTTCGATCTCAACAGATGCTATTTCTCCCTATACACAGAATGGCCGACGAATATCAAATATGATTTCTGTTATTGCCGATATCATGTATATGATCGGAGCTAGATTAGTTTTGTTCTGCGGGAAACGCGATTTGAAATCGTCAAAGAGAATATCAGCCATCATACCCGAGTAGAAGACTATAATTTATCTACAACTCTCATGAATATTCGGCGAAAATAATAGAAATGCCTGTATCTCGTATTCCTAACCCGTATGGTATGGAAATAATCAAACGGAAAATATAATCCAACGAATAGAAATGAATAGTCCGACGCGTTGAGAAAAAAATATTTCATAAAACATCTCATATTGCATATTATTGCCCACATTTTGTTTCAAGATGAACATTGTCAAGACCATCCTTGGTAGGCGTATTCCAACTTCACTACTCCTGAAAATTTCGTTGCGACTGATATGTTCTTAAAAATGGCCTTCATAGATATATCAAATAGAAATAGATTACCTTCCTGTAATAGATGAAGTATATGATAGCCGTACAGGAAAAATATATCCAGACATCCATTGGACTAGAACCAAGCACATATGGAATTATAAAAAAAAACAGCTTGCATGTACGGTATTCGATGGTAAATCGAAAATAGAACCAAAATGACCTTCGACGTCAGTAGAACGATAAAAGCGAATATTAAACTCCAAGTTTTGAATGTCGGTAGGAAATATTCGTTTATTCTTATCGATTATCATTAGCATTTATATGCGTACTACTAAATCATGCAGCAACCATTTGATAAAGCTAGTTGTAGTCACGATAATGGCATTTTTTACCTAAAAGTATATTTTTAGATATCTGTCGAGCATATTCCAGTATATATATGTATCTCATACGATTCCTCGAAGAAACGCGATTTTCAGTCGAAATCTTAATGAAATCTGTCATTGAGAAAACGCAAAAACACTCTAGAAATAATTTTCTCACTTCTCTCTGAATAACCAGTTGACGGATTTTCTTGGGAAAATCTCAGAGGAGCTTCGGTTTCGCACTCAACCCACATTTTTTTCAATTCAGTTGAACGTGCTTTGTTCTTCCAAATATTCACTTGAACCTTAACTCATCCCGTAGGTCGGAAATACCTCCCGCAAGAACACGCTTGTGTGATTGAGTGAACCTATTATCAATCTCAATCGATCACCTGTACAACTTGTACAATCTAAACTGCAATCGAGATAAGTACCGCAACTTTCGTTTCACTTGCGTCTAATTAAACGCAATTGCAGTAAACGAACTCGAGAGTTGAAAGCCATAACTTTCCTCTTTAGTACGTTTTGTCGGGTACAATCCTTCGGTCGGCCGAGTAGGATATTATCCATTGTCTCGAACAATGTAGCACTGTGCGATTTTTGCATAGTCGCGCGATATGATGGTCTTGTTTCTTCATCCATGACCAAGATTTTGAGTGGCTCACCGTTCCTGACGAGATTTCACCAGACGATCAGCCGGATCATTTTTTACTGCTTGAAATCATCGATCGAACACCGACTAAGAAAAATCATGGTTACTTTCCAGCTTCTCGTGGGATTTTCTCTCCTCGTTACAGACAGTATTTCAAGTAGTTTCTTCTGAATTTCATTAACTATTCAGAATTAACCAACAAATTTGAATGAATAATGACAAATTCTAGTCCCTATAAAATCAGAATTGTAAAAAAGGAGATGTTGATGAAAAAATCCTACAACTACAGAGCAATCAATAAACATTTTTTCCTTTTTGTTACATGCCAAGTCTTGTGATGTCCTCCCATGACATTCCTAATCTCGAATTCGAATCTAGGCTAAAGTTCGTCAGTCCATGTCGTGGCGGTGTTGCCGTTGACATACCTCAAATATTTGGCTAGTTGAGCTTTTGCTTTTCCTCAGAATTCGCGTTGATTTGCCGGAGGCGGAGGCCTCTCGAGAAAGACCCCATTCCAGCCTTATTCGTGCTAATACATTAGCGAAGTTTCGGAAGTGCGTCAACTCCAATTTGCACAGAGAATTCCGTCGATCGAATATATTCAGTCACAATAGATAGTAGAGGGATTAGGAGATAGAGCAGGGTTGGTTTCATCTTCTAACGAGGCCAAGAGAAGTTGATTTTATGTGTAGTGGCTCGTGCCACTTTCTTGGCCGATTGGAGTAATATGAAGATCATAGGAAAAGAGGACAGCTACCAAAAACGAAATATCAATATTGCTTCTTGTTCAGTATAGAACTGTTCCACTTCTAGAAACTGATTATGAAAATGGCAAATTCAATATTAATTGAAAGAAAAACACCTTGTAACCAGAATTCCTTCGTCTGCCAAATTGTCACTTTTCAGTGTCGAAACCAACCAACAATGAAAAATCTTGCGAAGAAAAGTGATCTAATTGTGTTGGGATTAGTTTCCAAAAAGTCCACTAAGATAAGTAGAAGTTTTGTTTTTATCGAAAATATTATTTGTATTTCCAAATTTTTCAAAAAACAAGGTGGAGAATTTCTCTTTCAGGTCTCTAAAGGTTTAATTTCAAGCGCAGTGACATTTTGGTGCACATCACAAATCTGTTCTCACTACAAATATATTGAAATAACTATAATAACTTCTATTCCATTCTTTAGAAACGAGGAGAGGGAATCCCACACGAAAGATGGAAAAAAACTCACCCTACGTATCTCTGAAAAAAAAATAAAAAAATCTCAGAAACGCGTATCAAGGAAGCTTCCAATATTGCCACTCTCGAAAGTAGACTAGAATGATACCTGATTGAAAATAACTGTTTTAATAACTGGCTGCATTTTTCAAATCATCAGAATTAAATATCGAAAAGATTTTATCAAAAAGAGGGCATCTTTTGACGTATCGTTGAGATGAATATCACTCACCCCCTGACCCCTTCACACCACCCCTCGAAATTCTCGAATCCAATGACCCAGCTTATGATAAAGCATGAGATATAGGTAATTCAGGAATAGGAAAAATGAGAAAATTTCTGATGAATTGTCATCTCTCATCGTCTCAACTTCGTCTCTTTCGATGGCCGATAGGCTTAAGCGCTGGGGTCACTAAACTGAACTATAATCAATCTACTGATACCATTTTCATGGTGTAACTGGGATCAGTAAATAAGGAGTAATGACACGTAACATTGTATCGAAACATCGTCTCAGAAAACGAATATGAAGTTGAAGAATAAAAAAGACGCTCGTGGTGGAGTTATATTTTCTCTTCCGAAAACTATCGCATTATTTTCGAAGAATTCTTGAGCTCTAAGAAATTTTCGGATATAATGTGACCTATAGCAGTATTTCAAATAAACTAATCAAAATTTCAAGGTTAACATTGGGTTACAGAAATTAGGTGACTCTGTTTCAGCATGTTTTATCAGGAAATGCCGGATGACGAACAAAGATCACGCATTACCATTGGTTGAAAGAAAAATCAGTAAAGAAAAACGGCTAATGGTAAAACGTCTTCAAGATCCCGATTCTATTATCACCCAGTGGAAAAAAAAATCTATTCATCGCGTGAACCAGAGACACCTACTTAACAAATTGCCCGATTCAAACAGACACCTGTCCGACTCGTTGATACTCATAAATCTCCGAGCTTTTTTTGTATTAGTCTCATTACTTCATCGCCAGGAAGATGGTTTATTTCGGTAGATCTAATGAAATGCCCACTGAAACTGCGCTCTCAACATTCAAAAACTGCGGGAAAGTCTTAATATACCTTTCAATGCAGCGAACGAATTCAAATAGTGACAGTAGGTTGATTACTATCATTCCAATAATGATAGTAATTATTTATTACTCATTCATTGTCAGTTCCTTGATCTCTCAGTAAAATGCATACCTTGTTACATTTTCATTTGGCCACCCTGTATGTGTTCTAATATTTTTTATGTATACTCGAGATGTTTGGATATTAGGATTCCACATTCTAATAAATCAAACCAAATAGTTGCTAGAAAGATGAAAAAAAGAGTACCAATGTAATGAATTATTGATAAATTGTTATTGAACATGTAATAAAGGCATTCATTGACAGTCGTAGGAGAATACTACTTCACTATCGTTTCATTTTTGTTTGTCCAGTTATTCTGATTTGTTTCCGACTCTCAGAACATTTCAAACTCATGCCGATGACACCTACATTACGAGTTTTAATGAAATTGTATCGATCGAATCCGGAATAAAATCCACCGGGATATACTTGTTAGCTAATGAATATCTGGATCCGAAGGCAGATACCTGATAGTTCGAATAAATATAGAACATCCATTATCTGCGGTAATGTAGTTTATAAGCTTCGAGCAGTTTCACTTTATCGGAAACATGTGCACAACCTCGTGAGGATGTTTTGGACAACGAAACACGATGAACTTGAACATCATGGATAACCACCGTGCTGTATACAGTGTGTCTTCTTCACAACTTGGATGGCTACATATACCAATATCCCAGATATGGTCCTTCGAACCGTGTGTCTTCGATTCGATCTGTCAATTTCAGTTTTTGTTAAACCACCCCTGAGAGACCACCTCCAACTGGAATTATTCAAATGACACCCTTTATATCTTCCTTCTGCCTTTTGGAGTGCGAGAAGTCTCACTTCAACGATGTAACGCACTTGATTTGTTAACATCAGAGGTGACACTCACAAAACAAGTACCTCTGATGCATAATGTAACAAATATAATTGACAAATAATAAATAAACTACGAAAGCTGAAAAGTTCTAGCGGTGTCAGATCAGGTGACCGTGCAGGACTGCATTAATATGGCCAGTACAACTTGTCGTAATACTCATTCGAGGTAAACATAAGAGGCATTTTCTTGATGGGATTATAAAACAATTGAAAGATATAAAGTCATTCTAGACTGAAAAATTGTCAGTTCGAAAATGTATGCAATAAAACATTCTTTACAAAATACCGTACAGCATCAGAGTTTCTCATTTCATGGGTTTCACGTCTGTCAATATTTAATCAAGTGTGAAACATCGTTGTTGACTGAGAGATCTGATCGCACTCCAGATCCAGAAGAGAGCTATTCTCTCAGTCGATGATACAACACTCACCAAACCATTGAACTCTCTAGAACATCGTAGGAAGGTCGGCGATCTCTGCCTTTTTTATAGATACTTTCACGGTCGGTGCTCAATGGAAATATCATCTATTATGCCACCACGCGCGATTCCTAGTAGACAAACCAGACGAGCTCAGGCTGGTCCCCCCTACACTGTCAGGCTCGAGTCCTGTCGAACATCGCTATACCAAGCATCATTCATCAATAGAACGGCAAAGTTGTGGAATTCTTTCCCTAATGAAGTCTTTCCTGATGCTTACAACCTCCAAACTTTCGAGGAAAATTCCAACACCAACATTATAGGTTTACCTTTCGTGTTGTCAACAGATAAGAAAAAGAAGGTACAAGAAGAATATATAGGGTGCTATTGTATAGATATTGATTGCATCTGGTACCTAGAGCTATATAGATCTGATTTCGTTCTAAAAAAAAACACGGCTTGATGTAATTGAAAGCAGTTTAGCAATGAAGCTACCATTATTCAAAGTTTCAAAATCGACCCACTGTATGTACAGTGTGGTTAATATAGTCTAATATACGATATACGTATATACGTTCTCTTCATTAGGTCCCATTTCATTCTCAATTTCAATCAATTGAATGAACATGTTTTTGTACGCTTTCTCGAACGAGGCTCAGAAGCTTCTCTGAATTCTCTGGTAATATTCAATGAAAGGAAAGCTTTTCTCGTGGAGTGAATGAAGTTCCACCATTTTTAAGGAGGATCGCTGGGAATCTCTGTCGATATTCTCTCGAGCATTTTTGTTGCTACAGAAACTGCCTCTATGATGATTTCAGACAACTATGAACGAAATATATTTAATCATAGGGTACCATCATTCCTATGGAAATCTGATAGATTTCAATGGGAAAAAAGTCAAGCTCAGCAAAAACTGAAGGAAAACATTATACATATATTTACATGTAAAATGAAGTTATCATGACACCCGAATGGGAAACAAAAAAAGATGAGAACAGTTTTATGTTTCTTGAGAAGATACCTTGTTTCAGGAAAGAGTTGACCCTTCAATAATAGTTTCACAATATCTACGAAACACTCTGTATATGTTCGTGTTATCTACTGGGAGTCTTCTGTCATTTTGTCATCATGAAATAGAATCCGGATCTGAACAATTGTGGAGGAAGAAAAAATGAGGATGAAGAAATTGCGATATTCCGCAGCGCATGTGACCCCAATCCTGTTCGCATTCAATTTTCATGTTAACGATACTAATGAAAATATAAATGATTAGACTAGTTACCAGGTCAGTCAGAAATAGCGGACTGGCATCTGTCTCGCCTTGCCCGTCAGACTGGCGAAGTATATAATTTTATTAATTATTTGGCTAATTCATGTCATTTTACGTATTTCCTGCAACGGTTATTCTCAAATTGATGAATCCAAACCGGATATATCGCGTTGAAGTGGGAAAATTATGAGAGTAATCAATTGCAACCCAAATGTAGTTGAGTTTTGTTTTTTCGAATTCTTCCGAAACATCCTGTGAGATTTTCATGAGATTGAGAATATAAGTTTTTGAAATTTCGGGATCACTTACTTTGCAGTTCCATTCCACACGGAGTAATTCCGTTCTTGGATGAGTTTTTTGTCAGAAAACCCGATTATTTTTTCAAAAATCTGAGAGAAATCACAACCAATGATTCTGACCCGTAGGGAACAAAACTGCGATCGAATCCAAGGTACATATCTATCGGATTATCGTATCTTCGTAATTTGGAAAATCTCATTTATTTTTTTTTCTGAAAAAATTAACAACCACTGATTCGGACCCGTAGAGAACGAATCTGAAATCGAAATTGATAAGTTCGTCTCGATAATGGAGTAATCTCGCTCCTAATTCCCAAAAAGCGCACTATTTTCACTTGGACGCCCTATATCTCCGGAACGGTTGGTCCCACGGAGTCGACCGACCCACAGATCGATTTCTCGTGCGATTTTCATCTAGATCACTGAATTTCGAATGATTCGTTCAGGAAATGCGAAATTTTGTTGATGTCAGAATGTCTAAGGTACATATTTATCGGATAATCATAGCTTGGAAAATTCGAAATTTCTATTTATCACTTTATGAATCTGAAAAAATCCACAACCACTAACTCGGACCCAGAAAGAACGAATCCTAGGTCGAAATTAGAAAATTCGTCACGATAACAGAGTAATCTCGCTCCTAAATATGATTTTTGCCAAAAAGCGCACTATTTCCACTTGGACGCCCTATATCTCCGGAACGGTTGTTCCCGCGGAGTCGATCGACCCACAGATCGATTCCTCGTTCGATTTTCATCCATTTATTCGATTTTTGCGACCATATTTCTTTTTGTTTCCGTACTATTTTTGTCTGGAAGGAAAATGAAGATGAAATGAATCAAATATAGTACGTCTAATAGACAAATCCTTGACAAAGACCTTGTGATACCTTGTATACTGCTGATGAATCCAAACGACAGCATAACATGGACTCATCAGACCATAACTACACCAGTTTCGATATCGCTTCATGGATGTTGAGTGAAATATCATGTTCTCGCAGTCAGGATGATCTGAATAATTCGTGAAGTATCTACTATGCGTCTCGAATACGATGATCACCAATGGTAGAAGAGAGATAATCGAGAATTTTATCATCTATCTAATCACACATTTTTTTTTATGGAAAAATCGATTTTGTCTGTTTATAATGTTTATGTGGTGTTCCGAATGTTTTCCTGTTGGCCGACGCCAAAGATGATGTTTTAGTTGTTTTCTGCGTAGATAGAAATGCTATTCATTGCTGGGAATTGTTCGAACACGAACACGACTATTCTGCGTTCTTGAGGAGCCAATTCCCTATACGCAGCTACTAGAAAAGGTTGACGACTTCTGCCTACTTGGCACGAATTGGCATGTTGAATTCAAATACCTCACTAAAGCTGCCCAAAAACGAAACTTGATGGCGTCACCTCTGCTGATTTCGATGGTAATATTGGGAACTCTGGAAAACACGACCTGATTTCGGAAAATCGGTCCCAATTGGTGGTTGTGATTTCCTTCAAATTCAAAAAAAAAATAATTGAGATTTTCCAAATTTCGGAGATTCGATAATTCGATAAATGTGTACCTTGGATTCTCAGACATGAACGAAATTTTTCATTGCTCGATCGAATCTCTCAAAAAGTTCACGATCCAGATGGAAGTCGTATGAGAAATCGATCAGTGGGCAGATTGAGTGTCTAGGAACAACCGTTCCGGAGATATAGGGCGTCCAAGTGGAAATAGTGCGCTTTTTGGCAAAAAACGCAATTGGGAGCAAGATTACTCCGTTATCGAGACGAATTGATCAATTTCGACCTCAGATTCGTTGTCTACGGGTCCGAATCAGTGGTTGTGAATTTTTTCAGATTCTTAAATTGATAAATAGAAATTTCGAATTTTCCAAGCTATGATTATCCGATAAATATGTACCTTGGACTTTCTGACATCAACGAAATTTCGCATCTTATGAACGAATCGTTTGAAACTCTGTGATCTAGATGAAAATCGAACGAGAAATCGATCTGTGAGTCAGTCGATTCCGTGGGACCAACCGTTCCGGAGATATAGGGCGTCCAAGTGGAAATAGTGCGCTTTTTGGCAAAAAACGCAATTGGGAGCAAGATTACTCCGTTATCGAGACGAATCTATCAATTTCGATGTCAGATTCGTTGTCTACGGGTGCGAATTAGTGGTTGTGATTTTTATCAGATTTTCAAAGTGATAAATAGAAATTTCGAATTTTCCAAGCTATGATTATCCGATAAATATGTGCCTTGGACTTTCTGACATCAACGAAATTCCGCATTTCCTGAACGAATCGTTTGAAATTCTGTGATGTAGATGAAAATCGAACGAGGAATCGATCTGTGGGTCGGTCGACTCCGTGGGACCAACAGTTCCGGAGATATAGGGCGTCCAAGTGGAAATATTGCGCTTTTTGGCAAAAAACGCAATTAGGAGCGAGATTATTCCGTTATCGAGACGAATTCATCAATTTCGATTTCAGATTCGTTGTCTGCGGGTCCAAATCAATGGTTGTGAATTTTTTCAGATTTCTAAAGTGATAAATAGAAATTATGAATTTTCCAAGCTATGATTATTATATACTGTCTGTAAGTTCTTCGAGGAGGTGGTACATTCATTTTTCAGTTTTTTATGGGAATTTCTCTCCTCGTTTCTAAAAAATAGAGTAGAAGTTATTAAAAATTATTGCAATATATTTGTAGTAAGGACAGATTTAGGATCTGTCCTTATGGCATTTTGGGACAGATCCTAAATCTGTCCTTACTACAAATATATTGCAATAATTTTTAATAACTTTTACTCTATTTTTTAGAAACGAGGAGAGAAAATCCCATAAAAAACTGAAAAATGTATGATTATTATGTTGTTTTGCAAAGTTTGGTTCACAAATATTGGTGATTAGTCCAATCCTTATTTTTTTCAGACTTGTGGGATTGTCTGTCCTCATTTTTTTAAAGTAAACATGAAATCTATTTCAACATATTGGTAGTAAAAAATGTCGAAATTCCAAATTTCACTATGTTCGAAATTCAACTTTTAGATACCTAAATGAGAAATCCTTTGTCAAAGACACATACTATTCAAAATATCGAAAAAGAAACAAAAATATCCAAATGAATATCAATCTCTCATTATTTTTGTGGAAGTTTTGAGAATCACTAAATGGGTAAATTTCTCTTTCTGGAGTATTTTGTATGCTGATTCACACTCCTCAATATTTGTTCGTACATTTGAAAATTCGCAACTTTGTATCGGCAGATATCGATTTTTCTCAATCTGATATTGAAAATATTGGGGGTGAAGTAAATCCTACTATCTTGAGAACTCTCTTAATTCTCAAACCTCTTCCTTCGTTGTGTATAATCACTAATTGTGATAATGTTGGCAAAACAAATACTTATAAGAAATTAAATCTGTGCTAACGTCATTCAGAAAATGATGGAAGTTTGATTTTTCGAATTTGAACACCTTCATTTCGGAAACGAATCACTTACAGACATGTTTATGTGAACTTTCCAAGACAAAATCGATCAAAGACCCTGAATAGCCGTAAAAAAAGATTTATGAACCACAGATATTCGTAAGGTTGCAGCAAAATATTTTCAGGAGAGATTCTTGAATTTGAAAGATTGGATTTTGATCCGCAAAATTCCCAAAATGTAAACCACATTCGTCACGCTTCCTTTCCTGTATCCTCTCTGAATTCGTTTATCTTTTCCCCGCTTCAAACAATCTATTAAATTTCTCATATCTGGGTACCATACAGGTAAAATAATAGTCAGTTTCCCTTGTTGAAAGTCTATCATTCTTCCGATAGGATAACGGTCTAGGCGGGTAATACATGGTAATATTCTCGATACACTACACAGATATCAGATACATATCTTCATTTGCTCGCCCGTTCCGTATAGAGAGATAAATAGCCAGTTGAACAACAAAAATTGAAATCGTCAAGGAAACGCCGTTACATTTCACCCGGCAATATCGCGTACACGCGTACAGTGTTGCCAGACAAAATTTTCATTTAGTGCCAACTTCAAATGCAACAATTTCGAGAGAGAACTAAATAGAATTGGCTTATAATTTGGTAGCCTTCTCATGATTTTTGTTCTTCAATCATAACTGTAATGAAATGTTTGCAAAGAAACTAAATGCAAATTATGTACTGTGTCCAAGATAAGGAGGGCCAGTATGGGTGTCTCGGATGATGGAAGCAATCATGAATATATTTCTTCAGTTTTGTCCTAATTTCATTACCAAGGTCAGAAAAAAAATTGGAAATTCCGAAAATTCGTTTATATGAAATAACTCAAAAAATCATATTTGAGATTTTCGAAAGATCAATTTGTTCGCGCCACTTTTCACCCGTTTGACCAAAATCTGTATATTTCGTAGTTTCCGATATACCCATACTGACCCTCCTTATCTTGGACACAATAAATACATTATGATTGTAGACCTTCAAGAAATATGAATAATATGGTGGGTGCGAAGCACTCAACAATCAACAGATTGATGCAAAAATCATTTCAAAAACTGACAACGATTGACGTGGTAACAACACTGAAAGCTGAAAATTCTGTGACTTTACTAGGAGTTGTTTTATGTACTGGGTGGCCCAATGAAAACGAAACAAGGTATGCTTTTTACTGAGAGATCAAGGAACTGACATAATAATAAATGATTCTTCATGTAATGTTGGATATCTGCATTGAAACAAAAAAATCAGAAAATGATGTGTGATCATTTGAAAAAAGTAACACTTAATAAATGAATGAGTAATAAATAATTACTATCATTATTGGAATGATAGTAATCAATGATTCTTCATGTAATGTTGGATAGGAAAGGATTTGAAAATAACACATAAGGCACTTCTTAGATGGGCATCGTTCTAACTACAAAATGAGAAATAGTGATCATTTTCTTAAACATGTTTTCTCGAGAACTACTGCATTGAATTCCAAAAACAAGGAAGCGTTGGTAAAAGATTTCGATTGCCTTCAAAATGATGTATCACTTGACCTCTTATCTCATTTGAGATTCGAGGGTTGGAGCTCACCCTTCCGAGGGGTTTGTCAAACTAACTATGTCAATTCGGCCTTGTGTCGTTTTCATTGGGCCACCCAGTATGTCGAAAAAGAAAAATATGATTATCATAATAGTTGTCCAAATCTGGAATATTCAACTATACACATACGAATGATGACCAAAAAAATGTATAGTGTTTTATTTCTCGATCTGACTTCTGAGTACATTCCCATGGATTCTTTCCACAGGAAATTGTGCTACTTCTGGCAACACTGGTCGCGTGCAAATATTATTGTGTACAGTTTATCACATCTAGTTGTAGGTTGCTAGCATGAGAAATGTCGAATCAGAAATACGTATGCGTTACATAAAAGTGACCTAGTTGATGAGGAAATGGTCGATAAAATTCGCTTCTAATTGCTCATTATGCATACTAGTTGTCGTCCATACTGATTTCATTTAACGAGGAACAAGCCTCGAGGAAAATCACTGAAAAAGCGATAAATGAAGTATAGATATCGCAAACGGTGATAGTTACAGTTTTGGTTGAATAGGATAATAAATGGCTTGCTAAAGGTATGAAAATTACAAAATTATCAAATCTGATTTTTGAATGGTGATATATCAGACTTGGGAAAGGAAAATGAAATACTCAACAGCAACATTTCATAATGTCATTGTTACTATCCAACGTTTCGTTTTCGATCAATCATCACCAATAATTCTTTTTAAATCTCATCTTAAAATTTTTCCAAACGAAAAACTACTAAACTGCCAAAAAGGTAGTTCTTGAAACTTTCTAAAGCATCATGATGAAGATTTTAGAGTTTTCAGATGGGATATATTCTGGAAAGTAATGGCTCAATCGAGAGGAGGTAAGTTTCCATGGTTTATATAGGTGTTCTTTAATTTTTGCACGAATTGTAAGGTGGATAAGTTCTTGAGTGAGTGATGATTATTCCGTCATCTACTCTCATCTTGTGAGAAAAACATTTCGTCTCCAATATAAAAGCGAACAGAAAATTCTATGAAAAAAAAAATGAAGCTTCATATGTATGAGGATCAGATAATAAACCACTTTTAAACCCTAATATGTGCAGGGACTGACTGGAAATAATGCCAATATTACGAAAGATTTAATAGTCAATAAAGGCGTTACGCTCAACTCACGTGATGAATAGAATACTATTTATCCTCTGTTTTACAGTGGCCTGTTTGAAGTGGAGTGTAATTAGCGATTCAGAAACGAGCATAACGACAATTTTAATTTTGTTCAACAGCTGCCAAAACTGTGGAATTGATCAGTCATTATTCAATGTTCTGCAATAAATTTGCGTAGAATGGAAATCATAAGGAATGTGTTCAAAAATTCCATCAGATACAAAACATGATATGCGCTCTATCATTTACGGTTCTTCTTTTTGTCGACTGAACAAAGATATATGAAAAATGATTATGTTAAAATATGGAGCTGTACCACATATCAAAAAATAATCGTGCTATTTCCATGAAAAAATAAGTTTTCAATAAAATCATCATTATTTTTATATTGGAAAGGCAGAAGAATGTCCTCTTTTGACAATTACAAAGTCGAAGTCATCGAAACGAATTCGTAGCTAATTCTACATTTTTTCGAAATATCAGGAATGCAGCAGCATAAATTATCCTTTAGTGAGATAAATCATGTTTGCATTTCCAAAAATCTGGCAGAACTTCAAGTTGGGGCTAACTCTATCATTGACCACAGCAGTAATAGAAACAGTCACAGAAATAAATCGTAGTTATATAAACAAACAACCGCTATATCGGTTGCTGAGGAATTAGACAAATTTTTGAAAAATTTGCACGACATGCTACGACTTCAAAATAGATGCGAAATAGTCTTGCATGCGAAAATAGACTAAAATAAAATTAAATAAACAACTCAGTATTCCTGGAAGATGAATTCGTAGGGGAAATATCATTCACGGACGTGAATATGATTCAGTACAGTCCAAAACCAAAAATCAATGTATTCAGGTATCAGTATATATTATATATTTCCGAAATACAGCTATTGCTCGTGATTCAACAATAAAAATCAGACAACCTATTTCCCATATATTTGTTGAACTACGTTCAAGAAGAAAACATACTGGAGTCCGAAAAACTCACGCTGGACAAACCGCCTCGTTATAGAATACTAACAGGAGGCTTTTCCAAGAAAGAACTTGGTGAGGAGTCTTACAGAGCCTGACAAAATTAACAAACCTATTTATCTAAGCCAACAACATGACTAGGAACACGATAAGCCTAGTGAAGTCTTTCCTGATGCTTACAACCTCCAAACATTCAAGAAAAATTCCAACGCCTTCCTTCTTTCCCAAAATTCCACCGCTGGCTAACACGATGTTCCTCGAACATCATAGGTTTCCCTTTCGTGTTGTCCACAGATAAAAAAAAAGCCACTATGCTGCAATGTCTGGGCTCTGAAACCCAGGCTAGTCACTCTGAATAAATCAATCAATCAATTCAGTTGTGAAAAGGCTCTTCTGAAAATCGATGTTCTTTTAATGTATCACTATTGTGGAGAGCCAGCGTTGTGGGTAAAGGCCGAAATTCCATTGAAAAAGTGATGAAAAATTGGACCTATCCACAGTTTTTGAGGGTGACTTATCGGAGCTGAGGCAGGCAAAAGGACGATCGCCAAAGTTCCCATCGGATCTCCTACAAGAGAAGACCGATAGTAGTCCTGCTGCGAGGTCATCGTGAGATCAACTGGCATAAGAAACGCTATGTAGATATTGCCAGGAAGAAAAAAGCTACCTCCAGAGGCCATCGTCAAAACTGGCTCAGTCGAATCAAAGAGACGAAGCTTGGAACTACGAAGCCTTCAAAATGGATCAGAGCTGCCTCTGAATCTGACCGGATCTAGTGTTCGTCCAAACAAGTGATCTAGTTGGCGCCACACCTGTGAACTATTATTCTACACCACCTAAACATAGAATGTGGAGACAAAGTGTCTATCGACGCGAGACATCTGGATAGACGCCAGACAGCTGTCTATCAGCTGATTACAATACAGAATACGTTCATCATCGCGACATGAAACGGTTTTTAGTCCTTCCTCAACTCGATGTAGCGAAACCTCCTCTTGGAAACCTACTTCCAAGTCACGGATATTGTTGCGGACATTAAGTTCAGGCTGTTCAACGATATCGATTGGAGAAAATATTAAAATTGTCAGTATCAATCAGTGATTCGCATCGAAATGTTCCTCATAATAATATAGAGCAGTTCTTTTAGAGGACTATCCATTGTTCACTGCTGATCAAAACTTTTCGAAACATATCTTCGAAGAATGTTCACGGATAGATTAGCGCATTCAGACACAAAAAACATCGCTGAAAAATTGAATCCATATATTCGCGACCAGGAAGTTGAGGGTTAGGTATTCTCCTGATTATTGTTTCGCAACTCGTTTCGCATACAAGAGTGACGCTTCCTCAAACTCCTTTCCTATAGATCGGACAACATATATCCACCAATTAGCTTTTCCCATGATGCATTATTGGCTAGACACGTTATGAAGAGCCTAAGTTGCCGTCGTGATTATCACTCCGCAATTTTCCTGTTCAAACTAATTAACAACACAATCATCGACACACATATTCTGCAAAAACTCGATTTCAATGTACCTAGACCATCGTCTAGAGTAGAAAATACGTTTTATTTACTACCACGAACAGATATTTTGAAATACTCTCCGCTGCATAACAACTGTAATTCTGCAAGTTCTCAGTTTGATATTTCTGACTGTTCAGTCGCTGCGATTAAATCCTATTACTTCGGTTGATCCTGGTTGTATTGTTATTTCATTATTATTATTTTTTCTATTTCACACTGTACTGTAATTGTAACTTATATTCCTGTTCTTTAGTTAGGTGTAACCTGTAGAACATTGTGAGAACAAATAAATAAATACTGTCTGTAAGTTCTTCGAGGAGGTGGTACATTCATTTTTCAGCTTCTTGTGGGATTTTCTCTCCTCGTTTCTAAATTGTCACTTTTCAGTGTCAAAATCGAAAACATTGAAACATTTTACGAAGAGAAAAATATTTTAATTGTGTCGAGAACGGGAGCATATTCGTTCCCGAAACGTCCACCAAGATAAGTAGAGGTTTTATTCTTATTAAATATATTTGTATTCCCAATTTTTTTCAAAAACAAGGTGTCACTGACCAATAGAGAATTTCTCTTTTAGGTATCTAAAGGTTTAATTTCAAGCGCAGTGACATTTTGGGGCAGATCCCAAATCTGTCCTTACTACAAATATATTTCAATAATTTTTAATAACTTCTACTCTATTTTTTAGAAACGAGGAGAGAAAATCCCATGAAAAGCTGAAAAATGAAATAAATAAATGAATAAATAATAAATAATGTTTTCTCTGTCATCGCCTATATGAGCGTGACAGACATATTAGATGGATAAATGAAGAATTCTCTCATGAATTTCGACTGGATACTCTAGCGGTTCATCTTCGTTTGAGGGTGTTAGTCGATTGGGTCGATCATTCAGAGTTAAAAGGTTTGTGCCAGGAACCAAGTTTGAGTGAGTACTTTCGAATGATGAAATGATTTTGTACGCCAAACATGCCCATTAAGGAGAAATATACAAGCAGCCTCGCATTTTGAAAGGATTTCCTAGATGGACGTGTGTTTATTTGCAAATCAGGTTTGCCTGACGAAAATATTCCCAGTATCTGTGGAAATATAGTAAACTCGTAAATTCCGTAATACTGAATCTCCTGAGATCTGTCCACCGTGAAACGATATTCTCGGATATAAATCTATATTTAAACGGGCGAATTGGTGAATACGATATAATATTAAAACTGTTGCCATCTGCCACTTTTCGAATAACATTCTCAGGCACCCAAAACAGACAGACACTAAATTTATTCGGCCGACAGAAAGCGAAGCGAAAACCAAGCCCCAATGAGTGAAGTGTATCGCGAAAATGACATGTGGTGTTTCTGATACATTCCATCACTCGACTTGAGGAAGATAGAAATATTAAATATGCAATTCTCCCACGATATTCTGAAACTTGCATAAACAATATCACGATACGAACTAATTGTTGGTGAAACAAACAGGAATATGGAAAGCAAAGTTCGGATGGGTCGAGTGTCCCGCAGGCTAACGCAAAACCACCCGGAGGTTTCCATCCGACTGATACAGAAATTCGTTGGAAACTTTCCAGGCAAGGTACCTTGTACCGAAAACTTTTAACTAAGCCAATTTAATTCTTCCCTACCGTCGATCAATTCGCCATTTATACAATTTGATTCGTTCCGGGACACAAACACAAACCGTGAGCCGGAAATTCGCGAACTGAACACGAGGATTCCCGAGGTGGAAAATCGTCCTCCGGACTGGGAAATCCGGCAGGTCGAAAAGGGGCACTCCATAAATTGAAGCTTGGCGATATTTCCAACCCTCTCGCTGGATTATATCAACGCCATGGATTACAAAGATGGATAAATTATTTGCACCCTGTCGCTTTTGGGTATACCGTATGTATAGTAGTCGTCACGATAATCTGCAAATAAAAAACCACAGAGAATCGCCGCGTATTGATGAACATAGAAACTGAAAAGCGTGCCAGTATTACTCTGTAATCCATAATTGTAGTGGAAAATATCCAAACTCTAGTCAAATGTTACCGCACAATAGTGGGTTAAATAATGTGGAATTATCACGTTATTTGAGAGTGAAGTCATTCAATAGGAGCTAACAAAGAGGTTAAGCTCGGTGTGCTGTCAAAAATTCAATTTCTATTTGTTGTCAATCAGGATACACAAGAGAAACAATGTTTTTCATAAGCCAGAAAAGAAGAACTCCGAGTCAACATGTACTCCTAAAAACCTCGTGTCACGAACTTATTAGGTCGAATTCGAAAAAGTCGTTAAATCACGTTAAATAAGAGTTAAATCACAGTTGAAACATATAAAACACATGAAAAGAGTTAACAGTCAGAGCTTGAAATTAGTTGAGAGCACGAATGAAACGTTTTGTGCGTTCTATGCGTTTTATGCCAATATAATCAGATTATTGATACAAAAGCAGCGAAACAATAAATTGGAAGATCATTGATGAGAGCAATGAACAACAGAGGACCTGAGGCTGATCCCTGAGGCACCCCTGATATATTTCAGGGCAGGAATATAATAAATTTGTCAGCAGTGATGATATGTAATATCGACGTCGAATAAAAGACGTCGTGATCGTTTCGCCAATGGCATCTCCTCATGCCCAAATTGAGCTGCGCCGGGAAAGAGAAAACTGTCTTCTCGTCGTCGAGTTTGATTTCCATTGTCTCAATTTCCTTCTGCGAGATTTCCAGCCCGAGAACCGCAGGCGAACTGAAATTAATTATATTCTCGGTATTTAGGAAAGGGGCCGATGAAACGACTCGCGTTACAGTATCTTTTGAGGCACAGAATATTCGGAAAGGATGGGAAGAACTCGCAAAGAGGGTCGTTTTGGTTGCTTTCAGTGGGTGGTTTGATTTCATTCAGACGCGGTTATCCCAAGAAAAGTGGAATAAATCAATTTCTCGAGTTTTATACGTCTTCGTTTATAATACTTTCTGGCAAAAATATCGGAAAATCAATTTTCATTGAAAATTCGAGCTTGCTTCATTCGTTCTATTTTTCATCGATTTCAATATTTTTTTCTGGCGACTTTTATATTGAACAGGTCAAAAGTGAAAGATCCATTCCACTCTGATATCCTGATCACTCTGTGACGAAAAAACAACAACACAATGATACATATGGAATTTTCACAAAACCGTGACTTTTTGGAATTTCCGCTCAGTAACACTGCTCCCGTCAACTGTCATCTATCATTAGAGTACTGTCAAATTTGATCAAGCCACGCCACTTAGTTTGTGTTTGATATCCACGGAATGTTGTTCTACTCAAAATTATAAAATTAACTTAATTTCAATTGTCGTGACAATTCAACTGATATATGAAAAATCGCGTACGCCACAGTGCAATTTTCAGTTTGACAGCGGCAACTTTTACAACGACCAATGTATACTAGTGTTTTTTTCACTAATTCATCAATTAAAGCGGGGTTGGTTGTCAAACTTGAATTTCTAAGAACTAAGAATTTGTCGATTCGATAAGTTTACGAACGCCAAAATTAGTCAAATTTTTAATAACTGTTAGCCTTCTATAAGACAGTTTCGACGCAATTATCAATCTGGCGACAATTTTTCACGTTTTGTGAAGTTGGAAGAATTTTCCTTTTTTAGTTCATAATTTTATTTCGGTCACTGACTTATCAAACGATCCTCTTTTCATCCAAACAATCAACTCGAATCTTCGAAACAGCCAAACTTCCAATGGATGTGATCAGAAAACTGAGTCTACAGAATGAATAGAATGAATAGGAATAGGTATACATCTCATTTCAAATTATTTTAATTCATTATTATCTAGTGCTTTATGGAAGGCTCGTGAGAAGTAGACCGTTGTCAATGAACGACAAATCAACAAACCATAGTAACAGTAAAAAAACTAATTTCACGGATATTAAAGACAACATTGTACATTTCGAGCTCGTGAGAAAGAAGAATGCCACCGCACAAACATTAATATAATAGAAAAGTAACTATTTCTGAAGAATCTATGCGCGTCGGAAAATACATTTATAGAATCTAGAGCTCAATCTAGAAGGATGAAAAGCAAGCAAACAATTGTTTTTTGCATCATTAGAAAAAAATAATGAGAGTGAATGCGGTATCAGTGAACCGAACCGCGCAACAATTGAAATTGCATAATAATTATATTCAGATTCGACATCCTTAACTTCCGAATGACAACCGATTTTATTTGTGTATTTATGGATTGCATTCGATTCACAAAAAATTTAAATAATACGTTATGGTAATTGCTGAAAGTATACAGAATGACCCCAATTGAAATATTTCGGTTTCTAGATTCTCTTTTCAAGAATATTAATATCGACAGATAGACCTGAATTGACAAGAACGTTTGTTTTGTAATCCGCAATGAACCATTCGAGGTCCATTCGAAATCCGAATCGGAAAGATGAGATCAAAGAGTGGGTGAAAATAGTTTGTGACAAATTCAATCGAATAAAATAAGCCAGAATTATGTATGTAGTGACGCAATCAACTTATAACTCGAACTGGTGGGACTCACTTGAATCTGATTGTTTTCGAACTGTGCAGAAGAGAAGTTCACTATGTGATCTAGAAATATTTCAGAAGATTTCCTACGGAAAATACGATGATATACGTACAGGAGATTATGAATTCTACCCCACTAATGGCACCCCAGTAAGTGATTCATCAGAGGGAAATATTATTCAGACCTTCTCTAATAGTCTCTAGCCTGACAAATGACAGATGGCAAATGACGGATGACAGATGACAAATGACGAGTGACTGATGACGAGTGACAGATGACGAGTGACAGATGACGGATGACGGATGACAGATGAAGTGACAGCGATTCCTAAGGCGACAATTTCGACCTAATCCGTTGAAAGGAACACGTCGTAGGATAATGAAACGTTACATAAAGACGGCGTAATATACTTACGACGAGTATGGCGATCGCGAAGGACATCGGCGTAAACAACGAAAAGTGGATGCATGCCATTGCCATTGCGCTCATTACCGATAGAACTCGTGCATGGAAACAATGAGTGCATTCGTGTGGACAGAGAACCACGACGTGATCTTGACACGCCCACAAACTTAATGGATTATATTATGTTATAGATCGGACGATGCTAGGAATTTTTTCGATGTGCTCATTTTTATGTCGTTCCATCGTCGATTACTACTACCTACTCGCGATATTCGTAACAGTATTTCCATTAGCTCTTCATCATATTTTTCAATTCACTTGGCTTACACTCCATTCGATGTCGACACCAAGAGATATGATATTATATATCCTCTACTAGATGCACCCTTTTGAGGAGCACTAAAACGAACATAACAAAAAGAAAGAGCTATCGATTCGTCTGGATGTGCAACAAAGAAAGGTGCAATTTTGCCAACAGTCAGCTGATCACTGATGGTTGCCTCTCTCTCGTTTGATTGGTTGGATTCCTTCGTCTTTCTCTAGACGCGAACATTATTCAAGACTTACCTATGAAGTGATATATCTTTTTTTGGATCTATCAGGATTATTCATAACGATAAGTGAAACTTAGTCTCTTTATTTCATCACTTTCATGGATCAATAAACTTCGCTCAACAGTAGATTCGATAGAATAATTTCACACTATTAACTCGATTCGAATGAAAATAACTAAAAATGTCGTAATTCTCAATATACAATGGCATAACAATCAAAATGTTATGACAATGCCAACAGTCATGTGATTTTTCATCGCTGCGCCTCTTTCTTATACTCGTTTCAATCCCTCTCTCTCTCTCTCTCTCTGAGCAGGATCTAATAGAGAATATTTAATATCATCTTTCAGTACAACGAACCGACAAAATCTTCGCACTCATTGGTGAATCACCCTGCAGAACAAGGAAGCCGTAGAGAAAGATCGAACAACGACTCACCTCTTCCTCGCCGTTGTTGGTGCTGACGGAATCCATGCTCTGGCTCAGCGCGACCCCTAGCGGCGGAGCGTCCATCTCGCGCAGTCGATCGGTCTCGAATCCGGCGCGGCAGCCGGCCGCACTCGACCGGTGGGCGTCGGGGCGCGCCCTCTTGAGCGCCGGCGGCGGGCTGGCGGCGGCAGAGGGGGAGAGAGGCGGGGGGGAAGCTGCGCCGCCGTGCCGACCTCTCTTCGAGGCGCCGAACGAGGGATCCACGGTCGTGCCCTCGGACCCTCGGGAGGACGGTGGAGGTATGGGGATGAGGGTAACGGAGGAGGGAGGGAGAGACGGTCAGGCTAGCTGCGATCTGAAAAAAAAAACGGTTTTGTCAGGATTTTTCCATCATGCCTACTACTCATCAGTTTGCCAAATCTCTACAAAATATTCCCCAATCGTCGAGATATCGAATTTGTTTTGATTTTACAACCTAGTCAGGTGGTTTTTCGACCCAAAAAAAAGCTATTGGTGGAGTCAGAACGGAGCTAGGATGACTCTAAAAGAAGTTTACTTTCACCTCATGCCTCATACTCATCAGTTTGCCATCTCTCTACCAAACTTTCCTAAATTGTCGAGATATCGATTCCATTTTGATTTCACGACCTAATTAGGCGGTTTTTCGGCCCGAAAAAGCTATTAGTGAAGTCAGAACGGAGCTAGGATGACTCTGAAAAAAGTTGACTTTCACCTCATGCCTCCTACTCATCAGTTTGCCATCTCTCTACCAAACTTTCCTAAATCGTCGAGATATCGATTCCATTTCGATTTTACGACCTAATTAGGCGGTTTTTCGGCCCGAAAAAGCTATTGGTGAAGTCAGAATGGAGCTAGGATGCCTCTGAAAAAAGTTGACTCTCACCTCATGCCTCCTACTCATCAGTTTGCCATCTCTCTACCAAACATTCCTGAATCGTCGAGATATCGATTCGATTTTGATTTTACGACCTAATTAGGCGGTTTTTCGGCCCGAAAAAGCTATTAGTGAAGTCAGAACGGAGCTAGGATGACTCTGAAAAAAGTTGACTTTCACCTCATGCCTCCTACTCATCAGTTTGCCATCTCTCTACCAAACTTTCCTAAATCGTCGAGATATCGATTCCATTTCGATTTTACGACCTAATTAGTCGGTTTTTCGGCCCGAAAAAGCTATTAGTGAAGTCAGAACGGAGCTAGGATGACTCTGAGAAAAGTTGACTTTCACCTCATGCCTCCTACTCATCAGTTTGCCATCTCTCTACCAAACTTTCCTAAATCGTCGAGATATCGATTCCATTTTGATTTTACGACCTAATTAGGCGGTTTTTCGGCCCGAAAAAGCTATTAGTGAAGTCAGAACGGAGCTAGGATGACTCTGAAAAAAGTTGACTTTCACCTCATGCCTCCTACTCATCAGTTTGCCATCTCTCTACCAAACATTCCTAAATCGTCGAGATATCGATTCCATTTTGATTTTACGACCTAATTAGGCGGTTTTTCGGCCCGAAAAAGCTATTAGTGAAGTCAGAACGGAGCTAGGATGACTCTGAAAAAAGTTGACTTTCACCTCATGCCTCCTACTCATCAGTTTGCCATCTCTCTACCAAACTTTCCTAAATCGTCGAGATATCGATTCCATTTTGATTTTACGACCTAATTAGGCGGTTTTTCGGCCCGAAAAAGCTATTAGTGAAGTCAGAACGGAGCTAGGATGACTCTGAAAAAAGTTGACTTTCACCTCATGCCTCCTACTCATCAGTTTGCCATCTCTCTACCAAACATTCCTAAATCGTCGAGATATCGATTCGATTTTGATTTTACGACCTAATTAGGCGGTTTTTCGGCCCGAAAAAGCTATTAGTGAAGTCAGAACGGAGCTAGGATGACTCTGAAAAAAGTTGACTTTCACCTCATGCCTCCTACTCATCAGTTTGCCATCTCTCTACCAAACTTTCCTAAATCGTCGAGATATCGATTCGATTTTGATTTTACGACCTAATTAGGCGGTTTTTCGGCCCGAAAAAGCTATTAGTGAAGTCAGAACGGAGCTAGGATGACTCTGAAAAAAGTTGACTTTCACCTCATGCCTCCTACTCATCAGTTTGCCATCTCTCTACCAAACATTCCTAAATCGTCGAGATATCGATTCGATTTTGATTTTACGACCTAATTAGGCGGGTTTTCGGCCCGAAAAAGCTATTAGTGAAGTCAGAACAGAGCTAGGATGACTCTGAAAAAAGTTGACTTTCACCTCATGCCTCCTACTCATCAGTTTGCCATCTCTCTACCAAACTTTCCTAAATCATCGAGATATCGATTCCATTTTGATTTTACGACCTAATTAGGCGGTTTTTCGGCCCGAAAAAGCTATTGGTGAAGTCAGAACGGAGCTAGGATGACTCTGAAAAAAGTTGACTTTCACCTCATGCCTCCTACTCATCAGTTTAACATCTCTCTACCAAACATTCCTAAATCGTCGAGATATCGATTCGATTTTGATTTTACGACCTAATTAGGCGATTTTTCGGCCCGAAAAAGCTATTGGTGAAGTCAGAACGGAGCTAGGATGACTCTGAAAAAAGTTGACTTTCACCTCATGCCTTCTACTCATCAGTTTGCCATCTCTCTACCAAACATTCCTAAATCGTCGAGATATCGATTCGATTTTGATTTTACGACCTGATTAGGCGGTTTTTCGGCCCGAAAAAGCTATTAGTGAAGTCAGAACCGAGCTAGGATGACTCTGAAAAAAGTTGACTTTCACCTCATGCCTCCTACTCATCAGTTTGCCATCTCTCTACCAAACATTCCTAAATCGTCGAGATATCGATTCGATTTTGATTTTACGACCTACTTAGGCGATTTTTCGGCCCGAAAAAGCTATTGGTGAAGTCAGAACGGAGCTAGGATGACTCTGAAAAAAGTTGACTTTCACCTCATGCCTCCTACTCATCAGTTTGCCATCTCTCTACCAAACATTCCTAAATCGTCGAGATATCGATTCGATTTTGATTTTACGACCTGATTAGGCGGTTTTTCGGCCCGAAAAAGCTATTAGTGAAGTCAGAACCGAGCTAGGATGACTCTGAAAAAAGTTGACTTTCACCTCATGCCTCCTACTCATCAGTTTGCCATCTCTCTACCAAACATTCCTAAATCGTCGAGATATCGATTCGATTTTGATTTTACGACCTACTTAGGCGGTTTTTCGGCCCGAAAAAGCTATTGGTGAAGTCAGAACGGAGCTAGGATGACTCTGAAAGAAGTTGACTTTCACCTCATGCCTCCTACTCATCAGTTTGCCATCTCTCTACCAAACTTTCCTAAATCGTCGAGATATCGATTCCATTTTGATTTTACGACCTAATAAGGCGGTTTTTCGACCCGAAAAAGCTATTGGTGAAGTCAGAACGGAGCTAGGATGACTCCGAAAAAAGTTGACTTCACCTCATGCCTCCTACTCATCAGTTTGCCATCTCTCTACCAAACTTTCCTAAATCGTCGAGATATCGATTCCATTTTGATTTTATGACCTATTTAGGCGGTTTTTCGACCCGAAAAAGCTATTAGTGAAGTCAGAACGGAGCTAGGATGACTCTGAAAAAAGTTGACTTTCACCTCATGCCTCCTACTCATAAGTTTGCCATCTCTCTACCAAACATTCCTAAATCGTCGAGATATCGATTCCATTTTGATTTAACGACCTAATTAGGCGGTTTTTCGGCCCGAAAAAGCTATTAGTGAAGTCAGAACGGAGCTAGGATGACTCTGAAAAAAGTTGACTTTCACCTCATGCCTCCTACTCATCAGTTTGCCATCTCTCTACCAAACATTCCTAAATCGTCGAGATATCGATTCCATTTTGATTTTACGACCTAATTAGGCGGTTTTTCGGCCCGAAAAAGCTATTAGTGAAGTCAGAACGGAGCTAGGATGACTCTGAAAAAAGTTGACTTTCACCTCATGCCTCCTACTCATCAGTTTGCCATCTCTCTACCAAACATTCCTAAATCGTCGAGATATCGATTCGATTTTGATTTTACGACCTAATTAGGCGGTTTTTCCGCCCGAAAAAGCTATTAGTGAAGTCAGAACGGAGCTAGGATGACTCTGAAAAAAGTTGACTTTCACCTCATGCCTCCTACTCATCAGTTTGCCATCTCTCTACCAAACTTTCCTAAATCGTCGAGATATCGATTCGATTTTGATTTTACGACCTAATTAGGCGGTTTTTCGGCCCGAAAAAGCTATTAGTGAAGTCAGAACGGAGCTAGGATGACTCTGAAAAAAGTTGACTTTCACCTCATGCCTCCTACTCATCAGTTTGCCATCTCTCTACCAAACATTCCTGAATCGTTGAGATATCGATTCGATTTTGATTTTACGACCTAATTAGGCGGTTTTTCGGCCCGAAAAAGCTATTAGTGAAGTCAGAACGGAGCTAGGATGACTCTGAAAAAAGTTGACTTTCACCTCATGCCTCCTACTCATCAGTTTGCCATCTCTCTACCAAACATTCCTGAATCGTCGAGATGACGATTCCATTTTGATTTTACGACCTAATTAGGCGGTTTTTCGGCCCGAAAAAACTATTAGTGAAGTCAGAACGGAGCTAGGATGACTCTGAAAAAAGTTGACTTCCACCTCATGCCTCCTACTCATCAGTTTGCCATCTCTCTACCAAACATTCCTAAATCGTCGAGATATCGATTCGATTTTGATTTTACGACCTAATTAGGCGGTTTTTCGGCCCGAAAAAGCTATTAGTGAAGTCAGAACGGAGCTAGGATGACTCTGAAAAAAGTTGACTTTCACCTCATGCCTCCTACTCATCAGTTTGCCATCTCTCTACCAAACTTTCCTAAATCGTCGAGATATCGATTCCATTTTGATTTTACGACCTAATTAGGCGGTTTTTCGACCCGAAAAAGCTATTAGTAAAGTCAGAACGGAGCTAGGATGACTCTGAAAAAAGTTGACTTTCACCTCATGCCTCCTACTCATCAGTTTGCCATCTCTCTACCAAACATTCCTAAATCGTCGAGATATCGATTCGATTTTGATTTTACGACCTAATTAGGCGGGTTTTCGGCCCGAAAAAGCTATTAGTGAAGTCAGAACAGAGCTAGGATGACTCTGAAAAAAGTTGACTTTCACCTCATGCCTCCTACTCATCAGTTTGCCATCTCTCTACCAAACTTTCCTAAATCGTCGAGATATCGATTCCATTTTGATTTTACGACCTAATTAGGCGGTTTTTCGGCCCGAAAAAGCTATTGGTGAAGTCAGAACGGAGCTAGGATGACTCTGAAAAAAGTTGACTTTCACCTCATGCCTCCTACTCATCAGTTTGCCATCTCTCTACCAAACATTCCTAAATCGTCGAGATATCGATTCGATTTTGATTTTACGACCTAATTAGGCGATTTTTCGGCCCGAAAAAGCTATTGGTGAAGTCAGAACGGAGCTAGGATGACTCTGAAAAAAGTTGACTTTCACCTCATGCCTTCTACTCATCAGTTTGCCATCTCTCTACCAAACATTCCTAAATCGTCGAGATATCGATTCGATTTTGATTTTACGACCTGATTAGGCGGTTTTTCGGCCCGAAAAAGCTATTAGTGAAGTCAGAACCGAGCTAGGATGACTCTGAAAAAAGTTGACTTTCACCTCATGCCTCCTACTCATCAGTTTGCCATCTCTCTACCAAACATTCCTAAATCGTCGAGATATCGATTCGATTTTGATTTTACGACCTGATTAGGCGGTTTTTCGGCCCGAAAAAGCTATTAGTGAAGTCAGAACCGAGCTAGGATGACTCTGAAAAAAGTTGACTTTCACCTCATGCCTCCTACTCATCAGTTTGCCATCTCTCTACCAAACATTCCTAAATCGTCGAGATATCGATTCGATTTTGATTTTACGACCTACTTAGGCGGTTTTTCGGCCCGAAAAAGCTATTAGTGAAGTCAGAACGGAGCTAGGATAACTCTGAAAAAAGTTGACTATCACCTCATAGCTCCTACTCATCCATTTGCCATCTCTCTACCAAACTTTTCTAAATCGTCGAGATATCGATTCGATTTTGATTTTACGACCTAATTAGGCGGTTTTTCGGCCCGAAAAAGCTATTGGTGAAGTCAGAACGGAGCTAGGATGACTCTGAAAGAAGTTGACTTTCACCTCATGCCTCCTACTCATCAGTTTGCCATCTCTCTACCAAACATTCCTAAATCGTCGAGATATCGATTCGATTTTGATTTTACGACCTAATTAGGCGGTTTTTCGACCCGAAAAAGCTATTGGTGAAGTCAGAACGGAGCTAGGATGACTCCGAAAAAAGTTGTCTTTCCTCTCATGCCTCCTACTCATCAGTTTGCCATCTCTCTACCAAACTTTCCTAAATCGTCGAGATATCGATTCCATTTTGATTTAACGACCTAATTAGGCGGTTTTTCGACCCGAAAAAGCTATTGGTGAAGTCAGAACGGAGCTAGGATGACTCCGAAAAAAGTTGACTTCACCTCATGCCTCCTACTCATCAGTTTGTCATCTCTCTACCAAACTTTCCTAAATCGTCGAGATATCGATTCCATTTTGATTTTATGACCTATTTAGGCGGTTTTTCGACCCGAAAAAGCTATTGGTGAAGTCAGAATGGAGCTAGGATGGCTCTGAAAAAAGTTGACTTTCACCTCATGCCTCCTACTCATCAGTTTGCCATCTCTCTACCAAACTTTCCTAAATCGTCGAGATATCGATTCCATTTCGATTTTACGACCTAATTAGACGGTTTTTCGGCCCGAAAAAGCTATTGGTGAAGTCAGAACGGAGCTAGGATGACTCCGAAAAAAGTTGACTTTCCTCTCATGCCTCCTACTCATCAGTTTGCCATCTCTCTACCAAACTTTCCTAAATCGTCGAGATATCGATTTTATTTTGATTTTACGACCTAATTAGGCGGTTTTTCGACCCGAAAAAGCTATTGGTGAAGTCAGAACGGAGCTAGGATGACTCTGAAAAAAGTTGACTTTCCTCTCATGCCTCCTACTCATCAGTTTGCCATCTCCCTACCAAACTTTCCTAAATCGTCGAGATATCGATTCCATTTCGATTTTACGACCTAATTAGGCGGTTTTTCGGCCCGAAAAAGCTATTGGTGAAGTCAGAATGGAGCTAGGATGGCTCTGAAAAAAGTTGACTTTCACCTCATGCCTCCTACTCATCCGTTTGCCACCTCTCTACCAAACTTTCCTAAATCGTCGAGATATCGATTCCATTTTGATTTTACGACCTAATTAGGCGGTTTTTCGACCCGAAAAAGCTATTGGTGAAGTCAGAACGGAGCTAGGATGACTCTGAAAAAAGTTGACTTTCCTCTCATGCCTCCTACTCATCAGTTTGCCATCTCCCTACCAAACTTTCCTAAATCGTCGAGATATCGATTCCATTTTGATTTTACGACCTAATTAGGCGGTTTTTCGGTCCGAAAAAGCTATTGGTGAAGTCAGAACGGAGCTAGGATGACTCCGAAAAAAGTTGACTTTCCTCTCATGCCTCCTACTCATCAGTTTGCCATCTCTCTACCAAACTTTCCTAAATCGTCGAGATATCGATTTTATTTTGATTTTACGACCTAATTAGGCGGTTTTTCGACCCGAAAAAGCTATTGGTGAAGTCAGAACAGAGCTAGGATGACTCCGAAAATAGTTGACTTTCACCTCATGCCTCCTACTCATCAGTTTGCCATCTCTCTACCAAACTTTCCTAAATCGTCGAGATGTCGATTCCATTTTGATTTTACGACCTAATTAGGCGGTTTTTCGACCCGAAAAAGCTATTGGTGAAGTCAGAACGGAGCTAGGATGACTCCGAAAAAAGTTGACTCTCACCTCATGCCTCCTACTCATCAGTTTGCCATCTCTCTACCAAACTTTCCTAAATCGTCGAGATATCGATTCCATTTCGATTTTACGACCTAATTAGGCGGTTTTTCGGCCCGAAAAAGCTATTGGTGAAGTCAGAATGGAGCTAGGATGGCTCTGAAAAAAGTTGACTCTCACCTCATGCCTCCTACTCATCACTTTGCCATCTCTCTACCAAACTTTCCTAAATCGTCGAGATATCGATTCCATTTCGATTTTACGACCTAATTAGGCGGTTTTTCGGCCCGAAAAAGCTATTGGTGAAGTCAGAATGGAGCTAGGATGGCTCTGAAAAAAGTTGACTCTCACCTCATGCCTCCTACTCATCAGTTTGCCATCTCTCTACCAAACTTTCCTAAATCGTCGAGATATCGATTCCATTTTGATTTTACGACCTAATTAGGCGGTTTTTCGACCCGAAAAATCTATTGGTGAAGTCAGAACGGAGCTAGGATGACTCTAAAAAAAGTTGACTTTCACCTCATGCCTCCTACTCATCCGTTTGCCATCTCTCTACCAAACTTTCCTAAATCGTCGAGATATCGATTCCATTTCGAATTTACGACCTATTTAGGCGGTTTTTCGACCCGAAAAAGCTATTGGTGAAGTCAGAACAGAGCTAGGATGACTCTGAAAAAAGTTGACTTTCACCTCATGCCTCCTACTCATCAGTTTGCCATCTCTCTACCAAACTTTCCTAAATCGTCGAGATATCGATTCCATTTTGATTTTACGACCTAATTAGGCGGTTTTTCGACCCGAAAAATCTATTGGTGAAGTCAGAACGGAGCTAGGATGACTCTGAAAAAAGTTGACTTTCACCTCATGCCTCCTACTCATCCGTTTGCCATCTCTCTACCAAACTTTCCTAAATCGTCGAGATATCGATTCCATTTTGATTTTACGACCTAATTAGGCGGTTTTTCGACCCGAAAAAGCTATTGATGGAGTCAGAACGGAGCTAGGATGACTCTGAAAAAAGTTGACTTTCACCTCATGCCTCCTACTCATCAGTTTGCCATCTCCCTACCAAACTTTCCTAAATCGTCGAGATATCGATTCCATTTTGATTTTACGACCCAATTAGGTGGTTTTTCGACCCGAAAAAGCTATTGGTGAAGTCAGAACGGAGCTAGGATGACTCTGAAAAAAGTTGACTTTCCTCTCATGCCTCCTACTCATCATCTCCCTACCAAACTTTCCTAAATCGTCGAGATATCGATTTTATTTTGATTTTACGACCTATTTAGGCGGTTTTTCGACCCGAAAAAGCTATTGGTGAAGTCAGAACAGAGCTAGGATGACTCTGAAAAAAGTTGACTTTCACCTCATGCCTCCTACTCATCAGTTTGCCATCTCTCTACCAAACTTTCCTAAATCGTTGAGATATCGATTCCATTTTGATTTTACGACCTAAGTAGGCGGTTTTTCGACCCGAAAAAGCTATTGGTGAAGTCAGAATGGAGCTAGGATGGCTCTGAAAAAAGTTGACTCTCACCTCATGCCTCCTACTCATCAGTTTGCCATCTCTCTACCAAACTTTCCTAAATCGTCGAGATATCGATTCCATTTTGATTTTACGACCTAATTAGGCGGTTTTTCGACCCGAAAAAGCTATTGGTGGAGTCAGAACGGAGCTAGGATGACTCTGAAAAAAGTTGACTTTCACCTCATGCCTCCTACTCATCAGTTTGCCATCTCCCTACCAAACTTTCCTAAATCGTCGAGATATCGATTCCATTTTGATTTTACGACCCAATTAGGTGGTTTTTCGACCCGAAAAAGCTATTGGTGAAGTCAGAACGGAGCTAGGATGACTCTGAAAAAAGTTGACTTTCCTCTCATGCCTCCTACTCATCAGTTTGCCATCTCCCTACCAAACTTTCCTAAATCGTCGAGATATCGATTCCATTTTGATTTCACGACCTAATTAGGCGGTTTTTCGGTCCGAAAAAGCTATTGGTGAAGTCAGAACGGAGCTTGGATGACTCCGAAAAAAGTTGACTTTCCTCTCATGCCTCCTACTCATCAGTTTGCCATCTCTCTACCAAACTCTCCTAAATCGTCGAGATATCGATTTTATTTTGATTTTACGACCTAATTAGGCGGTTTTTCGACCCGAAAAAGCTATTGGTGAAGTCAGAACGGAGCTAGGATGACTCCGAAAAAAGTTGACTTTCACCTCATGCCTCCTACTCATCAGTTTGCCATCTCTCTACCAAACTTTCCTAAATCGTCGAGATATCGATTCCATTTTGATTTTACGACCTAATTAGGCGGTTTTTCGACCCGAAAAAGCTATTGGTGAAGTCAGAACGGAGCTAGGATGACTCTGAAAAAAGTTGACTTTCACCTCATGCCTCCTACTCATCAGTTTGCCATCTCCCTACCAAACTTTCCTAAATCGTCGAGATATCGATTCCATTTTGATTTTACGACCCAATTAGGTGGTTTTTCGACCCGAAAAAGCTATTGGTGAAGTCAGAACGGAGCTAGGATGACTCTGAAAAAAGTTGACTTTCCTCTCATGCCTCCTACTCATCAGTTTGCCATCTCCCTACCAAACTTTCCTAAATCGTCGAGATATCGATTCCATTTTGATTTTACGACCTAATTAGGCGGTTTTTCGGTCCGAAAAAGCTATTGGTGAAGTCAGAACGGAGCTTGGATGACTCCGAAAAAAGTTGACTTTCCTCTCATGCCTCCTACTCATCAGTTTGCCATCTCTCTACAAAACTTTCCTAAATCGTCGAGATATCGATTTTATTTTGATTTTACGACCTAATTAGGCGGTTTTTCGACCCGAAAAAGCTATTGGTGAAGTCAGAACGGAGCTAGGATGACTCCGAAAAAAGTTGACTTTCACCTCATGCCTCCTACTCATCAGTTTGCCATCTCTCTACCAAACTTTCCTAAATCGTCGAGATATCGATTCCATTTCGATTTTACGACCTAATTAGGCGATTTTTCGACCCGAAAAAGCTATTGGTGAAGTCAGAACAGAGCTAGGATGACTCTGAAAAAAGTTGACTTTCACCTCATGCCTCCTACTCATCAGTTTGCCATCTCTCTACCAAACTTTCCTAAATCGTCGAGATATCGATTCCATTTCGATTTTACGACCTAATTAGGCGGTTTTTCGACCCGAAAAAGCTATTGGTGAAGTCAGAACGGAGCTAGGATGACTCTGAAAAAAGTTGACTTTCACCTCATGCCTCCTACTCATCAGTTTGCCATCTCCCTACCAAACTTTCCTAAATCGTCGAGATATCGATTCCATTTTGATTTTACGACCTAATTAGGCGGTTTTTCGACCCGAAAAAGCTATTGGTGAAGTCAGAACGGAGCTAGGATGACTCTGAAAAAAGTTGACTTTCACCTCATGCCTCCTACTCATCAGTTTGCCATCTCCCTACCAAACTTTCCTAAATCGTCGAGATATCGATTCCATTTTGATTTTACGACCCAATTAGGTGGTTTTTCGACCCGAAAAAGCTATTGGTGAAGTCAGAACGGAGCTAGGATGACTCTGAAAAAAGTTGACTTTCCTCTCATGCCTCCTACTCATCAGTTTGCCATCTCCCTACCAAACTTTCCTAAATCGTCGAGATATCGATTCCATTTTGATTTTACGACCTAATTAGGCGGTTTTTCGGTCCGAAAAAGCTATTGGTGAAGTCAGAACGGAGCTTGGATGACTCCGAAAAAAGTTGACTTTCCTCTCATGCCTCCTACTCATCAGTTTGCCATCTCTCTACAAAACTTTCCTAAATCGTCGAGATATCGATTTTATTTTGATTTTACGACCTAATTAGGCGGTTTTTCGACCCGAAAAAGCTATTGGTGAAGTCAGAACGGAGCTAGGATGACTCCGAAAAAAGTTGACTTTCACCTCATGCCTCCTACTCATCAGTTTGCCATCTCTCTACCAAACTTTCCTAAATCGTCGAGATATCGATTCCATTTCGATTTTACGACCTAATTAGGCGGATTTTCGACCCGAAAAAGCTATTGGTGAAGTCAGAATGGAGCTAGGATGCCTCTGAAAAAAGTTGACTCTCACCTCATGCCTCCTACTCATCAGTTTGCCATCTCTCTTCCAAACTTTCCTAAATCGTCGAGATATCGATTCCATTTCGATTTTACGACCTAATTAGTCGGTTTTTCGGCCCGAAAAAGCTAATGGTGAAGTCAGAACGGAGCTAAGATGGCTCTGAAAAAAGTTGACTTTCCTCTCATGCCTCCCACTCATCAGTTTGCCAACTCTCTACCAAACCTTTTCGATTATACGTTCTAATCGTTCAATTTCATTCTCGGTGTACTTCGTTGATGAATAAATACACCATTTTGTGATTCGATTAAAGATGAGTGTATGTTGAATCACTTTCTTCATCAATGCTCGTGTATGTTGTCAAGTGATGAAGATAATGGTTTTTAATTAGCTCACGAATTAATACATTTCAATCACTTTATTTAAATTTTGGGTGTACTTTGTAATTTCTGCACGAATAATTAATCCATTCTAATCACTTAGTTCATGAATGCGTGTGAAAGAAGAAGTACACTGTATTTTTTTCGCAAATATGTTCATTTCTGCAACAAATAATGTACTTCTGTTCACTGTGTTATCGACTTCGTGTTTTATCTCAATATGTTCAAAAATTGATGTACTTCTGTTCACTCTTTTCAAGAATGACCGCAAAACACACAATTTTGTGTGCATATACTGTGTACACTTTTGTGCATTCAATTAACGAAACTCTTGATAACTTCTTCGTCTAGTTCAAATACCAATATATAGTTATCCACAGCTCACAGAGTCTATGATGAATCGAGTACATCAGCCTAATTAGGGAAAAATGTACCGGAGCATAACTATTCGAGTCGATAACTTATTGGATATTCTCTTCCTATTCCTATGCATATTATTGGAGTTCTCGAATATTCTTGAATATTTTCGAGGATAATAAACCTCAGCATCATAACGAAAATGAAAGTAAATACACACACTCATTAACCACATATGTTACCTTCTTCCATTCATAATAGGTTGATGTCACTCGTTATTCTAATGAGACAGCAGAAAGCATAAAGTCATATCAACCCCACAAGAGAGTCACTCGTAATGGTTCTTGTTCTGTTGATAACACAACAAAATACTCACTTCCATTTACGCCAATGGACTAGAGAATAAAGCCATCATAATGAAAAATTAAGGATGATGCACGGTAATTCCTCGAAAGTAGGATCAGATGTATTAGGTATAGCCACGATTTCATTCAAATACTAGACAAGATTTTTTTCTGGTGAAAACTCAGTCGCATTACAATAAATTGGATCTCCATCTCGGTATACCTAATAAAATAATCCAACTTCTCGCCCATGGGTTCTTCAGAATTGCCGCCATATTAGTGGTCACGTGATATATTTCGAAATCCACTTCTAGGTTTTCCAATATAAACAGAAACGAACCTCCATAAAATATTTTACGTAACTCTGATAAAGCATTGATATCACCTCGGATATCATACTTATTTTCGCAAATTTTCGAGATAAAAACAAATAAAATAAAAACAATGATACAATCATCAATGTTCGATTATAGTAAAACTTTTTTTGTGAAATTTCATGGCAAACCAATCGAATTCGATTTCCTAATGAATGGACAGAAATGGTCTCGATAAGCTGACAAGTTATCATAATTAAGATCACGATCATGATTAATTTTTTGTATCTGACGAAGAAGTTGTAGAAGACTCTTGATGAAAATAGACAGGATACACCAAAAATCTAAAAACCTAATCAGATCACAGAATTTGGTCAGAAACACTACTGAAGCAAACGAAGCCAACAACTATGACCTATGTCCTATACAGATAGATAAAAATATCGGTATGGTGAGTATCAAACTTTGTTCATCATAGTCAGAGATAATTATTATAATTATACTGCCACCTACGCACTTTATCTCCTACAACAAATAAGAAAATCACTTGGTTTTCGCAACATACATCAATAATGTACCAACTCCTATATGAATCTTCTTCATCATTCTCATCGTTGAAAGCAACAACCACAACTCACGTGGGTTCACAATCAATGGAATTATGGCCATTGTGTAGGAGTCACCTGATTCTCAACTAGATCTTCAAGGTGAAGCTTGACCTGTAGCAATTTCCAATCGTAGAACCGATATTGTTATTTCACATGAAAACTCGAATAGAATAATATTGAAGAACAATATTTTGCTGAATTGTTATTCAACTCCGGCACAGTAGAATGATGTTGTTGCAGAGATTAATGATTTGCAGAGCCGTAACTAGAGATGAACGAGCCCGTGGCAAATAGTGAGTTTGCTTGCGCCCCTTCATAATAGTAAAACTTCAGACTTCACTAACATGAGGTAGAGAATATTATTCGAAAGGCTCTGAAGCACGTAAGCAGTTGCTCAGCCTTCCTGGTGAAGATACAAGCTCGAATTTTTGTTGCACAGAAGTCTACTAGATTCTGAGTCCCCATTTCGGATTCGAAATATGAGAGCGAGAAAAAGTTGGTTAGAGACCTCAAAAAACTGTTCACTAATAGTTTCAGTTTCGTGGATAATTTGGATAGATTCCACGAGAGCTGATTTAAAATTCTGTTTTTTACCAACGAATTCAGAAGCATCGCATCCTCATAACGAACGAAGTCCGCAGCATGTTTAGTGGAATCTATAAAAAGTCTCTCGTACTTTCAGTTTCCATCCATATCACCAAGACCATCAACACAAAGTTCACGACTTCATTCGCCTTTCTATGTTCTCAGGAACAGCTGCATCAATGTCTATTCATCTTTCAAATACTCAATTTTTTTGTTGTACCTTGCTCTGAATTAGCAGTACTAATTTCGAGTTTATAAGTTGAAATAAGGACTAATTTCGACTTGCAGCTAGTGAGTCTGTTATACGACTTTGTAGAACATATAGATTTCATAAAAATATAACCTCGTTCCCGCCATTCTGCGACTGAAACTATTTATCAAACATTCCCATTTCGCATTCAGTGAAACTTCATTCATGAGATTTTCTAGTGCACACTGCCTAGATACGGCTCTGTTAAATTGAATAAACAATTTGTCATTGAAAAATAATCATTCGGATGCTCTAGTAAAACAAGAATTACCATGATGGAGGGAAATTCGATTCGAGTAACGACTAGGTAGGAAGCTTCATTTATAATTACCGCTCGCAAACAAATTATCTTCATTTCAATTTGCATTTCATGAGGAGATTTACACTTGCATACTATATTCCGTTCTACATACTAGTTCCTTGTACTTTCTAATAAGATTTATCTTCAGCCAACAGCTGAATTGGAATAGCACGTATACTGTGTCAGTCTTTCAACACAGCTCTGCACTGGTATTCTAAAAATTGATGCATTTGACCATTATACATAGGTAGGTGTGGTTATTCAACAGCGTGATTATTATACTCGATATCACACACGATTCCATTCAATATCACCAACAGGTCACCACAATAGCCGTCAGTAATTCTTATACAGTGTGTACCAGAAAGCACTCTATTGATATAATAGGTTCCTATGCCGTGAAGTTGCCCGGTCAAATCAGGCGCAGCCGAGGCTGAACGAAATCCTGAATGATGTCTGAAGAGATCATTCGGCGAGATGGAAAGATACAGGAGGTGCTCGGGAAGTGAACATTTTCGATTTCGGCCTCATACAACCTGGCAAAATTATCGGACTCACTGTAAAGAACAAACACTTCACCTGGAAAACGGGAAGATCTCCAATCAGGAGAGTGGTTGTTTGTATCAATTCCTTCCATTGAACGGGCAAATCGGAATATCTTGTTCGTGTAACGACCGACAAATGATCAATAGCGTTTAGTGATGTATTTATATCAAACGCAATGCATGCAAGACCTAGAACACAGAGTATCGATCCTATTGTAATGTTAGGAAGAACAGTTCTGACGCAGTAAAGTCGATAAATATATCATTATCGGGATGGAAAGTAATAACGTGGCAGATAATTATGTTTGTCGGTATTGTTCACGACAGCGTGTTGCCAAGCAACAACACAAGACGAATGGTTTTGGATAGACGAGAGACTTGATAATGAGAATTCAATCAGAACAGCTTTTGCTAGACTATTTCACGATTGGATGAGACCTTCGTTATAACCATGACCAATTTATTGGACATAAACACCAAAGCTGGTACACACATTGTCGAGCATTGAGAGTTGTCTTTGATCCAGTCAGGTTGTGTGATAATTTCAAGATAATTGGGAAAATCAGCTGGATCAATATCTCAACAGAGGAGCTCTTTCAACTTTATTATAATCAAATGTTGGTGCACTTAGAGCATATACATAATGAATTATAAGCAATTATCCTTCTTTTCCTGAAGGTACGACATAGAGACAGATATACCCTACCTACACCAATCACAGTTGCTTTTAAAACGTCTCTTGCGACGTCATTTGAGAACTGTAAATTTCTTAATTTGCCACCGAAAGATCTTGGACCTGGTAGAACCTACCACTGATCAAGGTCTTGGCTCTATTTCTGAACAGATTTTTACTGCGCATACTCAACTGCACCTTCAGCAATTCGTGTGACCTCATTTCCAGTCCATCACGATTGGATTGATTGCATTAATCAGAATGATCAGCCAGGGTGGTATCAGAGGTCAGACACTGCAGCCTATAGTGGCTAGGAACAACCTAGCCATACTGTTGGTTTGGTTAAACAGGTTTGTTACGTTCATCAGGCTTGGCAGCCTCCTCATCAAGAATTTCATTGAGAAGGCTGTGAGCTGTATCCTCCCAGACAGCCGAATCTCCAGTATGACATCAGAGACTCCCTCCTTCTCTTCATTTCATAGACTATTCAAAAAGTTTTTTGCTCAATATTATGCAATTATCTCGCAATTTCAATGCAGAATTGGCTCACATTCCCAGCATCTAGACATTGGAATTGGAAATTGAAATTGAAAGTTGATTGGTTCGAATTAGTTTTGGTATTCTAGCACAACAATGAGTCAATTTATCAGTAGTACATGAATAAGAAATAGAGAGTTTGCAAATGATAATAACACAGAACACTTGAACATAATACCTAAAACGGTATGTTGCCTACTTGTTTTGCACGTATGAAAATTGTTGTAGGCGAAATGATACTACGACTGACTACAACACATCAACCAAAACGAGAAACTAACCTTACTTTCTAACACAACCGCCAAAAATTCATCTGGAATTTCAATCAACACGATCATTCGAAAACATCTTGCGGCGCTAAAAGTCTCAAAAAAGAGATCTGATCCTAAAAAGAAGCCCGTTTTTGCATAAAATTTGCATGAATTTTTTACTAAAAATTATGTATTGCAACCACAACATTCACCGTTGGAAAAATTAGCCCAGATGGTTATGATTCGTGCTTGGGTGCCATGATAATGACTTCATTAAAAAAAAAAAACAAGATGAAGAACACACATATTTCTCCAACCACCTCTAGTACCAAGCCTTCAAATTACCCTTCGATCAACATCCACCATATCACTGAAAACGTCGCAACTAACCTTATTTCGCAAAACACCCCTCAAACTGCCGCCAAAAAAATCATCCCAAACCTATCTAGGGACCCGAACCAAAACAACTTCGAATCGAAAAATCCACACGGCGCGCGAAAGAATTCAAACGCGCACAGCTGATCGTGACAGAAGAAGACTGACTAAACAAGCAGGCCGTGAGTTATCCTGGTGAACGGTCGATGGTCGATGCTCGACTGTTCCGTCGACTAGAGCCGATCGAAGCGGCTTCAGGTGATGCGACAAGTGACGGATGACGTGTGACGGGTGACGGGCGAACCGAATCAAAACAAATTCCGTTCGAAAAAACACGTGGCGTACAGGAAAATTCAAACGCGCTGTCACGTGCTTTCGTATCTGATTCTCAACCCTCATCTTTTCGAAACATGTTTTTCATTGACGTTATTCTGAAAACGATACGGATGTTTGAAGACGATTATGCAAATTGCAAAAATATCAGACAATCAAAACAATTCAAAAAGCACGCTGGGAGAATACGAGGTTTAAAAATCACATGAGACACGTGATTGTGGCGTTGATTTAAATTCTTTTGGAAGAGACTTTATCGTTCAAAAGTGTATGCTCTTTTTCTCTCCATTAATTTTTTTTTTCTGTCCACACGGGCTGAACAGCATGCAACATAGAACAACTTTACCAAAAAAAAAGATTACAATTTCACGTTATCTTAAGTTAAGTTTTCACATTTAACAAGTTTATTTTCATAACTCCACTCTATGATTGCACGGTTTATGTGATCATTGATGAATAGAACGAACAATATAGGTCCTAGATTAGATCCCTGTGGCACCACCATATGTCATTCGTTTTTATTTTCGATTGAGTAGATCGGTCATTCCTTTTTATTTCCCATTATTGAATATAGATGGAAAATGTTGCTTTCCCTCGGGAAACTCCCTCTTGGCGCCCACGTTTCAGGACAGGACGTTATAAACAAACACAGTTGAAACCCAAAACTAACCTTATTCTGCAAGACACCCCTCAAACTGCCGCCGAAAAATTCATCCGAAAGCACCGAACTCAGATTCAAAAAAACCTCGCGGCGCGCCAAAAAATTCAAACGCGCGATCGTGACAAAAGAATACTGACTGGACGAGCAGGCCGTGAGTTGTCCCGGTGGACGGTCGATGCTCGACTGTTCCGCCGTCGAGAGCCGACCGGAGCGACTGCAGGTGAGGCGACAGGTGACAGGTGACAGGTGACGGGTGACGGGTGAAGGCCGTCGACGGAGGACGAGAGGCGGCGGACCGTCGTGTGTGGCGGCGGCGGCCGGTGCTCGACTCAGACTGCCGTCCCCGGGTAGATGGCGCGGCGGAGGCGGCGACGCGCACCTTTGCGGCGGAGAATGCGTCGCGACGCAGGGGCGGCTCGCGAACGGGATATTCCGGCGGATTGATCGAGACAGGTAGATAGATGGATTGCCATTCGAACCATACCGATTCATTGAGTACTGTCTGTGAGTTATTCGAGGAGGTGGTACATCCATTTTTTTCGTCGTTCATGTGTTTGTCACTTTTCATAACATCGGAAATTTTGCGAAGAAAAGATAAACGAATTGTGTTGAAAACGGTAGCAGATTTGTTTCCGAAACGTCCACTAAGATAAGTAGAAGTTTTGTTTTTATTGAAATTGTTCGAAAAACGAATAGAGAATACCTCTTTCAGGTATCTGAAAGTTAAATTCCAATCTGTCGACACTACGAATATATTGAAAGAACTATGATAACTTCTATTTTATTTTCCAGGACCGAGGAGAGAAAATCCCACACAATGAAAAACCGATTTATACTTATACAGAGACGTGCACAAAAAACTGAATCATTCGAGATCGGAATTTGAAATTTTCTGGGCAGCAAGTAAACCATATCGTTCATTCATTGACGAAAAAAACTCGTTTTATCACCTCCGGTCTAGCCGGGAGTGACCCCAACTTTTGATTTTCAAATGATAGGACCCCTTTATCCAGGCTCTCTCTCTCTCTCGAGGATCTATAGTTCACGCCAGTGGAATCCAAACCACTATGTGATATTCGAACTGGTTCTATTCAGAATTTCAGTTTCAGTTTCAATCTTCAAATCGACTCCATGATCCAATAAATTCAAACACAAAATTAATCGAACAACTTGTATCTGTACTAGTTTCAGGATTATAATACCCATTTTAAGGGGTCGCGCCATTAAGAAAGTTTCAGAACACACAGTGATAGGGTGATGAGAGAAACTAGAGGCACCTAAAGTATATCTGTTGTTATGATAGAAACAAAGTATTCCCGCTTGATGAGTAGATCACATTACAGTTTTGTAGCTCTCAAAGACAACGCAGGCCTTGAGTTCAGTTTCATTTCCACAGCAGGTAATTGCACGAAAATTATTTTTGCTTCTATTCTCTCTACTTGTTCGTGCATGTCATTCATTATATATTTATTGTGAAAAGATGAAGGTTCGGAGCGGAAACTTGACACAAATGGTACTTCCGCGTGCAAGTTGCATGCCCAATGAATAAATAAATACCTACATGAAGACTTTTGTATCATTCGATTTCGTTCGATATATTGTCACGAAAACACCCTGTACAACAGTCGCGCCCACTTCGCAACCAAGCTTTGCGCCAAGTCAGCTAGACAACCTCAGCGTACGGGGGACCGGAGGAAGCCACGACTCAAGCCAACGTTTCATAGTCAGTTGTAATTAACATCGAGACACTGTAACAACTCAATAAACATCTATTCGGGATATTTGCCCATAATTACCCCCAAGTCCCTAGACAGTGTCACAATATTGTTCATAACGTTATTAATAACTTTAACTGTATACGATTGTATACGATTTAGTCGTGGAAGCAATAAAAAGGCAGATCTGGATTACCATAAAAAAATAATTCGTTTCTTTCAGCTATGAAGAAGGATTTATTCTGGATGAATAAGAAAATCCAAGCGAACTTAATGGTAGAATTTGAATCTCATGAATCGAAGGAAAAACAAAGAAGATGCAGCAAATTGTGATAAAATTAATGATTTTTGAATATGCTACCTCCTCGATTAACCTACAGACAGTATTTACGAAAATTTCGTTTTAGAAAAAAATCACAGATACTAATTCGAGGCCTGAAAGACTGATTTTGGTATCGAGATGAACATCCCAGAGAAGAGGAAATAATGATGACATTTTGGACGGACAAGGTCAGTATTGAAACGAGCATAGTGAGCCGTAGATGCAAATGTAGAGCCGATTAGGATACAGCAGGTCCGGATCCATCAGATGGAAAAGGAATATTCGCTAGTAAAAATGGGATTCTCGGGAATTATGGTACACCAAAAGTAACCCAAAACGAAGGAAAGACATATAAGAAAGGAAGGAAGACACCTGACATAGAAACAAATAAAATCATAGGAATTTTGTTTTTGAAAATTGGTGTACGGGTTTTGCAGTTTGGAATCACACTCACTGTTTGCATTTATACTTTTATTAGATACTCTGGTACGGAAGTCAAATGCAAGCTAATTTCGCTGAATTCATGAAATACGTCAGCTCCTAGTTGCCAGTCTTTCAATGTGCAACTCGCCATTTAAATATTTACTAGAATTTAATGCACCTTCAAAGCAACTGCCGGTGTCCTTCCGAGCACTAGCGTTGATTAATCTGGAGAGAGAATTCTCGAAAGGGACTTATCAAACGTCGTTCTGAGAGCAGGGCCGCAGCGAGATAGAAATAAAAAATTGGAACTAGCTACTACAACAAGAAAAAATACGGGAGGGAGTGAACAAGGGTCATTATTTTTCATTTCACAATTCCGAGATACAGCTCAGAGTATTGTCATTTAGTAGATAATAGTCACGATTCCATACAGGGTGGCCCAATGAAAACGAAACAAGGTATGCATGTTACTAAACTGACATTGAAATGAAGGATTCTTCAAGTAATGTTGGATAGGACAAGATTCAAAAAAATACATAAGGGACTTCTTAGATCAACATCGTTCTAACTACAACTAAGGGAGATAGCGTTACTTTCCATTACTAGCCGATTATTTTCATGAACGTGTTTTCTCGAAAACTATTGCATTGAATTCCAAAAACAAGTAAGCGTTGGTAAGAGATTTCGATTACCTTCAAAATGATGTATCACTTGACCCCTTAACCCATTTGAGATTCGAGGATTGGAGCTCACCCCTCCGAGGGGTTCGAAGTGAAAAAGTTGAAAACATGCGCAAAATATTTCCCCCTGGAAATAAAAATCGACAAGTTTCAGCGTTTTGTTTTCTGAGAACGATAACTATGTGAAATCGTCATTCGTTCTCATCGGGCCACCCAGTATATAAATGCGAACATTCTTCTTTCACTTTAAATACATACTTTCAAAGCAATATAATATAGCAATAATTTCGAAATAAGGATCTGGAAATCGAGTAGAGTTCGATGCATCAGCGAATCAAGCTTGTATCTTCACCAGTAAGGCAGATCACACAATATGATGATGTCAGGAAGACGTCAATATCCATGTTTGGTATCACCACCAACAGCGACGATCATGTGAGCTCCATTGCGAAAACTGCTCCACAAAAACTTGTTGTTTTGTTCCATGCAATGAAGTACTTCACACTCCAGCAACTTCTCACGATCTACAAATCGCTAATTTGACCTGTCCTCGAGTACTGACGTTCAGAGTTCAGCTCCTATAAACATACTCTGAAGTTCTTAGATCCCATTCAGAAGAGACCTATTCGCCCATCTGTTCTATAGATATTTCCATGTGCGGTGTTCAACGTAAATCTTGTTAATTATTCCACCACGATCGATTCCAGATAGACAGACTAGATGATCTCGGGCTCATCACACCTACAGTGTCTACCAAGCATCATTTGTAAGGTACATAAACATCACAGTGTTACCACCTTGACAAGTACCTCCATCGATAGATGTATTTCTATTTCACTACTCTTGAAAAGATTGTCGTGACAGTTCAAACTGACTAACAGAGCCTACGTTCGAATTTTCATCATTGATCTCGATCGGCCCGTAAATATCAGAAATTCGAGGTTGGCAATTATTCCTCAACTGATGAAACATGTTAAGATCACTCGAGACTGAATTTCTCGTTATTGATTATGTAGACCTATGATAAAGAGTTGAATTGAATTGTGGAGTGCTGGCATCATCGTGATCCGGCTCAAAGGACCAAAATGTATGAATATATCAAATTATAGAACAGCTATTCCATCGTTATTCGATTCTGAACGAGTGCCAGCACTCCACAATAACAACTCATTCCATTCAAGTTTTCCTTATACAGGGTGAGTCAAAAATGTGTACCGAGCTTTCTGGGGGGGATAGACCATTGAAAAATAAGTGTAGTTTGATGATTAAACTCATGGCCCAAAATGCATATTAAGGAAGATATATCCTTCCAAAGTTGATAAAATTAAAATAATTTCTCCGCATAAGTTCTGAACGATGAAAGCCACCCGATTGAAATTCTGTGCATGAATGTATGTTGTCAAAATACATTTTTTCGTCACACTTCCACATTTCTGATATTGTTATAAAGGGTGTTTTCAGAGGGCGAGTCATGATTTTTTGTGGAAAACTTTTTTCCCTGTATTATTTTTGGTGAAAAAACAGGAGCATTCGATGGAGCGAAGAAAATTACATGAAAAAGGTACTCTTATTCAAATACAAAAAATTGAGCCGTACGTGAGATATTTGAGTTTTTGTAGTTACATGATATCAGCAGATTGATTTTATTCATCGCGAGATTCATCGGTATAACGATATTTCAGCAGCATTCGCATTTCCGAAGCACTCGCCAAGCATTAGAAGCATATCAGTTTGTTCAGAGAACGAATAACCTGCCATATTTCTCAAGAATCTCAGTTGATAATCGCAGTGATAAATGACACAGAAAAACCACACGAACAAATCGACTACAACAATGTTGACTCGAATGTTGATGACATGAACGTCAAAATTGAGAACAAAATTATTCATCATGGCCTGCTAAAATATTGTTACCGATGAATCTCGCGATGAATAAAATCAATCTGCTGACATCATGTAACTACAAAAACTCAAATATCTCACGAACGGCTCAATTTTTTGTATTTGAATAAGAGTACCTTTTTCATGTAATTTTCTTCGCTCCATCGAATGCTCCTGTTTTTTCACCGAAAATAATACAGGAAAAAAAGTTTTCTACAAAAAATCATGACTCACCCACTGAAAACACCCTTTATAACAATATCAGAAATGTGGAAGTGCGACGAAAAAATGTATTTTGACAACATACAGTCATGCACAAAATTTCAATCAGGTGGCTTCCATCGTTCAGAGGTTATGCGGAGAAATTATCCTAATTTTATCAACTTTTGAAGGATATATCTCCCTTAATATGCATTTTGGGCCATGAGTTTAATCATCAAACTACACTTATTTTCCAATGTTCTATCACCTCCAGAAAGCTCGGTACACATTTTTGACTCACCCTGTATACAAGGTGTATACATAAACAATAAAATGAATAAGCCGTCACGCCAGTAGTGAATTTCTTGAACGGAGCAATCTCGTTCCTATTCCAGTCCTGTCAGATATGCCTTTCGCCGAAAAAGGGAGACTGAAGAAAGACATCCATGAATCATGATGAGGCCGAAGGGGCATATGACTCGATGTGACTGACTATTGTGACAGAGCGGGCGAAGCGCCGGTCGTTAGCTCTGTGATGGCGTTCGAGTTTACACAAGATAATTGGTGTTATTCTAAATGGAAAGAGGAAATACGGCTGTTAAGACAAAGGATCCAATTCATACGGCGATTCCGACGTGAAAAGATCTTAGAATTTACAACAATGAATGCGGGATTCGTCACGTTGTATATTAGCCTGTTCTGTACTGAATGACAAGTAGAAATGTTGATTTCATACATCAGTTATCTTTCAATTAGCTGATCCACATCTGAATGCTCTCCATATCAGAAAATCGGGAGATATTATTATCGAATCTATTTTCGTGGAAGCAAGTTGTTGATAATTCTTGGAATCAAATTCGGTGTGATTTATTCCCTTTAGTAATGTATAGATACGTATAGAACGTATATAGCTCCACATTATATTTTTAAGGATTTTTTTTTCAGTTCCACTTCATTTGCATTTCATTCACTTCACCACCAACAAGATGAATATCAGCATTCTCAGTTGAACTACCTTGAATACACACCTTGGTTCACATTTTGACATAATTACATCTTATGTAACATTAACATTCAGTCCATATCACAGAGCATCCCACTCGACGCCACTTCCACATTTTCGGTTAGGGTTGACCATGTAGGACATCAAACGTTACCAAGTATGATTGTATCATCTCCAAAGGCTACGAAGATTTATTCTTTATTCATTCTCACATGAAATGCTGCTTGAGTGTGTCAAAGAAATTTCTTCAGGCGGCTCAACCCAACCTAGTATGATCTTGTGTTAGTTCTGGGGCAAAACAACATAATCTGCTCCAATTTCCAGGCAGTTTTTCTCAACCATAGTCCTCCAGTGGATCGAGATTTGTTGGTATAGAGCACTCATGTAAGTTTCCATTTCCAGTACAATGAAATTCGCCAAAATCTCCTCACCACATTATACTAAACAGTGTAGGGTAAAAGTTAGGTTAGGTTAGGTAGGGTAGGACTCAGACTTCGTGTCCAACACTTCTTCCGGTTCTTCCACTTACCCTTCAAACTATGACACATTACCTTGTGTCTCCAGAACCAAATTTCTAGCTAATCTACTTTTCAAATAGTGTACGTTCTTTGTTGGTAATTACGGTCGTGAATTAGTAATCGATTCGTTCTTTCTTGCCATTGCGTGTTTGGCTGACGAATTTGTGTACCTATCACGAAGTTGAATTTAGAAAGACAAAAGGAGGATGCCATCAAATATTTCAACAGTACAGTTCTGAAGCCGATGAATTTTGTAAATGTATCGATTTATGGACACGGCATATCAACATCTAAATAAACGATGAGATTCTACCGGATAGGGATAGAATGCTTTGTATTCAAGATTGAATGAGAAATGAGACAGGTATATACAAGATATGCTTCTTATGTATGATAAACAATAATTCAGATATATGATAGAGACAATTTGGAATTGAAATGACGTATCTAGAAACAACAGTGGGTTCATTCCAAGTTAAGTTCTGGAAGCTTTAAATATCTAAGTGGTTCGCTAATTTGGTAACTTCGTATCTTTTCTTATTTTTTTTGGGGAGGGGGGGGTGGGTTGGTATTAAACCAAAGTTTTTTTGCCACAGACTTCTTGTAATATATGTATTATAATATGGGACAGCACTGTCTCATCCATACTACACCCAGTCCCTTTTTTTTTCGCATTTCTGCAGGCAGTGGGAATCGATCCTACGACCGAGAAGTGGCTACCTTATAATCACTGCGCCTTTGCGCTCATCGCCACCTCGGCGACTCTTTTCTTAGTTAATATCAAAGTTATCAATGGTGGACACCTAGTTAGCAGTTTTTTCATTTCCCTTTCTAACTGGGGCGCATAACTGTTTCTTTTGGGTTCTCCAAAGATTAAGTTTTCAACAATCCCAACTAATGAATACTTACAGACAGAATACTCTCATGATAATATTTACATTTCGCAAATTCGCCGCTCACTCGAAAATTATAGTGAACAATTTCATATTGTGATAGCTGATTGAATTGCTTCGAGCAAATTATCATTATTGGACAATAATTATTGTTTTATTCAACTCTTGCGTTCAATATAATATTCGAAATTGCCGTTTCATCGAAAATATAAAATCAAATGTTGACTCATTTTGCTCAATCGGACTAAAAAGCTCTCTATATCATATGAATAGTGAATAATGAGCGAGAAATGGTAGATAGAAATGTAATAGGTATTGCAGATAAAATACCCGATGATTGCATGTATCGAGTGTTCGATCAAGGTAGACATCTTAATCTTAAGAAGAATTACTGATGAAATGAAAGAGCACAAATCCTGAAATAGCATTATCAATCTGGAGATCAAGAAATGTTTCCATTTTAGATGAAAATTGCGAAAATATGGAGCCATGCATTGGTTGGGTTCAAGATGAAGAAGCCCTAAAAAAATTTAATTGGAATTGAAATGGAAATACTAAGGGTCACATTTCAAAACTGGCACATGATTCAGGTGATCTTCCCTTCAAAATGGCAATGAATATTCATGCATGGAAAATATTTAATGAGATGTAGTCTTCACTGTATGATATGAACATTTAGATATCTCAATTACACAATCATTTCATGATATTATTCCATAAAAACTTGGGGTAGATTTTTAATAATTATATAGAAAAATCACTGAGACTTCCAACAGCAATCCGAAAATCTGTTTTGACAGGTAAAGCACTCATTATGGATGAATAGGCAAAAAAAAGTTCTAACAATAATATATTGTAGTGTACCATTTTTCTTAATTAGAACAAATCCATAATATCTTGATTTACATATTAATAGAGTTACAGTTTATCCAGAGAAAATTGGCACATGGACTGTGACACATTTTCCGAAGTAGGCTGTACCTCCCACGTATATACCTTCCATTCCAAATCTCATTATCAGTAATAACTATGGCATTGTTGGGAGTTCGATATTGATCGCCTCCCAATGTATTGACTACGAGTTGCCATGGTTAAAATGTTATTATATCGATCATATCAAATAATTCATCTATTCATGTCTTATTCAAATATCAAATGGCTGTGGTGTACCGATTATGAATTATTTGCTATCAGCCGATTACACTATATAGGGGAATTTATATTATCAAGACATGGCGATATATGTAGCTCCAATAATAATGATGAAGAACAAATGAAAGCACGGAAAAGTTCTTACAAAAATTAGATTCTGTCTTACTTTCTGCCAATAAAAATGAGAATCTGTCATACTGTCAGAAGGATCCTAACCATAAAATTCGCGAAATGTCATAAAAAATGACAGCTAGTGTTTGTCAAACGCTCTCTTGCGTACTGCCCGTGCTCACCATGAATTGTGTGAAGTACATATATATCTATAGAAAAATGACGATTTGTCATAATCACTCAGCAGATTTGTCAGCGTCAGAGGAATCCTACCCTAAAATTCCTGAGATCACATAGAACAAATTAGGTAATGAAATCTCTGACTGGCTGTCAATGCCTCTATTATTATATACGATTTATATAGATCAATAGCAAGGGTGTCATTGAGTATGGATTCAGTTGAGGAAAGCAGGTCTTTCAGAGGCTTTCAGCAGAATCTATACAAGTTTTTCGTACACAAGCACGTGTATCTGTAGATGGGCATGAATATCTTCTTGATTCATCGCTGGATAAATAACACGTAGTAGGATCGTGTCATTCACGCACTGCTAGCCAACCGCGATAACGCCAAGCCAACAGACAAATGCTACGGCCGGAAGTTGCTCGATTTAATTGAATCGCCTGTGTTCTATGGAATTTTTGATGCAACGTTTCTAAAAATACCCATTACATCGCTGTATTGTCTCAATTGTCTGCTTGAAAACGGATGCCTCCGTTGTACACGTCAGCTGAACCATGACTTTATTACATCAAAACCAAATAACCTCAAAACCAAAGGTGGCACAGCGCGGAACAAGAGATTTGCATGAGATAAAACCGAAACACAAATTGGACTATTACGTATGTAGACATCATATATCATCTACCTATGAAAGATATCAACCATGAAAATTTCAGGCCATGAGTGGAAACTCGTGTATGTCCTATTTTCAAGGATTTCATTATATCCTCATTAGGAAAACTATATATCTTTAGAAGTAGCACACACACTAGTCAGCAGTCCCTAATTAAAATATATCTTGCATTCTAAAATACCACTCAAAGCCGTCCTCTCTGATTTAACGACGAGAAAAGAAATTACACCAACCAATTAGTGTGACCAATTAATTACCTAGAGTCCTAGAGGTGCGTAATGATCAAATTTATCATCTCAGTACGTCAATGTATGGAAACTGTTCATATATCATAAAAAGAAGATGAATGTCCTATAAAAATAATAATACTCTTTTTGGAGCGTCCATTTTCGTGTGATTTTAACGGTTAATAACGTAACGGAAATGACGTCACAAAATTGATAGAAACTGGCTACGTTCGTTCCAAACAATGAACCATCATCGGTTCGAAAGTGAAAAAAGAAGTGTCTGTACATCCTGTCAGATGTCAGATCATAACCTAGAATTATTGTTTTGAAATGAACTATTTTAAGACCTGGTAAAAAAATAATTCTGAATCTTTCAAGTATATTCTTTTTCAAATAATTGAGTCCAATCATGTCTAATAGTCATCTATTCCTTAAACCATGCTTCATAAATGTACCATTACAAAATGGAGTAGGAAGATATGTTGGCCAACTACAGAGGGTGGTTCTGAAATTTTGCAAAAGCAATGGATCTAGCAGGGGAATGAGGTAACTAAATGACACAGTTGCTGAGAAAGATATCTTCATGTACAATCCTTTCATTCACAGAGAGTTCATAGAGAGTGACTTGATAGACTTCGCGAAAGATAATCCCGGTATTGTAGTATATCTGAAGCCCAGAAGACATCGAACAGCAGTCATAAAAGCTGAATATTGTAAGTCTTCATCTCAAAGACCTTCTTACAATGTTTAACAATATTTTTTCAGTGAATGGCGACTCACAGTGGTTGAACTGCAGAAATTTCACCAGGGATGAAATAACTAAATGGATGCTCCTTTTGAAAACCCAACAGAAGAATAGTACAGGAATGAGAATCCGTAAACTCTGGCACACAGATCATCCTTCTATACAGGGACCTTGGACCCCATTCACTTTCAGAGACCCAAAATTGAATTTGGCTACCTTTCCTAATGACGAGCTATCTAGACCCAATGATTCAAACAGTGAAAGTCAAGATAAGTTGGTTGAATTGTTCAAGAGACAAAAACTTGAAGAAGCAGAAAGTGAAAGAAGCACTGCCTCAAATTGAATTGTTGCTGAGTTAGATTATCAAATAGATTGTATAATAACCTATTATCTAAGTGTTTTATGTACATATTGGGAGATTTGAACAATTCCTAGTTGGAACAGTAGGTCAATTTTGGTGATGCCAATCTGTTCCTGACAAAAATGTTCATTCACGCCAGACATTTATCTGTGTGGCGATTTTGTTTTTTTTTCACCTATGGATTCTAGTAATTATAGCAATTCCAGAATTTCCTCTACAAAATTCTCACAGTATCACAATTAATCAATGTATTTAGTGTAAATCATAAGTTTTCATGGCCCTCATAGAAAAAAATGATTTCTGACATAACTTTGGGGCACTTCTCATTCCTTGAATATCTGAGACTTTCTAAACAAGTCAAGATAGAATGCACCCCAATCATTTCCATCAAATGTATGTGTCCAGTTTAGTTTCAATTCAACCTTTAAGGTAGTTATTACTATATGAAAATGTGTTTGTTTCATGTTGACTTCAAAGGTTATAACATTGGAAATTTCGAGAATTTTCTATGAGATTTTGCAATAATTCACTGAGTTCTGAGTGATTTCTTCAACTATCATCTGTATTCCAGTCTTTCAGGACAATCTTGTAACCATCAGAAATTCATTTAATGAAATTTGAGCTGTACTCACCAAAAAATCAATTGTCATAACTTCAAAACTGAAACCAACAATGTTCCAGGCTGAAAGAGCATGTTTCTGATCCGAAGAATCCACCCATACTGATCTTCCCTGAAGGAACCTGCATCAACAATACGTCGGTGATGCAGTTCAAAAAGGGTAGTTTCGAAGTGGGTAGTGTCATTTACCCGGTCGCCATCAAGTATGATGCTAGATTCGGTGATGCTTTCTGGAATAGCAGCAGGTAAGAAATGTCAAACATCTGCAGCCCATCAGTTTTCTTTTTTCCTGGAAGAGCCATGTTCCTCAAACTCAATTATGTATACATGTTATTTCCAGTGACTGTTCGTGCCTTCAGAACCTGGGTCGGCCAGAGTAAATTTTGCTCGAGTACTCAACTTAGTTTTTTGTTTTTATTCAACAGGATAAAATCAACAGTTTCTGCTGAAATAAATTGAATCTCACGCAAGAAACATTCGGTTGAAATCGTAATGTCAACTCAAAAAAAAAAACAACATGATTCTCAAACAAAAATGAATTCTCTTGAAATCATAACGTAAACTCAAAAATGTATGTTGTGTCAATAGCTTCAAATATTCAATCACCACTGCTCTGCTGAAATGCAACACTGACTAATTATACATTCAGTCGTTTTTCTAAAAAAACATGTGCAAAACAAAATACCTCACCCCAAGAGGACGATGCCTTAGATTTGCGGGTCGACTACGACTGGCCGTCCCTTCTTATAACTGCTACATGTGTCGTTGCATGTGATAGATCGAAAGTTCTACAACTTTATCACCAGACTGTTGGAATTTGTTTTGCGGCAGTACAATATTCAATGTATAAAACATTATTGTCGCTCTCAACAGAGAATTGAAGGCAAACGAAGACTGATTCTAACGTTGTATGAACGTTGAATTATGATTAACAGGAGAATTGAAAATTCAGGTCGATATCAAATTCGGTACAAATAATTTTTGCCTTCATTATATCGTGCTTGACAAACTGTTGTCGGTTGGCCTGCCCTATAGTGTCATGAGCTAGGCGAGGGTTTTAACTCAACTTGGCGTTCTGACGATGAGAAATTTCTTGTTAATCAAAGAATTCAGCTTTTTCCCCAACTGATCTGGTACGGCCCGGCCGACCCTGCCATCCCTGGCGTGCCGTCGCTGGTCAATATATTTAAATCATATATGCACTGGATCTACGTTTTCAAGAACTTGCCCATTGAACTAGTTCATCTACACCCATAACAAAAAACAGTGAGGTACATTGAATGCCGTCAATGTCATTTCCTTACATGATAAACCAATGAGTTATTACTATATGAAAATGTGTTTGTTTCATGTTGACTTCAAAGGTTATAACATTGGAAATTTCGAGAATTTTCTATGAGATTTTGCAATAATTCACTGAGTTCTGAGTGATTTCTTCAACTATCATCTGTATTCCAGTCTTTCAGGACAATCTTGTAACCATCAGAAATTCATTTAATGAAATTTGAGCTGTACTCACCAAAAAATCAATTGTCATAACTTCAAAACACTTCATAGCTGTGTTATTCACTATATCCTCTTGTTGAACTCACTTCACTCGATTCAAACTTCTCCACGCGAAAATATGAATATTTCAGAACAAATTTTCATCACCTTGATGGGAGCCATTTGCAATCGTTTGTCTTTTGTTTTGATGATGAGATAGGAGAAAAACAATTGCAAGTCGATCATGTCAAATGAAGGACTATGGATTGCCAGACGAGTAATGAATCTCGCATAGTACACAAAACTATAAAATCTGACCTGAATTCACAAAGTATAAAGGTGATTCTTCATTATTTATTTCTATTCTAGTCATTAAGAATGATTTTATAGCAAGTACTCACTGTACTTTAATCATATCCTCTTATAGAACACGCTTCACTTGCTTCAAACTTTTCCACATCAAAATATGAATAATAATGAATAATTTCTCATTACACTAACGGTAGCCATTTGCAATCATTTGTCTTTTGTTTCAATGACGAAGCCGACCAACGAATTTAAAAATTCCATTTATTTCCTACTCTGATTGAGAGTCTATATTTTGGGAACAACTACAAACTCAAATGACGTCATACAACGTGAGATACCTCATGATGATTTTTTCATAAAATCTTCATTTTTCAAGAAGCAAAAACAATCATCCCAGCGGAAATAATATCGTGAAAAACGATCTGAAATGTTGGGATGAATCTGGTTTTTTTTATTCAAAATTTGATCAATAATAATTCATCAAGTGGGTAAAATATATGAGTACATAATATATGTGGATTGGTAATTTTTGGCATAACATGGCCAAATTGATAAAATTCCGAATGGAAAGAAGAATGAGCCAGTTTAATCATATTCAGGAAATATCAGGTGCAGTATTACAAATTTTTAATCAAATAATTATTCTTCTGAAGACGCGTATCATATTTATTTATCATTTATTCATTCAGATGGGTAAAGTATCTTGAAAAAAGTATACAAGGCTGAGAAGCAATGAGAAAAAAAAGTGAACAAGTAATGGTATTCAGTTCATTTATTCAATCTAGAGTAGATACAAAACTAGACAGAATTTGTATGTTACAAGAATATAATTAATTATACTACCATTTTGGTAGGACTCATACTTTGTTATTATCAATATTTGATCGGACTACAACTGATTAAAACGACAGATTTTTGGTGTGAAATTATTATACAGGACATTTTATTAAGGCGGAAAAAAATAATGGTGAATTCCTTGCATTTTCTTGATATTTGAGAAGTTTATACACAAAAGTGATTGTAAGTCATTGTAAGTTTTCTTTCCTTTAGTTTGAAATGTTCAAATTCTCCACACATTTTAAATGAATTTTCAAAAAAAGCATTCCTCAGATTTTCAAAAAAAAATTATTTTGGACTGAACTGATTTTGGCCATTTTAACAGCACTTCATCCAAGAAAGAAATATTGAGAATTTCCACAAATGGAATTTCAAATGGAGTATAATTTCGACGTATTTGTTATAATCTGTTAGGAAAGTAGAGAGAGTGATAACCGATTAGACAAAATAAATTTTCAGTTTTTATAGCAGAATTTATAAAGACATTACATGTTACAGCAATAGTTATTCAATTATCCCACTGTGTGCGAAGGATTTTAATCTATTGTTGGAAGCTATAAAGTAAGCGTATTTTCGTAGAATATTAATGTAGAACGAATTTGAATCAACTGTTCAGAAAATATTTCAGATCTTGAACAAAAAATGAAGATATGCCTAGGATGGTACTTCATAGATTGACTTATCAATCTGTTTGCATTCGAAACAGACTATGAGATCATAGAAAAAGTCCACATTGATATATTTTTCACAGTATCGCTAAAAATCTATCGTCACAAAGTACTGGCCCTTGGAAAAAAAAACTACAAAAACATACATTTGTAAAATAGATAATAGGCATTCATTCCATTAAGCAAGTACAAAATAAATGCTGCATCAGTTCTTATCACCCACGAAATAAATTATTACATCTACTAATGGTTAAAACAAATACAAAGACATTGTGTCGCTTGAAATCTTGTGAGTTTCAACATAATTCACATGGAAAACCTTCAGCACAATTTACAGGATTAATTATTAGTGTGAACCCTTATTCATTATATTTGTTTTTCATCAAATTTCGGAAATAGTTTAATTCGATGTATTATACAAGTTTCTCTGAAAAATATTACCCGATTTCAAAATTAAAAGTAATGAAGGAAGTTCACATTAATAAAACTAACCTATTACTGAAAATTTCAACACAAAAACACAATCGATGAGTTTTTTTCAACACTTCGTTAAATAGTAGATTCTGGAAAGTCCATAATATACACAATGAATGAAGAATCCAAACACCTGATCTGAATTGAACTGATCGAGTTTTTATACAGTGTGATACATAGTACGCAAGAAATTCGATATTTTCCTGATATTAAAAATATAAAGGGTGATATAAATTAGGGTATAGGGAAAGTTTACAGTTTTTCAAATAAAAACCCCACTATTCTATTCTATATCTCACATGTAATGAAAATATCGAATTCATTCCATATTATTGTTGCACAGTATCATCTAAAAATACAAAAATATTGTAGTTTGTTTTCTGCATTTGTTCGATTATTCCTCACACACTCATCAGTTCCCCTGTACGTACGTTCTTCCAATAATATTTATGTGTGTCGTATACGGTGATGAAAAAAGGTTCAATTCTGTCAATTTATCCTGAGGTTGAAAAAAATTCCTATGCCCTTGTATGTGAATATCACGAAATAAACGGTGGACTAGATTTCTTTCCTATCAAAAATAATCTAAAAGAAAAACAACGAATATTGACGATCGCACGGAGATAGCTTGGGAACTCATTAGCTACATTGAAGATGAAATACTAACCAAATACGTTTTCGAAAGAACAGAATTATTCGGCTTTCAGCGTTTTGCTGAACTCTTCTTGCTGTCTCTCCTTCCACTCTTTTTTGGCACGCACTCTTTTCAATTGACCATCCCTGCAAAACAAAAGCATTAATGACAATCTTATTCCTTATTATTATTTAATGTACGAAATAATATCAAAAAATCGATGCAAGTGAAATAGTTATTGAAGATTGAATTTTGAATGAGAATTGTCTGTTTTTTGTCCAGTAGTATATTTTTTTTATCTGTTGACAACACGAAAGAGCTCGTCTGGTTTGTCTACTAGGAATCGCACGTGGTGGCATAATAGATGATATTTCCGTTGAGCACCGACCTTGGGAGTATCTATAAAAAAGGCCGACCTTTCTGTGATGTTCTAGAGAGGTCAATGATTTGGTGAGTGTTGTATCATCGACTGGGCGAATAGCAAGTAGTACTAATCATGTCGGGAAGTGATACCCATTATTCATCTTTACAAATTTTTGATATTTTCTCTTTTCGCTTCTAAAAATAAAAACAGAAACTATAATAATTATTTCGATATATTTGCAACTAGGCTGTAGATTTATAATCTGCCCTGAAATTTTACAGCGCTTGAAATTCAACCTTCAGCTACCTAGTATTGATACTCGTTAGTTCCTATTCATACACTGTGCACGCCTAAGTGTAATAGTTTTCAAACAACATTATTGTCATCTACAAGAAATGGAATTATTTTGTTTTGATAGTGAGAATGAAAAAAGGGAAATTCTCGAATTGTAATGTCAAGCACAATTAATATTGGAAAAGGTACGAATCTGATGAAGAAATGTCCCTTCTATAAGTGTCTTGTTCTTTTTCAATACAATAAGATATGATGAAATAGTCATTTTACCGGTCATTTGACCTTCAATTGACGGAATTTTATTCAACCGACACAATAAACAATGCCAAACTGAAAAATAGAGTGCAAATTTTTACCCCCCACGAACATCCACCTGTTCATGATTTGATACACCAGATGGCGCCAACATCTAGACTTACCACACTAAATCCACCAATCCACCCTGCTTAGCTATCACACTTTTTACCCTGTTCGCGAAATCTATGGCCGTCTCTCCCTCTTTCTGGTGCATCGGGGGTAAGTACCACACATCACAGACTATAGCCCAACTCGTCATCATCATGTACAGGTAATGTAACATCGAATACCTAAAAATAAGCATAACAGGCATGAAAACGAATTGAAATCCTCATTGGTTTATCATGTAAGGAAATGACATTGACGGCATTCAATGTACCTCACTGTTTTTTGTTATGGATGTAGATGAACTAGTTCAATGGGCAAGTTCTTGAAAACGTAGATCCAGTGCATATATGATTTAAATATATTGACCAGCGACGGCACGCCAGGGATGGCAGGGTCGGCCGGGCCGTACCAGATCAGTTGGGGAAAAAGCTGAATTCTTTGATTAACAAGAAATTTCTCATCGTCAGAACGCCAAGTTGAGTTAAAACCCTCGCCTAGCTCATGACACTATAGGGCAGGCCAACCGACAACAGTTTGTCAAGCACGATATAATGCAGGCAAAAATTATTTGTATCGAATTTGATATCGACCTGAATTTTCAATTCTCCTGTTAATCATAATTCAACGTTCATACAACGTTAGAATCAGTCTTCGTTTGCCTTCAATTCTCTGTTGAGAGCGACAATAATGTTTTATACATTGAATATTGTACTGCCGCAAAACAAATTCCAACAGTCTGGTGATAAAGTTGTAGAACTTTCGATCTATCACATGCAACGACACATGTAGCAGTTATAAGAAGGGACGGCCAGTCGTAGTCGACCCGCAAATCTAAGGCATCGTCCTCTTGGGGTGAGGTATTTTGTTTTGCACATGTTTTTTTAGAAAAACGACTGAATGTATAATTAGTCAGTGTTGCATTTCAGCAGAGCAGTGGTGATTGAATATTTGAAGCTATTGACACAACATACATTTTTGAGTTTACGTTATGATTTCAAGAGAATTCATTTTTGTTTGAGAATCATGTCGTTTTTTTTTTTGAGTTGACATTACGATTTCAACAGATTCAATTTATTCTAGCAAAAACTGTTGATTTCATCATGTTGAATAAAAACAAAAAACTAAGTTGAGTACTCGAGCAAAATTTACCCAGGCCGACCCAGGTTCTGAGGGCACGAACAGTCACTGGAAATAACATGTATACATAATTGAGTTTGAGGAACATGGCTCTTCCAGGAAAAAAGAAAACTGATGGGCTGCAGATGTTTGACATTTCTTACCTGCTGCTATTCCAGAAAGCATCACCGAATCTAGCATCATACTTGATGGCGACCGGGTAAATGACACTACCCACTTCGAAACTACCCTTTTTGAACTGCATCACCGACGTATTGTTGATGCAGGTTCCTTCAGGGAAGATCAGTATGGGTGGATTCTTCGGATCAGAAACATGCTCTTTCAGCCTGGAACATTGTTGGTTTCAGTTTTGATAGAGCGAAATGTACTAAATCGAGATGAACGTAGAAAAATCTCGATATTTTTGAGGTGTCCCAGATTTATCTGCCATAATTTCACTTTTGATGACAAAACACGATTGCTATGACGTTCGCACATGCCAAGATGAAAATAGGTAAAATATATTACCATGATCACATGCGTTCGAAGGAAGTTCTACTCATTACTTCGTGTATTGTAGTAGGGCTACCAATTTCAGCAAGAAAAGTTCATTAGTTCAGTTATTTAAAAGTCCATTAAACATGAGTGAATTAGTAATTTAAGGATTAAGATCATCTGTGTGTCATCTTGGCATTTGCAGTTGTTATGATTATTTATTAGCGTTAAAAATTATACCAAAATTCATGTTATGATATTCATTGGTTATGTGCAGGTTACGTATTATTCATTTGAGTATAACCAGAATTCACTGTTTTATCATTTCCTCATGAATATAATCGCTAACTTATAGAAAGCTGAGATTAGTCACACTTATTGACCAACTATTCTGTGAATGGAAACCTCAATTTTTGTAAGCAAACCTTTTCCCAATTGAATGTGTCAGCCCTCTTTTTTCTTGGATATGATTTTTTCTTATTATATCAACAAAATGAAGGACAGTTCAAGAAACTCGATAGTGCTGGTAATCTGAATTAAAAAATATTATCACTTTTATAATGATATCTCACACTCGTGAAATATCGAATACAGCCAATCAATTCTTCTCTGGACCGTTCTGTATTTCGTAGAGACAGCTCAATTTGAAAAATCTTCAGAGTAACAAAAAATGACACAAAAATGTGACACGACACCTTCAAGGGGGACACAGGGTGGAAAATACAATTACCTTCTTGCAACTGCATGCCTATCTCTGGTCTCGGATCTTTCGAACCAAATGTGGGGAGAAGCTCTAGCCAGAGCCCTTTGGAATATTCCCAGAAAGCCCCCGTGTCGTTGCCCGATCTAAAGTGTGAAATAGTCCATGAAGATGTTCAATTGAGATGATAAACACTCCTATGCGGAACTCCAGAGCAGTATTTGTTCAAATTATATCAAGAATTTTTGGCAAGAAAAATCTCCGTATCAAAGAATGATTGACGTTATTCCGCAAGGATCTCTTCCAGGTCCATCTCTATTTTCGTTGAGACTTTTTGAGTTATCAGTCCCAAATCTTTTACAAATTTATTTTAATTCAACCAAGTGAGTATCAATTTATCTGAGTTACTCGTACATATTTGTTGAGATTTTCATTTCAATTGGATGACAGATAAAAAAATAATTGAAAACGTTTGATGTCAATGCGCGGGTGATTTTGATTGGTTCTGTGATACGTTGTAACTCCCAGTACTACCAACCCTTATTCTCGCTCTAGAGGACCGTTCGTTCATAGATGGTGTTTATTACCTCTATATCTGGTTAAACAACTAAAACTACACATCCAAGCTAGTGCAAGCAAAGCTCAATGAACGACAAAATAAAATGGGTGCATTTTGTTGACACAAATCTGGTTCCGATTCTGAAAGAAGTGTGCGGAATTACTGTGGTGGAAAGAAATGCCAAATATTTCATATTTCTGTCATCAACATAACCTCAATCGGAGCCATTTTGTTCGAGCCTCGCTCTAAGAATAGTGCGAATGCAGATGAATTATTATTATCTATGTCGCATTGATTTCAGTGGGTATTTTATTTATTTTCAAGACAATTACTCGATACTGAGAATAAAAAACAATAAGCGCACCTCCTTCAAATGATTTTGAATCAGTTGGTGATGTTAAGAATAAGTATCTCTACATAAATTATTCTAAATAGGTACATAATTTAGATTTCAACCAAGATATTTTATTTTTGAAGCTCAAGAAGACAGCTAATTATTTCCTCCACTTAAAATGTTCTTCAGTAATAAATTTTTGTTGTAAAGTTTGTGATACATAGTATCTCCTTCAAAATTCCGGAATCCCTGGTTACATTACATTTTAGACTTCTATAAGATACCCTTCCATGAAGTTTCAGGTGGGTGATTACCTTCACTTCAAAATTAAGATCTCGTTTTTCTTTTTCAACGAATTGGCGTTTGTTGTGAAGTATGTGATGAAGACTTTGTGAATTCCACAGGCCCTAGTTATGTTACTTTGTAGACTTCAATGAGAGTTCAGTGATAGGAAGAGAGAAAACAGTCCCCCAAAAGCAGCGTCCTCGCTCCACAACGAGGCTCGTTGTTAACTATATTTCAACGATGTCGTTTCGTTGCCCTCGTGAATCCCAGAATTGTCTCTACAAAACGCACCCGATGTCGCAAGATCGTCCCAACTGCCACCTACCAAAGAATAGTTACTATCGCACAACAAAATGAGCGCGTCGATCGGAGAGGTGTGGTTAGCGACACATATCCCGTTTTTCGGCCGGTTCTCCTCGTTGTGATAGCTGACCACCGAAGAAATGGCCCTGGACAGAATCCCGAAGCACATTAGCGACACGTACTCGTTAATTTTTTGCTTGAACGCGCCGGGCTCGATGTAGCCCACCAAAGCTGTACACAAAGTCAGCCACAATACCTGTAATGCAGCAGAAATCGGACGGTTACAAGAAGCGACAGAAAACTACAAGTGGTGCGATGATTTTTCTCGAATCCTGGAAATACATCGATTCAAAATCTATCACTTTTCATAAATCGTACACTGGATGAGGGAGAAAACTGAACGTCGGTATTTGATTTATCCTCTTCGAAGACTTTCATGTCAACGCAGATTATTTTAAATATTTTTCAGGATTGTTATTTGGACGGAGAAATCAAAAATCTGCTATGCATAAATCTCAATTCAGCAATGATGAGTATTCAATTGAATCAATTAGTTTTCGCGACACTTCCGATATTATCAAGGAATCACATTAGTGGTTTCCTAATATTCCGTAGAAACCAATTTTCTAAGATAACAAATTTTGTAGTGATTCCAAGTGTACGCAAATAAAATCTGTATCAACTTTTATGAATTCTGTATGATTAAAGGAAAAATACAGAAGTGCCGGTCTTGTCTTCTTTTTAAATTATTAAAGAAGACTTGAACTTCACTACTGCACATGATTCTACTAAATATTTATCAATTAGACTCAAAGAAACTTGGATGAAAAAAAAAATGGCGCCATGTCTGTCATTCTTGACCACATATTTATATCGTAGACAAAAATATTCCGATTGCAATTCAATATTCAGGGGGATAAATAACTGGTTTTCAGAAAACCACCTACCAAAGTAGCCCTTTTCGCAACTAGAATTAATGGAAATTTCGAAACAACAAATGCAAATTCTTAGGAATTCTTATTGCCGCTTACATTGTTAGATACGGTATTCTGTTTTATGGCGACAGACTCCTATCATCACTCTTTGTAAACAAACCTGCGTTGAAAAATGTGGCTCGAACATCATAACATAAAATTACCAATCACCATTCCAAATCGAAAAAAAAAAATGACAAAAAAAGGCATTATTAGACACCGGCAACAAACACAACCGGAAGCCCCTTCATAGCCGCCCATCTAGGTGTCCCGATTTCGCGATCTTGGTCCGACTCGACTCACCAACGAATAGCAATTGTCGGTGGACAGAATGACGCAATCCACCGGCGACGTGTGATTGGCCACGCAGACGGACCCGCACGCCGGCCGCCATTGCTTATTGTGGATTTTGATGGTGCCCGAAAGGGATCGCGACATGATTCTGAAGCTCATTTTGTAGAGCTTCATGTTCACCCAACGTTTGATTGATCCGGGCGGGATCAGGCCTATCAGCGGCGTCGTCGCTACCAGCATCGCTATCTAGAGAACGGAGGGTCACAACCAAAGATATGATAATATATGTCTAATAGATGCAACCTTGCCCATCGACTTATGAGGAGCATCGAAACGAACATAAGGAAAAGGAAGAACTATCGATTAACCTGGATGTGCAACAAAGGAAGGTGCAATTTTGCCAACAGTCAGCAAATCACTGCTAGTTGACTCTAATTCGTTTGCTGTTTTCATTGGTTGGATTCGTCCGCCTTCCTCTAGGCGCGAACTAGTGTCTATTTGAAATTTGTTCAACATTATTCAATAACTCACTTAATAATAATAATATTATTAAAATTTATTCATATTTCAAGATCACATAGAATGATATAAGAGATGTCAGGATTACAGTTACAAAATTTCCAAAATACATAAAGATAAAATCAAAATTCAATAGTGTAGTATGCAAAACATTTACTCAGCACATAAAATCATTAGAAATTGTATACACACACTTCTCAATTAGAAAGTTCTTGAAAGCTAAAAAGATTTTGGTCAATCATGGTTTTTATGGATAGTGGGAGATGTTGAAGAATTTTATTCCGTTATACTGCGGACTCTTTCTGGAAGTCTTTGTTTTTGGGGAATTAGGAAAAAAACAAATTTTTAAAACCCTTCTTTCACTTAATGGGCTGAACTGGCTGAACGAACTAGGATTATTTACAAATTTTCAATATTCAAACAACAATCTTTGAGTGAATAATGTTACACTATTATTTCGATTCGAATGAAAATAACTGAAATGTCGTATTTCTCAATACAATGTCATGACACATCAAAATGTTTCGACAATCAAGCAGTCGTGTGATTTTTCATCGCTGCGTCTCTTTCTTTTATGGTCGTTTCAATTTCTCTCTCTCTCTAAGCTCGATCTAGTAGAAATATTTATAATATCATATCTTTGGTCACAACAAAATGGCGGAAAATTTTTCAGAGTAGAAAACTGAATCAAGTTCTTGTTACACTAAATACTATACTTATATAAAAACTATTCATAGATATTAGAGTAATATTAGCTAGGTACACAGATGATAATACGCTAGGTATTCAATCTATAACCATGGTTATGTGGTTAGAAAAACGAGAAGATATCAAGTACTCAAGATATCAAGATCTCATAAACTAGTAGAGATGCAGGGTTGATCATATTAGAGAAGAGTTTCGGGGATTGATTGCGAAAAGAAAATTATTATAATTTATTGATGTTGGCGGGCATTTGTTAAACTGTTCTGTCAGTTGTCTCTAATGTCAATTGTCAATTATGTTAGATTTAATTTGGAAATTGTTTTCCTCTCAGTTTAGTATTCTTCAAAGTTTCATGAAATGCCTTGAGTTGATGGATTGATGAAAACAGTTCAGAATTCAAATGTGGCATTGATAAGACTGTCTCCTTTGAAAAAATACCTGGTACCTTTGAAATTTTTTCCATCCAGTGCCCTGGCTGAAAATCTTAAAACTCAAAAATAAAAATGGCAAAAACCAGGATAATTAATGAGTTGGTTATTTTAGTATTTAAACAGGCAATTTCAGCACAGTTCAGCTTACTTACCCCGAAACAACAGATGATCACTCTCAACGGAAACAAGAAGAAGTATCTAATGAAAAATCCGCCGATCCAGATGAAGGTGAGTTTCCATGAAATGAATTCGTAGCCTCTGTTCGTGCGGATCAACAGGTTCCAGTTCTTCAGTTCTTCTGTTTCGAAGCGCGAGGTGACTTGATCTTCGATGATCGCCTCGACTCCGGCTCGTACGTAATCAAAAACAGCCGACAAATCGAAATCTTTGTATTTTTCCTAGAAAAATATTTAATACAAGTGTCGCACGAGTCATGTAGCAAACATTATTTTTTCTAATTCAAGTGAAGAAATTTTACAGAACATATATAATATACAGTGTCCATCAAAAGTCCGTTTCTTCCTTACTAATTTTGTGATCTGGTATATCTGGATGAAATTTGAAGGGCTTGAATAGGAGATAGAAAACTACTTATAAAAAAAATGCAGCTGAAACTTCTAAAATGACAGCCGAGCCCCATCTTGAATAATTCTTTTAAAAAGATCACTCCATATATAATTCTATTTTCCTCAAATTATGATGTACTCAGATTGTTCACTTTTTAGTGTCAGAGACAAACATCACGAACTTTATGAAGAGAATCACTATTTATTCATTGTGTTGAAAACTGGACCAGAATCGTTCCCGAAACGTCCACCAAGATAAGTAGAGGTTTTATTCTTATTGAATATATTTTTTTCCAAACATTTTTTCAAAAACAAGGTGTCACAGACGAATACAGAATGTCTCTTTTAGGTATCTTAAGATTGAATTCCAAATGTCCTTACTATAGATATATTCAGATGAATATTTTAACTTATATTTCCAATTTTCAGAAACGAGGAGAGAAAATCCCACAAAGACTAGAAGCTTGAATGTTTCTTTACAAATTGGAAACCTTGTATATATGAAGTGGTTGTCATATTCAAACAAATTCGTTATTGTAATCAAAGCAACAAATTAGAATACCTTCACTCTAATTGAGAAATAATTTGAATTATCAATTGAAAAATAATATTGAGATAAATATAGAACAGAAGAAATAGATTTTTTTATTCAGATTTGCATATCGATTGCATTTTTGTCGTCTGTTTACTTGATAAAATTCAAGTAAACACTGCATCTAGAAGATAAAAAAGTCATGACGAACTACAAACTGATCAAGATCATTATTTTTTGTGCCAGTTTCGCTCAATCAATCGGAAAATAATAAATTAAATAAATATGCATGTTCTTTAATTGTTTGCCAATCTATGATGCAATATGCAATATTGATTGTCTATGAAATCATTCATGTTGAGAGATTACCTACCTGAGTTGGCTGGTCAGCAAAATTTCAAGTAACATAAACAGCCTATATTTATAAACAAAAAGAGGTACAGATTTGATTTAATGTATGACTTCACTCAAAAATTTTGTAAAATACAGGGTGTCTTTTTGAAAATATCATGATTCACAACAAAGAAAATATTTTAGTTCTTTCAATTTTCAGAATCATGCTACTTTTAGTTCTTCATATGTAGATCAAGTTAACTCATAAAGATATACCCTGTATAATGTTCATTTCAGTAATATGAGTTTCAGATACGAAATTAATTGGATCCAAGTGGTTTCGAACTCAAACAGATAATCATTTATTATACAACTACATACGAAAGTTCAAGGTCCATCAGGTTTTCAAGGTCACAGTCGAATGGATCACACTCAGTATCATGCCGACAGACTTGTGACTGATAGCAAATTTGACCTCAATTTCACGGAACTAAAGGAAATAGAAATGAAATATCAGGAAATAGATACAAGATATGTACTGTCCACAATATGCAGTGAAAAAATATGAAACAAATATTCATAAATATACATACAGTGTGAGCAATTTGTTTGTGAGTCACCTTGTAAAATCTTTATTGATTGTGCAATTTCTATGGGATTTTCATTAAATGTCGAGCTGGATGAATTTGATTGATTATAGGACCAAGAATATTCCAACAAAATCCAAGGACTACTACGTCTATTTTCAGGAGTTTAATCTCAAGATTTCACGAGGGATTTCATATTAGCAAATTTTCGGAAGCAAAAAAACCTTGCACGCTATTGGATTCACCACCTCTCAAAACAGCATTTATCAAATTTCATCAAAATCTTTGGAATAATGAGGATTTTACAGAGAAATCAAAAATACACTATACTTTTCACTATACTTCTGAAAATAGATACAGTAGGCCTTGGATTTTGTTGGAATGTGGCGCTTTTTGGTCATATATCAAGTTCACCAAGTTCTATAATTGAAAAAAAACCCATGAAAATCGCGCAAACAATAAAGTTTTTAGGTGTCAAAAACGAGTAAGTCACACTGTACACAAAGTGAAGGCTGAAAAAATATGGCACTTTGAAAAATGTTTATCATTTCAGTGATCCTCCTGTATGATACTGACCTCTTTTGCTTCTTCATCAGGTGATTCCTTGCTTTGCTGTGTAGGGGGTTCTGGAATGAAAATCAACTTTTCATCCCTGGTAATCAGGGTGTTACCACCATTAACAATCCCATTTCTCAGGCCATTGGGTATGGAAGAGTTTGTAACACCACTGGTCTTCTCGGGAGACGATGCTTCTTCACTATAACCCTCATCTTCCTCAATTTCTTGAATTTTGTGCTTCTGAGCCGATTCTATATCTTTTCTCCCATACTGAATTGACAAAATTTTGGAGTTGGTACATTTAATTATGATCAGCAAAGTCAGAATTGATTGTTAAATATGATCAATATATGAAACCTAATATACATACCAGAATCAATATATAAAGATCAAAAAAGTATACCTAATATGTATCATCCTCTTCAGTTCAGATAGGTAATCTATATAAGCTATGATAATGCTATAAATAAACTAAGAGATAATTTTTTGTTTTAATTAGTGAATGATCCAACTTTTTTATGTATGTTTCCAAGTCTAAGTACTAGAAAAAACTATAGTTGAACCATCACCAATTAAATAATGTAGTGATAAGTCACACAGTGAGTTGTAACACGTGACAAATGATGTACTCTGTACAAATTCCAACTGAAATAGATAGCAGTAAACTACAAAGTCCTCATCAATAAAATTACATTCTCGAGGACATTCTACACACAATATTTTGCAAATTGAAGAAACAACTTTGAAATCTTCAGAATCGAGGCAATGTTTCAATTGTCATTTTGATGATTTACTACCAAAATTGTTGAAAAAATTGTATGAATTATAATAAATATACTATTAAACCAAATAATCTTGGGATAATTGGTTCATTAACTTCCTGTTATGTCTAACCTAAGTTGTTTTTTTTTTCATAAAAGTATACCTAAGTAGCAGCATGATTATAGTAAATTGCAACAAACAATGCATTATTGGATAAGCAAGATATGATACAATTTCAATCATTATCATAATATGATATGATTGAAGTTCTTAAAACAAGACTTGATATTGAAATCCTGAATGAACCATTGCTAAAATGTAAAAGTATCTCAAGAATGCCTAGAAGGATGAAATTTAATGCAAATGTTCACAATAATTGAGTATGTACAGATTCACATAAAAAGTAGGCATGAAATATCGATAGTCACATACAAAATAGGTATGAAATATCCATAGTCACATACAAAGTAGGCTTGAAATTGTAGGATGTGTTCCTATTACAAATGATATGTAGGAATATTTCAATGATTATATTATATATTCATGAAATTTACTCTTTCAGGTGATTGATTCAGGATATAATAGTTTGTATATCAACTATGAAATATATTTCATCTGAGAAAATGTTATTTTCCTAAGTATTTGAAAAATGTCTATACAAACCTTCAATAGAACCAAACCAATGCGATAAAAACTTTCTAATTATTCTATTTTGGAATGTTAATCATCCTTACCTCAAAAATCATCAGCAAAACCTTCACATACAATCTCCTCACACCAAGGGACTTTCCAATTGAGGCCAAAAATATGATGCAGACTAGGAGCATCAAAAAAGGGGTTACGAGGATGGATCCAGTTATCGAAAGAATTGTGAGGAACGTCATTTCTGACTGGAATTATTAACTTTCATCGAAATATTCACAATGCAGGCAAAGTACGATTAACCACAATACAAGATCAAAAATGAAACTATGGCTTTACGATATCATTTTCAATTATTTCACTTGATAGGTATCCACAACATGACTTGAGCTCAAAGCAGCACGGCAGACAATGAGCCGACTAGAATTATTTATCTTTTCCACGATATTTATGATCGCCAACATCTAATCATCTACTAGTTGATGTTGACATCTACACATCGATGATATGTCAACATGACAGAACTGACATCTGGAAAAAAATAGTGATGTGAAGATAGCTGACAAAAATTGTAGCCTAAATCCATATTCGACCGAACTTTCATGGTCGTCGGAAGATACATTTTCACAAAAACAATCGATGAAATGAATAATTCAGAGAGTTCTGGAGAGATTTATCGTTTCATCAGTTTCTCAGAAGGAAATCTATCCCTTAAAATCATTTTAGAAATAGATATTCATTACCAAACATCAAACAGTAATCAACAATCAACTTCATGTCTGAAAGAACTGCCGTTTCTTCATAATCTGTGCATTCCTGACGTTTTGATTTGAGGTTATTTTTCTGGATCCTTTATTTTCAGTTCACATATTTCCGTATTTTTATGAATCATTTCAACAAATTATTTCAAAGACTATTTGGGAGGACCGCCATCAAACACAGCATGGAATCAATGGACGATTATCTTTATTATTCCCAAGAAAAACTGAAAAACATTATTCGGCTGAAGAAAGACGATGATTTGGGAATAATAGAGTATTTGAAGAACGTCAAGTACGCTCCTGTTCAAGATTTCACTCCAGGTAAACTTTTTATATATTTTGAATAATTCATCATTTTTTTTCCTCCAGGATTAGAATGGTTCAATGTTACTGAACCTTTATCGTTTGAACAACACCTCAAGGGAAAAATAGTCTTATTAGATTTTTTCACATATTGTTGCATCAATTGTATGCACATCATCCCTGATCTTAGAGAGATTGAAAATGAGTTCTCTATTGAGGATGGCTTAGTTGTTGTAAGTTACTGGTGCTCATCTTAAACTTTCTTCTAATCAAACTGATTTCAGATTGGAGTTCACAGTGCCAAATTTGAAAATGAAAAAATATCTTCCAATATTCTAGCTGCAGTCCAACGCTACAATATAGGACATCCTGTAGTGAACGATGCAGATTCAGCAATGTGGAAAAACTGTGATGTCCACTGCTGGCCAACTCTACTATTGTTAGGCCCTTCTGCTAACCCCATCGTGATGTTCACTGGGGAGGGTCACAAAGAAGATCTTAAACTCTGTATTAAAAATGCACTAAAGTATTACAAAGGCCAAAATATGATATCTAATCATAAACTTCCCTTCAAATCTGCTTTTCATTTACTTCCAGACCTCAAGGGACCACTTCTTTTCCCAGGAAAGATTACAAATTTCTTTGATGGGGACAATCATGAAATCTTAGCAGTATCTGATACTGGTAACAACAGAATTTTGATACTGAAAGATGATGGGACAATCTTACAACAGATTGGTGGCAAGAAGATTGGATTCAAAGATGGGAACTTAGAGGACTCGGAGTTCAATAGCCCACAAGGGCTCGTTTTCTTGAACAAGGATATTCTGTTTGTTGCTGATACTGAAAATCATGCTATTAGGAAGGTTGATTTGAAAAATAAAAAGGTTGAAACTGTTGCAGGTTAGTTTAGGCCAAAAATCCTTTTGTCAATGAAATTTTGGTAGAAAAATCATCTATATTTAAGGGACTGGTATTCAAGGAGAAGATGCAAAAGGAGGCAAATTGTGGGCCCAACAGTCAATCTCTTCCCCTTGGGATGTGTGTGTTTACAGGACATCTGATATGGACCTCACTTTTCATTTGGATGGCAAACCACCCACCAGAGAGGTTCTGATTATCGCTATGGCTGGTACCCACCAAATATGGGCACTGTTTCTCCAGGACACAGTGTGGTGGAAGTGTAAAAAGTACCCAGCAGGGACTTGTATCAACATAGCTGGATCAGGAAAAGAAGAGAATAGGTAAAAAAAGTCATGATAAGTCTTGAAGAGTAAACTAAATGAAAGTGATGATGATCTGTGTTGATTTATTATAGAAACAACATGTATCCACATGCTGCTGCTTTTGCACAACCATCAGGTTTGGCTTTGTGTCCCAATAAGAAGGAAATTTATATTGCTGATAGTGAAAGTTCCAGTATCAGAAGACTTTCTTTGGTTGATGGCAAAGTAACTCCTGTTGTTGGAGGAGATAGAAATCCCAATGTAAGGCCTAGTTTAGAGTAGAATCAAGCTTCGTCAAGCATCTCTGAGATCATTCTAGTAGTGTTAAATCTTGAAAATCAACCAAAAAACAAAAAAAGAACAAAAATTCCCTTAAAACAAGTCTGCACACTCGAGATTTTTAGGTTATATTATATATATATATATATATATATAGATAGTTTATAGTGATATTTTCAAGACAATTCACACCGGATCCTTCTCTTCATCTGTTTCCAGAATCTTTTTGCTTTCGGGGACAAAGACGGCTCTCTCTATGATGCCAAACTCCAACATGTGTTGGGCCTAGCAGTGTCGGCCGACGAAAAATATCTTTTCGTCGCTGACACCTACAACCACAAACTGAAAGTCGTGGCTTTGGAAGAGAACAAAGTGACTTCTCTGCCCGTACCCTCTGTAGATGCCACCGATGGCGCTTCGTGCAGGTTTGTAAAAAAACTTATTTCATCTCATGAACCTCATGAACTTCTTTCTATATAACAAAACAGTGTTCTAAATGGTGTTTTCATAGATGTTGTACGAAATCAGATCTATCTGTCTCTAATTTCCATACATAAAATAAAAACTTGCCATGCCTCAAATATAATTATTATTTTTATTGTTTATCATCTCAAAAAATATTTCTGTTCATAACAGGGATATATGAAATATATGAATAAATGTACTATTATTTGTATGGATTGTTTTCAGTGTTACGTTTCACTGACTGACTTTTTGTGTTGATACTATTATCCAGGTAAATGGAGGATTTCTATGTGTATGTATATTTTGTTACAGATTCAGGGAACCTGCTGGCCTCTGCGTGAGTCAGGACAATCGAAAAGTTTATCTAGCCGATACCAACAATCACGAAATCAAGGTTTTGCACTTGGACGCGGAAAAACCCTTGGTGAAGTCCGCGACTCGGCTAATTCTGACACAATCTCCAAGCGTGTCGGTGCCTGATAGATCCAAATACCAAGTGATTGCCAGAAACTCGATCAAAATAAGCGCCAAGGGTGGCAAATTAGCTCTCAAGGTAAGAGTGTAAGCAAATTTTCTGTCAGTCAGTGTCATGCCATGGTGAAAATGAAACAAATTCATAGTTTCATCTTCATTTATTAATTTTCGTTCATGGTTCAGCAAAAACGTTTTTTCACAAACTACACTGTAAACCTCCATATTTGGATCTATATGAAATTAACATAAACGTCCTCAAAGAAAATATATCACATATTCTTGCTGCCTTGAGAAGATTTCCAAAATTCCAGTCAAATAAACTAATTATCTTATGAATATATATATATGAATACTTTATTTTGCATAATTAACCTTATACAATAGAATATACAAACATTTTGAAAACTATATCCAAAATATCACAAAACAACTACCAATTAGTTACACACATCCAGAAGGTTATGCTTCAGTTTCTCCCGGAAAAACTGCAACAATGTAATGTTTTTAATTTCTGTAGATAATATGTTTAATTATAAAAAAAATTAATATGTGGACTTTTCAAAACATAATGAGTGATAACTCACTGTCATGCCATTTTTGTATTGTACAGTTTTATATTTATTTTTTACTGTCACTTTCTCCCATGTTCAATTGTAACATTCTCGCATTCAACCTCAAAAAAGATCAGCCAATCAACTATTTGAAATGACAAGGGCAAATTCTTCAGTTGAAATTTATAGAAAAGAAATTCTAAGAACTTCTTATAATATCATAAGTAAAAAATTTGAGTCCAATATTATTTTGAATAGAAATTGTGAAATTCATAATGACGAAACCATACAGCATAATTTATTCCACCTAGTCGTGCTATGAAATAAAAATGATGAAAAATGAAAAACTGCAGAAATATAGGTATTTTCAAGAGCAAAGTGAAAAAAAGTGATCAAATCTGAAAGAAATGAATTTGAACAAAATTAATCATGTCATAGAAATTCTCTGAATTTATCTTCATGTTCTGTTGAAACTGTTTAGTTTTGTAAAATTCATTATTTTTATTTTCAATCGATTCGTGAGTTCATGAATAATCTCATACCAGTTATTTCGGTCTGATTATTCACTTCCATTTGAAATTCTTTGCATTGTAATCACAGGCTTGATGAAATCGCTGTGATTTAAAAAAATATGATTCGTACTTTCGTTATATTTCTTCCCGTGCATATTTTCCACCTATGCCACTAATAAAACATTCCTCATTCGATTTCATTTCATCTTCAAGGTCACCCTGTCGCTGAGCGGCGAGTTGGGCTGGCCGCAGGGCGCGCCGCAGTCGTGGGCGGCCTTGCTGCCCGACGCGACGTGGGCGGCCGTGCCCGCGGGCGGGTCCGACGTCGCCGGCGTCGACGCGGTGGTGAGCGTCCCGGCGGCGGCGCGACGCCCCGTCGACCTGGCCTTCGACCTGGTGACGTGCGCCGATCAGACTTGCCGGCCGAGGAGGTTCCTGGTCAGGGTGCCCGTGGAGGCGGTCGACGAGGGGGTTACTAGTGTCGACGAGAGGGTGGAGGTGGTGGTGGGAGAGGACGATGTGAGGGTTAGGTGAAGGTGGAGGGGGTAGGCGCCGTTTTTGACGAGAGTCCATGTGGAATAATAACTATATGGATAACAACGACGATAGCGCTGACGTTCGTTTGTTTCGGCTCCATTGTCGCATGAGAAAGACTGTTATGCACATGGTTATTATTAGATATATGCTCTTTCAGCCCCATTTTGTTGAAGCCACGTACAAACTGGAAATGCAATAAAAATAAATGCCAAGACGTAATATTAACTTACTCAACTTCTGACGAATCCCATCAAATATTTCCTAGTATAAATATAACTAGTAGATTCAATATGAAATCGAATTAAGTTCAAGTTGTAAATCGATATTACACATGTATCCCGTAGATGACTTTTCACACTTGCTCCTCGATTTTATAAAAAAATAGAGATTTCCGTAATTTTCAGTTTTGAGATTAGGGTTGTCGAGGTCATAATACGAGAGTACCATAAAAATTAGAAAAAATATGGATTAATAAGTACCAAAATTACCTCTCTCGTGAATAAGTGACATTCTTCCATACAGTTTTTAGAGCATTACAATTTAAACAAAGAGTTCTTTGAAACTTATTTTTCAAATTACAATTGATGAAATCATCTTTGAAAGAAATAAAAATCAGTAATATATGTTCAATTTGCTCATTTTGGCTCCCTAGACACGTTATCTCAATATTTCCATTTCTTCCTAAACACTCTTTATATTTTGATATGATCACCATATCAGGAAATTAGGGAACTTTTTCAATTACGTTCGGAAACTGTGGATCCAACAAAATATGGCTTGAATGAGATGTCGTTGCAAAACAAGGCGCACCCTGTTGTTTGAATGCTGATTTATTGAAAGATTATCTTTATTATTCAACTCTCGACTAGAAGTATCTCACCTCCAAAGTTGAAATTGTTCTTTGACTATTTTCAATTTTCAAATTGAATTTTTAGTGAAATTAAGAGTTTCAACTTGGAATTCCATATTCGAAATAATTGGATTTCATTCCATCTAGACTGAACTTTATAATTATCCCAAATTACTTCTACAAGTAATACAGAAACCAAAAAAATATTCTACAAATACTTGATAAATATTTTTCAGTGGAACTGGATTTAGCAATTCATTTCGGATATGAAATAAATCATGAGCAATATATATATATATTTACGAGGTGTAGCAAATTAATTTCTCACTGTTGGGATCTTATGTCCACAGTATGTCATCCTCAAATCCGAAATCTAGTCTGAAGATTATCTTATCAAAATGAATTATCAAAATTATTTTTTCACATATATTGTGCAATAATAAAAAGAATCAACCAAAATTCTAGTTATTCATGAAAATCTCAATGACACGTTGAGGGGCTCCAGAACATCCTCAACTATGCAACTGTTGAGAAACAAATTTGGCACACCCTGTATACTTCTGATATAAATGATCAAATGTGGCACTTTTGTTGCTATTTATTAATATTTTCTGTTCAATGTACATATAGTAGAGAATTCATTTGTTTTTCTCTGATTTTTTGCTCAAACTTTGAAATATAATATGCTTTTTCTATTTATATATGGATATCCTTTTTCAAATTTTATTAGCAAACTGTTTTCATTGTTCTTTATTTGTGGATTAAAACTGCTTTCTTCAATATTTCTGTTTGTGCACAAATTTTCCATTTAGATTATACCCACATGTATACACTTATTCATATTATATTTTGCTTCGAATCACGGACAATGTCTTCCAGTACCGCATGATATTGATTTTCTTCATATGTATAATGTTCACAAATTTTCAATTTTTGTTCAATAAATTATAACTTTGGGCTGAATACTCTTATTTCCTTTCTAATTCTAGATCATGTCTTCCGGATCCAAATGATAATTTTTCTCGAATTTTCGTTATAAATCTATATACTTTCCTTGATCATAAACAATTATATATATTAAGGATACTATACAAATTTTGTTATCGCTTGTATCCTCGATTAGTTTTATCTACTAAGGTATCTACTCGATAATGCGATAGCAAAGCATTGTCTGATAAAAAAATCATGAAAGATATCAATTATAATTTCAGATTCAGGGTGTCATGGAAAATACCATCAGTTGAGAGTATTTTTATATGTACCCAAATGTAGGAATAGGATATTTTTTCAGCATGTTACTTTTGGATAATAAATTCTTTTTCATCATCACACTTTAACCACAGATCATCTTTAACTGAATGCTGAAAAACAATAGTTTTGGGAAAATTTTACACGGCTGTTTGAATTCCTAGTCGGTTAAATGAGAACCAAATTGAAAGTTATTTCAATGAGTTCAAATGAGTGTGTGATTCTTGGTAAGTATACTAGGTATATTATGGAGAAGCATTAAAAAATTTGTTGGTTTAATGTTTCAACTAAAAGTAGAGGTAGGTATTTCGTATGTATACAAATTCGCAGAGAAAATTATTGGAAATAAGTGACAATTATTGGTAGGTAACTATTGATATTTTTATCGAAAATATACCTCCATTCACCCACATTTGGAGTCATATAACAACCATGTACCATACGGGTGGGTATCGGAAACCTACGATATTAAATTGTATGTAGGACGAATGTATGACCTCAGAGCCTTCCATTTATGGAAATGATTCTCGCATACAATCCTTATAAGTTTACCAGGATGAGTCATCGTCATATTCGTGCTGTGCTCGATTCTAAAAGAGGACCGATCAATAGATACCTAGAAACGATAATTAAAGTACCTTTTTCCAACAATAAAACTGTAGGGGAAAGCAGTTCAATGTTCTGCATATCTCACTGCATGTGGTGTCTAAATATAACTAAAAATGAAAGACTGCAATACACGGACTAAAAATGAATATGTTAGAGAAAATGTCGACCGATCCCTTTTCAGTCATTCACTAGCTAGTAGCAGTGAATTCCTTTTAATTCTAAGGGGAATTACCTTGAAAGGTAGTTATCACGCAGGGTAGGGTTCAAAGAGCTTTATTATCTTCGTTGTCTTATCAAAAGAAAGGTAGGTAGGTAGGCACAAATTCTAAACTACCTATGTAATTCCTCATTCAAGATTAGTGAAACCCTTGCAAAAAACAAGTAATAAGTTACACGTTTAACCCAAATCTCCAAATCTTAATTCAAATTGATATACCGGATGGCTAGAAGTACCTAGAAAACATTCGGTTTTCAAAAAAACATAGGTATAAATTTAGTTGATGGGACTAGGTACATGATGACTTTTTCAGATATCTGTTAGTAATTAATTACTTTGAGATGAAAAAAACATTGACGAAAACAGTACAAGACGATCAAAAGCGAATGTTCATAATCATACATGAATATTATATTTCTTATGGCCACCCGGTACAGATGGGAAGAGAACGAAAGAAGAAGAAATCTTTCAAGCACGCAACTGTCCCGCTTTTCCGTTACACACATGACCAGACCCAACCAATCAGAAGGCTTGTTTTAGGCGTTGGTTTGGTGACGTCAATTTTGTTATAAATAGCAACCGCCCGCAGAAATTCATCATTCGACAAGTTCGTTTGGAAGGCTGCATTACTAGCTCATCTGAACGCCTGTTAGCGTTAAATTCTTTCATTTGTGGTGTAAATTTGTATAAAAACTACAAACAAAATGGTGAGTAATATTCCTGCACTTTATTTATAATTTCTCGTTGTGTTAGGTGAGTAGAAGCTGAATGATTATGAGTTGAAACAACATTAACGTGACGTGGTTCTACACCGGTAAATTGGCAGCCATCTTATGAACCGGCATCGCTTTATGTCTTGAAAGGAATTCTAGAATCTAGATCTGTATTGAATCAAACGAAATATCAAGCCAAGAAATGAGCCAAAATAAGAAAGGAAGTCAAGTATTCGGAATTTTCAATTTTTTTTCGAATTTTTGACTTAGTTACGATAGTCACGCCCAAATTAATTTTGAGCTTATTCGCGGTGGTCAGGTGAAAGAGAAATAGCCATGATCAGGAACTGCGATATTTCAGAAAAACAACCGTTGGCGGTAATTTTGCACTTATCATGCGATGGGTTTTTTTTCGAAAATTTTTTTTTGTACTTACGTATTTTGATCTCAGGAATCCGAATTTCACAATATAAACTTGCGCAAACTTATACTTTTCGAGATAATCGAGAAAAAAGTGTGAAAATTCCCCTTCTTTTTCGGCTCGTTTCGGGTAGACACCACAGCCAATCCGCCTTCCATTTCTAGCACAGGACACTTTCCATACCTTCATCATACGTTTAATTGACGAAAACATCATTTATCTGGAGTATTTCGAACCATTTTCAACCTTCTTTTCCAAGAGCAAATAGTTTTCTGAAAAACGACGGCCATGTTTTGTACAATGACAATAATAAAACATTCAATGATCAAAGACATACGTACTCTTCCAGTTAAGCGCATGCGCGTTTTTTCCGCCATTTCGTTCGAATTCAAGCTGTTCGTGACATTTTCCTACTAACATTTTCATATTATCAATTCGTTTTTTGGTAGGTATCTATTTGAAATGATGGATCTCCAGAATAAATTAAAATTAGCATATTCATCAAGGTATAACCCCAGTAAGTAATTCTGATCTGTGAATTCTGTTGTAAATGTCAGAAAACAGTACTTTCATTGTAGACGACTATCTTTGGTTGGTGCAAGATATCGTAGGTGAATGTGAATCCTGGCCAAAATTTATCTTGGAAGCTTTGGCGACGACAACTTTCAAATATTTGGAGAGGGTCAAAATATGTTCTTTTTTTTTACCTCAACGGAGTGAGGGACCATATGGATTTATATAGATTCTTAGTGAGAGTCAAAGGTATGCAAAAAGAAGGGAACAGATCCTGTGAATTGTTGAATTCGGTTTTCTCAACATCTTTGCGGAAGAAGGATCCACCTTCTTTCATACATTAAGATTGCTGTCAAATGAGGATCTATCATAACAAGATCTGTGGTCTAGTTCTGTGGGTCAGTATGTCTTTGATCATTGAATGTTTTGTTATTGTCATTGTACAAAACATGGCCGTCGTTTTTCAGAAAACTATTTGCTCTTGGAAAAGAAGGTTGAAAATGGTTCGAAATATTCCAGATAAATGATGTTTTCGTCAATTAAACGTATGATGAAGGTATGGAAAGTGTCCTGTGCTAGAAATGGAAGGCGGATTGGCTGTGGTGTCTACCCGAAACGAGCCGAAAAAGAAGGGGAATTTTCACACTTTTTTCTCGATTATCTCGAAAAGTATAAGTTTGCGCAAGTTTATATTGTGAAATTCGGATTCCTGAGATCAAAATACGTAGGTACAAAAAAAAATTTTTCGAAAAAAAACCCATCGCATGATAAGTGCAAAATTACCATGTTGGCGCATTCGTCATAATTACGTTTGGGTAATTTTGTTTTTTCCTTGTTCTTTGGTACATACATATTTTGACCTCTCTAATTCCACAATAAAATATTGATAAAAAATATATATATGAATGAAAGGTTGATGGGCTAAGATGTCTAGATGTTTACCTAAAACAGTTCAAATAAGGTGATTGACTCATTTCTGGATCATCTTTTTTGTTGTGAGATAAGGGTTTTGAGGTCGAAATTTTTACTCGAAATTTCTTCTCTTCACTTTCATTTTTGAATCGCAATTTTTCACCGTGTCCCCCCTCTCTTCCAGCGTGAATGCATCTCAGTGCACGTCGGCCAAGCCGGAGTCCAGATCGGTAACGCCTGCTGGGAGCTGTACTGCCTCGAGCACGGCATCCAGCCCGATGGGCAGATGCCCTCCGACAAGACCGTCGGCGGCGGCGACGACTCCTTCAACACCTTCTTCAGCGAGACGGGCGCCGGCAAGCACGTGCCCAGGGCCGTCTTCGTCGACTTGGAGCCCACGGTGGTGGACGAGGTCAGGACGGGGACCTACAGGCAGCTGTTCCATCCCGAGCAGTTGATTACTGGGAAGGAGGATGCCGCTAACAATTATGCTAGAGGTAGGTTTGCGATTTTGAGGGGTTTTTCTTGATTAACTGTATTCGAGTTTGATTTCAAATCGTTTTCAAGTGTGATGTAGTGATTTGTCTCATTGAAAAGCTGTCAAATTTTATAATTATATGTTGAACGAAAATGTATTGATATTTGATATCAACTCTTATCTGTGAACGTGTGAAACATGGAATTATTATTGATCCTTCATCCGGATCCTTTATCCTTGATTGAAATGGAGTATTTCTCTAATCTATGATGAAAAAGAGGTGGCCTAATCACAAGTCACTATTTATTTTTCAATAACGTACATTTCAATTCATGAATGCTTGCCCTAAAATTGAGCATTAATAGAGTAATTCGGCATCAATAGGGTTCATTATTATCCAGTTTTGTAGCCTTTTGACTGCAGTATGTTTTTGTGATTTATAAAAAAAAAATTCCCCAAACATTATCTTCCAAGAAATCAACATTTGAATTCGTTACTTGCATCGAAATCGTCCAACGATGAAAAGTTGAGCATCAATAGTCAATTCCACAGCCGAGACTGTACGGTTTGTCGTTGTACTTTGTCAAAAAAAAATCTACTTGACGAAATAACTAACAACCGACTTTGTCGCCTCGCAGGCCACTACACCATCGGCAAGGAGATCGTCGACCTCGTGTTGGACAGGATCCGCAAGCTGGCCGACCAGTGCACCGGTCTGCAGGGCTTCCTCATCTTCCACTCGTTCGGCGGCGGCACCGGCTCCGGCTTCACCTCGCTGCTCATGGAGCGCCTCTCCGTCGACTACGGCAAGAAGTCGAAGCTGGAGTTCGCCATCTACCCGGCGCCGCAGGTGTCGACGGCCGTCGTCGAGCCCTACAACAGCATCTTGACTACGCACACCACTTTGGAGCACTCTGACTGCGCCTTCATGGTGAGTTTGTCGTCCCGATTTTTCATCAAGATTCTCGGAAAGAAAGCTCGAGCACGTTGATTATTGATTTGTGAGAGATCTGATTTTAATCTTTTTTCACCCCCTATAGCTTCAACACTAGTTGGAGAGGAATCACCCTCAAAATTCGTATTCGGCATACTAGGCAAAATGAGTTGTTTCATCTGGATGCAACAAATGTTTGAATTAGACAGAAAAAATTCACGTACGATACAATTTCAAAGTTCATCTGGATGCAACAAATGTTTAAATTAGACAGAAAAAATTCACGTACGATACAATTTCAAAGTTCAATAAATTACATGGTGTAAAAAATTGTAATAACATTATGCCATGACAATTTCATCTAATGGTTTCCTCTATTTCATTGTGAAATATACTATTTTTGGATCCTAATTATTAAATATAATAATAAGCTCATACCAGTCATTTCTATCTGATTATCTATGATATATCTTTGATTTTGCCTTATTATCTTCATGATATCACAATTTCCAATCCATCCTGGACAAAAAATACATGAAAGATTTGCAGAATAAACATAACATTCTACAGTTGAGTAAAATTGAACTAAAATAAGTCAATTTCAAATATTTAAGCTATATGAAAAATCTTTTACCAGACTTTCTATTTTTTCGTACATGAATAAAAAAAAATAAATAGACAATGGGAGATATTGATACATCATTTTATTTAAATAGGTCCGAGAATCGATCCCTCGGGCACACCACAAGTTAGCTTTTTTTACTGAAGAAATTGAATCTCTCATTCTTTCAAGGAAACACATCTTGAAATAACGAATTATCGAATTGTTTGTAGGTCGACAACGAGGCCATCTACGACATCTGCAGACGCAACTTGGACATCGAGCGGCCGACCTACACCAACTTGAACCGACTGATCGGCCAGATCGTGTCGTCGATCACCGCCTCTTTGAGGTTCGACGGCGCCCTCAACGTCGACCTGACGGAGTTCCAGACCAACTTGGTGCCCTACCCACGTATCCACTTCCCTCTGGTCACCTACGCGCCCGTCATCTCGGCCGAAAAGGTGAGTTTTCATTTTGAAGTCTAATTGTAAAACCATTGATAATGAAATCGGTTGAGGCTTTATTGGGAAATTATGAAAAAAAATTGTGTATTTTATATTTTGACTCAGAATATTTGAAAACTGCAACATTGGTGAAAAACTATGAGTATATGGGTTTTGAAGTTACAGCATCGTTTCACAAAAAAAAGCAGGGCAGTAGTGTGAAAATTGCAACTCTTATTTATATCTGAAGACAACTGAAATATCCAGCAAAAGCATGCAAAATTAGACACATTAATTTTTTTCAATCATTAATAATGCTTCCATAACATAAAAACTGAATTAATAAGTAATTGCATGAAAAAAAAATCCAAAACAGTTGAATGGAACAGTTGAATAAATGATAGATGAGGTACAATTGCACTATCAAAAGGCAGGGTTCAGACACTTACCAGGCATGGTTTGAATTTGCTCTTTCATGCAACTGGAAACTATAATAATATAATAATAATATTTTTCATATTTATTTCGTAGGCCTACCACGAGCAGCTGTCCGTGGCCGAGATCACGAACGCTTGCTTCGAGCCGGCCAACCAGATGGTGAAGTGCGACCCGCGTCACGGCAAGTACATGGCTTGTTGCATGTTGTACAGAGGAGACGTCGTGCCCAAGGACGTTAACGCCGCCATCGCCACCATCAAGACCAAGAGGACTATTCAGTTCGTCGACTGGTGTCCCACCGGATTCAAGGTAAGCATCTGGATGACATTGATGATGACAATGCAGTTGTTTTTTCGCCTCAGTGTTGAATTATTTTTGAACTGTGATGTATTACATTTATCTGATTTCATTGTTTCATTTTGATTACGTTCATCTCGAAATTGAGATTACTTTCGTCTCGAAATTTTATTAATTACAGTTTTCATCAAAATCTCTGTTACTTTTATGGATAAGTCGTCTGTCTTGAGAATTCAATTACTTTTATCTCACAATTCCGATTACTTTCATGTTGAAATTTTGCTTTTATCTAACAATTTGAGAATTCGATTACTTTTGTCTCACAATTCCGATTACTTTCATGTCAAAATTTTGCTTTTATCTAACAATTTTGATCACTTTATCTCAAAATTGCAAATTACTTATTACTTCTTCCAAGAATCTTCGATTACTTTTATTTTCAAATGTTATTACTTTCTTTTTGACATTTTCATCATTTTCATACTTGATTTTTTTACTTACCAATTCTAATTGCTTTCATTTTGAAATAGCAATTACGTTCATCTTGAAGTTTTGATTATTTTCAAATTGAAGTTTTGATTACGTTTATCTCGCAATTCCGATTACTTCACCTCGAAATATCAAATATTTTTTCTTGAAATTGTGATGAATTTTATTTCAGAAGTCCTATTACAAAATATTATTTTTACTCTAAATTGCGAATACTACACCTCGAAATACTATCGACAAGTGCGATTACTCGAAAATTCAGTTTTTTCTTCAGAATTTTTGATTACTGTCTTTTGAATACTTCCATCTCGAAAATTCGATAAGTTTTATTTAAAATTCAGTACTCTCATCATTGAATTTCCGTTACTTTATTTTTGAATTTAGATTTCTTCGATTTTCTTTTCATATTCGAAATAAATAAATAAATAAATAAATAAATAAACTTTATTTTCCTTTTGACAATTACAGCAGAATTTGTATAGGAATCGTCGATATTGACCTACAAACTAAATGGACATATATTCCTCTAGACTGTAAAAACAATTACATAGGAGGAAGTCTTTTAATCTCTTTTTGAAAATAGCCAGTCTTTTACAGTTCTTCATAGTAGCTGGCAGTGAGTTGAAAATTCTGGGAGCCATGAGGTTAGGAGAATTGTAGGCCAGTACACCTTTACCAAATGGGACATATATATCATTTTTGTGTCTGGTATTCACATTATGTTTCGAATTATTGGACACAAATTTCGATGACTTATCTCAAATAGTTAGATGTCTAGAACCAAACATGTAAAAGATCATAAAAACTTCCTGAAAACCATGAAATTAACCTTGAACTTTGGAAAACGTCAAAAACGTTGAAAAACATAAAAAAAGATGGATCTTAGAAACCGGTGCCACAGAACCAACCGTATATTGAAAATCATGAAAAGAGAGACGTAAAATCGATGAGAACGTAGAAACGTCCAAAACTTTTGAAAATTACGTTTTACTGACGTTTCACACTTGGTTGATTACGTGGCACCGACAGTTAACTTTATTATGTTGCACAGCCAACGTCACGTTGGTGGGCTTGCACTCCCAATGATAGTAATACTTTTTATTGAAAATTTCTACTTTTCACTCGACACCCGTCGTATAATATCTGTTCTCCTTCTTCTCGCAGGTCGGTATCAACTACCAGCCCCCGACGGTGGTGCCCGGCGGCGACTTGGCCAAGGTGCAGCGCGCCGTCTGCATGCTGTCGAACACGACGGCCATCGCGGAGGCGTGGGCCCGTCTCGACCACAAGTTCGACCTGATGTACGCCAAGCGGGCGTTCGTCCACTGGTACGTCGGCGAGGGTATGGAGGAGGGCGAGTTCTCGGAGGCGCGCGAAGACTTGGCCGCGCTCGAGAAGGACTACGAAGAGGTCGGCATGGACTCTGGAGAGGGCGAAGGCGAAGGTGCCGAGGAGTACTAGGCAGAGCGTTGGAGGACGACGACTACGACGACTTTTTTTGCAATGATGATGAAACGATACCTTCAAGTCTGATTTTTCGTTAATAAATTCAGTTTTTTTACTTGCACCCTCAAGTCTTTTATTGGTTCCTCTTTCGTTTTCGACGTCATGATGAACGGTGTCGACCATTGTGCATTGAAAAGATACAACACGGGCTTTCTATTTTGTTACTTGTCCAATTTTTCAAGTTCTAAGTTTTACTGAGAATTTCTACTTATTACTCAGAATTTACGATACTAGAATTTTATACGTTTCACTGGGAATTTCTTTTTTTTTACACGAAATTTACTACACAGAACACCAATTTCTGAAAAATTTGAATTTTCAATTCTCATTTTCTTGACATACAGAGTTGGGATAAAGTATGGAACCAAGTAGATAGCTCAGACGAAAAGAACATGAAAATTTGCAGGTAAGTGCAATCGAACAAAATGCATCTGAAGTACATTTTTTTGACAATTTTATATTTCCAGTTCAACCGGAAATGCCATCAACTGCTTCAATTTAAGTGAGACGCACTCATGGACGTATAAACAAATACGTATAAATTGTTCCGTCCATGGACGCACTACATATTTTTACAGATTTTGAAAGAGCTTGTTATTTTGAATTCATACATACTGAGTTTAGTGTAAAAACGATAAATATAGCACTATAATCGACCTCCTTTGGACCATGGTGGTTTAGTGTCAAATTTGTGGTAGAAGTTTGAGGTGATTCTTTAAATCGATTATATTTCATTGCAGTCCGCGGTCTTCCAGGTTTTAGCAAATTTTTTACCATACCATGTTTTAGTTACTGTTGAGCGCGATATAGGATTTCTCTCCAGATGCAAATTGATCAAAAATATGACACACTTCTTCATGAGTTCTAATCACTATAACCGATTATCATAAAAATTTCAATACGCTCTTTTTCACTTCTAAATTGATTACAGTGCTATATTCCTCGTGTCCTGCCCACTTAGATTAAAGAAGTTGATGGCATTTTCGGTTAAACCGGAAGTATTTTATCGACAAAAAATGTACATCAGATGCATTTTGTTCCATAGCACTGCAAATTTTCATAAATATCGTTCTTTTCGTTTAAAACATATTTACTTGGTTCTGTACTTCATCCCAACCCTGTATGTGATATTTCTATTGAGAACTTTGTTTCCTTCTCTTGAGTGGCACATGGTACCTTTCAGCTTATCTTTCAAAATTATTTGTCATACTTGCGAGTTGACAACCGAATGCTGAGTATTGATAGGACTTATGCAATGAGTTTTAGGCTTTTATTGGGTTAACTTGGCTTCCTTCTGGTGTGATACTGTTGTTTGGGATAATGGGTACTTTTTAATTATGGATATTATACACAGAGATGAAAACCTTGGAAAAAAACATGTGTAGAACTGAAGAGGGATTAGGGAAGCAGAAGATGATCTGGTCAAGGTATCACCTTTCTGGTATGGATAGATGTTTTTTTGAAAAACTGTTTGTACAGAGTGGATAGGCAAATCAAATATCCATATTGTTCTTTCTCCTCTTACTGTACTGTTCTAAATGAATCTTCTTTTCTCATGATACTAATTGAAAGAAGTATTATATAACAAGCAGTTTCAAAAACATTGTGGAACTCTAGAGCAGTGTTAGAAAAATTATGATGAAGAATTACAAAATCTAAGACAACACTTTACTCCTATATTATATAAACATTAAACAAACTGATCTATTTCGCCATTGCTTCAAGTTCTTGTATTTCCCTGTCTGATGCTATTTTCTTTTCTGCTGCTAATTTGGCATCCCGCTCTTTCCTGAGTTTTCCATCAACTTCTCTGAAGGCAGCTTCCTTTTTGGCTAGTCTATTTTGATGGAAAGCCCCGTACATAACTCCAAGTCCAAGGAAACTCCATCTTCCAAACTAAAAATTTTTGCGGTTTATGGGGTTGCTTCAATATGTAACAGAATTCTGCAAAACTATAATACCTTGATTAGGGGAGATACACGAACAGCAGCGGGTAGATCAGCCATTCTTCACTTGAGAATACCTCAGAAACTTCTTATATAATGATTTTTTCAGCAAATGTTGGAAAGAATACTCAACATAAAAGAGGAAAGAAGAGCCTGACACTGACACTGTCAGTGACAATTGACAATATGAACACTGACAAGTGACAAGACTTTTATTGGAAAACATAAGGCGATGCAGAATAAAGTCCTGGACAATTTTCTGGAGGAAGAGGCCAACACCCAATGACTAATAAGAAGAGGAAGTAGATGAAAGATAACCTGATCATATTGCATCACATTAGCACAGTTTATAGCTCATATAAACTGTGACATTAGATTTGAAAATATTTCACTATTTCAATCTTTAGTTTCGTCATAACACACAGTTTGTATGAATGACCCTCAAGAGTTCAAAGTCTAAACATGCTTTCATTATGCTATAGTATTCCGAAATTTAAATGATTTCATAATTCAGAAATCAAAATAGTAATAATATGGCTGGGGGAGCAGCAAAAATTGGAGTGGAGCATTTTACCACTTACCTGAAAAATAATAAATTTTTCGAAAAATGCTTACAGAAGGTGGGTACCTGCTGCTCATTTGTCATTTTTCATTCTCATCACCTCACTGGCCATGAGTATCGAATTTGAAATAATTGTTATATTTTATATTTCAAGTTGAAAATAGTAAGTGCTGGAGATGGGAAATGCACAGCTGTTCTAAAAATAGATGAAGACCACATAAACCCATTTGGGACTCTTCATGGAGGTTTATCTGCAACTCTGGTTGACACTGTCAGTAGCTGGGCTCTACTCACTCATGAAAATGTGGAAGTCAATAGTGTGTCTGTTGATATAAAAATGACGTGAGTTGACATTCTGTGCTTGTTTGAAATTATTCAGTATTTTAATGGCCTGTACTTTCAGTTACCTGAAGGCAGCACCATTAGGAGAGGAAGTACAAATTGATGCCGATACACTGAGAGTAGGGAAAACATTGGCATTTCTCAAAGCTTATATACGAAATAAAGAAACTGGAGAGCTTTTAGTTGAGGGATCACATACTAAGTTCTTGATGCGTTCTTGAATGAGTGCAAATCAGGTATCAAATTTATCTAGGAAATCACAGATTCTTATTGTAACTACTAGAAAATAATTTTATTTATTTCATAATACCCTAAATGTACAAACAATAACATTCAACACTTATAAATATGGTGACAAAAATATGTTCACCAAATTGAGCAGTATACAAAAATATAATTACTATACCTATTTGGCCCTATCTTTTGAACATGGTGTATTCAAAATTCCATATAAATATTACAAAATATTGGCTATTTACAAACATTGCTGTTTCATCTCGGTGATCTCACAAATTACAATTAAAGTATTTTTGTACTTTTCCAACATGTTCTCAAATATTTCAAAATTGGAAATCACAGTTATATCTTATAGTCATGCAGAATTCATTTGAAAAATTCAATAAAATACTGATGTGAGAAAATTCTCTGTCTACTCTATTTTATCTTCCAATGTAATTAGAGACACCAAAGTAGTAGGCATTCGTCCTAGTTGTAGCAGGTTTTGCTGGAATTAATATTTAAGTATTAAGACCAATTAAGTAACTACAAAACAGATATGGCAACTGATTTCTTCAATTTGATTTGATTGATAGTAAATTTGTGTTGCATACTCACCACAAAGACCGGCAAATCTTTTGGAGTCCACCAAACCCTTCTCTATGCAGTTTGGGTAGCCTTTTTTGTAAGGAGTTTGTCCCAAAACATTACCTCTGGAAAAAATAAAAATCATGTTCCAATGAACTGCATATTATATTTATTCCCATTTGCAAATAATCCGACTCTTGTGGAATCATAAAAATGAAATTAATACCTACTCACCCTGGTCCATAGTTGCAGACATAATTTTTAGTGTATCCTTTTGCTTGATCAAAATAGTAGGAATATCCACATCCTATTAAGTTCGTTTCTGCCCATATCATCTGAAAAAGATCAAAATATGATCCAATTGTAACAGTTGGTAAAAATGATAATAGGGCATTTTCAACAGAGGCAAGGAGCTCAGAATAACAAACCCTAAGGAGGGTTGAAGGGGAAGGTGAGGAGGAAAGAGTGCCATTGCTACCAACATTGCAAAAGATACCTGAAGTTAGAGATAAGAAACCAGAGGTCATGCAAATATGGTTACGACAGCTACCTGTATGTAAGCTGGACACATGATGTAAATAAAGACTGATGTCCCAACTCTAAACTAGATAGCGTCACCTCTGCTGGTCTCTATGGTTATCTTGGAAATTTTGAAATTCACTAATTGAATTTGAAATTCAACATGAATGCAGAGATGTTTTCCGTCACTGTCAGATATCCGTCAGTATCAGTAAAAGCTGATTTTTCTTTACAGGATAGATGATCGTATCGCCATCTATACTCAAGCGGTGCGGCCTTGGTAAGGTTGTTTAACAAGTCTGCATGTTGTGCAAATAAACAATTGAAGAGTTGATTCACCATCCTATATCTACCTTAGCTCGATAGATCGAAAGTTTCAGCCCACTGTGAGTTATTAATGAATTAATTCACCTGGGTGTAATGACCAGTAGATCCACGTCCAATCCCCCCAAACCTGAAGAATTTGAACTCATCGAACCATTTGGAAAGAGCATCTGCAAAGTCCGGTTCTGTGTCGTAGAAACTTGACGGTGGTTTCGTAGTCCAAGTGGTAGCTATGTTCTGGCCTACTGGGAATCTGGCTGCAAAACAAATTGAAAAATGTCACTATTGGCAAACCTGTTCATTACGGTCATTATCTAAGAAGCAGAAAACTATCATATCGGAGAACAAGTTTGCGTTTACGAGACATAGATGTCGCTCTATTCATAGAGCTGATGAAATTAGTCACTGGGTGTTTCTGAATCTGTTCTACCTTTCTACCAGCCTTGAGAGGTTGTGTTGGCTTGTATAGCACACAGGAGTCTTGAACAATGACTTTGAGAGGCATTGTTGTAAAATTACACTTCAGACGTTTTTTTGTTGATGACAGATTCAAAATATATGAACTTATGAAATATTATCCATAGAATGAAATACCAAATTTACATTTTCTGTTCTGTTAGAGATTTCAGAAGTATGTGAGTTGAATTTTGAACTACTCTGTGTTTCGAAATTCCTAATTTCTTCCGTTCTCGTTTCATTATTGAATATAATAACTGTCAGTGAATATTTATCATACTGAAATGTACTCACAGACATCTTTTTGGTTATCGTGCGTTTCTGAACGACACGACTGAGACCATTTTTGGGCTCTGTTGGCTAATTCTTCATCCCACCTCTGCAACAAAAATCATCTCTATAATAATATCACATCATCGAAAAAAACCACTGAGAATTTTCGGAGGTATGAATTTTTCAACACCTACCATTTCCATCATATTTTCTGCTGGGGGTTGGCCCCCTATTTGCCCCAGTGCTATAGATTGTCTCATAGCATTGTGCATGTCCAGGATGAATTGTTTATCGAAATTCGATATACTTCTGGTTCCTGGAATCACAACAAAAATTGCCTTATAATGAGAACAATCTCGAATGTGAAGTTTAAGGTCACCCTGTACACTTTATGTCGCAAAAGTGAGATATTTTTTACTGTGAATCGTTAAATCAGTTTAGCAAATTCAAAGACTTAGGAAACCAGTTTTTCCAGAAGTAATGAATTATCTTGACTCATAAATTAGATTGGTTTCGACCAGATGGGAAATATTTGAGATATGAAGATGTAAATTCTATGTCGAAATTAGAAAAATATCAATTTCGATTTGATTTATCGATATTATATTCGAATCTTGTTAAGCTGATGATAAATTATATTTTTTCTATTTCCTCTGCAAGATTTCTAACAAATCTAATAACCTAGATTTTGGATTCTGGTTATTTTAGTAGGTGAAAAATTTAGGCGTTCGCTTGCTTATTTTCCGACAAAACATTTGATTCATTAGTAGTGAGAAGAAAATGTTTTCCAGATCCAGTAACTACGTTAAAATCTGCCCTCAATTTTCTGAAATATTGATGGAACACCTTGTATAAATATTTCAATCGTTCGAATACGATGCCAAACGATCTCATATTTTATGCATGTAGAATACTTTCATCGATCGTGGTGTCATTATGGACAGCACTGTAACGCATCCATTTTTTATGGGTGTTTTCAAGGTCCATTTATTTCATGCTCCAAACAACATCATAGGTAGTTTACGTTTGCATCCCCAGAGGGCTATTCCTTAAATTGCCTCGCTTGATTGATGACTTTGCAAGACCAAATTAGGACATCTATAAGTCAACAAGTCGACATACTTTAGGCTTTCTTGCATTGTGATACGGAAGGTCGGAGGTTTTGTTGTCTTTTGTTTTGCCGTCCAATTCATCCGGTATATCTAATTGATTTTTGATACACATTTTTATTGCTTGAAAACTTTTGTTTTATAACACAATGAGTGGACTGAAATCGATCATTCTGCATCCAATATGATATTCTGATTGACCGATGAGGGCGCTGTTTTTCTAACAAAATGGCCGGCTGTGGAGTGCTTTGTTTACGTTTATTTTTACCAAATATGCAATGAACAAATACGATTTGTTTTCGATATTCTTCTTTCGAGACCCAATCTTTTGATCCTACTCAAATGTAACGTGATTGTTCCTACTATTCGCATTTTTCTAGCAGCAATCATTCTCTTAAGTCTTGTTTATCCATAGTTCACAATAATGAGTACGAATAAACGGTTAATCAGCTTACAAAGGGGCCAAATTCAATTCAAATTGGTTTGTTCACTTCAAACATCAGCTGCTTACATGAACTCCAGAAGTAAGATGTCATATTGACATCTTCACATTCCCAGGAATGATTATTTATTCATTTATTTTATTACCCAATGATTATGAATGTCAGAATTTAACAAAATAACTGAATAAACTGGACGAACATTTTCAATGGCTGAAAAAAATTCTGACAAATTTGGGAATGCATTCGTCAGTCGTTTATCAAAATTATCGTTATCACTCACTCAGCAACGTTCTTTCGCAAGCCTCGGTATGCCGGATCAGCGCCAACGTGATAATTGCTATTAATGATCCTAGGCCCACTTTGATTGCCGCTGTGTGCCGCATTTTGCCTGAAAACGAAAGACAAAAGATATTTTTCGAGAGGGAAATCACGCCTCATTCGGATAAATGCTCATAACGTGTATGGATAGCAGGAGGAAGAGGAAAATCATCGCGAATCATGAATGGTTAATCAATCATGTGCGGGTAACTTTCTGCTGGTGTTAGAGCGAGTAATATAGAGTTGGAGGATCAACGGGGTGAATACCCAAGGGATCAATTTTTTATCGATAACATGTTTGATTGCGTGAAAGTATTTGAAAAAAACTCGATCTCGAGTGCATTCAAGGGAGATTAATACACGACTCTTCCATGGAGTAGGGCTAGGTTTACCGCACAATCTTCTATGGTTGTTTGAGGTGAGATTCTCTTGAAATCGGTAGGTTCTAAGTTGTTTCGTCTTCCATTAGTCAAAACCTCCGAACAACAAACCCACTAGAAGGATCACAAAACAAATATTCTGATGCTAACATGAATTCCCATAATTATCATAATATTAGTACCCAATCGTCGCCAGTGTTGTCATATCCAATCATCAAAAAGTGATGAATAGTCCATAATATTTAAAGTCCTTTATGAATTCATGTAGTTCAATGCACAAATATAATAATAAATTTGGGTCATGACGATTATGAATCAGTTCTGATTAATAAAAGATTGCTACATTATTCTGAGACTTAGCAATTTTACTTTTTGGGGAGGACCAGCATGGGTATCGTGAATACTTTTTGCTCAACGTTGCAACACCGCAATTTGATATTGACAGTCGACGGCGATTATTGCTTTGTTTGGTATCTGTCATTATTTACGTTTTGATTTATCGATATTATTCAACTTGTGTTCAGTTTTGTGTACTCAGAATTCATCAGAAACTCAGTTTATTTCCTGTTTTGGTGATTTGATATAATGGTGAGAGGTTGTGAGGTGTGTTAAAGACAATTTGAACCGGCGATCAAAACACGTCATTTCATAGGTGAGTTACCATTGTCGTATCATTCGAGATTTTGAAGCATTTTCCCAAATGGAATGGATAAAAATGAATTTAAATTGAATTGATTAGATTATATTGATTATACCCATAGGTCAGCTGCGACAGTGTCTTGTGGTAAAATATGTAGCAATGATAAATGCTTCCTTATTTGTAATCAAAATATGTGAAGCTGCTGAAAAATCACTGAGAATAATGATGAACTCAATATTTTCGATAAAAAATATAAGGATATTTCTATACTTCTTCTACACACAACAATGAGAAATTTACCGTTGACTGTTTTTGGAACTAGTCAAACTAATTTGGAGAGATATTTCACTGTAAGACTTCATCATCCTATTCAATCCTATTCAAAAATCAATAAATTATTTGTGTGATTATCCATGGTTGTTTTTCATTTCAGTCCTGTTTTAAATAAGAAACACTGCTATTTGCTACATCTTCACATGATTCATGATTTTATTGTTGATATAACATTTCGTCATAATACTTGTCAACACATATTCATTATCGATTTTCATCTATCTACATGAAATGAAATAATCAGACATAAATTTTTTGCGTCAAAATATATGAATTCTGCTCAAGATGAAACATCCTTCATTTTTGACGATATCGTGAAATGATATAAACAAGTTTCATCTTCAGATTTGAAAATTACATTCAAATATGCAATCATATCTATTTGCCTTGAAAACGAGTTTATCACTTTTTTGAAAATTATTTCCACTAGTAGGTACTGAACTTTGAAATCGTAAATATACTTACATGCACTGTCACTGATCGCCAAAGATATAAATGTTCATTATTGAAATTGAATGTTATTTATGATAAAGTATAAGTAGACAACTGTATACTGAATAGTAAGTATATTGTGACGTGGTCATAATAAGTTTATTGATTACAAGCAAGTTACAAAAATCACCATAGGATTGTATGTATTCGAATTTCTCGTAACAATGTGAAGGAAGTATAAAGATGTTCATTTTCGCACCAATAAATGCTAAAAAGTACCACTGAAATTGTTACGGATTTTCAATTTGGTTACATCATGAATTAATAATAAATTCGACCCCCCTCTGACAACACGACACTGTTGCTGGGAGAATCAGCTCCAGCTATCCTTGTTTAGACAAAGATAGATACTATAGATGTTGCTTCCAAACAAACTGTATTGCCAGGGGTGTGGATTACTTATCTAGTCTGTTCAATGATCGAAGGTCAAAACCGACAGTCTATCCCAGGATCTGCTTAATTGCTAAGGGTTTTCTTTTTTACCTAACCCTACTAAGGGTACAGCTAAAAAAGACCTTCGAATGTGTCATCCCTGGTAATGACTCCCTTGTAGTTGGTTACCAAAAACTGGTTCTGGTCAACGATGTACAAAACACTGGTGGTGTTTTGTTTCGTTAAAAACGCTAACGCCATTTTCCGCAATAGTGGCCTAATAGTTATGAAACTCTCCAGAAGATGGTGACATTTTTACAGATTTCTGTACAAATAGTTGATGTTTTGAGATTGTAATTACGTAGTTCGATCTAAAATTGAGAAGTAATCTGGATAACTCGCTGGATTACATAGCTACTCGTTGGAAACGGGCCAAAATGGGGTGATCATTTCTTTTGTTTTTTATCATCGGTGTGATAGACACGGTGTATTATAAAAGAAAAGTGAAGGTATTTCAGGACCTGAAATTTGCTCGTTTGTTCGAGATGAAGTTGGCAACACTGCGAGGAGCTTCGACGATGTCGACAGACTAAAGACTAAACCAAACAACTATACCGAGTATATGGAACGAAATTAATAATTCAGCATAGCCACGCGCTACTCTGAAATCTTCTCGGAAGCTGGATTCGAGGGTCATCCAGATGAGATGGTAAACAGAGATTCGAAGGATCCTTTCCAGGGTTCATCCAGACGACTCGAGTAGAGAATTATTGCATTCCGGAGATATTTTTCAGCCGAATAGGAAGTCGAATGTTGGTTATTGTATAATTCGAAGCTGAATGGAATGGAAGGATACCACCTAATAGTCCGAAGTAGCAATTCACATGTGAAATTTTCAATGTTTTGTTGTTTTGACACTGTGACAAGATTTCAGACAGAGGATTCCTGGTTACCAAGTTCTGTCTATATCAACTGAACTGGAAGCAATATGATTGTCTCCGTTCAGAAGGATTCTAGTACATTCTTTGATTTTTCGTTCTTGGTTGTTGTCTTGTTGTAGAAAAATGAAAAATTTAATGCAATTTATGTGTAAATATACATCGCCCGATATCGAGCTGAAACAATCCCATCTTCGAAATGACAATGCCAAAATTTAACGACGACGAAACTTGAGATCTCTGTTTGATTCAGTCTGTTCTCCTGAATGCCAGTTTCGAAAGTTTATTCTCAATTACCCACTCCGAGCAAATTTACCTCCCGTCAGGATGTCTCCATTGAATAAATGGGACTTTTCTCGAAACAAAAGGGAGTCGAACGTGTATACTGTGTATCTCATCGTTGAGTTGGAATCCAGTGCGATGATTGAGTGCTATTGAAATATCCTTTGAATCGTTTCGGTATGATTTTCCAAGATTCCAATTAAACGTTGAGAAAAATTAGAACTTTCCTGCTCGTCGAGGTTTCTCCTAGCATTTATCTTGATTGAAATGCACATTCATCTCAGTACATGAAAGAGTTCGTTTATAGAGAGATAGATAGATACATTAATGTCACTAAACAAAAGTGCTGTTAAGATTTTGTGATTAAACGATTAGGATATTATATTTTCGACTGTCTTTTCACCATCCATCCTGCTCACGTGGGGTGTTTGTTTTTGGAAGTGAATTTCCACTGAGACATCGTGTATGTACAGTCATTTATATTGAGAAGAATAAATTGTAGTTTCCTTTTGCGAAAACCGTAGATTTTTTTTTCAATATCTATGAAATGAACCTTTTTCAGAATTTCTTGAAATTCGTAATCAGCAGTTGTTTCACTATTCATATCTAATTATAACTGGACAGAAAAGAATGATTCTCGATTCTTTTTTCGGCTTATTCAATTGATTTAGAATTCGACTGGAACCAGTAGAAACAACTTTCTAAAAATCAAATAAAAATATAAGAGTATCTGCAGGATAGATCCAAACAAGTTTTGGTGTAGAAAAAGATCTCATTTTTGATGATATGAAATAAAAATAGTAACGATAATGATATTTGTATTGGAAATTGTGGAATTAGTGGTGAATATTTGCTAAGTACATGAACCGTATAGTGAGAAACTACCTTACTATTATTATAGAATATCTCCAAAAAAATCGAGTTTTGAGTAAAGGGAAATGTTTTCGAACTTAGGCTCATTTTCATTGTAGATCTGAACTATCAGACGGAAAAATCCCGATTTTCAATTTCTCACAATTGATTCACTCACTGGATTCACATTTTCGAGCACTCTGTATATCATTGAAAACATCAATATAAAAATCATAAGAGGAATTCAAAAATGGAATTACAGCCTTACGTTCCACAATAAGGAAATTATTTCAGTTGAATATTAATTTTCATAATTGCGATATTTCTAGATTCCCTTACATCAATCTATTCCCTATCAACGTCAGAAAAAAATGTACTCACCCCTAGTGATGGACCCAAAACAGGGAGAAACACGCGCCCTTCCGAATCCCGTCGACGTTTCGGCCCTTTCACTGTCGCCGCGCACCCTGGAGTCAATCGAGCTCGAGTCTGGGAGGTCTGGTGGCTGATGGGGTTCGAATCGGTGTCGCCAAGCTGTCTGGTCGGATATCGCGAGAGCTATCATCGTTTTAGCTGGCCTGCTTCCGATTATATATCCTCCGAAGTAGCCGTGGCAGATGTCAAGGTCGACAATCGCAAACGATCGGTGAATGAAGATTACGTTGGATGATGACCAACGAATACACTCACTTGCAAGAAAAATGCAACAAGATAATATTTGGTGTTGTATCTTTTTTTAGTTCCATTTTCTTAACTGTAGATGAAATGACTAATTTCAATTTGCTTTGAAAAATTCGAATTAAATGTTCAGCTAGTTGGAAAGACGTTGATAGCATTCATAGAAGCATGGACACTCACCACCACATAAGGTGATCCCATCCGAGAGTAAACTTGATTTCAATATTAGGAAGGATGCTCGTGGATCTGTAACGGATTTTTTTGCAAATATTTTGGCGAAACTGTTGGATTTTTATCGTGGTGATGTAGCCAATGTATCATCATTGTTGAGGGAAGGAAATGAGCTGGAAGTGAAAATTTTTCCCATTGCCTTGGTGAAGTTCGGAACGAACGGGAATCATTTGAGCACTCGTTGACCTTTGTTCTCATTTTGCTGTTTTAATGCCTCTTGGGATAACATAATGGCTGAATAGAATAACATCAAGATCATAGGAAGATGAGATTATTTAAAAAATCAAAGAATATGCTTTCATTATTGATATAGATGGAACTGGGTATCAAATTGGCGAAATGAAGATGATTCAATGAAAAAACACCTCGCCTTCACAGATGTTGGTACTTCCCGTACCTTTGAGCTCTCTACATTGCTCAAATTCTCTTGCGTTCAGTTCGCTGGATTTTGATCAAACAGAAGTCATTCTGTGTGAACCAGAGTTCAAAATATTTTTCAGGTTCCACTCAATATTTCGTAACCTACTTTCATTTACTGATACATCAACAAACACCAATCATATTCAATGTCTTGCTTGATCCCATAAATTTCGATGATACTTATCCCAAAAATAAAACACTGCATCCTTGATACGTCCGTAGATATTTTGTTTTCGTTACCTGATATCCGAGGAACAGGAGAGTTAAGAGTTATTTCTACGATCTGTCATCCTTACAGCCACCTACTGTGAGATTGCCTGAAGGGAATGAAGTCAATAAATAATTGTTAATTATGTTATCGACGAATCCATATTCATGAGATCCGATGTTCTTCTATTGCTAATGTCTCCAGGGCATTCACCTCAGTAAAATCAGTCGATTTTCTTCGTGAAACAGGTAAAAAAACTATCTCATCGTCGCAAGAATTTCACATTCATCTGAAATAATGTAGCATTCCATGCGGAAACCTGTCAGTGTAGTGGATCCGTTCGAGGTCAACGTTATCTTTTCCTTTCATTTCAAATGATTTTCAAGAAAACATTTCACAGCCTCTGATCGAATCGGTACTGATTCCTAAATTATCGACCAGGTGAGTTATTGGTGCCATAAATTTCAGAGAACTATTATCTTACCCTTGAAAATTATGTCTTCATATATACCTGCCATCTAATTTATTTTTGGTAGTGAAAACCACTGCGCAATTTTCTCAAAAACAGTCACAAACAGGATGATATACAGGACGTCACATTTCACCTGGGTTAATTCTCTGGTACATTTAGGAAATTTCTTTCTTTCGAGTGGTATATAGTGGGACACTCTGTATGCGTGGGCAGCGACATCATAAAGCACTTTAGATCAGACATCTCGAGGAATTCGGTTGATACGAAGCCATAAATAATGTGATTATCGTCATCTTCTTGAGGTGTTAATTTTTTTAACGACTTGTTTGATGATGATGATATATCTATTGCGATTTTCTAGTCTAGCTCGAGAAACTGCTAAGTGAAGTCATTTTGCTAATGAAAAAGTTTATGTTGTATGTACCATGGTTGTCAATGATCTGTGAGCATAATTCAATGGAAAACAAGTCACAGATCACAAAATAACAAAAAAAATTGTTACGTTTGGCGTAGTTTCTGTTCAGGAGGATTTTGGAGGTCAAAGAGAGTTTTCCACGCTGAAAACGGTGCTTTTTAGATTATTTCAAATGGAAAACCATATTTCTCTCCACGGAATTTCAATCATATACAAAAACCAGTTGCAGAAAAGGAAAATTTGTAAATTAAAAGAATGTTTGTTGGAGCTCATTTGAAATGAAACAAATTGCCACATTTTGTGTGGTTTTTGAGATGTTCAGATGAATTTTGAAGGACCAAAAATGTCTTTTTGAATATGATGGGTGGTTCATTTAACTAGAGACTACCTTCTACGTTGAATACGATGCATTTTAGAGGAATTCAAATGGAATTTTGGCGTAAAAAATAACCCGATGTCAGTTTCAGAAGTTTGAATATTTTGGAGTAATTTTTTGAGGTGTCACACTTCATATTAGAATTCCCAAAACGGTGCCTAACATGTTGTTTTCATCTTTTGACAACAAGAAAGGAGACACTATGATGTGTCTAGGCCTAGAGAGGTTACTTACTATGTTCTAGAGACAATCTATCTGCAAGCTAGTTAAGGTCTGTGTGTCTAGTGCCTATCTTCACAAAGGAAACATGTTTCATAGCTCGAAAAACATAGTACGAACAATGGTAGGTATTCCTATGAGAGAATCCTGCAGAAATGTATTTATTAACTGTGAAATTTCAACAATACCTCTCGTATCTCTTACACCTATTAGGAAGGAAGTCACACCCAACAGATCGTTGATGTGGAGCAAGAACAAAGTTGGTCCCGAGACAGATCCTTGTGGAAGACCAGCACGGTAGTTATTGTATCAGTTGAGACTCCGTGTACCCGAAATTGGCTCCGGTACATATGACCTCGAATCACTGCTCAGAAAATTATTTGAGTTAGAAAAAACAGACTAGCGGAGTGTGGAACCTTCAGAGAAGGAATTGCAGAAGGAAGCAGAATAAATTCTAGGACTATAAATCCAGAGGTTGGGAATCCAAATTGCCTTTCGATAGAACTGAGTTGATATGAAGATCGCAGCAGTGTAGTACATACATAATATTTGCTCCGGTTATTGAGATTTTTTTATACCGATTTCCGCTGATTTCAACTGACGAAGACAACAGATTTATTTTTATCGAACTTTTGTAATGTTTTGAAATTAGTCGCAGTTAAATTCGTTGTTTTTTTTTGGAATATATTTCTGATTGGAAGATTACGCAATTACAATATTGTTTTTTTTTTGCATAATTTCCATACGATTACTTCGTGTAGCTTTGCTTTGTATTATAATTATGTAGATAGTATGCGGATTTAGGTGCTTGACATGGTCATTATTACATTCGGATTGAAATGCACCTATATATATATATATCGAGATGAATTCTGTTTCTGATACTGACAGACAATAAATTGGTGTTACTGGATATTATCATAAACGTACAGCGAATTTCAATCCGACCGTTTGATTCATTAGAATACCAGGTAGCTCAGAAATCCGGAATAAAAAATAAAGCAAACATAGTCAAACATGTAAATTGGTTTCGCTATGCGTGGAAATGAATATATTTTGTTCAGCAAGAATTCATTATAAATTTAGTACATCGATTATCTTGGGTAATCGTTTCGAATGAAGCGTACCTGAAGAAGAATTCTCTATATTTCTTCACAACGTTAAGAACACCAACGAAATATTCGAATATCAACTCGAGTATGATCGCTTAAAATATAAAATATGAACCTAAACCCGTCTGAAAAATTCAGCAGAGCAGAAGTTAGCAGAAGCAGAACTATATATTTGAGAAAAACTATCATAGCGCCATACCTCAGAGAGTCCTCTCAGAGAAAATTCAAGATGGCGTCTTGTACCATAAAAGTTCAGTTCGACGATAGAATTTGAAAAACCTCCACCTCCGAAAAATCACCCGAAGAAATGAAATTGCAAGATTAGGCTTGAATGTACTATCAGGAAGTACAAACTTATGAATTATTTAATATTTATTATTTATATAATTATTTTGTTTTTATTCTATTTTTTTGATGACCCCACACATGTGTTTCCATTTGAGGAAAAATTCAGGGAGGTTAGTATGATTAAATGGGTAGATCTTGGATGGTACTGGTTGCGGAAATACGAATTATGTTCTGTACTTTTGACCAACCCAGTATATATTGATAAAAAAAAAACTAGTGAGATAGATGTAGTTGGGCTAGCTACCGATGATTCACATTGAGAAATGCAAATTTGCTAATCGAAATGAGGATTTGGCTATCATTGACAGTGATATAGGATGCTGCCTTAATGATTTTTGTTATCTTGAGTTATTATTGTGGATATTTTTTGTGGGTGGCCTGGTATACATATATGACCGTCAAGTCTAATATGAAATATATTTCCATATATACATCCATAATGTGTTTGATATTGAACGATCAGATTCACTCCTCAAATCGGGATGTTAAAGGACGGAATTTATTTTTTTCTGTAAATTCTCATTTGATTATCATGCTATACGCTTCGTTGTGGAGATATAGATATTAGATAGAGATATCAGAAAAAAAGAAATAGTTGAAGATGCGAAATTAATCTACTCTACAAGATAGGATTTTTTAGAACATTCGAAATTAATCCTATGGTGAAACAAATGGACGAGTGATTTTCAAATTGTTTTCAGTTCACGCTGTAGAATCATTGCTCACTTTTACGACGTGTGAATTCATCATAACCGTTTTGTGGGATGAAGTGTTTTGAAGAATTTTACGAGGAAATTGTGTTTTTTTTTTGTTCCATCATTAATAGATGTTCGTCATCACGAATACGTCTATTGCCATCAAAATATTTGTTTAGTCTCTCAAATACTACTTGTTCAGGAGGAGGGCGTGGATAACATCATTATAAATCAATCTTTGTTGTACCGGATGACCAGTTATATTTCTACCCATTGTGAATGATTATATTATCTCGAAAACTCTTTGAGATATCGATATACAGTTGAAACCAGTTAATTTTATAACTTTTTGAGCTCCTTCGACCGATTCACGTTCTCAATAAATTTTCAGTTCCATCAGAAATGAACATGTAACTTTTCTATCAAGTGAGAGGCAACTATTCATGAAAACACCCAATGAATTTTTGCATATTCAGAAAGCTCATCTGTTTTCCTTTCTGAAAATCTGATCTGATTTTTCAAAATAATCAACGAATTTAGTCGAACTGTATACAGTGAGTACGTGAAGTATGGAATTTATGAAAACATAGAAAGACAGGTGAAAGTACAAATACAAATGAGCATATTTGATTATTCATCATCTATTATCTCTTGAGCTCACTGGAAGATTGCTATTAATTCAATCAAAAATGCAATGAATATATGTTCGATGTCTCAATTTGGTATTTCTGCGTAATATGTTTTTTGTTTTATGACCTCCCAAGAAGTCACACGATAGCGATTTTTTGTAATAAATATGAGTTTTTTATGAGGAAATAACTGTACGTTTCAGATATCATAAATTCAATAGTATCTACATACAATTATTCTATAGAATATACAGGGTTTCTCAGAATGTAGGCGACAAGTTTGTTCAAGCCTATTTCCCTAATCCAGCTCTCCCATAACTTTTGAAATAATTGATGCCATGAAATAGCTTTTTGTTATGGTGGATACTAGGTGAGGCTCCCATATTCAAGTTCCATACTTGGCACTATAGTTTGACAGAGATAATTTTTTGAATTGAGAAAGCGATCTGTATACTTGAAACGTCAACTGAAAAATGTAACTGAAAATTATTTTCGGGCTAGTATCCCGACAGGAGACGACGTAGGGAAAAAAATCATAGATATTTTCCGTGTTCTTTCTGAAAGTTGGAAATTGCCGACACCTTGTATAGGTGTGAATATCATCGAACTTTGACCAGCACATCAATTGCAGCGGTTCAGCAAAACGGTTTCTCCTAATATATTCCAAAGTGAACAACTATAAAAATGGCAATTCTTCGAAATTACATTTTGTTCGAATAGTCGGTAGCTATATCAGGAAACTTTCGATTAAGACATTAATGATGACACCCGTATACAACCATTCAGAAGTAAACAGCAATAACGATTACCTATACTGCAAATAGCTGCTTATGCACCGAAGAAAATATGTTATTGGGTAACACAAATAATGAACTACTAGTACTAGTAGTTTTTTTCATTCAAGGTTTATGCATTATGATCGATGACCGGTGACAACTATGAATATCGCATACAGTGTTCAAAAAGAGAAGCGTTACATAACCTCGAGAGCCTCTAAATCATCTAATAATGCTAGAAGTACAAGATGAGGCCGGTCGATACTAGACATGGGGATCTGAAATTCAATTTGCAATTTGAAATTGAACACAACTGAAACTGAAATGAGAAATCACATCAAGAGTCAAACTGTACAGGTCTTTGAGTACAAGAAATGTATCCTAGCTTCCACATAGCTTCCAAAAGTTGGAGGTTATTTCCATATTTCTGTGGAACTCTAGTAAGTTTTGGGTGAATTTTTCGCTACAATGGAAGTCGAAGTGCAATTTCTGAGGCCTTCCACTACTATTTTGCACTTAAAATAGTTCCTATTCGGTTCGATTTGAATCATGGAAAATCTGGAATTTTCCGTAGCGTAGGTATCAAAGTGTCGAAAACGGCTGCATGGTTTTACTTCGAAAGTTTTCTCCTCCTTTTCACAAAGCTGGTCAATCCTAAGGCATCACCAAGATAATATTGTATTTTTTCGTAAGATCACCAATGACAATAGAGCCCCTATATCAACTAATATTTGTGTTGAAGTCACGAAAACATTGACCTCCGGTTTTCCCCTTCTGTTCCATCCAACGAGCTAGATAGAATTCCTCAGAGACTAGTCTTCCAACCCCCACCACTCCTGATGGGGGTTGGGGTTGGGGTTTTTCGACACCTTTATGGCGCTGAACCTAAATGTGGGAGCAGATGAGCTTTTCGACCTTGACGGTCGCGCATTCCGCTACAAATGCTGGAGCGAATGGTTTTGGAACAAGCAATAACTGTAAACAGTTATTGTCTGTTCAGTCGCACTTTGGCTTTTCATGGAATGTACCTGGTTATATATTATACCTCACTAATGCTTCCCAAGTGAACTGATCGGTTTCATCAAGAAGCTGGATCTACTTGGTGAAGTATGATTTGGTGTGAGCCACAATAGACCGTAGCAGTGGAGGGCTGTGTAGACCCACTCACTTGTAACCTAACCTGACCTAACCTAACCTAACCCTAAGGCTTCCCAAGATCGACACTAGGTGGCGTCACCTCTGCTGATCTCGATGGTTATCTTGGAAACTGTAGAGAATACGATTTGAATTTGGAATTCAATACGAATGCAAGATTTGAACCATTACTGTCAGATAACGTTATTATCAGTGAGAGCGAATTTGACTTTGACAGGATCGACGATCGTATCGCCATCTATACTCGAGCAGTGCGGCCTTAGTAAGGTTGTTTGACAGGTCTACATGTTTTGGAAAGAAATAATTGAAGAGTTGCTTCACCTTGGTTGTGACCTTTGGAACTTCGCTCTATCTGTACCAACCGTCATTCATAAATTGAGAAACAGAGTTGTAGAATTTTCTACTTTTCTACCACAAAATTCCGTGAACATTATAGGTGTTTCATTAGTTTTATCGAAAGATGAAATAAACAAGTTCTTTTATCGTTTTGTAGAATTTACATTCTACTTTATCAGCTATTTCGGCAATCATAGCGCTTTTATTGGAATTGTTATCTGAATTTCTTGTTCAAGTTTTCACCAATCTATGCAAAAAGTCGATTATATCTGTTCCAAAGAATGTTCAAGAATCTGCTGGTATAATACAAGTCTGCTAGTCCCAAGATAGCTCAACTTTATAAATGGTAACTCCATGGCAAATCCTATACCTACTATCAAGAATCTATCGAGAGTGTCTATTATTGCCTATTGCCTGGTATATTCTATAGATAAAATACATTCTCGTAGTCATAGATTAGGTTCCAATGACTCTCTTTGCGTCTTTGGAATATTAATCAGGAAAAAAACGCATGTTGCATCTTCGAATAGAAAATTATTAATAAATATCTCCGTCGAATGCGGAAAGTGTTGGGAGATGGGTATCGGCGTCTTCTGTCTTTAGCTCACCTTGATTGCGAGAAAATAATGGTTTCCTGACTGTTTAACGTACAGTGTGTTATTATGCCGTCTCGGCCTGATTCATAATGTAGGTAATTATGGTTATGATTCATCATATAGTATACAGGGCTCAGTTCGAAGGAATTTTGGAAATTTGCACTCTGGCAAAAAGTGCGCTCTTTATATTACTGCTCGTTTTCGCCTCATCCGAAGAACTTTTTGATTTTTGTTGCTCCAACTCAAACGATGACAATACGAGAGATATATACAGTGTGATTCATTTGATTTTGAGTCATCTCGTCTTATTGTTAGTGCCATTTTGACTAGATTTTTGTTTAATGTTGTACTTGATGATCTTGATTATATGACTTGGAAGCTCTACATTCCTATAAAACCTAAAGTCCACTACCAGCTTCTCTTGTCGAACGAATATTATGCCAACATTCGATTCCTATTGTCTCCTTTGAAGTTTACATTATTTTCCACTACAAAAACTGTTATGATTTTTCAACATTTACATGTCAATTAACTGTTTTATTTTTGATTTGGCTAGAAAATCATTATCACTACATAGTTTTCAATTAGATTTCATACATTCCTGTTTTGAGAGGAGGTGAATCCGATACCGTGATTTTTTTCTAGAAAATTACTATTCAGAATGAAATCCTGAAATTGTCAATTACGGAATGAGACGAAAAATATAATGGTTCCGATGATGGTTCATGGTTCGAAGAAATGGTTTTCTAATCCACATGATTTCGACCTCTCTATTCGAAATAGGACTATGCACAGGGCGATCAATCTCGTGGCAGCCTTCGGTATATCAGCGTGAAATCAAATCGCCTGCAATTTTTCTCAGTCCGAAGCGGCGAAACACAATGACCGTTTATTCAAATCCTCTGATGGTTTTATTTACAACTTCCGATACACACAGACTAGTATTATCGATTCTGTACTGGCGAAACGTGTAATTTCCTGCTACGAAGAACCTCATATATTATAATTTTCGACTTAATGTATTCGACACCGTGCATTTAGATTGAATAGGCACATCCTGAGCTGTCAGAGAAAAAAATCGACCACTCATAGTGCGAAGTATTGCACATTAAATCTAATAAGAAACCAATAAAAATGTTAATTAATATAATCGAAATTCCGCGGACAATGGGATGTAATTTATCAGTGAGATGTGAAGCAGCCAGTGGCGGGGTTTAGGTATGGGATCCATGTTTCTATCTTGTGAGTTTTCATATGCTTACCACTTACGTCTTGGCAATTATACAATGCTGTGATTCTGTCATATAAATAAGAAAATAAACATTTTCTATTCATATGTGCAATTGATATATTTATTTTTATATTTCAGTGTTATACGAGTTTTACATCTGGAATACAGAGCTGATCCATATCCATTTCTTTAGATCATATGTGTAACAGTGTAATTTTTGATATCCATTTTTGGACCACTTCTAATTTTTTCAAATATGTTTCACTCAAAGATATTAGAGATTCTCTACTAGATGCGCCCTCACCCCATCAACTTATGAGGGACATTCAAAAGAACATAAGAATAAGAAAGAGCTATCGGTTTTGCTAGGTTTATTTACCAATGTTCTAATATTCAGACAAGTAAAACTGTTTGAAACACACTTAAGGTTCGATAAATTTCTTTAAACAATAGATTCGAGTGAATAATCTAGCTCTATTAAGTCGATTCGAATGAAATTAACTGAAAATGTCATGTTTCTCAGTACAATGGCATGAAATATCAAAATGTTTCGACAATGCCAACAGTCTCTTTCTTATGGTCGTTTAAATTTTCCTCTCTCTGAGCTCGATTTTCAAACTTTTGAATTGAAACATGTGATATATAATTCTTCCTGAAACATAATCTTCATTATTATCCCACTTCAGGTTATTGTCAATCATTATGCAAAGGTGTTCGATACCATCACTTTCATGAATAATATTCTCACTATTGATTTTTATGATACTTGAGTTGGGCTGAGAATTTTTATAGGAAGTAATCATGTATTTTGGTTTTTCGAAACTGATTGTCAATGAGTTATTATCAAACCAATTTTTAATGGTATGAAAATCATGAAATATCTTACTTAGGTAATGACGGATATCGGTATCAGCAAGAGATTATATGTTACTTTTGAACCAATTTGGAAGAGATAATTATTATAATTATGAAGAAGAAGTGGGCCTAGAATATTTTGAGATAATACTTCCTCGAGGGACACCATTTTCAAAACATTTTGTTTCACCATAAATTTTATCAGTGTCAACATGTTAGATTCTGACTGTCAAAGAACTTTTAATTGGCTGTGATTATCATCTTCTGATGCTTCATCAACACTTTTTCCACATACTTCTAAGAGTTTTTATTACGCAGTTTCCTCGCGTCATAATTTTAACTATCTGGTTTGTGGACATTTTGCACAGTCACGACCGAAAGATTCGCTGACAGAATATCAAAATTGCCTTCGTTAGCACATTATGTTGGGTGAGACTTGAACAAGTCTGAGGTATTCTGAAGGATCTCAGGGGATATTTCTATCTTTTCTTCGTGGGAAAAAATGAGAAAGTAATGCAGACAGCTTCACGCTAGAGAACTCTACCAAAAAAGGTTGCTTTTGATCTTGAATGCTGATTGGGCTGAAAAATTGGGGAGGTTCAATGACACTGATGATTCACTAGATGAGATTATTAAAAGTGCGATTGTATCAAAAACAAACATCAATATGTCTGAGGATAGGATTGAAACACTTATCCGTATTAGGATGGTCTATAAGTCCCTTGTGTTCATTCACCAGCACAGATCGAATGAAACGGAATTTATTGGGAAAAAAACATTTTGATTGACTAATTTGTAATTGTTTCAACGATAAACATGAGTCCGATGAACCTAATAGAATAATAGAAACTGCCAACAATATTTCTTCTACAGAAAGCATCATCACCATTCTGTTGATACTGTTTTGTGGGATATTTATAGTAGTCATGAGTATGAGGGGCCTCAAATTAGAGCCGTGAGGCACTACTGAACTGAGAATGAATCCGCCCGTTCTCATTGAAGTAATCGAATTGGAATCATTTGTTGTGAGGTCGCAAATCATAACTGAGTTATCAAGAATAATCGTTCGGAGCGAATTTCAGTTCACAGATATCTCTGAGACAAAATTCGATAGATAGAGATAGAGATAGAGAGATAGAGAACGTCTATAACAGCGAATTTGTTTTTCATCGAAACATTGTATATTTGAATCTTACCGATAGTGAGTAACGGAGAAATGCTAACTTTGCAGAATAATTTCGCAAGTTTTATGCCTCTCCCCTCCGCCACTGGTTCGTCTTGGGTAGGAAACGGATAAGTGGCTTCACCTCGCCGTGAGCTTCTTGGGACCTTGAGATATCGAACTCATTCATATATTCTTGACATTTGTGGTTGAAACGGGAGTGGATGGTTGAACCACTGGTTTTTGTTTGTAAATTTTTTCTGCCGATCCCTTTGTGACTCAAAGAGTGGTTTCTCCAATAATTTATCGACCTGAAAGTACTATTCAATAATAATAATAATAAATGAATGCTCATTTCGGAGTTGAAGATGCTTACAGTAATTATATTGAGGTTCACAATCGTACTGACAATGGAAAATGTACGGACGAATTTTGACAAAAACAGAACAGTAATCATGATTTGTTTGTCGGAAATCTCCGAATCAACTCGGGCTGGTCACCGCTTCCAAAGTATACAGATTTATTTTTTATTGAAGAGTGCCCTAAACTGTACATCGTCAGGCTCTATAGCTATGGAAATTCGCTCTTCCAAGCATCATTCATTAATATAATGACAAAATTGTGTTATCATCGAGGATGAAAATGTATTCAATCGGTTCAGGATGGACAAAAATATGACATTGTTCTGTTCACGCGATTCTTTTTCGTATGCAAATTTCGAATACGTATTGTGTGGTTACACGTTGAAGCTGAGTTGAAATCTGTGTTTGAATCACAGTTGAAATGAGTCTGACATTTATGTCCTCTCTTTTAACCTGCAGTTGAGAGATATTCGGTGTTTAATTATCACGGATGATTGAATTGCAGTCGGCTACTTTCTGTCCATTATCGTCTTGAATAAAAGGTCCGGATCGAAATACCACTGCGAATATAGAAATATTATTCAGATGATGAAAAATGTTTCGGCGACAGTCTATAACTGACTGAATAGAATAGAACAATAAAGTATAGAACATATATAAATACTGAGTTCAGTGTGAGAAAATTCGTAAAAACGAGGAATATAGCACTTTAATCAACCTCTTTTGAGTTTTTTGCATCAAAGCAAAAAACTATTTAGATAACGAAATATTGCAATCGATTTAGAAGAATCACCTCGAACTTCGACCACAAATTTGACACTAAACCATGGTATCAAAAAACTCAAAGGAGTTGATTAAAGTGCTTTATTCCCCGTTTTTACAATTATTTTTACACTGAACTAAGTATGTATGAATTCAAAATAACAAGCTCTTTCGAAATTTGTGAAAAAAAAATATAGGGTGTCCCATTTAAATTAAATAGGTTGATGGCATTTCCGGTTAAGCCGAAAGTATATTATTAACACAAAAATGTACACCAGATGCATTTTTTTCCATTGCACTCACCTGCAAATTTCCATAAATATCATTCATTGCGTTGAAGATATATACTTGGTTCCATACTTTAACCCAACCCAACCGAATATCTGAGAAGAGATACCAAGAGAAATACGTACTTACATTCATCATTATTGTTGGAGAATTCAAGTTCAGATTCCTTGCAAAAAATGAGAATATAGTTTGCATAAACTTTTTTCAAAAGATCCGTGATTCTCAAGATACAGTGCATCAAGAGTGTTCGAGAAGAAAAACTATTATTTATTCAAGTTCTGTAAACCTTTCTCTCTCCGAAATCAAGAAATATGAGGAAAAATCAAGTGTTTCTATTGCCAAATCTCAACACGGTGTTCTACGTAGAAAAAAACAGTCGTTACATAATTTTTCCTCTTATTCAAATTATATCAACAGGAGTATATTGTTATTTCACACATTTCATTCACAAATTTTAGATATTCTGAGAAAGTTCATAATATGAGCTTTTGAAATTCGTTATTTTGCAGCATTCAACATTTTGCTGAATGAACAGTCTGGAAAATAATATGAAAGTCGCACTTTTTCCGATGTATAAAAGTTGAGTGCCGTCTATCACTTACCATTGAAATGAAAGTGGTAGGCAGGCAGAATGTGTGTGCCTAATTCACCATTCGATTAATTACTTCGAGTGATTTATCGAAAAGTAATGCCCGTTTGTGGACATGCAACTCTCGTGATTCAACAGCATCGGACTAGCTCTCATAGCCCTGATTTTGTAATGAAAATGCACACTTCATTTTTTTTCAAAAGACATTGTGGAATTGGATGAAATTTATCGCTACAATCAAACGTTGTATGATGGATATAATCACCATACATGCTAAATAATTTCACAGATTCTGCATGGGGAGAAAACAACACATTTTCGTTCCTCATCCTGCCTTTATCAATCAATTAAATGAATAATAAGAAATTGAAATTATTTTTCATAAGGATAACATTAGCGCTAGTATATTCCCAGAGGAAAGAATGGAAAACCCTGAATATTTTCGGAGAGCTACATGCGATTTCAATTAAGTAACTAGGGTTTGTTCAACTTGGAAAATGTATTCCAAATTGTCTTGACATGATAATATTTATAATCTTCGATCACACCTGAAGCCATATCCCTCAAATTATCACCAATGGAAGCAAACGAGAGATGAACTCTATCTGACAATATCGATGAATCCTCAATTTTTTCGCGAAAAATGCACAAGAGCACGGATTTTCATGAAGAATACTTATAGTGTTTTTAGGCTTGATGAGGCTTTATTTTATCGAAGTTGATTCGTAAATGAAAACTTCATCTCTCGTGTTTTCACCCAACAAGAAAATTCTTGTGTCTTGGGCCAGTCCGTTACTGATGATAATCGAGAAAACTATTGGGAGTTTTCATGTTTCCAATCCATTGATTTCATGCCAACCGCTCCTTTTCCGACTAGGTAGTTAAGTTATAGAACGAAAAAATTACAACGACAAGTGGTTCATCCTCACGATATGTGGAAGTTGCCTTCATTAGAGGTTGACAGGGTTGTTATTTCAGTCTTAACCAGCGAAGAAACGTACCACGTGGAAAATGCTCTGTGGAAGAATTTTTTTTCGTTGATTCAAGGTTCAATCCGATAGAATATAAAATGATGAAACGATAAAAAAATAGCCAGCGGTGAAAAAATTGAGAGAGTTGGAAGTTATTGGCGAATAATTCCACAACTTTGCTTGAGCCTGATTATGTAGGGATGACCAACCTGTGCTCGTCTATTCTATATACAAATCGAGAAATATAATGAATGAGGAAAATCAGTGAGCATTCTCAAATTTGACTAAATAATCCACAGCTTTGTCAGTATCATTTTATTTCACCTTGACCGCTATTAGGCCTTAGTGAGTTGTCTCTGCGTTATAATACAATAATTAGTACAATATTTTTTTTTGATTCACTGGGAGCACCAAGAATTTTCCTTAATGGATCGATAATGTCTTTGTGTCTATTGTACTGATCTACATTTCATAGTGGAGAGTGAGAACTTACACTCATTAATTGATGTTTTCAACTGGAGGGCACCAATTTTAACATCCGGAATATTTCGCTACTCGCTTCATACTCAGTTTATTACATTAAGAATACTCCTAGAGTTTGATGAACACTTTTTTTTTATTTTGTATAATGTTGTGTTTTTCGTTGCCTAAGTGTTTTATATTGATACATGATCCAGAATTGGGTTTGTTGAAGAGAATCAGAGGGAAAATTTCTCCCCTGGCCCTCCTTTGATGACGCGAGGGGGGGAAAATGAAATGTTCCTGTGGGAATATACATCATTTATTCAAGGACAGTAAAACAATACAGAGTCCATGATGAAACAAAAATACTCTTCAGCACTTACTCGTACAAAGATAACAAAATAAATTTGGAATGTTAGAAAGTAATAACTCCTTCAGTGTGTATAAGATAGGCCTACGTATATCTGACATGTTTTAAAGCTACATATATGCATATATAATATATTCTATATCCTTACGCTAGCTTTACTAATTAATATTGACTCTTCAGAGCAACTGGGTTTTCAGGAAACCACATATTCAACCGATCAGAAGCTGAAAACGAAATGAGAACCCAGCCCCGGGTTGTAACAGCCATTTCACGATTATGTTCACATATTTTCTTAATTTTAACTAAGATGTACGCACCATTTTGCACAAAATATCAAGTTTCATAATCTCTATACAGCTAATCAATATTTCGATTAGTGCGATATGTTCTGTGCTCTTCATCGGCGTTACGAATATTAGCCTAGAAAATTTAGTCACGTATCATATACAGTGTGACACACTTGAAAACGAGACACCTCTTTTACATTTTTATTTATCCATCAATTCGAGAAAAATTTTTTTTTCATGAAATATAGTTACTCGAGAATGTGAAGCTTATAAATAATGTTCTTTGTTGAAAAACCAAAGCCTACTATATCCATTTTCAGGGGTGAGAGTTCAAGAAATTATATTGTTAATATGACTCCCAAAATTTCACTTCTACAAAATGTACTTTTGTTTCTGTTTCTATTGATATTCTGTCCAGCAGAACATTATTTCGGGCTTTGCGATTCAAAATAGTTTTTCGCAATTGATGGATAAATATCAATTTTAAAAAGATGCCCCTGAAGGAAAGTATGAATACTACTATTCTGAGTGAATTTCGGGAAGTCATCACTAAGTTTTCGAGACTAAACTATTCGGTAAAATGAAGCTAATCCACCGATAGAGATTCTACGTAATTATCACATCAAAATGGCGAACGAATTCAAGCGCTACCTAACTCACAGTTACTGTGCTCGAAATCAAGGTAATCTTAACCAAAACTTCCCTAACGCTACATATTGACTCAGTTTCTAATCCTAATAGATAGCGTCGTCTCTACAGCGCTGTGATTGGTCACCCGCCTGAGTGTGGTGGGGAGCGCACGTGCTCACCGAACGGCCGCGTTTAGTCATCACCTGAGACGGGGGATTAGAGATGGGAACATATCGATGTTTCTCAATAGGGATGTTGCATATACGGATCGCAAGTGATGACATGGAATGGGCCGCATTGTTTGATATTGAAGGATAAAACGATTACAAGACAAATATTTTCGCCACAATCTTGCATCTCATCTTATTGAAATGAAATTGAAAATCTGACGAGTGATGTTGATATGATAGTGATTCATTGGGTTTTCTAGAATCTTTGGAAAAACTCACCTGTAGATTGTAGACAATATGAGGTGGCATCAGACATTTTCAGATTCTGACAATGATTGTTCACTTTTTGATATTTATATTGATGTTTAGAGGTGATAATCGATGTTTTCATGGAACATCGATATTTTGTGCCCATCTCTACTCGAGTCCTAGGGAGCCAACGAAACGAAACTGTTAGGCCTATAGGTTTTCCATTATAGCGACAGAGTGACCCATTTGAAAAAGGGGCAACCCTAAAACGGTATTTTCCTATTTATGCGATTTTGTACTATATGATAGATATCTTCAGATCATAAGATCCATAAAAGTGATAGCATTTCCATCTGTCCCGGAATTTCACAAAAACCTTGATGTCTGATACAGATAGTATATTATTTTGATACCAAAATATCTGGTATTGTCTCATGAATCCAATACTACTGATAATAGTACCTGATAATACTTTTAATAATTATCTTTAAGACTATCAAGTCAATCCTGTAGGATTTTTTGAGGAAAAAAGTTCTGAGTGGGTCTCGAAATTTTGATTTTCATCCTGAACTTTGTCACCAAATGGCAAAATTCTGACAAACAATGAAGTTTTTATAGAAATGCCCCGATTTCTCATGTGCCACTCTGTATGTGAAATTTATGTTGCACGTTTTCACGAATGCCAGACTTTCTCCATGTATATCTTAAAAAAATACATTTCAAGATTATCTGTATCGAATACGATCATCAATTTAGTTTATACATTTTTAAATCTAACTAATTATTGGACAGGACAGCTGAAGTCACAATCATGATATGTGTGCAGTTTCGATAGATATGTTTTTGTTTTACGATTAGATAATATAGATATTTTCAGTTATGACTGGTACTCTAAGTATTCACTAAATACATCGTTTCCTACCGAAATTCCTTTGAGTCCATCAATGAATAAAGGATAAAGGTTGTATTTATCATTGCCAAAAATCGAATGCGATTGACTGAATCATAATGAATGCCCTAAAGTATAAAATCATAAAAACCATGACGATAGTGGGAACAAGATAACAAACGTAGAGATTCTGATGATTCTGAGAAATTCCAATTTCAATAATATTCATATCATATTTTCGTAATGAAGTGAACTATGTAAATATTTTTGACATTCGACAGTCAATATTTTTTGACTGAACGACATTGATGATCCTACCATTTATTGTTTCAGTCCCTTTCGGCTAATACGAAGTATTTCACAACTAAGTGAGAGTAGGAGGAATTGAAATGGAAACTCTGAGTGAAATTGATATTTTTCCACAAACCAGGTAGGCATACGACTGCGAAAATTTCATGTCTAATCATCTCACTCCATGTTAAAATCCATGCAATACTTTTCAGGAAAGATACCTTTTTTCTCGTGAAATGAATGTTTTCCATATCATTCCAACTGTTGAAAAGAAAATTATTCCTTTATCCATTGTTATGGACAACAAGGAATTCCAACAACTGAATTTACGAAGGCCGAATCGACTACTTGCTAGACGGTGCTTAGCGAGAAAAAAACATAGTAATATGGTAGGTACAGTAAACAGTGAACAGATAACAATCTTATATCGATTTTCGACACTGACGAAAACATAGTCGATACATCAAACATTCATGATGTCATAATAAAAATGAACCACATCAGAAAAGAAGTTCGAGAAAGAACTAATGAGACTTTTTTTTCAAAACAGCAATAACACCGCCCAAAATTTCCTACTACATAATTATTACCAAAAGAGAAGATTCATAGGCGCATAAACAGTACGTTGTGAGGATCAGAGCCAAACAGAAATTATTTACAAACTGCCAGAAGATCAAAATTACACAGTATAGTTGTTCAGAAAGTACAGGAAGTAATAGATATTACATAACTAATGTTGAGAGTGACATATTTCGCACGAATAGATATACACTTTCCAACGAGTAATGTAAAATATTTTTCCTACGACCATGAATATTAGAATCATCATCATCCCAAGTTTCACCCACTCAACTAGTATTATTTTAGAATTCGAAATGAATATTGTAGTGGCTTCTTGATATCCACAGGTATCAGTCAGAAAAGGGAGGAGGTGATGGTAACATTACCAGACGCATCTCGAAGAAAGAAGGCTAGTAGTAGATTCAATCATTTTCCGAAATATGCAATATGATATAAGTACCATATGTGATGATATTGGCTGTAGAATTTCTAGCTACAATATCATCACATTCATAAACCACTGCATGCGTGCGTTTTTCAAACATTTCCACACTAGTCCGTATTCCTTTCGACTTTCTTGTGGCCATACTGAAATGCGTTACTTCTGAATATCAAAACAGTGTTGAATGTGCTGTTTTCATCGATAAATCATTCAATAGCCAGACCCTGAGTATGTTTTATCAGATTTTAAAAATATCTATAGATTGATTCATTGCTCTCCCTACTTTCTAAACGACATATTCGCATGTGCACAAAAACATAGGGCGTCAAATAGTTCTCAACGTATTAGGCATTCTAGTTCGTAAATACGTATAAGTTCTGTGGTGCCAAAATTGGAGATGGAGTGAATTCACTCTGGGTTCCTGCTCTGTATTTGTTGCGCCTATGCTCTTCATTATCTCCTCAAAATATCATTTATCTTCATTCTGATATGTATGGATGATATGTTTTTGACAAAAAGTAGCCCTCGTTGAAGCTCTCTCAGAGGTTTCCTTGGTATGCAAATGTGTATACTCTATAAAAGTTATAAAGATATAGTATAACGTTCAAAATATGTTAGGCACTAATCTAGTAACGATGGCGGATTCATATTCAAAAATTCCTGAATCGATGAAATTTTGTGATAACAAAATATGGATCATTTCAGATTCCAGTCAGTGGAATACGAGCTCGAGGTGATATTTTGAATATGAACATCCGTCAAAGTCGAATAACAGGCATAAGAATGACAGGGTTGCGAAAGCGCTACCACTTACTTCAACACCTTGCGGCTTTTACTCTAAACTTTTAGTGAGTCTAATACAGGGTAGGTCTCTTTGCATGAAGAGAATGGAGGCGAATTCCCTAAAATTCGTGATAGCTTTTCAGGTATTGTAAACGGGGTGAAATTGTATGAAACAGTCAGTGTGATGACTCCTAAGTGAAAAATAACATTTCCTACAACTTTGGTACCAAAAACTTGGATCAATCGAATCACTGGTAAGACATTATACGTTATAATGTGATCTGAATGCAATGTAACTTTTTCAAAACCACCATTTTGTATCAATCTATATTGATTTCATCGAATTTCACCACGTATACTGTACATCTGATGGGGATAATTTTTTGTTGAATAGATGTCTCAAGCCAAGAGTGAGTGTAAGTCTTGAGGTTTTGAGCTAGCAACATGTGTAAGGACTTATTGTTCCATAAAATTGACTATAAGCGTGTTGGACAGATATTTACATACATATAAGCAGTACCATAGAAAACACTCGTAATTCTCGCACATTCTAAAGAAAATACAAATCTCAATATCAGTTATTGTATAGTGGTCTATAGCTTTCAAGCGTCGTACTGTTTGACAGTGCAAGGTTTCTGAAAGATATCTGTTATACAAGATCTTGCAAATTCTATTATATGCATGGTTTTTGCCCGAGCATCCTCCAAATAATCTTTTAGGCATTCTGTTGGGCATCTAATCACCCAGTTTTGTGTAAAATGTATAAGGTTTTGCTTGATACCTGTCAGAAACCACGTGCTATCTTACCTAATTGAATGTACAGTCTCAAGCTTACTGTATAAGACTCGAACTTATATAAAATGTACACTTTTCCCTAACAAAAGTACATTTATTTACACTTTGGCGTACACAGTTGACACTGCATTTTCTAGTAGTCTTCCACAAATGCCTGATGAAATTCAGCACATCGAAACTACTACTAACATAAGATCATTTGGATCAGAGAATCGCTGATATGATTGATTGTCTATGACTTGGTGAAAATCAAGCTTCAGGGTGTTGGTTTCTCTAACTACCCTGTATATGCGCGAGGACTTTATACCAAGCCAAATGCTCCGAATTCCATCGGGATAGAGGGAATGCTGAAAATACGGCAAGGTTAGATCTCCCCTTGAAGTTGTCTCGATAACAAGGAAATATTTTCTATTCGATTTCCACGTCTCGTTAAGCACGTCTCGTTAAGAATTAATTTATTGCAATATATTGAAAATATAGATATCTAGAAACAAAATTTGATACTATTCAGTAGAAAATCAATCTCATGGGTATTCAGTTCGATGTCGTGTCAATGCTAGCATAAACAATTGGTGTTTTACTAAATCGAACAAGTTCACTTTATATCGTCTCTACTTGGCTAGTTACTTGTATAAGTGAGTTCGATGAAGGCTCGGAAGAAATAGTCCTGAAATCAGAAATTTATGAAGCGTAAGCTGAGACAAGATTGAATCGCTCGAAAAAGGACGTTCTCGAAATTGCACTTCCATATTTTCAGATGAGATCCTATTTTTGAAGCTTTACACAATCTACTGAAACGGTTGAACTTGATTGAATCAGATTAAAATCTGGTGATCTGTGTGGTCAGCCAATAATTATTCCAGTCAATATCTGATTTTGAGCTCCCCAGTTCGAGGAATCAGATTCCAAAGGTACATTTTCTGGTGTAAAACACATACTTTTGTAGGCCTGACGTTAATATGCACATGGGCCTGACTTGGAGCTAATCGTGAAAAACGGTGGTCTCGTTAAATAAGTGGCTCGATGCAATTATCCGATTCAACCTCACCGAACTCTAAAAGCCTAATAAAAAAACACATCTCGAGAGATAGTAGCTCGTGGTAATAGAATATTCGAGTGGTAGGTACGTGGCCGGTTTGAATAAAATCCTCAACTGTAGTGTGCAGAAAATGCAAGCAAACTATTGGAGAAAAGTGTGGGATAGGACTGTCGAAAAGTCGATGATGATTTCCCATAGAATTTTGCGACGTGCGAAGTCATCTTTTATTACAGATAATTCGTTACCGGTATATAATTTATGATAATTGGGATGCACATGTTTTTATGGCCATTTTTTTTTTCAATCTTATGCAACATGCAAAGTAAATATTCGAGACACGAGCGGATCATATATTTATATTTATTTATGTACCTATACAGTCTGTCCAAGATAAGGTTGCACAGCATGGGGATCTCGGAAACGGTAGGAGATACGGAGTCTGTTAAATGGGGAAAAAGTTGCGCATTCGGAGGCTCATACCAACAGCCTTCGAAAATTTCCAAAATTGTTTTTAGTTTTTCAGTTATATCGAAAAAAGTGAATTTTTGGAATATCTATTTTATTTTTTTTCTCCGTTATTATTAGAGATACAGAAAAACTGAAAATACTTTTTCATAGCAACTTTTGATGACGTTCAACGAGGTGATACCGATTTTTCTATGCGACGTTTCGTATTCGTAGAACCATCATCAACTTTTGTTTTTTAAATACGGTCCTGATAATTCTTTCACAGATTCTGAAAGCTTTTTTTATTCTGAATTCAACCATGTATTATACAAGGTGGTTTGAATGTGTTTCGAACTATTTTTAGCCATCATCAATGTTTTTTTCGAAATTACAAAGGAAAAATGTCATCAGTTCCACTTATTTTGAAGGAAAATTAGTTAACACACTAATACCTTATCAACTCGTTCCAATTGATAGGCTTATAGGAATAATTAGTTCGAAAAATCTAATTATGACAGGCTCCTTCGGAAAAATACGAATACAATTTTTTCTCAATGTTTTTAACTGGAGTATAATTTCTTCATAATCACTCACTATTCTGCAAAAATTGAATTTTCGTTGTTTCAATAGTTTTTCCAATTGCAATCATGAAATAATTCATTTCATCAAATCGATCAATGAAGAATACGACGATATTATGCTATGTACAGCTTGGAAAATCTAGCTGTGCCTCTGAGATGCTCGAGAAAGTGCGAGCGAGAAACGAATAACTAGTCCATCAATGTTTGACACTAAATGATCAGAAATAAGTGGAACTGATGGCATTTTTCCTTTGGAATTTCGGAAAAAAACACTGATGATGGCTAAAAATAGTTCGAAACACATTCAAACCACCTTGTATAATACATGGTTGAATTCAGAATAAAAAAAGCTTTCAGAATCTGTGAAAGAATTATCAGGACCGTATTTAAAAAACAAAAGTTGATGATGGTTCTACGAATACGAAACGTCGCATAGAAAAATCGGTATCACCTCGTTGAACGTCATCAAAAGTTGCTATGAAAAAGTATTTTCAGTTTTTCTGTATCTCTAATAATAACGGAGAAAAAAAATAAAATAGATATCCCAAAAATTCACTTTTTTCGATATAACTGAAAAACTAAAAACAATTTTGGAAATTTTCGAAGGCTGTTGGTATGAGCCTCCGAATGCGCAACTTTTTCCCCATTTAACAGACTCCGTATCTCCTACCGTTTCCGAGATCCCCATGCTGTGCAACCTTATCTTGGACAGACTGTATACTACGGTGTAGAGAACAAGCTAACCTGCCACCGAATAAAGATTTGTTGCAGCTCATTAAATGTTTTCAATCGTTTAACATACAACAATGTTTATGTCGTATTGTTATTCCTGATAGTGGAAAAATAACCAGTGCATTTAAAATATCAGGCTTTTCACGTGAAATCAGAGGAAAAACCTTTCGTGTAGAATCCTGAATATGTGAATCTGAGACAACTACTTAGGGTTGAGTGAAGCCTTGCAGTATTTTCTTGATAATAGGATGTTGAACGAGAGACTGAATTTCAAACCCTTCCAAAGTTGATAATACAGATATCTGGATAAATTTCATCCCCGGACCTGAGATGGATAATTTCACCGCTTTGCGGTTTCGGAGACACTCTCAGGAATGAACATTCGGTCATAATTGTCTCAAGTCTCTGGTTGAACACCATGTGGGTCTATTAATCATTCTCGAATAGTGACAGGTCGAATGACTCGGTTCATTTGTCTGGAACTTCTTGATTATTTTATAATCTGGCTAAAGGTCTTGTCTTGTTACAGTTTCAATTTAGAGGGGGAATTAGGATAACCGTCTGTTGATGGAGCGTAATTTGTTTAGGCTTCGAAGGAAGTTGCCACAACTAATGAAAGATTACTTATTTATGTAAAATTTATACACATAATACATGAATTGAATAAATATCGTTTTTTTTTGCCTATGTCATCATTGGGATCTTGTGAACTAGTAGTTGATGAAATTAGAGAAAAGTTTTTTCGAAAATACGAAGTTTGATCAAAAAATAATGGTCTCAAAATATGACGAAAGTATTGAAAACCAAGTTTTTCTTCTTCCAATCATAGCTCCATTTGATGTATAGATAATTAGGTGAATTAGGTACACAGCCCAATCAATACAAAGGGAATATGATGAAAATATCATACTTCATACAGGGTGAACTAGTGAAGTTCCTCGACGAGATTATTGAATATTGGATAACGAATATCATTATCCAACTGAGAGTCATTCCAATGCAGATATCCCAAAAAGAACCGAGTCATTGCATACATTGTCGTAACCGTTTTCCTAAAAATAATTTCTTGATTTCACGAAATGCGTATACTAAACACATCCTCATCGACTAACTCCGGTTTCTTCTCTAAAAAGGGGGTGTCCTACTGAGTGGAACCTTTCTTTAATTCGCTCACACACCTCTTTGGATCGTCTACAGAGCTCCCAATAGGGCCAGCATCCAGATGAGGAAGAGCAGCAGGCCGGAGGGAGGCATAAAGCTGCTGGACGACCCCATTTTGCTCAGGTACGTGTTGACGCAAGGAGCCTCGGCCGAGCCTGAAACAATTCGAAGCCTGAATCATCTGATAGAAATTGATGTCAAAGTCGATACGAGATTATCCCTCCACGTTTCTACAAATGAAAATAGAAATTATGGTGATGATGGAGGAACATAAATAAAATATGAAAAACCCAAATTTATAGATTGAATATGTCAGAGAGAGAGAGTTAGTTTAGTTCAATTAGTTTGGTTTAATTAATTTTCTTTATTATCATAGAAAAATTTATTGTTGGATCTTGTTAATTGCTAATGTTACAATAAAGATTATTATTATTGTTGTTATTATTATTATGAGAACAAATAAAAAACAAATGCATCGACAAATCAAAATTAGCTGAGCATATCCTTACTGAAAATGGACAACATATGGCAGATTGGAATTAAATTGAGATCATAGGAAAAGGAAATAACAACCAAAAAAGAAGAATCGAAGAATCTACTCGCTTTCTTTTGAAAGGAGGCAATATTATTGCTTCTTGTTCAGTTGATGGATAGAACTTAGAAATGGAAATATCCAGTTTTTGTTTTTTATTTCACACGAGCAGGCTGCCCGAAAGATTTTGCAATCCAATTATGAAGCAGCAGGATTATTATTTCTCCCGTGTTTGAAACAGGAGCTGAAACATTCACCAAAAAAAGTGAAAATTTGTTGAAATTATGTTAGTCTTCCAATGAATTTTCTTCAAAACAAGTTGTCACTGGCAAATAAAGAATTCCTCTTCAGAAATCGATTGGAAGGCCTCCAAGTAGGCCTGATCTGAACCAGAATGAGAGGAAAATTCGAATATGATATATCCCTGGATTATCACGTTTCACGAAATTACATAATTCTCTAGAATAACGGAGTTTCTTGATTGCTGATTGCAATTTGAAGTTCTGTCCAAAAGTTATGTGGGAAGTATGAGACTTGAGAATCTCATAGAGTGCAAGATTCAACATAGGGTAGAATGCAATTTTCCATTCTACCTTAGACCTTATATTCTTTACTGTAATGAAAAATTCATCAGAAATATTCCAACAATATGAACAACATTTTTGCATCTTTTCGGAAACATCTGGGACTGCTTGATGTGTCTTGAAATTTCTTCAATTGTGACAATTTAGAACGTATTGTGTGTTAAATGACAAATTTCTCATTATGGTGTGAGCGGATGAGATTTTCGAATTGTTATCCCAGATAATATTCGTATCTCAATAACACGCGGATAAATATTATCTGTATCATTTCGGTTTATGCTCCCGTGAAAGAGACGGAACGTGATGATACTTTTGTCAAGGGTTATTAGAGTGAGGTATTTTATTTCGTTGAGTATGAAAGCTGGCTTTCATACAGGATACGGTGAATCTTACACTTTACTGGATTACTGAACATTAGTTATCAGAATTCAGGTCCCATTTCTGGATGAAAAACTCTGATAAAAATTGGGGAAACAATGGTGGAAGATATACTGCAAGATTTTCCGACAAGAATGTGTTTTCAAGATGAGTTAACACAAGCTTTTCTGAAGGAGATATGGTCGGAATAGTATCCACAGCCACAGCAAGCGAATTGTTGATCGTAGGGACAATAAAATGGCTGATTTGGACTCAGAAAGTCCGATTCCATCAATAAATAGAATACCCATGAAAAAAAATACTCATTCCGAGACTTCTTGTTGAATAACCTGCCAAAGTTTCCAGAAAAATTCAAACACATAGATTATGAACTTGTCCATTATTTTCATCACTACATCATCATAATCAATACGTTCACCTTAAACTAAGTATCATTAATCTTCGTCTTGTTTCTCTGTCCTAGTGAAATCCCTCAGATCAAATTTATCTTCAGACTCATCCCCAGAAGACGGAGGTTCCAGCAAGTCGTAGTTAGAGTCCTTACCGAAAGTAACCTTTTTCTTCCCCCTCGTCCTCTTCCATCTGCAGATCTCAACATATGCGAATCTAACAGCGAAACCCACGATCGCGATCATCAACCCCACCAAGCATGCGTACAAAATAGTGTCCATCGTGGACCACTTCGTGACGTCTTCGCCTTGCACCAGAGGTACTAGAGTCGGTCCCATGACCGCGGACTCTGGTGCATCGCTCGCCAGGTTCCTCAACCCGCTCTCCAAACTCCTGTTGAGGTCGATGACCTCTTCGTGGAAAACAGTCCTTCCGAGCCAACCAGCCAAGTCGTCTCTGCCCATCTGTTTCAAACGGTGGCCCAGCACTTCGTGGGTCTCGCCCTTGCCCTCACCTGGCTCGGAGTTCCAGTGATGCAGCAGTTGGACGCAGTTGAGATCTACTGGGATCTTTCTCTCAGCTTGGTCTAGGGAGTTCGGTGCTTGGAAGGATTTGAAATGCGCGGCTGCTACTAGTCTTCTGCACTCTTCTGGGGTCAGGTGGTCGGCCAGGTACTGCAACTCGGCCGCGTTGGTGTCTATGGTTGCATGTGCTAGGGTTGGAAGGAAGCTCAACAGCTGGAGACATGTTTTATACCGCATAGCGAGAAGAGGCTCTATATGTCATACTACGGTAGAATTGACAGAAGAACCGACAGAGTGACAGGCAACGTGAGAAACGATGATGAACGTTCAATATTTCAGTTTGAGTATCAAAAATTGAAAAGGATTCACCGAGATTCAAAAACGAGTTAGAGGTTCAGCTAATTTATGCACTCTTTCATCACAATTCGACCTTGTGATTGGATGATTTTGTGGCGCATGAAGAAAACTGTGTAAGCCATAAACCTTTCAAATTATCATATCACCGAAATTATAAACACAACAACTATAAATAAATGATATCAGGTGTATACCTTTAGTTTGTCAGTTTTTCCTTGATCGTAGTGAGTATTGGCGTAATTTATATTAACTGACTGTTTCTTCATTTCAGGAAACAATGCTGAAAATAAACGAGGAGTTCGAGGTGAAAATGCTGTTCATTTTAAATTCTATTTGATTTATACTATTTCATGTTTTTCTGTATTACGAAGCCAATCGATTCATCCTCATTCATTGATTTATGACATAATTATTCAATACCTCCGAGTCAATACTGACAAAAAGATAGATCCCATTGATTATCTGCACATTCAATGAACATTCAGTGGGAAATGTTGAATACATCGAAAACATTGACTTGTTTGAGATTCTATACACATCTTTTCAGAATGGAGTTCGATGACAAAAAACTTTTAATATTTACTACATTGAAAATCATGAAAAGAAAATTACCTGAACTGTGATTAGTTACCTGGATACAGCAGGATCGAAATTTGTACCGAATCAAGACAATTTAATAAAATTGTAAGGATTAGTGCAGAAAATTAGAAATTGGTCTGCGTTGGAAGAAAGAAATCATACCTACAAGGTGTAGTGGGTGTAATTAATCATTTCTATGGATTAAAAACATAGAGGATTGTGAGTTCGCTTCTCGGTCCCTCAGAAGTGGTTCGTAGTCCACTTTGAACAGCTGAGTAGCGCGAAAAGATCCTGCGAGTCACGCCGCTGCCTGATTTTCTCAACTGACAATTGCTTCCTCTCCATTTCCTTCCAATCCTTCTCGTTCTCAGACACTTCAATATTGAAGGGGACGCGGAATTGGCACAGGAAACTTTTGTTTATTGCTCCGAGATCTATTGTTTCGAGGCTAATCTGATTAATTCGGTGGTTTCGTACGCCGAGGTGGGGTGTAGCCAGTTCCTGAAGATTTAACGACAAGAGGGGGGACATCGTTTTCAGGAACTGTGTTCATTAGAGAGGATGGTCGATATCATCAGCTTAAGAATACAGCATTATACAGGGTGTCCCGGAAAGATACCGACAAACTCTACGGAGTGATAGTAGGGGATATCAAAACAAGCATTTTTGTTCGTATAAACATATGTCCGCAAATGAGCCGTTTGGGCTGCCTGGTAATCTCTCGACTTATTCAAGTTCCATTGTTGATTTACATGGTTTTCGGTCTAGTTACCTTCAGTATCTAGTTCGATGACTAGTATCTGTCGACTTCCACTTCTCTCTCAACTTGACTGAAGTTAATAATCCTCTGAGCTGATTCATTTCATCAGTATAATCTTGGAATTATAGGGAGTTAGGGAATATTCCCTCAGTTATCAAATTTCAAGTCTTTTCTTCGAAAAACCCTTCTTCATTGATGAACTCATAATAAATATCAGAGAAACCTCGGTGTGAGGGTCCATACAGCAGAAAGCCTTTCTCCTTAAGGCTTCCGAGTCTGAGCTGAGAGGAGTCACGTTTTCTGAGCTCAACCACTTTTTCGGACTCGAGCACACTTCTCTGAGTCTTCACAAGGTGAGCAAACAGATCTTGTGAATCAAGTCTACCAATCTATTTCGAACCTTACTTGCTTGACCTGTCACGTTTGGTGAGACAAGCCAATGGAGCATTTATTAAGGAGGTAGGAGTTTGACAGGTTGATCCAGTTCTGGAGCAACACTGAACCCGCTTCTTACACCTGTATACTTTCGCTAATCACGGAATGAAGCTGTATATGCGCCTGTAGGCAATTCAAAAATCAAAATCATCAAACGTGAACTGTGAATCGATGAAGGACCTCGGATTGAATTGCACTCCACCTGTACGGCCTCTGATAGACGAAATGCCCTCAAAGCAAGGCTCCGACATCGATCTTTTTCAATGCACAGCCCATAAATTTCCAACTCTCAGGCGATGTATTTTCGGCATCGACGCGTGAGAAGCCTCTGTAAACGTTTCATTTTTTCCGAATCGCGGCCAATGAAAAATTCCGGCAGTTTCACAGGTCGGGCATCGGGGGATGAATGTTGCATGAGGGGTGGCCGATATCACTGAATCATTCAGACTGAGGTCAATTTGAGTCGGCGTTCGAGTTATGTTAAGAGGCCGAAGGCGATGGCGAATTTTGTTGAATCGGGTCCTTGAAAGGATTAGATTAATCGATGATGTTCTCATATCTAGAGTGGAGATGGATTGCAGAAGACCATTCGCGTTTCATTCCTGAAAGAAGTTCGACATGAGCCACTTATCTCATTTTACTCTTGTAACCCTTCCATTGTAGTTCTATACTTCAAAATTCGTCCTTCCGGTGACTGAAGTCACTTTGAGCTATCCTTTGAACTATATGTTTCAAGAGGCCATCTGAAAAAAAAGGCCAAGGGGTTGAAATTAAATCACCTCTTGCTCTTCAGCGGGGAGTGCCACAAGGGTCAATTTTGGGACCGATTCTATTTGCCATTTACTCTGCATATCTTTTCGATAATTTGATTGAGTGCGAAGTCCATTTTCACGCAGACGATACCCAAGTTCATTACAGTTTTCCACCTCGATGTGTTGGAGTTGCCTGTGTGGTAATCAATAATGATCTGACTGATTTTGCTAGAACTGCCAAGGAACATTTTTTTCTCGCTCAAATCGAATGTTTTGTTGTTTGGACCCATGAGCAAACGAACAAAAGTACAAGAAAGTCTTGATGTATCAATCGATGATGAAACATATCAGCTGGTAGAGGGAGCTGAAAATCCTGTGGTCATCGTTGATCCATTCAGCATGCAGGTTTCCTATATTATATATTATGTTGGAATTCACTCATTTTTCGTATGAGACAAAATGAAGAAGAGGTGATGAATGGGGAATATAAGAGCAAGAATTGAAAATTGGAAGAAAAAAACTAAGGACAGATAAAAGTTGGGAGAAGCTCGATGAGAAGTCAAGTCTGTGGCCTCCATGGCCTGTAGCACTACCTTGGCGAACCACAGGAAGGTAGCTCACTCAGAAGAGCTTGGTGCCATACTCGGCCATACCCTTCAGAGATATCAAGGGCAATAGCCCTAGATCAGAACTCAAGTATGAGTTGATGATTGTATGATTGATCTTTGTAGTGAATTCGGTGCAATGCATCAAAGATAGATCTAGGAAATATAGGCATCAGTTTCACTCGTTCAAGGTATCTTATCGATCGATTTCGCCGGAGGGCTGTTCATCGAAGAACTGCCCACTCTACTCGACAATAATACGACATTATCGACGTGAATGAACTTTTTCACTTTCGGATTGTGAATTAATAATCAACATGTGGTTTCCAAAGCTATCGTATGATCGATAATAATTTCATACGTAACCTATTTATATATAATATTTGTATTCGAACAATGGCTGATGGTAATGAAGAATAGAGATTTCTGAAACGCTTGTATACTCACTCCATATTACGATTGATTAAATTTTTCATGTCATCAAATTTATTTGATTGAATTTTTGCCACACGGCCGGTTTTAAACTAACTAGGTCCAGAAAATCATGTTGAAATATTGAAATGTTTAGTGATTTGATGGAAACGAAAAACAATCATGTGAATTGAGCATTAAATTGAAATTACGATGCTATGTTATGATTTATCATTTTCAAAACACATTTCCATCAATTTTGCTCACTATAGCAACTGTAAAAGAAAATGTTCTTTTTATCAGTGTCAAACTGTAGTTTCTGATATACTATTGGAGTGAAAAATTTAAAATTAGGTGGAAAAGTAGCGAGACTATATGGACATGGTGTATTATATGTTCTATAAATCTTTCACGGCTCCCCAGTTCGAAAACATAACTAGCAAAGTTATGATTCAATAACCCGGAGTGAACGTTCTCATTCACGTTATTATTCCGGGGTTGACAACTAAAGGTGGGAATATAAGGCTGCAACAGGACCGTATTAAGGTTCCTGCCTCTTCAAGGAGTTAATTTTTCGTCGGTCTTTCATGAATATATGGAAGAAATTCAATATGTAGCGATATTTCTCTTCGAGGATTTGAATTCGAAGGAATGAGTGCAAAACGGTCAATTTATATACTGGGTGACCCAATGAAAACAAAACAAGGCCGATGTGACATAGATATCGTCCCAGAAAAAAAAACGCTCGGGCCGGTCGATTTTTATTTCGAGGGGAAAATATTTTGTGCATGTTCTCAACTTTTTCACTTCAAACCACTCGGAGGGGTGATCTCCAACCCTTGAATCTCAAATGGGATAAGTGGTCAAGTGATACATCATTTTGAAGGTAATCGAAATCTCTTACCAACGTTTTCCATGTTTTTGGAATTCAATGCAGTAGTTCTCGAGAAAACACGTTCATGAAAATAGTCGGCTAGTGATGGAAAGTAACGCTCTTTTTCCTTTCATCGCTATCTCTCATGTTCATCTAAGATGTGCCTTATGTGTTTTTTTAAGTCCTTTCTATCAATTAATACATAAAGAATCATTTAATTCAATGTCAGTTTTTTGATCCCTAGTAAAATGCATACCTTGTTTCATTTTCATTGGGCCACCCTGTATGTTATATATGTGAGATAGGTGTGGAGTGAAAAAAATAGCATTCCACACCATGAATGAATCTTTCATTGGAGGAGCACTAAATTTTCATTCCAATACAGTTTGGTACAAAGGTAAGGTAAGATTTAGGATCATACTCGAATTGCTGATTGTGGCTAATACGGTTCTGGGCACTGAGAAGGCACACACAGAGAGAGTTATATGTGGCAATAAAGCAGCAGTGAGCCATGACATAAACTCAGCAGGCTCTGAATATTGGCAGGAATCGGGGAAAAAGTGGGAGACGGGTCAGGAAAGTACCTTCCCTAGTGCAAAGGAATCCTGATTGATGGCGCACAATAGAAATCTCGCAAAAAGAACATAACTTCGCATATCTTAGACGTTTCTTTTCCTCGAAATTTCTGGCACAGGTATATACCGGGTGTCTCAGGCCACATTCACTATGAAAGTGAGGAGTTTCCTTCTCCAATCCAAAATTTGTCTAGTGATCTCGATTTCAACTGATTTGAATAAAATCAACATGTTCAAATAATTCATCATCTTGAATGAAATAATACCAGGAATGATGGGAAGTAGTTTATGAATGCACATTTGTTCTCGATTATTTTATAAAATAACCCTATACCAATACCGGGTGACACTGAATCTGTACACGTCATTTCCTGCTTTGTTTTTCTACCCTCATTCGCGAAATATGCTCACTAGAAGACACTTCTTGACGAAACCACCTTTCAAAATCGAAGGAGGAAAGGGCGTGTACCATCAGTCTGTGTCACCCTGTAGAGTTTTTCTTGAATATGTGACAGAATCATCCTACATATGGTTGTTTTTGGTGAAGTCGTAACGTCGTTTCGAACACGAATGAATGCGATATGACTATGAGACATGCTGATGAAGACACCCTGTATATGGCCTTCGAAGGATAGAATATCTGGGTTGGAGAAATCTGAATTTTTATTCCCTTTGAGAGCTCACCAAGTGGATTCTTCACGCTCCTCCGTCATTTGAAATATGGCATATTTTTATGAGCATATGATTTGTGCATCTATCTGGTGAAACATCTACAGTGTGTTCTAGGTCACATGGAGATATCAGGCAGATTATTGAGGAACTTCATGTTGAATCGAATGTTCTCCCAGAATATTGAGATTTCAATGTTCTGGAACCTGAGATTGGCACTACACTCATTTCGCATAATGATACAATTTTCTCATTGTGTTTTCTCCTTATGCTTGCTAACTTTGCCTACTTTCTTCTTACATTTTATCGTGAAAGTCATTGTTGAAGAGTAGGAAAGGAATATCAACTACGTCTTCGAAATGTTGTTTCCACTATGACAGACCATGTAACCGTCATATGATAGATGGAGACTAGTTTTTCGAGCTAACTTTTTCCAGTCTGCAAATGAAACGAACCATCTGAAGTAATGTTTTGTTGTCTTTTTCTGTCCCAACGCCATCTCGTGCAGCCATATTAGATGTGATGGCAAGAGCCCTAATATCACCACGAATCCGTCGTCGCCAAAGTTTTCAAAGCGGAGATCTTATCAATGTGATATTACAGCATCTGTTATGCGTTCAGATTCCATTATCTTTCATTCCACCATCTGTTTGAGACCCGTCGGTCGGGAAAAAAACGACATCCTTCGATTGCATCAGACTTGTCTGTGTCCCACAAAATATGGATAGGGAGAGACTGTCGGTCTTCAAAGAGATAATGAAAAACTCAGCGGAATGATGTATTATGTATGGATGTCAACTCAGTTCTTACGAATTGGGAATTCCTAGAAATTGATTACATCGCATCGAGGCAGCTGAATTCTTCCATGGACGGAATTGATACTGTCGAGAGATCTCTCTCAGAGTTACAAAAAACACAGTAATTGGGTTTATTGTGTAGTATCAATTCTACTGTTTGAATTTGGCGCTATATTTTAAGTTGGTATCGATCCGTTGCTGTCATGTTATTGTCAATTTTTGTGTTCTGTGTCTCAGAGTTAGGATCACGATGTTAGGTTAGAAACTACTGCCATTATGAGCGTCATATATATATATATATATATATATAAGGTCGTGTGCTCTTGTTCGCATCTTTTTTTGGGGAAGAAATAAAATTATTATAGGTGACCGGAATCCAGACTTTATTGACTACAGTTTTATTTCTCATTTTTCTGATTTCTGATACTGTTGATTCAGTTGTCAATTTTCCTCTGGCAACCAAAAACCTTGAGCATAATATCCTCCCAGATCTGACTTCTCAGCCTCAGAATGTCGCTAGCTACTATCTTCGACGGTGTTTCAACAATCAGTTTAGTGTACCAGAGACTGTTGCAGTCGATGGATTTCTCCTAAATCCTCGAGAGTTGTAGGTCTTCTGGATGTCAGATATTGGTGTCATCTAATTCCTGAACGCAGTAAATATCATATGAGGATATTATTTCTACAGAGAACGTCAGTGGCCAGTAACAAAAACTCTTGATGTTGATCTGGTTTCTGAACGAAGAGCTTCTTCAATCATAGAGCAAAATAATAGTTCTATTTCGACCGACAATGATGACAACAAGAGAAGATTAGTTATGTTTGGATTCAGTTGACCTTTTTTTACTCCACAACTTTTATTTTCTTCATTTTCCGCATGATATACCCTCGAATTATTGACTCCATGACAGCAAATGAGAGTTATGATAGGCGAGAATTTGTTGATGATGGAACATCTTTCTCAAACAAATGAGAAATCAACTTGTAGGACAAAATTGACCTGAACGTCTCAATTTCTTCTGTATCCCTGATGGATCGTATCGAAATGCGATTCGCTCACCTGTGTTGTCCCTCAGCTTCGGCAGGAAATCATTCCAGAAGGCGCAGGCTTGTGCCCTCGGTCCTTTGCCTATTCCGTTCTTGTCCGCGTTGAAGATGAAATATTGGGGCTGATCTTTCGTGTACAGCGGCCAATTGACGTCGTCTGTGACCGGCTTCCTGCAAAAGAAACGTAAAGACGAATGAGAGGAAAAAATCGCGTACCTAACTTTGTTTGCGCCGTTTGCGACATGGGACGAGCGAATTTGTTTGAAGTCGATCCGAGGAGCATCGAGGGATTATCGAGTAGATCACGAAATTCCCTATCGATGCGTTTCTTTGCAGACCTGGAGCTTGAAGAATCTCATTCTAGGGATTGATAGTGTGATTGCTTGGCGTGGGACTCCTTTGACTTCTGACAGACTTGAATTTACAGAGGTTGTGCTCCAATGGAATTATTCGTTATTTCATTCAATCAGTTGCTGAAATTGAAAATATGACGACCAAGTAAGGTTAGAGTGTCTTTTCGTTGCCTTGAATCGCGGTTTCACATACAGTTCTCGTAAACTCCAGCACTTTTGAGTGATACAAACCTCAGTTCCTGTATATTCGCTGAGAGCGCTGAGTTCAATGGTATGCAAATTCAAGAGCAATCGGAGTTCATTAATTGCATTTTTCTGAAGTGAAACTACAAAGACTTGCTAATTTGATCGAAAACAACAAGATGCGGGATCTGAGTTTCAAAATTAAAAATCTGAAAAATTCACCCTGGAAATCTCAAGAAGTAAATAACCTTCTCTGATATCCTATAATCATCCTATTATATTACCGCGCATATTCTCGAACTTGATGTACACGTTGTACGGATAAAAAAAATTCTGAATTAGGTAACAGGAAGTTTATAATGCGTCGTTATCTTTGGAAGTATTACTTTGGTGATTTGTTGTTATTTCAATGGTAATATTATTAAGTTCTCCTGCAAATTCTCATCCTCTCGATGAATGTTTCTAGTCTTGGGTGGAAATATGCAAGAACAGATCAATCACAGCCACCTCAATCTCACGAGCCATGGTGAGATAGGATTGGCAATAGCGTCTAGCGGTTCCTTGAAGTTCTTTTACTCTATGTGAAGTATGCGGTGGTTGTTTGGGAAGAGTGAAAAACACTTTTTTTCGCCCGAATATTCGAGACCTGTTTTTGAGACCGAATTGCATCGTCATTCTTAGTGACTATACGATCTTAGTGTATGAACAATAGCTAAATCAACTTGCCCGAGGGCAACCCTCTACTCGGAATCCGAATTAGTTTAGGGTTAATTCCTAACCGTGGTCGCTTTGAGATGCTCTTCCGCCGGATATAATCCGGATTACCGAGGCTAATTGCGAATTCTATCGCTTCGGAGAAGCATATCTGAGGGTCGTAGTGTACTCGGAGATTATTGTTTACTGTATACATCATGGAATTACACAGGGTGACAGGATGGTTCGTTTAGTTAGCGATGGAAGGTAGGGAGAGGATCTCCTATTTGTGAAGCAGTTTTCGCAATGGACCTCACATGATCGTCCCATGAGAGAGCGCTGTTTGTTGGTGGTGATACCGAGCATGGATATCGACGAGTTCAAAGAAACAGTGGTACTTGACATCGAGAAATATGAGCTATGAGCTTCTTTTGTGCAAATACAAGCTGGAAATTTGTTGCATCGGCAGTTCTTCATTCACTATATTGACCTTTCTCCATCTTGCACCTCTGGCTTCAACAGATAACGAAGAGGCAGTATTGAAATGCACCATCATCCGTGGAACTGAGTATAAATTGATAGTCATTCATATTGATGTGTTTCGTTCCGAAATTTTCATAATCAAGTTGTTACATACAAATTAGGAGAGGATAACCCAAAAAATACCACTTCTCCGATTGATTTTCTTAGGAGATTTTTCACAGCCTTTTTGGACTTCGAATGGTGTAACGAAACAGTTGCAATGAGCAAATTTATATCAATAATATTTCAGTCCATCGTTGACATCGTCGACGACGAATCACGTTCTGGAGTCACGCGAGCTTTTTTTGTGTAACGTCATCATCTAGACGAAATTCATAGGAATAAATGTTACGATAAATTTCGATGATAAGCCGAACATATCGTGCGATCAAAAATAAATTATCCTTGCCTGTTCCAAAGTTGTATTGTGAAGTGATTCGAGATTTTTTGGTCAGGAAAAAATGTTCTACTAGGTCTGACATTGTTTATATTACACAGGGTAGATAGACGAAAACGAAACATAGAAATCGTCAATTCCAAATTCGACTGGAACTTTTGCAAACAACTTCTTTATTGTCATTTTCCAAAACTGATTTTTATATATATATATATATATATATATATATATATATATATATATGATTTATATATATATATATTATCAGTTTAAGTTCGTCAATGAAATGCTGAGCAGTTCCTGATAATGGCTCTGTTTTCTTCCATACTGGCTACCCTTCATATGATTTCACAGATACAATCTACTGAAACTGAAGAAAATCGTACTTGTTTCTGGAGTAAATATTCTTCTCAGTGATTTCAAATCGAACATATTTTCAAATTTGATAACATTGAAACTTCAAGCGTAATCCTAACTCAAAAACTCGAGATTGAATTAAAGGGCAGTTGCCTATTTCGACTCTGAACTCCCTGTTGTTAAGTGGTAACCTGTGAGTTTCGAGGTTCTTGGAAATTGATGTTTTCCGAGGGAAAATTGAGTGTAAAGAAGTTCGGGATCCCAAACTGCGCAAACTATGAACTGTTTAATCACAAACCCTTCTTCCTAAACATTCAGACGAACATAAAATTAGCCACAGTGTGAGGGTGCTCCGTTTCACATTTCGTGTTGCAGCATCTGCCATCAGGAAACAAGGTCTGTTTCAGGAGGTTATATAACTTTCGGATAGTTTATTCGATTGATTCAAATTTCAGTTTCTATAAATATATGTACCGTGTACACAGCAGTACTGAGTCTTCCTCCCGATGTCAACCTGAATTGACCTTGAGAAAGGCCTAGCATCTACTCGTATATACTACTCATATTGATAAGGGATAAGATCACTTCCTGAGTGAATGCAGATAAATTTTATGAAGGTTCAAACTGGGATCATTCGTGAAACTAGTCATTCCATTCATATTCATCCCACTGAATTATCCTTATGACAAAATAATCAATTTAACGTGACCTTGAGTGGGTGAAATGACACAGTAACCGGCTATTTTGTCAGTTCCGTCTGGTTTCGCAAGCGAAATTTATTATTACATTCGGTTCGCGTGGATGAGGATAATCAATCCTTTGAGTCTGCTAATGGGATTTGAGCGAAAGCTATAGTCAAAACTAATAAGAATCCGTTTCCCCAGCGAATACTCCACAAATAATACAGACAGCAGCCACTCTATTTGATATAATTCTGATGATAGGGACTTGGACTTCGCTAGGGGTTTACGGACAGGATATACTGTGACGGATTGTTGAGGTCAGGAGTAGTTGGATTTATTTCATCATTATGCCTCTCCTTGGTTACTGGAATACCTATCGGAAGAGCTCAGTTGGAGATTTAACTGACTATATTATTTGGAAGTCACCTATCAATGTCGTCAGAGGTAGTCGAATTTCATCAGGGAGACCTGAAAAACACGACATTAACATTTTTTTAATGATTCATGACGAATCATTCAATCTAGTTTTGCGTAAAAAGTGGAGGAAACCGAGTGAACTAGCTATTTTTTTAGTGATCCGTATTCGTATGCATTCATGTTCCAAGTAATAGGAAGGCATTTTACTGCCTTGTTGTTAATTTCCTTGCTAATGAAAGCTCCCATACATGTTTCCTAACTCAATCAACCAAACACGCCAAGGCTTTCAATTGCCAGAAAGGCCATTTGTCAATAATTTCGTTGCAATTAGATTTAGTTTCAGTTTGAATACCATGTCATCTTCTTGTCAGAACAATTCAAATTCATGAGGAATCCATATTTTAAACGCGCGTATCACCAAATGCCCTACTCGAATGCGATTCATTGTCAGGAATTAATCACAACGCTTCATGTTTCATCTAATATTATCCACCAAATATTGTGGAACGTATTTCCTGACCAGCAACAGGTAGAATATAGCATTGGTTAACCACGAAGCATAATGCGTAATCGCATGCATGGGGATTTACTTTCTGTCCGAACTGCTCCTAATACTGGAACGATAACCGTGTAATTAGATGCGAAACCATCTGCGGAAATTCATTGTCTATGTGGCACACCGTTCGTCCCATTTTCGACGAAACTGACCTCCATGTTGGGATATCCTTAATCCACTCAGATCTGAACATATAATGTCACCCCTTCCACTTCCACTATAACGGTAGGAAGCCTTCGAATGGATCAAAGTTCGAGTTTTCAATATACTTTTCGGCTTCATCTACTTCACAGGACAAAGAACGACTGTGTGCAGATAGCTGTTGGTTCACAAATGGCTCAGAAAATCTATGGAAGTTCTCTAGAGAACAGAATATATTCTTCAGACTAGGAATCTATGCAACTGCTTCACCAGCAGGAATTCACACCATCGAAGTACTTGACTCAATGATATAATAATTTATTAACGTCTGGATGCACCTTCGCTCCATTGTCCTATGAGGAGCATTGGAATGACAGTTGGAGAGGGAAAGGGTGATAGTTGTATATACGTAATGAAGACAGGTGAATTTTCACCCTCAAACAGTTGATTATCGATAAAAATGATTCATTCTTTCGATACTCACCCGGTAGCAGAAAACCTGGCGAAAGCCTGCATGATCTTGAGGCTGAGCTCCCGCTCTCTCGAATTGAACTGTAGGGACATGTTGAGGGGATGACCGAATACGTATTCGATTTCATCTCCGTGCATCACCCCCATCCATTCACCCCATAGCGACGTGCTGGTCCTCTGAAATCACAAGAAAAACTCGATTGGATTTTCTATGGTAGAAGTTGGGTAGGATTGTGAAGGGTGGAGGAAACAGTGGAGGAATGTTATAGTTCATCTGGAACTTCTGTAAATCACTGATAAGAGTGAAGGATCTCAGTTGAGAATGTTTCCATTCATGGAGAGAAAGCAAGACATATTTAGTAGCTTCTCTGTTACATGTACAGGAATTTGATCATCCAGAAGGTTAACAACCGAGCTTTCGGCGAGGTCAGGAGTACCGGAAGTATCGATGATGTTGGTAATGTTACCAGTTATTCATAGCAGATGGTATATTGATGGTATGATATTGAGGAGTGAGTTTTTCATTCAATTTCTGGAAAGAATAATCAACGTTAGTGAACGAATTTTGGAAATTTCCTCGAAATGAAAAAAAAACTCGCGGTAGTATCAGAGTCAAACACAGTGCCACCGAGCAAATGCTTTTTGCACTGATTTATCAAACCAAGGTGTACCCCACATTCTTGAATGGACGAGTATATTAATTCCATGAAAATTCTCGTAAACTTGAAAAAAATTCCTGCGATTGATTCCAAACAACCCTGTGTAGGCTAAAGAAGAATTATTATAAACTCGAAACATGTCCCAACTAATCTCCTTCAATTGAGGCCAATATAAAATTTGCTGGGACGACTTTGAGCTCACCTCTATACCCTTCTCTCTGAATTCAATTGTGTTTGCTGCGATTGTTAACAGTTCCGTAAATCGCGAATCGAGTCAGCCAAGTGACTCGAAAAGGCAAAGTTTCGCCAGTGAGACTATGAATTAATGTTCTTGGTGCGTGCTCTAATCGCGACCAGGTACTTTAATAATGAAGGCTGACAGAGGCTATCACAATTCACAATGGCCCATTATGCGGTATTTTATCAAGAACGCTATGCACACATATACATCTGGTGTTGACAAAGAAATGTCGTGCCGATAAAAAAATCTCGGCTGACTCTGCTAATGGCTGCCCTGACATTAACGATTTCAGATTTATTGTGCCTTTGTGAACTTCCAGCAAGAGAAGGTTTTCAAACATTCAATTCTACAGTACTTAATATCTAAAATATCGCCAGAGCATCTATCTCCAGTCTTAACGATATATATTTTCTCTATCTCTCTCTGACCTTGTTAAATGATTGTAACCACAGCCTCCACTTTCTTTCAAGCCAACAGAGAGAAGTGACAATATAGTTCGGAGGTCCTTTGAAGTTTGTTTCATTGAAGAATGTGGTCGATTATTGATGACAAGTGGATGAACTAAAATATTGTTTAAAGTGTCGAGCAATGCACCAGTAGTCCAGTTAAAATCAGAAATGTGTCTGAAAGTAAAACAGTAAAAATATTTTACAGTGGAATGTGTGAAGTCGCAAGAATACGGTGGAAATACCAACGACTAATTTCGCCAGTGGGTTTTCACGAGGATGACCTGATTGTTCTCATGCAGTTAGGCTCCAAAACGAAATATGAATAATCCTATCTGTCTTGCTAAAAGTCGTTTAACATGCAAAATGCACAGTCAAAGCAGAACGCCTGGAGATGCCTCGAGGAGACTCCTGTACGTATACATACACTCTGACGTTCTCTGTTGATAATAGTGGGCTTGCTCAGTGCGGTAAATTGATCTTGTCGGTTGGATGTATCTGCGCCTTCGATATTCATGTTTACAAGAAGATATCAAGCTGATAGTAGCGTGGAGGTGATGGCTCTCTATTACCTAAGCATTTTATTTTCGGATGAAGACTCGAAATTGTATCAGGGGTGATCTACTACTGGGAACTCATTTGGCATACATTCTAACTCAACTAGAAATGATAACGTTATCGTTTACTAATAGTTCACTACGAACTGTTCCTCTTTGGGTGATGCAAAGCTCATATTACTCAAGATAGCTACCTTGACGTTTGATAGATGAAGTTTGACATTTTGTCGTGTGACAGATGACACATGAAAGATGATCTTTAGGATGCCACATTTGCCAAATGATGCGAAAAAGGAAGTGAAAGCATCGTGGAAAAATGTGATCTTGACCTTGATGGGACTTGAAAAAGACATGCCAGGGTCATGTTGTTGTTACTAAGCTTGCAGCATCATTTGATCTTGAGAATGTGAGTGGGTTGGCTGCATATTCGATATCTACTTTAGTCAGTTGCACATTGATGCATTCACCAGATTCTCTGTATACTCTGTATGTTTTGGCGAGAATGGCCACGTCAGAAAACATTTACGGTAGAGTGCGTGTAGGAAATGACCGAAAACGACCTAATTCGTTTCTAGTGGCATCGGAGACGTTAATAGATGTGTTTATAGCCTGTCCGGTGTCTATTCGACAGACGCATTGCTCCCAATGGACTTTCAGTCCCAGTTCCTCGCGATAATACAGTCAAATACACGTGAACTGAAATTCAATCTGAAAAAATCCATACTCGCTGACGATCAGTTTGTCAACATTTGAAAACAATTGAGTATTGAACGAGAATGATTATAAAAAATCCCACAATTCAATGAACTGTATTAGATTTACAGGGTGACTATGTCCTTGTCACCTATTGAGCAATCAGAGGATCTTGTTTACACTCCATTAGATCAATTGTAAACATTCCCACTACGAGGTGGCAAAGTCGTGAAAGTGTTTTTCTACATCTTGCTATCCCTCAGACAGTTGGCAACACTGGAGGATTGCGCATGTTTAGGTGCATCGACACGTTTTTGAAGGGGAAATATCGTTCCGCTGTAAAATGGCGCTACTTTGCAGGATTCACTTTGGATCAATACCATGAATTGATTCGAATTGGTCTAATATGTGGGGACTTTTCCTCTAAAGGCTCACTACATTTTCAGGTAGATTGCCTGTATCAGTACGAAATGATGGTGAACGCAGTTTGGAGACTGTTGACATTCACCATGGAATGTCAACTTCGGTGATCTCGGTCTCCGACAGTAACATATAGATACAAACGATCGTTTGAGTGCTATTCACCAAGCTCTAGGCATTCACGGAAGCCATAAAATACTCCATATAAGGGTCTAGACGTATCATTTTCTCGGTCTCCCCCCATCCTGATTCCCACCTTAACGAGAGAAAACGTGTTGGCTGAACCGCTTGGATGAGAGCATACAATGAAAAAGTGAAACAATATGGTATATATGGTGAATTGTAGCGTCAAACAATCTCCCGAGACCGAGCGAGTCAAGTTCCCAGACAGCCGAGTCGTCTGGATGTGTAGCAATTTCTCGAGGTGCATAAGTGGTTGAGAAATTCCCCCATAATGTGAATTCCCCGAGCGGGATTTAGTGAGAGCTCCGTTCCAGCAAGTGCTCGAATTGATGGAATTATAGACGCCGTCTGCTCTATGAATTACCGATGATCGGAAAACTGAGGACATATCAGCTATAGCGATGGAAATTTTTCTGAATATCTCACATTTCGTTTCCATTTGTTTGGGATGCACTGGTTCGATTCCTCAGCCAATAGCACGAAGATGCTGATATTGGTCTCACTCTCGCACCAGTGGCGGCTCGTGATCCTTTCAACAAAGGAGGCTGAATGAGAAATATGAAGTGATGAACTTCCACTGAGCCAATTAGTTTACCAATCAGTAGCACATCCACATGATCAGCATAAGTAACTATTGCCCAGAACGAACCGAAGGGGAGGTGTATAGTGGTATCGTAACGAAATAATATCCTGATTCATGACCTAGTTTGCGAAACCAAGAAATGAACATTTCGATCCAACCGTCTGCTTTGTTTTGAGGAGGCTCAGCCTCCGTTGCCTCCTCTGAGGAGCCGCCACTGCCTCGCACTCTTTCCAGTTTATTTTCGTTTCGTGAACTTTGTCAGTTAACATATTTGGCTTGAGATCGATGAATGAGCAGCTTCTGAAATCGCCTAATTAGTTTGCGAAATGAAACTAAAGATGATATCTGGACGATTGGAATAGTTGCCAAAATATGAAGAGAACTTTCTTCATGTTGTTCTTGCTTCGAACTCATAGTGTTTTTCGTCTTACTATGTTTCTGAATCAGAATGGGAGTGACTTCTGGACGATATTGAGTCGAAAAGATGCCTCGTCGATTCATGACTCTTTATGTATCATCAACTATTTGGTTCAGATTACATCCTCGCACTTGGTAGCTTTCAATGTATTCATTGCTTCGATGAAAATGCTTACAATTTCTGAATTTCGTCATCGTAACTATGCAAAATTTTGGTTCCCATTTCTACAGATCTGCAGACCAGGATATCCCTGCCTGATGGAATCTCGAAAATGTAAGTAGTAATATTATAATTAGCCTTCGGTGAACGTTGATTATTTTGACGCTTATGCTCCGAACCCATTCTATGCAATCTTCCACCTCATGAGGATCGTAAAAATGACCATTCGAATATGACAGCATGATGGAGCGGACGGTCGATTCTCAAATAATATACTGACCTAATGATGAACCGTACTCCAATCAAGATGTTGTTATCAACGACATTGCAAGCCCAGCTCATGAATGCACAGAGTCGTCAAGACCAAACGACAAATCTTGATAGATCTCAAGAAGAGAATTGAGAATCTCCTGTAGTATCTTATCCTATATTTTTCTGATATCTTCGAAACCTCTGGGAAATTTTTGGTTCCACACATTCGCCTACACTGTATATTCATTCAGACATTTGTGTGATGAATAATTATATCCAAATATTCATTTCATGCTACAAACATCGTCAGCGGTCGCAATGAAACTATGCATGCAGTCGATCTTGAATCGTTCATGACAACATTGTTTGTTCAAATTTATGGTAAATTCACGGAAAAATGATTTCCACAATCACTTTCCACTCGCAAAAACGCGCATATTTACACTGAGAGTCGACTCAACGGCCATTCGACATGCGATATCCGTGTTGAATGGAACGGATCCCTTGTATTTTTAATTGAAATTATGAAAAACAAGTTTGAACAAATTTAATTATGCCTACTGCCACCGGCGGCGCTCGGCACAGCTCAGAGAGGCACACGCGATTCCTCACCGGTAATTTTTTTAATTGCCCGACTGAGTGTTGATGGCACGTGAACGAACAACTCAACTAGAAGGCTGTACCGATCTCGCTTGAATCTTCTCAGCCACAGCCGACCCTACAATACAAGCCAGGGAGTAAATTTGGCAATATTACCGTAATGGGCATGTTTGGCAGAAACATTTGTTTTATTATTCGATAGTCTAGTTTTCTGACATCTGCTGTTTCTCTCTGAGTGCTTCCTACGTTGTTTGGATGATTCTATTGAAATTCTTCATTTTGATATTAGCAACGTCAACCTCGAAAAGAGACGAAATGGTAGAGTAAACAATCGACATTCATGAGAAAATTACTCATTCGTCACGACAAATGTATCTATTAGTTATGTCTGTCACCTTCATATACTTTCTGGCAAAGACAACTGAATACCTACTCTTGTGTAAACACAGAAGAGAACCAAGGAGACGACCTAACCTCAAAATTCCTGGGGAAATACCATTTTTCATGTAACGGAAACGATTAAAATATATCTTATCACCCTTATGATCGAGTGTTGTTGTTTTCGGTGTTATGATCACGGCTCTGAAGAACTTGAGTTCGTCGATACTCACATGCGTGAAATAGTAGTAGTACACCTTCATTCCTCTTTCGGCTGCTAACTCTGCGAAGTCGTTCGTGGGACAGATGAAGAAATAGTCGCCCACCACGTCGCCTATCATTTTCTGATTGAGATAACCGTCGTGAACGTGCTCCCAGTTAGTATACTGAAAAATAATGAATGACATTTTAGTAGCGAGCATTTCAAGTGCGGCGAAACGAGTGTCCAGTTCAGTCCATACCTTAGTGACATGCTATACTTTTTCTACGACATGAATTATTGAACAATTGAAATCAAACGTTGACCATTGTTGATTTGTGCACCATTCAGTGCGGTACTATGAGAGAAACATACTTAGAAGTCTATTTTGACAATTATATATTTTCCGATTGTGTTTGATTGTCCAAAAGCCGATAAATTATGGATTGTCATTTCGACAATCGATCTGCACCTTATAGGAGTTGGTCTGGACACTCATTCAACTCCTGACAAATTTCATGTTATGAGGAAGGTATCGATTATTTCTATTACTGTGATTGTAATCCAATTAATAATTTACCTGGAAGACGATTGCATCACGTTCCAACCTACTCATATTCTTGAATATCGTGTCTATGATATCGTGATATTTCTCTCTCTGTAGAAAACTGGGTCCGTCTTTCTCGAAGAAATCGATGAAATCGTATAAGAGGAAATAAGTTCCTGAAAAAAAAACAATAGTGAGAATCCAATTTCATATTGCTCCTTCAACGATATGATTCGTAATAGGGATAACCTATGAGGGTCAATCCAAAGCTACTATATAAACAAGCCTGGAATCGAACCGACTTGGCAACACTGGCGTAGTCCCACTTTGGCACCACTAACTGATGAGTCCCGTTAGATGATATTCAGTTCGAAATCGTCTGAAACACGGATCTCAAAAAAGTACAAACTGTGTGTTGAAAGATGTAATATATGTTCGATATTAATAATTTATCATCTATATTTAGTTCGATAAGTAAGCCAAATGAGAATGAGGAAAAAATACTATAGACTTGGAATACGGCTTATAAACTACTGGAAATTGTGAATACTATTGATTCAGTCGAATGGGTTGGGGGATTTTTGAGGTGTTGCCATTTGTACTTCCAGACTTGTTAAAGTGGTGGCTGTGGACATCATTTTCTCATGTTCATTCTGACATGAACTAGAGTAGAAATACCCAAGAGATCACGCCAATTTTATGATATTTCGGTATGAGAACACGAAAGAATAAGAATATTATACGATTTATCGTCCTCAAACCAAAAATTAATGTCACAAATCATGTTCTCCATGCACCGCCACATAAAAGTTTCCAACGTTTGCATAGTATTCCAGCTTTTTATTTGCTCCCGACCTATTTACCCCTGATATCCGTGAGTTTGTTGCCTACTACATTAAATTATTGAAAAACTTTGGATTCTCGTGAAACTTATCTTATCAAAGTTTCATAAAGAGCAGCTTTAGAATCAATTTAATTTCACGCGATTAAACTTATCTATCACTTTCCACAGCGGAGACTTTTTACAGTTAGTTGAATACTCTTGAAACGAATTATAATGCTCCAGAGATTATTTGAGCCCCAATCCGGAAGGCATTTTCCTGGAAATGTCTCGACATATAATCAGTGATTGTTTTATTTTTCTTGTTGCAGTAGAAACACTTCCCGGAAGATTGAGAGAGTAGTTTTCCTCAGCTTTCTGTACGGCCCGTTCCACATTATCTTGTTGAAGTAATGAAAATTCAATAACGATTTCTCAACTCTTTCTGAGATTCAAATTTATCAACTCAGCTCTCCAGTTATTGTTCATATTGAAGCATTCCGTTCACATTAGTGTTTCCAATAATAAATATATTTCATCAATCAATATGACATATGTCATACATATCATTTGTCATGAATTTCATCTATCATACATGTCATTTGTCATACATGTCAACTGTCACACATGACAACTGTCATACGAAGAATAAAAAGCATTAGTCGACTTTTTCGACATCGTTTCCGAATATGCTCGTATAGTGTTGCCCCGAAATATTAATTCGTCTGTGCAGTTTTCCGAGTATACAGGTGGTTAAATCTCAAATCGCACCTCCTGTAATGCAGGTACATAAATCATGGATATAAGTATTTCCGGCGGAGGGGGCCGTGATATAAATAGCTGACAAGTTATCGATCTTCGCTTGTCTTTGCTGGAGTAATGATAAAACAAATGCGTCGCCTTAGAGATAGAGTGAGTGGATGTATTTATAATTGGGGTGGATAAGACTAGGAAATGGGACATATTGTTTCGTTGATGGCGTTCATGAAAGAACAGTATAATATTGATATTTCTATCAATATTCTGACAATGTTCCATCATGGTTTGATCTGAAAACTGTATCAAGTCAAATCATCAAAATCAAGGAATCGGTTTACACATAGCCAGTGAGGTTCGGATACATGAAGATTATATCATTTCATAGGTAAGTTACTGAATAGTGTTGAAAATAGTCAAATCGACCCTAGTTCGCGCCTAGAGAAAGACTGAGGAATCTAACCAATCAAACGAGAGAGACGCAACCAGCAGTGATCAGCTGACTGTAGGCAAAATTGCACCTTTCTTTCTTGCATCTAGTAGAGAAAACATATTATCATATCTTTCCTCAGACCCTTCAGAAGTTATGTTCAAGTATATACCAGGTGATTCAACATTGAATGTCGACCAACAGTAACTAAGGCGTTCCTCAACCTATTCACTGCGATCAGTTCCTTAACATTGTCTTCAACCAGGAAACCATCCTCGACATTTTCGATGCTCTATATACTATTGTGAATAGTTCTAGAAACAATATAGTATATCTATAGTATTCCGTACAATCCCCAAAAGGGTCAAGCGTCATTCGAACACATCATACACCTTGTATTTTTTCTTACACCATTTTGAATCCCGCTGAAAAACAAAGTGAGTTGATTACATGAATTCCCGTATCCATTGAGAAATAACTAAGTTGAAGTGGAGGGACGCTCGTTGTAATTCATCTGGTATAAACCAAATTGCGATGTTTTGAGCTCCCCTTATGTTCGAGAGGCAACTCTTTGGGGATTTTCGATTATCAGCGCCGCATTTGTCGGAAAAACTGGAAACGACTACGACTGGGGCGGAACTTTTGACTTTTCGTAAGAACCTTAACCAAAAACTTTCCTTAATTCCCGATATACAAGAGAGAGTTTGTCAACTTCGCGATCGATACCTATACCGATGGTTTCATCAAATACGCTGTAGAATTTAGGCACTCGTATGAGACAGACTTGTTTCATCTAGCAGATAGGTTTTCTCTCATGATGAGAGTGACATTTCTAGTTCGATGACGATGATGAAAAAAAAAAACTGAAAAAGTAGCACCTACTGAAGATACGTCTCAGAAGCTTGCTAAAATATCATGAGTTATAGTTATTTTCTCGTCTTCCAACTATCATTATTACATTTATGTCATGTAGCATATTGTAGCATGTAGATAATCATTCAGATAACACCGAAATACCAATGACGAAGCTGCATATTCTCCCTTCCTTCTTCTTTTCGAACTGTTCTGGTGTGCCAGAATTATCTTCTCAAGGATGATGTTGAAGTTGAGGAAGCTCCTGACATGTTGATCTTGCGATGTAATACAGTTTCATCAAAAATTTAAATAACAAAGTCAAATGGTAGAGCAACGCAAAGTCTCGAACTGCAGCTCCCTGGTTCGAATCCAGTAGCGGTGAATTTTTTTATTCAACTGTCGGACGAGTGTTCTAACTGAAGATGAAGTGATAAATTTGATAATTCATAATCAACTTCCATCGATGAGATGATTGAGAACTATTATGGTTTTGGGCAAATCTTTCTGAAAGTCGTAGGGAAAGCTTAGATTTGGGTACATTTTCATCCTCAAGAATAGTCATCATAACACGCTCATTGATAAGTACATACTCCTCACGGAGAAGTTGAGTTACATTCCGAAAATCTGATTTGGAAAAAAATTAAATCCCGAAAAGTAGGTAAGTGAAGTGAATTTTCAGTTATTTTGAAACATTTCATGTCAGATTCAAAATACGGCGATACATACTTGTGTACTTGTGAATTCTGTTATCGAAAAGAGTTTGTCTGTTTGGATCGATTAAACTCGGGCGAGAACTATCAAATCCGATTGGAGGTTATCGAATTCAGAAGTTTTCTTTCAGTCAGTAGGATTCACGTTCGAAGTATCTTGAGAAATAGGGAGAGATTATTGAACTTCTACATCGAGTTGCATAACTTGTTCATTTACAACGAATTTGTTATGTCAACTCTAGAAGAGTATTCATAAACCACATGATTCTCGATAAAATGTTAGAAAAGAACAATTCTGAGTTTGGAACATTGAAAAAAAAAAAACATCTGACGAAATAAAAGGCAAAAAAAAATCTTTCCGAAAATGTAGAACTATATAGCCAATCGAATGAATTTTCTTGAAAAATTACCATGCCGACTAATCAAAATTTGAAAACAATATGTACAGATATCAATCAGCTGGTTATTATTTTCCCCAACTGAATAGGGTAATCACCCTGTATAAGGAGAGTTTAATTTTTCTCTGTGCATATTTTAAGCAAAATTTGAATTTGCTGAAAACATACCTCAAATCAACTCCACCCTTGTATATCGTAGACACCAAGAATCCACCCTGGTAAATTTTCAGAAAAATATGCGATTTTCCACCTAACGCTTTCAGGTCAAAAAATTCGTTTCAGCCCCCGTATTCTCACCCCGTCTGGTCTTACCATTCTGAAACAACATTGGGAAGTTCAGAATTGATGTGACCTTCAAAATGACCCCAAAAAAACATCAACTTGGCATGAATTTCCAAGCGTTATAGAAATTGCTATCAGACCCCTCCCATACCGTTACACAACGTAAACGTTAAAATCAACAACGTTACCGTCAAATATTTCCGATGTTGAGAATTATCGCAGTAGAGAAGGCATAGTGTACAACTCCCACCGTACTGACCTGTGTGATCGTATGTCGGCCACTGGCGCATTGTATCCCTCATTCCTCGTATACAATGCCAGAGCGAAATATAGTTATCGCAAACGGACCGAGAGAGTACAGCTCGGGAAAACTCACTTTTTGCCTTTTCTCCATCCACTCTTGGATTTCCTCTCACGTTCCGGAAGCCACATAAAATCTAATTGAAGTAATGCACAGGGCGACAAGCAATCAAATACTCTCCTTTCGCAATTACGACGCGTATCTCCAAGAAAATCTCGAGCAGAATAGGTCGAATGCACGACTGATGGATAACGGAAATGAGGATTCCGTCCGCTTTCTTTTTCGAAAAATAAATCTCTCCGATATACTTGTTGGACCAAGAAATTGATTCGACTATGGAGGGTGTTTGTAGCGAGATTGTTACACTCGAATTTCGAACTTCAATTTATTGTTTCTCAGGGACAAAAAACTCATACTGAGCGATTGAAAGCAGGAACACTCAACACGAATCGAAGCACTTTCATCTTCCACTTCTTGATCCATAAATTATCGAGATCAAGGAATCGGTATACACATAGCCTCCCGTGAACTTAACGTAGAATTATCTCTTCTAACTCTTGGCACCATCATTTGCCATAGAAATAAACATATTGAAAATTAATCGTCTGTTGACTGTTTCATGCAACCGACCCTAAGATTCACAAAATGATCGACCTGATCTTTTTGCACACCGAATTTAGGTTTAGTTTAGATTTAGTTAATGTATAACATTTAGATTCATGATGATTCCATTGCATCACTCATATTGAAACAAGCTCCTCCATTTATTCACATATTCACGAAACCTACTTTCCACCCTATATATAGAGAAGACCTACGGTGCACCAGGTGAGACTTTGAATTAACTTAAATGGACGGCTGCCATTGTACATAGTTCAAACAAAGACATTTTTGGTCCTTCGAGCCGGATCATTTGATCTGTATCGTTTGTATCATTATTGATAGTATTATATACATATTTGTTATACTTCATAATGATTCGTGAAGGAATTCAGAAACTTGTTTCAATATAAGTTCTCATGCGCCGCTCATCGCAAAGTTTTTGTTCACACTCTTTGTGCGCACTCACTCGAAGATTTTTTAGTGTATGGACATTTAGGGATTCATTTCTGTTCAATGAAAATCAGTGTTTTTGGATAATCCATCTGAATTAGAAAACCTATCAAATAATAACTCTCAAAGTTTATAATCGGTTTTTTTATACCCCTATTCGAAATACCTCACAAGCATATTGTTCTCTCCTAATCATAAAAACGGTTGAATTGTTTTTTTTCCATTCTGAACCTGCTGTTTTGCTCTATCAGAATTTCATTGACGCTAATACAGTCGTACTCATGAGTGGTGCTTACGATAAATTACTTTTGGAAATTGAAATATCATCAATTATCATAGTTTCCTCCGTGCCTCCCCCTCTATTGTTCTCTCCTTCAATATGGCTAATGTTGCAAAAATGAAACAATTACGTGTAGAGGACCAACAATCACTAAGCCTTTACAACTTCCTCCTTTGTCAAGAAAAAAGAATAAAACTTATCCCTGACTAGACTCGCTGAAACAATTGCTAACAAATCAGAATGCATCATCTTTAGCCAACCGAAACCCCTGAAGAGTCTATATGACTATCATTCGACTTATAGAATGATATATGTACTCGTTTCTTTCACACAAAATTTCGGTACTAGCAGGAATTTTGGTCGCTAGCCATTCGGCATATTGTATTTTATAATCGGAGTCTGCCTGTTTGGAGTCTGTTTGTTGGTTTGGAGGTCGTGAAAGTTTTTGTTGTATTGAACTATTCCGAAATGCTCACCAGATCTTCGTTCACAGCACTGACCTGTTTCGTCTTGCACCCTTAACACCATTAGATGATATTGAGAGTCCAGAGGGGAAGACGATATGAAACTAACATCCACGAAGGATGGGTTCGTTGAGGTGGAGAAGAAAACAAGGTTGGTGCCAAGACAGATCCTTGTAGAACGATAGCCCTCCTCGGAAGGGTGATAAGCATAGAAAATTGAATGATTTCCTCGAAAAGATATTCATGAAAATAGAATTGTTCATTCTCTAACAGATATTTCCAATTCACAGGGATGATTATAGATGATTTGATAATCCTGCTGTCTTCCTCCACAAACGTGCCATATATCTCTTGGATTCGATAATCCGTCAGCTCCATTACCAGAATCCAGATAATCAGGTTCCGAAATATCATTACTATATTCGGATCGCAGTACTGATTAGTACGTCTGATTATTGAACACGATTAACTGTGCTATGCCTGCACATCTAGTGCACAGGTGATTCGTTCAGAATTGCAACTGGAGTGAGGACATGTGTGGAAATGGAATTAATTCGGGATGTGAATGCGGTTGATGAATGTTTCACAGTTATGAGCAGAATGCCTTATCGAGCTGCTTGCTCGAAGGTATGACAGGATGTAGAACTATCTAGATATCAGAATGCTCCAATTATTGCTACAACTCTGTCCACACCATCGTGAGAATCAGCAAACGTAGTTCTAGTTGCTCTCCAGATATTTTCATATGCTTCTTCGTATTTATCCAGTTATTAACCACTGCAAGAAAAATCCGTGAAGGATTCCAAACATTGTGGCTGCTAATGTACTAACATCAGCTTTCAATGATCTCGTTGTGGTCCCAGGAGTATGAACTGATATTTCCTACAGCTACATCTCAGAGTCACATCTATTTACAACACGAGAGGTTCGAAAGGTTTCGAGCTCGAGAATGTAGAGATTCCTCAATCTCTGGTAGGGGTGACCAGCTTGAGCTCGTCTATTTCGTCCACCTGGAATCGCTCTATGATGATCTAGACGGTTCAATGCGAAGTTAGCTGAAATCTGGACTTATCAACAGTACTCCAGGACAGGTCAAATTTGCTCTTAGTAGATGATGAGGAGCTGCTGGGTTGTCAAGTACCTCTTTTGCACGGAAGTTTTTGAGGAACAGCTCTAGCAATGAACCTCGCATGGTCGTCGAGTGCTGTTCGTATCGTCGTCATACTGACCATAGAAATTGATAACTTCATAGGAATAGTGGTACTTGACATCGTCTTGTTGGGCATGGGCATTCTGAAGATATGAGTTTGAGTTTTCGTTTCATGAGATATCTATCTCAAAACTATCACAGAGTCTTCATTCTCAGTAAAAACTTCTTTTCTGGACTCATTGAACGATCTAGAGGAAAAGGTGATACAAAGTGTGTCGTCAAATTGATGAATATTGGCAAGCTGAATACACATGTATGAAGTAAAGAGGAAAACAAACATGGAATTCAACTCATGTTCCTTTTTACTTTGGACTTATGTTTTATCAATGTTGGCCTCGATAGTTAGATACACCTTGTAGCTAGCCATCGATCAATATCGAAGTCTGTACAACAGGTAGTGGCCTAGTAGCCTGATGGATATCACGTTCAATTGTTTGACCCTGAAATTGGGGTAGGGGAGAAAATGTATCCTGCTAGACGTGGAAACAAGGTTAGAAATAACTTTGATATTGATCACTCGCCAGAAACCGGAATTGATGTTGTTTTCGCAACTGACATTACCTTCGAGCTGTGCTGTCTGTGAGCAGTTTACTCAGGAATGAAAGAATATTAGGATGATATACTCAAGTAGATTACACTAGTGTTTCTTTTTTATTTTTCATAGAGTCCAAGCATGGGCGTAGCCAGAGTTCACTTCTTTCTCAGAGACGAATTTCAGCTCTGCCCAATCTCGTGCTCGATTGTTTTCTATGTTCAGAGCAATTCAAATTACTGTAAGTGATGAGTCCTGAAAATTTTTTGGTGAATGATGAATCTGCAAAATATTTTGGAAACTACTCAGTAGTACTACTTAGATCACGTGATGACATTGGAGGAGGAAACTGTCTCCTGGGTGCTAAGCAGCGAAGGTTTTTCCCACATGACTCACATTTTTCTGCTGCAAAGATATCTCGTCTCTGTCATTGAATAAAATCTGGGCATCCACATATCGGGCAGTATATTTATCCTACAAGAGCGAGCTTTAAGATACACTTGCGAAGCAAACATCATCAACAATAAAGAAAATATAGAACTGAGTTCGGCTCTTGATCAAACTATCACTATCTGCAGAATGCAAAATGAAGATTCATTTAGAATGGGTGTATAATTTATGAACCATCTTCCAAACAATATGAGAGACATCAAATCATCCACAAAATTCAGAAAAGCGCTGAAATATTTATTGACGGATAGATCCTTTTATAGTTTGAATTACTTTTTATCGATCCACTGATCCAGTGATATCATTATACTGGTGAATGCGTGTAATCAACTGTATCGTGTTTTAATTTCATTGTGTATTAATCTATAATTGTGTTTTCACCTCGTATATCATGCTTGGCGATGATGATTTCTTCATGTAACAATGAAGTTCAGTTCAAGTTGTCCCTCTTTCTCTCTCTGGCTCTCTCTCTCTTTCATTACCTTGAGAAGCAAGAGAGCCCCTTGAGATGCCCCGAACTTTCAAAGTTTTTCTCTGAGAGACGAGATGGAATGGCAATAGGCAAACATTTTGATTTATAATAGCGAGCCTGCTCTCATCCGTCTGCCGTCCATTTCCTTTCCAGCCTCAGATGTGTTCTCCATCAATTATCCGGGATATGCATAAGGACCTTTCTGGTTAGCGAGAGCGGTTGCAGATGACGAGGGTTTTCGAAATCGACATTGACCCCGCGATTTGAATTCGCAGGGTTTTACTTCGAACCGAGAGATATCCAAATGGAATACTGGGTGGCGAGCCAAAAAAACGATACTATCAGGAATGGGGCAACATCTCAAGCATATATTATAATCAAAATATCTCGGAATTGAGAATTTGAGTCGACAGAACTTTTTACTACACTCGAGATCACTGCATTCAAGCATTGAAAACGCTGTGGAAATATAAAAGGTACACTCAACATGTCCTCTAGGTTAATCTTTCACAACCTTCTTGAATACGCGAAACCTTCACAAGACCCTTCCAGTGTCGGTGATCTCGAAGGAGACGTATCATTTTTTTCCTCTCAAGACTATACTGATCCAGAAGAAAGAGGATCCATTGAGCCTGTTCCAAAAAATAACCAATATGATGATTTCAGGTAGCACTTTCCCTATGTTGCCGTCACTTCCAACCAACATCACTATCATGGGACGACCAGGTGAGATCTATTGGGAGAACTGCTTCACAAACACTCTTGACCTTCTGTTCCGTTCGAAGAGGTACTTCACATGAATAAATTATTGAAATATGAACGAGCGAAACTATGAGAAGTTTTCGGGGATCACGATCCAGAAGTTGGAAATCTTGCTGTATATGAATATATGAAATATTCAGGAATATACTCAGTTAACAGGGTGGTTATAAAATAGTAGTTTGGGTCAAGAGTACAATAAAAAAAAAAAAAATTAAATCTACAGGTCTCACGAGTGTATTTTCGTTCGTTCGAATCATTCTGCGGTTAGTTCCTATACGCTGGGCTCCAATTCTTTTTTCAATCACTCGAAACTGCCGTAATAAATACACTGGATATCCGACGGATCCATTATAGGTCGCTCGTTTCCCTTCCAATCCAGAGCTGGATTGAGCTACTCGAACGCCCTATGCCCTAGAACCTGGTGTGAACTACTACTTCGTCAATCACCTGAAATACGCGCCTACATTATCTCTCTCACTTTTGGATATCTATAGTATCAGTCCAGAAGGTTTTGACGGTATACACAATCGGTTGAATTCGTCGGAAAATTTTATTCTTGATAAAAGTTAATGCATTGTAGAAAACTTACACATTTATCGTCAAATTTCTTTGTTCTAAATTTCAGAACGGTATTCAAGGGAGAACAAAACATTGGAACTGTGATTGATTGTAGACATTATCAGAAGAGTTCATTCAGAATAGTTGTTTATGATTGGAAATAATATTCATATTTCAAACCACAGCCGCGCAATAAAAAATATTCACATTGTAGTAAACAAAATGGAATGCTGGAAATAAGGCACCAATTGGGAATGTTTGATATCCGCCATTCATGTGATATCATTGAGTATCTATACAGAAACAATCGGCATAGAACAATTATTCGTGATAACTCTGAAAAAATTTTTTCACTGAGAAAGTGCACAACTATTGACTCACATATCATTCGAATAAATTATTATCATCAATGATGTATAATACAACTGAAATACAGAAAATGAAATATAATGTGAACTATCATAGCTAGGTACATTTTATCGATATCATGGTCATGAGCATCTAAAAGACGAAATAAGTCAACATATCTTTGGAAACCGTGCTTTCGCTCATATTACATGACACTTTGGGTCAACTGTATGCAAGGAGAAGCTTTCTGCGATTATTTTTTTGTAATCACCAACTTAAACTAGTGTTCGTAGAAAAAAGAATCTCGATCCCTTACGAACAACAGCTCATCGAAATGTCGTCGAGAAGATCTCCAAGAAATAGAAAATTCGGCTAATACGGCACTGTGCTGACCGACTCTCTGGAGACCCTTTCTCTTTTATCCTCCTTTCTATCGGCTAGGTAAATGTCATCTTTTCGATCGATTCCTTTTCGCTGTCCACCCGATTCGACGGAAAACCAATAAGAGGTTTGGCAAAAACGCAAAGACCATCGAAGCCCCATTCGATGGCTATGATCGACAGATAATGCGATCGCATTGTATTCCGCGGATGACCATTAAAAGTTGGGAGTTTTCGGAAGTTCCTGAACATAAAACGACTTCTTTTTTTGTTAGCTGTCGATCTCTTTTAGACTCGTTAGCCGAGGGTCGAATCGAAAGTTTTCCCAACGAAGGTTATTATAACAGTTGATGACCACACAGTTCGTTCGAACAGATTTTTTTCAATTGGCACCCCATTTTGCTTATTTACAGTACGCCTCAGCGATTTTGAATCCAACTTTCGAAAACGCTCGTATTATGAAGACACCACGGCTACATCAACCGACCCGACTATCACCCGATGTAACATCGGAACATCCCCCAAAAAACCTATATATGTCAACTTGTTGATTATTGATCTGACAGGAGTACCTTGCAACGTAAAATAAAATATTACTAACAAATGTTTGGCGATCAAAATTTACTAATGAAATAAAATAGCGTAAAGTATTGATGGATAAATGAAAACTTCAAAACACTTGCTATATTCGAGCACTCTGGCTATGCCGTCGTGAAGAAAACGAACAGATTTAATAACGTGAAACTTCGGGCCATTACAATATTCACAATTGAAAATTCTTGGGAAATTTCCTTATTTATCAGGCCATACGTATCCATGTCTGCCACATTCATAGATTCTGACAGACAACAATATTCAAAACACTCAATACGGATCGATAATGGATCCAATGATAGATGCGTTAATATTTTTGCAAGTATTCAAGGAAAAATATTTCACATGTCCCGACAAAATTTTGATAATGATATCGTTGTGAGGACCATTTCGATGTAACTCATGCGAATTCTTTTTTCGGACAGTTTGGCAGCGTTGATGAAAGTCATCCCTATTGGTCTCTCCGAAAGTCGAAGATGTGCTATTGATAGTTCGGAAAATTACTTCTCTATTTCAATTTGACTTTTGTATAGTGCTGTAATTTGGGTTCGAAAATGAAGTAAAATGAAGTATATAAAGTAATGAAGAATAAAGTAACTGTTTTCCAACGACTTGATTCGAATGAGACGATTCGGTGAGTCTACGAATGCCGAAATCAGTCGAATTGTCAATACCTGTACTACTAATACAGTTACGACGCAATCATCAATCTGGCGACAATTTTCTAATATGTTTTTTTATTCAATACATTGTCCTGCCGAATTACACTCGATGTTTGTATCGACATCGGATAAATTCCCCACTTTCGGTGTCTCGTTTTTAATAGCTGACAGTTTTTATCGTCTAATTGCTAGTCAACAGTTTCCCATTGAATTATTTCCAATACCCCCATCATTTCTCGGAAATGTAATGATCCATGGAATAATCGAAATAAATGAAAAAAAAAAAATAATCTCTTGTGAATTTCATAGATTCAATGACAACCCAACCATGTGTTGATGCGCCTAAATGTAGACGCTTCCTCTTGAACAAACATCGAATCCACTTTTCCTCGTGAATGTTTAAAGATCTCACTCACGTGGCGGGCGTTCGTGGCGCTTTCCTTTAATCCAATTTTTCCGCAGCCGAATTGTTGATTCGTGAACAATCCTCGCGAGCGCTTTCCATTTTCCGTTCCGCCGTTTTTTGTACCGGAAACGGATGGAAGTTTTTTTTCGGCTCGAGTTTTCGCAAACATCTGCGGATAAGCGTAACAGGTGAAAAGTAGACGAGCTCCGTAACGATGTAAACACTTTTGAAATCATTTTCATCCCGTCGTAAATCTCGACGACGCGCAAACACCCGTACCAAGTGGTCTCGGAAAACTGCTCCGGAGAAAATGATGAATAATATCTCGAAATAAGTGGACGGGCTTAATCGAAAAACCAGCGATTTCGTCAGCCTTCTTTATCTCACAAGCCATGCTGAGAGAGAAGTGACAAGGTCTCCTAACGTTTGTTCATTCCTCGTCGATTTTTGAAGAGTTGATGTGATTTATGTGAAATATTGTTGAAAGTGTGCTCATAATAATAATGATAATAATAATAATAATGATACTTTAGGGATACTTAAGTGACATGCAAGAACATGTTCAAAATTTGTCAGACAAGATAACTTGATAGTTTTAAAAGAGTTCATGTTACAAAATATAAAAACACATACTTCAAATATATACAAAGGCGGTAAAGTTGAAATTTCATAAGATTTAAAGAAACTCCGACAACTAGTAGTACGAGACACACCAGTGATACAACGGATGAAGATGAATACATCATTAAAAAAAAAGGAAAGTAGTGCAAAATTGAAGAGTGCGATCGAGCTACTATCTACTAGGCCAACACAAAGATGCCGGGTCGATGTTTTGAAATAGGATTTACCGGGTGCTCCATTGACGTCAGATAGTGGCTGTATCATTAGGATCACATCTTTTCACCCCGTATGGCATAAATTTCACTCCGACAAAAATCATTAGTCCGGAGGAAAACTACTATTGATAAACGAAACGAAAACAAATAAAATAGTGAACGGAAATATAATTGGAGAACAAATCAAGGATAATACTTAGTTTGTTCCTTTCTGAATATTTCAGTACTTCCCAAACTTTATCGGTTCGTGAAATCATCTCGATAAATACAATTCTCGCTCATAATACTATGGAAAATTTTCTTATGGACCTTTGACTCAATCCAATCGCATTGTGGTAACACCACTCGTCTAGCGGACTCGATCTTGTTGATTTCTCACAGTTAGGCAACCACCTTGTATTTCGTGAGTATAGGAATGCCATTTTTCTGCTGCATGCCTCGCCAGAAGTGAACGTCTCGAAAGATTAATTTTCCCTCCTGTTCGGTTCAGGTGTTTATACAAAGGCTTGTTGGATGTTTTCGAGGGATTCCAAGAGAAAAACATCAGTTCGAGGAAAACAAGGATAGGAGGAAGGGGAACACCACTGTTGGGTTCGAAATGATGTTTTTCCAAAAATGTATCTTGTGTTTGTACTCCACTGTTATGACTTTCATCAACATCATTCGGATCAAAAATCAGAAATGGTGATTTTGAAACCGCGGCCTATAAATGTAGTCTGCTCAGTAATTCAAGAAGAGAATATGAATTTATACTTTGTGTAGTATTAGTGCTTCTTATTAGTTATCAGTACATCAATATTTCTTTGACTCCTTCACGATGAAAATGGAATTGGCTATTTCATTGTGTGGAACAATTGGAAATAAAATAATATGGATGATTTCATCGACAAAATCTATAATGAAAACAATCAGTCCTTAGATTATATCATATAAATCAATCAATCCATCGATGTTGATGTTGATAATTTGATCCATTGTGATATCTACCAACCGAATTCAATTCATATGACTATAATAACTCCAATTATATTCATGATTTTAGTGTGGAAAACATGACATTACATTTGACAGTATTCAGTACTAATCTGTTATTTTGACATAGGTTGTCATCCTAGGTTGACAATCATCAATGTGATCCACGCAACCAAGGTGGATATAGGATGGTGAAATAACTCTTCAATTGTTTCTTTCCAAAACATGTAGACCTGTCAAACGACCTCACTGAGGCCGCACCACTTGAGTATAGATGGCGATACGATCGTCGATCCGGTGAAGTCAAATCCGCTTTTACTGATAATGACGGATACCTGACAGTGATGGATAGCTAACAGTTCAGTTTTTACATTTATGTTGAATTTCAAATCCACATCGTGTTTCCAGCATTTCCAAGATAACAACCTTCGAGATCGGCATAGGTGACGCCACCTAGTTTCGATCTTGGGAAGCCTTAGTAAGGTATTGGAATCCGACAAAATCAAGTAGGCGAAGGTCTACAACTTTTTCTAGTGGCTGGGTATAGGGAGTTGAGACACCAGTCTTTATTTACATCATGCACGCAACCATATATCTCTAGGTCGTCCGCATGAAGCAAAGAGTTTACGTCAATGATATTACCATGGTCGTTGAATGAAGTATGAAAGAGTGATAGCCCCAGATTGGAGCCGTGTGGTACTCCAGATGTTGCAAGATATTCGACTGACTTGAAACCGTTCAACTGAACGTATTGTTAACGATTAATGATTGGTTGATTAGAGAGAGGGGGAGATGAGCTGAGCGCTTTCAGTTCGTTTAATGTCATGACAAAAGCAGAGATACATGTTTCGTCGATCTGATTATATGGAACAGATGACAAAATAAACACCGTTTCTCTAGTTCAACCCCGAGATTAAAGAACCCTAACGTAAGTTATATATACCTAAAGATATAATAATTCAACCTCCCCACGCCTATCGCTTCCAACTTCCACTTCTCGCAACCGTTTGCGCTCCTCTCGAAGTGCAAAATTAATGGCTCGCTCGGAAATTCTTACTTTATATTTTCTCCCTATCCGCCCGGATTTGAATGCTCCCAAGAGATTAATTATCAGTCTCTTCCTTCAAGGTCAAGGCACTCTATGGCTCCTTCGGAATACACACATACGCGAAAGAAGAATGTTTTCAAGGGCCTTCCTCGGAGAGATTGACTTATGAGAACTGTGTCTGTTTCCTATTTAATTCCTGAAACTCCCATTCATGTGGGGGGATATGATTTCATGATCATTTTCGAACATCCGATTTTGATCAAGCCTAAATCGAATTCTGGCGAATTTAATCCTGGATACGGTTCGTTCGCCATCATCCATAAAATGGCGGCTCAGATGGTGAATTGTTCGTATGTAATTTCCAACGGGATTGAAGTACATAACGGGTCCTGAATTATGAATTATAATCACCCTGCGGTCAGGTATCCATTTTTCTGGAATGACTCCCCAACAACGTTTATGTTTTCCATCATAATATCATCATCACCATCATGAGAGATTATTACGGTGTTTGCCGTATACAGAGTATTATGACTTTGATTATCGTGGCAGAGAGCAACGTCTGGCATGGGTTTACGAAAAACTGGACTAAAGAATTCGAAGAGATCGAATGATTTTCGATTCTCTAGCGGAGTTGCAAGTTTATTCATTAAGATGAAACCATAGATTAACCAACCTATGAGGAAACTGATTGATTGAATTGAAATCATATGATTTTCCAGCTTTTTGTAGAATTTTCTCTCCTCGTTTATAGGAAGTAGAGTAGATATTGAAAATTATTTCAATATATTTGTAGTAAGGACAGCTTTTGTGATCTGCCCCAAATTTTTTTTTTATCTGTGGACAACACGAAAGGGAAACCTATGATGTTCGAGGAACATCGTGTTAGCCAGCGGTGGAATTTTGGGAAAGAAGGGAGGTGTTGGAATTTTTCTTGAATGTTTGGAGGTTGTAAGCATCAGGAAAGACTTCACTAGGCAAAGAATTCCACAACTTTGCCGTTCTATTGATGAATGATGCTTGGTATAGCGATGTTCGACAGTTCTCGAGCCTGACAGTGTAGGGGTGACCAGCTTGAGCTCGTCTGGTTTGTCTACTAGGAATCGCGCGTGGTGGCATAATAGATGATATTTCCGTGGAGCACCGACCGTGAAAGTACCTATAAAAAAGGCAAAGATCGCCGACCTTTCTACGATGATCTAGAGAGGTCAATGATTTGGTGAGTGTTGTGTCATCGACTAGGCGAATAGCTCTCTTCTGAATTGAATCTGAGAGCTTTAGCGTATGTTTGGGGGCTGAGCTCCAAACATGTGAACAGTACTCCAGGACAGGTCGAATTTGTGCTTTGAAGATCATAATCAGTTGCTTTGATGTGTAGTATCTCTTCGCATGGAAAAGGAAACCGAGTTTTTGTGAAGCAGTTTTCGCAATGGACCTCACATGATCGTCCCATGAGAGAGCACTGTTGGTGGTGACACCCAGCATGGATATTGACGACCTCATAGGAACAGTGGTGGTACCCGACATCATCAAATTGGGCATTGTGTGATCAGCCTTCTTGGTGAACATACAAGCTTGAGTTTTAGTTGCATTGAACTGTACTAGATTCTCACGTCTAGTGCATGTCACTGCGCTTGAAATCAAATCTTTAGATACCTGAAAGAGAAATTCTCTATTTCTCAGTGACACTTTGTTTTTGACAAATTGTCAGTTATTTCCTCTTTTAGGTTTCTAAAGGTTTAAATCAACATGTTGAATCGCAGATTTCTTCAAGGAGATTGACAGTCCAGAGAGTCCAGCCATAGCTTATCTACTTCGAATCGATGTGAGATATTCCAGAAGAAAACCTCAGTTCAAGTGACCAATTCAGATCCAAATGTAAAGACGTTAATTCCCGTCGAACTCACTGATCTGACCGATTCCATTGAAGAGCTGCCTCTGTTTGTGCGCTTCCTCTGTTCCGTTACCATATTAATTTTCGTCCGTTTACCACAATTATAACAATAACATGGTCGAGCCGTTGTGTCAGTATCGGGCAATGGACATTATAATACAACAGAATCTGTAATCCGATCCATGTATCTGGCTTTTGGCGGGTATTCTGTGTAATGAGCTTGATTTCCGGTTGATTGATCGTAGTGGTATCTATTTCGATCTCAATGATAGGGAATCGATAGCGACTGATCTTTCACACTGTGAATACCGGATACCTGAAGAGGAGATGCAATGTGATACTGCAACTATGCACACTTCATGTAATGAAAATAGCAGTCTCTGAAATGAGATAATCTAGTTGAGGTCAATATGAAAAAAAAACAAGTTTCACCAAGAGAGTGAACCACTCAATGCCCAACATGATGAATGCACTACTGTTCTTATGTAGTCGTCAATATCCATGTTTGGTGTCACCACCAAGAGCACAAAAAAGTGGCTTCCTGTTCAGTACGAGAGGAAGTTGATACCCCAGCAGCTTCTTGTGATCTACAGAGCGCAAATTTGACCTGTCCTGAAGTACTGTTAACATGTTTGGAGTTCAGCTTCCAAACATACAACCAACTCGTGGTGTCACCTTGAAGTGATTTGAACTGACATTCATTCGTGACGATGTAGTCTCATCACTTCTTATTGGTGCTGTTGTCGCAGGATATGAGAGTTTCATATAATTTTCCATGGTGAAATTGTGTGTAAACAGCAATCAAAGAAGCTTGGGTAGATGGACCGTTCAAGGACTAATCAAATGGATTGTGGATCATCTGGAGCGATAGGATCTCCTGAAGCCGTAGTTATTGTAATGATAATTGTATATGGTGACAGGTGCGCTGTGATTTTGTCAGATCTATTGTGCCTGCCACATCTTCTTCTGCTCATCTCAAGGGTTCCTCGTTTATAGCAGCTGGTCAAGCTTCAATTCCTATAGGAATTATCGAGCTTCGAGCTGGTATGGAGCCGATGTACTCTATCTTTAATGATCACACTCCATCAGGATGTGATTGGATGTTACTAGATTTCACTGTAGCTTTCAGGTACTGACTTCACCTAAACCCAGCTTCCTCAGGTGTTCTTAGAGTCTACGACAGTACTCTGTTAGAAATTTGCTGGGGTTGATCTTGCCAGGTTGACTTGTCACCTTCATTGTCACCTTCATTGGTGATTTTCAGTTCTCTTTGGAAAAAAGGCAGAATGACAGTGGTCCGGTCAGATGCGTTGATGGTCCTTTTCTCGAGAGCATCTGCTCCTTCAATCCCCTCCACTCGTCATATCCGGCACCCGGAGGAGGATCTCCTGAAGCTTCAGTCCCCTGTCGAATTCGTTAACGGTATCCATGATCGACGGGGAATAATAACCTGTTAGCGGTGCACACAGGAAGACGAACTGTTGGAAACTCCGAAATTATTCAATGTAGTTGGGGCTAACGAACACGCCAGCGGCACCTCCGACGAATGTGGCAGACATGCAACTGTCAACTCGGCATGGCGTCCGGCCCGAGGGGTTTTAATTCGGGATGATAAGTCGGCGTTAATAACATGCACTTGGCTATTGGGATGCACGCGATCGTTCCGCAACGGCGATTACGTAGTGATATTCGGATTCGAGAGAGATTCGCTACAGTATATTATCTCATAGATAGATAGATTATATACTGAGGATTCGCTTCCTCTACGGCCGATGATAAAGGTGAGAAATATTTTTCCACGGCCATCATGAAACATGCCTCTTCCTACATATCTGTTGCATAGTTGATGCAACAATTTTCAGACGAAATCAAGAGCATGATTGCCATAGTGCAATAGGGTGAATCCGAATCCTATCCTCTTAATCCTAGGAAAAAGTTGATAACTTCAATAGCGGAACTTTTTTCGGAGCGTAGGCATTCAACTGAATATTTTTGGAAATCATACGATTTAGGTTATCAAGATCGCAATCTCAATCTTAACTCAATAATTTCAATCTGTGTATCAGAGTACGGACTACACACACACAACTTCCATGGAGCACCTGCACGAATGGGTGAGAATATGAATGTTTCACAAATGCTGAAAAAACTTGAGGCGATGTTATAGAAGTTTTACGCTAAAGGAATTAATAAGTGTTTTGAAAGGAGATATACGGCGGTTTCATGATTCTGCTAGGAATGCTCTTAAATTTCTAGGCACTACATTACATGAATCTTTCCCGAAATCATATGATGGTTTTATCGAACTGTTAGTTCATTCTATTTTCTAGGAGGCCCTAAATAATTATAGCAGGGATCCAAGATATAAAGCAACTCCATTTGGCCAAAGCCAACAGCAGTACTAGGAACAACGAAAATGGTTGCAATGAACTCAGTCAATCAATCAATCAATCAATCAATCAATCAATCAATCAATCAATCAATCAATCAATTAATCAATCAATCAATCAATCAATCAATCAATCAATCAATCAATCAATCAATCAATCAAGAAATCGATCAATCAATCAATCAATCAATCAAGAAATCGATCAATCAATTGATCAATCAATCAATCAATCAATCAATTGATCAATCAATCAATCAATCAATCAATCAATCAATCAATCAATAAATCAATGAATCAATCAATCAATCAATCAATCAATCAATCAATCAATCAATCAATCAATCAATCAATCAATCGATCGATCGATCGATCGATCGATCAATCAACCAATCAATCGATCAAGATATCATACAATTGTTCCTTAGTCAATATCGGGAATTATTAATCAATAAAATAATCAATCAACCAATCAATTAATCAGCAATCAGTAGAATTGATATTTGAATTGATAACGGAGACTGTATAGGCGTACAAGATTCGTATTATGGTTTAATATTTGAGGGAACTTCAAAGGGAGTCTGAACTCTCTCCAATCTTTCTAAACCGGCTGCCGACACGAGAAAAACTCGAAATCTGTCATTATAACGAGAATACACGTAACAAAGAAGAAACAACAATAAAACGAAGAGCTTTTTGGTTCGTTACGGAATTACATTGGCGAATATCTATATGGCCCGTTAAAAAAAAGTTCCCGATTAATTACGGTTGTCCAGATACAAAGAAAAGCAATTCCGGCTTTTTATAGGTTATAACTAGGACAGGTCGTCGAATGGTGGAGGATTGAAACCGTTCGAAACCGAAGTAGTAAGACGATACGAGGTGAGTATGACTGTGATGTGAATATGAATGATTATCAGATCTCGAAGTTGAATTACGAGGGTGGATTTGATAGGAAGCAGTGAGCTCGATTGACTGCGGAAGTAGAGATTATCGCTTCCATTGAGAGTTATGGAAATTGAAGGTACGTGATTTGTAGAAGGTAGGGTGGTTTCTTGAGCTGCGTAAATTATTACTATCTCCGATAGCGGCACGGGAGAAAGTATTGAGTACACAGTTTCATAATTTATAACCTTGTCTGAAATGTTTTTCTCTATATCGTGTTTGCAAGCAATTCCACTGTTTTCATCCCTGTAACAAGGACGAAGTTTTGACAATGCATTTTTCCTGAAAACGTTTCTGATTTACAGCCATTTCGATCACGTTTTCATCATGATTCTCTACCTTTTTTGCGCATAATTTCGAATCTCATGCTTTGGTTGAGGGAACATATTTTCGACTTATGAGTCAGCATACATATATGATAGTACACAGATTTTGGAACAGGGACATGAACATTTAGTAGAGTTCAATGCATCAAAAACTTAAGCTGTATACTCCACATACTTGGTCAACAAAGACAATTAGGTAGACAAAGACAATATTGGAAATTCCTCATTTTTCGCTTGAATCCTTGTATTAGCGATTCCGAATTGCATTTCGTATACTGGTTGTCTGTCTGCCAGAAAAGAAGGACTGTACTGTTGAAACTAATAAGGATGGGCAGCTCACTCTTCCCTGACTGTGCAGGGAAATTTCCTCGAGTATTCCTCACACGTTGTCGGAATCATTCGACAGTCCATTTCGGCAAGGACGAACAAAAAAAAATTACAAATCCGATTATTCCGAAGTCGAGGCGTATCGACGCACAAAGATGAAAGGAAAAGAAGAAGAGTAATGCCATTGTGGCAATTATAGAGTGCCGTCGTCGTCTTTTGTTTCGAGATGGCGGTGGTTTTCAATTAAAACCCTCGGAAAAGGGTCGAGAGGGGGTGGCGAGAGGGAAACACATTCGTTCGGCGTAATTATCAGTCTGGAGGCTTAAATCTCGGGTGGAAACGAATCGCACAAAGTGGGCTAAGCAGGTCGCGCAATCTACCTGACAATTATAAGAACGGGTACTCGAGAGGAGACAGTGTCTAATTGGCCCGACGTTGGCGTCGTTAGGCGTCGTTTCTTGGCCGTAATAAACTTTCTCCTGCGAACGAACGTCGGTGATGTGTTTCTCTCCTTCTGGAAATCTCCACTGCGAGACATAGTCCTTGCATATGCTGAGATAACGAAGGAATAATACGGGTTGATCTTCCTGACAACATATCAGTCTGTCATCCAAAATTCCAGAGCGATCCAAGATTACTTAAAATACAACCTGCGTATTCCCTAGGTGTTTTTTTCTCAGTAAAATCTGACGTTCTCGAATGTACTCTGTAATCTCTGAGCGAGAATAGCCACAGTAAAGTGCTGGAAATATACCAAGTCAAAATCACTAGTTGAAATGATATTCAAGAAAACACATGCAATCGGTTCGTAGGAGAGAATTTCCAGGACTTCAAATAGATCTACGGAAGTACGGGCCAGGAACACATAACCACGCAACCAAACAAACAAGGAGTTTCTTAGCCCCAATAAAGTTGGATTTGGGTTTATTTATGCGCTGTTCAATCATATCATGAAGTTCTACACATAACTATCCCAAATGCCACAGTGGTTTGGATTCCATTTGTATAAACTGCAGATCCCCGTCTTCTTCACTCGCACAAGCCCTTCGAGGCTTCTGAGAGTTGTTTTGGCAACTAAGGAGATGAGGACCAATAACAATAACATAGTTGGAACTCAACCTAGTCACACTCGAGATTGAAAATTCCAGTTTTCGACTTCACAGAATCATGACAGATGATGAGTCCAGTTGATGAAAATCAATTTTGGGGTACGCTCTAGCGATTTCGTCTACCAAGCCAAACAGAAAGGGTAGGGAAACGTGTCGAAAGTAATTCGCCCTGAGAGGTACACATAAATGTATAATCATCAAAAACGTTACTCGTGTGGGTAAGAATTCGTTGAATTTCGGAATTTGTTGAATGATAACCTCTCCGAATGCCAGCCGAGAATTTAGGATGAAGAAGTTGAAACGTCAACGAATTTCCTGACTCTTCACAAATGAAATATTCACCATTTTGGAACGAACTTCATGCATTCCATCTGTCTGATTTTTCTAGAGATGAGGGTTCACGCGAGGGTGCACTAAGAGTCGAGGGTCCATTGCAAAATAAATGTACTGTGGGCGTCTGTACCTGCGTCATGAAATTTCGATGAATGGAAAGTAATTAGATTTTCTTTTGTGACAGTCTCGACGCTCGAATGTTCATTTATTCCTAATTCTTTCAGACGGTTGCTCATCGTGAGATAAACGAGGGTTTCATTCACCCATAAAATGACCCCAATTAAATTATTAAATCCAGTCACCTCTGAGAGTGCTACAATTGTTCTTTCAATGGAAAGTGGCGAGATTTTCAGTTAATTTGATGAATTCAATCAATGGCCTCGTTATTTCGTTGAGAAGGTTATTTTTTGACATTTACCCAGATTCAGTACCAGTAAATCAATGTTTCACCACCTTCAAAGGTTATTTGAGTCAAACTCAGCATCAGGCATGGATCGAACTGTTCTGAACATCTTCCAAATCATCGACAAATAATAAGATGTGAGATAATTGATGAATATGTTGAATAATATCGGTCCCGTATGAGATCCCTGGGGCACACCTGAAGGAACTGTTGATTGATGCTGCACACTTAGTTGGCAAACTGTGCAGAAAACATTTCCTTTCTGTCAATATCCGATCATGCTCGGCATATCCACGGAAACGCCCGAGGAAACAAAGGGAATGGAAAGTTTCGCACGGAATGAAAACATACCTTATTCATTTAGAGTCGACGCGGCGAATTCTTTCCTTTCGCTGTTGCATTAGTTATTGATAATTCAAAGACCAGTCTGGATGTATGCCGCCGCATTCGCGTTCCTTAGAGGATGGAAGAATAATATTGGGTTTTTATCGTGGCTGATTAAAAGGCCCAGACTCACTCACGATCGGATCCAGAAAAGTGTTCTATCATTTTTCTCGATTCGCATTTGGTACATCTCTAACACAGCTCCTGAGGACACATTTCTCAATTCCGTACAGAAATATCCGCATAGGTTTTACATTCAATCTGAATTGAAGATAGAAAAACAATACATGGTGATTGAACTAACAATGCAAAGCAAGATCTGGTATATTGGTACTGCCTCAGGGAAAGCAACTGCAACATTTCAGGACAATCAGCGTGAATTTATGATATTTCCCAAAGTTGAACCCAGAAAATAAGGCGCTGAGCAGTGGCTTCCCTTTCAAAACACAGATCGATGCACTTCTTTCCCTCGCATGATATCACAAGCAACAACATCCGGGGTGTGAGCCACAATATGAAGGAAAATAGGACCAAGCAATCGGTGAAAATATCAAATTCACCTTCGACATTCAATAAAGTCAATTACTTTCTCGAACATCCTGAAGTCTTCCACTTTAATCATCACACTAATGTGTACACGTCAATCGAGAAAACGAACGAGAAGTAAGATCTGCCAACTGGAGCATCGACGACGTATCGTGAACATCCCGTTTCCTATTGACTTGCTCGAGGCCGTGATCCTATACAAACTCAGGGCGATGACCGAACGCTCTGTGTAGTACTATTTGAAAACGCCTGGCCGATAGTCAAACTGGCCATGCAATGATCAAACTTGGATTTTTTCGTGGTTACGTGAACTGCTAGCTTTTACAAAGCGTGTACTAATCAATGTTAAGGAACGTTTTCTTTCTTGAATACGTCAATGAATTCTTGAATGTGAATTCGCACTTCGTTGTAATTCTGAGAACCTGCTGGTGTGTAATATAACTCTTTGAACGGAACAGAAAGTCAAGTTTTTGTGGAGCGATTCTTCGAAAGAGCGCCTTGTGCTGGTGATAGTGAGCATGAATATTGATGTTCAAGAGAGGAACACGTGGCTTTCTACTCTGTGATGAATCTAATGAGGAATTATCGCATCGTTTGCCTAATTCTTGACTGCGAAATTTTTCTCCAATCGTGCTCAATATTTTTCCTCTAATTAGCGGAAATGAGATTTCATAGATGAATCATTTATTCAAGATGGATTCTGGGTGAAGACTCCGCAATATCCGAAGAGCTCCGTTAATTTCATAACGGCCATTCCGATCGTTCCTTTTTTATTATTTTTCTTTCACAGCGAACGAGCTTTTCATCGAAGCTATAGGAGCCGGAAAACTTTTCTAATATAAATACAATAATGATGAATCAGAAAAGTTCATTTTTTAACGGGTCGAAGACAATCTGTTAGTGCTCATCACGGAACTCAAATATTTATAGTTCGTTCGGAATTTATTCTGATCAGTGATGAACAACCCAATTTTTTGTTACGGTTATAGCGAAACTCCATCAAAAATCAATATCATACCTTCCCAGATCTATTTAGGAGGCTGCGTATGTTGAGAGCACGTCATTTCCTTCTTCCAGTTCTTGCCGGACCCTTGCTTGACCTTCCTGGCAGAATCTACATCGAGTTTCTTTTGTCAGATCGATCTGATTCATATGCCTGTTGAGCCTACAGCAGGTCTATGCCATTGGTCAGACCAATAAAGCATAGCCTCTTTCTTCATCAACAGCAATATGATGATAAACAATCCGTTCTCTTTGGCTTTTTTTTAAAGACTTCACTAGGCAAAGAATTCCACAACTTTGCCGTTCTATTGATGAATGATGCTTAGTATAGCGAGGTTCGACAGGTCTCGAGCCTGACAGTGTAGGGGTGACCAGCCTGAGCTCAGCTAGTTTGACCACCTAGAAAAGATTTCCACCCTTCGAGGATATTCGAAACTCGATCTACAGTTTGGTATTAGCATCAGGAAATTCCACTCTTGAACATGCTACGCGATATTTTCATTCATTTCATTTCATTTATAATGATCAAAACATCTCTGGTAGATTAGTTGGGTAAGTTTCAGCAGCTATGCGGATTCTTCTCAGTTATATCGCATATTACGTCGATACAAAAGTAATCAATTGACGCTCTAAGGGCCGGATTTTCGTCACGATCGTCTTTTCACGCTGAAAGTGTTTGGCGCTAAATTACGGGCTATAACCGTAAAAACTCCTGCGAAGTTTTTGCGTGTATACCTACTCTGGCAGGCGATCCGTTCGTTCTATGGAGCAAAAACGCTGTAGACATAATAAAATACTCAGTCTGGACCAATCTGGCGGGATAAATTTCCTTCTGAGTACAACTTTTCGCTTTGCGGTGTGATTCATGCAAATGTCTGAGAAATTTCCACACTACTGAAGCTATAGGTTAGGATGATTTAGCTGAGATTGAGTGTATTCATCGATTGTGAATGAAAATGGACTGGACAGAAATAAAAAAGAATAATACTGTCATAAAGTAGATATCAGACAACAATTTTAAATCTGAATACGAATATTTTTCTTTCGCTGTAGGTAAATTCATTTCAAATCTATGACGTTACATGACTTCTACAGTTAGACAGGAATTGAAGATTGCTATGAGAACTTTTCAATCAAAATGAAATCAATCGAACGGAAGAGGCGTTCGCATAAAACTGCGATGTAGAGATATATGTATACACAATCAGAGAGGGAAATATATGTGGAGTGGTTTGATTATCAAAGAAATACCTGGAGAGAGGTTTTCTGAGTGTAAAAAGTAACTGTCATTGAAGATGGACTGGAAGTAAGAATTTCAAGTAATTATCTTGTTGATTCAAAATAAGTATTTCGAAACTTATAGTATGGTATGAAATTTTGTATGAAGCTGACAAATCGCATGGATTTTTGACTGTCAAAGAAGATGCTAGTTGAACGGTTCGTACCTAGTATTTGCGAGTTTAAACATCATTTGATTTCACTTCAAAAAGGTACTCTTAGTAAAACTCGTTTATTTTGAAAATGATGAAGTAATAACTGATTAACTAGTCATTGAAAACCAAAAGAATAACATTATTCTTATCCTAGAGTTATAAATTGAACAAAGAATCATAATGAGAAAATCGAAATAAATTCGACTGAAAACATGAAATACTCAATCGAAGTGAATGTGTTGTATGGATTCCGTTACGAATTTTCTCACCGAGCGAACGGAGCCACCTTCGCTCGAAACACCCTGTATTCTAAACTTGGAAGAGGATGCTAGCGCTGGTCTTAATTCCGTCAAGGAACCATCCAGTTAACCATCTCATCCGTGAGTTGTGAAACTACCAATCCCTCATGCTAATCAGGCCAGATACCGGGTGTGTCGTGTGTCACTACTCAATTAACGAGGGAGTTTCGGAAAGGGGGAAATCACAATTAAACATAAACGCATTACTTCGTGCGAGCATCGGTTACTGAAAATGCCGCCTCGGGTATAATGTTTGGCAAACGTGCCGAATCGAGATCCGACGACCGTTGTTATACCCGCCATTTTCTCCTCCACCAAGAAGATCCGTGATGCTCGTTTTGTACACTGAACGAAGTGTTTTTTTTCTTGGTTAGCATGAACTCGAAAGAACCTTGAATGAAGTAAAAACAATTCTGAAAAACGTCAACTGAAAATAGGACCCACAGGTCGCAGACTACGAAAAGTTACCTGCAGACTTAGCCCCACAGAAATTACAAAGAAGTGACAGAGAAGAAACCAACCAATGAAAGAGTGCACTTTTACAACTCCATATAAGGCTTCAATCATAGTGAATAACGCATGGAACAAAATGATAAAATATTGTAATAACATCCTGTATTGTTCCCGATCATCATTGTCTTGACGATGAAAAACTAACATTATTATGACAAATATATGATTCTTTGTAAAGAGTTTCTAGTAATATTCATTACAAAATGGCGCAGTCGCGCAGAATTTACGCGGATTAATTATAGAGAAGATTCTGGAAATGGTGGAGATCATAATTCCAACAGAAACTTCATTCGTGTGGGAAAAAATGAGTTAGACGAGATGATGTCAAAATGCATAACACTGATGGCAAAAAATAATAACCCGATAGTGGAAATTGACCCATTCAATGGAATCGATGATGAAGACATACACGGTTGGATTAAATAATCATTCCAATTCATGGCCCAATCCAACCAGTTGATATCGGATGCTGACAAGATATTCAACTTACGATTTTATTTGAATGGTGTGGCATTAAGGTGGTATCAGAGCACTTCGGAATGTGAAAAAAATAATTACACGTGGCTCGAGTGTAAGAAAAACCTGATTGAAACTTTCGATCAAAATAAAATCTATAAATGGGAGCAGGCACTGAACTTTAGATATAGAAATGGATCACTAGTCGTTCCAGATAAATAAAGTGAAATATATACAGGGCGTTTTAGTTCATGTACATTTCGAGAATGACGGCAAAGAGGAAACGGCACATATTTCGAAAATTAGACAATTTCATCACAGGAGTGATGATATCTTTGGAAGGGGGGTTCTGTAATAACATCCTGTATTGTTCCCGATCATTATTGTCTTGACGATGAAAAACTAACATTATTATGACAAATATATGAATCTCTGTAAGAGAACTTAAGAGTTTCTAGTAATATTCATTACAAATATGAATGATAGAAGAAAGCCAAACGACACACTCACCAAATGCCCAATAGGTCTATAATTCTCGATGATTTACGTTTCGAAAAAAATTCCGGAATTCTCTCGAATCGACATGGTACTTTTTTCCAGTGTACGGCCCAACCTTCTGTGAAAGCTTGGTGGGCCTATGAAAACAACAGGAGGAAGGTAATCAAAAAAGTTCGTCTCGAGTTTCAGATTGAATCGTTTTAATGACTCACAGCTCGCAGGGGTTGTGCACTGTGTTGAGTGCTGATGGGAAATATCAAGGGAAATAAATAAAAGCGGCTAAAGGAACGCTACTTCTGATTTCACATATTTTCAAGTGGAACTTTTATGACTTCGCCTCAATTTTTGTCATCCAGGAAGCAGGAGAGCAGATGCCGTATTAACCCTGATTCAATCAAACTAAATTTTTTTCTTTCCATTTCTAAGACGGAATCGGGAATTGAATATAAGGAGATCAGAAATGAGACGAGGTCTATGTGGATATTTCAGTATATCAATATTCAACAGCCTGAAAGATTTTACTCGTGAGATTACTTGGAGTAAGTTGAGTATTTTGGGAGGAATATTAGTAAAAAAACCCTTCATTCGATTATAATTCTTGTGATAGAAAGAGTATATTAAAATATAATTCACCTTTGATCATGTTTCATGACAATGTGCTGGTGTAATTTTGTTTGTGAATGAAGACACAACAAGCATGGTAGTGAAAGTGCGATTTCAATACTCTAAATCGAATGATTTGACGAAAATTTACAGTTAAATTCCTACGATCCGGAAAAGAGTTTCGCTTGTATGGTAGTTTCAGTTTCGTGACCCCACACAATTTTTTTCCAATCTATTTCCTAACTAGATGTTATCTTCTAGGTAACCAAAATAGAATGGAATTATCGTTCAAGGCGTCCGGAAAACAAAATTCACCACATCAGCCAACAATTACGTTTGTGGGCGTAATGATTCCTTCCCCAGGAAGGAATTTTCACTTATTCATTCATCCCAATCATAGGTCTGGATGAGATTCGTCTTCATTTTTCATCTTTTGACACCACGAGTTAGGGAAAATTCCGAAATATAAATTTTATGTCGGATACGAATGTTTTTTCTTGTCTTCATCAATTTTTTTTGCCTCGTGTAGTATAATATTTTAAAAAGCATTGTGAAGTGAGTCCTACCAATATTCACGAACTCTCAAATGGTATGATATAAACCTATAAGTATTATAAATCCTTGATGACAGGCAAGTATTCACAGTTTGTAGTGAAAAAGTGATAACCCATCAGCAACTGAATCTGACGTAAATCTAACGTTGAACTATCAGCATTAAAAATCCCTGTTGACGATCAGAGGGTATCAAGGATTCATATTTTGTAGTCCGTGAATATTGCGATTGTTCTAAAATCAAAACATCTCTCGGTATAAAAAAAGATTGCTCGAAAACGTGTATCGATATCGATTCGGTAATTTATGAAATACATGATAACTATTGTCATATTCTAAATGGACCTTGCTGGTACAATACTGCAGACAGATTCCTGAATAATGTAATTATTTCGCATACAATTCATCGATGGTGTATTTCGTATTGGACTCTTCTGAATAATTAACGATCCCTTCGGCGTTTGCCGTTCAATCGAGTTTCGATTGGCACCCGAACTCTGTTATTCCATTGACAGTTTTTGGATACTCGATCTGTCCGTTCTGCGAATAAAGTCGTTTTTGATTTGACCCTTTCGGTGATTCGAAACAGTATACTGCTCCTATTACGGCCATCGTCTGGTGATTCTATTTTTGTCCACTGTTTTTTCAATTGATCCCAACGAAATTCGTGTCTCACAATTTCCTCAGAAGGGAAGATCGAAAAAGGCCTCAAAATGTCTTCTAACTATCGACTGTGAACAATTTCAACAATGAAACTATGATAATTGTAGTAGGATATTCAAAAATATTCTTTGTGTTTTCATTAATTCATAAAATCATCTCCTAAATCGGAAAATGATGTGTGTTCGGACAGATGAAATATCAACTATGAAAAAATTATGAAGTTTTCAAAAATATAGTAATATACAGTGTGTTTCATTTGGAAATCGAAAGTTGATGTCCTTTTCAGAAGAATAGAAGTTTCAGAGACAAAGATGAAATTCATTCTCTCTAAGGCCTATAGAATGACAATAATAAAGTGAAGATTTGACTTTTTGGCCCTGGGCTGACATCAAGTTGATTTATTTAATTACGGACTCGAATTTTTTATTGTCATCTCCGCATTTTTGACACGTCGTCGTTTTTAGGGAACTGGAAGCTTTTTTGAAATTGAATAGAGATCCAGGTCCACATTTGAAAAAAATCAACTCGATGGGGGTAGCCCATAGAGCTGAAACGTCAGAACATCGATATGATTAGAGTAATTCTCGTCTCCCAACTCAGTCAGTCTCCAAAATCCCAGATGCATATAATCGAATTTGTGACAGCTTGTATATTTGTTGAATGAAAAAATGCAATTGTTGTCATTCAAACGTTTTTATACCTGATATTGATTTCACCACCAAAATATTGGAGATTGCAGGAGATTGTGGGAGACCATCTATACACCAATCAGGACAGTTCACGAACTCCATCCGGATAATAGACCCTTCAGTGAGCCAGCCCCCTTTTTTAGATCGAGACAAAACTTCCGAATTACAGACACATCACGGTCTCGAAGTGATGCGATCACATCAATTGAAAGTTGGCTGCTGGCGCTCCAGTGAACTTCGGACGGGGCAAAGTTGGCTGATACGGTTCTTTCTCACGTGGGGAAAGAGAGGGTGCAATATCCCATTATGCCGGGATGGGGTAGACGTCGCGGGAATAAATCCAAGAGAGTCGGACGATGATGTGGGAAGACGCGAGTCAGTCAGGATGGTTCTTGGCACCACAAAAACGGAGATGATCAATATCCAGAAAGGCTATGATGTAGCAACTTTGTTTTCGTTCCAAATCAATGATCTGTTGGCTGTGACCTCCTGATGCCCAGTCCATAACTCCACGAATGATGCAATAAGACCAGAGCTACAAGGTCGAGACAGTCGATACTATGAATGAAGATCTGGCAAGAAATTCGAAATAGAGATCTGGAAATCTATTGATACACTGCAATGCTTCTTATGATCAGGTCCAAAGCGGGAACTGCTTCACAAGAACCTGGTCTTCTGTTCCGTACGAGGAGGTACAAGTGCAAACACGATCAGTTCTAGAGTATTGTTCAGATTGGCTGGATTTATTATTCTTGACATTAAGCTGACGATTGGATTGTGGTTTGGATTGGTTTGTTGATCACCAATCAAATTAAAGATACCAAACTCTCTATCCTTCAGCTCAACTCTCATAAAAAGTCTCTCATTTATAATGGTAGAGTAATTTATAGCCACCTTCCTAATGATGTAAAGCATATCAAGCCATCTAAAACATTAATTCCATTTCATTGCAAATGAATGTGTATTGCTCAATTAAAAGTATCATCATTTTATACATGGTGACCACTTTATAGTATCAGTAAGACAAATATATCTGACATGCTTGTCTCTATGGTTAAATCCGTGATACAATAACGTTTATTTTCTCAGTGTCTCTTTCACGAAAACTGAAAATGACCAATTTTGATCGTTCCAATACTGAAGACGAAAATGTTCTTCTGAATAACTGGATGACATGGTCGGAAGGCATATCAACTGTTGAAGCCACCAGCACGAATGGAGCGAATAAATTCACCGAGAGACTTTTCTATCACCTTCCTGCGCTCTCCGTGCACGCTTTGCTAAAAATCTATTTCGGGATGCAGTTGCTCCAGGAATAATAGATGCCCAATACCGGTCTCGACCCCGACCTTTTCCGACTCAGAAAAGCTCTCACCGCATTATTCATGCTGAATCCCCACCAGATCTCATCGAGCGGGATAAACTAATGAGTTTCGAATTTCTATCATTGAGATATGCAAATGTTTCGATTCAGTATGTACGTCAACAAAAGTTTTCCGGTGTAATGGAAAGTCTTTATCTACAGGGTTTCCTGAAATATCCGTGACATATTTCATAAATGATGGCTTTGCGGGGTCAGAAAAAGGTGACAAGGTTCAGTATGGTTGAGACCCTCAACTCATTAAAATAATCACACAATACATACATAGCGGAACAGATACCATCGTACGAATCGCTAATCCATTGTGGTTCACGTTGTTTCTATAATTTGTTGCGAGTCAATCTTGTTTCGAAAGGGTTGTACAAGGGTTTCATGAGGGGTGTATCCGATTTCTCAAAGTAACTTTGCCGAAATGTTTTCTTGCTTTCCTCAAGTTCCTTTGGAAAGGAAGCTCATAATGATTGCTTAAAATCGTGTGAGTGAAGGATAGTACTGGATTCTTTCTTGGAATTTTTGGAGGACGAGGTGACCAGCCTGAGCTCGTCCAGTTTTCTTCGTGCAATCGCTCGTGGTGGAATTATAGACGTGATTTCCGTTGAAAACAGTCCATGGAAATATCTATGACGAAGGGAGAGATTGCCCACCCTTCATTTTTTTAATCTGTGGAACACGAAAGGGAAACCTATAATGTTCGAGGAACATCGTGTTAGCCAGCGGTGGAATTTTGGGAGAGGAGGAAGGTGTTGGAATTTTTCTCAAAAGTTTGGAGGTCGTAAGCATCAGGAGAGACTTCACTAGGCAAAGAGTTCCACAACTTTGCCGTTCTATTGATGAATGATGCTTGGTATAGCGATGTTCGACAGGTCTCGAGCCTGACAGTGTAGGGGTGACCAGCTTGAGCTCGTCTGGTTTGTCTACTAGGAATCGCGCGTGGTGGCATAATAGATGATATTTCCGTTGAGCACCGACCGTGAAAGTACCTATAAAAAAGGCAAAGATCGCCGACCTTTCTACGATGATCTAGAGAGGTCAATGATTTGGTGAGTGTTGTATCATCGACTAGGCGAATAGCCTGAATTGAATCTAAGAGCTGATCTAGAGTGGTCAATGAATTCCACAGCAGTTCTCGCATTAGACCTCACATGGTCGTCCAATAAGACGAAGCTTGGGTTTTTGTTGTATCAAACTCTGCTAGACTCACTATATTATATTAATACTATATTGATACTATATTAATAGAAGTATTCAATTGTATGTGAGTCAATAATATAAAATGGCAGTTATTGGATATATTGGTGCCAGTCGTTTGTTCACCACCTTCGATAAAAGTTATCCTCATTCATTCATTAAGGAAAAATTTTAACGTGCTGGGTACTTCGGCCGATGACGTCACCAATTGATTGGTTAGTTTTCTAAGGAGCTGCAATGAGATTTCGAAAAAAGCATGTGAAATAATTTCCACAACGAACGCTAGGTGTGTACACTTCATCATGAGTTCATGAATCGGGTGAGGTAAGTTAAGGTGAAGAGGAGAAGAAAAAATCGAAAATGTTGATGTTGTCTTCTGATGGGCTGAAAGTTCTCTTCGTGTTCGTTAGAAAAACGGATCAGCAGGCGAGAGAATAACGTTAAGTGAGTTTTCTTTCAGCACGAACTACACGAGATTTTTCCTCGGCGACAGTTATGTAAATCGAGTGACTTATTACGCCTTCAGATTTGTATAACTCAAAAGTTCACGTCTAGCGAGCAACGGCCAGATTTTCATTATGATTCATGGCGGACGTGACAAAAGAATTTCGACGTGACTGGTTTCCAATAGGACGTACGAGGGGTGGAACATTCAGATGGGAATGCTGCAAAACTATGACTACGATGGAAGGAAAACATGCTTGCATGAAGTATCACTTTGTGTATCACTAGAACTTCTGTGTTTGTAGGAATTACGACAATATTCGGTTGTCTCCATTCCAAATGAAACATACTGTATTGAGTAATATTCATTTTGAGTTCAATTAGGAGTGAATCTTCGGAATTTCGACTTGGCTGCTCGATATTGTTCAGATATTAGGATTATTCGAAAAGTATTCAGTCAGATTTCGAAATCAGAATCAGACAATCATATCACTTCTTGTTCAGTTGATATAGATAGAACTTGGCACCTACTTCTGAAAATTGAGTATAAAAATGGAAAATTCAATATCAATTAATGAAAACACCTTGTAACCAGAATTCCTCCGCCAACCAAATTGTCACTTTTCAGTGTCAAAACCGACAACATATTGAAAAATTTTGCGAAGAGAAGAATATTATAATTGTGTTGAGAACGGGAGCAGATTCGTTCCCGAAACGTCCACCAAGATAAGTAGAGGTTTTATTCTTTTTAAATATATTTGTATTTCCAAATTTTTTCAAAAACAAGGTGTCACTGACCAATAGAGAATTTCTCTTTTAGGTATCTAAAGGTTTAATTTCAAGCGGAGTGACATTTTGGGACAGATCCTAAATCTGTCCTTGATACAAATATATTGAAATAATTTTTAATAACTTCTACTCTATTTTTTAGAAACGAGAAGAGAAAATCCCACAAAAAGCTGAGAAATGAATGTAACACCTCCTCGAAAAACTTATAGACAGTATCAGACATTGAAAATTTGAAAATATCTTGATACTAATATAAATATACAAGCTTTCAGCAGGAAAAATCATTCCATCATCCGATAGTACTCACGCAAACTAGTTTCGAATTCGTGGCCAAATATTCTGATTTTTCTCTTCATTCTGTATCGTTGTGGGAATGTGATACTGTCAAGTGGATGCATCAGGAAACTATTGACAAATCAATTGTGCTGAAAGCTAATGTAGTACATTCATTACACAAGTTTGAATCATTGTGGAATTTGTAATCCTTATATTGGGATCGAATCATCTACAGCAGTTCTCTATGTTCGTACCTTGAGTTAGAAAATAAAGCATGTGAATTGACTCTCATAACGAACGATATGCCGTTACATGTTGTTTTTAAAAAGTGGTTTCATTTGGCAATTGCTGTGTACACCTCCATGATACACGAAACAAAAATCAATATAGGCTTCCAAAAGTGAATAACGAAAAAACAAAAAAACAAACTGAATATCTGCCAATGAAACTGTACAATCAAATACCAGTGGAATGGAAGGAGTTCACAACTAAAAAATTAAAATACCAATTAAAAGAATCATTGCTAATGAATCCACTGTATGATATAAATGAAATCTTTCCTCACTCATGGATTTAAAAACTTCCAGAGTGTGGACTACTGAGATTGTGAGAAATATTTATGTCAATTTCACATGTGTAACCTAAATGTAAAGCCTCTCATATATGTTTAAGTGTGACTAGTCTAAGTATTAAAAATGTATTGTGACGTACCTAAACAAAAACTGTTGTGTGCCTTCTGTAACATAACTGTTTTCTGTAAAATTTTTTGGAGGTGAATAAATATCTTATCTTATCTTATCTTATCATTGCCAGTGTTCTCTTTCCAATTTTTCAACTCACACAATCCAATATATCCTATCCACCCACTCATAACAATCGCCACATTCCATGTTTTTGAGCAATGATGAAAAATTCCTGTTTTTACTCTCGGGACTGGAAAATAATAGACAAATGGAATAATAATTATATCTTTCAAACTAAGATGTCAATGTATTCTGTTTCATATAAAATATTCATTTGGTCTTAGACACTCATTTCGAGATTCACGTCGAGAAGTTATCCTCCTACATACAAAGTTAATCTATTTACCCTCCTAACTTTCCCACTTTCTCGAGAGCGAGTTCAGTGCCAAAGACAGTCAAAACTCCGGATGCACGACGACTCCTCGTAATAATATCCGAACCCTCGACGATAACTCTATCAGCAGGCAATCCTGTCACTGACCTATCAATATTTCACCGGCTGTCGACGGATACATGCGAGAACAGTGGGCGTAGAATAGATTGAATTGATTACGATCCATACGGAAATAGCTGAGTCAGCTATGAGGGAGGTAGCAGAATGGAGCAATCAGCTATAGATACCTGTATCGATACCTGTAACTATCGAATTTCCGTCTGAAACACGCTTTGTAACGATGCTTTCATGTAATAACATCAGTCGATCTCAAAAATCGATTCATAACCTCGTTTCACCTCATATGCAACATCAAATTAAATCCACTTATTTCCGCCTTTTCGATCTACACTCTGTTCTCGAATGAACGTCTCAAACTCGATAATCAACTTTCTGATCTTATACATATCGAAAATTAAGTTCCTCAGGGATCTATTCTGGGCCCGCTGCTTCTCATCATGCATAACGTCGACTTGCACACAGTCATGAAGAAATCCAATGGTCATTTCTATGCAGACAAACCTTCGAACAAACCTTTCTTTTCGTCCAACAGAATCAAATGTGACTTTGTTGAGCTTCAAGATAATAACGAGATCATTATCTTCATAGATACTGCAAAAAATTCAGTTGTGTTTATGGATTATATCATTAGGAAAATGTCCTTCATTTGAGCCTGATTCATACCAATAGATCGCTCCAGGATGAGAAAAGGGAAAAATATCATTTTGTGAAGCCTTAGTGCTGACCTAGTCCACCACGCAGATGCTGCCTAGCCTTATTGGAATCTTTTCGGGATGGACTCCAACTACTATCAAAACTCTTGAGTCCGTTTGATCTATGGTTTGAGAAAACATAAACATTTTAGCTTCCTCAAACGAACTGGATTGCATGTTATATTATGCGATGTCAAGAATACTCGAAAGGGAACCTCCTCTACCTATCTGAGAGGAGTATACAAAAGATAAACATAAGATTCTAATGGTACTAATCTGTATGTTGTTGTATCATACAGTAGAAGCGTTTTATCATTATTATTATTAGTATACTTTATATTCGCACTCAGGCAACGTCATAATGATTTGAAACAACCAAATTTCCGATAGATGCCAATGAAAAATGACTCTTTTCAATGCCGCAGAATACTCTCCGAGCTAAGCAGAATCCGAACCAGCTAGGACGTCTATGTAGAAACGCTGTAGCACTTCAATGAATCATCACGATCGAGCATTGTTCTGCGTCGGACAGCCTGTTAGAGACCATCTCATCGAGGACCGTCCCAACACTGACAGAATCGCAATGAATTGTTTATAGACCGTCGGCTCTCCGTTCCCTGTCGCCCCATTTCCCCTCTGACAGCCTCTACTAGCTGGAAAATAATTCAGTCGATCGTTAAAAACCAACTTTCCCACGTAATTCGGTCGTCAGGCGAGAACAGCTCTAGAACTCCATCAGAAGTGAGGTCTGGTGTTGGCTCCCTAGAGGTGGTGCGTGGTCCACCATGAGCTGTAGGTTCCACGGGCGCAAGCACATTGGCTGTCGTTGTTTTTTTTGTCGTTTTATTCAGTTCAGAGAGCGTGAGCATCATGGAAGTCTTCAACAAAAAGGATTCCAGGTCTAGAGCCAACACCAACATTGATAGTCATTGTATCAGATGAGACCTCGTGTACCACCACACACAGTGATCTATCTGCGAGGAATCTCAATGGTAAAAGACGGAATTTTCGCTAGGAAGCCTTGGTCCCAAACTCAATGCTTTGGAGATATCTAATGCTACAGCCAGAGACTCCCCATGTTTCTCGATTGACACCTGCCACTTATGTGTCACATAGGCAAGCAGATCGCCTATTGACCTCTGGTGACGAAAGCCATACTGCCGGTCGTTCACGGGTCTCCAGCTCCCTAGATATCAAATGAGCTTGATGTGTTTCGATTTCGTATGGGAGGGTGAACAACCTGCAAGGAACTGGTGTTAGTTATGGAGCACATGTCTCGAGAACAATAGGCGGTATGCCGTATGATCTCATAGCCTTCTTGACGTTGAGACCAAGCAGGATGTGTCTGATTGTGCGTTGAACGAAGATAATTTCTGGCAAATGGTCAGCGGAGGTAGCAATTTTGTCCTAGTGGATACAAAGTAGCACTGTCTGCAAACATTTTGTCGAAGGTGTTGGCTTTTTCTTGTGGTGTTGTAGACAATGTACTATCATCCAAGCAAATGAGGTATGGAATGGACAGGATGTTTTTCACATCCAACAGATCATTCAGTTTGTGTGGAACGAGTTTATTGAGAGTTGAACATCGAAGAGAGTGAACGCTTGTGCTGCAAGTGGCACTGCGTTCTGTCAGGGCCTTCTCTATCTAGCCATGGTGAGTGAGAAGTGGCAACGGTGTCCGAAGGTCTCTCAGATCTACTTCAGATAGTTTTCTTCGATGAATTTTTGTGATCGGTGTTGAATATTATCGAAAGTGTAGATAATGATCGAGGGATAAAGAAAAGTTCCTCTGAAAGCCAATACAATAGTGTAGAGATAAATGAAATGGAAATGGAACCATTGAAGTCATCATTATATAGTATCGGAATACAACTGTTGAGATCTCAATCTGCCTAATGTCTCCATGAAAAATTGCTGTTTTTCTGTTGTTTATACGAAGCGAAATAGTCATTATTGATGGAAATAACCGGGTACGATATGCCGTTGGATTATATTCAGGAAGCATATTGATAACGTTCGAGATGCTATTAAAGATGAATTCCGCCATATAGGTCAAGCAAACACTCGGCAAACATTATTGACCGTATTTCCATGGACTGAAAGTATATTTATAGGTCAGTCATCAGTTCGAATGCTGCGGGTGAGAAGGATCCCAACTGGGTTTCAGTCGAGGACAAATAGAAGTTGATGTGATAATATCATTAGGACAATATAGTTCAGGACATGAGAGATCCAGCGGTTGGCGTTGTCAAAATATTCTGACCTGCCATGCCATTCCATTGAAAAATTAGACATTGACAGTTATTTTCATTCGAATCGAGTTGATAGTGTAACATTATTAACTCGAATATTCTTGATCAGCGAAGAAGAAGTTTAGAATTGCCTATTTTGTTTTTATTAGCTGAAAGGTACTTTATACTGAGAGTTCTGGGAAAATCGAATGATACTATATGTATCTTATTGGGTAGACGCTATTCGCTGATTGTATACAGTGTGTCAAACTTTCGATGCTTTCGATTGATATTCCAGTTGTCTTTAGAGATGGACTGTTACTGCTGTAAACAAAACTCCCAGTATTCACTATTACTATGTGTAATTCCACATAGAAGTCGCAGAAGGAATTTATTCTCATTTAATCATCCTCCAGACACAGCAAAACATATTGAATTCTTTCCTCACTCTCACTTCAGAAATGAAAACCAAACATTTACCCTTGACCCTTGCATTCACTCATAGAGGACCGTATGAGGGGTGTGGCCTCACTTATACCGGATTATTCTCTTAAGATACTCCATTCCGGCTTTGTAGACGACCTGAGATAATAGATTTAGAGAGCCCAACCCAGTCTTTCAGTGTCACGTTCGACCCCTATGATCTTACTATCAAGGCATTAAGTATATGTTAGGGGTGCTGGGAATCATTTGTACAGGGTGTTTCTTCGATTAGTGAATTGATCAATAGAGATGAAACTGTCAACAGATGGAATTTTGAATGTGTCTATTTATTCACAGCAATATCATCGATTTCAGTGTGAAGAACTGATTCTTTAATGAACGTACTCGTATTTTTCCTAATATTCGGATAGGATTAGGAGGAATACTAGAATACAGGGGTCTCCATTTCGAAAACACCTAATGGAGGCAGAGAAATTGCCAGATCTTGGAAGATGTGGATTGTGAGCTGATGGATGAAAATGATAACCACAGAGTTGATTTCCTGTAATCACTCAGTATATACTCGTCCGTGTTCCTTTATATTTTTTTCATATCCTCTCAACAAGATGTCTCATCGCGTAAAACAAATCATCTCACAATTTGTGAGTCACGTCACTACACATACAGGATGAATTGGATAATGATGGTTGACAAACAACAACCGTTAATGCTATTCGTGATGCTAATTGAAATATACCGGCTAATTATATAGATACCAGTAGTTATAGTCGGGAATTATACAGAGGCAATCAAACATGAAATACCGCCGAGGAGATTCTTGATGGAATAGAACTTTTTTCGATACTATTCAACATGATGAGAACAAGGTATCTATGTAGATTTTTGCTCAAAGTGGTTCACAAATTGAGTTATGGAAGGGTGATCTGATACCTAATAGTCTTCACGAAATCGAAAGAAGTCTGAGAATTTTCCCGATTGATGTTGCGATTGAGTTGCTGCTATTCAGCCTAAAATGAATCTCAAGTTGTTATTACATCTCAGGCTTCAGCTTCGGGCTGTTACCAAAGAACGAGTTTTCGATTGTCATAAAATTATCTCGTCTATTATCTATGTCCTAGGGATATTACTACTGATACCAACGATATAAGTATATCGCACGATGTGGTCGAACGAGAATACCAAGAAAATTGTGTTTTAGAAATGAATGGTGGGATATTCTAGCATATTTTGAAACTACCTTCTGTTTTCTCTTGCAGAGAATGAACTCCTAGCTAATCTTATCGTCTTCCTCGAAACCTCAGTTTTCAAGTAAGTAAGCTTTAAAATTTGAATCAAAATTTACTTTGCTAGAAGTAAAATTGACGTTATTTCCAAAGCAGTCGTCGCAGAAACGATTATTACCAAATTTTGATCATCATGTTAGATTCTGTTATATCATGTGACACATCATTGGAAGAAAGTTTGAAAGGAAAGAAGACTTCAAGAATACAAACATCTCATATAGCATGGCATCAATAAGTTGGAAAGAACGATGACAGATTCAGATTTCTTCTAAAAAAGTGCCTCTTTTGGTTTTGACTCGAAAAAATAATAACGAAAATTATGAATTTCCGTGTATTTCCAATAATTCGAAAAATAATTTTCTTCGAGATGATTATTCAGTATGAAAAGGCGCAACTATGCCTCAATCTAACCGACCTTGTATGTATCTCTCTTAATAACTGAGAACCTTGTGATTATAGTGGAGTTCGATGAACAGGCACCCTCGTGCAATAGCATTGTGTAATAGCCTCCTTAATTGTCGTGGATTCCTTTCTCACTCAGTTCTTTTATTTTGAATTGAAAATTGTAGTTATTGAAAGGATAACCCTTGCGCTCATTGGAGGAAAATATATTCCCGAGACTAAACACTCTCTCTTTTTCTACCTTTCCCCAATTTCATCCGTTGATGATAAAAAGCACACATTTTCGTAATATCGCGACTGGTGGAACATTATTGATATAATTTGTATCCGGTGTTTTCAACACATAAAATTCCATGTGACCGCCAGGACGACTGCCTATCGCGTGATCCTGAATCCTTGCCACGCGTGATTTCGTCATTGCCGCCTTTCGAGTCCAAATCACACACATTCTCGCCTCACCACTCACCTTCGTCGTGATTGCTGCCCAACAAAATCTCCATATCCTCGTAATCCCCTTCGGCCAGCATATCCATCGGGTGTTTCGGCATCAACACGCCGTCGATGGTCGGCGTGGACGGGAACCCGAGAATGCCCGAGTAGGAGTTCCACTGCTGCAGCGAGATCGTCTTCGCGTCGACGGCTCTCATGCAGTCCATCACCTGGTGGGGCTGGTCCTCCAGAAGGGACACGTTGCAGCCGCAGTCCTGCACCAGGACTCGGCCGATCTGCTCGGCACGTTCGCCCGTCATGTAGCTCCACGGAGCGTTCATGGTGCCCGATTGCAAGATGCCGCGCTTGGCGAGGCCTTTGGTCACGGGACTGATGAGGTGCAGGCTCACGGACCCGCCTCCGGCGGATTCGCCGAAGAGGGTGAGGCGCTCGGGGTCGCCTCCGAAGGCTGCAGCGTTCTCCTTGATCCATCGGATGGCCAGGATCTGGTCCCACAGACCCATGTTGCCGGGCGTTTCTTCGCTGCCTCGCTGGAAGTACCTGTGGAGGTGTGGAGGAAAACGACATCATCAGTTATTCACATTCGAATCGAGTAGATAGAGTGAGATCATTCACTCGAATCTCTTGCTCAGCGATGTCCATTGATCCATCAGTGTGTTGATGCAAAGAGACTCAGTTTTACTCGTTTGAATGATGCTTGGTATAGCGATGTTCGACAGGTGTCGAGCCTGACAGTGTAGGGTTGACCAGACTGAGCTCGTCTGGTTTGTCTACTAGGAATCACGCGTGGTGGCATAATAGATGAAATTTCCGTTGAGCACCGACCGTGAAAGTACCTATGAAAAAGGGAAAGATCGCCGACCTTTCTACGATGATCTAGAGAGGTCAATGATTTGGTGAGTGTTGTGTCATCGACTAGGCGAATAGCTCTCTTCTGAATTGAATCTAAGAGCTTAAGCGTATGTTTGGGGGCTGAGCTCCAAACATGTGAACAGTACAGGACAGGTCGTATTTGTGCTTTGTAGATCATAAGCAGTTGCTGGGATGTGAAGTATCTCTTCGCACGGAAAAGAAAACCGAGTTTTTGTGAAGCAGTTTTCGCAATGGACCTCACATGATCGTCCCATGAGAGAGCACTGTTGGTGGTGACACCCAGCATGGATATTGACCCGACATCATCAAATTGGGCATTGTGTGATCAGCCTTCTTGGTGAACATACAAGCTCGAGTTTTAGTTGCATTGAACTGTACTATATTCTCAGATCCCCATTTCAGAACTCTTGTCAGATCCTCATTTAAAGCATCGACCTGTCTTCGCCTTGCACCTCTGGCCTCGTTGGATGATATAGGGGCTCTAGAGGAAAAGGCGGAATGAAGTGTCCTATCATCTGCAAAGCTATGAACTGGGCTGGAGGTCACATTCAACAAATCATTGATGTGGAGCACGAACGAAGTTGGTGCCAAGACAGAGCCTTGTGGAACACCAGCATTGATCGTCATTGTATCAGACGAGACCCCGTCTACCACCACGTAGAGTGATATATCTGCAAGAAAACTCGATAGTAAAAGACACAGTTGGGCCGGCAAACCATATGACGGAAGTTTCGCTAGGAGGCCTTGGTGCCAAACTCGGTCAAATGCTTTGGAGATATCAAAGGCTACAGCCAGAGACTCCCCATGTTTCTCTATAGTTGGTTGGTTATGGAACGAATATAGCATTTCATAGTTCGCGCCAAGAGATAGGCGGAAGAATCCAACCAGCAGTGATCAGCAGCAAGATTGCACTTTTCTTTGTTGCACATCCAGACCGATCGACAGTTCCTTCTCTTCCTCATGTCCGTTTCACCTTGCATCTAGTTGAGCAGATAGTAGACAGTATCATCGACAGTCTCCTACGAAGGGTAACCTCGCCGAACGAGTGTCCATAACATCGCAACTATTCCAAGACCTAACTAACTAACTGACCTGTTGAGGTAGAGGAACCCGAAGGAGCCCACTCGGTACTGCATGGAGGCGACGATGACGTCGCTGGTGGCAGCCACGATGTCGGCGTCGTAGACGTCCAGGGTGGCCGTGCCGCTCATGTACCCGCCGCCGTATATCCACACGAGGACGGGCGCCTTGGGCCGCTCCTGGGGCGGCTTGTCGCCGTGGTGGCGGATGCGCAGCCGCTGCGGCACCCACAGGTTGAGGTACAGGCAGTCCTCGGAGACGTTGGTGTTCGGGTTCCACATCTCCTCGCCCTCGAAGCCGGGGAAGTACTCGTAGCGCTCCTGGTAGCACGAGTTGGGCAGCTGGGTGGCGTCGAGGACGCCGTGCCAGGGGTCGATCGGCACCTGGAAGGGTACGATCAGCACAGGTCGACGTCGGATGCGCGAATGAGGGGGATACTGACCGGTCGCTTGAAGCGCAGCTGCTCGATGGGCGGCTTGGCGAAGGGGATGCCGGTGAAGACGTGCACCTCGCGGCCGAGCACGGTGCGGGCGTGGCCGCGCACCAGGCCGCTGGTCGTCTCGACCACCAGCGGGTCGGCGTGGAAGTCCCGGTAGGGCGGCGGGCGCGTCGTGGTCGCCTCGCCCGGCCACGAGTACGCGTTGGCCGCGGCGAACAGCAGACACGCCACCACCACCAGCATCGTCCGGAAGGCCTGGAAACGCACCGAGTCAGAATCTATAATAATAATAATAATAATAATAATAATAATCGTATTTATTATTTTCAATCAGATTTGCACATGAACATACCGACAAACTTTAAGGGATGGTAGAGGACATCAAAATAAACATTTTTGCTCGATAAACATAAGTCCGGAAACTCTTCGTTTTCGAGATACAGGGTGTTAAATTTTATTTGAAAAATAATATCGGTCTTAAAATTGGTATCTGTGGAATTTTATTGTAAAAACAATGTTTGTTCCCAACATCAAACGTAGTTGAATCAAAAAATGTAAACAAAAGTCAGTGGCGCTCTTCAACTGAACTGAGAGTTAATTTAGTTATTTTTATTTTATTTCAAATATTTTATTGCTTTAGCAGCCTTCATTTGTCGGTATGTTTTGGATACTCTTTCCAAGATATTAAAAATTACGAATATTTTCCAAATAAATATAAAACAAAAAATGATTAAAAGTCATTAATAATAATTAATGATTAGTAAAAAAAGTTATTGGAAGTTCTATTAGTTTTTCAATATCTCAATAAACGCATTGGTGGAATGTAAGGTATAATTTTGAAGCATTTAATTTTTTTTTCATAGATGTAAGAGATATGTTTTTTGTGCAAAAACTATCCGACATAGCCCGTGGGCACGCCTCTGAAATTATTGGGCGAATTCTAATATTTCCAAAAGATACCTTATAAATGTATCAATAATCTGTGGAAATTTCATAGAATTCGACCAAATCGTTTTCACGATATCAATAAAAAATGGATTTTTCAAAAAAAATTAAACACCCTGTATCTCGAAAACCAAGAGTTTCCGGACTTATGTTTAACGAGCAAAAATGTTTATTTTGATGTCCTCTACCATCCCTTAGAGTTTGTCGGTATGTTTATGGGACAACCTGTATAATCATAATGGGCGAAGTTTAGCAATCAAAAATATTCTACCATCTCGTTGGTAGGAGAAATATATTATTACATGGACTGGAAAGAACGTTCGAATGAAACGAAAACATTTTATTCTCAGGATAAGAAAGCTATCATCACGCTGACAACACCATGTCGTATTTCTCAAAACAACAGTCAGCTGATTTCTGATCGCTCAGTCTCTTTATATATATATATATAAATATATATATATATATATATATATTAATGTGTCCTTGCTCATAACTGTAGGAGTTTGATTTTCTTCATTTCATATTGAATCGTTCTCATAATGATGAACGATTCAATGAACAATATTGAACTTTGGTTCTGAGTGTACTCGCTTATTTTGAAAAACTCGATGATTTCTGTCGAGTTGAGAGAAAGAATATTAGCACAACAGTCGAAGCGTTCATATCAGAGTTTAGTTTCGAATCAAAAATTCAGCGACCAACTGTGATGCAGTCTATGCAGAAATATTTTCAAAAATTCCGAGGAAACAGACACTAAGGCAAATCTCACCGTTTTACAGTATTTACGAGAAATTGTTTTGTCTGAAATATTCAAGAATGTATTGGATTCACTATAAAACGTTTATTATTCGATTTCTTCAGCAAAATTGGTACTAGATGAGAATCTAGTCTGGCAACACGCGTACTATCGTCGGTTGTTTTGTCAGACTAAAAAGGTCGAAAACAATTGAATCATAGCCGATGGCGTGGGGTTCTGATATTCAACAACAGATAAAGAAACTATCGGGGAATCATTTAGGAACGATTCTAAAGAAGGTGACATTCCAATCTAAATATACCCGTCAAACACAGCTGTCAACTTGTTACAGTTTGGATTAGGGTCCGGTACAGATACGAAACTATTGTATCTTCTAGTTTCTGATGTGTGAGTTTTGTGTGTTTTGTACAAGAATCAATCGAATTTATTTCATCAACGTACACGGTACTGTTGCAATGTGTGTGGAAAACACGAATATTCCAAATTGCGAATGATTTCAGTTAGTATACCTGAATATCTAATCAACACTTGTTGAAACAAACAAGATGACTGCTGTATGCTGATGTGTTCCTTAATTTTCGGACCAAAATATCAGTTTGAAACAATTTCTGAATATGCGGATTCCTTGTGAACTTCTTACAGCTCTTGCACTATAGTTGATGATTCTGATTGGTTCCGAAAACACTGTTGCATTAGAAGATGAATGATATGAAATAGTTAGTGAAGTAACCTTCAAACCTCTTTCATCTGATTCTGAATGAAAATAAAATAGATTGAAAGAATATATCAAAATTTGTTGTGGCGACACTAAGAAACCTTGAAACACAAAATAGTATCTGAATTCCATCGATCTGTGCCAGTTCCTGCGAATTCAATTGGAAACTAGACTGACAGTTTTCGCGGTTTTTACAATTTCGCGCCCACGCCATGTCATGTTTATCAAGGGACGCGTTCATCAACTCACTCTTGTAAGTGAAGTAGAGTATGACCACCTCATCACAAATATATCGATAATGGCTACTCAGAGTACCCGTTCCCGTACCCGTGGGGTTATCTTTAATGGATAAACAACCATTATCGATGATGATGTGTTATCATTTGTTAATACTGTGCTTGTATAAATACGTAATATTCCTATTTGACTCAGAACTGAATAATAAATATATTCACAACATAACCCTCACAACAGCATACTAACTCGTCATTAATGTCAGAGTACATCGTTACTCTGTTCAGTAAGCAGAGTAAGCGGAGTTTAGTCTGAGCAAGTTTCCGAACCATAGTGATACTGACAGAGTACGTTTATGAACGCTTCAGAGTAAGTGGGGATTAATGCAGTCACATTTAACAATTATCAAGTAACATTTATCAATCGAGAATTAGCATGTCAGTCCCAAGCCTTCAGATTTTCCTTATTTTCTTTAACGTAAATCGAACGAGATCGACTCGGCATAGCCTAAAATAATGTAACCTATGAAAAGTAAGGTTAGATTCATCGTCTCTCAGACAAGGTCTGACCAATCACAAGGTTTCTCTACCAGTCTTGGAACCGATTCGCTATCATCTGCGTACTAGTTGCGAACTAGAAGAAAACCTGGTTCGATTGAAGTACAAAGTTAAGGGCCGGTTGCATATAGGTTCACCAAGTATTTAACGTCACATTAAATATTTGACGTAACGTTATTTATGGAATTCGGTTGCATAAACATTCATCATATACTTGATGGTATGTTAACTTAATCACCTAATTAACTTATGAAAATGCCCGATTAAGTAAAAAAGCAGTTGCACAAGAGCCAATCAACTTCAAACGTCACATCAAATCGATGACTGATTATTAAAGTGACAAGCAGCAAGTGACATCTGATTTTTCCGCCGAATAATTTTGAATATTTTGATATATATATATTGGATAATGTATCTCGTTTTTTTTTCAAAGATATGGTATCGGACTGTTTGCATTCTATTATATTTTTATATATGAGGAATGAATTGGATACATGAGTTGCAATTGAAAGATAAGTACCAACTTTTAGATATTATGGTGAACTATACGTACTTTTCAACAATGTCCAGCAGTGTTGTTTTTTCTGATTCCGTATAGTTTGCCCCCCCTTTTTTCTTCAAGCTATCCATATCAATATCCATACTGCCACAGATCTGTGAAGCTGCTTCGTCAAATCAAATAATTGAACCTAACCTATGAATGCGCAAAGCGTCATCATTCACAAGCACGGAACGTGTGGATCCAGCAAATTCGCCCTGTTGCCACGCATCTCTCGTCGTTAGTCAATGGAACGATAATCATAACATACGAGAGTTTCATGCAACGCAAATTGGATTTAACGCAACATCACCGCTAATGTGGCATCAGATAATCACATGATTAATTTTTCTTGATGCAACCGACCCTAAAAGTTGGTCATCTTCTTACTTGTTACTTGTTAATTGACGATTGCTAATTGTCTGCATGAACACAATCATTGAAAACGACAAGTTTAACTTATGATTGTTGATGAATGTTACTTGATGACTGTCGAATGTGGCAGCATAAATCCACAGTGAATTTATGAACGCAGCCAAGATAGTGATGTGAGCAAGAATCATGAGTCGCCGCTACAATTGCAGTTTCATGTTCCGTCCAGAGTAGACGTAATCTCGGTGGCGCGAGGACGTATTTCACATTGTAAAAATTATACAGAGTATAATTATCTGCAAAGCAGAAACGTAAAGAGGTTGAGTATCCGACAGTCGTCCTAAGTGCAGTACCTGTGGTCACTTGTTGATCGCCTTCGCCGTTACGAAGCGAGCATAACACAAACTGGCGGGAGAGTCGAGAGCACGGAACGCGACGCGCTCGAAGCGATCCCGGAAGCCGGCCGGCGGGAGCGGGAGTTGTCGCGGGACTGTGACCGGCGAAGCTCGTGGAAGCCCGAAGCTTGCGCGCCTCCGTCCTTCTGCTGGATGGCGTCCGATTGCGAGCGGGTCTACAGGATGATTCGCGGCACATGATCTGCCCGAACGACGAATACGGGGTGTCGATTGATCGAGTGCCGATGGTACACTCGGGTGATTTCAACAACAAATGTCCTGGATCTCTTAGTTTTCGTGCTACAGGGTGCTCAAATTTCACGAAAAAAGTAAGTTTTTTTATCATGATAATTCATCACTCTCAGAAATTTCGTACACTGGAAATTGAAAAAAAAAATTGTACGCCACGATTTTTTCATAATTATTCATTTTTTTACGTGTAAGATTTTTTTTTATTTTTGACATTTTTGAAAAAGAAGAAAAATGGTACGACACGATTTTTCTAAAAATCAAAATCATTTTCGAAATCCCCATTTATTTTGGAGCAGATTTTCCATACTTACTACTCGTACAGCGCACCGTTTCCGCGTTGAAAAATAAATCCAAAATCATTTTTTTCTCCAGTTCAATGAGACTGTTTTTGATATTTTGTGGAGTGGAAACAAATTTTTTGCAGTACAAAAACTAAATTTTTTATTTTCACTATTGATGTTCGCGAAGGCATGATCAAAAATGAGTGATGAAAAATTATGATAAAAAACTCACTTCTTTCTCAAAATTTAGAACGATTCAGAAAGGTTCAATTGAGTGAAAAAGAGCGTATTAAAATTTTAGTGATGATCGATTATGGTGATTGTGAAATTCATTTCCGTCAATTAGAATTTGACAAAAGAGTACTGAATCATCTAAATAGTTTTTGCTCTTATGCAGAAAACTCAAAGGAGGTTGATTGAAGTGCTATATTCCTCGTTCTTACAATTTTTTCACACTAAACTCAGTATGTATGAATTCAAAATTACAAGCTCTTTCAAAATTTGTAAAAATATATAGGGTGTCCCATTTAAATTGAAGAATTTGATGGCATTCCTGGTTAAACCAGGAAATCATTTAACGCCCTGTATCTTCTTTCACGGCAATATTATATTGAGGCATATTTGGTCCAATCTGTCCTCAGCCTATAGTCAATAGAATTGACTCCGTTCTTGACAGAATAATCAACTACACTGCTTATTAAAATCGTCAGAATAATAATTTTTTTTATTATAATAACTATGCTTCTAAAAATACTGGTGATAAATTTCGATGAGTGATTTGACTGAAAATCTCAGTGTTCTCAGTCGTTTAGAAATAGTGTTTTCTGTCATATCTTTTTGTCAGTCACTGAGTTTATATTGCATAGAAACGTATTGTCAGATTTATTCGCATTCAGAATCAAATATTGACAATGCCATGTGAAACATTTTTGTGTAAACGTTTCAAAATGAAACTAATTCTGTATTGAATAGTGTTATTCGTCGAATTGAAGAATATTACGCAAGAAGCAATAATTATTTCATTACCAAACTAACTATTATCATTTACGTATGTATGCTTGTGGGAGTTTGTTGTGAAGTGAAAAAACTTCACTACTCAGTGACTCGTCGGAGTTCCTCTTTGTAAAGATTCTATAAATCATTGCTCTGAAGTTTTGTAGGCACTTTTCCAGATGCCATAATACTAATACACCATTTCATACTCTTGCATTGTTAGATAGATCACCCTGTGTATATGAAATGTTCATAGTTAATGAACGTAATTAGGGGCCATTGCACATGGTGGAAATCGGACAAACGATTTCCAAGAATTTTTGGGTCTGAATCATTCACATCTACATTACCATCTGATGCATGTCGGGCTAATGCCTCTCGACCGTATGCCATGTCGGTAATTTCGTTTACATTTTAATTGCAATAAAATTGTTTAGATACGATTGCCAGTCACGACATGACGTAAGGTCAGCTGTTCGCTTCCCAAAGTTTTGATTCGGCTCGCTGCTTTCGATGGATCGAAGCCATATGGAAGGCGTCCTTCACTGGATTTTTTTTATTTTTTTCTTATCTGTGGACAACACGAAAGGGAAACCTCTGGTGTTCGAGGAACATCGTGTTAGCCAGCGGTGGAATTTTGGGAAAGAAGGAAGGTGTTGGAATTTTTCTTGAATGTTTGGAGGTTGTAAGCATCAGGAAAGACTTCACTAGGCAAAAAATTCCACAACTTTGCCGTTCTATTGATGAATGATGCTTGGTATAGCGATGTTCGACAGGTCTCGAGCGTGACAGTGTAGGGATGCAATTCCGTTCCGAAAATTTCCGTCAAGCCATGCCCTTTGGTCCTCGACAAATGATTATCGAAGTAATAATAATGATAATAATAATATTGATGATAATATTGATAATAATAATGATAATAGTATGATCTTCGTTGTATATCGAACGAATTACTTTGACGAAAATTCTACCAGAAGGAGGCGAGGTTGAGCCTTAGGCTATGCTCATACCTAACCCCCTGGTGGTCATCGATTGTACTAAATAAAAATGGGATTGACTCAATTGAACGAAAATGTGATATGAAAGAACGCTTATATTACCAATACCTACAGGCGAAAATATATAGGATATGGAGCCATTGGGTGGATCTGAGTTGTACGGTTTGACAGAATTTTTAGTAAAATCCCGTTGAGATAAGGATGTCAAATGATGTCGACAGTGTCACATATGAAAGTGAAACTAATTCGTCATCCAGGCATTTTTTTCTCTCGTTTCATTTTTATACAGGGTGGCCCAATGAAAACGAAACAAAGTACGCATTTTACTGAGAGATCAAGGAACTGACATTGAAATGAATAATTCTTTATGTAATGTTGGATAGGACAGGATTATAAAAAAAACACATTGGGCGCTCCTTAGATGAATATCGTTCTAACTACAAAATGAGAAATAGTGATGAAAGGGAAAAAAACGTTACTTTCCATCACTAGCCGTTTATTTTCATAAAAGTGTTTCAACGAGAACTACTGCATTGAATTCCAAAAAAAATGATGTATCAGTTGACCCCTTAACCCATTTGAGATTCAAGGGTTGGAGCTCACCCCTCCGAGGGGTTTGAAGTGAAAGAGTTGAAAACATGCGCAAAATATTTCCCCCTCGAAATAAAAATCGACCGGCTTGAGGGTTTTTTTTTCTGAGAACGATAACCATGTCAAATCGGCCTTGTTTCGTTTTCATTGGGCCACTCAGTACATGCTGTATGGTGAAAATTATTGACTTTTGATTACAAGATTACATAAAGAATCATCGATGACTTCATATTATATTGTAAAGTGACGGGGGAATATCAATTCCTTTTTGAATAAGTGAAAAATAATATACAAAATCGACCTGTCCCAGCTTCAGCATCACCAAGCAGCGTTTCCACACTTTATTAACGAACTGTATATTTTGTATTCGATCGATTGACAGATGCGGAGACAATGTTTGTTCGCTCCCTCGTGCTGACCCTTCTGATACGCCACTGGTCTTCTGGTTCGTCGATTGAGCATATAGACAGACTGAGCGGCAGGAAAAGCCAATTGGTTATATGAGCTTCATTAGTGGCCATTATAGTTTAAATCGATCTAGCTGGCCGAAATACCGCTCGTCTCTCTTCGTATACATACACCTATGTATATAGTTCTACAACATGTGTCCCAAATTCGATGATCACCAATGGGATCCCAGAAATTGCAAATCATAGAGTCGTCTACATTGGAGTGAAAGTTTTACGAAATTCGCTTGAGAATTTTGATCTGTAGAAAAATTGAGAATCATTTTTGAGTTATGAGGGAAAACTGAAATTTTGCGAATTCTCTCTTGCTGGATAGCTCCAAAAAGGTTCAGACTTATTTATAGAATATTCCCAGTCGATTTAGTTTCTGAAATTTTGCTACTTCCATGCTCATTTTGAATTATTGTAGCTCATGTTTCCAAAACTCGATATTCTGAAACTTGATCAAATTACGCTACCAGAAAGTCTGAGGATTTCAAACTACCAATTTCATTCGGTGAACAATTCCAGAAAATCTTGTATCATACACTATTTATTTTTATTTTGCATGAAGGTTCAATGAAAATCACATAATTTGCTTCTGGAAAATTATCTCAAATAGTCATCAAAGATGCATTTACACTCATTGAACGTATGGAATTGAATTGTGGCTGACAGTTCAGTGATACCAATATCAAGAAAATGAAATGACCGTTCCATAATGAACGTATTTCGATACGCATTTATCGTATATATCTCAGATTTCTCGACGGATTCGAATTTCCCACAACTTTGCCAATTCAATCGATTCTCGAATTCGCGACGCCCTGTATAGGTATTCACCTACGCCAGAGAATCTGTCCACTGTCAAATTAAATCGAAAGGGTTATTCGCTGTTACCATCAGCGATGCAGAATAAATACCCGCTGGATGACTACTCCATTGTCAAATTATTCTGAATAATGTGACACATTCTCCGACACCACATGAACACTCATTCACCTACCCTCTATCTAACTGTCGTCACTATTGAATACTACATGAATGAATGACATGTATAGGTTATACTGTTTCGAAGATGGATGCAAGATCGTCCAAGATACAAAATCTCAAACATAGGTGGCGCAAAAGTTCATCGTGACTTTGACATTTGTAAAGAATGTAATGTAAAATATACTCCAGAAAGTCATGGAGCGTTATCCTCCCCAAGCAAGTATACTCCTTGATACCACCCTATGGGTTTATTTGAAGTTTCGCGTCTATGTAAACGAGCCATAGACCTTGGCAGTCCTAGAAAAGACCATTGAAGAAGAAGTGGCAGATGTATCAAATGATGAGTACTGATAAAAGTGAAGGAATACGACCAAAATGTCTGCGACAACTTGGTTGATATTATTACATACATACAACCAGAAACAGTGGCTGCGAAAAAATACTTTCCCTCTCAGAAAACTCACTGCATTCTTCTTCTAGTGATCTACCATTGTCATCAACTTGATCAGAAGCAACTAAGGATTAGACTGAAGGAAAATTTGACCACGCAATCACTACCAAAGACAAATCAACTCTGGGAATCAAAAAGTGTCAATCAATTGCTTCATCATCCTATATGTGTACACGTTGTTGTTTATACTTTGTCGATGACCTCTAGCTCCATTCAGAATGTCGAGCTGATCGTTATTATAAATTGAGTTTCCAAGTATCATATTCGTTCACCGATGATTTTCGCTTTCGCCTAGCCACCTTGTATGTGGTGTACCGAGTGCAGGTCTCAGAGTGATTGGAAAGTCGTGGCGTGTAAAATTTTGGAAGGAAAATTCGCATTTCGTTATTGATCTTCGACAGAGTAAGGTAGACCTTGATGAAGAATTCATCAGCGGATCAATATTTGCCTTCATTGAATATACACTAAATGTTTGATTTCAATCATTTTCGGTTCGATTATCCCCGCTAGAGCTGGACAGGAAATTCAGCGAATTTTCATCGGTATCGGTTCATGTTTTTCATCAATGAACTGTTATGCCTTTTTTGAATGTAGCATTAACTAACATGATCATCGCTTCCCATCCATTGCGATGATATGATTCACAATATGAATGAATGTCGATATAATCGTCATATCTGAAATGCATTCCGGAATTTTGATTCATATTTTCACCACCTCGCCGATACTCGAGAGTGATGTTTAGTGATGTTAGATGCTTCTAAATGTTCCACAACTTTCGAGGCGTATTAGTTGAGATTGCTCCGTATTTTAAGCTCACAAAACAGACTGAAACGAATCAGCAAACGAACGTATTCTGAATCACACTCAGCGACATTTTCATTCACTGTATCACATCCCAATAACTCGCAATTCCAATAACTGCGTGACACCACTAAGTGGAACTGGTTTTTTCGGTGTGAAGAATATTGAATGAAAATTATTCCTCCTCCCGATGTTAACTCCCATATTGAGTCCTAGATAACCGCCAAGTTGATGAAATATCTATTCAGTTCTGCGGACGACACAAGTCGAGTTTCGAAGACACATTTGCTCGAATTGAAGCCCACTCTATGTGGAATAACGGGATAACTACGTTTCTGTCAATAACTAGTTTCGGAACATAGTGCAATATCCTCCCAGGAGTATACAATATGTGTCGAATGTATGCTGCAACACAAATCAACGATGACTCTGGAAGCATCAAAGTTGGCAAGAGGATAGAGTTTCTGTTAGGTGCTCAAGTTTTCGAAAAGGATAAGCTCCATATTTCTTTTGGTTATAGATAGTCTCCGAGAAAACTCACTTCCATCTTGGCTCAATTATTTTCGATAAGAGCAATCAAATTTCAAGGGAGCATACTATGTTCTCCTAGATATATCATCATGCATTTGTAAGGATTCCTCCATTTATTCCTTTCCAAAAACTAATAATTCATATCAATACCCATGCAATACGCTCCATCGTAATATGAGAAAGCACTTGCTTTATCATGTACTTACAATAAGAAGAAACTCACCCGAACAAGTGATTCAACTCTCAAACTTTCCTTGTAACCACACAAAACGTATTCTTGAACAAATTTCTCCCGAATTCAAAACATCCTTGTGTGGCGTAACATTGATTCCAATTTTTCAGTATTTTCCTGTTATCATCAGCATATGTGAATAGATTAGATTAGGCTCGGACTCTTTTGCTGTCTGACTCTAGAACGTCACCTTTCCAGATCTATTGTGTTTGGCACTCGAAATCATTCAGAGTTCTTTGTCTAGCTACAAGATTCCAAAAGCTAGTCTCAAGGTCCTGCATATATTTGGGAGCTGTTGGTTTTTTCTGCCATCGTTAGAAACCTAAGTATTGACAGACCATGACAGTAGCAATAGATATTTACGTTACTAGTCCGGTAAGTACACTTTTACAGTACGAGTGAGATGTTTACGGACGAGGCGCAAGCCGAGTCCGAAATTTCGAAACGAGTACTGTAAAAGTTTACCGGACGTGTGACGTATAACATTTTATTTCATACTGCTATAAAACAAAAATGAACAGTGAAAAATGAAATATTAATCTTTGTTGAAGTGCTACAACAAAAAAATGGGAATGTATCAGCAAGTAGCAACTCCCTAATAAATAATTCATCCAATGGAGCTCCTGGTATCCATATTCATGGGAACGAAAATTTAACGGTTAATATTGATATTAGCAATAAGTAATTTCTGTGTATTGTTTTGCTGTTGAATTTTCAATAAATGTATTCATGCTTTTGACGCATAACTGAGTTTTCAATATTTACAATCCGGTAAAATTTCATTACGGGATAGTAGCACGTAATGAAATATTACGTGCGCCTATCCTGTAAAAGTCTATTTTCCGGATTGAAATCAGGTACGTAAGGGTATGTTCTATGATGCAGTATGAAATAAAGTATGTTTACTGCTGTTTCCTCTTCTTCCTGCCCTTCTTCCGCTACACCAATCTTACTCCAGAGTTTGTTGAGCCTACAATGAATTGTCAGGAGGCCATCTAGAATTTTAGTTGTACTACTTTTCCGACTCAGTCTGTGAATGTTGGCATGGATTTTTTCATGAACATCCATGAATTTGTACTTTTCTTTCGTAGATTCCGAAGATTCCGTAGTTGAATTATTCTGCTACACCCCAGAGCTGCTTTAGTGCAGTTCCAGACAAGTTTTGAATCAGCTTGCGTTGAGTTGACTTCTTTTACTGCTACTTTTGGCTGTCCGAGTAGATTTCAATGGTTTTCTTCACAAACTCCCGCCTGTGAAACGCTTTATTGACTTTTTTGTTCGTGGATTCGAATCAAGAATTTGTTATCTTGGTAAGAGCTGTCAGTCGACTTTTCCTCTTCTATGATACTGAAATCGGCAAAATATCACTCCAGAGAGCAATCGATGCAAACTAGGCCAATCCCTTCGGAAGACTCGTGTACTCCAAAGTTTCAGGAGTATGAATTCATGTAAGCAAATCATAAATATTCAAAATAATATGAATATTATTATTTATAGCACGTCATCTATGCATGAGTTGACTACGTTGAAACTTGAATAACGTGCTGAGTGTAAGGCTGCGTAGTTGCAAACATACAGGGTGAGTCAAAAATGTGTACCAAGCTTTCTGGGGGTGATAGGCCATTGGAAAATAAGTGTAGTTTGATGATTGAACTCATGGCCCAAAATGCATATTAAGGGAGATATATCCTTCCAAAGTTGATAAAATTAAAATAATTTCTCCGCATAACTTCTGAACGATGAGAGCCACTCGATTGAAATTTTGTGCATGAATGTATGTTGTCAAAATACATTTTTTCGTCACACTTCCACATTTCTGATATTGTTATAAAGGGTGTTTTCAGAGGGTGAGTCATGATTTTTTGTAGAAAACTTTTTTCCCTGTATTATTTTCGATGAAAAAACAGGAGCATTCGATGGAGCGAAGAAAATTACATGAAAAAGGTACTCTTATTCAAATACAAAAAATTGAGCCGTTCGTGAGATATTTGAGTTTTTGTAGTTACATGATATCAGCAGATTGATTTTATTCATCGCGAGATTCATCGGTATAACGATATTTCAGCAGCATTTGCATTTCCGAAGCACTCGCCAAGCATTAGAAGCATATCAGTTTGTTCAGAGAACGAATAACCTGCCATATTTCTTAAAATCTCAGTTGATAATCGCAGTGATAAATGACACAGAAAAACCACACGAACAAATCGACTACAACAATGTTGACTCGAATAATGATGACATGAACGTCAAAATTGAGAACAAAATTATTCATCATGGCCTGCTAAAATATTGTTACCGATGAATCTCGCGATGAATAAAATCAATCTGCTGATATCATGTAACTACAAAAACTCAAATATCTCACGAACGGCTTGATTTTTTGTATTTGAATAAGAGTACCTTTTTCATGTAATTTTCTTCGCTCCATCGAATGCTCCTGTTTTTTCACCGAAAATAATACAGGGAAAAAAGTTTTCTACAAAAAATCATGACTCACCCTCTGAAAACACCCTTTATAACAATATCAGAAATGTGGAAGTGTGACGAAAAAATGTATTTTGACAACATACATTCATGCACAAAATTTCAATCGGGTGGCTTCCATCGTTCAGAAGTTATGCGGAGAAATTATTTTAATTTTATCAACTTTGGAAGGATATATCTCCCTTAATATGCATTTTGGGCCATGAGTTCAATCATCATCAAACTACACTTATTTTTCAATGTTCTATCACCCCCAGAAAGCTCGGTACACATTTTCGACTCACCCTGTATAACTCAAGATCACTCGAGAGAACATGCGAGTCTCCACCGATTCATCTAGCGAAAACTAATAAAACTTTGCTTTCTGAGGGTAATAAATGTATTTTTAGACTCGATATTGAATCAACGAAATCCAAGGCTCGAACTAACTAACTTGATTTCATTTATTTGGAACTTCCATAACGACATTCTCGGTGTCAAATTTTTTCACCGATCAACTGAAGACATTTATCTGTCATAATTCTGATAGATGGATCATGTATGGTTAGACTAACCAACTCGGGAATGAGTTCGATGGATGTGTACCAATTTCTTCTTGATATTCGGTGTCAATCGTGGAATTCTTTGCCTAGTGAAGTCTTTCCTGATGCTTACAACCTCCAAACTTTCAAGAAAAATTCCAACACCGTCCTACTCTCCCAAAATTCCACCGCTGGCTAACACGATATGTTCCTCGAACATTATAGGTTTCCCTTTCGTGTTGTCCACAGATCTGAAAAAAAAATCACTGTTTCTCCCTCAATCTCGAATGTAACGCGAACTGCTAATCTTGGTGATAATAGCACAATACTTATTCATGCACATCTTACCCGATTTCGAGTAGTGTCCTTCTGGGACGTCTGTCTCACTATGAAATGCATAACTGTGCCACAGGGTGATCTGAAGTTTGGGCTCTCCAAACCGACTTGCCGAGAAGCATAGTAGGATCCTTGGGTGAAAGCCGAGCAGACCGGATGAAATGAATCGAAAGGGAACATATCTCAGCAATAACTCGATATGGCATCCTCTCTCAAATCTATAAAATGCGTGTGAGCAATGTTGTGATATGGAAAGACTTTCGAGGAGACTATCGGAAAAGGGATTGTTTTGTTTCGGAGGGACGCCAGAATGTGGAACTTAACAAAGCACGAAATGTAATAAAAGTATTCTGCCTGTGTCAAAAACTGTGAGTGAAATCAGTTGACAGGTGACATAACGTGAAACAACGATGTACAAAACACTGGTGCAGTCACTGATGGTGGTTTGTTTCGCCAATAATGCTAACGACATTTTCCGCTATAATGGCCTAATAGTTATGAAACTCCCCAGAAGATGGTGGCATTTTTACAGATTTCTGTACAAATAGTTGACGTTTTGAGATTGTAATCATGTAGTTCGATCTAAAATTGAGGAGTAACCTAAATTACTACTTCTGAATCAACATTGACTGTGCAATTATCAATAATACTGATTTTGTTGTCAGTTCTGTGTCGCCATCTAACAACTAACATATGAGTGATTTTCCGCTATATTGAATAAAATGCTGTTATCAAGTTAGCTCCACCAGTGTTCTGTACATCGTTGTGTGATTGAATCGAATGACTTCAGATTAGATTGAATTGTTATTGTGGACGCTCATATTTTTTAGAGCATGCTATCTAGTTTTACCCTTTGACTAGCTGGATTGACTAGCTTGAGAAGTCATTCTACGTCTACGGAGCTCAATGCTTCTGGTTTCTCTTCAGAATGATCTCAGTGCAGTGGACTTCATGGACTGACGTGTCATTCATTCGCCTTGTTGATGATACTTCTGTGTCCTCAGACGACAGTGTGAGGAATAGATTCCATAATAAGTGACCGTTTATGTCACAATAGGTGTACTGTGAATTCACTATATTTGTGCCAAGATGTAAACATTTTGGTTTGTTTCTTGAGATTTTGTCTTCATCCATTCTTCCACGGAGGTTTTCTTGCAGGATTCTGATCGTGCTAGTTTGTCGGCTTCTTTCTTTCCTTTATGGCCTCCACATAATGCATCGAGTTCGAATCGTTTCATTTTTTTTTTATCTGTGGACAACACGAAAGGGCAACCTATGATGTCCGAGGAACATCGTGTTAGCCAGCGGTGGAATTTTGGGAGAGTAGGAAGGTGTTGGAATTTTTCTTGAAAGTTTGGAGGTTGTAAGCATCAGGAAAGACTTCACTAGGCAAAGAATTCCATAACTTTGCCGTTCTATTGAGGAATGATGCTTGGTATAGCGATGTTCGACAGGTCTCGAGCCTGACAGTGTAGGGGTGACCAGCCTGAGCTCGTCTAGTTTGTCTACTAGGAATCGCACTTGGTGGCATGATACATGATATCTCCGTTGAGCACCGACCATGAAAGTACCTATAAAAAAGGCATAGATCGCCGACCTTTCTACGATGACCTAGAGAGGTCAATGATTTGGTGAGTGTTGTATCATCGACTAGGCGAATAGCTCTCTTCTGAATTGAAACTAAGAGCTTAAGCGTATGTTTGGGGGCTGAGCTCCAAACATGTGAACAGTACTCCAGGACAGGTCGAATTTGTGCTTTGTAGATCATAATCAGTTGCTTTGATGTGTGTATCTCTTCGCACGGAATAGAAAACCAAGTTTTTGTGAAGCAGTTTTCGCAATGGACCTCACATGATCGTCCCATGAGAGAGCACTGTTGGTGGTGACACCCAGCATGGATATTGACGACCTCATAGGAACAGTGGTACCCGACAACATCAAATTGGGCATTGTGTGATCAGCCTTCTTGGTGAACATACAAGCTTGAGTTTTAGTTGCATTGAACTGTACTAGATTCTCAGATCCCCATTACAGAATTCTTGTCAGATCCTCATTTAAAGCATCGACCTGTCTTCGCCTTGCACCTCTGGCCTCATTGGATGATATAGGGGCTCTAGAGGAAAAGGCGGAATGAAGTGTACTATCATCCGCAAAGCTATGAACTGGGCTGGAGGTCACATTCAACAAATCATTGATTTGGAGCAAGAACATAGTTGACACTACACTACGAATTGACAAAAATCCAATTATAATCAACAGTAAAGAACGATAAACAAAATGAAAGCGAATCATTCGAAGTTTGACAGGGCCTTGCGACGCAAGTTTCGCTCCAAGTCAAGTCGTGCGAAAACTATGGATGAGGATGCAGAATACAAAGATGATAGGGAGCAGATGAAATCCGAATGGAAGTAGTCGCTGAATAATGTAAAACAACTTCACCACTCTACTTCTCGTGCGTTCTATGCTCCTCGCGAACGGCTCGACTCTCAACTAGACAAGGGATGCAGGGACCCTATTGTTTCTCCGTAGACATAATTACGTGGCCAAAGGGCGGTAGCTACCCTCTGACGCTAGGCGGCTTCCATCGCCAGGTAGCGTTCTGATTTAGAGCCCAGGAACGAGTATTATTAGGTGGCGAGTGAAGGAAATTGTTAACGTCACACGAGCGGGGGTGGAGATACACGCCGAAGGGTGGAAGTGATCGTTTATAAGGGATGATTCGATGAGTTGCCTGTGTTTGGGTGATAGATGGTGCGTGCTGATTTGGTTTGCTGTGTCAAGTCAGTTCGGAAAATCGTTCTGACTGGATGAGTTCGAATAATCGAAGACAGAAATATTCGTATTTCGTGTATAGAAATTTCATTCGAAAATCGTTGCGAAGTGGTTCCGACTGTTGGGTCATCTTTAGTGATTACTCATAGTGGTGCGTTTGATACGACAGTGTGGATGTTACAAACGACATATTGAAATAATTGTAAAATCCAAGAATCCACACCGAGATCCTTCTTGATCACATTTTTGAAGACGATGGTATGATGAAACGAATTTGTTCCTTTTTGGTCTCCTTGTATAACTAGTATAGACAGGCTGATGCAACTTTGCTATGTTTGCTTTGCTACGATTTTCGAAAGAAATAATCAATTTATGAAATATGCAGACAGCCTGACATTTTGAGTTGAAGTAATGCTCGACTGTTCCATAGTTTGAAGATTTTCACTCCTTGCTCCCTCTTCCCAGATGTTCCTGGGTGTATATATCCTTCCTTTTATTCGTTCCATTTGAAAATACATTTGGCATCTTCATCTGCATTGATAACAGCACCAATATTTTGTTTGCTCCACATCAACGATCTCTTCGATGTGAGCTTTCCAGACGATAGTACTTTCCATACCTCCCCATCCTCTGGACCTCTCATATCATCCAATGAGACAAGTCGATACAATAAATACCATCATCTGGTGGAAATTTGGAAATCTGAAAGAGCAACAAGAAATCAAGTATAGTTCAATGCAATGAGAACTTGTTTCTTCACCAGGAAAGTAGATCACACTATGTTCAATATGATGATATCAGGAAGCACTGTTCCTTTGAAGTCTTCAATATCCAAGTTACCACCACCAAGTGAACTCTCATGGAACGACCATGTAGCAGGTTCTCGTGATCTAGAAAATGCAAATTGGACATTCTCAATATTGGAGTAGTTTTAACTTTGTAGGCATCACATACGAGCAATTGTGAATTTGAAGCTTGATCCTTCTCTTCAAGGGCTAACCACGTGGGATTCCTCCCCTTCGTATTTCATGACATCCGACCTTCGAGTAGCATACAGTGTTGCCAGAGCAGTTCAAGTGACAAAAACCTCGGAATGCAAACGTCCAATGAATGTTCACTATGTCATTCTTACAGAGATGTGTCCCAGAACTAGAACCAGAACAAGAACATAGAAGATCACACGCCCCAAAAAGTCCCACTTTCGGAAGATCCTCCTCCGATTGGCAACGCTGCGCATATACGGCCTCTCTCCTTCGAATCGTGATGACATTTTGTATCTCGACAAAGAAGCCGTCTCGCTCATGATGAATTCAGGACAGATCCTTTCGGCGAAGGATAATTCGAAGTCGCAAGCATCCGTGCATCGAATAAGTGAGATACTATACGCGAACGAAGATGTCATGACTGGGACAGAGGAATATCCTTCCAGATCCAGCGATACTTCGGTTAATCAGAGGTGGGAATCGGTGGAGTTGGATAACGAACTGAGAGATGATTATGAGGTGAGAGGTGTCGAATGCATCTGGAACTCTTCACGATTACGTCCCTCTTAGGAATCCCAGTCAGAGTGTGATTTGAGGCTGCCAACCTCAATTCATTGGGTCATCTTGCCGGATTTGAATTCTGACATGGGGATCTGAAAATCTGGTACAGTTCAATGCAACTAAAACTCAAGCTTGTATGTTCACCAAGAAGGCTGATCACACAATGCCCAATTTGATGATGTTGGGTACCACTGTTCCTATGAAGTCGTCAATATCCATGCTGGGTGTCACCACCAACAGTGCTCTCTCATGGGACGATCATGTGAGGTCCATTGCGAAAACTGCTTAACAAAAACTCGGTTTTCTTTTCCGTGCGAAGAGATACTTCACATCCCAGCAACTGCTTATGATCTACAAAGCACAAATTCGACCTGTCCTGGAGTACTGTTCACATGTTTGGAGCTCAGCCCCCAAACATACGCTAAAGCTCTTAGATTCAATTCAGAAGAGAGCTATTCGCCTAGTCGATGATACAACACTCACCAAATCATTGACCTCTCTAGAACGTCGTAGAAAGGTCGGCCATCTCTGCCTTTTTTATGGATACTTCCACGGTCGGTGCTCAACGGAAATATCATCTATTATGCCACCACGCGCGATTCCTAGTTCCCTTTCATCGCTATTCCTCATTTTGTAGTTAGAAGGACGTTCATCTAAGAAGTGCCTTGTGTTTTTTGTCTCTAAATCATGTCCTATCCAACATTAAATAAAGAATCATTCATTTTGATGTCAGTTCCTTGATCTCTCAGTAAAATGCATACCTTGTTTCGTTTCCATTGGGCCACCCAGTATGAATTCCTTCAAAATCGCATCCTGTTATTTGTGAAAAATATAATTGTACCACCTTTGGCGACCTCAAATTGCTAAAGAACGATAGATTGAAATACTAGCAATCCGTGTTTTAGCATTTGATGTACTGTTTAACCACAAAATGACAAATCATCATATATCAAGATCAACAACACCTTCTTGGCCTTGTTCGCAACTAGTGAAATCAATTCGAAATGTGAGGTTTGACTTATACTTATACCAAACACTACTACTACTACTACTACTACTACTATTCCTGGAAATTTTCCAAGCTCTTGTGATATCATGAGTGAAAACTCAGGATTTACTTCTTCCTATTGAGCCTCCAAAAGTTGGTCTTCCATCAGATCATCTATAGAATATCCATATTGATAATGTTGTCTCATTGTAGAAGAGGACTGTTTCGCCTAGTAGATATAGAGTTTTTCATCCACGAAAATGAATCGATCTGAGGGTAAATTCGACGTGAAGGTCATTCGGACGATGTTTGCCCTTCGGTCTGGTTTTTTCGAGTTCCTGCGACCTCCAATCGATCAACCACCCGAAGAAAGAAAAACATAAAAGGTGAAGCTCATATTACACTGTCTAATGTCAAACTCGCGATACCTACTGTTGCTGATCGTTCGTTCAAGCTATCGACCCATCTACAGGGTGTTTTCCAGAATGATGCTCAATTTCTTCAAATCTTCGTCAGATTAAAAGAACCATCCACCTGAAATCTATCGCTCTAGGCTCAAGCCCACTCAGCAAACTGGTGACTGGTACTGAGTTAGGAGGAAACATATCAAGGTCATGAGAAACAGTGAACACTCCGAAAAATCTGGTGCTATCTGTCCTTGGCATGAGTTGACGAAGTCTGGTGTTAGTGGATCCAAAGTGAAATTTACGTTCCCATCTAAATTCATTGACTATAATTATTATCACGTCGAGTAAGTACTTTCTCTACGACCACCCAAGGAAACAGCGTTTACAGCATTGTTTCGTTATTTAGAAGTTATCCCATCGATATTTCACCTGGAAACTTTTCTGCTTGTATCATCACACATAGTACTCACCATTTAGATTGATTTTGCATCCTAACCTTTCGGGAAACGATTCAATCCTCCACCAGCGTTTGGTATTGTGACCATCATCTCCTCCCTTCTACGATTTTTGATCTCTCTCTGTGGATATCATGTGGATTCAAGAACGAAAAAAGGTTGAAAATTTCGAGGGAACTTGTAAGAAACGTATACATGACAATGACTGTGCCGTGGTTTTGGCATCACTGCCATTTGATGTATGACATATGACCCGATAATTGACATGACATAGTGCATGACAAATGACATGATAGGCACGGAAACAAGATCACCGGTCACCACGGGAACGCGTTGTTTGATACTATATGGTTTATGTATCTGTGCTGCCTCTTTTGGGTATTCAGTGAAGTAGTTATGCATTCATAAAAGTGCCTTGATTGAACCCATTAATCCAATGGTACAGAACAATGACAAACAACGTTGACGTTGACTCGACATCGACAACTGTCGTTCCTGACTAGTGTATTTTGGATTATTTTCTGAAATTCCAATGACAATAGACAGTTGGTGAAACTGAGAATGATAATGATTGAGATATGTCACTTCCACACTAATTATAAAATATACTGTTGCCTGACTGTCGGTCTGTACTCGACGACGATAAATTGCCCTTTCACGTCCGTACGAAAAAGGGCCACTTCACGTTCGCTCGTGCATAATGACCTCGAAACCGATCACGAAATCCGAACTGATAGATATTGTTCGACCTATAGACCCCAACGTGATCCGGTAAAAATCTATACCCACCTCATCTTCTCTCCCTTCGCGAATTCAACCACGACCGGGCGATAAATTCACGATATTTAATGAAGGCCCTCTGGGGACTGTTCCGAGCGGAATTTTATTTATTATCCCGAGAAATATTGTTTGCAGAGAGCAAGCGAGCGGCCTGCCGTGTAATGAAAAGCTTCCGTTGCACTCGCTAAGTGGAGAACGTATTCAGTGTCAGATATTCTATCGAGGAGGAATTTATCATTTTCTTCTCACAATAGTAAGCGATACGAAGAGTTTTCTGCGACCTTTCATGGAATTGAAATTTTCTCTTGGACATCTCAGCGATTCATCAGTGAGAAACAATCGAGGTATGGAAATTATATGCCAGGTGATTTGTCGAAGAGTGTGGAAGAACAGGGTGAAAACAGTCAATGAATTAACCGGAGAGAAAAAACAAGAATCAGGATATGGAAGCGACGCTACTGCATCTTGCCCCAATGATAATGTAGGAAGAAAATCTGAAAATTCGTACAGAAATCCGTTGAATACGATCTTGACAAAGTTGAAGTTCGCCATCTTTACGTTTGATTAATGATAACCACTAGATCAGCAGGAGCATGAATCAATAATCTGAAGGTCGAAAGATTCACCTGTTTTTTAACCAGCTGGATGTTTTCATTTCACATCATGACCATGACAACTAATCAAAATTTCGTTTGATTGAGCTCGATGGAGTATTTGGACGTTTCGTCTGAATTTTCCTAGACTGCAGAGCAAAGATTCAATGCGAAAAAAACAAATTGCTTTTATTCCAGGTATTTTCCTGATTCTTTTGAGACTGAATGGATAATTGAAAGACCTGCGAAATTAGTAATGAAGTATCAGTAACTGCTTGTCATTTGAATTCTTCCAAGATTGCTCCCTCATACCATTTTGATGGATCTTCACTAAAATCTGTCGTTTTGGATGCATATCTTTGAAATTCTGGTACAGTTGAGGAATATCTTCAGAATCTTCAATTTGCAGACAATGTACCATTGTAGAAAAAAAAAATAGAAATATATATACATTTAGAGCCTTCAATATATAATGAAGAGAGTAACTACGGATTACTATATGGACACAGTGTGGTTTTCGAAAATGATTTGTTGAGGTTCTGACTTTAAAATTACTAATTTCTCAAATATCCAAGATAACCAGCGACTCCGCCAAAATGTATATTTCGGTGTGTGTATTTATTGGTGGATGCGCATTTGAAGGAATTCAGAACTGAACAATTTTGACAACTAATTTCAGAAGTACAATTCTGCACTGATTTCAAAACAAAATAGCTGCCGAGACGAGAATGCAATTTGGAAAATGGTTATGAAATAATTACTCAGTGTGTGTATGAAATTAGGTTGAGATACGCTTTTAGATGTTGTTGTCCACAGATGAAAAAAAAAAATGTCGATATTTTATAATAATATCACTATTATTCATACCTATGTCGGTATCACCACAGAACTGACGGTTAATATTATTCTCTTCGCAACTGAAAAAATCGACCTCAACATTAATTTCCCGCGCTAACTCCAGGCTCTAGTACTACGAGAAGAGGGTTCAAAGAAGATGGCTAGCAGTGGCGTCGTCGAACTTTTCACCCAGCCGGGTTCAACTCCGAGAAATATATCAACTCGCGTCTCACTGTACTGTACCTCAGAGCTACGTTGTATCAAGTGTCGGAAATATTATTTTATGAGAATGTGATCAAATAATTTCAGTCAATATGTATTTTTCTTATATGACAATATATAATATATATTCTATCATGCATATGGAATAGTTTATTTTTGGAGTTGATGATGTAGTTCAGCTCTGAGCTATATGATTATTCATAGAAATTGAATGTCACATGTGAGGCAATGGTTCCTATATTCATTTTCGTTTCTTGTGTTTCCAAAGACAGTATAACATTAGTTGAAAAAAAATTATATGAATTAAGTCTCTCATTCTTAAACTGAACTTACTCTAGGTGCTCAAAAATTTTGCATATTGAGTTGATTTTGGAAATGATTTTTATCTCGTTTGACGACGTAATATTACTCAAAGAGAATGAGAGAGACTTCTCTCAACATGACGTTAAATTGTAAATTGGATTTAAAAAAATAGTGTGGATCGAAACAAAATAATGGAATCGGATCCTAGTAGGTCATCAAACTAGAAAACGAGTTTTTTTCTTGAAATCACAGCAGGATAAGAGAAATTGTTATGGCAAACAGTTTTATATAAAAATGTTGTGGAATATTGAATAGTGAAATAGGTAATTCAATGATAGACCCGATGATAGAATAGCACAAATTGCGAATAATTGGTATAAACTAAAAAACAAGACAATGCAAAGTTTGGCACTAGAAGCATATTATACATAATTATGGACAACTATAAATATACTCGATATGTAATCATGGTGTATTTGAAGTAGTTGATGCTTCATTCATCTAACTATCTCATGGTATAAGTAAACAAAAAAAAGGAAAATAACAACCACCAGGTATAGTAGACTATGCTACGAGAGTTAGTGAAATGAATCGATATATTCAATACATCATATTGATAAAGGAGAAAACGTGAAAATTACAGATCGTACAAATGAGGATGGTTCAATTAAGTGAAAAAGGGCGTATTGAAATTTCAAAGGTTATGGTGATTGTAAAATTTATTTCCGTCAATTAGAATTTGACAGTTGGAGAACAAAAGAGTACTCGTTTATTTATCACTATGCATACAAACAACATCAATTAGTTTATTCAAATAGTTTTTTGCTCTAATGCAAAAAACTCAAAGGAGGTTGATTGAAGTGCTATATTCCTCGTTTTTACAAATTTTGTCACACTAAAATCAGTATGTATGGATTCAAAATAACAAGCTCTTTCAAAATCTGTGAAAATATATAGGGTGTCCCACTTAGATTGAAGAAGTTGATGGCATTTCCGGTTGAACAAAAAAATGTACATCAGGTGCATTTCGTTCCATTGCACTTACCTGCGAATTTTCATAAATATCGTTCTTCTCGTTCAAAAGATATTTACTTGGTTCGATACTTTATCCCAACCCTGTATGTCCTTCGACGGCGCCGCTGCGGCCGAAAGGGTGGAGGAAAGAGAGCGGGGAGCGGGATAGTCCGTAGCGCTCCATCCACTATATAGGTCTACTTGGGGCACCAGGTGAGCATATCTATATTGATTTTGTGTCCCGACAGCCCGACTGGCGGGTTATATTCGACGAGATTCTGGGCTCTTCACCTGGACCGACCGACGGAGCTGAACCTGAACATTCAAACGTCGTCGACGTCGTCTCGATGCACGGGCCCGTTGCAGGATAGGACTCGACAGATTTTTCCCCCACTTCCTCTAGGAAGTCGAACATTATTTATTCATATATTTATCCATTAAAGTAATACTGTCACGAAATACTAAGATTTATCTCGGAAAACTATCGAGTCGATGAGCTCAAAGGACCTTTTTCGAGTTCGATTTGTTGAGGTCGAATGCATGACATTGACTCAACGGTTGAAGTGATCGGACTTTCTCACGAATTCAAATATGTAATTCATCAATATAAAAAGTACGGGGAAGCTGGTTCAAATAAAATTGATATGAAGTCGAGTATCAGTTTGGTTTAGGATATGATTCATGTGAGAACGTCTGTGCCGAATTTTCGGAGTTTGAGCTAGCTCGGAAAATGCGCTTGCTGCAAGCCCCTGGAGATCATCCTTTCGTATATAGAGCTTTACTTGCTGAGCATTCGTTTCAATTATTTATGTTAGTTCAAAGATGTATTTGTTGTGTTCAAAAAACGTTTATTTTTTCATTGTTGTTTTTCGTTCATTTTCTCAAGGATGCAGAGACCAAACGTGGATAACCCCCTGTATATTCAAACTCCGTTTGTGACAATACATCCAACATACTGAAAGTTCAATTATTGAAGAAGTATATAACGAGAACGGAATGTGTGCTACAGACTTAACTAAATTTGATTTGATAAAACTGCTACATGGATATCCATGAAGAAACAAAAAAAGGGAAACTAAACTATATACAATATAACCAAATATAATATGATATATTTGATAGGGGAGTCTATACAATGTCAATTTGTAATGAGTTAATATGATGAATACCGTTATGAAAATGAATTTGGTACGTCGATGTGGAAAGTTAGGCTAGTTCTGGATGCTAAGCAAGGTTTACTCAGTAATGATAACAATAGCTGATGAATTTCACGTACTTAGAAGGGCGTCATGAAAATATATAGCTTTCTACTCGGAAAATCTCCTGTACAAAGAATATGTAGAAATTCTGAAGACCGTTGCACTGCTATCGACATTTTTCATTCAAAAGTTCAGGAAATTAGATCTGTCCTCTGTCATCATAGGCAATAGTTGTGAACTAATATTGATTATGCTATCATTCAGTATACACACAAATAATCTTGTACCTCTCCGTAAACTGGTAAACAAAATAGAATGAATAAAATATTGGAATTGGTTTCATTCTACATTGTTTACAGTTCATTTCAATTTCGTGAACTTTACCAGTCAACATATTCTGCAAATTTGAAAGATGTCAGCGGTAATATCTCAGAAACGAAAACGTATCTCTACGAATGTCCGATATTCACCACTGATTATCTCATACATTCAGCAAATCATCAAATTCCTCATCGTAACTTACTTTTGGTCGACCAGATCTAGAAGCATTTTCATCGCTACGCATTTGCTAAACTAGAGAGAATCAAAAATAGAAAAAAAAATCATATACTGAAATTGTCATCCCATCTTGCGGCTCACAGAATCCTCAAGGCCATCCTCCTTTGTAGCCTCCATTCTCTTTCATTGCATTTGATGAGCGAAAAATAATTTTTAATCACAAAGGCCCAGGGCGAGAAGAAGGGGAAAATATCAGATACGGACCAGCATCCGCCAGGGAAAGTGGTTTTCTTTGCGACGTCGGATCGTACGAGGGAAACGTTCCATGATATATTACACCCCCCGCCCCGTGAAACTCTGGCCAGATGAGGTCATCTCGAATATCGTCGGATTCGTCTATTATCGGAAAATAAAATGAATATCTACTCAACGCAGTTGTATTTGGAAATGCATATATCACAGCCTCCTCTATCTCTCGAGCCATGGTGAGACGTAATTGGCAACAGTGTGCTGTTGTCTATGGAAGTAAAAGTTACGACTCCCAGTCTGGCATTCAAATTTGCGTTCAAAAGCGATTGATAACGCATAAAAACTATCTAGCCCCAATACAGGACGCTAAAAAGCATTGAAGATGACCTGGAGCAGCCATAAAATGAAAGGATTTTTCATTTTGTGACAGTTCTGTGCAGTTTCATCATTGGCCACTGCCCCTGAATCCTATAAATCCGTGGTTTGCGATTGGTTCTTAAGTATTGAATCATATTTTCTGATACTCGGAGCTGTCAACAGATAACCTCAGATAAACAACAGATAATCACTCAGATCAACACGGTTATTGAGAACTGCAGTTCAAGAACGAATTCATGATATCAAAACATCCAGATAGTTCAATTTGATGTACTGTGAGTAATTGCACCCAACATACGTGTTCGATGGATTTATTCAGTCTTCTTATTTGCCAGTCAATTCTAGGAAAAATACATTTTGGAACGCTGTCGCCTATCAAACTTCGTTATATTGAAAATTGCGCGTTCGGAATGAACCGAGGAAAGTTCCGAACGTCATCTTTCATACCTGAGGCCATGATAATCATGGCATCAGTATTCATAGCGGCGAAACGCTCGAAAATTATTTCTTTTCTGCACTAGCATCGCATTTTCTAGTCGCTATTCACGCCGAACTAGAATCGCCAGCTTTCCGCATACGAATTTGCGCCTCGTGAAAAACTCGATCGGGTTCAGATCTGGAGACTTTGGTGGAGGTAACGATCTCATTCTGGATCGAATTATTTCTCGAATGGAGCATAGAGAGTTGGTGTTTGTAGACAAAATGGAGGATCACTCGGTATGTTGTGAACCTGAGGTATTCAGTGGGAATTCATTGGATATCATCCGCATTATTTCCCATTCGCAGCTCTTTTATGAATTTCATAAACAAAATCATTCGCAACGATAAATATGTTAATTCAATACCTGTGCATGTGGTGGTTTTGCAACGCTCGATATAAAATGTTATTAGTCGCAGCAATTATGAGGATTCAACGTGAATACAAGTAGATTAATGAATTAAAATGATAAACACCTGTTTGGCACGCATCGTCGATACTGGCGGATTTGTTGAAAAACGTAAATGTGAAATTACGTGATCGAAACACATATCTGATGATGGTCATGTCATGACACGAGAAACTTGCTTTGACGAATACAGATCAGAACTGTATTTCCTTCTTTTTCGAATAAAACCGATGAATAGAAACAATGCATACCACGAAAAGATTCAACGCGATCTGTTGATGATCATGATTAGAATAGAGTGCGTGAATATATATTTAGACACCAAGGGACCAAAATGTATGGACCCGTTGTGATGATATTCTTCACTACCAAGATGTATATTACATTTTTATCTACCACTAACAATATATTTAAATCATTATGGTTTTGCGAAACTGAAATATAAAACTTCTGTCACTGGAAGTATGAATATTTATTTTTTTAATATTCGAAATATTGGCAGCAGTGACACTCTCTTTCTTCTGTGTCAATACGCCTTAACAATATCAGAGAACCATTCCTGAGATGAGTAGAAGTTTTTATTCTTATTAAATATATTTGTATTTCCAAATTTTTCAAAAACAAGGTGTTACTGACAAATAGAGAATTTCTCTTTTACGTATCTAAAGGTTTAATTTCAAGCGCAGTGACATTTTGGAGCAGATCACAAAATCTGTTATTACTACAAATATATTGAAATAATTTTTTTATAACTTCTGAGAAAGAAAATCCTACAAAAAGCTGAAAAATGAGTGATGTGAATTCAGGTTGATAATAATAGGTTATAAGTCAGTGACAACTCGTTTTATAATTTCTCAGAATTTATTCGGAATCCTAGAGTTGAGATTCAAAGAATCCCGACCGTCTTGATAGCAGCAAAAATTGGTGAATGTTCTGGAATATTCTTCCTGTCTGCTGAGTGACAATTTTCAGTGACAACCATCAGAAAATGTGAATCTCGAATTCACCATTTTCATACTTAGTCTTGAGAAGTGAATGCCAAGTTCAATATACATATAAACAACTGAAGATGAAGCAATATCATTGCGTTCGCTCAGAAATATGTAGGCTCCTCGATTTTTCTTTCTTTGGTTGTTATCTTCTTCCTGATGATTATAATATAATTTCAATCAATCATATGTTCTCCATCTTCAGTAAGTATATATTCAGCTGATGTATCTTCTCTTTATATGTTGTTTATTTCCCAATGATGAAGATCTACTTGCTTCGCCTGTATAGAATTGTCCATCAACACAAGTTATGCTGTAGAAGAAATAATTTTTCATTGATAGTTAATTTTTTTTTTGGTTTCACATGAGTGAGAATTGATCTCATTAGTGGTTCGCCATTAATGTTCTCTGCTGGAAGAGCATTTTGGATGGTTTTCCAAACTGAGGAAAACTCATGATAATGATATTATATACAATTTTTTGCAGCTTTCGATTTTGTCAATACTAATCCAATCGCATATAATACAATCGTTTGGAATCAAAGCCGAAAGTGAATGCATTCCATGTTCTGTTAAAAATACATTTCATACTTTTTCAATTTCATTATATTTGATGAAAATCGGCATAGTATAAAACAATTCATGCTAGTTAACTTGCATATATGGAATACAATTTCACAGATGAATTGGAGTGAATTTTATAGGCAATGATTCTGTCATACTGATGGAAGGATGGTACATGAAAGGTTGATTGATTATTATTATTAAATGCGGTTATGGCAGTAAAATTCTCTAGATATCAAATTATGGTTTTTATCGGCTACTCTAGAAAAATACTGCAGTCACCGAGTTTCATAAAATATTTTTTCTACAAGAGCCAAAACAAGATTTCTTCACATCGGAAGATTGCGAGAAACACAACTTAACTAATGTCAAAGTCACAATTAGGAGACTGTGGTTAAATACTGAAATGCAAAATAAATATCTACCCAAGAAAACCACAACAATATTTAGAAAAGTCTGAATAAGTATTTCGGCAACTAAGTTGCCATCATCAGTAGACCTGAAAAGTGAAAATAATTAGCGACTCCTCAGTATCTTTCATGATTTCTGGAGAATATCTGCTTGCTTGTGTATTCGAAAATTTTATAGTGAAATAATGGGACACCTTGTATAAAACGTAACAAGTCCTGTCGAAGTGGTTCCTAACACACACCTCATTCACTCTTCAGAACATCTTTTCGTTCCTCGGAAGTACAGGAATTGAAAGGAGAGAGTTTCGAGCACGTGGAAAAATAGTGCATTAGGAGAAAAACGACCGAAATAGGAAAACCATCGCAAAGAGGGAATCACGACGATGCTGCAGTATCTAGCATGATACTCACTTTGGAATTCGAATTTTTTATTTCTTGATCGAGAAAATCCCGATTGCTTTTCTTGTCAGTTCAGTCTCAGAATACTATGCGATACTTTAAATTTTCAACAATTTCAGAAAATCAAAAACAATTTTTTTTTTTTTTTTGGAAGCGTGTGATTTTTCAAGGAGCTTTTGTTCTCATGAAAGCCCCTCTTCAATTTTCGACAAGGAGATCTTTCTTTGAAAACTTTCGCACTAATTTGGAAACACCCTGTTTACAGATCGTGTTAACTCACGACTCATACATCCTGTATAATTTAGTGAGTTGATTATGGCGAATGAAACTTACATCATATCATACTTACATATCATAATCCATTGATGGGGAATTTACCATAACTATACAATTATCTTCAACAATCTTCCGAGGTACATCAAAGAAAGTCTTCCAATGGATGTTTTCAAAAAAAAGGAGTCTTTCAATGAATGTTCTCAAAAAAACAGAGTGAAAGATTAATACTTTGTGGCAATGTGATGTACCTATACCCATCCATACTATTTACTGTAGGTTTTCAATATTGTTTCATCTAGATGTATTGTATGGTATTTTCACGTATTTCATAATGGCTGACAATGTACTATATCATGAATTACTTCCTTACTAAATGAAGAGATATATATTATTTTATATCCCATTACGATCTCTGAATTCGACGAACTCGACGCGAAACTAATTTTCCCCCGAAATCGGCTTAAACATATTATCTTTGATTGAGCGAACTCCTGGGAGCGAAAACAATTAGGCAAGCTAAACAACGTGCTAGTTTTGGTTTGTTTGCAGTAACAAATACTTGGTCTTTGCTCACCTAGACATACAGCACAGACACTCACACGTGCGCGGTCCGGAAACTATTCTAATCAGCGAATTACTAACAGGAGATGAACTCCCAAAAATTAAGCAATTATCTGTGAGCTCATTTGTCGAAGTTGTTCAAGTAGAATATGTCAATCTTTGGTTCACACATGAATCACATTCCAACTAGAGCAGCTCTGTTTATGGAAATCCAGAAGTATTGACTGCTTATCTGATTCAAGAATTAGGAAAAATATGTCTGCTGGAGTGGGGTTGAGCGGATCTTTACTTTCATCTTTATTTCAACACGACCAATTCGAACTGATAGGTAAGTTCGATTGGGTTGATCATTTAAACATGCAACTTCAGAGTACACAACAAATTCAACTGGATTGAGTGGAACTAAAGGCAGAATATCCAGTTTCAACACCCCAACATCAAAAAACGACACTATTTCAGTTGTTGATGCTTCACATACGAGTTATTGGATATACCTTACTCAAGTCAGTAGTGGTTAACTTCTGAATCTGAAAAGCTTCGGAATGTTTCATCCATAGACAGTCCAAATATACGGGGTGTAACTAAATAATAATAATAATAATAATAATAATAATAATAATAATAATAATAATAATAATAATAATAATAATAATAATAATAATAATAATAATAATAATAATAATAATAATAATAATAATTAATAATAATAATAATAATAATAATACGACTTTATTCAACAAATGTACATACATCTGCCCTGAAAAGGCGAAGATTAGCTAAAGCTACTCTTAATCTCTTAATCTTTTCAGTTTATAAAATAAATGGAATATAAAAAAAAAATAAAAAAAAATAATATGAAAATAAAAAAATAAAATAAAAATAGAAAGAGATCATTTTACAATTTCAGTGATATTGAATAGATCATCAGTAGAAAAGAAAAAAAGAAACAAATAAAATAGTAGGTAAGTAATAATAAGTAATGTAAGAAATATGAAAATGCAGCAATGCAACGACAATGTGGCTAGTTTTGTTGAATAAGTGTAAAACATTTGAGGGGGTGATTCCTCATCGAAAAAAGATAGGATCTTTCATATAAAGAAACTTCATTAGAGCATCTCATGTCAAGATACAGCCCCTTGAAGGGGGTACATATGTATGCGTAATGTCTGAAGGTAGACATATTGAACATTTACTATGATTTCTACATGTTGTATGTTTTGTTATTGATAAATTATTCTTGTCTGTCCCCCTTCAATCATTCAATGTAGGTAGTAACTACAGAATAGCAATAATTCCAGTTTGCATTTATGACGATGTTTCTCTGTAGTTTGTGGAAAATTTTTTGCTGCAAACTGGTTTATTTTGGTCAAGAAATCCAAGAGACATTTTTTGTTCGGAATAAAACAGGCTATCGAGAATAAATTTCTAAAAAAAGTTACATTAAATACAAATTTCAGGGGTTGCGTTTTCCACCCCTTATAACCATGGGGTGAACCAAATAAATTACTGGCTAAGTGTCTTTTTGGTAGTAGAAGATGTCAGGTTGATTTCAATACTGTAACTTTTTCAGTGCTTGTGAAAAAAATTGTCAAACAAATTTTATGTACCCCCTTCAAGGGGCTATATCTTAACACGGGATGCTCCAATGAAATTTCTCCATATGAAAGATCCTATATTTTTTTCGATGAGAAATCAACCCCCTCGAATGTTTTACACTTATTCAGTCACACCCTACATATATTTCGTTAATCAATCATGGATTATGCATTGCAGTTTTGACTCAAGCGCGCTACCTAAGTTAACAGATGAAAGGGTTGCAATATATGTTTTCCCAGTAATTTTCACGCAATTCCAGTTGTTCCACGTGCTCAGATGTGGATTCGCCACCACAGAATCCCAATTCGCTGTTGAATTTCTCAGGGTGTGCGATCTGATAAGGCGCGCCCCAATTATTCATGCGACTAAGTGAGAGCTTAGCTCCGCTAAATAAACAATCGGTCTGGAATCGAACTTTGATAGGCGTTCGCTCGGGCTTGTTAGTTCGTGCTCTATCCCGATGACTGTTCTCCAGGTTCGCATGTCAATTGCCAGTGTAGTTTCGCGTCCGCTTTATTGTCACGAAGTCATCGATTTCAGTTCTTCCAGTAGCGTATCCCAGCTGAGCCCCAAAACTACTCGTATCCTTCAAATGCGAGTCAGAACTCAGCCTCAGCCTCCTGTGGATGCAAAAGAGATAATATTTGCAAAAGATGGAACTGCTGATAACGTCACAATATGTGCTAAGTGCCATTGTTCTTCAAATCATAGCTCTTGTATTGTCTGTCGATAATCTTCCATTGGGGTGGTCACCCAAAATTCTGAGGAATATGACGAATAAATCGATATGGTAAGGTCCATTTGTGAATTCACCTCAGATCTTTTTGGTCTTCTGGTCAAATTTTGATAAGATGGCTCTTCGACCCACAGATATTCATCTTTCCACAAATCACCAATCTCCGATTTCAACAAACAAACAATCCTGGAAAATCACGACTTAAATGTTCATCTGGAATATATGTTCGCCCTCTTGATATCTGATTCCTCCAGGAGTTGTGTCACATGCTAACTACCTTTGCAGTTGTTGAAGCACCAAAACGTAGAGCTTTTAGCAGTGACAGTAAGAAAATCAAAAATTATGCTCTGGTACGCCTATGAAGGAGTTTAGGTATGGATGGGAACGTAACAAATGACACAGCAAATTATTCCATGAGCATTTTTTTCTCCATTCTCTCCATGACTAGACTATCATTCTACACATTTATCACTGCCATTTGTTTGAACGACAATCTGATGTCGATATTTACTGAAGGGAGAGAACGATGTATCATGGAGTTTGTAGTTTAGTCAAAACTAATCTGTGGTTTACTTACACTTTGATGACATATGGATGAAAATTCGATTCAGTTGCACTCATTTCATATAAATTTCTGATAAGCTTCCATATGAATTGGCTTTTCTTGTAAAATTCGTGATGAAGTCTATATTTCAGTCTTCAAAATAATTCAGGTATTAAATTATGTAGACCTCATTTTTCAGCTCTTCATGGGATTTTTTCTCCTCGTTTCTAAAAAATAGAGTAGAAGTTATTGAAAATCATTTCAATATATTTGTAGCAAGGACAGATTTGGGATCTGCCTTAAAATGTCACTGCACATGAAATTAAACCTTTAGATACCTGAAAGAGAAATTCTCTATTGGTCAGTGACACCTTGTTTTTGAAAAAATTTGGAAATACAAATATTTGTATTACATTGTATTTGTATTATATTGTATTTGTATTTGTAATATTTGTAAATACAAATATTTGTATTTCCAAATTTTTTCAAAAACAAGGTGTCACTGACCAATAGAGAATTTCTCTTTCAGGTATCTAAAGGTTTAATTTCAAGCGCAGTGACATTTCGGGGCAGATCCCAAGTCTGTCCTTACTACAAATATATTGAAATGATTTTTAATTACTTCTACTCTATTTTTCAGAAACGAGGAGAGAAAATCCCATGAAAAGCTGAAAAATGAATGTACCACCTCCTCGAAGAACTCACAGACAGTATGTAGACCTCATATCGAAGATGGAATATATTTCATCTATGTCCATATTACATAGACATTTTCCATTGAAGTTCGTGGTGAATTGTTACGACCTAAACTCGTTTTGATTATGTTGTTGGAAATTTTGTGGAGTTCGTTATATTTCTCTACTTCAATTTCCCCAGACTTCAGGAAAATCTGCACTCCCTAGCTATACTACTTCTGGATATTTCTAATTCAATAAAAATTGAATGGTAAGTAGAGTGAAACAATCCATGATTCACATCACTCTCACTCAGTAATATTCTCTCTGATGATAATTGATGAATATACAGTGAAACTATAAGCAAAGAACGAAAACAAAAATTCAACCTGCACGGCAATATTTTATCGAAGCCCACATATTTGGTCCTATCCCCATATTTTGGTCCAAACAATCTGCCTACGTCCCAATAGTTATGACGCACCTCGTATATTGTGATGCATCCCACCCAGAATCATCCCGTCCGCGAAAAAACTCGGTGTCAATCGCTTTCCGGAAAGCAATAAAGGCGCGTCCTGGTCGTCCGGGAAAGCCGTAGATCAGATGGAGGAGGGGACGTCTCCGATATCCGTTATGGTCATAGGAAATAACATTAATTCGGCCGGGCGATAAGCATCTGACGGCGTCGTGTATGAGCACACAGGGAGCCGTCCCAGAAACTGTACCACCAGGATAATGGATTGTTGCGCATCTTGGTTTTACGGGCAACAGGAAATTGGCGTGAGCTCGACACGGATAAATCAACAAGTAAAATGTACCCGATAGGATATTGGACTCGGAACAGACCAGATAGTCCTCTTGCCCAAAATTTCGCAAACGACAGCTTTTTTTCGACCTCAAGCTTGGATGGAATTGGAATATTGGGAGAGGAAAACGGTGCTGGAACTTTTCTTGAATGTTCGGTAGCCTCCACAAGCTAGTGAGTTCCAGAACTTTGCCATTCTTTCAATAGATGATTCTTGGAAGAGTGGAACTGGTCTCGTCTAGTCCGACTACCTGGAATCGCTCGTGGTGGAATAATATACGAGATTTTCAAGAAACAGTGACCGTGGAAGAGGAAGAGATCGTCCACTTTTATACGGAGTTCTAGAGGGGTCAATGAATCCATGAATGTAGTATCACAGACTAGGCATGTATCAAGGACTATCACGGAATTGAATCTAAGAGGTCTATCATATGTTTGGAACCTGAACTTGAAATATATAAGCTGCTAAGGTGTGATGAATCTCTTCACACGGAACAGAATGCAGTGAAGCAGTTCTTGCAATGGACTTCACATGATCGTCCCATGAGAGATGTGGTGATACTGAGCAGGGATATTGACGACTTCTTGGGAACGGTAGTACCTGACATCATCGTATTCGGCATTGTTTGATCAAGATACAAGCTTGAGTTTTTGCTGCATTGAAATCTACTAGATATTCAGATCCTTATTTTCAAATTCTTGCCGCAAAGCTAGAGATTGGGCCGTGGGTCTCATCCAACAGGTCGTTGAAGTGGCGCGAAAACAATGTTGGTGCCAAGACAGATCCTTGTGGAACTTTAGGATTGTTGGTCATTGCATCCGATGAGTCTGAGAGAGGAAAAGAAAGAGCTATCGATTCTTCTGCATGTACAACAAAGGTGCGATTTCAGCAACAGTCAGACTTCCTCTAGGCGCGAACTAGGGTATATTCGACATTTGTCTCACTATGACTCACCGTTGAAATGATCTATTTCTTTTTAGGATCTATCAGTACAGTCATATGTAGAACAAGATCAACTAGGACAAAGTTTTAAAATACTTGCTTGGTTTGATGAGCTAAACCGGCTGGACCAACTAGGATTATTTACCAATTTTCGATATTCAAACAACAAGTTGAACTGAGTTTCTTTGTTTCAACACAATTATGGATCGAAAAACTTCGCTAAAAATAGATTTGAGAGAATAATCTCACACTAACAATGTCGTATTTCACAATAGAATGGCATGGCACATCGAAATGTTTTGCTAACAGTTATCTGATTTTTTATCGCCGCGTCTCTTTTAGCAGATACATATGTCATATGACTTGAAACTAATACATAAACTACAACAGAACTAATACAAAACTCATCAAGAGCACATGAGCGAGAAAAAACTCTAAGAACCGCTCATTCCTATCTCTCCGGAGAATTCCTCCTTGAAGACGCCGGACGAGAAACGATAACGCTCCGCCACATTTTCCGGGACTGTCCGGGACCGTGCCTCCCCCCCTCCCCGCCGCCCCTGGGCCGTTCTGCGACTCACCTGGCCTCTATCGACCGTTGCGCTGCCATCCCCGAACGCGTCGGGTGATAAATAACCGACCTTCCTTTAGAAACTGTTAATTATTTTCCTCCCCGACCGCCCATAACCCGGTTATTCTCTTAAATTCCGAACTTCGCGGTTCTTCTGGCCGTCCTTCCCATCGAATCGATCGACTTTTTCCGATTGTGCCGCCCCGCAAATGGAAAATGGAGCGAACATATTTCTGGTGTCAGAAGTGGGATTTCTGGGAAAACATTTTTTTGGCATGGGAAGTGGGATATTTGAGAGAATGAAGATTGTTTGGTATCAGGAGGGGGATATTCACGAGAAAGAAGTTCATTCGGTGTCAGAAGTGGGATATTCAGAAGCAGTGAATCCGTCACTATTCCATTCCATACTCATTGAGACTAAATAAGATTATATCACATATTCATTGCTTGGACAGGTTTTATTTGTTATGATATCAATGTCATTAGGCAGTCAAACATCAGTGAGATGACATTTATAGAGAGAATTTATGAATCAGTCTCATGGACCTGATAGAAAGCATTCAAGTTCTTTCAGTGAGTCAATTCACTATCTCAAATTCGAAGATAATAGAATTTGATCGCTACTTAGGAACGTTGATTTATGAATTCTTCCGACAATTCGGGCAGAACTATTTTTTTAGAGCTATAATCGTTTTTTCATTGACTATTTGTGGAATCAGTGAGTGTAGTCAACAGTAGTGAAATATTCAAGAGAATGAAGATTGTTTGGTATCAGGAGGAGGATATTCACGAGAAAGAAGTTCATTTGGTGTCAGAAGTGGGATATTCAGGAGCAGTGAATTCGTCACAATTCCATAAACATAAACAGAAAAAGTTAACTCTTGATATGATATTGACCATATTTAAATAAGAGTCACCATAGCTATGGCTTCATTATCGAAAGATGTTGGATTGAACATGCAATCTTCATAGATATATTATTCTCTTCTAGATTAATATACTGTAACGTATCGTAGGTATTTCTATTCATCGAATATGATGGATAGTCCGCGAGAGAATTTTGTATTCAATAAACTTGGATACAATGAAGTAGGTTATTCTAGAATGAAACTCTCAGAATATAACAAGGATCAGAGTGGCAGCATGAATTGATCGATGAATCCAGAAACTCTCTTTATAATATGGATCATCATCAGAAACTCAACATACCACGGTTTTGAGGTGTGAAATGAAATTGAGACATTTCATGACATCGTAACGAAATCGCGATGGATGCGTGACTAGCAATTGCGTCACGAAACTATCACGCTTTATGTGATCATGTTATTTGGTTAAAAAATAACCACGTTGACCAATTTTCTTATAAAGAATGACTTTGGAGAATAATATCGAACATTCAAGCGCATACATAGTCCATCTATTTAAGAAACTTCCAATGAGAAGGCAGAAACAGTATTTCATTTGATGCAATCATCCTCCCTCTACGATGTAAACATTCTCGAAGTTTTTGTTCACACAGAAACGGTGGTAGATACAATAGGCGAAAATTTCTTGCTCAGTTCACCAAGTTTCTAACAGACGTTTTCTTTGAATTTTTACCTTTGTCAACATCACGATGATATTGTTTCCTTCAGGGTTTTTCTGCGAATTTCAAAGTCAACAAGTCATTCTGAGATTTACTATCGTAAATGGAGACAATGTGGAATATCCTTCATCACTAGTAGTCCTGGTAGAACCAAGTAATTTGAGCGTCTGATAGTGGTGTGACCTTGAATTAATGGGTATTTCCCAGACGTTTTTATTGTTGAGCTTCTCAAAGTGATTGATCATTATCTCTGTGTGACGGCCATTCTGGGAAATGTTATTCGAAATAGGAACATTTCTATTTGGAATACGTTGAATTTTATATATCTACCATATCGAAGAAACTCACTTCAGTGTCGTACTCACTGAGGGCATAGCACAACTCTGCAAATGGAGCTTCCATTAATGTCCTGTCATTTGAACTGTCACTGTTACTGGTCTCTATCCATCGAATCGTTGTTTTAGTCAGCTTTTACATCCATTGTGCTTTTTTGTTTGTCCGTTGCAGTTTTTTGACGATTATATTTATTCACCATCTTTCCCCAATCCAATGGAATTTGAGTACTTTGTATGTACAGTACATCTTAGTACATTTTTTTGGAAACCTAGTACCTTTTCCTATGAAGTTCTTGCCCTTCGAGAGTTGCCGAGCTGGCAAGTTAATCAGTGCGTTATGGATTGCGAAACAACGTATGCATTTGCAAGTATATACGTTCGCTGTGCGTACCTAATTTGCATGGAACACGTGTTGGAAATGGAATTTATTCAGAGACGAATTTCTCTGCTATACTCTCCATATGTCACAAAAAAGTTATCAAGAATGACATCTCAAACAGTCAAAACGGTAGAAGCAAAGGGTTTCTACAATTCAACATTGATTGTCACAGTCGAATTGATATTTATCATGAATGTTACATTACTAAACTGAACATCTGGTGTATAAAAGTGGAGACATCTCTGTGACAATTCCTGTACTAAAAGCGCCAAACTCTGTTATCGATCCATCTGTGAAAATTCATTCCGACATTTCAGTGTAGGCTGCAGAGAGATACAAAAGGGTTCACTGAAAAGGAATCTGCAAATATGTAATCCAAATATAGATGGCGTTAAATGTATTATGTTGTAGTCTCAGATCATTGTAGTTTCATATTTATTGCGCCCTCTGATCTAGCTATCCGTTAAACCAAAAGTAGAGGACTACGTATCAATATAGGAATCACAAGATATATATTTAAATAACTACATCATTTCTGATGGGCAATATCGCTCATAACAATGAATCAACATAAGAGAAGTCTAGAGAATCTGCTTCATATTCCTAAAGAAGCATTTGACCGAGTATAGCATCAAGCTCTCTTATATCAGTTCATGAATTATCTGAATTTCAGTGAATTCATCTGAATCATATGTTCATATTCTATATTTTTCTTTGCCACCAATTTATATCATTCATCATCGTTTGTTATTGGAACTCAATCAATATCAGACTATCGAATGTTATATTTCGGATTACAAGGTAGTTTCAGATAGCTCCAAGAAGAGACAGTTCGATTTCAGAATCGTTATCAAAGAGAGTATCAATTGTATCACAGAATAATGAGTTGGATTTTAGAAAGCATCAGAAGAATTTAAGAGAAGTCAATCGATTTATGAGTAGATGCTCATTGAGACTATATAAGATTATATCACATATTCATTGCTTGGACATATTTTATTTGTTATGATATCACTGTCATTAGTCAGTCAAACATCAGTGAGATGACATTCATACAGAGAATTTATGAATCAGTCTCATGGACCTGATAGAAAGCATTCGAGTTCTTTCAGTGAGTCAATTCACTATCTCAAATTCGAAGATAATAGAATCTGATCGCTACTGAGAAACGTTGATTTATGAATTCTTCCGACAATTCGGGCACAACTATTTTTTTAGAGCTATAATTGTTTTTTCACTGACTATTTGTGAAATCAGTGAATGTATTTAAGTGTCTTCTGTTCCCATTCTTTCAATACATGTTTCGGAAACTATCTTTCACGACTTCATCACTTCTCTGTATGAACAATGATGCATAAGTTTGATTTCACTTTTGAGAACATCCTGATCCCTGACAAGACACATCGCTTATAATATTCTCATTAAATTAGATGGATAGGACAAATAATGAAATACCAGAAGTCAGTAATATATTTATTGGACTATCACTTTATTTCACATTATCACCTACAAACCGAGGAATAAGTCTTGAAGATGCACTACGGCGATCTTGTGTCTAATGAAATGTAGATATTCCCGCTTGACAATATTATTTTCACCTGAATCAGAAATGAAAAAATCATGTTATGGAAATAGTAACATTTCATATATTCTCAAAATTCATATGAGTTTAATCACAGAATTCGATGAAATAGGTGGAAAAATAAAAATAAGTCAGGTTTGATTACTGCTGGACTTGTACCTATACCTTATACCTACTCCATCATGTCATCCGATAGACAGATGACGTTCATGTATCCATTGATGTCATCTTCGTTCAGCTGTCTCATGTAAACAGTCACTGAATTGTCGAAAGCACCTGAAGACACCAGACGTATCGTTGTAGTATCACAAGCGATTCTTTCCACATGTTTTCCTTCGAGAAAAAAACATATATCAATAGTTCGATATTCAAATGGATCAGGCAGTTGAGGTAGGTAACATTTTTGCTGTGATTGAGTTAGGTCAGTAACCTTGAAGAGTATTCCAATTCATATTTTGTCTCTAAGGGAATTCAACATAGTGAAGACTAACAAACTGAATTGGTTGTATAACAAGTGATATCCACATTGCATGATGATAATTTCATATTGATATTTTCGTTCCGAATCTACCAGGATATGATTGTATTCTGAAATGTTACATTTGATATCCAACCTAGAATATTATAGAATTCACTCTGTTCATCTACTATTGGAAAAGGAATGAAATTGGTATTCAATGCTACAAGGATCCTTATGTTGATCATAGGCTGAAATATATCATCGATATCCATCTTCCACCACGAACAGAAATTTTGAATTCGAAAATGTGTATATTGTATGTATGGACAGTCTTTTTCGAATTACGCTTTGTATTCTATCGATTATAAATATATCAATGTAGTCACAATCGTTTTCCATAATTTGAGTGGCTATGATAGTCTTTTATCAATCACTGATACTGCAGAGAACCTGGGAAAACCCATTTGATCGTTTGGTAACAACAAAGGAATGGTATATTGATGAAGAATTTCAATACAACTCCTTTCGATGTTTGTTGAAGTTTTGTTTGTTCAATTCAATTTATTGCCTTGAAGTTCATTGATTATGTACTAATATGATTTATTTCACACAATCTCCCATACCGTCTTGATAATACTGAGAGAAAATATCTCCGAACTGGTCAACCTATCTTCGGAATCATTTGTCGACTCATTTTGAAGAATACGATGTATAATAATCCGAAGATACAGTGAGCAAAAGTTATATAGTGGAGCAGAATGATGCGGAAGTCCAACTATTATTTTGAAAGGAACATGGACTCAAACAGCCAGGGCTCAGGAAATAGAATGTCTTCATTTGAGGACATAGTGAGCGGAAGGATTAATGAGGTCACGAACAACATGAACCTATCAAACGTTAGCTGCCATGAAGAATTAATAAGCAGCTCGGATTGCTGTCATCAATCTTCCTACATGTAGTTGTTGGTTTCTTATTTTATTTATCTACCAAGTACGTGCCGTCTTTCTGAAATTAGTCTCTTTGTCCCATAAAATAGAATGGAAATACACGAGTTCTCTTTGTATGTACAGGTAACAGCGGGTTCAATATAGTGTTGGGTAGAGCTTATTTCAGAGTATTACGGGAACGTGTTTAGGCACGGAAAATGTACTTTTGATGCTTTTGACCGATTCTGAGTTGAATGAAGCACATTAGAATATCTCTAATTGGATTCGGAAACGTTTGAGCCTGTGTAAAGCGACCAATTGTTTTTTGTTCAGCCACTTCTTCCTGTGGTTACTCTAATTGATTCTGTAATTCATGTAGCGAGTGGATGAGGTTTCAACTAGTAGGAGATATTAACGCGCGATATTGTGAGAGTAAGCGGGATATTTGTTTAAATAGCAATAGGCTAATAGTGGCCACATAAAAGATGAACTGTCACTTCGACAGGTTTTGCTTCTCATTCAGATCTATATATCAGTGTTGAATTATTACTATTTCAATATCAATGATACTTTCGGTACACAAACTACACGAAATGGTGTTGTTGCTATGCAACAGGAAATTCTATACATTATCACAAAACCAGTCTTTTTTGTATAGGTTTTTCTGATCAGTCATTCCGATCGATTCGTGACACTCAAAGTATTGTTGGTGGAACGAAAGATAGTCCTCTGTAGATCTATTAGACCTATTTGGGCTTCAATGCTGTCACCGCTTGATAACTTCTCCTCCAACTCATTAAGTCGCAAGTCTCCGGGAAGAAGTCTTATGTTATGCTTAGTGATCATTACCTGCCTTGGAATCCAAGCCACAAAGGGAATCAGAAATTTGCATATTGGCATTATCCAGTCCTGGAGACCCGCCTATCTGGACATAATCATCCAGCCCACGTTTCTGGCACTGCAAAGACAAACTAATTAGTTAGGAACATTGTGTTGTCTCAGTATCCATATCTCAATCAATCGACAACGTCATCAACACAAGTAAATGACAGCTAGTGCAGCTGTTGGAGGAAGAAACGTTGTTCAAAGATATGAACTGAAAGATATGGAAGGAAGGTGGAAACAAAGTCAAGAAATGCAAGAATCCAGTATTGAATCATCTGATTCTTTACATTTTTTTTGGCATTCAGCTTGTTATCGAATGGAGCGGATGTGAGGAAATATTGAGGAAAAAAGTAAACCACCTTCGAATACAGTATCTATTCATGCACTACCTCAAACCGAACCTTGTGAATCGTCCCGGTCTCTAGTTCCATTCCTCGGCCTACGGTAGGCTTGACCCCTACGTTCAAGGCCGCGACCTTGACCACTGCCGGAAACAGGGTGCTCACGCTGCAATTGACCCGTTTGCCATAGTTTCTCAGGGTGTATATGTCGTCGTTTTGGATCAGAACGTTGCAAGCTGAAAACAATATGTTCATTCAACGGAAAAGCTTGAAAAATGTGTGAGAAGCGTGAAGGGTATGATTTTGGGGTAGACGAAAATTGACATCATGTTGACGACCTCAGCTTCTCGTTGAATGTGTTTATTATAGTATCATGTATCCATTTATTTCTATTCGAGAATAATGAAGCTATATGAATCACGGTTTATCTACTTGTTGGAAACTAATTCGTGCGTCATGAAGTTTTTCAATATGTCCTAACGAGAAAAAGTCGAGGGAACCGAGGCGAACTTTTTCAATACTAACAGAAACATCGTTAAGCGTCAGCATAATATATCTCTCATCCAATTCCAAGTTTATGCTCGAGATTTACATGTCGAAATGTCCCAAAAGTTGTGATGACTCAGGCAGTAGTTGGGGCTGACAACGAAATAGAAATGATCTGGGAATCGTCTTTTTTCTCAGTCTTCCAGAATTATTGACAGAATATCTAATGGAAATTATCAGAAAAAATCGTGATACTCACGAGTGGGGTTGTGGACGAACTTGACGTTGAAGCTGAAGCTGCTGCCTCTCGCGGGCATCCTGTACTGTATCAAGGCGACGTTTTGGGAGCTGACGAACACTTGCTTGACCCTCTTTTCCCCGCAAAACTCGCTGAACCTCGATCTCAGAGGCCTGAAGTGGTCGCGCGAGCTCGGGAAGAATTCCCCGTTCAATTCCCAACCGTCGACCACCTGTGGGATCGAGAACGTGGAGAGATCAGATATTTCGAGGGAAGATATTGGCTGGAGATGATTCCAATATCGAAATTCCATTTTGTCGGCAGATCGAGGGCGACTGATGAGGCATCCAGTGGGCCGAAACAAATCTGTCTCGCTTTTGCTCGACGAATTGGAAATCCTTCGACAAATATCTTTCATTTAGATCGGATGTGGCTTTTCCATAGTTCTACAGCAGACCTGTAGCTACTTAGTTGTTCTACTGTAACCCCATTGCATGTTAGTACAGCTTAGGGGCTGGTACGATAGATGGCACCACAAAACTATAGATTTTCGGTAGGTAATTATGAACCTACTTTGGATCATTTGCCGATAGATGGTGTTGAACATGCAACACCATATGTTACACCCAGACTTGCTAGCTATTTTGTTCTGTCATATTATCTCTCAGAGTCAGGAAAATATTTCTATCTATTTTTTTGGCTGTTGAAAACTCATTTGCAGGACTTGAAGAATTGAAGAATTGTACTAGACTGAGAAATTTGGGCATAATAAACACTACAATCCTGATATTTTGATTTTAAAAACTCTTGGTGATGTGAAAAGTTCTTGTGTAGGGTGTTTCATCAATAAAGTGAAATATCCAAGGGTAGATATTCAAAACTATGAAAATGATTCTCAAAAACTTTTTTGCAGAGAAACGTAATTTTTCTGAAACAAAGTAAGGTAATTTTTATATTATTTCATTGAAGGGAATCGAATCAAGGATTGTTTCATAAATTGAAAGAAACTTTTTTCGGAAAATAAATAATGAGAACACCCTGTGCGAAGAGAAATACCAGGTGCGCGATGACTCCGTAAATCAAGTCAACCAGACATTTCACCAGAAACCACCCTTCACTCCGTTTCTTTAAATTGCGCCCCCCATAAATTTCTTGGATGAATTCTCATACAATTATCTAATCCAATCATGATACAATGGAATTCAAGTTGAAAATTTCTGAAGTAGTTTAACTGGTGGTTGTTTTTAATGATCCATTCAAAAGAGTTTTTGATCTCCTTCGAAGCTGCTTTTACTTGTCTTTGTTGTGGCATCAAACACTGTGTTTGCCAGTATAGTACAGGAAATAATATATCAACCACTTGCTGTAGAAAAATATATACTCACCGCTATGAGGCCGCCATTTTCGCAAGGTACATTGAGGTAATTTATTCGAATTTCGATGTTTTGGTCTGGTTCACCGAAAATGTAAGCTCCGCAAACTTTTCCGTCCACAGAGCTGGCTTTGTGATAAAAATCACCTTCCTCTGAGGTCATGAAAATACAATCTGGAAAGAATAAGAATAGTTCTGATGATGCATTTGTAGACCATCCCGTTATGTATCTAGGAAAATAGAGATCCAAAGAATCTCAAATTTCAAAGTAGTTTTCGGTTATGTGAACTCGTCTTCCAGATGTTATCCTCTGTACAGTGCTCCTTTTTCACGCGAAAACAAACGTTTTCCTAATTGAACACTCTATATTTAGGAGCATCTGACGAAAGCCGCAGCTATTTTTTTTTCTCAAGTTCACCTCAAGACACATACAGTTCCTTGAATATAAGTTTCGTAGAATGGATTCGAATTTGAACATTTCAGAATTTCCTAATGAAATTCTGAAAAATTGTTCATTCCCTAGCTATTCATACCTCGATATTGGAACCACCCCGAAATTGAATTCAGGGGTATGTCAAAATGAATGGTTGAACTCCAAACTTCTTCAAGAACTTTTCTGATTACCTTTTCGACATTTTTACTGTGGACTTATAAATGTTGCCTGTATCTTCATCCCTACTCGAGAATTATGATTTTTTATCCTGCATACAGAGTGTTACAGAACTATGGGATCAAACTTCTAGGGGTTATTCAGTGCAACAGTAGAAAATATTTGAGTAGTGGGTCCCATGTCCGGAAAAGTGTCACTACGGCCCTAATACGCGTTAAAATTCAGAAAGACGATAAATTGCCTAAATAGGATTCAATGCATTTAATTAATGTAAAGTCTGCGAGGTCTACGAAACTACAGTAGAAACACAGCAAGACTCAATTGGACGAATTACAGCAGCATTTGAAATCATTCAAGACGAGGATCAAATCTTCAGTCAAGTCGGTCGAAACCTTGTGCGACATTCAAATCAGTGTATTCAGGTTGAAGGAAGACATTTTGAACAATTGTTGTGATGATATCATGTACAAAAGGAAAAAATTAAATGCATCAAATCCTATTTAGGCAATTCATCGTTTTTCTAAATTTCAACGCGTCTTTGGGCCGTAGTGACACTTTTGCGGACATGGAACCCAATTCTCAAATGTTTTCTTCTGTTGCACTTAATAACCCCTAGAAGTTTGATTCCATAGTTCTGTAACACCCTGTATTAGAAAACTCGCGTTGGTGAACTATTTCCGTCTAACTATTGGACACCCTATATGTGAAACTCAGTAGTCAGTGTTAGAGAAGATACGGATAATCGAGGTGGAACTGTACACGAGAGGTGGAAGCGTATTGTGTTACTTGATATCATGACCTTGAACTCTTGAGAGGCTCAATTTTTGTCAGGTTGTTAGCTAGATGAATTGATCTAGATCAGTTGACAGCATTTCTTTTTGTTCCTTTTTTTTCTGCTTCGAGCATACCCATCAGTCAAAATAAATTCTCCTTTGTGAAACTCCTGTCACTCATCAGGGATCGAACAAAATCAATGGAAGTTATTTGGATCGACAAGTTATACCGGGTAGCACAGTACCTCACCTATTTGACAAAATTACATTATGTTATACATCGTTGAGAGTGTAATTTGGAGGATAAATTCGAGAGTGACTATGATATAAGAAAGTTAGATCAACCTCTATTTCAAGGTCCCCGTGAAAATTTGATATTTGTACTTCCTAAAATAGCTGAGATTTTCAATTGGAACTGCTATACTGAGACACCCGATATACAAAAAAAAAGATCCTTCGAGAGTGGCCTTGGAAATGTTTGTAATATTTTGAAACTCAGATCTTTCATAGTGAATGAGTAGTTTGTATACAACCGCTCTATATGATTTTCCCTTTCTTCGTTTTATAGCATCACTTCCATGTAACTACTCATTCTTTTTGTATGTAACATTGTGAATTTGTTGTGTCATTTCCATGAATCTGTATGTACGACTGTAGGTCTATGTTCAACTTCAATTCCAAATTCATTTTGCACGAGAATGTAAGTTTCGCGTAAACAATGAATGAAACTAATGAATTCTTGATGAATGGTAAATTCCACTCAGGCCTCCAAGAAACCATTTCGATTCTTAATGAAGTCATTGTGATACCTTCGATCATGAATCATATTCTGGCTGGATTCGTGAATTTTCAGCAAACGGAACATTGTCTAGTAGAGCATAATTGACGGAAACCAATGTTAAACTTATTATTCAATGTAAAGTTTCCATCAGTAGATATTTTTCTGGAGAGCGATGAAGGCTTCCGTCAAACAATGCGAAAATATTCAATAAACTCGTTCATTTACTGTGAGGAAATTGTACGTTTCGCTCTACTAATGGGCTTTGGCTGGATTTCCATATCTTATATAGCACATCAAAGAAGCTCGTATGAAATTCAAATTCCGTTATGAAGATAATTACTCATTATGTTACAGGAGAATGAAGTATTAGTCCTACAAAGCAAGTTTACAGAAATATCAGTCAGTATAACACCTGCAAGCTTCGTTCGTATACCAATTATCAACTGTTTTTTGTCGTCAATTTATTGCGGTGTGCCCTAGGGAGCTGTCTTGGGGCCAGTGAGATTTGCGTTACAGGAGAATGTCAGATTATGGCATGAAGTACAATACAATTCACAACAAGTTATATACAGTACTTTTCCTACGACCATAAATATTCGAATAATGTGTTTATGAGACCAACTAGTTCGAAAATACCCCAGTGGTGACCCGTTAGATCGTTTGAGAGACGATACCTATGTGGATTTCATTTTACTTTATAGATAACAAAAACAGTGCAACATTCATGTTTTGGTACATAGATGGATGGGTTTTCGACTGTCAAATCATTTTCTGTTCATCTTTACCTGTGATATGAAGGTCCTTGGACCTCTTGGCTCTATTCAGCGTGAATAACACTTGTGACGGAAATTCTGGCCTTATCTCGAATCGGTCCTGAGAAGACCGTTTCGAGAGTATCTGAAAATGAAATGGGCTTTTCATTCTCGTTATCTTCCGATGGAATTGAAGGGAAATTGACGAATGATTTGGTGCGTGGGACAATCAGTGGATACAGTCAATTCGTGATGAAACTAGTCGTTGTAACTTCAATCAAGATTGCCGGAAGACTCGGAGCACAATTAGGCATAATCTTGGGATTCTCAAAAACTCATTTTTGTATGAATGTTTCTTAGATCACGCACAAATTCGAGGAACAAACCAAGTTTCATAGTTCTCACATCAAATGAATGACCATCGAATCGTTATTGAACTATTTGTTGAAGTATTCGTACATTTTCCAGCTTGTTGTGGGATTTTCTCTCCTCGTTTTTAAAAAAATAAGTAGAAGTTGTCAAAAATTATTTCAATATATTTGTAGTAAGGAGAGATTTTGTGATCTGCCCCAAATATATTGAAATAATTTTTGATGACTTCTACTTATTTTTTTAGAAACGAGGAGAGAAAGTCCCACAAAAATCTGGGAAATGAATGTACCACCTCCTCGAATAACTAGAAGTATTTATACTTTCTCAATAACACATTTCCTTTAAAACGATATTCAGTTTATGAGAGTGGAATTCGAACAGTTGTATTCTGATTTCGAACTGAAGATTGAACTACAGGAAGATATCTCACTCATGTTATGACTATCAATATTTTTTCAATTTTCGAATTGAAGTATTTTGGGTTTCTCAACTTTGCCTGTCATCAATAGAATTCATTGCTTGAAATTTGATATTCCAATGGTAGATATGATTTACTGCATATAACTAATAACAAAATGAACTCATTGTATCATCAGTTCAGGAAATGAAATTGAAGACATATAACGTACCTCATTGTTTCCTCCAAAACTGTTGAGAAAGATCAATTCCATGTTATCGCTGTGATATAATAGTAATGTAATATTATAAGGCGAATATTATAAAAACAACTGAATGGTACGAAAGTGCTGAACGGACATGTTGACTTTTTTTTATAATTGCCAGTTTGAACTGGCAATTAGCACTAATTGTCAGTTTGAACTGGCAATTAGCCATAAAAATGCCAGTTCATGCTGGCAATCAGCCCTAATTGCCAGTTCAAACTGACAATTAGTGCTAATTGCCAGTTCAAACTGGCAATTATCCCTAATTGCCAGTTTGCCTAATTAGCCATAATTATCAGTTTAAACTGGCAATTAGCCATAAATGCCAGTTCTAACTGACGATTAGTGCTAATTGCCAGTTCAAACTGGCATTTATGCCTAATTGCCAGTTTGAATTGGCAATTAGCACTAATTGTCAGTTCGAACTGGCAATTAGTACTAATTGTCAGTCTGAACTGGCAATTAGTCCTAATTGTCAGTTCAAACTGGCAATTCGAACTGACAATTAGCCCTAATTGCCAGTTCAAACTGACAATTAGTGCTAATTGCCAGTTCAAACTGACAATTAGTGCTAATTGCCAGTTCAAACTGGCAATTATCCCTAATTGCCAGTTTGCCTAATTAGCCATAATTATCAGTTTAAACTGGCAATTAGCCATAAATGCCAGTTCAAACTGGCAATTAGCCCTAATTCAAACTGGCAATTATAAAAAATATATCAATATGTTCGTTCAGCACTCAACGGTCATTGTGATTTTTTTTATAATTGCCAGTTTCAACTGGCAATTAGGGCTGATTGCCAGTTTGAACTGGCAATTAGGGATAAATGCCAGTTTGAACTGGCAATTAGGGCTAATTGTCAGTTTGAACTGGCAATTAGGGCTAATTGTCAGTTTGAACTGGCAATTAGGGCTGATTGCCAGTATGAACTGGCATTTTTATGACTAATTGCCAGTTCAAACTGACAATTAGTGCTAATTGCCAGTTCAAACTGGCAATTATAAAAAAAAGTCATCATGTCCGTTCAGCGCTTTCGTAGAATGGGAAGTGACATTCAACCATGTTTAAACTAGAAACGAGGCAGTACAATTGAACATCGAGGCGACATAGAAGGCCACATGTACAATTCCGCTCGATCGGTTTGTAATAATCCAATAGTTTGACAGGTTCTGTTTCTGACTGGCATTGGAAATGCGTGATGCAGTAATCACTAAACTAAATCGACTCATTCGCGTTGAATATTTTTCAATTTTCTCCCGATGGCATCTTCAATTGCACGAACAACTGCGGGTGATGCAAATCGTGGGCAGATTATTTCCTGAAGTGCCTCATACACAGGGTGAGTCTCGGCGGAACGACATCTCATTTTGGGCAGAGGTTATGAATAATATTTATATCACAATATCTGTGATTTTGGGAATGAATTAGAGCAATTTCAGGAGAGAAAATATGCGAAAGATAACTAAATGGAAATTGACATGTTTCAGGATATTTTATAAAAAATCAAACATCCTATCGATACAGGGTGGAAGCAAACTTTGAAGGAAACTCACTCAATTCATCAACACAACCAATCAATCAATCGAGATATCTTTTGAAAATTCATCTCATTAGTTGTGAAGTATTGACAGCTTTTTCGATACAGATATACTAGGTGGCCCAATGAAAATGAAACAAGGCTGATTTGACATAGTATCAGAAAAAAAACGCTTGAACCGGTCGATTTTTATCTCGAGGAGGAAATAATTTGCGCATATTTCCAACTTTTTCCCTTCAAACCCCTCAAACGGGATAAGGGGTCAAGTGATACATCATTTTGAAGGTAATCGAAATCTCTTACCAACGCTTTCTTGTTTCTGAAATTCAATGCAGTAGTTCTCGAGAAAACACGTTAATGGAAACAATCGGCTAGTGATGGAAAGTAACAGTTTTTTCTCTTTCATCACAATTTCTCATTTTGTAGTTAGAACGATGTTCATCGAAAAAGCGCCTCATGAGTTTTTTCAATCCTGTCCTGTCCAACATTACTACATAAAGAATCATTCATTTCGATATCAGTTCCTTGATATCTCAGTGAAATGCATACCTTGTTTCGTTTTCATTGGGCCACCCTGTATATGATAAGGGACAGCATACACTTCTATTTGAAAGATCAGAGATGACAACACTAATCTGACGAATAAAATTTCCGAACTTTCACGTCAAAATATAAATATTTGAAAAAATCGACATCTTTCAAAATTTCTTTGGAAAATGAACCTATCACAGCTGAGATGATCATTTTTAACGTGCTGTTTATCTGCCATCTTTTGAGTTGTGAATTGTCTATTTCAAAATTGTTGATAATTCGTTTCTTATCAGGTTTTTGAACGTGAAAGACAATTTCTCGACTTGTCATTGATGATTTCCTCCAAGTTCATCATGAGAAGAATGTTAGCTAAGCAACCGAACCTTTCATATCAGAGACGAGTATGCAATCGAATCAAAAATTAGTACAGAATTAGTTTTGAAAAAAGCCAAAGAAAAGTGATTATCCATGATTATCATAATCGTCAAAATGGGAAATAATCAAGGATGCACAAGTGAATGGTAACCACCAAAAAACCGATATTCATTTGTGACCTGGTGATTTCCAGGACTATAATATCTATCTGCGTGATCGAATACTCACCCTGGGACTGCTGGTTACGTTGGTAACCGCCCTCCTCGCCTCCAGGGCATTCCCCGTGGCCAGCTCGCCGGCCAGACTCGACACCAACAGAGCGACTGCGACGCCTGAGATGAGACGGCTCATGCTAACAGGTGGCGGAAGATGCTGTGCCGCGACGCGCGATATGCGAGAGCGGCGGACGTCGCTTTCGGTTTTATAGCGTCGCGACGCTAATTTGCAGCCCTTGCGCCGGTGCCGACGTCATGTGTTGCGTTGTTTTTTCTTCGAGAGATGGAGGTGTGTTCAGGTTGTCTGTTTATTGTTCAAGAAATTCCTTCAATTCTTGGTCGAGTTGTGAAATTTGGATACACGAACAAAGCTGTCGGCTAGTTCTGTAGGAAAATTGAAATAATACTAGAAAACTTACACAAGATGATTTTGTTTCTAAAATATGTTTTTATTTTTCTCCGAGATCTTTTCAGTGTGGGATATCCTCTAAGTATACCATAAAATTCTGATATTATTGTTTGAATTCTGAGTATTATCTTTGGAATCGAGCAATTTTCTAATTTTTCTTCAAATCGAATATCTAGTTCGGACATTTTTCTTCGATTGAAACTTATTTCAATTGATTTTGAATCTTTCTTCTTGAATTCAGTATGAACTGTGTGAATTTAGTTCATTCCAATTGGAATCAAGCATTTTTTTTTTCGAATCCATTTCTCACATCAAACACATTTTTTCGAAATCAAACTCATTATCTTCGATTCAGATACTTTTTATCGCAGAAATGATTGTTTGTTTCCAATCAATTCTTCAATCCAGATATCTTTCGTCGAATTCAAAATCAATTTTCATTGAAATCAATCATTTTCATTCGAGTCGAGGCATTTTTTAATACGAACTTATTTTATTCGAATTCCGATAGATCCTCTCTTGAATTCATGCATGATTATTTAATTAAAACTCTTTCCTTGCGTTTAAAAAGGTTTCAGTCTTGAATTCTGACATTCTGACATTCTGACATTCTGACATTCTGAATTCTGACATTTTTCTAATTTCAGGAACAAGCTAGATTCAGTTGAAAATGTTAAGCTTCTAAGAAAAGTACCTGATTTCGAAGAATATATTTGTATCAGAACAAAATATGGAATTCGGAAGGGAAATTTCAGATTTGGAAAATATAAATTGAACTTGAGAAATGACTTTCCATAATCACTCAACAAAACAGTCATCATATCATAAGGAAGAATGCAAATGATGCAGTGATGCAAATTTCGAAATTGAATTGACGAGAATATTATAGTTAAAAAAAAACCACGCAACCCACTTTGCTATATTGAGAACTGAATATAATGAAAGAAGAAGGACCAATCAGTATTTCGGTATATTTGATGACGGAACCCACACATTTATAAAATTCGAACAGTCAAAGATAAAATATACTTCAGCGTGGGTTATCATGTTTTGTATGGGATCGAATTTTATACGAACAGAGTTCAACTCTCAATTCAAAGAATAATGAGGTTCAGAAATAGTTCATTTCACTTGAATGGTATGAGTCCAGGTTGTGGATATATACAGCGTAGCTCCCATAAACCCATCCACACGAATAACTCCTGAACAAAATTAATGATTCCAACACACACGAGTCGATTTTTATTTCAGAAGGACGCTTTTATTGAAAACCCTGCTTTCCGCACTACTTTTTGGCTAGTTCAGAAAATGTTTCTTCACGAGACTAATTAGAGCAAGGTCAAAACACATTGTATCACGATGATTGGTTTTATCTTTTCAAGATATCCATTACCTGGATAATCAATCTCGGAAATCTCATCCATCATGTCGAATTCTGGTGAAACGGATTTCCTCCCACGAGTTGTGAAGAAAGTTGAATTTTGTTCACATAACTACAGAAGTTCGAAAGTATTTCTGGCAGGTAACAAATATTGATAAATTTCTTGCTCTGGGGAAGTTATTTTTTTTTTGTTCCCTACTGACTTGTAATCTTATTTTTCACGGTACCTTTACAGCCGTTTTCACTATTACTTCAGTGATACATGATAAATTCAGATATTTGTTCTTTGTTTGTCTATATGTGTGCTATACAAAAATATCTCGTATTGTTTCAAGACCTGAATAGAAATCTCACCTAATACTCTTCAAGAAGCCAGTTGTCGTGATTTTTTCTTCTGCCAATCTCGTCTTTCTTGATTTTTAAATTCCAGCATGAATCCACCAATGAAAATTGATCTCATTAAGTAAAACCGCTGATAAACTAGAATGCTACCTTTTCTTTTGCTCAAATATGCTATTTACTCAAAGTGTCCAATCAATTTGCTGACTACAATTTTCTCAACACACTTAAGGGGTGTAATTTTTTCGACCGAGTCGTCAAATTCCTCAGTTTTTCTCAGGAATTCTCTCTCCTGCATGAATACGAAAAAATTCCTGCAATGCAATTGAATACAATACAATTGAATACAATTGAATCTCTGGACTTTGACTTGAAACTGAAATTACACCTTGCCAGTCTTTATTCGAGAGGATTTCTATCCTAGTTGAGTGAAATATGCGACGACTTGTTGTCAAACGTCTTCGCAAGCTAAAACGGCTGCCTCGACTGCCGTCACATTGGATTGGCTAGAAACAAAAGCTCTGCCAAAGTTTGCGGAGAGAAAATACGAGGTGTGATTCGAGTATGAAGACATCCAAGCTGAATGAAGCCGTATCTTCTGAAACGTGAAAAATTCGTAACTCATCCTTCAGTATCGTGAAAAAACATCAGGCGTCCGCAAAGAAGGTGAAAAGGTATTATGCAGCCACCAAAAGTCTGTCAAAAACGAAAAAATTGTGAAAAACGTGGCGCAAACGTCACGTACAAGTGTGAAAGAGCTTCACATGTCCGTCAGAAACCGTCACTCATTCGACACAAAACCCGCAAAAATCGTAAAGTCTCGAATCCGCCAAAAACGTGTCACCATGCATCAGTGTCACACATCTGTCAAAATTGAGAAGAATCGTGATAAACGTCGCGCATCCCCTACAAATTTGTTGAAGCTTCACACATCCGTCAAATACATCATAAAAATGTCACGCATCTGCCAGGATAATGGAAAGCCGTTGTGCGTCCTCCAAAACGTGAAAAAAGCGTCAGATGAATTACAAATCCCTCGAAAATGGTGAAGATGTGGACTATCTGTCAAAAGCGTCATGTGTTTGGAGAAAAAACGTCAAAAATCGTCACACATCTGCCAAAAACACAAACGTGAACCACCGTCCTGTCATGTCCGTGAAATCTGTCAGACGTTCATGAAAACGCTAAAACATTTTTTTCTTGTAAAATTAGAGATATTGCTGAGATATTTCGACGTACTCAAGTTACACCCTGTATATTTTCATGAAGAACGTGAAAATGAATCTGCATTTGCTAAAACGTAGGGAGAATTTTATCATTTTTTTACGTACTGGAGGTTTTGCCGAGATATTTCGACGTACCCAAGTTACACCCTGTATATTTTTTATCACCCGACAGGAAATTCTTGTAGTAGGCCGTTTTCTTTTTCACTGTGTCGTTGAACTCGTCTCTCTCCTGTCTGTCTGTCACTTTATCAATTAGCGATGCTTCTCTTTGGCATTCGCCAAGTGCGATTCGATTATTTTCTCACAGCGGGAAAATAAAAGGCTAGTCATCTGCAACCAGAAATATCTATTCGAGTAGGAATGCCACTTTCTTCTGCCGAATTTGAAAAACTGACGTGAAATAGGGTTCTTGTTCACGTATTTTCTTAGCACTCACTAATGAATAACGAATTCTGCATTCATCTCCATCCTTTGACATGTTCACTCTGTGATAGTGAATGAAATTCAATTACATGGTGATTATTCAGATTACAAGATTTCGACATAGTTTTTATCAAAACTTGTGTAAGTAAACATGTCCTACAAACTACAAAATATATTGCTCACGGGGTTTCATAGTGATTATATGGTGATTACAAAAATATCAAGATTCGCATAGTGGTTATCAGTTCATCCCATGATTTCAAGAATTGGTTGAAATCGTAAAAAAAATAATACAAATTAACAAGTTTATGTGAGATCTGTTAGGCTTACAATTCCAGATATTTTCACTAAACGTGAAGAAAATACAATAAAACTCAATTTTTGAAGTGACCCCTTCCATTTCCAAGACAAATGTTGCCTCCTGTATTCAATTTATCGATTGGAAAATGTGAACCTCTCCAAATAATTCAAACTAAGTTCAAATTCACATCAATGACATATCATTATTATTTATATTAGAGGTTACCTCTTTTTCTGAAACATTTTCTCCATATTCCATCGAAACATACACGAAATCGATGCACATGCACTAGAGATTTCCTCAATTTCAACACTTTATCTCTTTATCAGTTATCAGAGCAAAGTAGAAGATCCTGTTTGTTTCTAAATCAGTTGATTTGTACTCAAACAAAGCCGATTTTCACTTGAATACTATCAAACAAAAAAAGTTGTAGCTTTATCAGACACAATGGTGGCAAACATTTAGTCGATTTTATGTAGTCAACATAATGAGAATTAGAAATGTTTATTTTCTATCTGTTTTTCGCCTAATCACATGTTCCTATTATGAATATAATATGTCAATATAGAGCTTCCAACAAAATGGGACAGTATCATGGATTGAGATTCAGACGCAGAACACAAAAAATACTTGAGATGATTTGATATTTGATAAATTTGATGTATACTGGATGATACTGCGAAGACATACTAGATAGAGATAGGAATGAAGAAGTTCTTATAAGCCCAAATTTGTTGTTGAGGTTTCTTGAAACAATCATCCTTTGTTTATTATTATCTGTATCATAGTAGCATTACTGTCTGGAATGAATTTTGGAAAGAACTGTTCCAAATTATTCATTTTCGAAAATATTGCTGTACATCATCGTCTGACAACCTCAGGCTGGTCACCCCTACACTGTCAGGCTCGAGACCTGTCGAACATCGCTATATCAAGCATCATTCATCCATAGAACGGCAAAGTTGTGGAATTCTTTGCCTAGAGGAGTCTTTCTTGATGCTCACAACCTCCAAACTTCCAAAATTCCAACACCTTCCTTCTCTCCCAAAATTCCACCGCTAGCTAACACGATGTTCCTCGAACATTATAGTTATTCCTTTCGTGTTGTCCACAGATAAAAAAAATATATGAATAAATAAATCATTTTAGATCACTTGAACTTCAAACAGGAATGAATATTATGGAAATCGAAATATTGAAGAAGATTGATTTTCATTGTTCCTTCGTAATGTTGAGAGGCATTATGGAGGGTCTGAAGATGTTAAAGTCTCAGATCTAAGGATTCCACAAGATCAGAAAGATATCATGTTCAACCGACAAAATTGTGTAATTTATGTATAAAATTGTAGGCGGCTGAATTGGCAGAAAAATGTAAATACTGAATCCGGAATAGTTACCCACAAATTCTGAGACAAGCTGTACACACACCTCCCTAGCTAATCTGATACCGACAATCTTGAACTTCTTCCTTGTCACATCACGACCCCTTGAGATTGATTATGTTGTACTACTTTTAGCCTAGTGAAATTGACTTTCGTGATCGGAACAAGTTTTCGCAATAGAACTTTCCGCTCTCAGACAAAGGGGCCTGCATGCTAAGATCATTCCGTGAGTTGGTGTGAAGTGTCCAACTCGATTCGACTGGCTTCCGAAAACTGGATATCGACTACGACATATCAGAAAAATTAGGAAAACTCATACGATATTATACAAACTCATTTCTTATTGATTTCTCCCAACTTTTTTTCGTAGAATATTTCTCAGCTAGGCAGAGAATTCCTCCATCGAACGAATTTTAACAGTTCTCGAGCCTAACAATGTACTAACGACGAGCTACCTATACCGCACTCTTCAGACCCCTCGGGTACCTTTCGGTACCCAGACACATAGAGGGGGATAACACGCTCGGGTGGTAGCACATCATTTGCCATGCATTGGCAGGAAATTAAGCCAAACTCTTGAAAATCATCAACCTACCTGGGGAACATATATGCTTGAGTTTCACCGCAAAAAAAATAAATATATGTTGACCCACAGAGAAAAAAAACGAGTGCTTTTATGTAGAAATAAAACTCGTTCCATCAGTTGAATAATGCTTGACATCTCTTTAATTCAGTCGACCGAAAGAAAGGACGATTACATAGTGTGATAATGAATATAAGATATGATAATAAAATACCTACAGTACATTCATTCATGACTACAAAGAGTATGAAATATTACCCTGAATCCCTTGAAGAATTCCAAAGATTCCCAAATAAGTATATATACCTTTTATCAATCTATGATCTATGATCAACTGCAGAAGTGAATATGAAGCTAATACATAAGACAATCTCAAAATAATAATCCTCAACTTTAAATAAATTCATAACCACTTCAGACCCACCACCACTTTCTCATACTTTGGTGTAATATCATGAGATGATAAAATATTACAAAATAAGTAGAAACATCAAAAAGAAAAATACACAATTAGAGAAAAAAAATGACCATTGATATATATTAATATATAAAATGACTAATTAATAATCATTACTAACAATCACAAATATAGGTTAGGAATACCAAGAGATAACACTTTTGTTTCACTGTTGAATTTGACCTTATATCACACCGAGTTTCATTTCACTTCGCAGGCTCATTGCGATATTATGACAATGACAACAGTGGTTGAAAATATCGCGGAGTGCGTTCGAGAAAACGCTAGAACATTTCCAACCAAATTTTGAGTCAGAGGGAGAAGGAGATATGATTTGGTACCACAACGTGATATTTTCGATAATGAAGCCATGGGCGGCACAATGATATGAATTATAAAGTAAGTTATGTTTTATTTTCATCATTTTGGAAGAGGAAAGTGTAACTCTCACACAACTAACGAGTAACTGACTCACTTCTTCCTATATAAATCACCCTGTGTAACGTAAATATTCAACATTTCGTGTTAGACTTGGCAAGTTCCTATGGTAGAATAAATAATAGGATTAATTTGTGAAACACGATGGGTTTCATGTCGTCTGGAAGTCGTGAAGGAGGTCCTTTCTGGGATGCAAAGCGTCCGCGTATCCATCGACATTACCATAATTCGGCAGTCCGAAATGATCTTGCTGCCACTGTCTGTCGTAGTTCCCTGCAAATTACACATTCTCTCAGATTTCAGCGAACGGAAATCGAGCATACCAATCTATCACTGTTGTATATCGAGAGACCAGTGGGAATAATATAGTAACGGTCGCAGTAAAGTTTCCTTAATATTGGAAACATGTAGTTTTATATATTTCAAAATTTGATCAATCTATCGATTTTTCAGCGTAGCGAGATTGAACTGTCGATTATGATATTCATTACATGCATGTATACCAATCTTTGGAAGGCCCAAACCAAAAATACCTAGAAATCGTCTATTGATTGAGATAATTGATACACGAAAACTCGTGCATTAATGAGACTATTGAGAATTTTTTTCCTATATTTCTTTTTCGAGTTTTCACTTTCTTGCTCTCTAATTCTTCTAACCAACAATCAAACAAATCAGAAATAGGAATCATACACTGTGAACCGTTCTGTACGCATATATGGATTTTTCCTGCAAGACAGTTCTGTATATCTCAGGAAAAGACGATGTTCTGACGATTTTATTATTTCAGTCCTGATCAAAATTGTAAAGATCCGCTACTGTTATAGGTATACTCCAACAACTAATTGCATCACCATCATCGAACTGTCAACAGAGATAATATAACGGGTACGTAACAATAACGATGAAAGCAAACCTACATTCTTGGAACGAAATAATTGTATTCGCATCAAAGTTTATTGTTCGTGATCATCTGGCAATGAGAATGAATTAGAATACTTCAAATGTGGTCGAAATATGTCAGGATATTCATGCTCTGTATCAACTTCAAGGAAATTACAAAAATTAATTTTGTTGGTATGGCCACATCTTCCGAGCCATGGTGAGAAAGAATTGGCAACAGTGTTCGATTCGTTTAATTTTGAAATTTCGTATAGATGAAGAATTGATGAGAGATGTAGATTTACTGGAGTATCTGTGGCATCTACAAGAGTGCATTCTGATAAAAGGCGTCAGCAATGATGAGATGTCCATTTCCAGAATGACACAAATTCTGAACTTGGATGAGTTGCAGGTTTTTTTGGGTAATGAGTTGAAAATAATGGGTGTTAATGGATTCGTTCTAATGATATATGAATATGAGCGAGTCACAGTTCGAAAATACTCTACTAAGATTCAGGAGTCAAAAAATGAGCACTGATGACAAAAAATGAAAATTTTTCTGTCTCAAACTACTTCACTAATCAACATGTCGTTTTGTCCGTTTTGCTGCACAACATCCTCACCGTCCAACCCCTCGATATCAACAGAAAAATAAACGTCCTTATCGCCCCTATCATCGCGGGGGTAGTCACAACCCCCATCAACCCCCTCCTTACATGGTCCGGCCCCCCCCGGCGCGTACGAGTACAGGCCGTAGTTGAAGTTGGACGTGGCTATTTTCTTTAGGCCCTGTATGGAGGCCAGGATCAGCGCCATCTTGGAGAGCAGCAGCGCTTTGCCGCCGAGGATGGCGAGGAACTGGAACCCCATGGGGATGACTATCAGGCTGGCCACTATCACGCCGAACATCAGCATTTGGTTGAACATGTTCTTTCGGCGGCCTCTTGCTGGCAAACAAAAAGAAAATGCACAAAAAGTACAATAGAATACAAGAGACTAAATGAATGAAATAGAAAATACAAAAATATTACCATTTGGTTGAACATGTTCTTTTGGCGGTCTCTTGCTGGCAAAAAAAGAAATGCACAAAAAGTACAATAAAATGCAAAATACTAAAAAAAATCAAATAGAAAATACAAAAATATTATCATTTGGTTGAACATGTTATTTCGACGGTCTCTTGCTGGCAAAAAAAGGAAATGCACAAAAGGTACAATGAAATACAAAATACTGAAAGAAATCAAATAGAGAATACAACAATATTACCATTTGGTTGGACATGTTCTTTCGGCGTCCTCTTGCTGGTGAAAAAAGGAAATGCACAAAAAGTACAATAAAATGCAAAATACTAAAAAAAATTAAATAGAAAATACAAAATTATTATCATTTGGTTGAACATGTTATTTCGACGGTCTCTTGCTGGCAAAAAAAGGAAATGCACAAAAGGTACAATGAAATACAAAATACTGAAAGAAATCAAATAGAGAATACAACAATATTACCATTTGGTTGGACATGTTCTTTCGGGGGCCTCTTGCTGGCAAAAATAAGGAAATGCACAAAAAGTACAATAAAATACAAAAGACTAAAAAAATTAAAAACAAAATACAAAAATATTACCATTTGGTTGAACATGTTCTTTTGGCAGCCTCTTGCAGGCAAAAAAAGGAAATGCACAGAAAGTACAATAAAATAAAAAATACTAAAAAAAATCAAATAGAAAATACAAAAATATTACCATTTGGTTGAACATGTCCTTTCGGCGTCCTCTTGCTGGCAAAAAAAGGAAATGCACAAAAAGTACAATAAGATACAAAATATAAAAAAAATCGAATACAAAATACAAAGATATTACCATTCGGTTGAACATGTTATTTCGACGGTCTCTTGCTGGTAAAAAAGGAAATGCACAAAAAGTACAATAAAATACAAAATGCAAAAAAATGAAATAGAAAATACAAAAATATCACCATTTGGTTGAACATGTTATTTCGACGGTCTCTTGGTGGTAAAAAAAGGAAATGCACAAAAAGGTACAATTACATACAAAAAATCCAAAAAAGTACAAAGGATTGCAATAATATGAGCATTTGATTCAACATGTCATTCCGACGGCTTCTTGTTTGTGAAAAAAAAAGGAAAATGCACAAAAAGTACAATAAAATACAAATTGCAAAAATGAAATGAAATAGAAAATACAACAGATATTAGCATTTGGTCGAATATATCATTTCGACGGTCTCTTGATTCATAATAAAAACAATACAATAACAAGAAAAACACAAAATATTGTTGTTATGGTGTGAATTGCTGATAATCTCGTGTTACATATGGAAATTTGTCACAATTTTGTGTTACAATTCTGAATTGATAATACTTTCGTGTATCTACTCAAAATATGTGATGATTCCATATGTTGTAACTCGAAAATGATAGTAATATCGTATTACAGCTCAGAAAAATTCATAATTTCGTGTTGATTTCGTGTCATAACTTGGAGATAATGATCATTTCTTGTTACAATTGGGAATCAGTTTCTTGGTATAATTGATGATATAAACCTGCAGCCCGATATGATTTGACAATGAATTCATGTTACAATTCGAAATTGGTGATAATCGAAATTGAATTTGAAAAAGTTGACACTCGAAATAAGTTAAAATTTCATGTCATAACCCGAAATTATTGATGATTTCTTGTTAGTTTCTCGTAGTTCTCATAACTATATCACCTACTTCTCAATAGTGCTTTAAACTCAACTGAATAAGATTTTTTTTGGAAAGACCCTACTTACCCTCTCCCACCACTCTGTCGAAGTTTTTCAGTTGTATTTTCAAGACGTGAGTTCGCAGTAAATCATCAACGCCTTGTACAAAGTTTGTTTGCCAGTCACCTTCGTCAAACGGGAATGATTTCGGGTATCTTGAAAACGAAATTCAAAATAAATAAATGAATGCATAAATAAATGAACGAATCAATGAATGGATCAATCAATATGTGAGTGAGTGAGTGAGTGAGTGAGAGAGTGAATGAATGTGTGAATTAACGAACGAAAAATGTCATGGACAAGGCATGATTAATACAAGTGGAGTTGTATGAGATAATATTCTATACTATGATGGCAATCAAAATTCGGCAATTATTTATCATGAACTGTACCAACATACAGAGTGAAATATAATAAATAAATATAATAATATAATATATAAACATAATAATATAACATATAATATAACAAAAAATATATAAAATAACACTCAAGCAGAATCAATTAGAATCCTAAATTTTCCACAATTTTTTTGTTTTTTTTTTTCGACTAACTAATTGGTCACTATATTATATTGAGAATATGAGAGCCGATATTATGTTGCAGGTGCCTGCAATCGAAATGGACTATATGTGTTATTACATCCCTGACGTATTACGAGGGTGGTCGTAAAGAGCAAAACGACATAAAGGCCTTAATTGTCGACCGATCCGAAAGTTCTTTTCTTGTAACAGAATATTTAGTATGCCATAAAACGCCACTGAGTTGAAGAGAAGTCACTCAGCACGTAGCTGGCTATAAATATATCCGACGTTTTCAATTCTTTTTCTAGTTCATCTCGTGTTTTTCGTTAGCATGCGCAAAACTCCATTCTGGCGGGATTAAAAAAGAAACTCTCGGGATGTGACCGGAGTGAGGGATGAATGGAGGTCTTTGTCTCGATTCATTCCATGAAGCCCTTGTTCCATCTAAATGATGCCACGAAAACTAATATGACGGATTATTTATAAAATAGTCAATATTTATATAATTCCGTAATATTGTCACTTTTTGTTATTATCGTGGTTTTTTGTTATAAGATTAAGTGGGCATCATATGTACTAGAGGTGAACATCAGGTCATACTTTTGTTCTAACGGAAGTAGGGTAGAGATCCTTTTATATCTTGATCTAAAACTGATTTGATAAATGATCCAAACATACTTTCTGTTTCAGGATTCGTGCACAACTTCTTCTTGCTCTAATACCGATTGCTCTAATAATAGTCTCATCCACGGACACAAGCATTCGAAATATTTGAAAAAAAAACTAATTCGATCGTAGAAAGAATGTTGTGTGTAACATGTGCAAAAAGTATTTGATTCATTCGCATGGTTACAGCACTAGGTGCACAAATAACTCTTTTACAACTGAGATTTGCACCATATGTAACATGGAGCAAAAAGGTTACCCACCCACAAGAATAAAACAAGAAATGTACAAAATTATGAAAATTGAGATTATTATCAGAACTAAACTCATATCACATTATTCATCACAGATAGTATCCATACATAAATCAATAAAGGAAACTAAGGATGATATCAAAGAGGGTCTTCCACCTCCTTGAACAAACAAAATGTACCTGAAGAAGATATGAAGGGTAGCACTGACTGCTTCAGGCCAAACACTATCAGTTACTCAAGAAAAGTCAGTGAATCAGCGTCCAAGTGAGGGTTGTAAATGCATCAGGTAAAAATAAAAAGTATATAAACAAATTCCAGATCGAAGTAGTACGAAAGAGAGTATAAAGAATTCGAAATCTTTAAAATATGTTTGTATATGCTTCCACGTTATTACAAATCTATGAGGCGAGTCATAAAAAAAATCAACTAGTATCTCCTTTTATGTGTTTTTGATTGTTGTGTGGAATTGTTCGGAAAATTAGATACTGAAAAATCGAAATGTCGGGTAAGTTAATTTATCAATCATTTATTTTTGATTGATTTTTCCATTTACTAAATGATATACAAGTATTTGGAAAGTTTCAAAAAAAAAAATTTTTCTATTGGGAATGAAATATATTTTTTTTTCCCAAAATTTACTGAGATGCACGAAAAATTTTGACTAAAAATTTTTTATAGTTTGATTTCCAATTATCTCGAAAACTTCTCGCTAGATCAATCTGGTACAATGGGATATTTTGCATACATATTCCATATATATATAGGATATATTTTCCTCATTATTGTTACTTCTAGTAACAGAAGTAGAAAATATTAAAAATTGGCAGTGGTGAAAAGTTTCCTTCTAAAGAAGTCGAACGTTTCTCCTGAGTACGTCTCTGTTAGGCATAAGCAAATTCCTCAACTATATCTGAAATACAGGGAAAACAGAAGTTTGTACCATGTAGATCAATAACAGAGTATTTCAGGAAATTATTGTAAAGAGTTATAGTCTCATTTCAAACAAGGAATCTCCCTTATGATTTATATTGGAATAGACACTCGAGTCTTAGAAGATTATAAAATTCATAAATAATATGAAATCCGTAAGACTTATTTGGATATATAGTATGTGATAACTGACCCACTGTTGCCATCTGAATGTACTTATAACAATCCCTAAACCATCAAAAACCGTAGTGATGAATGGATTTTTTTTGTTTCAGAATGTTGCTGATCAATCTATCATCTTTTTTTTCCACTGTGAGCGTAGTCATAGTCTCTAACCAAGTGTTAGGGAACCCCCTGAACCAACCACCCACATTGGGAGCAAACCATGTTCAATCGGGTTCAGCTCAGGTCACCGCGCAGGCCACATCAACCTGTAACTCCCCCGGCAACTGTGGCAAAGAACTCGAAGAGATCAAGAGCCCCAGGATACGGAGGGACCTGGATTACATCGAGCCCGTTCTGGCGGCCATCTTGGACACTTTCGTGGACAACGAGATGAGGGCTGCTAGGCGTAATGACGCCATAGACAACGAGGTTTATTCCAGACAGCAACCGGAACCCATGTTGGTGACCTTGGCGAGGTATTTCGATAAATATGCTGATAGCGAAGTGAAGAAACACGTTAAGGCAGGTCTTTTCTTCGTTGTTCACATACTGGGGAAGGTTTATTGGTTTTTGCAAAATTTCATTCGGATACTTGTTGATTATGGTTTGTTGTAATAAACGTATTTTTTTTCACCACTGTTGTGTATAAAGTATTTGTAATCCATGGATAATATACAGAGAAGTCTATGTATTATCTATATGAGAACCTATCGAAATTCATAAAGTTTACATGAAACAGATCCCGCTACGAAATCCAGATGTTAAAATGATATAAAACAGTTTCTGTCGATATCTATGTTCTGTGATCATAGAGTTACGACATTGACAGTTTCGACAGTATGAGCTCTATGTTTTTTGAGGTTAGGCTATGAACTAGAGGGCTCCCCTGACTCAGATACCAGAACTCTTCGACCAGAATATCCTTGGGTTAGAGTTGAGGTCGCTTGAATGAATGACAGACGCAAAATAACACGCACCTCATTTCATCTTCTCAACGAATCTTTCAAATTGTATTGAAGTTCCCTCGTCTCATATCCCTCAGGCAATTTGTCATAGCATACTCATAAGTGTTCGTGGCGGATTTCGTTCATACTACGTTACAATGCATTACAGGTAATGTGGTGGAAATCGTAAAATATGGACACTTATCTCGAAGCAACAGAGTACGTTCGATCAATTCCGTAAAAAGAGTTGGTTAGGAAGTTAATGATACCATGTACAAATCATTTGATTATTGTTCAGTAGAAGGAGCTCTGCATTCTTCGGGTATATAGTACTGAAATCGAAAAAAAATCCATCGAAAACCCGCATTCAGTATCAAGACTGATGTATCACAACTCATTACATAGTAATCACTATGATTACATGGTGATTTCATAGTAATTACAAGTTCATTCCATGGCAACTCCAAGTTTTGAAAAGTGATATTGGGAGGATTTCAAAGAGACCATACGGTAAACAGAGTGATTTCATGATGGCTGCACATTTCTGAGTTTACACAGTGAATACGAGTAAACCTAATATTTATCACATAGTGATATCAAGTATTCACTATGTCATATGCGCAACATGTTTCATGTTGTGATTACATAGTAATCATATGTTGAAATAAAGAGAAGTATATGGTGATCACATGTTGATTACAAAGTGATCATATATTAAATGAATTATTATCATAATATGGTGAATATGTAATGGTAACATGATCTTCAATTGTGAGGTATATCTTCAATGAGAGGTATTCAGTGATTTCATGTTGATTACATAGTGATCATATATTGAATGAATTATTATCATGATATGGTAAATATGTAATGGTTACATGATCTTTAATTGTGAGGTATATCCTCAATGAGAGGTATTCAGTGATTTTTTGATAATTACATGGTATCTTACAGTGTTCACAAGTTGACTATTCAGTGATCACGTACGGTGATTACATAGTGATTACATAGTGATCACACGGTGATCATACACTCATTGAATGATTATCATAATATGGTGAATATTTAATGGTTACAAGATCTTTAATTGTGAGGTATATCTTTGATGAAAGGTTTTTAGTGATTTCTTGATGATTACATGGTATCTTACAGTGTTCACAAGTTGACTATTCAGTGATTACGTACGGTGATTACATAGTGATTACAGAGTGATCACATGGTGATCATACACTCATTGAATGATTATCATAATATGGTGAATATTTAATGGTTACATGAACTTCAATTGTGAGGTATATCTTTGATAAAAGGTTTTTAGTGATTTCTTGATGATTACATGGTATCTTACAGTGTTCACAAGCTGACTATTCAGTGATTACGTACGGTGATTACATAGTAATTACATAGTGATCACATGGTGATCATACACTCATTGAACGATCATCTCAGTATGGTGAATATGTAATGGTTACATGATCTTTAATTGTGAGGTATATCTTTGATGAGAGGTATTCAGTGATTTTTTGATGATTACATGGTATCTTACAGTGTTCACAAGTTGACTATTCAGTGATTACGTACGGTGATTACATAGTGATTACAGAGTGATCACATGGTGATCATACACTCATTGAATGATTGTCATAATATGGTGAATATTTAATGGTTACAAGATCTTTAATTGTGAGGTATATCTTTGATGAGAGGTTTTTAGTGATTTCTTGATGATTACATGGTATCTTACAGTGTTCACAAGTTGACTATTCAGTGAATACGTACAGTGATTACATAGTGATTAGATAGTGATTACATGGTGATCTCACGTGATCCGATATATTTCCTGAGAAATTCCTCAGTTTCACTACTCACCTGTTGCTCCTCGTTCGGTTCCCCGCCGACGCGTATCTAACAAGTTCGACCCCGTCCGAAATCCCTATGACGTCACTGTCGGCGGCCCTCCGAAGGGCCGTCAGCGCCCTCCTCGCCAGGCAGGTCCGAAGGAGCGCTATCAGCTTTTCCGGGGCGGCGCGCGGGGCGCGGGGCGGGAAACAGCTGTCCAGCAATAATCCGGTCATCTTGCGCCATGCTGGGCTTCGCTCCGTTGGGGAGGATATCGGAACGATGGCCAGTATTAAGATGAGGACGTTCATTTCGCTGGAAAGGGGGTGGGTGTAGAAACGCTGGTCCACAATGGGGATGGGCAGTTTTATACAGGGGTGTAGAGTTTTCCCGTGTATTTTCTCACGCTACGTACCAGCGTTATTTCGAAGGATACAAGAGATTTATATTTTTTCATGAATCATTAGATTTTCTTGTCGAAAATTCAAAGTTATTTCAGCAAATGTGATATTTTGACATATTGTGTTTTTTTTCAATGGAACGCACAGAATTAGTGTGTGGAAGAGCAATAACTTACTCATGATGAAAAATACAAAGAAATGTTTCAAATAAAATTTGAAACTATTTTCACAATGTGATATTTTGTCTTCTTCATCAACATTATCATCGTAGTTCGATTGTTATGAGTTAGCCCTATTGGTAACTAATGTGTTTATACAGGGTCGCTGATATGTATGGAAACGGTCGATTATTTCCTAAAGTAAGATAGCTAGCGAAAAATGTTAGGATACAAAAGTTGTAGGGTTTTTCAAAATCCATTAAGCTAATGAAAAATTAAGTATACAGGATGAGTCAAAAAGTCAGGACGAAACAAAGTTGCTTTTTCTCTAATGGGACACCCTGTATATTATTCCACATTTCAATTCTGCTCGAAATTCTGAACAAAATTGATAAAGCGCATCATTTCCTAAATTCAACCGATTTCGAGATATCGAATTTTGAAAATAACTTTTTACTACTCTCAAATTCATTAAAGAAAAAGCACGAAATGATGCATATTTATTATGAAAGTCACAAAAGGTGGAGTATTTGGATATTATGATTACAATTTAATTATAATTTTTTTACAGAAAATAAAAAAATAAATTGTTCAGGGTTGATTAAAATGCAATCAAAACAATAAAATGTAATTTTTAATGAATGTCCAGGATATTTAAAATTTTATGAAAACAATAGTTGAGACAGGAGGAAAAAGAGAGAAAACAAGTTTTAATAAACAACAAATTTTTCTTTGAAATTCTATTTAATAAGGTGCTCAAAGTGTTTACCATCAACCTCCTGACAGTAATGAACTCGCTGAACAAAATTTTGTAGTGAATCTAAAATCATGTGAGGAGGAATGGTAGAAATTTCATGCCTTATTCTTTCTTGCAACTCTTCGATATTTGGCGGCCTATTTTTGTAGACTACATTTTTTATGTGACCTTATAGAAAAAAGTCAAGTGGAGTCATATCGGGAGACCTAGCTGGCCATTCAATTGCTCCCCTGCGTCCAATCCACTTTTTGGTCGATCTTTGACATCTCCAGTTTCATGAAAACGCTGCAATGTTTTTGAAACGGTTGATTTAGAAATTGGTTCCCGATTTGGATGCAATTCATTAAAAATATTCACTACTTGGTCACAACTTCGTCTTCTATCACCGAATCCTATGATCATTAAAATTTCAATACGCTTTGTATTAGTTAAACGTGCCATTTTTGCGCGAAACTTATTTACACTAAATGTATTTTTGACATGTGTTGTCAAGATCATCACTGTTAGACAAAAGAACGACGCGGCGTTGTTATGGAGCTGGAAACTTTCAAAGGTAACTTGATGGACTATGAACTTAAAGGACTAACATTTTTGGATAATTTATTATAAGTTATTTTCAAAATTCGATATCTCGAAATCGGTTGAATTTAGGAAATGATGCGCTTTATCAATTTTGTTCAGAATTTCGAGCAGAATTGAAATGTGGAATAATATACAGGGTGTCCCATTAGAGAAAAAGCAACTTTGTTTCGTCCTGACTTTTTGACTCATCCTGTATACTTAATTTTTCATTAGCTTAATGGATTTTGAAAAACCCTACAACTTTTGTATCCTAACATTCTTCACTAGCTATCTTACTTTAGGAAATAATCGACCGTTTCCATACATATCAGCGACCCTGTATAAAAAAAAATCCAGTGTGTTGCGTTATATTTCCATGAGCATTCAAGTGACCTGAACTTTGTCAATTCATATCTTAGACAAGAAAGTATATTCTTGAGTGATTGATTGAACAATTTCGCACCTCATTAGGAATAATTGTTCGACTCTTATCAAACTTCGTACGAATAATTCATCTGAACGGCTCGTATCCAATGGTGGCCTGACTGGTTAGTCATTATGCTGAATCTGGATTAATCTGAGCAATTACTTAAACAGGCTTTATCCGAAATGAATTAGTGAACCAGCTTTCGATGTGACTCTTTAATGTAGGAATCGGCTTTTACTTGATGAAAATCCATTATAGCAATGAAGACTTTTGTCAGATATATCGATTTTCATCTATAACGACAGGAGGAAAAGTCAAGTATTTCTCTTTTGATAACACGAAAAGAAAACCTATAATGTTTGGGAAAAATTGTGGAATGTGGAATTGTGGAGCAAAGTCTCGAGCCTGAGACTATTTTTGTGACTTGCAGCCCATCACGAAAATTTCTCCAACTCGACAACCGTTAGGATCACTCTATATTTTGTTGCAAATGGCCTCCTCTACCTTTCTCTTCGATCCATAACTTATAGAACACCCTGTATAAATATCAGATAGATTTATTCCAGATAGATTGGTTCACACTGATAATATCAGTGTGAACATATCTTTACAAAGTAGACGTTCTATTTCAAACAATTCCTCCCTTATGCTCCAAAAATAATATAATAGTGAACGTAATTTCGATAAATCCCACATGAATTGTGCATGAGATTATACTCGGAAAATTCTCATATATTTCACAGCTGTTGTCTAGCAATAATCCACGATTATCCAGAGATCCAGACGTTATTGAAGCTGAAGCAAGCTTACAGGGAAGCTGCTAGCGTCCTGTTATTTTCTATTTTTCTGTTCAATATTTCCGGGAAATTTCAACAGTCTCGCAACAGGCGAACGCAAAGTTTACCTGATATCGATACAAACATCTAGTGTGATTCTGCAAGTCAATTTAATGAATAACAAAACTGTCGAACTGCGAATTTTTAAACATGAGTTGAATTGCCATTTGTCGGAAAACGGCTACTATACTCGTGACATAACGCGTCATCATTCCGACCTTTTCCCACCGAGGAACAGTAATCGGCACAATAATTCCAGACGCTCACCTCGAAACGTGTGTTTGCATTCCCTGTTTCCGTTTCCCGTTCAAAGAAAAGCCTGCCAAATCGGTCAGGAGAGCCGCAAACACATATCACTGCAACTCACTCGGTATGCACCTCAAAAGTGGCACTCCAGTATTTTTCGCATAAATCACCGCATGATGATACGGTGCATTGGCGTAGACGGGGGGGCCAGAAGGCCGGCGTCCCCACGTCGACAAGAATAATTTCGGAAAATGACTACAATTTGCGAGGGAAAATAATTGAAACATATTATGGAACGTCTCACACGAACGTTTGATCCTGATCGACAAGAGTCTGTGTCAAAATTCAAAAGACTATCAGGAGAGACATTTCGAATTCCGAGACCATCAATTGACTCTTGGAATAATCCATTTGATATCAGAAACCATCATTTGAATTTCATGATAGTCAATTGTAGTTCATAATACGTCAGTTTTACTTCATGAATTAACAAATTCATTTCGAAAAAGTGTCTCTCATATCTTGTGTCTGTCATATCTTCTACAGCTGTTGCAGCCTCATGGTGTTGAATTTTGTGCTGCACGTGTAAAATTCCCTCCTGCGATAGTATTCTTTGCAACACCCCACCACATCCTCCAATACTAATACCAAAAAAAAACATACCATAGTCATTGATTTCTGAGTTAAAAATTATACTTTCTGAAATGTTTCAGATGTTCTCTGAAATCTCTCAACTATTAATGATGTTTTTAAAATGATATTACTATTGTGATTCTGAAATCAAAGTATATGTTCTGAAATACAATAAGTGATGATTTCTGAAATCGAACTGATATTCCTGAAATGACTATGATTTCTACAACACGAAAATGTGTGAAAGTAGGATACGATGCTGAAATTTCGTTCACTCTCTCATGAAATTCTATTTCTGGCCATTATTGATACATCAGCACTGAAGTAAAGATATGCAAGATCCAAAATCGAATGATCCAGAATGATGAGTGGCATGTGGCATTCCCTTTGGAAGTTGAAAAATGGAATAATAAATGTAGATCTGCTGAATGAATGGAACAATTTTCTTCTATTACATTATTTGAATATTTTCAACTTTTTCATCAACAAACCTGCACTGTGCTGAAAAAAATCAATACGTTGAGAAGGATAAACACTTGGCTGGAAGTCAAAATTTCAGACAATTGTACACAGAAATCTTCAAATTTCAAATGAGGAATTTACATATTTTGTAACCCAATTCGTATTCAGGGAATGAACAATAGTCAACTCAACGCGGAATATTTGTAATATTTGTTGCTCCCTGAATTGATTATTTTTTTATTTTCATTGAAACTTCAATGTCTTTTTGAATTTGTCCCCTTGACAAAATGTTCTGGTTACACCCATGATACGGTGCCTATCGCGGGGGTGTGACACGGCATATCATGTGGTGCATGAAAAATCACAGATATTCGTTGTGTCGGAACGAAAGAATACTATAAGCAAAGCGGTAAAATATTGCGTATAAAAGAAATAATTGTGATCAGGCGCGTGTACTAGAGGCATTATAATTCGTCACGGATGTGACTTTTAATTCTTGGACGGAATTTTTTGAAGCCTCGGACATGCACAATTCAAAAAAATCCAGTGGAGGAATCAGAGCAAATATGTTGATAATGTACGTAATTTTGGCGGTATTATCAACAATGACGCCGCATGAAAAGTAAGAGTATCAAAGAGACATGTCAATAGAACATCAAGATGGCCGTCATGACATTTGACAGTTGGCGTTGTACAGATGACGTTTGACAGATGATGTTTGATAGATGCCGCTTATTCAAAATCAATCATAAAATTATTTTTTGTAATTAGTCGTTCATGAATGAAAATCCTTTTTGAAATTATCTCAACAGATGACAGAGGGTCACTGTTTCAATCTCTTCGTTTGATAACATCACACTTGCACTCTATAATTTCCTCTTTCCGCGCTAGTAATGCAAATAACCATTCTTCCACGTTCAGCTCTTGTATTCTCTTTTGAATAGTATATTGTTAAAATCCATCTACATACACATGATTCGGCCCTGAACTGATATAGAAATAATCCGCTCTCCATCATTAATGAGGTCCTCGAATTGGCAAGTACTCCGTAAGGAAAAGAGTGTTATTGGCTTTGTTGGATCGTTCCACATCAGGAGTTTATCGAAGGCAGTGATATATACTCTGAGCGACTAAGACTAATGACTATAATATTGGAAGCAAACAATCAAATATATACTGAAGGGTATCTATTTCAATAATTGAGATATTGTACGCCGGTGTATCCAATTTGATTTCTTATTACGATACCCTGCCCAATTCGATCAATTCTCATCGTTTCATCACGGAAAATAAATGGAAAAGCTCTGGAAACACATGTCAGTGAGCTGTAAATCAACTAACCAATATAGTGACAGATTGTCATAGTGATAATATATTGTCTCATGTCGTTAGACTGTCATAGTGACAGACTCCCACACCATAATTGTGGATTCCTGTAACTTTCTAAAGTTATCGAGAAAGGTAGAAGGAGTTATGTTCCTCTTAATTAATAGCGTAACTATTACGCTAGTACCGGTGAGAAATAAATATATTCACGCACACACAGCTTGATAACAAAGTTCTGTTCATGAACAAGTAACATAGCAACAACCTAGCAACAACAAAACCTCTATCATCAAAGGTACCTACCTGATTAAAATAAAGCGGGAAGATAATGAATTGGTACATTTCACCATTTAATCCGTATTAAAAATAAAAAAAATATTGAAATCAGTCAGAAATAAAATTATCTATGTATTTAATGAGCATTAATAACCTTGGGCCAGATGCCCTAGGGACGCAAACTTTACCATCGGTAATTAAGGCCCTTGTAATTCCCATGATACATAAGTAACTATTCTTCTTCTTCTTGTTGCATAATTACAGTGTCAATTTGACAGTTGAAATAATTTGACACGATTTTCAATTGTACAGGATGTGTAACCCTAAATGTTCAATATCAAAGTATTTGATGCGATTATTTTTTGGGTGTAAATGCCAACAAATAAATGGCACAATGTATTTATTTATTCTAGTGAGTATCCTCATTTTCGAAAAATAATTATTGATTAACATCAGAAATTGCTAATGAGATTTGATTGTATAGACAATGTAGAATTGGTAACTATATGGAAATTTGAATTTCTGGTGTGGAAATTTCTACGTGTATAAAGTATAATCATGTATTTTCAAAACTCTAGAAGGTAACTTGACTGAACTAGATATTCTGATCAGAGCGTAATTTATTCTTCAACCCTTTTATTGTTTCTAGGATTCATACAAAGTATAAGACAATACAAGAGAAAACAAATTTTGTAGGAAATTGAAAAAATCATTATGGTCTTAAGATATCTATGGAATATTTGCTAGGTAATCCTTGACATGAGATGGGTCCAGCCTTTTAAATCCACTGGCATCACAAATTCCTACTTCAATGTTGTCAGCAGTCATCTGCCCCTCAAAACTCTCCTTCAGGGTCAGAATTGCTGTGTGAACTGCATCGTCTAGCTCAAGATCTTCACTGTACCTGCAAGAAATTCAATTCATCCAACAATATCCATCAGGAATGATTAAAAAACAACCATTTTAAAACAAATACTCATCTAGAAATATTGAAGTAAATCAATAATACTTAAATTTTTGTGGAAAATCTATCTGATGTCTCACCTCTTTTCCAAGAATGTTTTCCCATTGATATAGTTCTTGCCCATGGCAGTAGCTTTCCATGCAAAGTATGCGCCAGAGGGGTCACACTGGAACAAGTAGGGCCTGTCACTGTCCCATCCACAGATCAGTAAAGAAACCCCAAATGGCCTCACTCCACCAGATTGTGTATACTCCTGCATAACTGCAGCTACTCTCTGAACCTACATCAGAATGAACAACTATGAATATCCAACAAAAACTGAATGAAAAGTATTCTCAGATAATTACCAATTGCACAGTTGGAATTGGTTCTTGGTACACAAGATAATACTGCTGAGCCATCTTCCGGGCTTGCTTGACCAGCAGACGGTAGTCAGGCCCCATCCCAGAGTAGATCATGCCAATGTGTTTGGTTATCATCTCCACTTTGTTGACGCTGTGTTCATCGTAAAGGATAGATTTGTGTTTGTTTTCTGTAGCGATCACAACTCCATTGGAGGCTATAAATATGTGAATGACATCGTTATCAATAGATGTGAGAGAAATATAGATGCCTCACCTTTGATTCCAACCGAAGGGGCACCGGCAGCTACTGCAGCTAATGCATACTCAATTTGGACCAGCTTGCCAGAAGGACTGAAAAATCATATATTATTAGAAAAATACGTTAACAGGGTTATTTCCTTGATAGATTGAATGAATGAGAAATTCACAAGAATTACCTAAAAGTTGTTAAAGAAAAACTATACCGCTCTGAAGCCATGATTACTTGCAATAAAATTAAATTGAAATATTTTTAAGATTTGTTTTCGGACAGATTGACATAGACACATGACGGCACGACACATTTACAACTGGTTAGAATCATGGTTATTGCATTAAACAGGGTTGTGGTATATCCAACATCGAGAATTTTCCGAATGTTTTTCTGATGACGTAGTGGTCCAACCCAATCACTACGCTGTCTAAACGTTCGTTCACAACTAGTGGCGTCCAATAATAAAATCCCTAGTACCTACAAGTGTCAGTGTCATCTATCAGCTGAAACGTCAGATGATCGAAAAAATAGTAATGACAATCCCAAAAACTGACAAGTATCTCAAACATGGGCAAGTGCAATGGCTGTTTTAAAAGAATTTGCTAGGCAAAACTCTTCCAGCAAAGTCGTGAATGGAAGCGCAGTCCATCTGTCTGATGCTCTTGATAAAACCGACACAATGTCGACGGACAGTGACGATATGGACCTTCAGCAAAAGCTCCAAAACATAGAGAACGTGATAAGCTTGACTCGGGCCAACATAGACTCTCTAAATGCCAAGTTCGCCGACTACCAGCATCCTCCGGCCATGTACCTGAAAGAGTACGAAGATCTGACTTCGAAGCTGCATGAGCTGGAGGTGGAAGAGATGAGACTGATGGAACAGCTGAGTAATGGGAGAGAGAGCCCCGAGGACTTGAGCGAGCAGTACCCCGCGCTGTCGGAAGCCAAACCGCAGTATGACACTCTAACTAGGCCTAAGTTCTTGAGGGCTCATTTGCCAAATCAACAACGAACCAGTGTGCAAGTGAGGGAAGGTATGAGTTTGAGAGAGGCCTTATCGAAAGCTATGAAACTGAGGAATTTAGTGTGCGAGGTGTGCAGTGTGTATCTCGGAGATTCTACTATCTTAGTGAATTGGGATGTGGATATTAGTACACTTCATTGTGAGGAAATTACTGTGAAAATTATAGACAAGTTTCCTATTGCTACAAGTATTTCACATAACTTTGTTAGGAAGACGTACTTTTCGTTGGCATTTTGTGAGTGCTGCAGAAGGTTATTGTTTCAGGGGTTTTATTGTAGGACTTGTGGGTATAAGTTTCATCAGAGGTGTGCCGCAGGTGTTCCTTCCTTATGTCATCAAGTGAGTTCTAAATGATTCTCAGCATGATAAGATTCATTGACCATGACAATATTTTCATTTGATACCTGTAGTTATTCAGTTCCTAAGCATCATAAGGAACTGAACTCCTTGGCAGTTTCTCTACATAAAACATAAAAATATTGTAGAAATAACATGGAAAATATTATTTCCGCTACGATTCTAATCTTGCTGTCTAATTTATCTCATGTTTGCTGTGATAGGTTCGTATGGCAGACGCATATTACAGAGCTCTGTTAGCTAGACCCCCTGAATGTAGTGCTGGGATACTTTATGCAGGCCAAGCAGAGTTGGGTCCACCTCACAGACAGTCCAGGCACCCTGGTACCCTAGGACACCACGACAGGTCTAGCTCGGCACCAAATGTTTGTTTGAATAGCGTCAAGGGGGCAGGAGATGAGTGTCCCAGATCACTGTCGTTGAATAGGTGGGTGTTTTGAAAACTGTTTTTTTTGACTTGTTTAATATTCACACACAGTGGATTTTTTTTTCAGATTTATTGATTATATTTAGTATGCTAGCATATGAATACAGAGATATTTTGAAAGGTCATGTTCAGAACAAATATTTCATGAGAGTGTCATACATTTGATAAGAACAAAGAAATTTTCATATGAAGTAATAGTGATAAATATCCTATTTGAAAGAGTAATTTCACTTTCCCAAAACAAAGATTATCTTCAACATAATTACATCCTTGATACATACAGACAGTCCTTGAGTCACAAACTTTTTACATTCAACTTTGTTATTGAATGTTATTTGTTATTTGTTCAACACTGAACTGTGTTAGTCTAGCAAAACCTAGAGAAACTTGCTTTGTTCACCTCAATCGAACCTCAATACAGGGGTGATCTTGTACAAAATGAGGAGAACCCAAAGGAACAGCCGAAAAATCAAAAAAAAAAAATCGAAAATGGTAATTTAAATTGATATTATTGGTATTAATGAATAATAATGCTAATTAAAACTGTAATGAATAATGATCATAAATGATAATAAATGATATATAATAAATAATGATAATGAATAATGATAATGGATTATGAATGAATAATCAAAGAATGGATAAGAAGATGTGTATTATTTTACTGACCTATTCAATATCATGTTTAATGACCTCACTGAATAAATTTCATTTTAATTTCATTATTGTTTTATCTTCGTTCAGTATGTACCAAGAGTATCAAAAATGGTGAATAAATATAACCATGATGTAACGAATAAAGATAATGAATAACGAATAAAGATGATGGATAATGAATAATAATAATGAATAAAGATGGTGTTTTTCTGTTGTATCGAGTAGACCGAGCGTGGACGGAGATTGCTCGCCGCACTGCCGCAGCACGCAGGCCTCTCCGACGGGCTCGCTACAGCCGCGCAGGCCTAGGGCTCGATCGGCGGACGAGAGCAAGCCGCTGTTGGCGCCGCGCGAAAGCATCGAGGATTGGGAGATACCGGCCGACGAGATTCTGGTGGGGTCGCGAGTCGGTTCGGGCTCCTTCGGGACCGTGTACAAGGCCCATTGGCACGGCCCCGTCGCCGTCAAGACGTTGAACGTGAAGATACCGACGGTGGCACAGCTGCAGGCGTTCAAGAACGAGGTGAGTGCGAGGAAATTGGAATACGAGCAGTTCATTCATTAAATACTGTCTGTAAGTTCTTCGAGGAGGATTTTCTCTCCTCGTTTCTCTACTTATCTTGCTGGACGTTTCGGGAACGAATCTGCTCGCGTTCTCAACACAATTGAAATATTTTTCTCTTTGTAAACTTTTTTCAATATGTTGTCGGTTTTGACACTGAAAAGTGACAATTTGGTAGACGGAAGAATTTTGGTTATGATTATATATTTTATTCACTGATATATTTATATTTTTTTATGTTATTATGTTGGTGACAAGTTTCGAGTGAAAATAGTGTTCAAGACAGAAAATACAGTGAGATCGATTTTGACTCATACAAAACCGAAAAATGAAGAAAAATCGTCAAAAAATTGTATTCACAGTATACAGTGTTTGTGGAAAAAATTATACAGGTGAAACCAGCAGGCCTCTATCAGTAAAGATGAAAGAGCATAAGAACAATATGAAGAAAAGATATACTGACAAATCAAAATTAGCTGAACATATCCTTACCGAAAATGGACAACATATGGCCGATTGGGGTAATATTAAGATCATAGGAAAAGAAGACAACAACTAAAAACGGAAAATCAAAGAGTCTGCTTGCATTCTCCTGAATGGAGACAATAATATTGCTTCTTGTTCAGTTGATATAGATAGAACTTGGCATCCACTTCTGAAAATTGAATATGAAAATGGAAAATTCAATATCAATAGATGAAAAAATACCTAGTAACCAGAATTCCTCCGTCAAATTGTCACTTTTCAGTGTCAAAACCGAAAACATATTGAAAAATTTTGCGAAAAGAAAAATATTTCAATTGTGTTGGGAACGGGAGCAGATTCGTTACCGAAACGTCCACCAAGATAAGTAGAGAAACGAGGGGAGAAAATCCCACGAAAAGCTGAAAAATTAAAGTTCATTCATCATTCGAAAGATATTATTCAAGTCATGCGATATATGATATGTGGTGGGGCTAGCTCAGAAAATTTCAATAACAGGAGAGTTCGAAAACGTTATTCATGAACAACGACAAATATATCAATAATTGACAGACATTCAGGGTGCCTGTTTTTCAAGCTCCACCATGGGGATCTCAGTTATTATAAGAGATACGAGGTCGGTTGAATTAGAGCAAAGTTGCGCGATTTCATGAAGAAAATCCAATGTGACATTTTTATTTTTTGAATTATGGGAAGAAAATGAAAATTTTTAATTTTCGTTTTTATATTTTCCAGCAAAAACCAAAAGACCTAGACGTTTTTGCCTGGGACATTCTCAAGGCACTTTCTTACGAGGAATCTGAATCTGTTATCATATTTTCCATGACGTACTTGATGCCAGAGTTGCAACACTCAACTTTGGTTTTTCTTATGGGCGCCATATTGGATTTTAGCCCTTTTTAAAATTATTTTTGTTCCTTATGATCGAATCGAGTGTCTTGGAAAGAAACGCCAACAGTTTTGTTTAACAAACTAAATTTTGACAGATCAGTTGAATTTGGACGTGGGACGTTCACATTTTCGTCAAGCTCACCGACTTGAAAACATGGTTTCGAATTAGGAAGGACGTAATAAGCTAGAAGTTTATTCTTCGCTGAACAAAACAAAGTTATAAAATATGCTCAAATACTCCACCTTCCTCTTCTAAACACAATTCTGCTCGTTTCCTCAAATTCTGAATTGCTAGAGAGATGCCCCGTCTTTTCATCTTAGTCCTGAAAGTGGTGATTATCGTTTATTTTAGTTTAATTTAGTAAATAATAATAGAGTGATGCTCGAGGTGATTATTATTTTTTGAGCGAATCTTCCACAAAGGAAGAAGTTGATAAATTATCCACACAACTTTGTGCTCCATGTTCCAGGTTGCCGTTTTGAGGAAGACGAGGCACGTGAACATATTATTGTTCATGGGATGCGTGAGCAAACCTCAACTTGCTATCGTGACTCAATGGTGCGAAGGATCCAGCTTGTACAAGCATCTGCACGTGCACGAGAACAGATTCCAGCTATTCACATTGATAGAAATCGGTTAGTCAAACGTTAGAACTAAATGTAGTGGAGAAAGTTCCCACTAGCATTGAACTCGAAATCAGTGCTAACAGTGTTTTAACTCAAAATTAGCCTCATTTCATGGGACAAACTCGAGGTAGTTCTAACCCGAAATAAGATCAATGTAGTGCTACATCAGCAAAAATACAAACTATTACTAGGAACAGGAACATGAAAACTGGAAGGCTCCATCTTCAATATCAATCAAGAAACCTGGCGGTCACACAACCGAATTGAGATGCACCATACAGAAATCTTTATTGACTACGTTATGCCTAAAAAAAACATTTGTAGCATGTCATAAGTTGTTCGTCGAAAGAATAAAAGAAAACAACCATATAAAAACAAGTTTACAAGATACATTACAAAATATATTCAAACTAAGTGTGGAGGTTCGGCAAGCATATTCCTTGCGTCAAAAGTGTGTCTACGAACATGTTCTAAATATTCTGTAGTGGAATAAAAACAGTTTTTTTTAAGAATTTTTTTATAACTCGTTCGAAACAAAACATATTCATATTTTTAATATTGGCAGGTAGAGCATTATACAATCTGAAGTCATAGGAGTTTTTTTTGTGATTTCATCAGTTTGAAACGTTGAGGTCTGATAAGATTGCTGTTACGTGTATCATGATTATGTAAACTGGATTGCTTGGGAAACAAGAGAGCCCTTTCGTGAATATTTAATAGGCTTGAGTAAACATACAAAGAAAGTACCGACTTCCTGTTAAAACTTGAAATGAGCCTGATTTCGTGTTACAATTTGAAACTAACTCAGAACTATCAATCTCGAGGTTTACACTAGCTTGTTCCAACCCTAAAATAATGCTGATTTCGAACTTTAACACGAAAATATCACATATTTCGAGGTGGTATACAGATCCTACCAAACCTACAGATCCTACCAAACCTACAGATAGTACTTGAAGTTGTACCTTTGAATAATAATATCTCGGCAACGGCCTCAGATATCGTTGAAAATAAAAAAGTGATTGAAAAAATTGTTTCCATTAATTGTTATGTAGATTGTAATGGCAAATATATATCTTATGATGCTGAAAATGTAAAATTGGTCTAAAGGCAGGCAAACGGCGCAAGGCATGGATTACCTGCACGCCAAGAACATCATCCACCGAGACCTCAAGTCGAACAACATCTTCCTGCACGATGACCTCACCGTCAAGATCGGCGACTTCGGCCTGGCCACGGCGAAGACTCGGTGGTCGGGCTCGCAGCAGTTCCACCAGCCGACGGGGTCGATCCTGTGGATGGCGCCCGAGGTTATTCGCATGCAGGAGGATCAGCCCTACAGCTTCCAGGTAGGGTTTTAGTCGGGTGGAGCATTCAATTCAAAAGGTTGAAAGTTCTCCAAAAGAATCGCATTTTTATTATCGTTCAACTTAATGAGTACCAAAAATATCAACACATTGAGGGTTTCACTAATAATCTTCAACATTTTGGACATTTTGACGTAGTGGGCAGACGTCAAGATAGATTTCGATAGCAATAGATTGTTCTCATAATTGATGTAATAGTTTCAATTTGAAGTAAAAAACATTATCTCATATCAACTCCCGACGAATCCATTTATTATTGTATAAGATTTGTCGATACAATCTTACGAACTGAAAAGACGTACTCATCTTCATAATATATATCAATATAACTGCAAACAAATTCTTGCCATGTGTTAATCGATGGCATAATTTGCGAATTGTTCAGGTAATACTAAAATTATGAATTTTTCATGGCACTAGAGATCATATTATATTCGGAAATTTTTCTGATTTCAGGAAAATTTCGAAAATATTCATGAGCGAGAAATTTTCCGGATTAAATATGTGAGAGGAAAAACAGTGCCACTGTCACCAACTCACTTTGAAAAATTTTCAAGACCGGGAAAAACCGGTAATTTTTGGTTCGTCCCCTGGGAAGTTTCATTCAGGGACAACCTACTTTTAATTTTTCTTCAGGGTCATTTTTCTCAGGGTCCCTGTATTGACACGATATTCCTCGAACATTATAGGTTTCCCTTTCGTGTTGTCGACAGATAAAAATAAATTGTGGAATCCATTGCCAGTCTGAAATATCAAAGAATAGCAAAGATAAAGCATTGAAAACAATTGATTTCAGTTTCGATGTAAAAAAATTCTTCTGTCTTCAGTCTGACGTGTACGCTTTCGGGATAGTCCTCTTCGAGATGTTGGCAGGCCAATTGCCCTACTGCCACGTGAACAACAAGGACCAGATACTGTTCATGGTGGGCAGAGGGTACCTCAAACCGGACCTCACCAAGCTGAGGTCCGATACCCCGAAGGCCTTGAGAAGGCTCACCGAAGACTGCATCAAATACAACAGGTAAGGGAAATTGTTTTTTTTTTAAATATAATTGTAGATCACTAAAAACCTCTTCTCATACAACTCTACATCGTGCTTTTGCCGACGTTGTATATTTACTATGTATTAATCAGGATCAATGAAACATCCAATTGAATTTTTTGAACAATTTTGGCCAATCTGAGCAAATAGTTTTTGAGATTGATTTTGAATCTTCTTGCTTCAAATATAATTTTTAATTCATTTGGAATAGCATTGTGCAAAATTGATTGTTTGCCAATATTTGATTTATAAGGATTTGTTATGAATAAATTCAATTCTCATGTTTCATGAGGATGGATTCTATTGACTCCATTAAAATTCAGGGTTGATCAAGAATAGAATCGGCCCTAAAAGAGAACCATGGGGTACACCACACTCAATATTCTTCAGGGTACCATGATTATTCTCCTCTTATAGCTATTAAGTATAATTTATTAAGTGAAATGTTATGATTCACGGTGTCAAATGCCTTGCGTAAGTCTAAAGATAAGAGGCATCATCATCAACTCGTCACTGGATATCTGAAATCACATACATGACAGCTGGACAGTTGGAGCCTTCTTCAGAAATTGAAGAATTTTTTTTTTCTTCAAGAAACATGAACATCAAAGAAACACTTGACAATGATAAGTTCTGTAACACTTGATAAGTTTGGTGCCTCGAAAATATCTGATTGGTCCATTGATTGCAGGGACGAGCGTCCACTCTTCCGGCAAATCCACACCTCGCTGGAGGGCTTCATGCGGAATCACCCGAAGATCAGCCGGTCCACCTCGGAGCCGAATATGAACCGCACCCATCTGCAGTCGGACGACTTCATCTACACCTGTTCCAGCCCCAAGACGCCCGTCAATTTCGGGCCGAGCAGCTTCCTGTTCTACCCAACTGGCGCCGGTAACATTTAGAATCGGCGCGACATGGCGGAATTGCAACATATTGTGCTAGTCGGGAGTCTGGTTATTTGAACGGTGTGAGCGCGACGTCACTGCGACCGAACCTCGCTAGATCTGTAATCTGTCAGTGGCTCCAAACTGGGCTTAACAGAATCATGGTTTCCTTTTTTCTCTTTAGTTTTGGAGAGAAATTCTTAATATTATAAGGAACCCAATCAGTTGATTACCGGTTCCACTTTTTGACGTATCGATGAATTTTTTACACTTCTGGTTCTACTCAAAGTGCTATCAACTTCGAATTTTCAAATGGAAAGGTTGGTAATAACCGAGATACGGTCTCCGATTGGAAATTTAAATCTCTATTTCCTTAATAAATCTATTTTTGAATTAATGTTTCCGCATATAATTTTTTGATTAATAATTTTTTTGCGGCGAAGAATTGGAATTGAGTGAGTTGAGTTGAGCGTGAGTGTGTTCATGTTTTTATAAGAAAATATAAATTTTCTGATAAAGATCAATCTCAATCAGAATCTCATTTTCATGAAAAAAAATGGACCTTGTAAATATCATCACATAAGTTACTGTTTTCGAGATTTCATCATTTGTTTGTTACAAAAGTTGATGATAGAAGATGTTAGATGTCGTGGCATTTTAAACTCTTTCGATGCTGAAAAACAAAATTTTGACAGAAGTTATGCAAAAAAATTGGAAAATATCACTCAGGCGACATTTATAAGGCACACCTTTTTCTTATTCGCAAAAATGATGAAAACTTTGATATTTTCATTGAAATCATGAATACACTAAGCTCAAAAGGTTCGACTTGTTTTTAACTACTTAGATTGCTGAAGAGGACGCGCTCTACTTTTAACATCAAAATTATTAACGAATTCCAATTCCTCGACTCAAAAGACCCATAACAAAAAAAATAATGAGAAAATATTGGTTTTACTGTCTACCACTGAAGATACTAAAAGAGTTTGATTCTGAAAATGAAATATCAAAAAGAGTATTATATTTCTATTATGTTCATTGGAAGGTTTGGTGTTCAATTACAAAATTGCAAGGGAAATATTATGAAATTCATTAGATTCTAAATAAACCAAGAATGCTTTTTGGGATGGAATTAGTTTTGAGAATGATGAAGTCCCAAGCAGTTCGAAACATATATTACCGTCTCATTCTCAACTTTGGAATGAAATATGTGGATTTTTGCTGCTTCAAAAGAAAAATCATGAATATGGGAGAATACAATTCAAAATTGACAGAATTGACAGCCGTGAGATGACCAGCTATTCTTTTGTTCGCAGTGACGTCCTCGAAAATACGTCATAGCACACTTATCACATCACGGACTAGCGGTGTTTCATGGCAAACGCGTTGTTGTTTAGTTAGGGGATGCATATTTTTTTTTTGGTGTTGCGATGATTTCAAAAAAGTTGAAAACTTGAAGCTTTGAAGTACTGACAGTTTTTCGAATAGAAATGCTATAATAATTCGTGGGTTTGTTGTAACAAGTATTTTTATCACCCTGTTTCTAAAATGGCTTATATGAGTCAATGACAATGACAAATGACAGATGTCAACTTCTTCCTCGAAAATGATTGAAATGTGCGGTTGTTGAAGTAATATTGTCGAATAATTTAATTCTCATCAGGTTTATAAAAAAATTAGAATTCTTTACGCATCAACTTCAGAGGCATTGTATATCCAAACATAGACTTACCTGTTTTCAAGTTGGGTTTTTTCATAGATTCACCTGATTTTAATCTAACGATATTATCATGATGATTTTCTCATGCTTTCTACCTGTAGTCTAGTAATAATTTTAGATTAATCACAATAATATAATCGTGGACAACTTCGGCAGATAACTATATGCGAATCATTTTGCAAAGATATCAATCATACCTTGTAATTCACGCATCACGTTCCGTCGAATCAACTGAACTATCGGTGCAAGGATATAATAAGTGTTTTTCACGGGGATTTACCATCATGTGACCTTGGAAATGGTGGAAATTGTTTTCCCGAGATTTTCCGAACAGTATTTATCGAAAAAAAAAAATATATTCCCTCAAACCACAAAGATAATTGCTCTGTTATTGTGGAAATTTCTAGGAAACTGATTGTTGACTGAAAATTAATAGCTTCTGGAGGTGATTTCCACAAAAAAGTAAACGCAATATTGATCAACTTCTCTCATTTTTGAGAATTATAAAATAAACGATGATACACCTTCATGGATGGGTGCTTCATCAAAACTATCGCATTCGCCATGAAATACCAATTTGTTTATACAATGAAAAACCTGATTCGGCATGTTAGAATGAAGAATCATTCACCTAAGCATATCGCGAAGAGAAAAGTCATTTCATCGAGGGGATTGTCCAATATGACGATTGTTGGAACTATAAAAAAGTTCGTCTGTAATTCATCAAAATGTATGTGACTGTAAAACCCTTTGATGATTCAAATGTTTCATATTTTAGTTTTGTACATACACCGCAAAATTGACATTCAGTCATTTCAATTAGGTACACTTGAACTGCGGTTCAGATAATTTCGAATTAGTGAGAATAATTTAAATCGAACTGTCGATAGATTTTGCTCCTGTTAACAATGTTTTTACAAAAGTGTTGAAGTGCAAACACAAAATATTTTTGATGTTCATAATTTTGACATACTGTGTGATTTTCACATAGATCTCAAAATTCAAAATCTCATAGTATCTAAGAAATCTGACATATATCATTCCATGTCAGGATAATACAGTTTGAAAATATTTTTTTGGTGACACTTCTGCCCTTTTGTAGTTCAGGTCGCGAATTCACTGTTATCCTTCTTTACAAGTCACTTCTGACATCTCATCGAACACACGTAAATAATCAGTTATTGTTGATGTTGCTGTCTCATTTTTCCGTGGTCAGTGAATTGTCAATGTGACAGACAAGCACAAAAGATCTCTCCAAATGTCAATATATTCTAAGAGTACTTCATTCAGTTCAATATCTTTTAAGTGCTTTTTTTATCTTTTATATTTGCTTCAGTCCACTTCAACCGAGAAAGCCATCCTAAATTACTTGAAACACTTCGAGATAAGAATCGTTATTTAAGCCAATTTGATTTTCTACAGGCTTTTTTATTCCACAAGCGCGAAAAAGTATTCATTATTCTATGATGTCTGTCAAAATTCTGACTTTTATGTCATTATTCAGTGATGTCTGTCAAAATTTTAACTTATCTACAAATTCTGTGGTACCTACTAGAATTATGAAATAGAGCTTCTAATGGAGTATCTTTTATGTTAGAGGGGTAAATAAAGATTCTTGTAAATTATTTGATTCACTTGTGAGCAAAGTTATGCTGGTTGGTTTCTTCTGGTTGAATCATTCTCCACATTAGGAAATTTCATTGTGGAAATGTGTCGTTTCCACATCAACTTGCAAGTAACTCATTTTGCCGGACTGGTTGAATAATCAATCCTATCGGTCACTTCAGTGTCCATTTCCTAAGTGACATTTGTTGATTTGACCAGTTGAACATATTGTTATAGAATGTTCATGTGGGATATCGCTACATTTCTGCAATTCCATTAGTAGTATTTCCTATATATTTCGGTGATCATGTCATGTGTAATGATTATAGGTAGATATTAAGCAATTTTTTATTGTATTGGTTGTGAAGCATGTTTTGAGTTGATTGTATGAGAGTTGAGTTTTTTAAGTTATTGACTAATGAATTATTAAATTATACAAACATTGTTTTGTTTTTACAATAAAAATTCAAAAGAAAATCATGTTGTGTTATTCTTGAGTCAAAACTTGCTGAAATTATTCCTCGAAAATGTGCCTGCTGTTTTTGGAAAAATGTAATTCAATAATTGCTCAAAAAAGAATTGCAGTCTCTGGGAAGTTATGAGATTGAATAACGAAACTACAGGATTATTTTCGTTTTTTATTTAAATAATACCATCAGGTGCATAACGTTATAGTCTCAATACGCAATTACGATTTTAAATATGAATTAAGCGTTCAGTATTTAGATTATATGCCGTAATTTAGCTTGGCACGCAATAAAATAGCGTCGAATTAAGTACATATTAATTCTCAGAAAGATAGACGAATTTATATCCAATCATCAATTCCAAGAGGCCTAATTAGGGATTTCTTAGATACGCCACTGACGAAGAATTTGAACTATTTATAGTAGACCTTATGACCTCAAAATCATCAGCCGATTGGACTACTTCCATGTAAACGTCAAAATTCCGCTTTTTAGGTTAGAATTTACCAAAATTAGGAAAACATTTAACATTTGATTCCTCATGATACTGCAAAGTTATCATTTTCATGAATTAATTTGTGGTTAGTGGTCAATTTAGTTTTATTCGAGGTATTGTAGCAATGTAATTATTATGCTTATTAATAGTGTTTTCGATCTTTTCTAGATGGTACGTAGTAAATTACTGTGCAAGTCCGCCAGTTTATATAAAACAGTAGTTTGTAGTAATTTCGTCAGACAGATCTTTACAACTGAAGTGCATAAAATGTCGAATGTGAATAGATTTGCATTACCACAGCGGTATGCTGGTACCAAAGAAAGTGTATGGTGAGTCAAAAAATAATCAATAGTAGCAGTAGGGATTTTTCCCTTTTCGATTTTGTCGTTCTCTGAAAAAAAAACTTCGCCACTTTTTTCTAAAAAAATGGAATTAGATTTTTTGTTTAAAAATTTGTGTTTCTCATGTTCTGATCATGATTTTTCCTAATCTCAACATAGTTTTGAATTATTCTGTGTACATGACATGCTTCATCAATTGATATTGCAAAAAATTAGATAATAGGTGTCGAACGTTTTCAGAGAAACCCATAGTGTCTGAGGAAACTCCACTTGTGATTTTCTAAAATACCAAACAAAGATTGATCAATTCAATTATCACAATTCATTTGTGTTGTGAATTATTTTTGTATCGTAGGTATTCAACAAGATTTGAATCATTATTATTATTATTTCTCTTGTTATACTATGATCTGAAATGGATTGAACTTAAAGTGAATACAGAAAATACATACAGAATATAAATAACTTTTGTTATCTTCTTGAAGGACTGAATACATTCAATTGGCCATAGATTACAAACCCTTGAATTTGGGGCAAGGATTCCCAGACTACCCACCACCTCAGTACATCATGGACACCCTAAGCAAAGTCGGAAATGGGCCAGACTACATGCTGCACCAATACACCAGAGGTTTTGTAAGTACAATCAATTTGATGAAATATTGAAAAAAAACTTGCAATGATTCTGTCATAACCTGATTCTCTTGCTGTAGCTTCAAATACTAGTTCAAAATCTAATCTAATCTGCAAAAACTTTCGAAATTCAATATTTCTCATGATATGCAAACTCAATGAGATTTTGAGTATTTATTGATGCATCATCATCTTCGATTTTCTGAAAATGTATTGTGGAATCAAACCTATGTAGAATGCAAAAAATGACACATAACTATTCAAAACTGATCTAAAAATCAGTTCCGATTTCTGAGATGATCATCATTCCCAATAAATGATAAAAGTTCTCAGCTGGACTGGAGTTAAATGGTTCTGAAAAGAAAATCATCAGAGTGAATGCCATCACTATATCTCACTTTCAACATAAAATCATAAAAAAAATTATTTTTGGTAATAGGGCCATCCTAGATTAGTTGCTGCTCTTGCCAAACTATATTCAAAGTTGATTGGACGGGAGATCAACGAACGCACTGAAGTTTTGACGACCTGTGGGGCCTATGAAGCCCTATTTTCCGCTATTATGGGGCATACAGAAGTAGGGGATGAGGTGATAATCATAGAGCCTTTTTATGATTGTTATGAACCCATGGTGAAATATGCGGGGGGTATCGCTAGATTTATACCACTCAAACCAGTAAGTTATACTAGGATACAATCCAATTATGATTCTATACTGTTTATTTTGCTTTTTCATAAAACAATGCAATTTCCAAAATCTCTTTTCTCCTCAAGATATGCATTTCTTATTTTTTTCTATGAGATAGTACATTAAAAATGAACAAGACTAGTTGAAATTGGCACAATTGAATTTGTTCTCATACCACCATGGAAAATCCTTAACATTTTAGAATTCTGGCTATTCTTCTGATATAATTTCACCTCATTTCATGGTTTTTTCACAGAAATCTGTATCGGGGAGATTGCCAACCTCAGCTGACTGGGTGTTAGACAAAGCTGAGCTGGAAGGCCTGTTCAATAGCAAAACTAAAATGATCATCTTGAATACCCCTAACAATCCGTTGGGTAAAGTTTTCACTGAAGACGAGCTGACACACATAGCAGATTTGTGTAAAAAATGGAATGTTTTGTGTGTATCAGATGAAGTCTATGAGTGGATGGTATACAAACCTCACAGACATATCAGAATGGGTGAGCAAATATTTTTATTCATATTAGTGATGACAGTTGTAATAACTGTATTTATTTGTGATATTTTTGTGACTATTCACAGCACAAAATATTAGCTTCTTGTTTTCAATCACATAACCTTACGTTAGTGTATCAGAAATATCAAAAAAAAATTTGGAAATTGCAGCAAAAATAATCAAATATATAAAGACGAGTTTAACTCTTTGATGTGCAGCTTATATTAGTTACAATTGAATTACTAGAGAAAGTCTGTTATGTTTGAATAGAACTATTTGGTGTGTTATGGTAAAAAATAAAACAAAAGGTCATTAGGAACGATTTAAAATGTTCTACCACATTTATCGACGAGAAACTTTATATTTCCAACCAACCCAAAATCACCTGACATCATTAGAAAAAGTTCTTGCCATACCATAAGTGATTATCATAGTGGTCAGCTTCTTGAACATAAATTGTGAATTGTGATCAGTAGTGGGCCGAGTATAGGTCCATGTGGTATTCCCAAAATCACGCGGGACACGCAATAAATATCTAGACGAAACCAATGATATCCGATCTGAATTCCAATCTTTTCAATCAGAATTTTTGTAGCTACTTTACCGGGAATGTGGGAGAGAACAATCACGATCGGATCAGCTGGGAAAACTTTCAGTGTGACTGGCTGGAAAGTGGGATGGGCCTATGGACCAGCTGATTTGATGGTCAATTTGCAAATGATCCATCAAAACAGTGTTTACACAGGCGTCACACCCATACAGGTAAAGAGAAATTAAAACTATGTGGATTTGAAAAAGTGACATGAGTTTCAAAACTTGGCCATAAATCGGCTGGGTCAGGCATCCAAAATATGTATTGCCAAGGGTTGATTTTTTGTTTTCTGATCACTAATTCTGCAGTTCTCGTTCCATCTCTATGCTTTTTCAGGAAGCTACCGCAATAGGTTTCGAAAAAGAAATGGACAGATTAGAGTCAGACGATTGTTATTTCGTGACGTTGCCGAAAGAACTCGAAGCTAAAAGAAATTATATGATAAAGTTCCTAGTAGATGTGGGTATGAGACCTACAATACCTGATGGTGGATATTTCATGATAGCCGATTGGACTCCTCTTGGTGAATAATTCATTCAATATGTACAATGGCCAACAATAGAAACTCGGGAATTGGCATGTTCAACAAAATGAAATTTCATTATTTGATAATACTCAATCAAACTGTCTCCTTGCACAAACCGACTTTCTTCAAGTACTTCTAACGTTTTCAAATGACTATTGAAATGAGAGATCTCAATATTAGCATTAAATAATCAGATTTGGCCGCCACAAGTGTTTGGGGAAAAAAAAGGAATTCACCAGTTTCTCGTCTCTATTTTTGACCGCTTCATTCGGTTTTCGAGTAACATTTCGTTTTTTTAGAGTCTCAAGTTGATCTCAACACAGAAAAAGACGAGTATAAAGACTATAGATTCACAAAGTGGATGACAAAAAATGTGGGCCTTCAAGGTATACCGCCCTCTGCTTTCTACAGTTCGCCTGATAAACATTTGGCGGAAAATTTCGTGCGGTATTGCTTCTTCAAGGTAATGGAATATACAAGATTTGTTTCAATTTCATTCACGTCATTGTTTCGATTTCTGTTTTTTAGGAAGATGAAAATCTGCAGAAAGCAGCTGAAATTTTGCAAAACTGGAAGATATCCACACAGTGATAATGTTGGATGAACAAATGTTTTATGTACCTACGTAACTATGTGATATTTTCCGAATGATGAAAACTGAAATAAAAATAAATTTATCATTCTAATTTCGGAGCTTTTCATTCGTAAATAACATTTTATAACGATTGTGAATTGTTCAATCAAATGATGATGAGCTAAACAATTCAGAACATGAGTTGATCAAAATGAATAGGATGCCGGGAGATACGTTTTTATCATTATCACCCACTATATATCTTTTAATATTTGTGAGCACAAAGATATTAAAACAATTCCACACTGGACTCCTTCCTTATAGAATCACGAAATGTATCTTCCGTATTTGAGAGACAATACAAGGAGCAGAATTTAAAAAAAAATATTGACTTAATACCAACCTAAGATACCTATGTTTTTTTTTCAATAGAATTGTATCAAGAATAAAATCATCTGCCTCCTTTGGCCACTAACTGGTAACGACACTGACTATGCCTGATCTAGATTAATTTGGACGATGAGATTATTATTTGTAAACAGCATTTAAGGATTCATACAGTAGACACTTTGTTGAGAAGCATGAACATATCATTATTAACTAAGTTATAAGATAATATTTAATGGTCAGTGGAAAGCAGTGAAAAATGAGTTTTAATTCATGAAACAAGTGAGAACGAACTAGATAAAAAAAAGTTAGGATCTGAAGTGAGTAGTGATAATTTTTGGAACAGTCAAGTCATTCAACACACATCAAAAAACAATCAGAACTAACTTAGCACATGAGTTTTCGCCACCAAGAGTTGAGTCAATTACATATCGTCCGAGCTTGAAATTCGTACAGGATGTCTTCGAGGGAAAAATTTGCCTTACCAAAACGTTATGCCGATTCAACAAAAAGTGTGTGGTGAGTTATCTATACAAGGTGTTTCCGAAGAATATGCCCAAAATGAAGCACATGCAGACACCTGTAACCAAGATATGATGATTGAAAAATATTCTCTTGAGATATCACTATGAAAGTACCAGATCGGTTGTCAAACAGGTTATTTAAAATTTGGAGTGTTGAATAAAAATCCATTGTCAAGATAATTGTCAGCCCTGTAGCGGCAAAACTAAACCACTAGTTTAAAGAGTTGAGTTAGTTGAAGTTAAGTTCAATCATATTATTTTGGTGTCAGTATACTGAGGGTCCTTATTACCATCCTTCATGATTTTCATTTCTTTTTATCGAGATCTTTTTTAGGACGGAATATATCCAAATGGCCATAGACTACAAACCTCTGAATTTGGGACAAGGCTTTCCGGATTATCCTCCACCTCAGTACGTCATGGACACGCTCAGTGAAATAGCTAGTGGTCCAAATTACATGCTCAACCAGTATACCAGAGGTTTCGTAAGTTTTATACCAAAAAAATAATTACACGAAAATAAAGGGCGTTGAATTCGAAATTTTTCAAAAGTATTTCTTGAGTATCTCAGAATCCCTAATGGATATTGCTCTTTAACTTTTTAGGCACACTAATGAGGAAATCGATGATCATGAAACCCATGATATGCACCCGGAGCGATACGAATTTTGAGAACTGTTGATAAAAAGCTATTATCGATTTGTCGTTCTGAATATTATTTCCTAAATATTTCTGACGAACATGTGTATCCGGACTTCCTCTGATTCGTCTTATAGACTTGATTCAATAATTCTAGAAATTATGTAAACAGTGTATTGAACTATGGCTTGAGGTTCCCAGATAAGGAACTATAACCTACTTTCATTCTTAATTCATGAACAGAATTGATAAAACTAGTTGAGCAAGAGATCACAATGAAAGAGAAGCTCATAGACAACATTTTTTTCATGCTACGATTCGAGTATTTATATTTTTTAAACAATCCATGGTCGTCTCCAAAATTTTTCGAAGAGGACACAAAAATAATTCAATTCTACGAATTTTCACTGTCAAACGCCAGTGTCAATGAAGTAACTACGAATAAACTGTCGTTATCACAGCAATTTTCTATGAACACTGATCGCGAAATGATTTCGTAATCAACAGTGCAAAATAGTATATGCTCCAATGTGCGTATCATGTACCATCATACTTCATCTACGAATTCGTTAAACTACAAACTGAATTTTTCACGATCGTAGCAAAATGGCTTTCAATGCACAGACGCTATGTGTAAAATTCGTGAAATTGTATGAAATTTATTACGTTCATGATAATCAATTTCTTTTATAAGTTTGTGATGTGTTTTTTTACACCGACAATCACAACTTCAAGTTGACCTGTTCAATTCATGTATATAAGCTTTCAGGAGAGCGATAAAAATCTTATTAATCATGTTATATTTTATTATTTATTATTAAATTATCCATTTTTTATTTTGTCTATTGTAGACTCATATACATTATTGCATTTCGATAATATTTTTTGTAAATCTTTCAATTGGCTTGTTCGATAATGAATGAATGATAAATTTGTGTTTCAGGGTCATCCCAGGCTCGTAGCAGCCCTCTCCAAACTATATTCCAAACTGATCGGAAGAGAACTGAACGAACGTACGGAAATCCTCACGACTTCGGGGGCTTACGAAGCCCTATTTTCCACCATCATGGGACACACCGACGAAGGAGACGAGGTCATCATAATAGAACCCTTCTTCGACTGCTACGAACCCATGGTCAAATACGCCGGAGGAACGCCGAGATTCATACCACTAAGACCGGTAACTGAAAAGTCTCGTACTAATGAAGCTAGCAAAGACGAAATAGGTCATTTTCCAGCTTTTCGTGGGATTTTCTCTCCTCGTTTTTGAAACATAAAGTAGAAGTTATTAAAAATTATTTCAATATATTTGTAGTAAGGACAGATTTTGTGATCTGCCCCAAAATGACTCTGCGCTTGAAATTAAACTTTTAGATACCTAAAAGAGAAATTCTCTATTTGTCAGTGACACCTTGCCTTGTTTTTGAAAAATTTGGGAATACAAATATATTTAATAAGAATAAAACCTCTACTTATCTTGGTGAACGTTTCAGAAACGAATCTGCCCCCGTTCTCAACACAATTAAAATATTCTTCTCTTTGCAAAATTTTTCCAATATGCTGTCGGTTTTGACACTGAAAAGTGACAATTTTGTAGATGGAGGAATTCTGGTTACAAGGTGTTTTCATTAATTGATATTGAATTTTTCATTTTCATATTCAATTTTCAGAAGTGGGTGCCAAGTTCTATCTATATCAACTGAACAAGAAGCAATATTATTGTCTCCGTTCAGGAGAATGCAAGCAGACTCTTTGATTTTCCGTTTTTGGTTGTTGTCTTCTCTTCCTACGATCTTAATATTACCCCAATCGGCCATATGTTGTCCATTTTCAGTAAGGATATGTTTAGCTAATTTTGATTTCTCAGTATTGCTAGCCTCGGCCGAATTCAGCAGTAATCAGCACAGTCATTTTTGGAAAATCGATATTGATTGTTGTTCAATCAATCGTTGAATTAATTTCAGGCTTATTGATTCAATCAACTCTGCTGAGTTCGACTAAAGCTAGCAAGGCCACTGATTTGTCCATAATGGAGAGGAGCAAAAAGTTCAGGAATAGGGTAGAAAATTAGCCAAAAATCACACAACCTGCTTCGAGTCGAAATCCATGTGTGGCTTTGCTAGCTTCTGTAGTGTGAATGTCTTCGATGTGTCCCAGGATGTATTTTCCAATTGTTTATTCTACAGAAACCTGTATCTGGTAGACTACAAAGCACGTCTGATTGGGTGTTAGACAAAGCTGAGCTGGAAGGCCTGTTCAATAGCAAAACTAAAATGATCATCGTGAATTCGCCTAATAATCCGTTGGGTAAAGTTTTCACGGAAGAAGAGTTGACACACATAGCAGATTTGTGTAAAAAATGGAATGTTTTGTGTGTGTCAGACGAAGTTTATGAGTGGCTGGTATACAAACCACACAAACATATTAGGATGGGTAAGCTGGATAGTCAGATATATTTCCATGATTTCCACAGATCGTTATAAATGAAATAGATAATTGTGTGAAGTTAAACGATTTCGATTGAGCGAACATATAATTGTAATAATGGTGTATTTTTCCATATTTTTTCATAGAGAAAAATATTCCACTTGCATTATTTAACATTATCATTATTGCTGCGATATCAACATTTTTCGATAATTACCTTCACATTTCCACCCTAAATCACCTTATTATGAAATAAAAATATCATTACTAGACCACAAGTGATTGTTATAGAGGTCAGCTTCTTGAAAATGAATTGTGATCAGTAGTGGGCCGAGTATAGGTCCATGTGGTATTCCCAAAATCACGCGGGACACGCAATAAATATCTAGACGAAACCAATGATATCCGATCTGAATTCCAATCTTTTCAATCAGAATTTTTGTAGCTACTTTACCGGGAATGTGGGAGAGAACAATCACGATCGGATCAGCTGGGAAAACTTTCAGTGTGACTGGCTGGAAAGTGGGATGGGCCTATGGACCAGCTGATTTGATGGTCAATTTGCAAATGATCCATCAAAACAGTGTTTATACAGGCGTGACACCCATACAGGTATAAAAAATTTCATGAAATTGACTCGAAGTTTTCAAAATCCTCCTTTTGATTTCGCGTAAAACTTTTGAAGATTTCGAATAAAAGAGTTTTTAGTCAGTTTTCCCCATAATATTTATAGGGTTTGTGTTATCTTGATGTATGTTGTTTCAAGGAAGCTGTGGCTATAGCATTCGAGAAAGAAACCGAAAGGCTTGGCACAGACGAATGTTACTTCATGTCTTTGCCTAAAGAACTCGAAGCCAAAAGGGATTATATGAAGAAATTCCTAGTTGATGTGGGCATGAGACCCATTGTTCCTGATGGTGGATATTTCATGATAGCTGACTGGACACCTCTAGGTAAAAAAACACGATAATTCTGATATGAATTCAGATCAATCACCTTGAATTGGAAAATCAATAAATAAACTACTACTAAGATATTCATGCAGTGTTTTTCCCCCAAATTATGCGATATTTATTTTTAGAATCCAAGGCAGACATGAACTCAGAAAACGACGAATACAAAGACTACCGGTTCACAAAATGGATGTCGAAAAAAGTTGGATTGCAGGGCATTCCTCCATCTGCATTTTACAGCGTTGCCAATAAACATCTAGGAGAAAATTTCGTCCGATACTGCTTCATAAAGGTGAGAAAAAAAATGAATAATATCGGAGTTTTGAGGATTCAATGAAAATGTTTTGTCTGCAGAAAGATGAGCATCTTCAGAAGGCTGCAGAAATCCTGCAGAAATGGAAATCCAATCAGATATGATCGAAATGTATTTATTGTTAATTTGTATCATTGTTCAGGAAGGAATGATGTTCGTTCAATATCATCACTAATGAGGAAAGATTACAATGAGTTATTGACATGCCTCTGCTTTATCAGTGAAATAATGATTGAAACATGTGAAGATCGATCGCATTATATATTTGTCAAACAATAGCTGTTATTTCAGTAGTTCGTTCATTGTTTTGAGGTAGGTATCGATATACCTACATCTTTATTGCACAGAATTTCATACGAACCCAACTATAAACGTTGATTTAGTGCGACAGGTAAGTACTAAACAATTCCTCCAATACCTATACAACGTCCAACTCCTCTGAAATCTTGAATGCACCTTTTTATTCATCGTTTTCAAAGTTTATTTATTCGGGTCTCAAAGCTGGTGAATTGAATATTCTGGTAGAAAGTGTCTTCATTATCATACTTAGTATATTCATTCAATAATAACATTCAGATAAGATGAAATATTTCAAAGAGACCATCCTGAACTTATAGAGATTTATTAGTGCTGTTTAATTCAATTGTTTTTCACCGATTTCCAGTATGAGGTATTCTTTCATTTCAGTCGAAATACAAAGGGTACAAATTTATCTGGAAATCGTCAGTTTTCACTGTCAAAATGTGCGCTCTACCTCCTGATTTTCAAAGGAATTCGAATGGCGTGGTCACCCGGTGCTATAATAAAGGTACAATTTGATGACTAATTGATTAATGAAAATATAATGTTCAGAATGACATTCATCTGAATGTTTTGAACAAAAAACAGATCGAAATTATTGACATCAACAAGAATGGTTTCTATAAATACATTTCATTATTGTTTGTGAGCCAGTTGGGAATAACAACATTACCTAAAGATGTTATTGAATACTTTCAAAACATGTGCCCGATTCGTTTATTCAAATGATATGCATTTTTGACAGAAACCATGTCTCTGAGCAGGAAGTTGGAAGAAATGAGTGATGACTTCTGGTAAGTACAAGGAAAATGATTATTTGATCTATTATTGCGAAGTTGATCCTTTTTTTCAAAACCATCTTACATATGACCTCATCATTACATAGTTTCAATGAGGACCAGAAGAAAAATGCAGTATTGTACCCTGCTCTCTTTTTAATCAATCCCAACTTTCCAAGTCTGTAAAGTGCCTATTTGTTGAGATAGAAGTTTTATGCCGTTCAAAATATTCAAACGGTCCCAGTTTTTCCAAATGATGAACGATTATCATTCGAATATACGTTTTTCCTGTATTGTCGGATCGTGTGAACTTTTTCAGTACAATGCAGAAAGTATTCAATTTTTCTCAAAGTTAACACGGAGACTCCTAATTATTCAAACACCTAGCAAGTTTTTGGTATGAAAAGCTATGATAGGTGAAATAGTATTCGTATGTTTATTTATGTTTTATTCGTACAAAAACTAAATTTCTTCTAGGGAGGATTTTGCAGATCTTTCCGCCCTTGCTACAACTCACAAGCCGATTGATTTGGGCTTAGCCTCACCAGACTTCACACCGTCTGAATACATCAAAGATGCCCTAATACAAGCTGTCGAAGCAGATTCCACACACCAATACACCAATCCCTATGTACGGTAACAATCATTCATCTAAATATCTGTTTTAAACCACTATTTTTTTTCTTTTACATTCTAATGCTCTGGCTAAAGTGGACATGATGCAATGGTAGCAAAATTCAAACGATTTTATTTGCCATCTTGTATTGTGAGCATTAAAAATATGAATATTTACATTTCTTTGATTCCTTATGATTTTATTACTTTTCAGGGTCATCCCCGACTGACGAAAGTTTTGGCAAAACTCTATTCCAGGCTGTTGCACAGAAATGTGGATCCGGCTAGTGAAATTTTGATTACTGCAGGATCCGGAGAGGCTTTATTTTGTCTTCTCGTTGGTATAATCGGACCGGGAGATGAAGTCATAGTTATCCAGCCATATTTCCCCTTTTTCTCGACTCTAGTCACTCTAGCGGGAGGCGTACCAAAGTTTGTCACTTTGAAACCGGTGAGTTAAACAGAAAATTAGGTTATTTTTCTTTCAGTCCTACCGACTGCGCCAACTTTATCTTTTCTCCTGTTTCACTAGTTCTCGATCTCATCAATACTTTTTTAGCATCCACAAAGGGAGTCTGGATCTTCATCAGACTGGGTACTGGATTCCGAAGAACTTGAAGCTGCATTCACAGAAAAGACCAAAGCCATAATAGTGAACACTCCCAATAACCCCTTGGGAAAGGTGTTTGACATTTCAGAGCTGGAGAAGATAGCTGATCTTTGCAAAAAATGGGATATTCTTTGTTTGGCAGATGAAGTATACGAATGGATGGTATGGGAGCCCAATGAACATATAAGAATAGGTATACTACACTACAAAATCTAAAGATTCTTGATTGTCCAACATGTGATAAGTGTTATAAACTCATTGTCATTTCAGTTTTGAGTTGTAGGAGTAGAAATCACTAATGGATGTGGATTTTGAAATTTCAGCTTCTCTTCCTGGCATGTATGAGAGGACAGTCACTATTGGTGCAGCAGAAAAGTCTTTCGGTGTGACCGGCTGGCAAATAGGATGGGTATATGGGCCTCCCACTTTGATGAAAAATTTGAGAAGCTTGCATTTGCTAGCTGTTTTCAATCCATGCACTCCGTTACAAGTAAATATCACAGCAAGAAAAATTGCGTATTGAAAAGGAATCTATTTCGATACTCATTTTAAATGTGAAGTGAAAAAAAAATGTTTGTTCAAATGATTTTTGTCGTATAGGAAGCTTTTGCTGTCCTTCTTGAGAATGAGGAAACACATCTTGGCGAGCACGACACCCATTTCGTCACAATGCAGAGGCAATTGAAAGAAAACATGAATTTATTAACGGACTTACTGACAACTGCAGGTATGGAGCCAGTAGTACCTGATGGAGGACCATTCATAGTTGCGAATATATCCAAATTAGGTGATTATTATCGAAATTCATTAGATTCCCGTTTTTATCCTGTGTTCAACTTCAGCATCTCGACTAGATTTGTCTTCAGAAACTGATGCATGCCTCGACATGCGCTTCGTCAAATGGCTGATGAAGGAACACAAACTGCAAGGGAATCCCATGAGTTCATTCTATAATAGTGAAGCGAAAAGAGGAAACGACACTTTCATCAGGTTTTGTTTTTCCAAGGTAAGTTTTATTCTACTCATCTTATCCAGCGCGATAGTAAATACGAGAACCTAATAAAACCCCACGCAAGATTCCAGTCATAAACAAATACATTTCGTGAAATCTAGTGAAGAAAAAGTGAAGAAGATTAATAAAAGCCGAAAAAGTAGCGAGATGGTAGAGTAGAGTAGAGAGTTTGAGAGTAATTTTATCAACAGTTGGATTGGAAATGAATATGTAATTCATTCAACCGTTCAATCAAGCCAGTGAAGCAAAGTAATATTGTAGAAGAATGAGTTTTTCTCAATGATGAAAAATGAAGAACAAATATTATTTACAGTACGATATGATTTAAATTCTAGTTTCTGATGATACTTTTCAATTTCAGCGTGAGGAAACTTTACAGAAAGCAGCAGAAATATTAACAAAATTGCAGGATTATTTATAATTTCGATAAAAGTACGATACAGTAATTTGTGATAGTTTTATGATGAAAAATCTCCTCGCAGCCACCTTTTTGCATCTCTGGAATCGTTGCCATAGGTTTTGCCGTATCTGCAAATACATTATATTCAAATATGATTATTTGTTCAGTGATATGATATCATAAGTTTTTGAGAAGGATATAATTGTTGTATCATCGGCAAATAATTTCCTTTCAATTCTAAGGTTGGTATTGAATTGATGTATATCGAGAACAGAATCGGCCCTAAAACAGAACCTTGGGGCACATACCACACCTAATATTCATAGAGGCAACATAAGTATTATTATGGTGAAGTTATACTTATATTTTCAGAAAGAAAAATGATAATGAAATTTCAAGTATTTGATTCCTCACTTACATTATGAAATTCCAGATCACATTCAGAGAACAAAATCGCTTTATTCGTATAGGACAAAAATAAAAAACTGGATATTAGACTCGAATATTTTCATATCTTGTGTAAATTGTGAGGTGTAATGCCAGATATATATCGTATGTAAAATTGACAATAATGTTGATACACAAGGTGGCCCAATGAATATGAAACAAGGTATGCATTTTACTGAGAGATCAAGTATATGACATTAAAATAATTGATTCTTTGTGTAATGTTGGATAGGACAGGATTAAAAAAAATACATGATGCACTTCTTAGATGAGCATCGTTCTAACTACAAAATGAGAAATACTGATGAAAGGGAAAGAAGGCGTTACTTTCCATCACTAACCAATTATTTTCATAAACGTGTTTTCTCGAGAGCTACTGCATTGAATTCCAAAAACAAGGAAGCGTCGGTAAGAGATTTCGATTGCCTTCAAAATGATGTATCACTTGACCCCTTATCCCAGCATTTGAGATCAAAGGGTTGAAGCTCACCCCTCCGAGGGGTTTGAAGTGAAAAAGTTGAAAACATGCGCAAAATATATCCCCCTCGAAATTGACCAGTTCGAGCATTTTTTTCTTTCTGAGAACGATAACTATGTCAAATCGGCCCTGTTTCGTTTCCATTGGCCCCACTAGTATACCAATGTATATATAATATATTTACGAAGGTTTTCTCAGTTTTTTCATGAATCATTCATCACTTTTTCGACCTATGTGAATAATGAACTGTCAATAGCGTCGATGATATGTAGTATCACCCTAGGTATATAATATACTGTTTTCTCTTGTGTCTCATTGTTTTTTTTTACTTTTTACCACCCCGCACGTACCTGAAGATGGCGCCGGGGATGTGCCCCCCGTAGTTAGGCAACTGGCCGACGTGCTTGTGGTAGATTTCCGACGGCTGGATCAGCACCGGCGGATCCGGTCGGTCGATCTGCACCGGCGCCCATTCGTTGCTCAAGCGCTTCCTGTAGTTCGACGTGAAGTCGCAGAGGGCGCTGTTCGTCATCGCCTCGTTCGTCTTGCCGAAGGCGGCGTAGCCAAAGGGCACGTGGCCGGTAAAGCCTAAGAAAACGATTCGGGATTTCGAATGTCTAGTTACATACTATGCTTTTTCTACGACTTCAAATTGAAACAACGAAATGGTAGTGAGAGTTTTCAACGTTATCACACAGTGCCACTTTTCTTGTACATGGCATTTTGATAGTTACTGGCTATTTCAACTACGAAATGTTCAATAGGTTTGGTTGTTATACTGCGCGTTCGTCCATCGTCCTCCTTCCTGGCAACTTTTAAATCCCTTGGTATTTTATTTGTAAGGGTGGAAGTCTGACGTTGAGAAAAAAGTTTGATCTTGAGGGGATTTCAAATTAAAATAAGAAAATGGAACTGAGAGCTTTCAACGTTATCACACGGTGCCAAATAGTCCTACCATCCTTTGGAAGCGCCTAGAATATGTTGGACCAAATTCCTGATATCTTATTTGAATAGAAAACATAGTTATTTCAAGAACTTTCCTAAAAGTTTGTGAAGCTCCCAATGCCAAGATCAAAATGTAACTTTTGTACGGTATAAGATATCTAAGACGAGTTGAATGTAAATAAAAATGTGACATTTCATCAGAATTTTCTTCAACGAGCGAATTACAATAGCCTTCACACCCGAGTAGAAGACTATACTTCCTTCACGAATTTCACACAGTTTGGTCGAATTGAGAAAAAAACATCCTGTATCTGCCATAGAATACCATAGATCAATTCTGAATAATTATGATACTTACGTTTTCCTAGACCAGTCGTGTATCTTTGTTGTTGCATAAATGAATTATACAATCTATCATACATTTTGAATGTTTTATATATGCTCTTTCACCGTCTCGAAGAAAATTTTCAAATCCGAAATTACAAAATGTCTGATTTGACAATTATTATTGACTAATCTGTCAAAGACGTGAGACGTTAGTAAAAATTATATACAGAGATTGAAATGAAACATTTTTTTTTCAATATTTGATATGAATTATCGTACTTTCACTACAACGAATATATATATACGATAAGGAACTCACCTGCTTTCAAATATTTTTCTGGATCGATATTATCCGAAAAATATGGGCTATGCGACTGTCTAGGGGGTGTAATAGGGGGTTCAGTTACTGGTAAATTTCTCAACAACCCCCCACATTCCGGCCTCACTTCCAACAACGGTAATTTAAATTGACTTTGAGCCAACTAAAAATAATTCTACAATAAATATTCCACAAAAATAATAAAACCGAGTATTTACCTCTTTATCTTCCAATGTTTTTGGGTCCCACCTGTTATCCTGCAAATACCCGATCTTCGTAATTTGATTCTGGGCTTCCCTGTCGGCCATTTGCGATTTTTCGAAATCCGAAAGAGCTTCGATCGCCTGCACCGTATATCTTTGACCGAATTTGCCATGCTCTTTCGGTACGAATCCTTCAAGAAAAATTTACAGGGTCAACCCACAAAACTAGTACTAATAACCGATATACAATGTGCCACACATTGACTGCTTCCTGAGATATTTAGGAAAATGTGTACAAATGTCTTAAAAATTTTTATTTCAACAATTCTTGGAAACTATTGATGATAGAGTATTAATTACAAGTTGGGGGAAATATCAGTTGGTTTTGAATGAGATTTTGCAGAGATTTTGGAGAGAGCAAGACTTTGTCTAAGAAACCACTTGAAGTATTCAAAATCATGCGTGTAACATAGGAGAAAATTGAAAAAAACATAATCGAAAGGACTGAACAATCAGGACCGTAGATCCGTAAAATGCGTTGTGATGGATTTTCCCAATTCTCATTGTCTAATAGATGGTAAGTTCCAACTTGAAAATTCCAAGTCCGTCGTTGAAACTGAATGGAAAATCAATATCTTACCTTCATATCCAGGAATCATGGGATGCTTGTAAATAGTATCTCCATGTCTTTCGTTGACGATATCGATTTCTCTTGTCGATGGTCTGAAAGTCTGGAATGAAGGAAAAATAATATTTTCGGTTGGTTGGTTGTTTTCAAGTAATATGGAGACTCATTCATGGAGGATTTGTAGGTACAACAATTGCATAGAGTTATAGTCATTCTTTGTCATATATCCAAAGCATGACTAGGAATTCGATAAATCATTATCAATTTGGAATTCAATTTGGAATGGAAGCAGAAGTCTGAAAAATGACCCTATGAAGGTCGCTCAACTTGAATGTTTTATGATTATCTTTACGCATGCATAAATTCGCAACACTAGGGTTAACTTTAGGACTATTATTATATGCAAATGTATGAATCTGTACTGATTTCTATAGATGGAGAGAGTAATGAATCAAATCAAGAAGAACCGAAGGCAAAGAGGTATATTTCTTGATCTAAATCTGATATTTTTTGGAAAAACCATCCAAAAATCCATTCTATACTAATATGTATATATTTATGAATATTCTTCAAAGATATATAGACCTATATATATATGGGTTTTTTTCGAATTTCCCAACGAGAATTTCACAATAAAAACGTGCGCAAACTTATATTTTTCGAGATATTCCAGGAAAAAGTATGAAAATTGCCATACTTGCTTCGGCCTGTTTTCGGTAGGCACCATAGCCATTCGAAGTTTCATTTCTCACATAAGATACTCTTTATATCTTCCTTATACATTCTAGGAGCTAAAAAGAAGGAGAAACATCCTTTAAGAAGTTCAATTCATCGTCTTTAGCATCTTTGATGAATCCTTCTGTCATATGGACGGCGCTGTCAAATGTCAATCTGTGATATTTTGACTCACAGAACTAGTGATTGTGACGTAGATTCTCATTCGACAGCGCCCCGTCCATATGAAAAATGCTGGATCCACCTTCCTCCAAGATGCTAAAGAACGTTGATTTAACAAATTCGAGGATGTTTTCCCTTCTTTTTGACTTCTTCAATGTTCAAGGAAGGTATAAAAAGTATCCTGTGTGAGAAAAGAAACTCCATGCCTACCCAAAACGAGCCGAAAAAAGAAGGTTAATTTTCAGACTTTTTCCTGGAATATCTCGAAAAATATAAGTATGCGCACGTTTTCATTGTGAAATTCGGGTTCCTGAGGTCGAAATACGTAAGTACCAAGAAAAAAAAGTCGAAAATGCGAAATAACCGAACATTTCGTACCCACCTGGTAATCATATCCTCCTTTATCCGACAGCACCAACTTCTCCGCATGATGCACCGTGGGGTCCAAAAGGACCTTATGAGTGGTGGTACCGTAAGTGTCTCCCAAGCGGTACTTGTACTGCGGGCAGAAGCCGGTATAGCTGGAAAACGGAACAGTTTCTACATGTCATTCGAGTATTTATCGTGTTACCCTGGTATGAAATGGGGATTAGGCGACGAAATGAGCTCCATCACTGAAGATTTTCCTTGGGCATACTCATTCGACGGTAATTTTCGGTGGCCTCAAAATCATACGAAATTTACTGTCACTGTCTAAATGTGGCGATCTAAATATGAATCTGTCACGAATTCGATACTATTACTGGAGGTAGTCATGGAAATATTTACAAAGTGTTTTTTGATGGCTGGACATTCTCCAACGATCGATTATACAGGGGGTTTGCCTTCTTTTCACGTACACATACTTTCGTTTTTACTTGTGGTTTTTTTTTCTGAAAGTGAGGAGAACAAGAAATTGTGGCCAATAAAAGTCTGAAATATGCCGTCATTGTATTATAATATATAATTATTGACAGCAGATGGCGCGTGCGAAAACATCTGCGAAGCGAATAGCCTATTGTATCAAAGAATAATACCTGCAGACTACGGGGGTCCAAAATATTCCGGTCAAACTTATATCGATTTCATTATGGTTTAGAGACAAAATAAATTTTTGTTTGATAAAGGTGGTATTCAAAAAAAATATATTTTTTTTTCCTAAAGGGCAACTAAAGCCTTTTGCTCATTCAATAATTATTTTTTAATCATTTTCATGAGGAAACATATCTTCCAAATTCCAAGAAAATGTGTCAGAAATTGAGGAAGCTATTTATTATTATTTTTGCAGAAGGATAATGTTAAAATTCATGTAAAAAATAATTTGGTACCCTCTGCATGAAAAATGTCCTGAAAACCCTTATATTAACCACCATCAGGTTGTTCAAGACACACCCTGATAAGAACCTCATTAAATCATTATACCCTACAAACCCCTCCCCATTCTTGGAATTCCTCGATCAAGTTAATTGGTCTGAGACCAGCGTTGCCAGATCCGGAAAAATTTCCCCAGAAATGAAGAATTCAACAACAACAACAGTCGAGAAGCTGAAGAAATTCAATAATATTCTACGGAAAATTTTAGTTAGCAACTTTTTATACCCTTATGGTTCCATATATGGACGTGGGCCAAGAGAATTTTCCGTTTTTACATCCATTGAATTGTTATCAGACAATTTGTTGGCTTTGCTTTTTTCAACTCTAAAAGAATTATTTTTCGAATATCATCGGTAAATTTGGAGCAGAAAATCTGGACAATCTGAAAGATGTTTTTCACAATGTCCAGAGAATTACCAGTTATTCTACACCATATAGAATTTTTTGAAATTTGAGGAAATTAACAATTTTTTAAAAAATTCCGAGAAACTTGGATGAAATAAAATTTGAGGAAATTGAAACAAGTTTTCAACAAAGTCTGAGAAAATACAGTTTTTGTTATGAAGCCGGCAACATCGGCCGAGACAAAAGGGCGAAAAGAGGGTGCAATAATCGAACTTTCGCGTCCCTTTCTCCTCACGTGGTCGCTTCTTCACCTTTCGGCTTTTTTGAGAAACGAACTCGGGCACAGCTTTCTTCTACTTCTACAGGTAACGAGGGGGGCCCGAGGATAGAATTTAACCGTTCGAAGCGACGTTGCCACGTCACCCAAAAAGTTTGCGACCCCCCGAAAAAGTTTTCGACAAAAACACCGCAACAACCTATATAGTTTTTTTTTCTATTGTATTAGAGTCGTTTCACACCTGACATTGCAATGCTAAGTTTCCAAGATTGAGAAAACTTGCAGTTTACTTTCAATGTATGATCGTGAAAATTTGTAAAATTCTGGTTTTTTAGTATTGAAACGCATGAAAAAGTAGTGTATCAAAAAGTTCATGTAGTAAAGATTCGAGATGACTCGCTGACTATCATTGGTAAGGAACAACATTTATTTGTCCAGGGAAGAAAAGTGAACTTTTCTCCGTAATTTTTTTTTGTTAACGTTTCACAATTGGGATTTCGTAAACTAGTGACAGTTGACAGTTTTTCTCGTTTGATTGCTAACAGTTCCTCATTGAACAACCCGAATTTACCTGATAAAATACAAATCTCACGTGCACCTATAAGTGAAAATAATGTATCCCAGCCAATGATGATTTTATCGATTTTTTTTCGACAGAATCTCGCTACCAACGTGGCAACACCGGCTCGCCTACCGACCTCTCGGAATTCCACACCACAACAGTCATTATTTTATTTTTCCACGATCGAAGTCGGTTTCGTTCGTACGCCAGAGCATTCAACAAGTCGCGCTACTAGTTCGCCGTTCGTTTGTTTTCTTCTTCCTCGTCTTTTAGTGACTCGATGGCCGTTTGTTTGAACAACAGCCGCCTGGATTAGGATTTAGCCGCGTTTTCTACCGATAAAACGAAAATGAAGTACAACACGATCAGTACCAGCAGTTTGACCAGCGAAGGAAGGAAATCCACCCTCAGGATCTACGCTGACATGGATATATCACCCAATAAGGTAAATTCTTCGAATTGCTGTGCGAGTCTAAAAAATGTAACTTCAGGAATTTCAGTTTTGGGGTAAAAAACCTATTAGGAAGGCAAAAACTAACAACTTTTTTTTTAATTTTTCCCCTAAATATCAGTCAGAACAGTCTTTATATAGGTAACAACAACGAATATTTGCATTTTTCATGCCAAAAAGTCAATAGAATATATAATAAATATACGAAAAATAGGAAAAAAAATTGATCAAAAACATACAAAAAACATATAAAATAGTATAAATTCTCAGATCCTCTCCTCGACCTTTGACACCGATCAATGAATTATATCTATCCTTATCGGCTTAATATCAATATCGCTATAATATAATAAATTGGTAACCGGTGAGAAAACAGGTTGAGAAAAAAAAATCAAAATACATATTTTCCTCCAATAGGTTCCCCAATATTGGCAAATTTATCTGCATTCTTCGAAATATTTCATTCCACAATCGATTCCACATGAAATTGCCCAAATTAAACATCATTGATATTTGAAAAAACAGAATAATCCGCATTTTTTCATTATCACATCATTATAAAACAGTGAAATCTACTATCAGAATCTGTAACAATGCGCATCTCGCTAAAACGTTATACTCCCCAGTGTTGAGTTTGAGAAATTTCAGATATAAATTTTGAGCCCTTATGCTGGATTTGTCACAGACTTTTTTACGTTGACACATAACATAACATGCATAAACCTTCATAACCCGTTCTTCTATATTCAAAATTAACATTACAACATAAACATTACATTATTATTATGGAAGATGGAAGTCTCGAAAATATGACTGTGTTGGTAAAATAAATTAATACGTTTACATCATACTAACTAATTAAGTTTCCATGCTTTTCATCTTTCATGTTTCAATAAATTCTTAGTTCAGTTGGATCTATAAACCCGGCATGATGGACGCAAACAGTAACCATTTATTGTTATTTGTCGAAGTAGGTCGATTATGTTATACCTACTTGAAGAAAGTTTTCATGTAAATCTATTGAATCAGATTTTTTGTGAGTTGTGGTCAATAACATTTCTTAATTAAATTATCAGCAGAGTTAATCAGTTTGAATCTCTGGTTTCTTAGCAACGAAATCAATACTTTTGCCGTGTTTGTATAGTTGACTCGACTTTTACAACAAACCTATTATTGGTAACCAAAATCTCTGAATGCCTAGTGTTGACAATGCAAACAAAAACTAGATCTTTAGTCTTGTTCGATCAAGCTTGCTATTACTAATTACAGATGATCGATGTTATTTCATCTTGGAGGGTTGAACAGGAAACGGAAGCTATATAGCTAGCAAGAGTGATATTAATTTGAAAAGACATGATTTTCAAGTAGTATATACGAGCTCGAATATTTCTTCGAGTCTAAGAAATGACAGGAATATTGTGAAAATCTTATAAATCGAGATTATCGACTCAGAAAAACTACTGGTAAAGTCAGAACAGCACTAGAATGGGACTGAGAGAAGACAACTCTCACCTTTTACCTCCTACTTATCAGTTTTCCAACTCTCTACCAAGCCTTCCTCAATCGTCGAGATATCGATTCCATTTTGATAATACGACCGGAAAAAGTATTGGTGAAGTCAGAACAGAGCTATGATGGCTCTGAAAAAAGTTGCCTTCTACCTCAGGCCTCTTACTCATCAGTTTGCCAACCCTCTACCAAACCTTCCTAAATCGTCGAGATATCGATTTCATTTTGATTTTACGACCTGATTAGGCGGTTTTTCGGCCCGAAAAAGCTATTGGTGAAGTCTGAACGGAGCTAAGATAGCTCTGAAAAAAGTTGACTTTCACCTCAGGCCTCCTACTCATCAGTTTGCCAACCCTCTACCAAACCTTCCTAAATCGTCGAGATATCGATTCCATTTTGATTTTACGACCTGATTAGGCGGTTTTTCGGCCCGAAAAAGCTATTGGTGAAGTCTGAACGGAGCTAAGATAGCTATGAAAAAAGTTGACTTTCACCTCAGGCCTCCTACTCATCAGTTTGCCAACCCTCTACCAAACCTTCCTAAATCGTCGAGATATCGATTTCATTTTGATTTTACGACCTGATTAGGCGGTTTTTCGGCCCGAAAAAGCTATTGGTGAAGTCTGAACGGAGCTAAGATAGCTCTGAAAAAAGTTGACTTTCACCTCAGGCCTCCTACTCATCAGTTTGCCAACCCTCTACCAAACCTTCCTAAATCGTCGAGATATCGATTCCATTTTGATTTTACGACCTGATTAGGCGGTTTTTCGGCCCGAAAAAGCTATTGGTGAAGTCTGAACGGAGCTAAGATAGCTATGAAAAAAGTTGACTTTCACCTCAGGCCTCCTACTCATCAGTTTGCCAACCCTCTACCAAACCTTCCTAAATCGTCGAGATATCGATTTCATTTTGATTTTACGACCTGATTAGGCGGTTTTTCGGCCCGAAAAAGCTATTGGTGAAGTCTGAACGGAGCTAAGATAGCTCTGAAAAAAGTTGACTTTCACCTCAGGCCTCCTACTCATCAGTTTGCCAACCCTCTACCAAACCTTCCTAAATCGTCGAGATATCGATTTCATTTTGATTTTACGACCTGATTAGGCGGTTTTTCGGCCCGAAAAAGCTATTGGTGAAGTCTGAACGGAGCTAAGATAGCTCTGAAAAAAGTTGACTTTCACCTCAGGCCTCCTACTCATCAGTTTGCCAACCCTCTACCAAACCTTCCTAAATCGTCGAGATATCGATTCCATTTTGATTTTACGACCTGATTAGGCGGTTTTTCGGCCCGAAAAAGCTATTGGTGAAGTCTGAACGGAGCTAAGATAGCTATGAAAAAAGTTGACTTTCACCTCAGGCCTCCTACTCATCAGTTTGCCAACCCTCTACCAAACCTTCCTAAATCGTCGAGATATCGATTCCATTTTGATTTTACAACCTGATTAGGCGGTTTTTCGGCCCGAAAAAGCTATTGGTGAAGTCTGAACGGAGCTAAGATAGCTATGAAAAAAGTTGACTTTCACCTCAGGCCTCCTACTCATCAGTTTGCCAACCCTCTACCAAACCTTCCTAAATCGTCGAGATATCGATTCCATTTTGATTTTACAACCTGATTAGGCGGTTTTTCGGCCCGAAAAAGCTATTGGTGAAGTCTGAACGGAGCTAAGATAGCTCTGAAAAAAGTTGACTTTCACCTCAGGCCTCCTACTCATCAGTTTGCCAACCCTCTACCAAACCTTCCTAAATCGTCGAGATATCGATTCCATTTTGATTTTACGACCTGATTAGGCGGTTTTTCGGCCCGAAAAAGCTATTGGTGAAGTCTGAACGGAGCTAAGATAGCTCTAAAGAAAGTTGACTTCCACCTCAGGCCTCTTACTCATCAGTTTGCCAACCCTCTACCAAACCTTCCTAAATCGTCGAGATATCGATTCCATTTTGATTTTACGACCTAATTAGGCGATTTTCGACCCGAAAAAACTATTGGTGAAGTCTGAACGGAGCTAAGATAGCTCTGAAAAAAGTTGACTTTCACCTCAGGCCTCCTACTCATCAGTTTGCCAACCCTCTACCAAACCTTCCTAAATCGTCGAGATATCGATTCCATTTTGATTTTACGACCTGATTAGGCGGTTTTTCGGCCCGAAAAAGCTATTGGTGAAGTCTGAACGGAGCTAAGATAGCTCTGAAAAAAGTTGACTTTCACCTCAGGCCTCCTACTCATCAGTTTGCCAACCCTCTACCAAACCTTCCTAAATCGTCGAGATATCGATTCCATTTTGATTTTACGACCTAATAAGGCGATTTTCGACCCGAAAAAACTATTGGTGGAGTCAGAACAGAGCTATGATGGCTCTGAAAAAAGTTGACTTTCACCTCAGGCCTCCTACTCATCAGTTTGCCAACCCTCTACCAAACCTTCCTAAATCGTCGAGATATCGATTCCATTTTGATTTTACGACCTGATTAGGCGGTTTTTCGACCCGAAAAAACTATTGGTGGAGTCAGAACAGTGCTATGATGGCTCTGAAAAAAGTTGACTTTCACCTCAAGCCTTCTACTCATCAGTTTGCCAACCCTCTACCAAACCTTCCTAAATCGTCGAGATATCGATTCCATTTTGATTTTACGACCTATTTAGGCGGTTTTTCGACCCGAAAAAACTATTGGTGAAGTCAGAACAGAGCTATGATGGCTCTGAAAAAAGTTGACTTTCACCTCAGGCCTCCTACTCATCAGTTTGCCAACCCTCTACCAAACCTTCCTAAATCGTCGAGATATCGATTTCATTTTGATTTTACGACCTGATTAGGCGTTTTTTCGGCCCGAAAAAGCTATTGGTGAAGTCAGAACGGAGCTAAGATGGCTCTGAAAAAAGTTGACTTTCACCTCAGGCCTCCTACTCATCAGTTTGCCAACCCTCTACCAAACCTTCCTAAATCGTCGAGATATCGATTCCATTTTGATTTTACGACCTAATTAGGCGGTTTTTCGACCCGAAAGAACTATTGGTGGAGTCAGAACAGAGCTATGATGGCTCTGAAAAAAGTTGACTTTCACCTCAGGCCTCCTACTCATCAGTTTGCCAACCCTCTACCAAACCTTCCTAAATCGTCGAGATATCGATTCCATTTTGATTTTACGACCTAATTAGGCGGTTTTTCGACCCGAAAAAACTATTGGTGGAGTCAGAACAGAGCTATGATGGCTCTGAAAAAAGTTGACTTTCACCTCAGGCCTTCTACTCATCAGTTTGCCAACCCTCTACCAAACCTTCCTAAATCGTCGAGATATCGATTCCATTTTGATTTTACGACCTAATTAGGCGGTTTTTCGACCCGAAAAAACTATTGGTGAAGTCAGAACAGAGCTATGATGGCTCTGAAAAAAGTTGACTTTCACCTCAGGCCTCCTATTCATCAGTTTTCCAACCCTCTACCAAACCTTCCTAAATCGTCGAGATATCGATTTCATTTTGATTTTACGACCTGAATAGGCGGTTTTTCGGCCCGAAAAAGCTATTGGTGAAGTCAGAACGGAGCTAAGATGGCTCTGAAAAAAGTTGACTTTCACCTCAGGCCTCCTACTCATCAGTTTGCCAACCCTCTACCAAACCTTCCTAAATCGTCGAGATATCGATTCCATTTTGATTTTACGACCTAATTAGGCGGTTTTTCGACCCGAAAAAACTATTGGTGGAGTCAGAACAGAGCTATGATGGCTCTGAAAAAAGTTGACTTTCACCTCAGGCCTCCTACTCATCAGTTTGCCAACCCTCTACCAAACCTTCCTAAATCGTCGAGATATCGATTTCATTTTGATTTTACGACCTGATTAGGCGTTTTTCGGCCCGAAAAAGCTATTGGTGAAGTCAGAACGGAGCTAAGATGGCTCTGAAAAAAGTTGACTTTCACCTCAGGCCTCCTACTCATCAGTTAGCCAACCCTCTACCAAACCTTCCTAAATCGTCGAGATATCGATTTCATTTTGATTTTACGACCTGATTAGGCGGTTTTTCGGCCCGAAAAAGCTATTGGTGAAGTCAGAACGGAGCTAAGATGGCTCTGAAAAAAGTTGACTTTCACCTCAGGCCTCCTACTCATCAGTTTGCCAACCCTCTACCAAACCTTCCTAAATCGTCGAGATATCGATTCCATTTTGATTTTACGACCTGATTAGGCGGTTTTTCGGCCCGAAAAAGCTATTGGTGAAGTCTGAACGGAGCTAAGATAGCTCTAAAGAAAGTTGACTTCCACCTCAGGCCTCTTACTCATCAGTTTGCCAACCCTCTACCAAACCTTCCTAAATCGTCGAGATATCGATTCCATTTTGATTTTACGACCTAATTAGGTGATTTTCGACCCGAAAAAACTATTGGTGAAATCAGAACGGAGCTAGGATGACTCTGAGAAAAGTTGACTTTCACCTCATGCCTCCTACCCATCAATTTGCCAAATCTCTACCAAATCTTTCTCAATCGTCGGAATATCGATTCTATTTTGATTTTACGACCTAACTAGGCGGTTTTTCGACCCGAGAAAGCTATTGGTGAAGTCAGAACGGAGCTAGGATGGCTCTGAAAAAAGTTGACTTTCACCTCAGGCCTCCTACTCATCAGTTTGCCAACCCTCTACCAAACCTTCCTAAATCGTCGAGATATCGATTCCATTTTGATTTTACGACCTAATTAGGCGGCTTTTCGACCCAAGAAGGCTAGGTAGATCTTAGTTCTCAGTTAGTTTGTGATATTTTATGAGGAATAATTATTCAATTGCGCTCTTTGACCGAGCCGGAAACTGGAAACTATAACAGCTGTTTTCAAGTTGCATATGCAAAAAATGATAACAGTGTTTGAACTTAATCTGTTATCAATATTTATTCTACATTCATATTCATTCCTGTATTAGAGATCGCTGAAGTACTAATGCTATTGCTACTCATTCAGATACGAATTTCAATTTATTTATCTATTTCAATTTTTAGAAAAAAAAGGAAAGAAAATCCCAACATATCGAGAGAAATGCAAATCCTCCATTTAAATATTGGGATATTTGACGCAAAGTTTGCTGCTTTCCCAATCAGATAAGATGAACTTTAATGCACTCTGTGCAAACTATAACGTCATAGATGTAAACATAAACATCGTCAAACACTATGTAACTCAAAAATGAATAATGTTAATGATATTTTACAAGTAAACAAACCAACAAACGATGCTGACTAACCAATAAAATTAGGTGTTCGTCACTATGAGATTGTTGTTCAGATTTTCGACGTAGACGTGGTGAAAATAAGATATGTAAATGAGTATATAGACATTCGGATTATCTATGACTTCATACCTAAGTTAGGAAGTGTAATTATCATTTAAAAAATGCGATAACAGTCAACATTTTTAACGGTGAACAAATATCTCCGACTTATTATAAACTGATTAGGTACGATTCATATGAGATGAATGATTTTAATATAATATACGGGATATTTCTACAATAATAATCTACAGGGTATTCGATAGGCTATAATGTGATTTTTTCAGATCATTATAAAATCTGTATTTCAATTAAACAAAACCAGCAAAAATTGTCACAAAATAATTTACAATAAGTGTTGAAACTACTAATATTCTTGTTGTATCTGACATTGTGATAGATTTTGTGACAATTAAGTGACATGAAGTATCATTTTGCTGGTTTCAATTTACTAAAATACTGATTTTAAATCCTACAACTTACGACCATGAATATTTTTCGGATAATCTATTGAAGATAAATAAAAAAAATGTACATGGATGGTGCTTCATTCAATAGTTCCTGGCGTCATCTTCAAGAGAGTCACAAATGGATGTTATTAAATAAAACACGATGTGAATAGATGATAAAATGTAAATACGATGTATAGGTGAAAATGAAAAATGGGCAATCTGAGAATTTCTTTCATATAGATAAATCAAAAGTTAATTTTTCTAGCATATATTCTACATCGATTATCAATTTATTGATATCGAGAATGGAATTTAGCAAAACCCAAGCCGAAAACTGTCGGGTCAACATTGAATAAATTTCACTTCCGACCACAAATGTTGAGGATTCCACTGTTAAGTGGTATTGACCCCTATGACCATGTCTTTCGTTAGTTTAATTGCTTCAACTGTTTTCATTGAACAATTTAATGGAAGAGCAGATGCCTGCACAATTCATCATAATGAGTTCTACCGAATTGCTTCGAAAGCGAAATTGAAATTTAAAAAGCGGTTTTCCTCAATGTAAATTATACATTTCTTATGAATGAACAACAAATCTTTGTCCAAATTCACGAATCGAGACTGAAATGAAAATAGAATGTTCCATGAGAACGTCATACAGAAAATGAGTTAAAAATATAAATAAGAATTCAATTGAAAACGGCCATAATCCATCATTTGGGTAAATATGATACAAATGATCCAAAACATGTGTCAATCAACTCCCAACCTATAGAATCCTAGTTGAAAGTTTTTTATTAATTTGTAATTCAAGGTGTTTTTTATATTTCTTCCTCAAACAGATAGTTCTCATTTCACTTAATTTGCTGTGAAAACTCACATTTATACTACTAGGCTTGTATTGTTTTTTCTTTCGATCGTCAAACTTGGGTTGAAATATTCAGCTGTACTGTTATTTCTTCCATTCCTTTTTAGTTTGACGTCTTGCTCATTTTCAGCCATGTTTTATATATATATATATATATATATGTTATATAATTGATGTAGTTATCCACTTTTTCATGATTAACCAATCGCTTTTCACATCAATTTGGATATTTCCCTGATTGTTTCATTTATAATTATTCTTAGCTTATTGCGGTAATATTTCATTATCAAAATGACAACACGTTCTGATATGAAATTTGTCGGAATACTTCCACATTTTCAACAAGAAATTCTGACGAATCCTACAGTCCTGAGTCACTTCCTGATAATTTATACCTAGTAATGCATTGTATATATTTGCACCCGCATGAGTTGACAGTTTATCTTCCCGTATGATCCCGCCTTTTGAATGTTTGCGACAAAATAACTTTTAAACGAGCAACAAAAACCGTCTTATTATAACGACGCATCGATAAGCATTTCCAACGATTATTAACATATTATCGTATGCAAATATATGTATATTCCTTTCAGAGGTGGACGTACGATTTTTTTCTTCTACATGTACGTATATGTATAGTTACTCTAGATAGACATGTTCATTGTCCGCGGAGACATTACAAGAGAATTCTGTTATCTTTCGATGTGTTTCTCTAGAAGGAAGTCACCACATAAAAAGAGGAAATGATGGCTTTGTTTGTACGTGCATGAATCATCGCTTGATAAAAGTGCGATTAAAACAAACTAATATTTGTATTCCGAATGCATCTGGAAGATGATAAAGGAATTATACTTGAACAGTCAAAATACTAATTCATTATTTATGTTGTTATACAGTGTGGCAATTTCAAAACTTCAAAATGGCTATGACTCTAGAGATTGACAGAGAACTTGACTGCTTCCCCACTCATTCGGTATTTTCATTTTCTGAAACGAAATTCAATCCAATGCAAAGTTTTCAAATTGACACTGTATATTTTATTCAACAGGTTTGCGCTATCAACAAAAAGTGCCACCCACCAATTACCATTGAGAGCATTCTGAAGATTGAAATACTAATTCATGCTGAGTTTCGCAAATTGAAGTTTTTCCGGAATTGCCAGGCTTCAATCTGATTTTATCAATGACTTTTTGGGATCCGAAAAAACCAGTCAGTTTATGATAACCATAATTCGAGCCAGATTTTACAATATATCCCTGTATTGTATTTTTTTCTGTGCGAGACGTTGAATAATTTTGAATAATGGCCATCGTCATAGACCAGAAATATATAGGTATAATGATCTCAAGCTTCGACCTCAACTTGAGAAATATTACGTGACTGTCTAGCAACATACCTCGTTAATCAACATTCATAAAATTCTAGACGTGGATCCATGAGAATCGTAGCTTGCCATGACATACATTCTCTTGGGAATCTAGTTCTTTTTCCAAATTTCACCCCCGATTTCGGTTAGTTTGAAACAAACTTCCATACGCATGCGTTGCCTGAAATTATGATATGATGATATGAAATCATGAATATTACCTCGAATATTACACATTATTATAAAATCAGCTGACTATTAGTGAACCATTTCGATTTTTAATGTGCCATGCCACTACATTGAGAAATAAGACATTTCCATTCGAATCGAGTTGGTAGTGTGAGTAAGCATTATTCATTGAGATGACCTCAATTTTGAATTTTAGACTAACTATAAGCGATTTTCAAACAGAAAAAGTCAATGGAGGTCCAAAAAAACTGAGTTTCGAATTATGTCACCTATCGATAAATTGAATCGAACTCCTCAGGCATATATTGTAGATATCATTTTATGATACGAACTGTAAATACGCTACCTTCATTATTTTCTCACCTTGCCTGCATACCTATACCCCGGAGTTGTATTTCGAACTGTTTCGATTTGTTCTCTACCAGATGTCCCCTCAAAGCGGCCATATCTTGATCATCCTATCTATAACTGTGTTATATAGTCGATAATAGCGGCAATTCAAATATTCATGGCAGGAAAAATCATGACATTTTATCTGATCAATGAGTTTTCTCGACTCGAAGTGGTTTCGAAGCCGACCTTGATGTGGGACGCCCGGTATAGACTATTCATGTCCATCGCAGAGTCGTCTTTCAAAACAATTAACAATTGAAACTGAACTCAAGGTAGGTTCCCATCAGGTGTTTGTATTCTAGAGTCGTTTTCACATATCAGACCTAGACAATGATAAATAATTATTATTGCTTATCATTTTCACGCGTAATTGCTTCGAGTATTTTTGCGGCTAGCCAAACAAAGAAAAACGAAAATTACCACTGGAAAACGTTCACTATCGAAATCACTCGAGAATAACCAGACAAATAGCTTCATTTTTTGATTGAGTATGTAAGTTGTTTCGAAATTTTCGAAATATCTTTATATTCTTTGATCTTTGGTTTAGGATTTTATAACGACCTGTGCATATCATTATAGCATCGAGAGAAAATTATAACAAATATCGCACTGCGAAGCATCATGTCTTCTCAATATTCTTTCTTTTTATTCAACTGATAGGGTGAAAAAAATTCGAAGGAGAATCTAGGGCAGCGTGTGAAGTAAATCAATTGAATAAATTTTCGATAACTAACCAATATTTTAACAAGCTTGCTCTAGATAAAATAAATGAATTGACAGTTTAATAATAATTGGGGTTCAATTACACAGTTACGTAACTATACAACATTTTTAAGTCAGGGTTGCTAAATTTCTGATTATTATTTATAATAAATTTTTCATTCCAAAGGCTTTCTTTACAGTGAAAACTTTGTTACTGGTTCCATCGCCTGATTTCCAGAATTCAAATATAGGTACCTATTTGAATATTACCTAAATTCTACTTCTTTTTAATATAAACTCATTTAGTGACAAAGAGAAGAAATTCATTGAAGATAATTTCTGAGGTACGGAATACCAAACTCAGTTACATTATGAAACAATAAGTAAATAGTTATGGAATTCTTTGAAACAAAACCAATTTGTAACATTTCCTGTCCCAGTTTGGTTGTCTTACTTTCTATGCCTTGCGGGCGTTTTTAGCTCATCTTTTGTTGTTATTTATGATGATAATTGCTCGGCTTCTATGAATTAATAATCATTAGAAATTGTTTACAAACTATGGTGCAATATAAATGCATTGAACATTGTGAAATTGTTGATATTTCTTTAGTAGTATACGTATATGTAGATTCCAACAATGAATAGTAACTCAAAAAAAAATATGAAATTCAAGAAAAATAAGGATTTTTTTGTATTTTTTTTTTTTTCAAAACATTGAAGGTAACCACTAATTCTCACAAAGAGGTACATCCTCAATAATGTGTTTCCTATTGATTTCCTGTTGAATTTTTTTTTTCGATTCATTTTTCTGGGATTCTGCTCTTTGTTATTTCAAACTCTTCCAGTAAAAACCAGATCATTTCCACAGTGTCATGGGTTCTGCTTCAATTCAAGAATTTTCTTTACTTTCAAATCGGTAAATGTCCTAGTCACCGTTCGTGCCCACAAATAACCAAATAAAAACCCAACCGAACAAGAATTCAGGTTCTTTGACACCAATCAAGCAATCACACAATAGATCTAATGATAGTAGAAGCTATTATGGTAGGTATAGGCAACGTCAGAAAAGGCATGTGGCATGTGAAAGCCGAAAATATGCAGGCTTGAGTTTCACTAGCTGGACCGATTAAATACAGTGAAATTGTGTTTTCGAAAGATGGATTCCACCAAACTGGTGCCACCAAGTACCTGTTTGAGTGTAATAATCAATAGATCAAATATGTGTACGTTCTTTAACAGGAGCTTGCTAATAATCATTCTAAACTAGACTGGAAATAAGTTGAAATCGTCATTGCGAATCTTCTGCGATATTCATCTTTATTTCTCTCAATTTTTTTTTCATAACCTGAAAAGTGCGTTTTGTTACCTGCAGAATGTTGTGATGTCTGACTCACCTATCCTTCCTGTGTGCACTATTCACTCATGCTGATTCCAAAATTTCATTCCTAATTTGAAATCAAATTAACTAATACGAGATACGAATTAATTTTCTTCGCCATACCAACTTTGAAACTTCAAACTTTACCTGTTTGACATGACAATATTGACATTGACATTCCTTTATGAAAATTGTAGTTCTTTTGGTGAAACGAGTGCACTCCACCTGCACTGAGTGCAAAGCCTCAGTTTATCCAGAGATTTGGTAACTTATCTCTGGTGTATCGAGAGTGGTATCAATCATATTTTCATGATTAAGTCTTGTGTCATGCGAATGAACTGGTGTCTCAGAAACTGCATTTCTTGCAACTTTCATCAATCATGTTCATTCGTTTCAATAACATGCAGCATTTGTCTCTGGCACGAATCTATGAATTATTTATGTACCTATACGAGACGAGAAATCTACAGAAACCAAAACCGTTCAGAAATGTAAGTGGGCCGTGAGATCTGTTGGCATTTCGACCTTCCTAACAATCCCAGCCTTTTAGGTAGGTACCGTATGTATTAATGTAAACAAAGATGAACTCTTGGTCGCTCTCGTTTCAGAAACTCTTTCCTTAAACAACCATATTTTATGAATATGAAGTTTTAATGATTTTTAAAAAGATAGCACATTTAGATCAGCTCAAGATTGATATCATTTATAGTCTTATTGCACAAATTTATCATTCAATCACATTTCCATTGACAGAACACAAATTCTGCCACTCCTGGCATAGAAAATATGATGATTTTTCATACTTTTCTACACGTGAACGTATCGTACCTATACGCTTACCATCTTGTTATCTTTTCATGCACCCTAAGTATCCTCACTGTCCTTATGGAGTCTTTGAGAAACTATTAGTAGGAAAATAAACAAATGCACTTGATAAGAACAACGATTTCGAGAAGAACCAGAGAATCAAAGTATGGTCTAAGTCATTTTTTATCACCCACGCCAATAACAGTATATCACCGTTATCGGTAATATAGTTTGTGCATTTTCTTTGGTTTTAAATTTTTAAGGATGATCTATTATAGAGAGACACTCTAGATTTCATCAGCAATGTATACAATGCATATGTAAAGTTAATGTCATTGTGGTATTTCCGATTCTGGAAGTTGGAGGTGAAAAGTGTTTTTATTTATAAAGTAAAATCACCTTGAGTGAAGTCATCAAAATACATACATGATTCAACAGGCAGAAAAAAAACCCAATAGTTCTATCAGTGTTAATATACTTTCCCTTCCTGATTGATATTGTTATAATACCTACCTATACCTATTATTATTCGAGATAGTTCAAATGAGAATGTAGCAGCTGCATATCCTTGGAGATTTCTATAAATAATTATACAATATCAAGAGCATTCTATGCAAAAGAGTAATGACCGATATATGAAATAATGTTGGAATATACAGAGAACTATTAAATCATTCCTTCCATATCATTGTATGAGATCAGGTCATTATCGCAGTTGTAAAATTGTGCAACAGCCGAGAAATAACATCTCATTAAAGCCTATTCGAACTGAGATTTGAAATGATGTTCACATTTGTTAATCCAGAATTTTATTTAACATCAAACATTCGCGCGAATTATGAAAATTAATTTTACCTATGAATTGAATAGTAAACAATAGGATGGTTGTTATATTGTTGAGTCAATGACAGATGTGATTCAAGAGATCTACCTAAATGCCTCAGTGATTTTCACGAAAGACTGGTGAATATAAACCATGTGGTTTGCAGTGTAGGCTGAATCATTTCATGTAATAATTATGTAGTATAATCATTCCTGAATTTGCAAATTTAATCTGTCTGGACTTCTGAGACCATATTTTGAATAAAGTAGTTTCTCTTTGGTCAGCCAAATACAAAGCAAAAAATATTGTATTGCGTCCCGATATGGTGCCTGATTTCCCAGTATTTTAATAGCTTTTCGTGACTCCTATAAACATTTACAAACAAAATTAAAAGTGAATCTGATGGGTACACAAATGTTTCGTGTGAATAGCCCCATTTCAGATTCTGTTGTGTAAGCATTTGGAATCCAACAAAACAAAACATCTTGAACGTCTGTTTTTTTCATATCCGATTGTTTTCAACCGTGACATGAGCAAACCACCAGTTGGGTTGAAAATTCCGCATGACGACTCATCTCAAAGCACTGAAAAAAAGACATGGCTATGCCTTTATTCTCATTCTTCGTATTTGTGTTCGTTGGAGGGTTACCTTTACGATCATCACCAAATTGATTATACCGGACAACATTCCACAAGATACCTGCCTGAGGCCACCACATTCCGAGGGCGTGGTTTACCATCCAATAATCGACAAAACCAAAAGTGGTACCTATCTATTTTTTATCCTCCACTGTATCCATTTCCTTCGATGAAATTTAGATATATACCTGCAAACTTTCTACTCTCTTTCCATATATCGGCTTGTGATAAACCTGCTGATGATACAGGTCATGAGACAATAATCGAATGCTTTTATTCAACAGGTTTGACCCACTAAGTAAACTCGACAACATTTATAAAGTAGTGATGAAAGTGATTTTACCACGCATTCACTTTTTTTTTTAATGATGATGCTGAATCACTTATGGCCCAACTAGCAACATGAGTACTAAAATGATTGTAATTGAAATTAACAAAATTTTCGATTGTTTCAGATGACATATACGGAATCAGAAGTATCGTCGATCCGTGGGGAGCTAGAAATCGTCCAAAAAGCCCTGAAGCTCCAAACAAAACGATGCAGACAGTTGGTAGCTGAATACACGAAAAGATTGCAAGAGAAAGAACAACAGTACCGCTGCGAAAAAGCCTTGAGAGACGACCAATTAGCGAAAGTGCTCAGGGCACTCTTGATCTTCGAGGCCAGACTCAGGCAAGAACAAAAGTTCATCAGCTACCAGTTGAACGAAAAAGACTACATCATCAAAAAACAAAGCAGCGATATCAAAAAACTGCTCGCCAACCAGTACTGCAAGAGTTGCAACCAGTACTACGTATCAAGCCCTGTACAGGAAAGTTTAGACAGCAGCACCGAATACGGAGTGACCGATTATCAATCATCCAACTTCGAGTCGCTAGACAGCAGCAGCGAGACTTACGCAACTATCTCAGAAAAAGGAGAAGACAAGTCCATTAGTCTTGACGATGATGTATCTAAATCTGAGAATGAATCGATCAAGAACATCTACCAGAAAAACCGCAACAAAGACTCGATGGGAAGAAGATCCCGAAAACTAACCCACCGGAAGAGCATAGGGACGTATTTCGAAGTGTTGAAACTCAGAAACGATAGCCCCATGTCCAACGACGATAACACCAGTAACGACTACGATAACTTGGATTCTTTACCGCCAGAGAGCGTCACGGACAGAATCAGTTTGGTTTCCGAAAACATAGAAAACTTGTTGGAGCAGAACCATGAACTCGAAATCAACGAAACCGATTCTAGTCTAAACATAAGTTTATCGGAATGTAACAACACAGTTATCAACAATAGCACTGACATGGTGGCAGAGAAGACAGCAAGCGATGAAACATCGGAGAAGCTGTCGAAAGTACCAGAGTCGACACCCTTGTTCGAAGAAACAAACGACAAGTGGTATGCGAGTGCCAGTGACCAAGAAGACGAAGAACACGGTGGAATCTACAAGAACAATCCAGTTCTAGAATGCATGAACCAAATTCTCCTACAGAACATCAATGATACTTTGAACTCGCCACCTAAATCTCCTTGCATAGAACGCAAATCGATGAAGAGTAAGCGAGTGAAATTCAGCGACGAAGAGGAGAAAATCAAGGACGAGAATGAGGTGTCTTTGACTCAAGCGAATATCAAAGAGAAACAAGAGACATCTAGCCACGATTACTACGAAACTCCTGTACAAAAAACTCCGAATTTCTATGAGACTCCGCAGAGCATATACAGCAATGATTACGAGCAGATTTTGAGTAAATGTAGTGAGACGTTTTCCAGTCCAGTTCCGTCCGAAAGCAACCTCGTGAAAAATGTCACGATGGACCACTACTATGTTGATATGGAGAACAAAATTGACAATACTGACGTGGTGGTGAGGAAGAGCAAGATTTTGCGCACTCCTCCTGCTTTGCCCCCCAAGCCAGCTAATTTAGTGTCGAAATATAAAATGCCGAATTCACCCAAAGATACGTCCTCCAGGTCGAGTACTGAAAGTATCGTAGAATTCGAGCCAGATTATTGTTCAATATCTGAGCTTAATTTACCGCAACAAAGCAAAGCGGTTTCTTTCAAAACAATCAGTGTTGTAGCAGAGATAAATGCACCAACTTCGTTAGATGTTATCAACAAACTTAATTGCATTGATAAAAATAAAAGTAAAGGAGATACGTCACCTAGCGAAGATTTAACGATATCGGACGATAACATGGTTGTGAAGAAATGCGTGGAAAAGATGAACATACAAATGGCGAAACAGACTACGATCAAGTCAGAGAGTGCTATGATCCACTCTCCTAGCAAAAAAAGCGAACCTGAGATACCAAAGTTGCCCCAGGTCTCTGAAATAATCATTCCAGACGACACAGAAGACAAAGAGAAGGAAAAAAGTAAAGAAGATAGGATAGCTCAAGACAACTATGTCAAGAATAACTCTCAAATACTGATGATGAAAACAAAGAAGAAAGAATCTAGAAGGCCTATAGTTATTGGATCTTCGGTTTCTAGTATCATATCGGGTTTTAATAACCAGCAGTTACTAAACGAGATTAAACACAAACCGGAAAGGAATAATAAATTGAATAAAACTGTGTTTTCTAGTTTTGAGAATCTACAAAACTTGGACAAGCACATCGCCTCTGAAGACGAACCCGTGACTCCGAATTTTGAAAAATTCGACCTGAGCCAAAATTTCGAGGAGTTCAAACTAGACGATTGCGAAATCGAAGAATACACGGTCGAAGACTCAGAAATCACCACCTACGAAGAAAACCTCGAAAACTCGACGGAAACACCGCAGTATGCCACCAGAGTCGAGATGATCAGAGCCAAGTACGATGTGACTCCTCCGGCTCTGAATAGACACTCAGTGGAATTACTGAGGAAGCATTTGGAGCTCCAGACCAATAATACTGAACCCGAAGAAAAAACCGTGAGATCTAGCGAGCCTACTTACGAACATTTCTTGGAATGCACGGGTCTGAGTTCCAAGTCTCTGCTCACGCCAGCTAGGATGATGAGTAACCACAAAAGTATGCTAAAGCCAAAAGATGTCAAGCTGCGTTCCAAAGTGAGAGCCAATAATTTATTCGAGCGTAACAGTACTAGTACTATCCGGTATTGGTCGGAACCATATATTTAATATTGAGATTGTGTAGAATAATATTATATTATGTATCATATTTGTTTATTTATTAGTTTTCAGTTTGTGCTATTTCAATGCTTGATATTTAAAATGTTTTGAAAATATGTTTTTATTTTGTGTTCAACTGTGAAATAAATTATTTTCCATTGGGGTCGTTTTATATTGAGAATGTTTTTTTGGCATGAATGCAAAATTTGCATTGAATAATATATTGGAAAAATTTTGGAATGAAACAAGATATTAAGTTAGATTCGTTATAATTATTAGAATAATGGTGTGTAGAAAGAAAAAATTAGAAATATGTATGAATCCCTTCAAAAGCCTCCAGTAACTTTGATTGAAGCTCCACTAATATACGAACTCCTATCTGAAGCCAAAAATGCAATTACCTCTGCAATCTCTGAAAATTATAAAAAAAAGTTATATAGGTACATAAATAATCCATAGACAGTCTATTGGCTATTGCTCTAGGGGTTGCTATTTGATATTCTGGACATCGGGCAGCGAACCCGCCAAGGAGACAACAATTTTCTGAAATAATTCAATCTTCAGAGCTATAACCAATCCAAATATTCGAAACTTATGGTAATCGATAGCAAAATTATTGAAACGTTCGATAATAATTCTTCAGAAAGTACAAAAAATGAAGGAACCAAAGTGACTTAGTGACTAAATGGATCACTTTTGTCCTTCGCTGTATAACATACATTCATTTTCCAACAACAAGTAACAACTGATACTATTTTGATCACTAATGCACGCCACAGCCAAGTTGCAACTGTCGCGAGGCATTCGTATCAACCGTGAGTCTAATTATTTTCTCTCACATATGAAAACAGGTTCACTAATCTGAGCCCATTTGTCCTCACGCCATTATATACGTATTATATATGATTATATTATCACTATACATACCCTCTGGGAGGTATATACTGTGATATTATGTTCCTTAACCTGAGCTCACGCTGTCATAAAGCTTGATGGCACTTTTTATCAACAGGTATTTATTGTCCGGACAGCCCAAGCAAAAACGTCTGAGTTTGCCGGATAGCAATATAGTTACAAGACACGGAAATATTGTAATTCATGTTCTGTGGATTCGATCCCTCCCTTTTCCCTGATTTTTGCCGCTCGTTTCGATGAAAAACTTTGTGGGAGCTGAATATTCTTGAAAAAATGAGTAAGATTGTTCGCTTTTCTCAAGATTCCTTCCATTATTCTGTTAAACTCTTTCAGTCGATACCATAGGCATTCAGATCTTCTATAGTGGTATGTGTGGAATACCATTTATTCAAGCTGCCAATTCAAACTTACTGAACTAAGTTGCCATTTTAGAATCATCATTCCATAATCCAGTTATACAATCCCAGAGACGTGAGTATCATGATAATCGTTCATATAACCAAATCTGTATTGTTTTAAAATGAAATATTCATTTGGGGCACTACAATTGGGACAACCAAAATCAGTTAAACACTTAGTCTCTTTTGACTCCGTCAGCTACAAAACTTTTGTAGCATACTGATTTCAGGCAGTACCACTTGTACAAAACTATTATCTTCTGTATTCTACCTACCTTGTGAGATTCTAATAAGTACTGAAATTGAGGCATTACCTTCTGGGTTCCCAAACCGTTTCATTGGAATCATCCCTTGAAACTTCTCTTGTACCTTGTGTGGTACAGCCTCCACCATTGGTGTTCTGATCATACCAGGCAATACGATATTCACCCTTATTCCTAAACTTCCCAATTCTTTTGAAACTGTTTTGGTCAAAAGCTCTACCCCAGCCTTGCTAGCTGTGTAGTTCGTTTGTCCTATATTACCATAGTCTCCCACGATGCTACCTATATTCACTATGGAGGCATTTGTAATCCCATGTTGCACTATGGAGTTGGAAAATATCTTGGTAACTAGGAAAGTACCCTGAAATATACCAAGACTGATATAATTAGCCTAAATGTTGGAACTATGAAACTACAAACGTAACAAGAATTTTGGGATACCCCAACACAGATTCTTGGCTGCTAAAAACATCTCTGATGCACTTTTTCTCAAGACCTATCTGGTGTGAAATTGATAATAAACAATTCAGATTACTGAATTTATGAATATAGTACATGGACTTGCTTGCGTAGGTATCAATTTTTGTATCAATAATATGATATCTTCATTTTGAATTTCACTACTGTGACCATTATCATTATTTCAAATGATACAATACTACTAGTATTTCCTAGGGGGGCACAATACTCTGTATGATAAAATGGACCCCTGCACCTACTTTCAAATTGACATTGATAACTTCATCAAAGTCCTCTTCAGATAATTTCAACAAGAAGTTATCTCTAGTGATACCAGCACAATTGACGATGATGCTAGGTGGTTTAGAATACTTTTCTAAGGTACTTTTCAGAGCATCTTCTACACTTGTAGCCTTGGCTACATCCAACTCTAAACCTAGGTGATTTTGTGGGCCCTGTATACTCTGCACAGTGTCCTGCACATTTTTGGATACTCTATCAGCCACTATAACAGAAGCCCCTTCTCTAGCAAGTATTTGACATGTTGCTCTACCAATCCCAGATCCTCCACCTGTAAAATGAGTGTTACTATGAGATGAATATGAACATAGAGAATATAACCTAACCTTCGAATCTAACCTGTTACTAGTGCTAACCTTCCAACCAAAGAAGACATTTCTTGTCGAATAGCTATTATTTTTTTTATTAGATGTGATGGTGTTATCTCGACCTTTGGTTTCAATTTGAATTTCCTTGATTTCTCATCAATTCAGTTTCAGCCCATTCAAGTTCAGTGGTTAGGTTCTGCAGGTTTCTGTAATGTGCACGTGCTACTTTAGTTAGGATATCCAACAATAGATGCCTCTGTGGGTTAGATCCTTGAGCATTGTAAAATTAAATTGACTCATACAGATATCATACAGGAATCCTATTGAGTATATGATATTTGTTGACGATATCGAATAATTTCATGATGATAGATTCCGAAAAACAAAGATAAAATCATTGATTTTGTGACCTCCACTACCTCTAGTGCCAGATTTCTAAACTACTATAGTTGGTTGAAGACATGATATAGCCACTTCTGGAAGATAACCTGATTGATTTTTGAGTCGATTGAAATCAAGCGAACAGATATTCTCCTATAGATTCCTTATATTGATGATATTTCAAATGATGGATTCTAAAAAGATCACAAAATTTTACTTGTGAGGCGCCACCTGGTATTCGTGTAGTACCTTGCAAATACAGTTTGCTAAGTTGGTGAAATAATGATTCTGATAGATGTCGCTAGTTGTTTCGAAATTCACATTCACCGAAACTGAACTCTTTCAAATGAGGCCAAAGAGGCGATCTGCGTTGTGATAAAAAAATGTATTGTTTTGTAATTTTTTTTAGTAATAGCTTTGTTTGTATACACTAATTTGAATACTCAAGGGTAATAGTTCGACCTAGTGATTGGAATTTAGAAGCAAAATGTTGACCAAGGAGAATATCAGGATGAATAGTTTTAATTTTGGAGGCATCATATCAACATGATGGTGTTCATACCACCTTTTTGAACACTTCTACGATGACTTCACTTGAATAAACTTCCCAATAGATTTTTTGCTGATTTGATGGAAAATCTTTGATATTAGCTAATTTTTTGCAGCATCATTTCTTGTGAGCTGAGTCCTCAACTTTGTGGTTTAGGTTGAGAATCACTCCATATAATCAACTTTTGGGTGACAAATAAATGCTAAATGAAGATGGACATTACTGATTTTAAGTTTATTCATGTTGAGTAAAATACATTTTCCAACTTTTCATAATAGAATTTACACAAACATTCGTAAAATCACCATTTTTACAAGACTTGTTTGTTTAATAAAACATATAAGAAAAAACTGAAAAAAAAAACAAAAATGAACATTCAAACATTAATGGCTAAATATATTACAAATTCTTTGGTAAAACTAGCCAATGTAAAAAAATACAATATATTAACAAAAACCACACAACAATGAAATGCATAAACTATGCACCAAAAAGTGACTAATCTGGTGTGATGAGAACATTAATAAAATAATAAAAAAAAATAAAAATGAAAAGACATTCAGAACTAGGTAGTTAAATTATCGCTATAGAAACGACAGAAAAGCCTGAAAAGGAAGGATTTCAGACAAGAAGGAATATAATAAACATTTAGTATTTACAGGATATACCTATACACAGAAATTCGTAGAATATCTTAGCTATAATAATTAGAATTTACGTTATATAAATTGTATATATATATATAATATATTTTTTTATATATATATTTCGAATTCTCACATATCTTGAGACAGAATAAATGCTACTTTCTTTCAATTAACATTAGAGCAGTACTAAATGAGTTTATATCAAATAGCTAAGTTATTGTCAAAACCCTTATAATATACATAATATATAAACTTGCACAGTGGAAATCATATTTTAGGTACATAATTTGGAATGACTCAAGTACGTGGCGTATTTTTCCTTCAAAAAGTCTCAGTAGAAAACTTCGAAATTATGAAAAAATCGAAATGATTCATTACGATCAAACATTGTCTACCTCGAAAATGGCCTGTATTTGTTTTTCATCAACAATATACAAGGTGTCTCGAATATACTTGCCATAATTACACTCGGTGATATACTGCACTAAAACCAACAAAAATCCAGACGTTTCTTCTTGTAATATCAATTTCTGATTCGTATATGCAGCAATTACTTTGTAGCACATATTGATTGATCGACCAGCAAAACACGAAAGTTATTTTTTATCGTTAAAATAGAGAGTTCAGAGTTGACGTTTGAAGAGAAAATTGCTTCGATTTTTCGATGATTTCGATCACCCATTGAAATTCTGGCACGTATATTTAGGACACCCCGTTATAGTCGCCCTAAATATTAAAGAGTACTCTTATTAAAATATCTTTCGAATAATATATTGGTAACAAAATCACCGTTGGCTTCACGAAATATCAAACTAAATGCCTCTAAAAGTTAATGAGTAAACGTCTGCACCATTTTATTCATTGTATTGTTGAAAACTATGAGCTCTAAGTATTGTCATGTAAACACCTCCGATCGTTTTGGCTTTCAGGGCCCTTATTGTACTGTTTATGAACTAAAGGCAGGTTAGCAATCATTTCCTTACAAGCTAATGATCCTAAGTAATCGATGTCTCGAAACCAAAAAGGACATTGCACAGGGTTTTTTCGTATGTTTTTGTATCCCATCCGCAGGGGTTATTTCTGACGTATTAAAAAAACTGAGTTCAATATTTTTTCAGAATATTCAGAATTCTTTGTCAACAAAGCGAAACTATTTTGGCAATAGTCATATTTCAACATGCTAAAGTGCTGTATGCTCATGCTGCAAGTTTTTTAAATGTATATTATTCCATATTTAAAATCAGATTTATTTCTGACATGAAAAATATACAGCGTGGTCCATGATGTTTGCAACATATAGGAAAAATGATAAATATGTAATTTTAGCTAGCATTCGGGAACATACCCGAAAAGATCTATTTCATTGATTGATTGAGTTTATACAGGAATCCCTCATAAAACATTTCTTGTAACACCAAAAATTTTTTTTTCCATATGTTCCAAACATTATGGCCCTGCTGTATGTGAAATATATCAAAATAATTTTAGCTTCTGATGATTCAGAAAAAATATAGAACTCGTAGGTATTCATTATTTTTTTTGTTATTTTTGGAATATCCTCTGCATGTGGGATGCAAGAATATAAAAAAACCCCCAGTACTTTACGCTGTACATTATTTTCGTCTTCGATTTATGGCACTTTGAATAAAGCAGTTATTATACATATCTACACTTTCATAATAATAAAAAAATAATATCTCAAATCTTCCAATCACAATAAACTCTCTCAATATATATTCATCTATTCTACGGTAACTTCGGTACGGTCGACTTTTTAGTAAATTGTAAATTGCACGTAACGACTAAACATTTTTTTTCCAAAAATTGCCTTGGTGCCCCACGCCTGCAACACCACTACGAAAATATCAAGTGGTGGAAGACTTTTTGATTTTCTGGCACTGTCAGACTGTATACTATGAGTATTTTCGTACAGGTACCAGATAGTTTTATTTACATCAGCAAAAACCATCCTCAACTCAACGCAACATGGCAGCGAAATATTTTGGAAACAAAATAAAAAAATGAAATTCCATGTACCAGTTAATGCAGAAGACATGTAGCAGCCTGTAGTTTCTTTATTGGAGCGTTTCTCGAAGGGGAAGTAACCTCAAATATTTCATTTTGAAAGTCAATACATTTGACTCGAAATTCTCTATTGAACCATGTATTTGCTTCTCAACTGATTGTTGAACAGCATTTTTTTTTCAAAAGAAAAACACAAAAGAGTTGTGTGCGCAAATACAGTTTATAACAAACTGAGGCTGCTATATATCTCATGTGTCAACTTGGTATGCATCACGAAGTCCACCATTCACTAGGAATTTGGATCTTGGCAAAATATATCAATATTCAAATCCGAACTTTGAGTGACCAGTTGAAATTGCCCAAGGACCAAGAACCCAATAAATATTGCGGAATTTTCAGTTGACATTGCACATCAAACGAATGTATATTTCATTCCAGATGTCTTGGAATGATGCTGTTTCATGAAAACTCTATTTCTCATTATGAAGCTTAACATGAGTGATTTCGAAATTGTGTTGCCAACTGTTTGGGAAAATTAATATCACAGTCTAGCCCATTCTGAAGACATTTGGAACATAACATAACCTGCATTCACCGCGAGTCCTGGTCTACACGGGCCAATTTTTGAGGTTGGGTTCCCAACCAATGCCTGAACTGGCGCCCATTGGCTGTTCATTTCATTCCCTGTAAGGCTTGCAATACGAATACCGGTGGTTCATGTGCTGGCTGTAGGATCCGGAATGCGAGAACCTCTTCAGGCATTTGCTGCACTGGAAGGGCTTCTCGCCGCTGTGCAGTCGCTTGTGCTCCGTAAGGTGGTGCTTGTGCTTGAAGGCTTTGGGACATTCGTTGCATTTGTGGGGTCGCTGTCCTGCAAATAGAAGAGTTTAGCTTAACTTTTAGTTATTTTTATCAACATGGTTGAAACTGAGAGCACAGCTGAAGAGCGGTGAAACTGGATACACGATTTGTTGTGAAACTGGATACACGATTTGTTATACTTTCGAAGAAGTATTTCTAAAATCTGTCAAAGATCCTCACCTGAGTGTTCGTATTTGTGCCTGGCCAGCGAACTCTGCTTGGAGAAGGCCTTATCGCACTGGTCGCAGATGAACTGTCCCTCGACCTCGGTCTCCTGTCCCAGCGCCGGGCTGCTAAGACTCTTGAGCACAAACTGCGACATCTTGTTCCTCTTCCCTGCATTAGACAGCTCGTCTTCGGTCGCATCGCTGGGCGTCTCTCGCTCGCTCCACGACCTCTTATCAGCCCCGGGACTCAAGCTGGACATCCTGCTGCTGAAGAAGTGCGAGAGGCTGGGCAGGTCTTGCGCTCCGAACTGCATCAGCTGTTCCATGGGCACCATTCCCATGCCTGGGAGGGATAGCTTGTGCGGAGGTTGCGCCAGGATTTGCGCCAGCCTGCTGCTGTTGAAGTCCAAAGGAGAAGGTGGCTCTGGCGAGTGTCTAGGCTCCGAGGAGTTGGAATTGTGGTAATGGCTGTGGTAGGGATGGTAAGGGGTAGGGCTCCTAGACCTAGAGGTCTTTCTGCTGAGATTGACTACTTCCTCAGAGGGTTGACCTTCGCTGGAAGGTCTACAGGGAGAGCTAGCTGGGGAAGATTCATTCGAAGCTACTTCGCGCTTGAAGGAGAGATCCAAGGGTTGTTCGTTGTACTGGCTTGGGTAGCGAGCTACAGCAGGGCTGTAGGGCACCTGGATGAGCTTACCCTCTCGCCTGTCCCTAGCTCTGGTGTTCTGGAACCACACTTGCACCACCCTCACCGGGAATCCAATGGTGTTTGCGATTTTTTCCAGGTCTTCTCGCTTCGGTCTAGGGTTCAAATTGTAGTTGTCCTTCAAGACTTTGAGTTGTTCGTCGGATATCAGCGAGCGGACCCGGACTTTTCTGCCGTCTTCCGACATGTGGTCGGTGGTGGCGAAAGACTCCGAGTCTAGGTCATCGTTGGCGTTAAAGTGCATTCGATCGTAGTCTTGCTCATCCCCGCTCGAGCTACCGTTTTGAGCATCGTCGGATTTGGTGAAGGATTCCTCCAGCTTCGCGGCCAGTCCTTCGCTTCTCACGTCGCACTCGTGGTCTTCCATGGATCTGGAGGACTCGAAGGACTTCCTGCAAGCCATCGGTTGCTTGGGAGAATGCGCCGAGGCTATGCTGTGAGAGTCGCTGGAGCTTTCCGATTTGACTTTCTGCATGTTGGCTTGCAGCAGCTCTTTGGTGACTGTGGCGTTGACGGTTTCCAGTATCCTTTTGACAGCTTCCAGGTCGCCGTTCTTCTCCTGGACGGCATCTTCGTCCATGACGAGGTCTCCGCATTCTGGGGAATCCGATCGCGGTTCGTCGTTGTCTTCTTTGTGGTTGTCTTCAGTGGGGCTTTCCATGAGCGGTGGCCTCGAGGGGCTTTGGCTTTGCTGCTGGTGCTGTTGCAGCTGCTCGAGGATATGGCCTAGCGAGGGCATGGAATAGGGGCTGATAGGCATAGTAGGCGGGGCTAGATAGAACGGCGGCAGGGAGGATTGGAGGAAAGCAGCGGCGGCTTCCGAATACTTGGGCAAGATGGGTAGATAGGCGTTGTGATTGGGGCTGGTGGAGATGTTGTTGTTGACGGGGCGTTTCGGAGGACCTCGGGAGGTTTGTTGGGGCGACTTGTCCAGCGAGGTGTTGGCGGGCAGGGCTCTGGCACGGCCTAATTTGAGGTTCATGACGAGGCATTTCTTCGAGGTCATGTGACTGGAGTAGGAGCCCGAGTGGGAGAAACGCTTGCCGCAATTGGTGCACTCGAAGGGCTTCTCTCCGCTATGGATTCGGATGTGTTCCTGGCGGATTAGAAAAAATGAATCATTAGTCACTGTCACACTATAATATTCAATAATTAAATTGTTCAACAATTTCGGAATGATGGTCATTTTTTACGAGTATGAAGTTTGAGTAAGCAAATCATACGAGTGGAAAATGCGCATTGGGTATGAGATAAACACTAATCTTTTTCTACGGCTACAAAATTTATTTGATTTCGAGTAATACATTTATCGAATTCGGCGCCGTGGCCCTTCCCGTAGGATTTGTAGGTTTTTTTCATATTCTTCTTTCGATAATCAAATGTTTCATCAGAATATAGCCGTAGGAAAAAATAAAATATCTATAGTTTTCCGGTGTGGTTTGAAGAAGTTGAATTACCTTCAAGTGGTGTTTGAACTTGAACGCTTTGTCACATTCTGTGCATTTGAACTTCCTGAGGACTGCACTTTCGTCATGGCTGATCATATGCCTCTGTAGGCGGTATACGTTGGCGAAGGTCTTGTTGCAAATTTTGCAGCACTAAAAAAAAAGTCAATTTTAGATGGACTTGATGGTACAAAAAAATCTAACTGCACATAATAGATGAATTGATGGACTAGTTTTCGATTTTAGACCTCTCAGATTTATATGTTCCACGTTAGCGTAAACATGAAGAAGACAAATGTTGAAGAATTTAGGTTTGGATCATGATGCTTATTGATAGTTCCAATCTGTTTTCTCAGGTAATATATGATGAAATAATAATGTTTCAGTGTTTGATATGTATGGGAATCCCTGATAATCTGGCTTTTTTAATCATACCGACCCTAACGTTGGAAACCAAAAACAAAAACCAGGACATTCTACAGAGACATGTATACCCTTAATCCTTTGCCTTGAAACAGGAGGACGTTATTTTGGTATACGCTAGGTTTTGCTCGATCGTCTGTTGTAAGATGACACTTTACGATAATCTGCTCAAAAAGTCACACAAACTGATGGCAGATGTCCTTTCGAGAGAGATTGGTATAGATATTCATAAGTAGTTTTTATTCCTATTGAGAAATGTGTGGAGGTGTTTTGAAAATCTTTGTGGGAAGTGTAGAAATCTTGGACGTTGTAATAGGCTTCTTCAATTAGGGCTCCCGTACAAGTTTTCTGAAATTTTTGAAGATTATTAAATTTCTGAACAAAGCACTGTCAATGGGGAGAGGTTTTTAATGTTATTTGCCGGGTAAATGGTCTTCCCTTCGTGTCTTTTCTATTGAATTATTCTTATTTATCGAGCAATCTGGATCGAGAATAAAAATACACAGTTATGCCACAATTTGCTCCCCCAAAGAAAATAATTGCTTGTTTATCAATGAAAATTATAACTCTTAATAATAATATCCAGGAGCTTGGACTGTACTATGTCCGTTCAGACTTACATTTTCCCAATCAAAATTAAAAGTGAGGATATTTGTTTTTGACTGTAACTATGTAACTGGAATCGCATCGCTGCTTCACAATTTCCAAGACTTTGGTGAAAACTCCTTTTTCAACTTCAGCACACGAGAGTAGTGTCATAAAGATTTCGGAGATACGTTTTGGCTGGGACACGTGATGTAGGTATATAATTTCTATGAATTACTCTGACGAAATAATTGAAAAGTGCGCCCACCGTTTTCCCCGAATCGTTCTCCCGATAATAAATCCGATTCCCGGCCAAGTACTTTCCAGTCTGCATCATTTAAAGATGTCAAGTGTCACTGGTCGGTCTTAATTGCGTAAAATTTAAAATATCCTCGCTCGATCAGCATTTGACTCACATTAATATGACGGGGTTATGAGGGCCCGGGTCAATTGTTGTGTTTACGTAACATTTTAACTTTACCGTTTTGATAGTTGATACGCGTAATTGGTTCGTCCCTCGAGCCGAGTAGTCTCTGGCGCAGCTGCGTGTCAAAAATTGCCCCTCATTAATGTGGCAGGACTTTTTCCGATTAACCTCATCGCAACCTATCAATTAGACGCGGAAAATAATTGAACAGCGACGCAGGGACGGGCTGGGAAAGTTTGGGCCGCTCGACTGGTCAATGAATTTGAATCGAAAATTTCGTTGAAGCTGATGATGCAGATCTTTTTCTCCGATCGGGACAAAACACTAGTTTTACAGACGAAAATCAGTCGGCTAAGTATCATTATTCACTTCTAGGCAGTAATATGATTGGCGTCTGAAATGACACTCGAAGTTTGCCAGGAGTGCTAGGAATCCCCACAAAATTTAATGTGAACAGTTTAGTTCCCATTATCGAGGTCAACTTTGTAGATGAGATTTAGAGCTTTTTCATCGTTTAGTTTTTCTCCAGTTTGAGCAAATATGGACTTCTACCATATATTAACTAAAGATTTTACATTGCCATGTGATTTTACACGGCGTAATTCACTTCAAAATTCATATATCGAGGGAAACTTAGTAGTTTGAATTGATTTCTTTCAAACCTACACACAGCAGATAATAGCTTGATATACGTTTGTTTATTTTTTCCTTCCATAAATGGACATGGAGATTTCACAAAAAAATTACGTAGTTGAGCTACTAAATTCCCATTGCTATTCTCAATTGTTTTATCAACAATCTGAGTATTATGAGTCAGAACTTTATAATAACATTGCTCACCTGTGTCATATTTATAATAGTCCGTTGATTGAACCCATTAAGAAAGCTGTGATTCAGTTAGTTTGATAAAAGCGATATTAGTCATGTCTTTTGTCAATGCACCAAGGAAGTGTTATACAGGGTTGGGATAGAGTATGGAACCAAGTAAATTTTCGAACGAAAAGAACGATATCAATGAAAATCTGCAACTAAGTGCAATGGAACGAAATGCGTCTGATGTACATTTTTTTGTTAATAATTCACTTCCTGCTTAACCAAAAATACCATCAACTCCTTCAATTTGAATGGGACACCCTATACATTTTTACAGATCTCCTTTGATTTTACAAACCTCCTTTGATTTTTCAGATAAACTAATTGATGTTGTTTGGATGCATAGTAATGAATGAACGAGTACTTTTTCGTTCTCCTAATAGGGTCAAATTCTAATTGACGGAAATAAATTTCACAATCACCAAAACCGATCATCATTAAAATTTCAATACGCTCTTTTTCACTCAATTGAACCATTCTAAATTGTACGATCCGTATATTGTACGTTTATTTATTACTATATGCATACAAACAACATCAATTAGTTTATCTAAATAGCATTTTGCTTTAACGAAAACTTAGAGGAGGTTGATTAAAGTGCTATATTCCTCGTTACTACAATTGGTTCCATACTCTATCCCAACCCTGTATACGATTGTTGGATGCTTCCAATAGAAATAATAACTGACGATAATGATATTCATTCCCAAAAGAACAAAATCATGTACTGAACTTTCGTGACTTTCAGTCGAGTCCAGCTCTGTTTTGAGACGCCATCACTTAGTGAGTTTTCTCAGGCTTTGCAGATATCCTTAGGTGACTCATACGTGTGTGGAATAACTGGGCGGTCATGTTAATAATGAGAGTTGAATTAATTTGTTGGGTCCTGTCCCATAACTGATCTGTTGACGTATAGTTTAGTCTGGTCATATGGGGTAAAAATATTCCTTCGATGAGAAGAACCGTTTGAAGATAGACCCATATCTTGATTGATACACGGCCAATGGTCAATGAGAATCTTCAAATGTTTCATAGTCTTCCAGCAGAATGTACATGCCATGTAACTGTCATTGAATTTCATTGTCAACACTTGAATTTACTTATTTATTATTTACGGTGAAACTAATCTAATATTCACTGACTTTTGTATTTATTTACATTTTGGTAACTAGATAGGACATTATACATGAAATTCGCATTGAATTCTTCGTAGAATCTAAGAATGAAATAATATAAAGGGTGTCCAATTCAAAATAACTAATAAAGTCGATATTAATTTCCGGTACAACCAGAGTAGTAATGATAAATTTCCAAATTCGCCCTACTTACAGCTTCCTATTCATATTGATCGATGCAGTTCCCCGGTTAAAAATGCTAATACGCCACTGGCTGAACGATGGGCGTATGTTGATGTTAAATGAGAATCGAGAATACGCCGAGTTATTGAACTTGGTCGTGTCGGAGCGAGACGCAAGAAAGACCGACAAATCGCCAGTATCGCCACGCCGGACAGAAAACAGAGAAGGCGCATCTTCTGCCGGCGATGCGACGGTCACGTAAAGCGAACTCTTTCACACGCTCCGTATTTCGAACATGTGGCGTCTTTTTTTCTGGGCCACCGCCTGTCGGAGTCGGATATCTTCTCTCGGCCATTCCGACTGGCACGGTAATTAAAGCACTAGTTGGTAAAAGCTCGTTCACACGGCACCGAATCGGTACGAATCAATTTGGGGAGTCGCATCAAACGCGAACGACAATTTCATTGATGCCTTTCATCGACAGAATCTCAGCTTGCAGGAAGCAGTTCAAAAATCCCAGGCTCGGAACACGTACGAGAAGCTTTATCTGTGGAAACACGAATACGAAAGATAACCTCTTGACGTTCATTTCTCGTTCTCCTTATCGAAGAGAGCGATACACCTAGGTCGCGTAGGTCGAAAGATGTTTTCGGTACACCTACACACCATCAGGAATCCATTCACTCTACAAAAGCGATTAGGAGTGTTTGTTGATCTTTATGGAAAATATTCGTCCGCAGTTTGAATATGCTGGAATGGATACGTGAAGAATAATATTCGAATTGAACTAATTGATGGAAATGTTGGGAATTCGTATCTCACCTAGCGTGAGTGCAGAACAAATAATTCAGGTCTGCCATGGAACATAACAATAGCGTCTTATGACATGTGTCTAATAAGTGACATTTGACAGGTGGCATGACGTTAAACAGGCGACAGTTGACGTATGACGTCGTCTGAAGCTATTGCACCTCTTTTAGTCTCCAACAATTGATTGATGAAAATAATCTTCGAGTGAATTTCATATTCGAGTCGTCACCGACATGAATGTTTAGAAATCATTACTGAAAATGATTAAGTGAACCTTCTTGATTGAGAAATGGCGCTACTTGAGGCCAGAGGAACGGTCTAAATGGATTTAGCGAGCAAACCGTTAGTCATCGGATAAATAATTTTTTTTATTATAGCCTCCTGGTTGGTCGTTTTATGTGACCGTTGATCGATACAGTGTGCTGAGCGAAAACAACACCTTTCATGGTAGAACGTTAAAAAGGTAGCGTGTGTTTTGATAAGACATAGTTCTGGGAATCGTGACGTCATAAAGTGTATATCTATCTCATGGAAGCGACACAGTCGAGTGTTCTGTTTCAAAAGCAGATAGTTTGCCGAAGGTTACAGAGGCTGCAATCTGTTTTGACCGTTATACAAACAGAATGATTCATTTACACAAATTATCGGGGATAATTACACCGGCTATAGGACAATGTTCAGATATCAGACATATCTAAATTTCCGTTGTTGTTTTAATGGAAGGATATGATATATAATATAATCGTTTTATATATATATATATTTTTGCACGGTTGGGATAAAGTATGGAACCATATAAATATCTTTCAAACGAAAAGAACGATATTTATGAGAATTTGCAGGTGAGTGAAATGGAACAGAATGCATCTGATGTACGTTTTTTTGTTGATTATATACTTCCCTTTCAACGGGAAATGCTATCAACTTCTTTAATTTAAATGGGACACCCTATATATTTTTTACAGATTTTGAAAGAGCTTGTTATTTTGAATTCATACATACTGAGTTTAGTGTGGAAAAATTTGTAGAAAGAGGAATATAGCACTTGAATCAACCTCCTTTGAGAGTTTTTTGCATTAGAACAAGAAAGTATTTAAATAAACTAATTGATGTTGCTTGTATGCATAGTAATAATTAAACGAGTACTCTTTTGTTCACCAAGTGTCAAATTCTAATGGACGGAAATAAATTTTACAATCACCATAACCGATCATCATTAAAATTTCAATACGCCCTTTTTCACCTAATCGAATCATTCTAAATTGTACAAATTGTACGTTTATTTATAACTATGCATACAAACAACATGAATTAGTTTATCTAAATAGTTTTTTGCTCTAATGCAAAAAATTCAAAGGAGATTGATCAAAGTGCTATATTCCTCGTTTTTACATTTTTTTTCACATGCACTAAACTCAGTATGTATGAATTCAAAATAACAAGCTCTTTCAAAATCTGTGAGAATTTATAGGGTGTCCAATAAGATGCATTTCGTTCCATTGCACTTACCTGCAGATTTTCATAAATATCGTTCTTTTCGTTTAAAAGATATTTATCTAGTTCCATACTTTATCCCAACCCTGTTATTCGAGTTATTCGAGGAGGTGGTACATTAATTTTTCCAGCTATTATGTGGGATTTCCTCTCATCGTAGTAGAGGTTATTAAAAATTATTGCAATATATTTGTAGTAAGGACAGATTTGTGATTCGTTCCATAATGTCACTGCGCTTGAAATTAAACCCTTAGATAGCTAGATTGTTTTTTTTGTTGTTCAACTGTTTGACACGAAAAAGTGGAACTATACATATATATCTTATGTATTAGTTTTAGTTTTAGTTATATTATCAGGGCCAAGTCAATATTCACTGAGAATAATCACGAAGTCGAATTTCCGTACCATGAACATAATATTCTTCATCCCTCGTATCAAAATTCGTCAACCTTTTTCGATCGACGGAGATGAAAACGAATGAGAGAATCAACTCAACTCTCGTATCGTCTCGACCGATAAAAATTATACTCTCGCGAAAGTGTGTGGAATCCGCGAAAAGCTGTATTTCTACTGAGAATTCCCTAAATACAGTCCACTGAACCAATGAATGGGTGGTTGCAACCCTTTCCCAGGCACGGACGATTTGCTGCCCTAGAGTTTTCCACGTAGATCAAAGGCTTGTCGAATTTAGATCTCAGGTGTTTCTTTTTTTTTATTTATTTTTAATCGTACCGCATTCGATCCGCATATCGACAAACACCAGACACAAATCAAATTTGCAGATAGACAGGTGCAACTTTACATAATATGTACAAAGAGATGTAGAATATAGTATCACAAAAATCTATAATCTTTTTTCAAAAAATGTAAAAAATCTCGATAGAAATGAAAGAAAGCAGGTTATAAAAGACTACCTCATTAAAAAGGCATTTTACTCATTACAAGAGTTTGTGGAGGATACGGATAAAGGCCATCTATAAATTTTGTCTCAAGTTTCAATTTTGTCTTGCATCTTTAAATTTCCTTATCTTAATGTTTTTATGTATTCAATTCTGTTGATTGAAAACTGTTCTCAGTATTTCACCTAGTCTTTAGTGCTTTAGTAAACAATTATTATAGTATAATATGTAGTAGTACTCTGATCAAGATACCAAATTCTAAATGTATATTAAACGGAAAATGTGATATATTGACATTGTTCCATGCCACTTGTGGCTTATTGTAAAAGCTTTACTGGAATAAATGAAGATTAATCTATCTATCTATCATTCCGGAGCAGATCACGAATCTGCGTTTTTTCCGAAACGCGTAGAGAAAATCCCACAGTGTGAAAATTCATGGCAGTCGGAAAACTCACCACTTGCGCGTGCGGCGAATGCAGCAGCTCGTGCTTCTCGAGCTGCTCCTTGCAGGCGAACGAGGCGGCGCACTGGGCGCAGCCGAGCGGCCCGCCCTGGGCGGGGGGCGGGGAAGCGGGCGCGCGCCCCGTCGGCGAGCCGCGGTCCGAGGAGGCGTGGGCCGCCTCGGCGTGCTCCGTCAGCGTCTGGAAGGTGCGGAAGCCCTGCTGGCATCGAACGAGCGGTTCGGGCTCCTCTTCGTCTTTGACGATGATGCCGGTGGGTAGGGTGGCGGCTGCAAGAGAGAGACGAGGGTGAGGTCGAGCGGAATGGATTGGTTGTTTTTTTTTTTCGAAAAATTCGAGGCGAGGGAACGGTAGTAATAATAATAATAATAATAATAATATACTTTAATCAACAATGATTTATCAAAACCATTACAATGATATGCATAACAAATTGCCGAGAGCGTCAGTAAGTGGAAGTATACACAGGAACATACAAGACAAGTAATATAAAATAGACTATCGGTAAAACACGAATAAAGACGAACCACGAATATATAAATGTATACAACTAGACCCGCATTGTTCCTAACATCATCTAAGAAAAGAATTCGTCAAGTGTGTAGAAGTTCTTTTGGGTCAAGAAGCCTTTGAGCCTATTTTTGAAAATATTTGGCGCACTTTGTACATCTTCAGGTAAGTTATTATAGAATCTGCAGCCATTGTAATACAAGTTTCTTTGGTAACACTTGGTCGAGTGCTTTGCCGGAAGTAAATTGTTCTTAAATCTTGTAGAGTAATAATGCTTGGATCTGTTGCAGCTGAACAATGAAAGATTCTTGCGGTCTTGCGGTATTCCAAGGGATCCTATTGGAATTCTTTCGAATTTCTTAGAATTATTTACGGAAATTCTTCGATAAAACTCGGTAGGAAACACTGGTATGCCTTCGGGTTCTTTGAATTTATTATTATATTTTTTTAAACCTTCGTGGGTTTTTGTCTCCTTGTTTCCGAAAAATTCAAAGAGAAATTATGATAATTATTTCAATATATTTGTGATCTGCTCCAAAATGTCACTCGATGTCAATCTGTTCTCACTACAGTTATTTGAAATAATTATTATAGGTACTTTTAATTTTTTAGAAACGACAAGAGAAAATCTCATAGAGACTAGAAAAAAGATTGTACTCTCCGAATTTACTGGGGATTTCAAAGAACCCTCTGGAATTCCATCGAATCCTATCGAATTCCTTGAAATTCTTTTCAAATTCTTCAGAATTCCTCCAGAAAACTGTGGTAGAATTTTGGCCTACTATCTTGTTATTAACTATATCTCATGAGCAGAATTAGTTCCTGCCTTTGCCACTATCGAAATGCCTTTCTTTCAGTTCTCCTAACCTATTTCCCCCAACTGCGTTATATCGATTCATTATTTCTAACTGAATCTTTGGTGGTTGGTGACAAGTTTCGAGTGAAAATAGTGTTCAAGAATGAAAATACAGTGAGATCGATTTTGATGAATACAAAACCAAGAAATCAGGAGCAATCATCAAAAAACTGTATCTACAGTATACCATGTGTATGTGGAAAAAATTATACAGGTGAAACGAGCAGGCCTCTATCAGTAAAGATGAAAGAGCATAATAATAATATAAGGAGAAGATATACTGACAAATCAAAATTAGCTTACCGAAAATGGACAACATATGGCCGATTGGGGTAATATTAAGATCATAGGAAAAGAAGACAACAACCAAAAACGGAAAATCAAAGAGTCTGCTTGCATTCTCCTGAACGGAGACAATGATATTGCTTCTTGTTCAGTTGATATAGATAGAACTTGGCATCCACTTCTGAAACTTGAATATGAAAATGGAAAATTCGATATCAATTAATGAAAACACCTTGTAACCAGAATTCCTCCGTCTGCCAAATTGTCACTTTTCAGTGTCAAAATCGAAAACATTGAAAAAATTTTACGAAGAGAAAAATATTTCAATTGTGTTGAGAACGGGAGCAGATTCGTTCCCGAAACGTCCACCAAGATAAGTAGAGGTTTTATTCTTATTAAATATATTTGTATTTCCAATTTTTTTCAAAAACAAGGTGTCACTGACCAATAGAGAATTTCTCTTTTAGGTATCTAAAGGTTTAATTTCAAGCGCAGTGACATTTTGAGGCAGATTATAAGTCTGTCCTTACTACCAATATATTGAAATGATTATAATAACTTCTATTCATATTTCTAAAAACGAGGAAAAAAAATCCAGAAAATCTTTGTATCTTTCAACATTTCAGAAAATAAAGTATTGCAAGTACGCTACGTGTCCAACTAGACCTAATAGAAACTCCCTAAGTGCGGTGACACTTCACATTGTTCCAAATTGTGATTTTGGTAAGCAATGGGCTCGTCCGTGAAGAAAATGAATATCTCAAAAACGTTCCCTTCAGATCTCACACGCGAGTGTAAGATTCCGATGACGTGGCAGTACGTGACACTTTTCGAACACATCTCGTTTATCTGTTCGTTACCTGTCTCGAAAACCTTCGACCGCTGAGTCCTTTGTTTATATTTATAGAAAAAAAGCCACTATGGCTGCTTTATCAGAGGGAAACGAGGTGAGTCATTTGCACCACTGCAAACTCGAGGTTCATTTATTTACACCGCATTCTTCTATCACAACAGATAACGAGACTGTAATGCGCCAGATTACGGACGATCGTGTCTTTTTGGTGATGCGTTTTGGACACCGTCCAGCTTTTTCGGCTTTGTTCTCACTTCTCGAGCCGCGAAAATTAGGAAAATTTGCAACTTTAACGCGCAATCAAAGAAGTGGGCACCTTCATGAAATTTACTACTTTTAGTTCCAGCGTAATTAAAATGAGTTGTGGAATGAATTATTATATTCTAGTCTAGTCGACACCAGTTCAGACGGTCGAAAACACGAAAGGAAAACCTACAATGGTCGTGGAACATGCTTCTTGAAAGACCAACTTCCTTTTTCATCGAAACATTCTGGATATTCAACTGCGTCTGTCAGATATTCGAAGAGATGGTATAAGTACCATTTTTCTAGTTTTTGTCGGATGTTATCTCCCCGTTTCGAAACAAATAGTTTGCAATACAATCAATTAATAATGTTTCTTTACGTGAAGTTGGAATGTTCGTTTTTGACACTAACAATAACACCCTGTACGACGTAATTTATTTTTATTTTCCTAACAATTCTTTCGAATAGGAGATGGAAGAACGCGCGCCGCTGTTTCTTGTTTATTCTATATTTTAATTATTGTGATCCACAGAGAGCAATCCATGCTGATTTTCAGCAATAATTTATTGGTAAGTTCCAACGCGACTATGACAAATGAAATTCAAGACATAGGGTGAACAATACAGACTTGTGTGAATCGCTCACACAGGTTAGTTCACCGAATAATGTATTCCACACGTTACTTCCTCTAATTTAATCACACATCCTATAAAGGTAGCCGTAGCCGACGGGAAACAATTAACCGACTCTACCGTTTATTAATAACATCCTGTGCTACAATTAAGACCTTAACACTTGATAAACCGTGTGTATATTTTTTTCGGTCGACAATAATATCGAGAACAAACAAGTTGAGAAAATGAAGAATTTATCATCATAAAAGTATATAAATGCAGATTTCATGAATGAAATCACTATCACAAGAAATTTGTCTGCTCACGGCCATAATTAAGAAAACAACTGAAAATATACTTTTCCCTATTCCAAAATAGACCTTGAGAACATTTTAAATCTTCGATTCTTGGTAGGATTCTTGGTATAACGGTAGGAAGCAATCTTGTACCTGCACCATTCAGGAATGTGAAACTGTTCAAAACATTCAGAAACACTGTCGAGTAACGTGATTCTCCGTAGATTTCATTTTGTATCTGTTTTATATAGATTCGTTTGTTAGGCGTATCTGGTTGCCAATATCTTGTTGTATCTTTTCAATATAAGGAAATTTTCTTGAACAATGTATTATAAAAGTTTTATAGGAAGCTGTTTTTCTTATATCTTATATCTCATTGTATCCCCTCAACTCATTAAGATAATTGTCACGCCCTATTACTTATTTTTTTGTCGATGTTTTATTTCTGATGAACATCCAGAAATATTCTTCTATTAGCGTTTGAAAAAAAAAAAGTTGTGAAAGTTGTAGACCGCCTCGTATCAACTGGATCTTTTACATTTCGTGGTCGTTCAGTTCAGGCTGATTTATCTTCGATTAAGGTTTATTTTAAAAACTTCAAACGTTTGATATCAAAGGAAACAGGACGGAACAACACGACGAATATACATGATAAATCAATGCAGATTTCTGACCTCCCATCAATATAATATTGTAGGATAAACGTTTTCCCTCATCATGTTTCTCCTCACCGAATTTGTCGATTGAGAATCGAATATTTTCCCAAATTTTCATCAGCAATGAATCGAGAGGTATCATTTATAGGAAATCACAGTCCACCATGGAATTTCACATGGAAAACAACATTGGAATACATCGATTGAATGTGGAAAAAAAAAGGTTTTGGTGTGATTTAGATCTTGCTGACTTCGAATAGGAACAAACCTAAGAAATGGGTAGATGAAAATTCAGGAATATCCATTGTAGAGAAATAAATATCTAATCGAGAGAAATCACTCAATCATTTCATATCGAATATATTATATATATATATGTATATATATAGATCGAGCTTAGAGAGAGAAAGGAATTGAATGGACCATAATAAAGAAACGCAGCGATGAAAAATCACATATTTTTTTAAATATTACGACATTTTCAGATATTTTCGAATCGAGTTGATAGTGTGAAATTATTCTCCCAAATCTATTTTTTAGCGGAATTTATTGATCCATGAGTGTTTTGAAAATTTGTAAATAATCCTAGTTTGTTTCACCGGTCCAGGCCATCAAGTCAAGGATTTTGAAAGTTTTTTCGAGATTTTGTTCTGCTATTCAAAAGATCAGAATATATTACTTAATTGGTGAGTTATTGAATGATGTTCACAAAATTTCAAATAGACCCTAGTTCGCGCATAGAAAAAGGCGGAACAGCAAAAAAGATAGAGAGGCAACCAGCAGTGATCAGCTGACTGTTGGCAAAATTGCACCTTTTTCTGTTGCACATCCAGAAGAATCGATAGCTCTTTCTTTTTCTCATGTTCGTGTCGATGCTTTTCATAAGTGCATCTACTAGAGAATACTCGAGAGAATATTCATTATTATTATTTTTTATCATAATCTTGAGCAGCATATTCAAATATCGACATTACTGAATCCATATCCTGATATATTTCTTATTGAATTTATATTCATATTATTTATTTTGGTTTCTGGCCTGCCATAACACGGTTAAATAATAAAATCTCAATTATAGATGCCATAAATTTCATTTCAACTACGTTCGTCCTGTATCTCCTTCGAAACTAATTCAACGTTAAACTGTAAATATATTTTTTATATGTTCCGTTACCGTCGAATTTATGTTGGCTTTGATCTCGGAATTTAGGAAGTTGCTAAAGACTCTGCAAACGACATTTTCCGAGATAAAATGGCGTCTAGACATGTACCTTGTTTTTTCGTGCAGATTCTTTTGAAGAAGGCAACTATAAATACGCGACCTGATTTTTTGTAATCGATGAGATCGACAAAATTGCCGAATCAACAGTTCTTGGCACGATATTAGGAATCATGGTTCGATTTTCCCAAAATCCAACACCTATAAGACCAATTTGGTCAGAAATTCCAGACATTATGAAATGTACATTTACATTTTACCAACACGTAACAATAATCTTGCGTTATTTCCTGTGTGTGTGGTCTGTATCAAAGATAAAAACGTTTTCAATTTCAAGTTATTCGTATAATTAGGTTAGATATTATTAGACGAATGCGAAAATACCTTTCTACCTACCTAAAAGTTCAATTTATCATTTTTATTTTTGAATGATTCCCGCGAAATAATGAGTTCCTAATCGAATACGGTAGGATGTCGCGAAGCGTACAAAATTCGATGAACTGTGCTTGCCCAAAACGAATACTTAATCTTTGTACGAACTTTGAGTGATGTAACAAAACCTTCACTATGAAGCGGTAATCAATTTGAAGTGGAAAATGCTGAGGAATTGCTGATTTGGGACGGCAAGAAAGGAAACTCGTTTACCAAAAAAGTTTCAAGATTACTATATAGGATATTTTGAAAGGTGAATATGTTTTTGGAGAACAGAAAACAAGACTAATTATGATTTAGTGCACATTAATTTACAATTCATACAACATCTGAACAGTTTTATTTCAAAACGGGTGAAATAAACAACATGTATATTTATTAAAATCAGAAAGAATAGCTTTCTTTAGATATGATATAGAGGGTGTTTCATAGAAAATGTCTGAATATGATATTTGCTGGAACAATTTTGATTTTTTTACAAAAATTCTGATGATTCAGAAAAAAATATACGGTAAAACCCTGCAGATTATTATATACATTGTGTTGAGAATATCTGACAGGCGGTTCTTATTAGATGAGAAGAAAAAGGAAGAGATCAAGGGTGGTGACGTTTGTTTTACTGTAATTTTTTCGAATGTTCATTCAGTAAAGTAACGTATAAAGAACAAGTATTACTGTACTAAGTATTCGAACAACAATCCATGTATTCAACAATTTCTGCAAGATAATAATAATAGGCATTCACTTCATTTCCGAGACAATCATTACAAAGTAAACAAAGTCTACTATAATTAGGTGGAAACAACACATTCAATTTTCCTTCAGACCGAAAGTTTGAAACATCCCCACCACATTCCCACCCTCATTATGACGGAAAAGTTCTTCACGCGTCACGTGACTAGGCACCTAAATCGGTTTATCGCGCCGCAAAGGAGGCTATGGCACAGGTAAACATTCGCTTGCCAATGAGGAAGTATGACGTGAGCGCCTCCCTCTCTTCCACCTGCCCAATCCGATAAAAACAGGTGAAGGTGTGCGTCACGTGCACAGGTAGTCGACCACCTGTGAAGTCGATCGGCCAATCAGATTCGCCGATTCAACGAGTGAGTTGAGGTGGTTGATAAAATGGGAGATTTTTGTTAGGATTTCATGACTCTGCTGTAATTTTGAGTACTCGTCTAAGGAGGTATTATCACACGTATGAGTTGGCGAAACAGCTGAAAGAGTATTTTACGTACGAAGTGGAGATTGCATTACGACTCGAGTTGTGTACTATACTTTGTCTACCACAACGAATACAATGAGTGTCAAGAAGTTGGCGCCATATGGTTAACGTCAATATCATCGATTCGTCAGAAAATTTTCTTGTTGATGAAAGTTGATGCATTGATACACTTATATCGTCAAATTCATACATTTCAGAACGGTGTACAAGGGAGAACACCAGATCTCTGGACATTACCAGAAGAGTTATTCAAAAAAATTGTTTATGATTGGAATAACATTCATATTCCCAATCACAGCCCACTACGCAATATACAAAACGTCGTATTGTAGTAAACAATATGGAAAACTGGACATAAGTCAATAATTGGGAATGTTTGGTATGCAACATTCATGTGATATTATTGGGTATACTCAGATTCAGTGATGAGAAACATTTGCAATTCATTCAGAATCATGTTCAGGGGTGAGAATAAAATTAATTTAGGAACAAAAAATTGGGCCTCATGAAATTTGAACCCACGATCATTGGATTCCCAAACCGACCTAGCAATTTATGTTGTGGTCAAATCGAAAGTGCACAACTATTGAATCACACATTACAAAAATTATTATCATCAGTGATATATAATACAACTGAAACACAGAAAATAAACTATAATGTAAACTATCATAGCTAGGTACATACACAGATTTTATCGATAAAATGGTAGGAACGTAATATGTATAGCTGATGGTAGTATAACCAAATCACTGTCAGATCAGTGTCATACACGGAGACATTTTACTAAAAGATGGAAATGGCAAGGAAGCGTAAAAGGTTACGGACAGACTTGAGAACTATCATAGCAACATAAGCGAACTTCGAACTTTGGAACAACAGAAGAGACAAATGATAGAGACTGTTGAGATTTCGAGTGAATTGACATGGAAGTATATAAAAAATGAAGACTGGATTTTTTTTCTATAGAATTGATACAGTTCGTCACGTATTTGACCTTTATTAAAACAATGTGAAATATCTGAAGTGGAATTAATATTGGAGCTATAATTGTCATTGACCATATGATTAGAACTGAATTTGAATTCTTTCCCCCTCGAATTGTTTGATCAGTTTCGCAAATATTACAATTTTAATTGGAGCGAATGATTGAAAAATTGATTTATCCATTATTTATTGTCGCTTTTTTGTTAGTAATTGCCGCTTTTTTTGTTTTTGGTTGCTTTAATAGTTGCAAAAGAGTTTATGCCTTTAATCAAAAAAAAAAAATGAATGAAAAATAAGTGCATAAACTACAGGACATATCTTGACTACCTGCTATATAAGAAAGTATACGAGAGGTATGTTACTCATTTCGAAAGGTTGCGGAAGCCATTTCGCATGGATATCATTGGGACGGCAATAAATAAATCTGAGAGAATTTAAGTTCAGAAAAAATCTAACCTATCACTGTTCTCGCTATACACGTGTATGATTTTGATACTCAACATTTTTTTGCGGAACTAAAATGAATATTGATGACGGTTTTATTACCTCTTCGTGTATTAAATTGATTTATTGTCATTGATGACTCTGATGCTAGATGCAACCCCCATGAATATCCCGTTATTTATGAAATTATACCTACCTAGTACGTGGTATGATATTCGACGATATTTTCCAGAAAATTAGGAAAATTAAAAAGAACGGTATTTGAAATGGTGACGTCAATCGACCAAAATCGAAAAAATTCGACTCGTATTTTCCGTCAATATTTTAAAAATACTAGATGAATTTGGGAAAAATACTTTATGACAAAAAAAAGACCTGGGGAGCTTGGCCATTTCGAAATAAAACAGTGCCTACACGTGAAACTAAAACCTCAACACTTGGACAATTTCATGGGCTATCAAATACATTTAGTATTCAGCTGATATCATTCAAGAATTTGTGTTAAGAATGTAGATAACTACATGAAACAAAATAATAATTTCAAAATCGAGTTGGATTCTCAGACAGTTCTTCTGAAAACACTGGATTAATTTGGGGAAATCACTCAAAAGAAAAAAAACACCTGCGAGCGACAATTGAAACTCATCCGTGAAGAAATATCAAATATAGAAAATCGAATTGAATTTTCTAACAATTCTTCGGAAAACAGTATATAAATTCAGGGTAAACACAAATACCTACGAACTTAGGCATATGAACATGAATCGACCCCGACACGCGAAACTAAATCCGCGACACTTGAAATTTGAAATCTAATACCTTTCTTAGCATCAAACATAAAAACAACATGAAACAATCTAATTCATCAAATTCGAGTTGAATATTCGGACAATCCTTTGGAAAACACTAGACAAACTTGGTGAAAACATTCCATAACAAAAAAAAATACCTGCGAGCTTGGCCATCTCGAAATAAATGAACCCCGACACGCGAAACTAAATCCGCGACACTTGAAATTTGAAATCTAATACCTTTCTTAGCATCAAACATAAAAACAACATGAAACAAACTAATTCATCAAATTCGAGTTGAATATTCGGACAATCCTTTAGAAAACACTAGACAAACTTGGTGAAAACACTCCATAACAAAAAAAATACCTGCGAGCTTGGCCATCTCGAAATAAATGAACCCCGACACGTGAAATTAAATCCGCGACACTTGAAATTTGAAATCTGATACCTTTCTTAGCATCAAACATAAAAACAACATTAAACGAAATAATTCATCAAATTCGAGTTGAATATTCGGACAATCCTTTAGAAAACACTAGACAAACTTGGTGAAAACACTCCATAACAAAAAAAAATACCTGCGAGCTTGGCCATCTCGAAATAAATGAACCCCGACACGTGAAACTAAATCCGCGACACCATCACATCAACAACAACAACAACATTAAACAAATCAAGTAAGCGCACATACAAGCATCGCCAGCGGCTACCATCTTACTCACGTTGACAGGTGTTCCAAACATTGGCCAGACTCCACAATCGGTAGGAGTAACTGTCGTAACAACCAAACATGCTCTCGCTTCGCGCCACCATGGCAAACTACGATCGAGAGCGACGCGTTGCCGACCGAGAGTTGACTATGTTTTGATCGAGCATCGCCTTCGCCTCCCTTCCCTGCGCGACTCGCGCTTCCCCCACTCCCGGGAGCGGCGCGCGCCTACCGCGATTCCTACCTAGCGTAGGCAACGGTTACGTGGACGCTTTCGAGGTTCGGTGCGTCTGTTCGACGGAGCTTCAGTGGCAGGTTGTTTATACGCCTACTGGGATGGGTGATCGGCGGCGGAGGTTGTTTTACGCGTTAAGGCGCGTCCGCACGATTCGAACGTATTTGCGGTCATTGAAGGTCTCGTACTTTTATTTGGACGGTTCTCGAAGAGGATGAATGAGCTTTTATCCGCCGAAAAAACGAAAGGCTGAAGAAGAAGAATAACTTTTATCATTTTCGAGGGCGGCCACAGATATATAAATACACAGAACGGCTAGTTACTATTGTCGAAAATCGATTTCTTAGTTGAATGTTGGCCATCTTTCTTAGTTTTGATTTCAATTTTAATTGTCTAATTCCTTGCATCGATACCTAAGTTATATTTCATGATTTCATATTGTTAGTTTTTTAGTTTTAAATTCTTTGAATAATGAATAAGAAGTTGTAGTCACAAAATGAAATACTATCGATTTTTTGGATCATACGCTTATTGCTAACCTTCGAGACTCTCTGCTTCTAAAGATTGTACTGACATGTCTGATAGCAAGCCGTTTTTGTACCATAGATGACTTTGAGAGGTTCTTTTCAGTTTTTGATTTCAATTTTTCATGCATCAGCTGATTATCACATTACAGCATTGTTAATCATGAATCGTCCACTCAAAATAAAACTCACAACTGAATTATAGAAACAACAAAAACGAGTCTTTTTTTGTGCACTATTAGGCAGTTCCATATATTCCCGTATTCAAGAATAATTTGATACCACGTAAAATAAATATTTTGACAAGAAAATTTCATTTGTCGAAAATGGGAAATAGATAATTAGAGAACGATTTATTTGTCAAATTGAAAATATTTTCAACTTTTTCGATACGTTCACCACATTCTCATCATTATGAGATCTTTATACAATTTTTTTATATAACATTTCCTCTTATTTGATTCCGTTAATCTAAATAGATTAGTATTATATAATGTCAGGATTGTCATAGTAGCGCAATGAAAGTAAGAACTCAGTCAACCTGTATCTGTGATCGTGAAATGAGCATAGTCCGCAAATTGTGTGAATTTCTTCACTATTTTAACATTTTTTTCTTCAGTGTATCTCGAATATACTACATATTCCAACAACTGTATTGGAAATAATATTTCCTGGAGAACATGCTGTATTTTAAATGTTCGTTGTCGAATCATTTCCTAGACCTATCTCAATATTTCATTTAGATAAAGATATAGCAAAAGACTTTGTTACCTTCATTATTTGATATCGATTTTCTCAGTATTTTGTGTGGTCCAAACATGACCTCACATCATAAGTACTAATAAGTACACAGTGATTAAATGCAAGGTAAATACAATAATCGAAAATATACCTAGATAAGGAAGACGCCCAAGGGACTTTTGGAAATATTTCTGTTCTCTTCGTAATGAGTGGAAAGACATCTATGTTATTATCGGAAATAGGTATTTTTCGAATAAACAGAAATGATTGCTCCTTGTCTCTCCAGAATAAATATGGTATAATGAAATGAAAACAACTAATTTGCTCAATAATAATTGGTCAAGTATATAGAGGTAATTTGTTCAAATTGTCAGCGTAAAATCAACCAAGAGGTTATATTTTCTATAATAACTTTAATAACTTTGAATACTAATGTGTTAGTGATTGAGGATATAAATAAATTGAACACTTTCCCAATATTGCATTTCTTTAATTTTTTTGTTGGAATATTCTTTTATAATGATTATTTTCAGACAAATCATTCAACTCATTGTGCCAGTTGAAAACCTTTTTGAGTACTATCTGATCATATTTATTTTCAAAGCTAAAATTGGGCTGACGCCAGTATATCTGCAAAATAAATTAATAACATAATACTGTAATACACAATTATGACACTAGAAATGGAACCTGCGAATTGAAAGATGTAAAAAAAACTAGTACATAGAATTCTGTATTCCATGGAGGAATTGATATCCTCGTTGATATTTTCAACAGTCTTAGGAAGGACATCGAAGAAAGTTATTCAATGAATGTTTTAAAATGAGATTGAAAGATTACTTTTTGGCAATGTGATTTATACTTTTCCAGTGTAGGTTCTCGTGTTTTTGTGTATTTTATCATGCTTGACAATGGACAATGAATTTTTCTTGTTCGGAGTGAATCAGTTAAATCATATTGAAACTGAATGAACGAATATATGCTGGCTCATAGGATGATAGGTTTATTCAGATGACAGTATAAACTGTCTAAACGTCAGATATTCGAAACGTTTCCGTTACTAAACTCTAAACACATGAGAAAAGGGGTCGGGAATTTTTTTATTACATCGGTGTAACTGAAGATAATGGATAATCCCAGTATATTTCATCGAATCTATCGCACGGAAAAAAAAATCAGGTACGATTCGGTCGCTGCCCCCTCCCTCCCGCATCCCCCGTATATACTGCGGGAGGTAGGAGAGTGGGCGACAGATGGTGTGAATGAATAGTGACTGCAATAATAATCGAAACACCTCCGGGACGTGTCAGAAAATGGGGCTAAACAGGTCTCCGAAACGACCTGCGTGGGGTGGAAATCGTACGATCGAAGGTACGAACAGTAGCGCACGACAGGGATGAAACATTTTTTTTTCTACGACCACCAGAGGAAATTGGTGATTACGAACGAAAAATAATCGCAGAAAGCTTCTTCTCACACACAGTTTATCCAAATTTATGAGCGCACGATTTCTAAAGATATGTTGATATTTCGTCTTTTCGATGATCATTCAATAAAGGTACCCATACATGGAGACCTCGACGACAACTCATTGAAGTTTCCTCCTCTTGTGTCGATGTACACTCTGATTTTTGTTTGCAACCTTCCACGCTTTCTTGCCATTTCTATCTTTTAGTGAAATGTATTCGTGTATGGGTACCTTTTGTAACATGGCACCGATCTGACAGTGAGGTTTCAACACTATTCGTATGTTTTTTCTATGTACACTGACAAGTGACTTTCGCTTTTTGTTTCGTTTTAATTATTTCGAGACGAATCCAAAAGATCTAGACGTTTTCAACTTGGACTTTTTTGAAGCACTTTTTCACAAGGAATATAAATCTGTCACCGTATTTTCCAACACAGTTGAATTTCCATCACTTTGTCACCAAAATTCCCACCTGAAATACTTCTCGTCCTAATCCTAATAATAATATTTCGAAGTCACCTCATCAAAATTCGATGATGATTTTTTTTTCTTCATCGGCACGCCACTGGCTGTATATACGGTTACTTCATTTACCCACCCTCTGTCATGGTCGGTTTTTGTATTGTGTTTTTGGCTATCTTCGACATTTGGCGTCCACGTGCTATGCGATAATTGTATAGAATATTTGCCATTATACAAGCTTTGTTCTACGCAAGATGTTGCGTAGCGTTGTCACCAATAAACGTGTTGTTTGTCTCATATTAGTTCAGGTTGAATTTTTTCTTCGATAGCCGAGGGATATTCAGCTGATAGTTGAGAGAACTGGATGCATTCATCAAAAAATAGGGTAGGGTGTTTGTATTGTATCAAGTAGTTGAATGATCTGAGTTGTCAAGATGTTGTTTAATGAATAGTCGGAACGTAGTGTCACATGATTTGGATCGAATTTAGCGTACCCATATAGAACCCATCTCATACACAATAATTGGCGCAGTCGAGAGAAGAAGGAAATCTGTATTCAATAGCATCGAGCGATCGAACACTTCAATCCGAAAGAAATGGAAGAAATACTTGGAAAGATATACATAACAGTCTCTTATATAAGGAAAATGTATTTGAGCAACCCCCGTTTGAAGAAGAAAAGGAGTTTGTTCACCAAAAACAAAGAAGGAAAATAGCTCACCTGCGATATAGGGTTTCGTGTTGAAGAAAGAAGGCCTATCTACTACAAAATTGCTTCAGTCAAATTTTGGCAAGTTGTGCATGATATTGATTCATCGAATCATTCCTTCATTTTCACCTATAAGGACTTGGAATTTTTTCTATGGGTATTTTGAAAGCACTTTTCATCCCTGAAACGATGATGATCATTTGTGTATATTTTTTTAATCGTTTTGCATTGAACGGTTCTGATTCTTCAGTAATTTCAATTATCATGATTTTCTCCCATTTTGCATCTGCTATCAACATACATATTATATCAAATTAATAACTTATTTCACCAATATTAGTGCTTTAAGTGATTCTAGATTACTCAGAATGAATGGCTCAATTATCTGGGCCCGTACTTGAGAGGAAAACTGAAGGTATCAGGTGGATCAGAAACTGAGTCTCTGAGTCGAAACATTGAAGAATATACCCAAATGACACAAATGTAAAATGAAAATTTCAGATTAAATGTCACAACATGGAGATGAGCAAAATTTAATTCTACTGATACCTCTTCAATTCACACTTTTTCTCTATAACTAATTGAATTCCTGAGTATCTCAAAAACCACACAAAATGTTGCTACGCCTAAAGCATCTTTACTGAGATTCCGAAGAGGAAACTTTTCTTAACCTAACCGTTTGGAACATAACGTAAAGAAGTTCACAGTGCCAAAACTTGCTTCAGTGTGGTGAGATTCTACTTTCAACTCCATGCTGACTAGGTATTCCGTTTCTATATAAGAAACTTGGGTATTAAGCACTCCTTGAGCGAAATGAAGAGCCATTGAAAATAATTACCGATCGTATTTTTCGAGTTCAGCGACACCGAGAGGAAATCAATAAAAATAACGTAATGATTCATCTCACGTAGCAGCATCCGCGATGGAAATAAAACAAGGTCACTTTTATTGTGAACGCACCCTGCGGCACAAGTGGGGAGGGGGAGGGGTAACTTTCTATCCACCCCTATGTATATTCGTTTACCCTATCCGCATTGTCACCGATACGGAAAGCTTCATTCTCCCATGCTGGACGCGACAATTCCTTCTTTTCGGGTTGGAAGAGTGAAAAAGTCCCACATTCCTCAATTTTTCTGATTATTTCTTTCGTGTGTCAAGAAAATGAGTTTGAATGAGAGAAAATGAGAATTGCAATACCAAAGACTACAGAATCAAGATATTTTGTAATCTTTACTCGTACTCTTTTCAGTAAAAATCCAGTTCCACATGGTGTACTACAAGGTTCCATGCTTGACCCACTTCTGTTTACCGTACACATTAATGAACTGTTTTGCGACTTGTTTCATACTAACGCAAATCACGGATCGGATAATTCACAGCGAGATTCATTCTATGAATGAAGTCAAGTAGGTACTTATGAACTATTTCAACTAGATTCACGAATTAGTTTTATAATTGGTTTCTCCAAATATAACACTTCCTCGAAGTTTTCAATATTTTCTTCACTAAAATTCGCCAAGTAGAACACTGTTCGTGGAAAATAAAAGTTTTCCGTCAAAATTTTAGAGAATGAGAAATTCAATTCACTGAGAATTACCTTCTCCGATCACATTTATTAAATGCCCTGTATTGCGAATTGAGGATACATTGTTTTAAATCTATTCTCCAAACAGATCGATGGCAAATTCTCTACAATATTTACAACGCAAGTGCTACGTCAAATATTTTCACTATACTAATTATGTTTTTCTTTTACCGAATATCGAATTCCAACAGAATATTGGAAGTTTGTGCTGAAACTGTGAGTTTCTACAATAATTTACGAGATTTTTAAATTGAGTCATTTTAGAATGTATCTAATTTCATAAACATACTACTCGAAAACTACTACTTTGACTATGATATCGATATCCTTACCTATTTCATTTGCCCAAAATGGTTGAGTGAGTCAACAAAATAATAAAATATCTCGAGTAAGTGAAGTGGAAATACACTGTATATTCCTGACTGATTTATATAAAACGAGTAGCGAACTATTTTTTGTCAGTGGCGTGCATTGTATTTATTGTTCATCACCCCTGAAAAAATACCTTATCTGAATGGACAACTGAGTTTCACTGTGATATATACAGTGTGGAACAGCCAAATGGAATAAATACGACATTTTTCTTGCACAGAGTGTTTGCGAAAAAATCTCGGACACGATACATATTCGAGTAAAAGTAAATTCGACACTTTTCTTTGATGGAAACCCCTGAATTTCATTCCATATTCGGATAGAGATTTTCATTGCGAGTTCAACGATACCATGTTTGATAGGTTCATTCCGGTAGACTACGGAGATATTTGAGATTATGTTACGAATATGTCCAATGAGCGTGACAGAGAAAAATTTTCTGGCGAGTCAACTTGACTCTCTGTCATACTCATTGGGCATATTCGTAACATAATCCATTAAAGAAAAGTGTCAAATTTACTTTCACTCGAATATATATCATGGTGTGTATTTCTGATATCACTGAAAAAATGCGTCGTCAAAAAATAAAATCGACGTGTCGGAGATTTTTTCGCAAACACTCTGTACAAGGAAAATATCGAATTAATCCCATTTGGCTGTTCCACACTGTATATAGTATCATCATCAAACAAATCAAACAATACAGTCCTCCTGAAACGGCTCTGCGCAATCTGACAACCTTGTTTTTCCGGTGACACATCGAATAATATTCGAAATTAATGTCGAAATTCCCTCGCGGAGTTTTACGAGCCGAACAGAACAGAAGAGAAACTTCTGGCTGGCGGTTGAATGCGAAGCACCCCCCAATTTACATCCCCTTTGTTCTCCGTCTCGAGAAACAATTACCGCCGCGTGCAAAGGTGTTTTCCTCGGGACATCTCTCGCGGTGACATGTCGCATTATATTCCCGAATTGTGTTTCTAACTAGCTGCCTTTCTTCGAGAACCTGCCCATTGTGCTCGCCTGCCACCTCTCGAGAGTTCACTTCGAGATAATATTCAAATCTGCCCCCGGTGCCTGATGTCTGTCGTCTTGGCGGAGGCGCCCTCTTTTCCTGTTTCCTGAGGAGGGACGTACGGGAAACGAAACCTCGACGACGGGGTGTCCGATTGTTCGAGGCACAATTTCTGCTAACGTTCGTGCATAGCAGAATCGAGGCTGGAAGTGTTTTCGGCCATCTGATCCTTTTTGAGTATTTCAACGGGATATTTTGAGTGGACTCAAGTGGATTCAAGCGACGTTTTCTTGTAAGACGGAACCCAGCTAACGCCATTCTGGTTGTGGTTCTTGCCGCAGCTTCTGCCGCTATTGCAGCAGCAGCATCTATTGCCAAGTTTCGAACAGATTTCATTTTTTCAGCTTCAGAAGCAATCGATTTATACATAAGCGTTTGCGGATGTTTGTTCAACTGACTTTTTGTCGAATTCACCTAGACATTAGGATATCAAGGTTGAACTCCAAAAATGTGGACAGTATCTCAGGAAACCAGTTGGTGGTGACACCCAGCATGGATATTGACGACCTCTTAGGAACAGTGGTACCCGACATCACCATATTGGGCATCGTGTGATCTGCCTTCCTGGTGAAAATCGAAGCCTCGGTCTTCGTTGCATTGAACTCTACTAGTGCCTCGTTCGACCTGTCTCTATCTTGCACCTTCAGCCTCATTAGAGGAGAAGGCAGTATGAAGTGAACTACGGGCCGAACAGGAGTCACATCCAACAGGAGCAAGAACAAAGTTGGTGCCAAGACAGAGCCTTGTGGAACACCAGCATTGATAGTCATTGTGTCAGATGAGACCCCGTCTACAACCACGTAGAGTGATCTATCTACTAGGAAAATCGATTTTGTGTGAACACCTTGGTGCCAAACTCTGTCCAATGCTTTCGAGATATCCAATTCCATCATACTTGCCCCGTCAGTGTCCATTAGGATTCTTTCAACAGTCAAATAACTTCGCTGGTTGTATTATTTTTCAATCAAGTTCCAATCGAGGTGCAAGCATTTACATCTAGTGACGAATTCGCAGGTTCTTTATTCGATTTTTCGAGAGCTAGTGGATTTTATCACTTTCCAATTTCGACCGTGTGGTGGTTAAAATGCAAACATGAATGTGGGTGAGCTTTATACTCTGGATTGCGTGTGAACGATGCAGGACCGTATTCAGGACTCTCTTATCAGCTGCAAAAAGGAATGGCTCGCATATTGTGTATTAAAATCATGATATGAATCAATAAACGAAACAGAAGATACGTAATCCGTGATAACGGTGATTTTTGCAACCACCAATTACCGGAAGAAGGTAACCATCACAACTTTTTTTAATCTGACTATGTATACAGGACGATGCAAAATGCAAAGGATACGCAATCATTGTAGTTTTGGTAAAGGTAAGAGAAGCAAACTAGGTGGAATTAGAGAAATATTGCGTAATTTCAATGGGAGCATTTGTACAACTCATTCAGTCTCGAGCATAATCAAAAGAATGTGACCTCGAAAGTTGGTGAATTTCAATATTCACGATTATGATTGAGACGAAGTATGCTATCTATGTCCGTATCTCGAAAATAATATGAGTATGGAGGAGGCTAATCTCATTGATCTCATTGAAATATCTACAACTCTATGGCGAAAGAAGTTCTTTATTCGAAGAATTATTTCAAGACTGTGTTTTGCCTTACGATGATTCAACCTTCTGAAGAACCAATCTTTGCAGTAAATATCCGCGATTCACGGCTTAAGGACATTTATTTGCAAAAGAAATACATTTGTTCGACTTTTTATCAACAATTAGAAACGTTGCTCTGTTGCTCTGACGAATCTGTTGAGTACAAGTGAAGATCAGCTTATAAGTAACTCCTTTCCAACTGGAGTCTTAACAGACTGTGCTGCATAAATCTGAATGATGCTTGGGACTATGTCTAAATGATTATGGCAGAGACTAAGGGTCGGTTGCATAAAGAAAAATTAATCATGTGATTATCTGATGCCACATTAGCGGTGATGTTACGTTAAATCAAATTTGCGTTGAATAAAACTCTCGTATGTTATGATTATCGTTCCATTAATTAACGACGAAAAATGCGTGGCAACAGGGCTAAGTTGCTGGATCCACACGTTCCGTGCTTGTAAATGATGATGCTTTGCGTATTTATAGGTTAGGTTTGATTATTTGATTCGACGAAGCAGTTTCACAGATCTGTGGCAGTATGGATATTGATATGGATAGGTTGAAGAAAAAACGGGGGGCAAACTATACGGAATCAAAAAAAACAACACTGCTGGAGATTGTTGAAAAGTACGTATAGTTTACCATGATATCTAAAATTCGGTACCTATCTTTCGATTGGAACTCATATATCCAGTTCATTCCTCCACAGATATAAAAATATAATAGAATGCAAACAGTCCGATACCATATCTTTAAAAATAAAAAACGGGATACATAATCAGTCATCGAGCACTGATTAAGTTAATGCCAGGATTAAGGCGATTTGACGTTTAAAGTTGATTGGCTTTTGTGCAACTGCTTTTTTACTTAATCGGGCATTTTCATAAATTAATTAGGTGATTAAGTTAACATCAAGTATAATATGATGAATGTTTATGCAACCGAATTCCATAAATAACGTTACGTCAAATATTTAATGTGACGTTAAATACTTGATGAACCTTTATGCAACCGGCCCTTTGACTAGAACTATGGTAACGACAATTACGCATATATTGGGTCTTGGACTTCCCAAGAAGGATTTATGCCATCGATGAGCAGAATCCTCGGGCTAGTACGGTCCTGCTGCTGCTGTTCCGCGCCGCGGCTTTCGTTCGACATTTTTCAAAAGCGCTCTCTAATCGTCGATCGAACTCATCGAGACCTGTTGCCGGCGCTTTTTCTCTTCCAGCCCGCCAAGGAGAGTTTTCGACCGGCCGGTGAAATACTGCGCGCTCTCGATATCATTATTAGCGAATGAATTTTTATGGTTTTTCAAAGTTTCAGTCGGGCGATAAATCGGCTATTAAAACGATGTTATCGACGGGCGCCGTCTGGCGATCGAGAGAACGGTGAATATTTTACGGTTTTCGCGTTTTTCGCGCCTCAAACGAGTGGATTTTGATATTTCATCGGTGTTTGAATAGCTTGGTATTTTCTTTAAATCATGTACAAAGTTACTTGGAGATACTTTTTCTACACTGTTTACAGTGCTGAGAGTTTATTTATTGACTATTAGTTCATTATATGAACAGTTACCGTAGAAATTTGTTCTTAAATGATATATAAATGTCAGTGGCGTAATAAGAATTCATTATTGGGGAGAAAAAATTAAATACACGAATCAGAAGGAAGATATTATCACTGTCAACTACTTATCACTTATAAAGAGGCGTATTGAAACAGAGACCATTTATTTAACTCTTTCAATATCAGATGATATTGATGATAATTATGATTATGAACAAACAATCTATCTGACTTCACCGATAGGTTTCTCGAGTCGAAAAACAGCCTGAATAGGTCGTAAAATCGAAATGGAATCGATATCTCGATATCTCGATATGATTCGATATCAATAGATTTTTCGAACCGAAAAACCGTCTAATTAGGTCGTAAAATCAAAATGGAATCGATATCTCGACGATTTAGGAAAGTTTGGTAGAGAGATGGCAAACTGATGAGTAGGAGGCATGAGAGGAAAGTCAACTTTTTTCGGAGTCATCCTAGCTCCGTTCTGACTTCACCAATAGCTTTTTCGGACCGAAAAACCGCCTAATTAGGTCGTAAAATCAAAATGGAATCGATATCTCGACGATTTAGGAAAGTTTGGTAGAGAGATGGCAAACTGATGAGTAGGAGGCATGAGGTGAGAGTCAACTTTTTTCAGAGTCATTCTAGCTCCGTTCTGACTTCACCAATAGCTTTTTCGGGTCGAAAAAACGCCTAATTAGGTCGTAAAATCAAAATGGCAACGATATCTCGACGATTTAGGAAAGTTTGGTAGAGAGATGGCAAACTGATGAGTAGGAGGCATGAAAGGAAAGTCAACTTTTTTCGGAGTCATCCTAGCTCCGTTCTGACTTCACCAATAGCTTTTTCGGACCGAAAAACCGCCTAATTAGGTCGTAAAATCAAAATGGAATCGATATCTCGACGATTTAGGAAAGTTTGGTAGAGAGATGGCAAACTGATGAGTAGGAGGCATGAGAGGAAAGTCAACTTTTTTCGGAGTCATCCTAGCTCCGTTCTGACTTCACCAATAGCTTTTTCGGACCGAAAAACCGCCTAATTAGGTCGTAAAATCAAAATGGAATCGATATCTCGACGATTTAGGAAAGTTTGGTAGAGAGATGGCAAACTGATGAGTAGGAGGCATGAGAGGAAAGTCAACTTTTTTCGGAGTCATCCTAGCTCCGTTCTGACTTCACCAATAGCTTTTTCGGACCGAAAAACCGCCTAATTAGGTCGTAAAATCAAAATGGAATCGATATCTCGACGATTTAGGAAAGTTTGGTAGAGAGATGGCAAACTGATGAGTAGGAGGCATGAGAGGAAAGTCAACTTTTTTCGGAGTCATCCTAGCTCCGTTCTGACTTCACCAATAGCTTTTTCGGACCGAAAAACCGCCTAATTAGGTCGTAAAATCAAAATGGGCTCGAGATTACGACGTTTAAGGAAGGTTTGGTAGAGAGATGGCAAACTGATGAGTAGGAGGCATGAGAGGAAAGTCAACTTTTTTCGGAGTCATCCTAGCTCCGTTCTGACTTCACCAATAGCTTTTTCGGGCCGAAAAACCGCCTAATTAGGTCGTGAAATCGAAATTGAATCGATATCTCGTCGATTAAGGAAGGTTTGGTAGAAGGATGGCAAACTGATGAATAGGAGGCATGAGAGGAAAGTCAACTTTTTTCAGAGTCATTCTAGCTCCGTTCTGACTTCACCAATAGCTTTTTCGGGCCGAAAAACCGCCTAATTAGGTCGTAAAATCAAAATGGAATCGATATCTCGACGATTTCGGAAAGTTTGGTAGAGAGATGGCAAACTGATGAGTAGGAGGCATGAGAGGAAAGTCAACTTTTTTCGGAGTCATCCTAGCTCCGTTCTGACTTCACCAATAGCTTTTTCGGACCGAAAAACCGCCTAATTAGGTCGTAAAATCAAAATGGGCTCGAGATTACGACGTTTAAGGAAGGTTTGGTAGAGAGATGGCAAACTGATGAGTAGGAGGCATGAGAGGAAAGTCAACTTTTTTCGGAGTCATCCTAGCTCCGTTCTGACTTCACCAATAGCTTTTTCGGACCGAAAAACCGCCTATTTAGGTCGTAAAATCAAAATGGAATCGATATCTCGACGATTTAGGAAAGTTTGGTAGAGAGATGGCAAACTGATGAGTAGGAGGCATGAGGTGAGAGTCAACTTTTTTCAGAGTCATTCTAGCTCCGTTCTGACTTCACCAATAGCTTTTTCGGGTCGAAAAAACGCCTAATTAGGTCGTAAAATCAAAATGGAATCGATATCTCGACGATTTAGGAAAGTTTGGTAGAGAGATGGCAAACTGATGAGTAGGAGGCATGAGAGGAAAGTCAACTTTTTTCGGAGTCATCCTAGCTCCGTTCTGACTTCACCAATAGCTTTTTCGGACCGAAAAACCGCCTAATTAGGTCGTAAAATCAAAATGGAATCGATATCTCGACGATTTAGGAAAGTTTGGTAGAGAGATGGCAAACTGATGAGTAGGAGGCATGAGGTGAGAGTCAACTTTTTTCAGAGTCATTCTAGCTCCGTTCTGACTTCACCAATAGCTTTTTCGGGTCGAAAAAACGCCTAATTAGGTCGTAAAATCAAAATGGCAACGATATCTCGACGATTTAGGAAAGTTTGGTAGAGAGATGGCAAACTGATGAGTAGGAGGCATGAAAGGAAAGTCAACTTTTTTCGGAGTCATCCTAGCTCCGTTCTGACTTCACCAATAGCTTTTTCGGACCGAAAAACCGCCTAATTAGGTCGTAAAATCAAAATGGAATCGATATCTCGACGATTTAGGAAAGTTTGGTAGAGAGATGGCAAACTGATGAGTAGGAGGCATGAGAGGAAAGTCAACTTTTTTCGGAGTCATCCTAGCTCCGTTCTGACTTCACCAATAGCTTTTTCGGGCCGAAAAACCGCCTAGTCAGGTCGTGAAATCGAAATGGAATCGATATCTCGTCGATTAAGGAAGGTTTGGTAGAAGGATGGCAAACTGATGAGTAGGAGGCATGAGAGGAAAGTCAACTTTTTTCGGAGTCATCCTAGCTCCGTTCTGACTTCACCAATAGCTTTTTCGGACCGAAAAACCGCCTAATTAGGTCGTAAAATCAAAATGGAATCGATATCTCGACGATTTAGGAAAGTTTGGTAGAGAGATGGCAAACTGATGAGTAGGAGGCATGAGAGGAAAGTCAACTTTTTTCGGAGTCATCCTAGCTCCGTTCTGACTCCACCAATAGCTTTTTCGGGCCGAAAAACCGCCTAATTAGGTCGTAAAATCAAAATGGAATCGATATCTCGTCGATTAAGGAAGGTTTGGTAGAAGGATGGCAAACTGATGAGTAGGAGGCATGAGAGGAAAGTCAACTTTTTTCGGAGTCATCCTAGCTCCGTTCTGACTTCACCAATAGCTTTTTCGGACCGAAAAACCGCCTAATTAGGTCGTAAAATCAAAATGGAATCGATATCTCGACGATTTAGGAAAGTTTGGTAGAGAGATGGCAAACTGATGAGTAGGAGGCATGAGAGGAAAGTCAACTTTTTTCGGAGTCATCCTAGCTCCGTTCTGACTCCACCAATAGCTTTTTCGGGCCGAAAAACCGCCTAATTAGGTCGTGAAATCGAAATGGAATCGATATCTCGTCGATTAAGGAAGGTTTGGTAGAAGGATGGCAAACTGATGAGTAGGAGGCATGAGAGGAAAGTCAACTTTTTTCGGAGTCATCCTAGCTCCGTTCTGACTTCACCAATAGCTTTTTCGGGCCGAAAAACCGCCTAATTAGGTCGTGAAATCGAAATGGAATCGATATCTCGTCGATTAAGGAAGGTTTGGTAGAAGGATGGCAAACTGATGAGTAGGAGGCATGAGAGGAAAGTCAACTTTTTTCGGAGTCATCCTAGCTCCGTTCTGACTTCACCAATAGCTTTTTCGGACCGAAAAACCGCCTAATTAGGTCGTAAAATCAAAATGGAATCGATATCTCGACGATTTAGGAAAGTTTGGTAGAGAGATGGCAAACTGATGAGTAGGAGGCATGAGAGGAAAGTCAACTTTTTTCGGAGTCATCCTAGCTCCGTTCTGACTTCACCAATAGCTTTTTCGGGCCGAAAAACCGCCTAATTAGGTCGTGAAATCGAAATGGAATCGATATCTCGTCGATTAAGGAAGGTTTGGTAGAAGGATGGCAAACTGATGAGTAGGAGGCATGAGAGGAAAGTCAACTTTTTTCGGAGTCATCCTAGCTCCGTTCTGACTTCACCAATAGCTTTTTCGGACCGAAAAACCGCCTAATTAGGTCGTAAAATCAAAATGGAATCGATATCTCGACGATTTAGGAAAGTTTGGTAGAGAGATGGCAAACTGATGAGTAGGAGGCATGAGAGGAAAGTCAACTTTTTTCGGAGTCATCCTAGCTCCGTTCTGACTCCACCAATAGCTTTTTCGGGCCGAAAAACCGCCTAATTAGGTCGTAAAATCAAAATGGAATCGATATCTCGTCGATTAAGGAAGGTTTGGTAGAAGGATGGCAAACTGATGAGTAGGAGGCATGAGAGGAAAGTCAACTTTTTTCGGAGTCATCCTAGCTCCGTTCTGACTTCACCAATAGCTTTTTCGGACCGAAAAACTGCCTAATTAGGTCGTAAAATCAAAATGGAATCGATATCTCGACGATTTAGGAAAGTTTGGTAGAGAGATGGCAAACTGATGAGTAGGAGGCATGAGAGGAAAGTCAACTTTTTTCGGAGTCATCCTAGCTCCGTTCTGACTTCACCAATAGCTTTTTCGGACCGAAAAACCGCCTAATTAGGTCGTAAAATCAAAATGGAATCGATATCTCGACGATTTAGGAAAGTTTGGTAGAGAGATGGCAAACTGATGAGTAGGAGGCATGAGAGGAAAGTCAACTTTTTTCGGAGTCATCCTAGCTCCGTTCTGACTTCACCAATAGCTTTTTCGGACCGAAAAACCGCCTAATTAGGTCGTAAAATCAAAATGGAATCGATATCTCGACGATTTAGGAAAGTTTGGTAGAGAGATGGCAAACTGATGAGTAGGAGGCATGAGAGGAAAGTCAACTTTTTTCGGAGTCATCCTAGCTCCGTTCTGACTTCACCAATAGCTTTTTCGGACCGAAAAACCGCCTAATTAGGTCGTAAAATCAAAATGGAATCGATATCTCGACGATTTAGGAAAGTTTGGTAGAGAGATACAAACTGATGAGTAGGAGGCATGAGAGGAAAGTCAACTTTTTTCGGAGTCATCCTAGCTCCGTTCTGACTTCACCAATAGCTTTTTCGGGCCGAAAAACCGCCTAATTAGGTCGTGAAATCGAAATTGAATCGATATCTCGTCGATTAAGGAAGGTTTGGTAGAAGGATGGCAAACTGATGAATAGGAGGCATGAGAGGAAAGTCAACTTTTTTCGGAGTCATCCTAGCTCCGTTCTGACTTCACCAATAGCTTTTTCGGACCGAAAAACCGCCTAATTAGGTCGTAAAATCAAAATGGAATCGATATCTCGACGATTTAGGAAAGTTTGGTAGAGAGATGGCAAACTGATGAGTAGGAGGCATGAGAGGAAAGTCAACTTTTTTCGGAGTCATCCTAGCTCCGTTCTGACTTCACCAATAGCTTTTTCGGGCCGAAAAACCGCCTAATTAGGTCGTGAAATCGAAATGGAATCGATATCTCGACGATTTAGGAAAGTTTGGTAGAGAGATGGCAAACTGATGAGTAGGAGGCATGAGAGGAAAGTCAACTTTTTTCGGAGTCATCCTAGCTCCGTTCTGACTTCACCAATAGCTTTTTCGGACCGAAAAACCGCCTAATTAGGTCGTAAAATCAAAATGGGCTCGAGATTACGACGTTTAAGGAAGGTTTGGTAGAGAGATGGCAAACTGATGAGTAGGAGGCATGAGAGGAAAGTCAACTTTTTTCGGAGTCATCCTAGCTCCGTTCTGACTTCACCAATAGCTTTTTCGGACCGAAAAACCGCCTAATTAGGTCGTAAAATCAAAATGGAATCGATATCTCGACGATTTAGGAAAGTTTGGTAGAGAGATGGCAAACTGATGAGTAAGAGGCATGAGGTGAGAGTCAACTTTTTTCAGAGTCATTCTAGCTCCGTTCTGACTTCACCAATAGCTTTTTCGGGTCGAAAAAACGCCTAATTAGGTCGTAAAATCAAAATGGAATCGATATCTCGACGATTTAGGAAAGTTTGGTAGAGAGATGGCAAACTGATGAGTAGGAGGCATGAGAGGAAAGTCAACTTTTTTCGGAGTCATCCTAGCTCCGTTCTGACTTCACCAATAGCTTTTTCGGACCGAAAAACCGCCTAATTAGGTCGTAAAATCAAAATGGGCTCGAGATTACGACGTTTAAGGAAGGTTTGGTAGAGAGATGGCAAACTGATGAGTAGGAGGCATGAGAGGAAAGTCAACTTTTTTCGGAGTCATCCTAGCTCCGTTCTGACTTCACCAATAGCTTTTTCGGACCGAAAAACCGCCTAATTAGGTCGTAAAATCAAAATGGAATCGATATCTCGACGATTTAGGAAAGTTTGGTAGAGAGATGGCAAACTGATGAGTAGGAGGCATGAGGTGAGAGTCAACTTTTTTCAGAGTCATTCTAGCTCCGTTCTGACTTCACCAATAGCTTTTTCGGGTCGAAAAAACGCCTAATTAGGTCGTAAAATCAAAATGGCAACGATATCTCGACGATTTAGGAAAGTTTGGTAGAGAGATGGCAAACTGATGAGTAGGAGGCATGAAAGGAAAGTCAACTTTTTTCGGAGTCATCCTAGCTCCGTTCTGACTTCACCAATAGCTTTTTCGGACCGAAAAACCGCCTAATTAGGTCGTAAAATCAAAATGGAATCGATATCTCGACGATTTAGGAAAGTTTGGTAGAGAGATGGCAAACTGATGAGTAGGAGGCATGAGAGGAAAGTCAACTTTTTTCGGAGTCATCCTAGCTCCGTTCTGACTTCACCAATAGCTTTTTCGGACCGAAAAACCGCCTAATTAGGTCGTAAAATCAAAATGGAATCGATATCTCGACGATTTAGGAAAGTTTGGTAGAGAGATGGCAAACTGATGAGTAGGAGGCATGAGAGGAAAGTCAACTTTTTTCGGAGTCATCCTAGCTCCGTTCTGACTTCACCAATAGCTTTTTCGGACCGAAAAACCGCCTAATTAGGTCGTAAAATCAAAATGGAATCGATATCTCGACGATTTAGGAAAGTTTGGTAGAGAGATGGCAAACTGATGAGTAGGAGGCATGAGAGGAAAGTCAACTTTTTTCGGAGTCATCCTAGCTCCGTTCTGACTTCACCAATAGCTTTTTCGGACCGAAAAACCGCCTAATTAGGTCGTAAAATCAAAATGGGCTCGAGATTACGACGTTTAAGGAAGGTTTGGTAGAGAGATGGCAAACTGATGAGTAGGAGGCATGAGAGGAAAGTCAACTTTTTTCGGAGTCATCCTAGCTCCGTTCTGACTTCACCAATAGCTTTTTCGGGCCGAAAAACCGCCTAATTAGGTCGTGAAATCGAAATTGAATCGATATCTCGTCGATTAAGGAAGGTTTGGTAGAAGGATGGCGAACTGATGAATAGGAGGCATGAGAGGAAAGTCAACTTTTTTCAGAGTCATTCTAGCTCCGTTCTGACTTCACCAATAGCTTTTTCGGGCCGAAAAACCGCCTAATTAGGTCGTAAAATCAAAATGGAATCGATATCTCGACGATTTAGGAAAGTTTGGTAGAGAGATGGCAAACTGATGAGTAGGAGGCATGAGAGGAAAGTCAACTTTTTTCGGAGTCATCCTAGCTCCGTTCTGACTTCACCAATAGCTTTTTCGGACCGAAAAACCGCCTAATTAGGTCGTAAAATCAAAATGGGCTCGAGATTACGACGTTTAAGGAAGGTTTGGTAGAGAGATGGCAAACTGATGAGTAGGAGGCATGAGAGGAAAGTCAACTTTTTTCGGAGTCATCCTAGCTCCGTTCTGACTTCACCAATAGCTTTTTCGGACCGAAAAACCGCCTAATTAGGTCGTAAAATCAAAATGGAATCGATATCTCGACGATTTAGGAAAGTTTGGTAGAGAGATGGCAAACTGATGAGTAGGAGGCATGAGGTGAGAGTCAACTTTTTTCAGAGTCATTCTAGCTCCGTTCTGACTTCACCAATAGCTTTTTCGGGTCGAAAAAACGCCTAATTAGGTCGTAAAATCAAAATGGAATCGATATCTCGACGATTTAGGAAAGTTTGGTAGAGAGATGGCAAACTGATGAGTAGGAGGCATGAGAGGAAAGTCAACTTTTTTCGGAGTCATCCTAGCTCCGTTCTGACTTCACCAATAGCTTTTTCGGACCGAAAAACCGCCTAATTAGGTCGTAAAATCAAAATGGAATCGATATCTCGACGATTTAGGAAAGTTTGGTAGAGAGATGGCAAACTGATGAGTAGGAGGCATGAGGTGAGAGTCAACTTTTTTCAGAGTCATTCTAGCTCCGTTCTGACTTCACCAATAGCTTTTTCGGGTCGAAAAAACGCCTAATTAGGTCGTAAAATCAAAATGGCAACGATATCTCGACGATTTAGGAAAGTTTGGTAGAGAGATGGCAAACTGATGAGTAGGAGGCATGAAAGGAAAGTCAACTTTTTTCAGAGTCATTCTAGCTCCGTTCTGACTTCACCAATAGCTTTTTCGGGTCGAAAAAACGCCTAATTAGGTCGTAAAATCAAAATGGCAACGATATCTCGACGATTTAGGAAAGTTTGGTAGAGAGATGGCAAACTGATGAGTAGGAGGCATGAAAGGAAAGTCAACTTTTTTCGGAGTCATCCTAGCTCCGTTCTGACTTCACCAATAGCTTTTTCGGACCGAAAAACCGCCTAATTAGGTCGTAAAATCAAAATGGAATCGATATCTCGACGATTTAGGAAAGTTTGGTAGAGAGATGGCAAACTGATGAGTAGGAGGCATGAGAGGAAAGTCAACTTTTTTCGGAGTCATCCTAGCTCCGTTCTGACTTCACCAATAGCTTTTTCGGACCGAAAAACCGCCTAATTAGGTCGTAAAATCAAAATGGAATCGATATCTCGACGATTTAGGAAAGTTTGGTAGAGAGATGGCAAACTGATGAGTAGGAGGCATGAGAGGAAAGTCAACTTTTTTCGGAGTCATCCTAGCTCCGTTCTGACTTCACCAATAGCTTTTTCGGGCCGAAAAACCGCCTAATCAGGTCGTGAAATCGAAATGGAATCGATATCTCGTCGATTAAGGAAGGTTTGGTAGAAGGATGGCAAACTGATGAGTAGGAGGCATGAGAGGAAAGTCAACTTTTTTCGGAGTCATCCTAGCTCCGTTCTGACTTCACCAATAGCTTTTTCGGACCGAAAAACCGCCTAATTAGGTCGTAAAATCAAAATGGAATCGATATCTCGACGATTTAGGAAAGTTTGGTAGAGAGATGGCAAACTGATGAGTAGGAGGCATGAGAGGAAAGTCAACTTTTTTCGGAGTCATCCTAGCTCCGTTCTGACTCCACCAATAGCTTTTTCGGGCCGAAAAACCGCCTAATTAGGTCGTAAAATCAAAATGGAATCGATATCTCGTCGATTAAGGAAGGTTTGGTAGAAGGATGGCAAACTGATGAGTAGGAGGCATGAGAGGAAAGTCAACTTTTTTCGGAGTCATCCTAGCTCCGTTCTGACTTCACCAATAGCTTTTTCGGACCGAAAAACCGCCTAATTAGGTCGTAAAATCAAAATGGAATCGATATCTCGACGATTTAGGAAAGTTTGGTAGAGAGATGGCAAACTGATGAGTAGGAGGCATGAGAGGAAAGTCAACTTTTTTCGGAGTCATCCTAGCTCCGTTCTGACTCCACCAATAGCTTTTTCGGGCCGAAAAACCGCCTAATTAGGTCGTGAAATCGAAATGGAATCGATATCTCGTCGATTAAGGAAGGTTTGGTAGAAGGATGGCAAACTGATGAGTAGGAGGCATGAGAGGAAAGTCAACTTTTTTCGGAGTCATCCTAGCTCCGTTCTGACTTCACCAATAGCTTTTTCGGGCCGAAAAACCGCCTAATTAGGTCGTGAAATCGAAATGGAATCGATATCTCGTCGATTAAGGAAGGTTTGGTAGAAGGATGGCAAACTGATGAGTAGGAGGCATGAGAGGAAAGTCAACTTTTTTCGGAGTCATCCTAGCTCCGTTCTGACTTCACCAATAGCTTTTTCGGACCGAAAAACCGCCTAATTAGGTCGTAAAATCAAAATGGAATCGATATCTCGACGATTTAGGAAAGTTTGGTAGAGAGATGGCAAACTGATGAGTAGGAGGCATGAGAGGAAAGTCAACTTTTTTCGGAGTCATCCTAGCTCCGTTCTGACTTCACCAATAGCTTTTTCGGGCCGAAAAACCGCCTAATTAGGTCGTGAAATCGAAATGGAATCGATATCTCGTCGATTAAGGAAGGTTTGGTAGAAGGATGGCAAACTGATGAGTAGGAGGCATGAGAGGAAAGTCAACTTTTTTCGGAGTCATCCTAGCTCCGTTCTGACTTCACCAATAGCTTTTTCGGACCGAAAAACCGCCTAATTAGGTCGTAAAATCAAAATGGAATCGATATCTCGACGATTTAGGAAAGTTTGGTAGAGAGATGGCAAACTGATGAGTAGGAGGCATGAGAGGAAAGTCAACTTTTTTCGGAGTCATCCTAGCTCCGTTCTGACTCCACCAATAGCTTTTTCGGGCCGAAAAACCGCCTAATTAGGTCGTAAAATCAAAATGGAATCGATATCTCGTCGATTAAGGAAGGTTTGGTAGAAGGATGGCAAACTGATGAGTAGGAGGCATGAGAGGAAAGTCAACTTTTTTCGGAGTCATCCTAGCTCCGTTCTGACTTCACCAATAGCTTTTTCGGACCGAAAAACTGCCTAATTAGGTCGTAAAATCAAAATGGAATCGATATCTCGACGATTTAGGAAAGTTTGGTAGAGAGATGGCAAACTGATGAGTAGGAGGCATGAGAGGAAAGTCAACTTTTTTCGGAGTCATCCTAGCTCCGTTCTGACTTCACCAATAGCTTTTTCGGACCGAAAAACCGCCTAATTAGGTCGTAAAATCAAAATGGAATCGATATCTCGACGATTTAGGAAAGTTTGGTAGAGAGATGGCAAACTGATGAGTAGGAGGCATGAGAGGAAAGTCAACTTTTTTCGGAGTCATCCTAGCTCCGTTCTGACTTCACCAATAGCTTTTTCGGACCGAAAAACCGCCTAATTAGGTCGTAAAATCAAAATGGAATCGATATCTCGACGATTTAGGAAAGTTTAGTAGAGAGATGGCAAACTGATGAGTAGGAGGCATGAGAGGAAAGTCAACTTTTTTCGGAGTCATCCTAGCTCCGTTCTGACTTCACCAATAGCTTTTTCGGACCGAAAAACCGCCTAATTAGGTCGTAAAATCAAAATGGAATCGATATCTCGACGATTTAGGAAAGTTTGGTAGAGAGATACAAACTGATGAGTAGGAGGCATGAGAGGAAAGTCAACTTTTTTCGGAGTCATCCTAGCTCCGTTCTGACTTCACCAATAGCTTTTTCGGGCCGAAAAACCGCCTAATTAGGTCGTGAAATCGAAATTGAATCGATATCTCGTCGATTAAGGAAGGTTTGGTAGAAGGATGGCAAACTGATGAATAGGAGGCATGAGAGGAAAGTCAACTTTTTTCGGAGTCATCCTAGCTCCGTTCTGACTTCACCAATAGCTTTTTCGGACCGAAAAACCGCCTAATTAGGTCGTAAAATCAAAATGGAATCGATATCTCGACGATTTAGGAAAGTTTGGTAGAGAGATGGCAAACTGATGAGTAGGAGGCATGAGAGGAAAGTCAACTTTTTTCGGAGTCATCCTAGCTCCGTTCTGACTTCACCAATAGCTTTTTCGGGCCGAAAAACCGCCTAATTAGGTCGTGAAATCGAAATGGAATCGATATCTCGTCGATTAAGGAAGGTTTGGTAGAAGGATGGCAAACTGATGAGTAGGAGGCATGAGAGGAAAGTCAACTTTTTTCGGAGTCATCCTAGCTCCGTTCTGACTTCACCAATAGCTTCTTCGGACCGAAAAACCGCCTAATTAGGTCGTAAAATCAAAATGGAATCGATATCTCGACGATTTAGGAAAGTTTGGTAGAGAGATGGCAAACTGATGAGTAGGAGGCATGAGAGGAAAGTCAACTTTTTTCGGAGTCATCCTAGCTCCGTTCTGACTTCACCAATAGCTTTTTCGGGCCGAAAAACCGCCTAATTAGGTCGTGAAATCGAAATGGAATCGATATCTCGTCGATTAAGGAAGGTTTGGTAGAAGGATGGCAAACTGATGAGTAGGAGGCATGAGAGGAAAGTCAACTTTTTTCGGAGTCATCCTAGCTCCGTTCTGACTTCACCAATAGCTTTTTCGGACCGAAAAACCGCCTAATTAGGTCGTAAAATCAAAATGGAATCGATATCTCGACGATTTAGGAAAGTTTGGTAGAGAGATGGCAAACTGATGAGTAGGAGGCATGAGAGGAAAGTCAACTTTTTTCGGAGTCATCCTAGCTCCGTTCTGACTTCACCAATAGCTTTTTCGGGCCGAAAAACCGCCTAATTAGGTCGTGAAATCGAAATGGAATCGATATCTCGACGATTTAGGAAAGTTTGGTAGAGAGATGGCAAACTGATGAGTAGGAGGCATGAGAGGAAAGTCAACTTTTTTCGGAGTCATCCTAGCTCCGTTCTGACTTCACCAATAGCTTTTTCGGACCGAAAAACCGCCTAATTGGGTCGTAAAATCAAAATGGAATCGATATCTCGACGATTTAGGAAAGTTTGGTAGAGAGATGGCAAACTGATGAGTAGGAGGCATGAGAGGAAAGTCAACTTTTTTCGGAGTCATCCTAGCTCCGTTCTGACTTCACCAATAGCTTTTTCGGACCGAAAAACCGCCTAATTAGGTCGTAAAATCAAAATGGAATCGATATCTCGACGATTTAGGAAAGTTTGGTAGAGAGATGGCAAACTGATGAGTAGGAGGCATGAGAGGAAAGTCAACTTTTTTCGGAGTCATCCTAGCTCCGTTCTGACTTCACCAATAGCTTTTTCGGACCGAAAAACCGCCTAATTAGGTCGTAAAATCAAAATGGAATCGATATCTCGACGATTTAGGAAAGTTTGGTAGAGAGATACAAACTGATGAGTAGGAGGCATGAGAGGAAAGTCAACTTTTTTCGGAGTCATCCTAGCTCCGTTCTGACTTCACCAATAGCTTTTTCGGGCCGAAAAACCGCCTAATTAGGTCGTGAAATCGAAATTGAATCGATATCTCGTCGATTAAGGAAGGTTTGGTAGAAGGATGGCAAACTGATGAATAGGAGGCATGAGAGGAAAGTCAACTTCTTTCGGAGTCATCCTAGCTCCGTTCTGACTTCACCAATAGCTTTTTCGGACCGAAAAACCGCCTAAATAGGTCGTAAAATCAAAATGGAATCGATATCTCGACGATTTAGGAAAGTTTGGTAGAGAGATGGCAAACTGATGAGTAGGAGGCATGAGAGGAAAGTCAACTTTTTTCGGAGTCATCCTAGCTCCGTTCTGACTTCACCAATAGCTTTTTCGGGCCGAAAAACCGCCTAATTAGGTCGTGAAATCGAAATGGAATCGATATCTCGTCGATTAAGGAAGGTTTGGTAGAAGGATGGCAAACTGATGAGTAGGAGGCATGAGAGGAAAGTCAACTTTTTTCGGAGTCATCCTAGCTCCGTTCTGACTTCACCAATAGCTTTTTCGGACCGAAAAACCGCCTAATTAGGTCGTAAAATCAAAATGGAATCGATATCTCGACGATTTAGGAAAGTTTGGTAGAGAGATGGCAAACTGATGAGTAGGAGGCATGAGAGGAAAGTCAACTTTTTTCGGAGTCATCCTAGCTCCGTTCTGACTTCACCAATAGCTTTTTCGGGCCGAAAAACCGCCTAATTAGGTCGTGAAATCGAAATGGAATCGATATCTCGTCGATTAAGGAAGGTTTGGTAGAAGGATGGCAAACTGATGAGTAGGAGGCATGAGAGGAAAGTCAACTTTTTTCGGAGTCATCCTAGCTCCGTTCTGACTTCACCAATAGCTTTTTCGGACCGAAAAACCGCCTAATTAGGTCGTAAAATCAAAATGGAATCGATATCTCGACGATTTAGGAAAGTTTGGTAGAGAGATGGCAAACTGATGAGTAGGAGGCATGAGAGGAAAGTCAACTTTTTTCGGAGTCATCCTAGCTCCGTTCTGACTTCACCAATAGCTTTTTCGGGCCGAAAAACCGCCTAATTAGGTCGTGAAATCGAAATGGAATCGATATCTCGACGATTTAGGAAAGTTTGGTAGAGAGATGGCAAACTGATGAGTAGGAGGCATGAGAGGAAAGTCAACTTTTTTCGGAGTCATCCTAGCTCCGTTCTGACTTCACCAATAGCTTTTTCAGACCGAAAAACCGCCTAATTAGGTCGTAAAATCAAAATGGAATCGATATCTCGACGATTTAGGAAAGTTTGGTAGAGAGATGGCAAACTGATGAGTAGGAGGCATGAGAGGAAAGTCAACTTTTTTCGGAGTCATCCTAGCTCCGTTCTGACTTCACCAATAGCTTTTTCGGACCGAAAAACCGCCTAATTAGGTCGTAAAATCAAAATGGAATCGATATCTCGACGATTTAGGAAAGTTTGGTAGAGAGATGGCAAACTGATGAGTAGGAGGCATGAGAGGAAAGTCAACTTTTTTCGGAGTCATCCTAGCTCCGTTCTGACTTCACCAATAGCTTTTTCGGACCGAAAAACCGCCTAATTAGGTCGTAAAATCAAAATGGAATCGATATCTCGACGATTTAGGAAAGTTTGGTAGAGAGATGGCAAACTGATGAGTAGGAGGCATGAGAGGAAAGTCAACTTTTTTCGGAGTCATCCTAGCTCCGTTCTGACTTCACCAATAGCTTTTTCGGACCGAAAAACCGCCTAATTAGGTCGTAAAATCAAAATGGAATCGATATCTCGACGATTTAGGAAAGTTTGGTAGAGAGATGGCAAACTGATGAGTAGGAGGCATGAGAGGAAAGTCAACTTTTTTCGGAGTCATCCTAGCTCCGTTCTGACTTCACCAATAGCTTTTTCGGGCCGAAAAACCGCCTAATTAGGTCGTAAAATCAAAATGGAATCGATATCTCGACGATTTAGGAAAGTTTGGTAGAGAGATGGCAAACTGATGAGTAGGAGGCATGAGAGGAAAGTCAACTTTTTTCGGAGTCATCCTAGCTCCGTTCTGACTTCACCAATAGCTTTTTCGGACCGAAAAACCGCCTAATTAGGTCGTAAAATCAAAATGGAATCGATATCTCGACGATTTAGGAAAGTTTGGTAGAGAGATGGCAAACTGATGAGTAGGAGGCATGAGAGGAAAGTCAACTTTTTTCGGAGTCATCCTAGCTCCGTTCTGACTTCACCAATAGCTTTTTCGGGCCGAAAAACCGCCTAATTAGGTCGTGAAATCGAAATGGAATCGATATCTCGTCGATTAAGGAAAGTTTGGTAGAGAGATGGCAAACTGATGAGTAGGAGGCATGAGAGGAAAGTCAACTTTTTTCGGAGTCATCCTAGCTCCGTTCTGACTTCACCAATAGCTTTTTCGGACCGAAAAACCGCCTAATTAGGTCGTAAAATCAAAATGGAATCGATATCTCGACGATTTAGGAAAGTTTGGTAGAGTGATGGCAAACTGATGAGTAGGAGGCATGAGAGGAAAGTCAACTTTTTTCGGAGTCATCCTAGCTCCGTTCTGACTTCACCAATAGCTTTTTCGGACCGAAAAACCGCCTAATTAGGTCGTAAAATCAAAATGAACTCGAGATTACGACGTTTAAGGAAGGTTTGGTAGAGAGATGGCAAACTGATGAGTAGGAGGCATGAGAGGAAAGTCAACTTTTTTCGGAGTCATCCTAGCTCCGTTCTGACTTCACCAATAGCTTTTTCGGACCGAAATACCGCCTAATTAGGTCGTAAAATCAAAATGGAATCGATATCTCGACGATTTAGGAAAGTTTGGTAGAGAGATGGCAAACTGATGAGTAGGAGGCATGAGAGGAAAGTCAACTTTTTTCGGAGTCATCCTAGCTCCGTTCTGACTTCACCAATAGCTTTTTCGGGCCGAAAAACCGCCTAATTAGGTCGTGAAATCGAAATGGAATCGATATCTCGTCGATTAAGGAAGGTTTGGTAGAAGGATGGCAAACTGATGAGTAGGAGGCATGAGAGGAAAGTCAACTTTTTTCGGAGTCATCCTAGCTCCGTTCTGACTTCACCAATAGCTTTTTCGGACCGAAAAACCGCCTAATTAGGTCGTAAAATCAAAATGGAATCGATATCTCGACGATTTAGGAAAGTTTGGTAGAGAGATGGCAAACTGATGAGTAGGAGGCATGAGAGGAAAGTCAACTTTTTTCGGAGTCATCCTAGCTCCGTTCTGACTTCACCAATAGCTTTTTCGGGCCGAAAAACCGCCTAATTAGGTCGTGAAATCGAAATGGAATCGATATCTCGTCGATTAAGGAAGGTTTGGTAGAAGGATGGCAAACTGATGAGTAGGAGGCATGAGAGGAAAGTCAACTTTTTTCGGAGTCATCCTAGCTCCGTTCTGACTTCACCAATAGCTTTTTCGGACCGAAAAACCGCCTAATTAGGTCGTAAAATCAAAATGGAATCGATATCTCGACGATTTAAGAAAGTTTGGTAGAGAGATGGCAAACTGATGAGTAGGAGGCATGAGAGGAAAGTCAACTTTTTTCGGAGTCATCCTAGCTCCGTTCTGACTTCACCAATAGCTTTTTCGGGCCGAAAAACCGCCTAATTAGGTCGTGAAATCGAAATGGAATCGATATCTCGTCGATTAGGGAAGGTTTGGTAGAAGGATGGCAAACTGATGAGTAGGAGGCATGAGAGGAAAGTCAACTTTTTTCGGAGTCATCCTAGCTCCGTTCTGACTTCACCAATATCTTTTTCGGACCGAAAAACCGCCTAATTAGGTCGTAAAATCAAAATGGAATCGATATCTCGACGATTTAGGAAAGTTTGGTAGAGAGATGGCAAACTGATGAGTAGGAGGCATGAGAGGAAAGTCAACTTTTTTCGGAGTCATCCTAGCTCCGTTCTGACTTCACCAATAGCTTTTTCGGGCCGAAAAACCGCCTAATTAGGTCGTGAAATCGAAATGGAATCGATATCTCGTCGATTAAGGAAGGTTTGGTAGAAGGATGGCAAACTGATGAGTAGGAGGCATGAGAGGAAAGTCAACTTTTTTCGGAGTCATCCTAGCTCCGTTCTGACTTCACCAATAGCTTTTTCGGACCGAAAAACCGCCTATTTAGGTCGTAAAATCAAAATGGACTCGAGATTACAACGTTTAAGGAAGGTTTGGTAGAGAGATGGCAAACTGATGAGTAGGAGGCATGAGAGGAAAGTCAACTTTTTTCGGAGTCATCCTAGCTCCGTTCTGACTTCACCAATAGCTTTTTCGGACCGAAAAACCGCCTAATTAGGTCGTAAAATCAAAATGGAATCAATATCTCGACGATTTAGGAAAGTTTGGTAGAGAGATGGCAAACTGATGAGTAGGAGGCATGAGAGGAAAGTCAACTTTTTTCGGAGTCATCCTAGCTCCGTTCTGACTTCACCAATAGCTTTTTCGGGCCGAAAAACCGCCTAATTAGGTCGTGAAATCGAAATGGAATCGATATCTCGTCGATTAAGGACGGTTTGGTAGAAGGATGGCAAACTGATGAGTAGGAGGCATGAGAGGAAAGTCAACTTTTTTCGGAGTCATCCTAGCTCCGTTCTGACTTCACCAATAGCTTTTTCGGACCGAAAAACCGCCTAATTAGGTCGTAAAATCAAAATGGAATCGATATCTCGACGATTTAGGAAAGTTTGGTAGAGAGATGGCAAACTGATGAGTAGGAGGCATGAGAGGAAAGTCAACTTTTCTCGGAGTCATCCTAGCTCTGTTCTGACTTCACCAATAGCTTTTTCGGGCCGAAAAACCGCCTAATTAGGTCGTGAAATCGAAATGGAATCGATATCTCGTCGATTAAGGAAGGTTTGGTAGAAGGATGGCAAACTGATGAGTAGGAGGCATGAGAGGAAAGTCAACTTTTTTCGGAGTCATCCTAGCTCCGTTCTGACTTCACCAATAGCTTTTTCGGACCGAAAAACCGCCTAATTAGGTCGTAAAATCAAAATGGAATCGATATCTCGACGATTTAGGAAAGTTTGGTAGAGAGATGGCAAACTGATGAGTAGGAGGCATGAGAGGAAAGTCAACTTTTTTCGGAGTCATCCTAGCTCCGTTCTGACTTCACCAATAGCTTTTTCGGGCCGAAAAACCGCCTAATTAGGTCGTGAAATCGAAATGGAATCGATATCTCGTCGATTAAGGAAGGTTTGGTAGAAGGATGGCAAACTGATGAGTAGGAGGCATGAGAGGAAAGTCAACTTTTTTCGGAGTCATCCTAGCTCCGTTCTGACTTCACCAATAGCTTTTTCGGACCGAAAAACCGCCTAATTAGGTCGTAAAATCAAAATGGAATCGATATCTCGACGATTTAGGAAAGTTTGGTAGAGAGATGGCAAACTGATGAGTAGGAGGCATGAGAGGAAAGTCAACTTTTTTCGGAGTCATCCTAGCTCCGTTCTGACTTCACCAATAGCTTTTTCGGACCGAAAAACCGCCTAATTAGGTCGTAAAATCAAAATGGAATCGATATCTCGACGATTTAAGAAAGTTTGGTAGAGAGATGGCAAACTGATGAGTAGGAGGCATGAGGTGAAAGTCAACTTTTTTCAGAGCCATCTTAGCTCAGTTCTGACTTCACCAATAGCTTTTTCGGCTCGAAAAACCGCCTAACTAGGTCGTAAAATCAAAATGGAATCGATATCTCGTCGATTAAGGAAGGTTTGGAATAGGGTTGGCAAACTGATGAGTAGGAGGCCTGAGATGGAAGTCAACTTTTTTCAGAGCCATCTTAGCTCTGTTCTGACTTCAACAATAGCTTTTTCGGGCCGAAAAACCGCCTACTTAGGTCGTAAAATCAAAATGGAATCGATTACTCGGCGATTGAGGAAGGTTTGGAATAGGGTTGGCAAACTGATGAGTAGGAGGCATGAGGTGGAAGTCAACTTTTTTCAGAGCCATCTTAGCTCAGTTCTGACTCCACCAATAGCTTTTTCGGACCGAAAAACCGCCGTATTAGGTCGTAAAATCAAAATGGAATCGATATCCCGACGATTAAGGAAGGTTTGGAATAGGGTTGGCAAACTGATGAGTAGGAGGCCTGAGATGGAAGTCAACTTTTTCAGAGCCATCTTAGCTCTGTTCTGACTTCAACAATAGCTTTTTCGGGCCGAAAAACCGCCTACTTAGGTCGTAAAATCAAAATGAAATCGATTACTCGGCGATTGAGGAAGGTTTGGAATAGGGTTGGCAAACTGATGAGTAGGAGGCCTGAGGTGGAAGTCAACTATTTTCAGAGCCATCTCAGCTCCGTTCTGACTTCACCAATAGCATTTTCGGCTCGAAAAACCGCCTAACTAGGTCGTAAAATCAAAATGGAATCGATATCTCGTCGATTAAGGAAGGTTTGGAATAGGGTTGGCAAACTGAAGAGTAGGAGGCATGAGGTGAAAGTCAACTTTTTTCAGAGCCATCTTAGCTCGGTTCTGACTTCACCAATAGCTTTTTCGAGCCGAAAAACTGCCTAATTAGGTCGTAAAATCAAAATGGAATCGATATCTCGTCGATTAAGGAAGGTTTGGTATAGGGTTGGCAAACTGATGAGTAGGAGGCCTGAGGTGGAAGTCAACTTTTTTTCAGAGCCATCTTAGCTCAGTTCTGACTTCACCAATAGCTTTTTCGGGCCGAAAAACCGCCTAATTATGTCGTGAAATCGAAATGGAATCGATATCTCGTCGATTAAGGAAGGTTTGGTAGAAGGATGGCAAACTGATGAGTAGGAGGCATGAGAGGAAAGTCAACTTTTTTCGGAGTCATCCTAGCTCCGTTCTGACTTCACCAATAGCTTTTTCGGACCGAAAAACCGCCTAATTAGGTCGTAAAATCAAAATGGAATCGATATCTCGACGATTTAGGAAAGTTTGGTAGAGAGATGGCAAACTGATGAGTAGGAGGCATGAGAGGAAAGTCAACTTTTTTCGGAGTCATCCTAGCTCCGTTTTGACTTCACCAATAGCTTTTTCGGACCAAAAAACCGCCTAATTAGGTCGTAAAATCAAAATGGAATCGATATCTTGACGATTTAGGAAAGTTTGGTAGAGAGATGGCAAACTGATGAGTAGGAGGCATGAGAGGAAAGTCAACTTTTTTCGGAGTCATCCTAGCTCCGTTCTGACTTCACCAATAGCTTTTTCGGACCGAAAAACCGCCTAACTAGGTCGTAAAATCAAAATGGAATCGATATCTCGACGATTTAGGAAAGTTTGGTAGAGAGATGGCAAACTGATGAGTAGGAGGCATGAGGTGAAAGTCAACTTTTTTCAGAGCCATCTTAGCTCCGTTCTGACTTCACCAATAGCTTTTTCGGCTCGAAAAACCGCCTAGCTAGGTCGTAAAATCAAAATGGAATCGATATCTCGTCGATTAAGGAAGGTTTGGAATAGGGTTGGCAAACTGATGAGTAGGAGGCCTGAGATGGAAGTCAACTTTTTTCAGAGCCATCTTAGCTCTGTTCTGACTTCAACAATAGCTTTTTTGGGCCGAAAAACCGCCTACTTAGGTCGTAAAATCAAAATGGAATCGATTACTCGGCGATTGAGGAAGGTTTGGAATAGGGTTGGCAAACTGATGAGTAGGAGGCATGAGGTGGAAGTCAACTTTTTTCAGAGCCATCTTAGCTCAGTTCTGACTCCACCAATAGCTTTTTCGGACCGAAAAACCGCCGTATTAGGTCGTAAAATCAAAATGAAATCGATATCCCGACGATTAAGGAAGGTTTGGAATAGGGTTGGCAAACTGATGAGTAGGAGGCCTGAGATGGAAGTCAACTTTTTTCAGAGCCATCTTAGCTCTGTTCTGACTTCAACAATAGCTTTTTCGGGCCGAAAAACCGCCTACTTAGGTCGTAAAATCAAAATGAAATCGATTACTCGGCGATTGAGGAAGGTTTGGAATAGGGTTGGCAAACTGATGAGTAGGAGGCCTGAGGTGGAAGTCAACTTTTTTCAGAGCCATCTCAGCTCCGTTCTGACTTCACCAATAGCTTTTTCGGCTCGAAAAACCGCCTAACTAGGTCGTAAAATCAAAATGGAATCGATATCTCGTCGATTAAGGAAGGTTTGGTATAGGGTTGGCAAACTGATGAGTAGGAGGCCTGAGATGGAAGTCAACTTTTTTCAGAGCCATCTTAGCTCCGTTCTGACTTCACCAATAGCTTTTTCGGCTCGAAAAACCGCCTAACTAGGTCGTAAAATCAAAATGGAATCGATATCTCGTCGATTAAGGAAGGTTTGGAATAGGGTTGGCAAACTGATGAGTAGGAGGCATGAGGTGAAAGTCAACTTTTTTCAGAGCCATCTTAGCTCGGTTCTGACTTCAGCAATAGCTTTTTCGAGCCGAAAAACTGCCTAATTATGTCGTGAAATCGAAATGGAATCGATATCTCGTCGATTAAGGAAGGTTTGGTAGAAGGATGGCTAACTGATGAGTAGGAGGCATGAGAGGAAAGTCAACTTTTTTCGGAGTCATCCTAGCTCCGTTCTGACTTCACCAATAGCTTTTTCGGACCGAAAAACCGCCTAATTAGGTCGTAAAATCAAAATGGAATCGATATCTCGACGATTTAGGAAAGTTTGGTAGAGAGATGGCAAACTGATGAGTAGGAGGCATGAGAGGAAAGTCAACTTTTTTCGGAGTCATCCTAGCTCCGTTCTGACTTCACCAATAGCTTTTTCGGACCGAAAAACCGCCTAATTAGGTCGTAAAATCAAAATGGAATCGATATCTCGACGATTTAGGAAAGTTTGGTAGAGAGATGGCAAACTGATGAGTAGGAGGCATGAGAGGAAAGTCAACTTTTTTCGGAGTCATCCTAGCTCCGTTCTGACTTCACCAATAGCTTTTTCGGACCGAAAAACCGCCTAATTAGGTCGTAAAATCAAAATGGATTCGATATCTCGACGATTTAGGAAAGTTTGGTAGAGAGATGGCAAACTGATGAGTAGGAGGCATGAGGTGAAAGTCAACTTTTTTCAGAGCCATCTTAGCTCAGTTCTGACTTCACCAATAGCTTTTTCGGCTCGAAAAACCGCCTAACTAGGTCGTAAAATCAAAATGGAATCGATATCTCGTCGATTAAGGAAGGTTTGGAATAGGGTTGGCAAACTGATGAGTAGGAGGACTGAGATGGAAGTCAACTTTTTTCAGAGCCATCTTAGCTCTGTTCTGACTTCAACAATAGCTTTTTCGGGCCGAAAAACCGCCTGATAAGGTCGTAAAATCAAAATGGAATCGATATCTCGTCGATTAAGGAAGGTTTGGAATAGGGTTGGCAAACTGATGAGTAGGAGGCATGAGGTGAAAGTCAACTTTTTTCAGAGCCATCTTAGCTCAGTTCTGACTCCACCAATAGCTTTTTCGGACCGAAAAACCGCCGTATTAGGTCGTAAAATCAAAATGGAATCGATATCTCGTCGATTAAGGAAGGTTTGGAATAGGGTTGGCAAACTGATGAGTAGGAGGACTGAGATGGAAGTCAACTTTTTTCAGAGCCATCTTAGCTCTGTTCTGACTTCAACAATAGCTTTTTCGGGCCGAAAAACCGCCTGATAAGGTCGTAAAATCAAAATGGAATCGATATCTCGTCGATTAAGGAAGGTTTGGAATAGGGTTGGCAAACTGATGAGTAGGAGGCATGAGGTGAAAGTCAACTTTTTTCAGAGCCATCTTAGCTCGGTTCTGACTTCACCAATAGCTTTTTCGGACCGAAAAACCGCCTAATTAGGTCGTGAAATCGAAATGGAATCGATATCCCGACGATTAAGGAAGGTTTGGTATAGGGTTGGCAAACTGATGAGTAGGAGGCCTGAGATGGAAGTCAACTTTTTTCAGAGCCATCTTAGCTCATTTCTGACTTCAACAATAGCTTTTTCGGGCCGAAAAACCGCCTACTTAGGTCGTAAAATCAAAATGGAATCGATTACTCGGCGATTGAGGAAGGTTTGGAATAGGGTTGGCAAACTGATGAGTAGGAGGCATGAGGTGAAAGTCAACTTTTTTCAGAGCCATCTTAGCTCAGTTCTGACTTCACCAATAGCTTTTTCGGGCCAAAAAACTGCCTAATAGGTCGTAAAATCAAAATGGAATCGATATCTCGTCGATTAAGGAAGGTTTGGAATAGGGTTGGCAAACTGATGAGTAGGAGGCATGAAAGGAAAGTCAACTTCTTTCAGAGCCATCTTAGCTCAGTTCTGACTTCACCAATAGCTTTTTCGGGCCGAAAAACTGCCTAATTAGGTCGTAAAATCAAAATGGAATCGATATCTCGTCGATTAAGGAAGGTTCGGAATAGGGTTGGCAAACTGATGAGTAGGAGGTCTGAGGTGGAAGTCAACTTTTTTCAGAGCCATCTTAGCTCAGTTCTGTTTCTACCAATAGCTTTTTCGGACCGAAAAACCGCCGTATTAGGTCGTAAAATCAAAATGGAATCGATATCCCGACGATTGAGGAAGGTTTGGTATAGGGTTGGCAAACTGATGAGTAGGAGGCCTGAGATGGAAGTCAACTTTTTTTAGAGCCATCTTAGCTCAGTTCTGACTTCACCAATAGCTTTTTCGGGCCGAAAAACCGCCTGATAAGGTCGTAAAATCAAAATGGAATCGATATCTCGTCGATTAAGGAAGGTTTGGAATAGGGTTGGCAAACTGATGAGTAGGAGGCCTGAGATGGAAGTCAACTTTTTTCAGAGCCATCTTAGCTCTGTTCTGACTTCAACAATAGCTTTTTCGGGCCGAAAAACCGCCTACTTAGGTCGTGAAATCAAAATGAAATCGATTACTCGGCGATTGAGGAAGGTTTGGTAGAGGGTTGACAAACTGATGAGTAGGAGGCATGAGGTGGAAGTCAACTTTTTTCAGAGCCATCTTAGCTCAGTTCTGACTCCACCAATAGCTTTTTCGGGCCGAAAAACCGCCTAATTAGGTCGTAAAATCAAAATGGAATCGATATCTCGACGATTAAGGAAGGTTTGGTAGAGGGTTGACAAACTGATGAGTAGGAGGTCTGAGGTGAAAGTCAACTTTTTTCAGAGCCATCTTAGCTCCGTCCTGACTTCACCAATAGCTTTTTCGGGCCGAAAAACCGCCTAATTAGGTCGTAAAATCAAAATGGAATCGATATCTCGACGATTAAGGAAGGTTTGGTAGAGGGTTGACAAACTGATGAGTAGGAGGCATGAGGTGGAAGTCAACTTTTTCCAGAGCCATCTTAGCTCAGTTCTGACTTCACCAATAGCTTTTTCGGGCCGAAAAACCGCCTGATAAGGTCGTAAAATCAAAATGGAATCGATATCTCGTCGATTAAGGAAGGTTTGGAATAGGGTTGGCAAACTGATGAGTAGGAGGCCTGAGATGGAAGTCAACTTTTTTCAGAGCCATCTTAGCTCTGTTCTGACTTCAACAATAGCTTTTTCGGGCCGAAAAACCGCCTACTTAGGTCGTAAAATCAAAATGAAATCGATTACTCGGCGATTGAGGAAGGTTTGGTAGAGGGTTGACAAACTGATGAGTAGGAGGCATGAGGTGGAAGTCAACTTTTTTCAGAGCCATCTTAGCTCAGTTCTGACTCCACCAATAGCTTTTTCGGGCCGAAAAACCGCCTAATTAGGTCGTAAAATCAAAATGGAATCGATATCTCGACGATTAAGGAAGGTTTGGTAGAGGGTTGACAAACTGATGAGTAGGAGGTCTGAGGTGAAAGTCAACTTTTTTCAGAGCCATCTTAGCTCCGTCCTGACTTCACCAATAGCTTTTTCGGGCCGAAAAACCGCCTAATTAGGTCGTAAAATCAAAATGGAATCGATATCTCGACGATTAAAGAAGGTTTGGTAGAGGGTTGACAAACTGATGAGTAGGAGGCATGAGGTGGAAGTCAACTTTTTCCAGAGCCATCTTAGCTCAGTTCCGACTTCACCAATAGCTTTTTAGGGCCGAAAAACCGCCTAATTAGGTCGTAAAATCAAAATGTAATCGATATCTCGACGATTAAGGAAGGTTTGGTAGAGGGTTGACAAACTGATGAGTAGGAGGTCTGAGGTGAAAGTCAACTTTTTTCAGAGCCATCTTAGCTCCGTTCTGACTTCACCAATAGCTTTTTCGGGCCGAAAAACCGCCTAATTAGGTCGGTAAATCAAAATGTAATCGATATCTCGACGATTAAGGAAGGTTTGGTAGAGGGTTGACAAACTGATGAGTAGGAGGCATGAGGTGGAAGTCAACTTTTTTCAGAGCCATCTTAGCTTAGTTCTGACTTCACCAATAGCTTTTTCGGGCCGAAAAACCGCCTAATTAGGTCGTAAAATCAAAATGGAATCGATATCTCGACGATTAAGGAAGGTTTGGTAGAGGGTTGACAAACTGATGAGTAGGAGGTCTGAGGTGAAAGTCAACTTTTTTCAGAGCCATCTTAGCTCCGTCCTGACTTCACCAATAGCTCTTTCGGGCCGAAAAACCGCCTAATTAGGTCGTAAAATCAAAATGGAATCGATATCTCGACGATTAAGGAAGGTTTGGTAGAGGGATGGCAAACTGATGAGTAGGAGGCCTGAGGTGAAAGTCAACTCTTTTCAGAGCCATCTTAGCTCAGTTCTGACTTCACCAATAGCTTTTTCGGGCCGAAAAACCGCCTAGTTAGGTCGTAAAATCAAAATGGAATCGATATCTCGTCGATTTAGGAAAGTTCGGTAGAGAGATGGCAAACTGATGAGTAGGAGGCATGAGATGAATGTCAACTTTGTTCAGAGCCATCTTAGCTCAGTTCTGACTTCACCAATAGCTTTTTCGGGCCGAAAAACCGCCTAATAAGGTCGCAGAATCGAAATTGAAGGGGTATTTGGACGTTTACGGAATTCACTGAGAGAGATTGTCAAATTGAAGAGATCTGATCCGTTCTCACCAAAACGTTCTATTGGTCAAAAAGCCGCCTAAATAAGTCGTAGAATCATAATCTGAGCTCCATCTGAGTGACTAGAAGAGTTTCCCCAGGATGAATATCGATAAATAACTTACCTATTAGCGAATTTATTCCAATATTTACGCGTTCGCTACATCGTCTGAATTTGTACTTTTTCGATGTTCGCAAAGATTTCTAATAGGAACCATGAGCAGTGAGCACTTCCTATGAGACTCTGCCCCCTTGTCTCGATGTTTTCCTTTTCCCGGCATCGTGCCGTTTCATAAAGAAAACGAAGAGCAAACAACAAGCGAAAACGAGAGACAATTTCGACATTTGTAAAAAGCTATATAAAGGATGGGAAACTATAAAAGTCTTTGCCTAAAATTAGTACGGCTCGCGAGGCCCTCACAAAGGGGACAAATTGTTCGCAGTTTTATTCTTTTGTTGCCCTATATCTCTATGAAAATAATTAGAGAGTGAGCGAAGGCAGGGGGGGGGGGTCAGGCCTTTACGTCTCCTTTGTCGGGACGCACCCCCAAAAATAAGATTTGATAATCGACTCTGTTCCAGAAGACACTTTTCAGCGTCGAAGAGTGAAACACACAGTTTTCACGCAGTGGCGTTTTTTTTCTGAATTCATCAATAGAGGCTCTTTATACAAGGTGTTTCCGTAATTGGAGTGATAAATGAAGTGGGCAATAGAAGAGGATTTTGTAGAGATAACTTTTTGTTTACCGCTGACCAGAGGTTAATGACCGAATCCGAAAGTCCTTTCGGTCGAGTTAAACGCTCCGGAAGTATCAACAAGCCCGACAGATTGAAATTCGGGTCAATACACGCCAATACATTTCGGGGAATCAAACTATGCTTCGAACAGGTCGTAACTGCGAAGTTCAAAGAGGAATTCAGTACTCCCACTAGTAGTAGTAGAAGTGCTTGTGTTTGTGGCTTTTATGAGATGAAAAAGCGTCATTTCAATTGTGCTAGACTCTGCATAGACATGGGTGACGATATTTTTGAAAACATGTTGTGAACTCAAATCATGTGTCTTCATTTATCACTCTGAAGCGAAATATGTCAACTGGTGAAGTTTACGGAATACGAATAAACTGGAAACAGTGCGACAGTGAAACCAATCGCAGCAGGCAGTTGTTTGTGCTATGGACTGACAAATCAAACCAGTGCCTCTAAATAGATTGTAAGGACATGAAATAGATTCTGAAAGGTTCAGTGTATGTTTCGGATCTGAACAGGACTGGTGAAATTTAAGATTTGCAGATCATTGCAATTTGAGTAGCATAACTTAATCAGCGTTACTATAATAATTATGACTTCGTATATTCAGATGAAGAAAAGTTTTTTTATACAACTGTTGAACTGAACACGTATACTTATAGGAATGAGCGGCAAAACCGAATCTGTTCATAGAATTTGATCCTCAAATTCATATTTCGAAGGAGTGATCTTTCTCACTTATTTATTTTCTTTCCATTGTCTTTCAAAGTTACCGTGTGGATATAATATGAGCCTGCACAAAAACAGTACCTCGTGCATTTTGTATACGGGGCGATCTGAGTAGGATGAATCAGTTGAAACTTTCGAAATAATGCAGGACACTCGGTACAAAACCTTCTGTCTGCAATATTCCGGATCCAGCTCTTTTATACGACCAAAATCAAGGTAGAATTCGAAACGGTCGAGATGGCTGATATCAAATCATCCCTGGACATTGCTGAATCAGTGTTCCGAGGAGGCATAAAGGCAATTTCCCGGACTATTCCGGTGGTCGAGCGGCATAAAGCCCCGAAGCAGCCAAACAGTCGACTGCTGGACATTTGAGGATCGACGATAAAACGGTTTCATGGCCATCTTAGACGGTCTTTTAGAGGTCGCTGAGGTGCTATAATAAGAGGAAATCTGAAAAAAATGCCGTTATCGTATGTAGCGTAATCTAGGATATTGTGTGGACTAGTATTCATTAATGATATATCTATTATTACTCAAGTTTTATGTAAAATTTGATGACCCGGTGAACTTCGTACCATCTGAAATTGATAAACCTGAACTCAAATTCTCGCTAAGCTAAAACACATTCGAATGAATTTGTGAGAAACCAAATCTACTCTCAAGACCAAAGATATGATATTGAATATTCTCTACTAGATCGAGCTTAAAGAGAGAGAGGAATTGAAACTACCATGAGAAACGCATAGGACACAACGATAAGAAATCAGTTGACTGCTGCCATTGATTGGTATTTTCATACGAATCGTGTTGATTGTAAAATTATTCACTCGAATCTAGCTGATTAGCGAACTTTAACTTCTTGTTCGAATATTGAAAACTGGTAAAAACTAAGACTAGAGTAGGCCCTGGTTTAGGGCATCAAGTCAAGAGAGGATTTCAAAACTTTTTCAAGGAACAGGAAACAAAAAACAGGTACCTAATGTGCTTAGCGTTAGTGCTAAGTATAATAAGGGTTAACAAATATCGTACAGGAAATAGAACATTTCTTGGAATTCGTACTGGGACACGAGCCATAAAATTTGCACTTTGGATATCATCCCACAATTTGTGGTATGTATTCATGACGATAAAAACGACAGTTATGATAATGTCTACAACAATAGGACTAATCCGTGAATCCACAATCCTCGATTTTTTACAACATCTCACTCGACCCAAATACAACAATAAATCCCCCCCTGAGTGTCCATAAATTATCTGTTTATGGCCTCATAGGCCAAAGACTGGCTATTTTATGATGGGCCATTGTTACCTATAAAAATACCTATCGCTCCCAAAGTTGTTTTCGATTACGAGATGGTAGCAAGAAAATCGAGTGCAAAACATATATGATTTATGCTATTATACAGTGTGTTGCATTTAATATGGGCACATCCAGGCTTGTTCAACATAATTAATTGGAATTCAGGCGATTTCGACTTTCGACATTTTGCTTCGCGTGAAACAAAGTTAGTCATTACAAAAACTATCCATGGACAATATAAAGCGAATGAGCAAAATGTCCACCTTCTTAAAGAATACACGATTGTAATCGGTCTGTCATTGATTTTGGTTGTGGTGACCTTTGAGACGCCACTTGAAGTAACGATTTCAATCTAGTCAGGGCTAAATAAGTGCCTCATTGCTTAAAATAACTGTACCAAATTCCATCCAAATCGGTTTAAGCATATTCATGATATTCCATGAATAACTTTTTTTTATAAATGAAAGCAACTCCGGTCATATGATCCTAGAAAGTTTGTATCTCAAAACGACTCAACGAATCACCTTCTGAAGTTTCGTACCGTAGTTATGAAACACCTTGATATCATATCCACTCATGTTGTACAATCTACTATTATTTACCTGTATAACGTGTCAAAACGAACATGGTGCATAAATAACAATTCAACACCGAGTACCGAAATTTATGACAAAATTCTCTTATTTTTAGTATTGTCATGGAAACAAAGAGTTTGAAACTTTGCCTCACTAAAGCTTGTTTGGTCAAGTTGAAATGCGATCGACTTTTAGAGGAAAATCGAGAGTATCAGAGAAACTGCTGCAAAGTTCAGCTCACTTTTAAATTCACTCTTCCCAGAGCCTTACATTTGTTCGATCTTAGTGCTGGATTTCTCATTGATTTATTATTTGCGTTGAGTATAGTTTAGTCGAGTGACAAAATATTTTTGGTCATCAGACTCACTCAAGATCCCAACTTAAAAATCAACTTCTGATTGTTTTTTAGTCAGTACCAATTGCGACATAAGCCTATCTGAGGACCTAGTTGTCTAGCAACTAATGCAAAATGAAAAGGGTTACGATGTACTACATTCAGAAATTGTACAGACAGTCGTAGAAAAAAAAATTGTATCGGTGGATGATCAACGTTTTGGAAACAGTCCCTATCCCGAAATTCACAATTATCGTTCTATATGTTACATAGTGTGAGCTTCGGTTTTTATCACTCTCCCTGACAGATTAACCGGATCCACCACTGCATATGAGATCTGTTATCGCCCCGAAATTGTTTCGTCATCCACTCACGTAAGATACGCATAAAAATAATAGGTATAAATATTATTTATTGCCTCGAGATAATGTTTATACGGGTCCGATGGTAAATGTGTTTACGGCGGCCGTTTTTTTTTTGTTATCTACCCCCGTCCTCGAAAAAATGTAGCTATTATTATTTCACCTCCACCGACGCAGGTCAAAGCTGCCACTAAGGCCTTATCGGACTCAGTTCGGTCCACCAAGACCACTAAATCAACCTCCGGGCTCCGGCCAGATGAGATATAAGAGGAGATCTGCGATGGCGGACGAACAGGGAGTCCTTGAATGATATTCCTCTCGAAGATTACCGGGATTATAATGAAAATGAACACTACTTTTGATGGCTAGAACTGGAATCCAGATAATTAGAATAACAGGATACTATATAAACTATAGGAAAGTTGATATCTTGTACATTTCTCTTGTGTCAATTAGACTTACTCAAATATAACTCAACAAAAAGAAACCAATATCTGATGAAATATTTAATTAGGTCTCCGGGGTGAGTTACTTCTCGTTACCTTAGCTTTCCCGCTGTGAATTACTCAGAGATATCAATCGGCATTCAAGTGTGTTCAGGAAAGTGGTCTCCAAACCTATGTTTCTATCATCATCATATCATCATAGAGTTCTTGTAGTCTTTCTAGCACAAAAAAAGAATCATGATGTTCCATTTGGATTATCGAAAATCCTGCAGAATAACTTTCACGAGTTTTTATTTGTACAAACTCCTGATTCACACTTTCAACAACAAAAACAGTCTCATGCAAAATAAAAACTATTAAACTCGCAAAAAAACGAATTTAGACTAGAACTAGCCGCATACTCCAATTATAGAAAATCCCCGAAATATGCAGGAGCCGATTTCTTCAATGTATTACCTCATGAATTGAAAAACCAATCAAACTTGTTCAGATTCAAGTCTAAACTGAAATCTTTTCTACTCCCGAATGTATTTTATGATATAAAAGAATTCACGATGTCTTCGTTGTCAGCGTCCTATTGACGATTTCAATTCTATTGGATAGTTTCATATTTTAGGGACATCATTGATTTATAGATCTTATTTTAGCAATAAGCAGAATGTTACTGTGTATTCTGACTTATCAATGCAATGTTAATTGATGTCTGATCAATAAACTTCCATCTATCTATCTATCTATGAGTCCAAGTAATTTGACAGTCAAGCTTATATCTGCCTTGATCACTTCTGATCTCATTGATGCCACTGTCGATCATCCAATCTCAAATCCAACGGATTGAGGTGTGGTAATTTAGTTGGCCAATGAAGAAATCTCGATAGTTTTCAACTCCGACTTCCGAAACAACTTTTTGGATGGATCAATTTTCGTTCAGCAATGAAAATATCCTTGGGAAACCTTGTGGACCTAACGACCGGCATGCATTCTACTAATTCTATTTGTTGGAATTATTCCTACACTCAACTCCAAGCTAATACGAGTAATGCGAAGTCTTCTGGTGAAAGAACAAGCTGTTTTCTCCCGAGCAAAAATTTGTTTCTCTTAATCCGGCCTAATGAAATAATGTCGGGGTTAGGAGGGAGAGATTAAGAACGTAATTAGTAACGCAAAAATGACTAATTCCGAGAGACAATGGTTGTTTGCAATTATGCACACTTTTAATGGTAACTCTTGTTCGGGCCGGCTCTGGGAGAAACGTTCATTTGAATAAAGATGGCGCAATAATCTCGATTAAAAATGCCGCGTCGAAACAATGGCGCCTCGAGACTTCGGCTGCCAGAGGAATTGATAATTAATGTGATGTTTATAATCGCCGAATTGGAGAATTAAAAACGTACCTAAGTCGGAACGGGGCGCTAATTACGACAAAAGAATAACGGAGCGGGAAACAAAAGAAGAATCATTTGTCTAAGTCGCATGGGGGGGTAGAAGGATAAAGCTGTACTTATCTGACCTCTCGTGGAGGAAACGATTATGAAAAGTTTCGATATCTTTGCCATATGGATAAGAAAGTGTCACTTTCACCCACAGAAAGAAAAATCACATTTTACTTTGTTAGCTCAAAGTAGAAAAGTACTATGGACCTTCTTTGAGATTCACCAGGCTGTGATCTTCAAATATATATGAGTTCAGAGTGTGGGCTTAGTAGTTATATCGAAATACTTTATCCTAGAACTTCATCATGGAGGCTTCTATCAGACTCAGGCGCGAAGTTTCCAGATCTCCTAACATGAGAGAAAACATTTTTCCTAAGAGTCTTGGAGGTTTCAGATCTGAATGATCCATGGAACAATCGAGTCTGACAAAATGGCATCTCTGGAGCTGAAGCAAGGCCATTTTCTGGTCAGCAGGAACCAGTTTTTCGTCCAAAACATGCCGAGTTCATCGAAGTTCTTCTTTGATTGCGAAATACTTTTGGGTTTCGAACTATGAATGCAGTATATGTGCAAGTATAGTGTGAAACTCGCACGGAATGTTCATTTTCAATAAACTATACCGTGGGTCTTCTCGACAAAGCTGAAAACTCGTCTTTCCCATTGACAAGATATTGCTGTCGAGAGCCGAACCGGCGCGTATTTTTATTTTCATTTCAATCACGTACTCCGACGATTTTCATTACCGTATCAGCATTTATTCAAACATGTGAAGGTGGAATATCTGAATAACGAGCTACACAAAGTCAAACACAGACGTAATTGGTAATGGGGGGCGGCGAACGAATATCATAAGCGAAATCGTGCGGTTTTTGGCGGCGACGTTGTCAGGTCGACTCAGAAATCCGTATACACCAAGTGAACGTATTCTTTCGGAGTTCCGATTTTATGAGATTGTTACTCGACAGTGGTGATGATTGGAAATTTCAGATGGAACACCCGTTCTTGATAAAAATTATACATTACGGTTATCTCAAAATGATGATTTAATTCCTTTTTCAGGTATATACAGGGACTCAGAAATATTCGGTTGCTGTGAAGCGAGCTGTGAAGTGATTACCGAAAAAAAATATCACGAAGTGTCTCGAGACTGGGAGCAGGATAAGGTGAGTTTTTGAGTACAAATTGATTCCGAATTCATAATATTACTGTGTCCATACATTACTGAATAAATTCAAAACTGCGCCAGCATTTTTGAATAAGGACAATCCACCTTCTTATGGAGATGAATATCTTCACGAACAAAAATTGATGTGTTAGGAAGTGGGATCATATCTGAACTTGGTACTGGTCTCATTGTTCGACCATCTACAATGCGTACAAATAACAACATAGAATATTTTTAGACAGGTCGATTATCAAATATTTGTTGTTTATCTGATTTATCAATCAATAGACGATTCCGAAAATTCATCATATTCATATTAGCTGGGAGCTGGGAATTCTCAAAATCATCATTTTGAAATTAGTATCATATTACGAAATACGACTAGATATCGACCCAACTGACTATGATCAGGAAATGATAATTTCTTTCCATACTTCATATGTCAAACAATAAACTTGTATTCTATCGTCCTCTCTCTCTCTAATGACACACCGACGCGTACGACGTGGCAACGTGGCCGAAACCCGCCACCGTGTAATTGTCCCGGCAGTCAAATCACCCCCTGCAGTCGAACGCGCCCCTCCCCAGGTGACTGCTCGATCCCGATTCCCGAGTTTAATTTACCTGTGTAATGAGCTGGATGCGGATCTCCCGCAGCCCGTCCTGGTGGACCCTGTTCTTTGTTTTATGCCCGACAGACAGGACCGCATCCAGATCACGACACCCATTGGTTGACTTGATACGAAGAACTAAAGTGGCTTTCATTTCTCACCCTGAAGCTGATGCTTCGGAAGGGAAAAGACGCATCAAGATGATTTCGAACCACTTTGGCAGATCTTGTCAAGCTCGAATTGGACTCAGAAAGTCGTCAGATAGGAAGACAGGATCAGATATCTTACATGGAAGCACAAATTTCTTGCATCATCTCTTGGAGATCATCGTGGGAGAGGAATGAGCAACAATGATTACCTTGTTACTTCCACAAAACGAGTTCCATAGAAGAAGAGCTGATACAAATTATGGAAATAACCACCACTCCAAGCCTAATTTCAAAAGAGAGTTATGATGACTTGTCTAATCAGATCCATCTCATCTTCTAAATAAATCACTGCCTAGAACTCATATTGGAAACAAAAAATAATGAAATAAACTTTTGTTTCATTACTCGTCCTCTATCACTGTCTCTATTGACTGTCAATATTTTTGTAAGTTAGTATGAAATATTGGGTCACAGTCAATCACTAATGATAGAAATTGGCCTGATCCAACCATGAGAACTCAAGGTATGCTTTGGAGAGACAGCTCAGTTCGAGTGAATTCAAAACTTGTCTGAGACTACTTGGAAGCCCTGCGAAAATTTGATAGAATAGACTGACATTAGCCTGGGTACCAGCATGAACAGGTTGTTCAAGATGTTCCACGAAAATCAAAGGATTTCCTATCTGCTAGGATGTGAGGTAATGGGTATCATTGGATGATAATGATGCCAATCTTTTCGTTCCTCATTCCTCGAAAGGAATATGTTCACCTCGGCTCAGAAATTATTCGCTACAGCTCTGCGGTCATGCCCATTACTTCGACGGCATTCACCGCTCAGCTATTCTTTAATTTGAATGACGAAATAGAGTTTGTAAAGGATTCCCTGTTCAGTCGTCGCACAGTCAGTTTTAGGCTCGATTTCGGGCACGAGAGTTGATTGCTGATTGTCTTCGGAATGCTGCCACCTCAAATAATTGAGGAAGCAGATTGGGGAAGAGGGATTTGTTATTTATTCAAGAAGCCGAACACTGGGATGATTTCGTGGGGTTTTCAGTCGTATAAATGGTTTTCTATGGCATAACATTAAGTGCCACGGTGTATTTATTTTGTGGGGTTGACAATAATTTCGAAATATTCACGGCAGTTCCGATTGGTACATTCAACTCTGGAGCAGGCCGTATTGATACGGAAAGTATTAATGGAGTATTAGTAAACGAATCGAACAGTAAACATGAAATAATCAGACGTAGAGATAGTTGAAATAACGAAAAACAATTATATTGTGGAATTAAATTTGAATGTGACAAGATATATACGAATCGGGGTCAATGGAGCGATATTCAACAAAGATATTAGAAATTTCAGAGTTCTGAATTTCCGAACTGCATAAAAGAGTTATTATGAATCAAGAAAAACTTTTCGAAAGTATGCCCACGTAGGAAAGATGCTTATGTGCATATCGTGGCACTGTTTACGATGTTCGTAGTTACCAAAGTGAACAGAATACTGACGAAAGGACAACTCTCACTCACGTCATCTACCTTTACCGCACTCCTCAGACCCCTCGGGGACCATTCGGTACCCAGAGACATAGATGTAACATACCATCTGCGACATATCAGCAATGACGAGTTCACAGGAGAAGTTTGCATGATTTAGTGAGAGTCGTGAAGAAAAGAGATACATAATGACGTTTTGAGACTATTTGGGAATACAATGATATTCGTTGATCGGCACTGTCGACGCTGACGAGCCGCCACTGGTGAGATAGGTACAAAATTCATCACGAATCACGTGTGGACGACGAAACCCGAACCGATCGAAAAAACAAAGAAGGTCCGGAATAAATTGCGGACGACTTTATGAGGCACCTTCCTCGAGGAAAACCATAAGCTTGCGATAACAGTAACCGCAGGACGATCCTCGGGGAACCGGCAGACCTGGAGCGAAGGTCGTTTCGGCGAGAACAAGAGATAACCGAGGTGCTGCCAGCTCAGTATCTGCCAATAATTGGCGAAGGAAGGCGAAAGTTATAAAACGAGGACCTCAGAAACGAGAGACTGGTGGGAAGATGGTCGGCAGACCTAACTGGACTCTGATGTCTTTGTTTCATCAACGGGTTTCTCAGAGGAAAACTGTGAGAATTTCTCTTTGCCTCTGCAAAGATTCCCACTGAATATGGGAAGCTCACGTGCTTGAATTCAAATTGAAATTGAATTCGATGAAGGCAACGGTCTTATTGTGTCAAGCAGGTGGAACTGGTTTCCCCAAATTCCCAACTGGAACTGAGGTTAATGACAATATTCCTTCTATCTTCAGATATCCAAAAGAATTGGAGAATGGTGCGATTGAAATCATTCACCAATCATCATATCAAAAACGAATTTGGCGTCTTTCTATTTTTTCCATCAAGAGCATTAATTTAACCACTGTGACTGTGACTGTGACTGATAACAGAATTCGTAGATTATATCTACCAGCCAGGGTTTCAGTGTCCAGACACTGAAGCCTTTTGACTCTTGTTTCCAGTCGACTTAGCTGGACAGGTTCTTCACCTTCCTAAGATTTGACAGCCTTGGTGATAGACAAGGCGTACAAATATTTGCAGTTGGAATGAATAATTCCTAAAGTACTCGGCGAAACCGTTTATTATTGATTGATAGAAGCACACTGGAGATATGGAATAGACTTTTCGGGCATTTGTGTTGAATTCATGATGAGAAAGAAGTCTGTGTGCATCAACGTTCAAATTAGGTCACGAAGGGTGGATTTCCGGACCCATGTTGATATCAACTTTTCCATATTCCTGTCCGGAGAATCAGCTTGTTAGATATCCTGCTGCAAAGTATATTTCATTGTGCTTTTATTGTTTGTCTAAAATGGACTGGAAACTTCTTCGAGACGCTCTCTGTGAACCCTAAAGAGGCGCAATAAAATGTGGATACGACTTTTCCGAAAAACACTGCCCTCGTCGCAGTCGGCTCGTGTTCGGGGGCGGCTGAGGTGGCCAAAACTCCGAAACAATAACCGCCGACCTGACCGCGACGACATAAAAAGCGGGTGGCCTCACTGCCGAGGCCCGCCCCATTTGCATACCGCCTCTCGAGGAGCGGTGTCTTGCCGGCGAACACGAAAAAGGTGTTGCTGCGTTCTCGACGCGGGAATTAATGAAGCCAGTCCACGTAGCCGACGAAATAATCCACTTTTCCGGCGATTCGCCCTACCTCATCGAGGTTCCTTGACTGGCTCAGCTATCCGGCTCCTGATTACTCCTTTTTTGTACTCGTGAAGTAAATATTAAGGTGCGAATCGATATTTTCATCGAAAGTTTGGATTATTCGCTGGAAACGACATTTTTACAACTCGGCGACCTCGTATTTATCAACAAGGCCATGTACGTGCTAGTCTCTTCACTTGGAACTTGATACTCACTACTCACCACTCACTACTCCCAAAACTTATTTATAACAATCGAATAATAATTGATCTGTTACCTTTAGTTAGTCAGCAAAGACGGAAATTATCCTGGGTACGAGCATAAAGAGGTTTCAAGGCCAAGTAAGGCCAGAACTGTTTTGCTGTATAGCAAAAATTATACGAAGAACAGGCACCAAAGCATAGATGCCAAAGAAATTCCAAGAATGACGAAATAGCTCTCCAGGAATGGCCAGGACAGACTGAAGAGTTCATCAGAAACCACTTGCCAACATTCACAGACACTTAGCCACAAAATGGGAGTACAATTAGTTTGCTTTCTGATAGGGCATAGAAGACCAACAAACTGATTAGAAGGTATCGCAGTGTAGGAGTTTATAGCACGCAAGCCCCAATCCAATTTCGAATGCTGGTCATCATTTAGCCTTCAAAAATGAGTCTTTTGATTTCCAGGATTCAGTGGCCGGGGCCAATGATTTTGAACCTGCGCTCTGTCCTCCTGACTCAAGACAGTTCAAACCGTACGTGATTCCTAAATATTCTGTTTCATGCATCAGCAGATGAATGAACGTAATCAAACTTACTTTTCGGTGTGTCTTTGCAGGCAGCTTCGCGCCTTCATCTCTACATCCCTATGAGATCATCGACAGTTAGGGAAGAAGAGATCGGGCCAAATCCTCTGTGTATACAAGTGCGTATTGACCGCGGCTCAAGAAGGACAACTTCTCCATCTAATCTCCCCACAAATCTCTCATCGCCAATTCCAAGGCAAACATGACTTTACGGAGAGAAAATGTCCCAACCCAATTACCCTCGACGACACGACTCTCCGCGGCCTACTAGAAAGTGAGATAAATCACAGATAAAAGAAACGTTTAATCCGGCGACAGTTAATCATCTCGGCCGCTGTTCGTTTGTTTTGGTCGAAAATGGTAATAAATGAAGTGTCGTTATTTTCCTTGGGTATTGTCGACTGATAAGGACGACGTACTCTGGGGATACCGCGCGGTGGACCCGGAGAGTTCAAGAACGCGTCAAGATCTCTGCAAAAAGGCCTCCTTGGGGTACGCTGTGAGGAATGTTGTCGAGATAGGTGTCAGAAGAGATATGAAGAGGAAAAAAATTGGAGGAGAAATATCGATGGAGGGCGTACGAGATATATCTGGTGACGTGAAATGAGGATGTCTGGATTGTGTATCAAGTATGGGATGATGTATCATGGGATGATAATATTGTGATAATAGTGAAGTTTCCAATCGATCCAAGAGGAAGTAGAATGTTGGGGGTGAATAAAAGTAAGAGAACAATCGTCTAGTATTACAGGTAGACAAACTAAACGAGCTCATTCTAGCTATCCCTTCAGTGTCGGGCTCCAGACCTGTCCAACTTTGCTGTACGAAGCATCATTCTTCGATAGGAACGTCGAATTTCTTTCTCTCCTGATGCTCACGACCTCCAGATATTCAAGAAAAAATACAATACTTTTCGTGGTGACAAAAGATGGAGAAAGTTACGTTGGAACTAACAACTTCGCTGGAGAATCTCACTTTAATTTTAAAAGATTGGGCAAGAAGTGGGCTTCTCAGAAAGAATGGAAAATTGATTTCTGCATCATGATAGATCTCTGAAAGTGCCAAAAAATATGACTACACAATTGATAATTAAAACTGTGATATATTTGTCCCTAAATTATTGATCATCGTGTGTCTGTATGTATTGCTGTAAGAAATAGCAGAGTTATCTTTATATTGGCCTATACATTGATGAGTGGAGGAAACACTGTGAGTCAATAATTTCTAAACTCAAGTCTGTTAGAATAGAATAGAATAGAATAGAATAGAATAGAATTTTATTCAACTAGGTTACATAATATAATGTAATGTAAAATAAAAAGTAACGTAAATAGTGTACAATCTGTAAAACAACAAAAAAAAAGAAAAAAAAAACGACAAAACATCAACAACGACATCAATAAACTCAGACACAAAAAATTTGTATAATCATATAAATATATTAACCTTTTAAATCAAATGGAAGTAGTGAGATGTTTATTAGTACAAAAATGAGTTCTGAATTCATCGACAGAATATCTATCTATCAATCTATCAATTCAAACACATGAGATCAGTTTTGACGGAAAAAGAATTGATAATGCTATATTATGCACAGGCCGAATCTCGACTGAGATACGGAATATGCTCCTGGGGGTCATCCACTTGTTTTAATGATGTGATCATCTCGCAGAAAAAATTAGAAAAAATCCTATTCATGTTCTTGCATCTCACTAAGAAAATAAAGTATTATTATTATTTTAATTATCATCATTATTTCTTTCGAATGGGTTTTTTGTGGTGTTCATCATTTTGACTGTTTTTGAACATGTTGACGTTTTCAAGACGAGTCAGAGATCGTATGGAAAATAAAACAGTTTACCTGGCATACCAGTTCAATAATTTCACCCAAACATTTTCTAAATATCTCCCGGGATAGTATAAAAATCTTGGAAAGAACTTGTGAAGGATTCAAATTCGATAGATGGGTGAAATTTTTAATATTTGTGATAACTGTTTTGCTGTACGGCAACACGACTGAAAGGTATTAGTTCGAGGCATGAGAATATAAACAGAATAGAGTGGCTTTTTGCTATAATATTCCATGAATCAGATGCCTTCATTATAACCATGAATCGTAAGTCGAAATGGAAATACAGCTGATGTTTTTATGATACAAGTTGACATTGGCTTCTAATTGGCAAGATTGGGTAACCATTTCGAGATGATTGGAATAGTCTGAAAAATATCGAACATTATTTCAATCACATCATCTCTGCTGTCTGTCGAATCGGAGTCATCGGGTAATGTCAAGCGGGTCAGAAAATTTACAATTTCCTGTTCGTCGGGACTGCCGCTGTCAGAGGGAGGCTGCGAGGGGGTGAAGTAGCAACCCGGCGATGGCCTTTTGGGAATTGCCGTTTCTCTAGACGTTCAATTTATTTGCATAAATAATCAGACGGCATGCAAATCGGTTAGGTCGCAGCATTAATTACCTCCCTGTGTATATTATCTTGGGGTCGAAATGTGCCGAGGAAATGCAGCTGGCGAGCGTACAAACCGCTATTTTCAATCGGGAAAGGGTGGCTGGCTAGGTATGGGAGCATTTTGAACAAACATTTTGGACAAACATTTCTATCCAGAATCGAACTTTTCCAATTTCGCATCGATTATGGTAACTTTCTCATCGAGTTGCAAGCGTTTTCGTCTTGACCGTCCGTCATCTGAATTCGCGAATTCTGAACACTGGAAAAAATCACTCACAAGGATGTGTTTCCGCATATAAATCAAGAATCATTTTGTTACTTTATTTTTCAGCTTCTTGTGGGATTTTCTCTCCTCGTTTCTAATAATAGGGTAGAAGTTATTAAAAATTATTTCAATATATTTGTAGTATGGACAGATTTTGTGATCTACCCCAAAATTAAACCTTCAGATACCTAAAGAGAAATTCTCTATCTGTCAGTGACACCTTGTTTATGAAAAATTTGGAAATACAAAAATATTCAATGAGAATCAAACCAAATTGTCACTTTTCAGTGTCAAAACCGACAACATATTGAGAAAATTTTGCGAAGTAAAAAATATTTTAATTGTGTTGAGAACGGGAGCAGATTCGTTCCCGAAACGTCCACCAAGATAAGTAGAGGTTTTATTCTTATTAAATATATTTGTATTTCCAAATTTTCCGAAAACAAGGTATCACTGACAAATAGAGAATTTCTCTTTTAGGTATCTAAAGGTTTAATTTCAAGCGCTGTGACATTTTGGGACAGATCACAAAATCTGTCCTTACTACAAATATATTGAAATGATTTTTTATAACTCCTCTATTTTTCAGAAACGAGAAGAGAAAATCCCACAAGAAGCTGGAAAATGAATGTACCACCTCCTCGAAAAACTTACAGACAGTATTTGTTACTTTAAGATCTGTTACTTGATTGAATATTTCATAAGTCACACCAGCTAGCAAAATTAAAAAGATCGTAACGTAGCATTTCGTTATGATTCGAGTGGATAACTTTGAACATCTTCAAAATGACAGGTATTGAACAGTATTGGATCTTGAGTGCAAAGGAGAACTTTACCAAAACCTTCAAGTTATATATGGACTTGAGTATGGGCTACACATACATTACGATTACCTATCCAGATCCTTTAGGATCTTTCTCACGAAATCAGTGCGGACATAGACCCAGGCTCTGATTTTATCCAGATCCCCATATTCCCTTCGAAAAGGGAAGCGAGTAAATAGGCTGTTGGAGACAGATTAACACAACCCAATCAGCAGACATCAAACAAAGAAAACATAGTTTGTATACACATGTCCGTCTACGTCCGGCGAACATTGGAAAGAGTAGTCGCATTATCAGTTCTTTGTTACCGATCCCCATGACATCAACAATTTTTCATACGTACTCGCTCTGCTGGAAACTCGCTGTCTTACCCTCTAATGCACTTCCTTCCACTCCGTCATATCTATATGCAGAGCAATTTAAAATTCACAACCCATTACGACTTTATTGTTAACAAAGCCTATAAAAAACTAGGGTTTATTATACGCAATTCCAGAAACTTTGAAAGTATCAGCACGCTAATCAAACTCTATAATGCCCTAGTGAGGCCTCACCTCGAATACGCATCGATAATTTGGTCACCCATGGCCTGCTGCCATATGGACCGTATTGAACGTATTCAAAAGAAATTTCTTCGCCGTTTATATGTTAAAGAAAACAACATCTACCCCTACCTTGTTTCTTATCAAAGCATGCTGGATTCATATAAATTTCAAAAACTTTGTGATAGAAGGAAACAACAATCTGTGATTTTCGTATACTATATAATTAATAACATCAAATACCACAAATGTGCATTAATCAATTCTATAAAACTAACTGTTCCAAAAATTAAGCTTAGACCTAAATGTGATAAACTATTTAGCATTAAGTACCCATTAGATAGCCCTCTAAGCCAAATGTTAGCGCTATGTAATGATCTCTTCAAGGACAAGGATGTTGACTTCTTCAATACAAATGTGAAAGCACTGAAGAAACTAACAATGTAACTGTGTTATTTGTAACTGTGATTTTGTTTTTATTTCTTGATATTTCTAAATATTTCCATACTGTGTGCTAGATTTAAGGTATTTTTGTAATGTCTTGCATTATAATTACTCTACAGTGTTTTGTGAGACTTTAAATAAATAAATAAATAAATAAATCTATGCATTCGAAGGCCATTAATAACACAATTGAATATTTCCTCTCCTCCGTCCCGTCTTCATCGGTCCACCCACGTCAATCTCCTGGAGAGATGAGTGCAATTGGGCCACAATGCATTTCGAGAGGGGGGGCATCGAGAGGAATATCAACACACGACCCATAGCGGAGTGCGAAGTGGATGAAATTCGCAGGAGCGAATCAGACTTTGAGACAGTGCACTGTGGGTGCAAAACAACAAATAATGGGGAAGACGAAGGGATGTGGGATTTCTTCCAATCACCTCAGTCAATTAGCGGCAGAATATTTACAACTGGTACAATTTCATTTTTCAGCTTTTAATGGGATTTTCTCTCCTCGTTTCTAAAAAATAGAGTAGAAGTTATTAAAAATTATTGCAATATATTTGTAGTAAGGACAGATTTAGGATCTGCCCCAAAATGTCACTGCGCTTGAAATTAAACCTTTAGATACCTAAAAGAGAAATTCTCTATTGGTCAGTGACACCTTGTTTTTGAAAAAATTTGGAAATACAAATATATTTAATAAGAATAAAACCTCTACTTATTTTGGTGGACGTTTCGGGAACGAATCTGCTCCCGTTCTCAACAAAATTGAAATATTGTTCTCTTCGTAAACTTTTTTCAATGTTTCCGATTTTGACACTGAAAAGTGACAATTTGGCAGACGGAGGAATTCTGGTTACAAGGTGTTTTCATTAATTGATATCGAATTTTCCATTTTCATATTCAAGTTTCAGAAGTGGATGCCAAGTTCTATCTATATCAACTGAACAAGAAGCAATATTATTGTCTCCGTTCAGGAGAATGCAAGCAGACTCTTTGATTTTCCGTTTTTGGTTGTTGTCTTCTTTTCCTATGATCTTAATATTACTCCAATCGGCCATATGTTGTCCATTCTCAGTAAGGATATGCTCAGCTAATTTTGATTTGTCAGTATATCTTCTCTTTATATTGTTCTTATGCTCTTTCATCCTTACTGATAGAGGCCTGCTGGTTTCATCGGTATAATATTTTCCCCGACACATGGTATACTGTAAATACAATTTTTTGATGATTGTTCTTCATTTTTCGGTTTTGTATGAGTCAAAATCGATCTCATTGTATTTTCAGTCTTGAACACTGTTTTCACTCGAAACTTGTCACCAACACGTTTAATTTTTTCTGATATTCCGGGAATGTATGGGATTACATTTGTTATCAGTGTTGGTTGTCTTTGTGTTTGTTGTATATTCTGTCTGTTCTCAATTTGGTGTATTGTTTTATCAATGAAATGTTTTGGATAAGTGTTGAGTTGTAGAACATCTTTTATATGGTTCATTTCGGTATTGAAAATTTGGTGGTTCGATGATATGGATTTGGCTCTATCATGAAGTGATTTGATTATTCCTTTCTTTATACTTGTATGATGATTTGATTGAAAATTGAGGTATCTGTCGGTGTGTGTATTTTTACGATATACACTTGTTATCAAAATGTTATCTGATTTTTTAATGAGGACATCTAAAAATGGTAATTGATTATTACATTCGATTTCTGAAGTGAATTTGATTGTGGATTCGATTATAATTTAGGAAATTATCTAGTTCCATACGGTTATGTGGCCAAATAATGAAAATATCATCCACATATCTCCACAAAGTCTTTGGTTGTTTACTGAATTTTTTTCACAATATTCTCTTCAAAATCAATATGGTACAATTTGTTATATGCTGAGCAGGATATTTATTTCTCGGAGGAATGTCACTATATTGTCTGTTCAATTCACGAAGATTCACTGGGAATTCTGTTATTGAGTCTTTCCGCTGCAAAAAGAAGACACTCCACTAAAATGTGTTTTATGGTTGATGGCACTTCACATGCATTGGACCATGGTTGAGAAGCTGGTTTGATCTCCTTCTCACAAGATTGATGTAGCATGAACATTACCCCGATGTTGTTTTCACCCAAGTTCTACATAGTTTCGAATTCCATTATGAATTGAATTCTTCGAAAATATCTATGCTTGTTTCCCTTCCATCAGTTCGTCACTAACAAACCGACTAATGTAATATATGTTCCATGTAAAACGATAAATATTCGTAGTGTTGTCCCAGCACTCTGCGACAAACCCGAAAGACTGTGTTGACACAGCCCGCTTTGATTAACCGCCGAAATCGAAAACGTAAGGGTTAATTCCACTTTCACTTAATTCCACAAGCGTTTGTGAATTTAAAACAATATGAATTCGCCCCATGCGTTCGCATAGGCGTAGGCAAATGCAACGAAGACAAGACAAAATCTTCATCAACAAGTACAATAGCTATAATAATATAAAAGTCTTTTATGGAAATATTGAATTTTGCGGCAGTTTTCAAAAATGTAATTATCATCATTATGTATCATTATTATTAGAAATACGTGCACGACTATGTCAACGTTCTGAAAATATATCAATTGAAGTGGTGACCCACTGTTATAGTGTGAAAAAATGCAAAATAGTAAGTATCTAGTACACGGAAAAAAATGGGTCAGTCGTAACAGCAAAATTATTTCAGTTGATGGAGTTCTGTTGCTGCCACTGGATATTCCAGTGTGATGAACAACTGGATCGTTTTGATGACCAATCGCTGTTTGTAGCGATAACTAAAAGATATAGCAACTAACTCCTTTTGATACTCAGTGATCTCAACCTGACTAATAGTCGTGAATACTCATATCGAATGATGAGCTAGACAAGAAGAAAACAGTGTTAGAAACAAGAAATTTTCGTATCTGAGACAAAATAGTTCTGCCACAGTTTATAGCTTTGCTGCATCACGCTAAACACCACGTGATATCAGCAAACAAATAGTAAGCTTCGTGAACAGATCTCATCTAATTGTTGTCATATTGTCTAGAAAAATGGGAAGTGTAGGTACAATGAAACAAAAAGGAAAAACCGTTGTGTTGTGTCCATATGGAGTGTATCTGACCTTTCTGCTTGATTTTTGTAAATATAGCTGAATAGACATAATACATTATGGTTGTCTCACGCGCATCAAAGTTGTGCATGATCATTTTATCATCACAAACTGTTAGAAGGATAATTGTTATTACTCCTCTTAAACATATGGAAAATTTCTTGGCTATGTAAGTAAATAAGTGTGAAACATTTAAGGGGGTGATTGCTCATCGAAAAAAAGATAGGATCTTTCATATGAAGAAACTTCATTGGAGCATCCCATGTTAAGATACAGCCCCTTGAAGGGGGTACATAAAATTTGTTTGACAATTTTTTTCACAAGCACTAAAGAAGTTACAGTATTGGAATAAACTTGTCATTTTCTACTACCAAAAAGACACTTAGCCAGTAATTTATTTGGTTAACCCCAACGTTACGGGGTGGAAAACGCAATCCCAAAAATTTATTTATCTGCTCCAATGAAGTTTGTTCATATGAAAGATCCTATCTTTTTTTTCGATGAGGAATCAGCCCCTCGAATGTTTTACACTTATTTATTTACACCCAGTATATCCAAACCCATAACATCAAAAACCGAAAATCTTTTTAATATTGTTTCATGACTAATGAATACCTAATAACTTCAATGATACCCAATGATCATTATTATTCACGAAAAATACTCGCGGCAACACTGCTTGCATTGAGATGATATGTGATCCTGATGGGGAATGGGAATGTGTTTGGGATTCGATCATCGGTCATCGGTCGTCACAGGCAATACAACAGGTTCGTTCAGCCATTGAGTAGGGTCCATTTTGCTCAAGTTCCGTGACTTTTTAGTAGGTTACTTACTGATTCCCATGGATGATAATATGGAGGACCTACTGCAATCTTGGGGGTTAGAAGAATTAGTGGAGTTATGTAAAGGTAAGTGAACGTATTTCTTTGTGTTCGTCTCTCCGCGATACTGCGTTGAATATTAGCCACGTGTATCTATAGTTCTCCATATAGTTCACCAAAAGACAAGCATTTGTTTCATATCATAGGCGTATTTTATTGATGTAATGAATATCACATCAATGACGTATTGAAATCATGATATTTCATCATGATTAGGTATATGCCAAAAACTTCTAGGTTAACAGCCCACAGAACCTCATGTGCAATGATTCAATTAAAGTCACAGTCTGTCACAGTGGAAATGCCTATAGCAGGCCGATCTGTGTTGAGACTGAGACTGAACTTAATATCACTGAATTTCCCAATCATATCTGCTACAGTTTTGTTGTGCTAGTGCGCATTGAGAAACGGACAGACTTGCGTGTTGCGTGTTGGGCGAGGTGAATTTTACCGATCATGGAATATACAGGATGTAACATAAATATTTGAATGACGTATTCCTGAGACAATTTTGAGAAAAAAAGAATTTGTGTCCGGAAATGTTAGAAGTACCAGGTATACTGCGTAGAAAGTGTGATGATAATAAATGCAGTTGCAAAAAATTTATGACGTAGCAAATCATGTTTCGGAAAATTTCAACAATCGAGAACAAATCATTTTTCGATAAATTCTATAAGAAAAAGTTGTTCATTTTGACGAGATCGACCATATTCTCAGTTCTTGTAATGTTCACAGCAATTTCACTTAGCCCCCTAGGAGCCAAGTAACGTGCATCGACATAGAAAATTTTAAAGATCTCAAAAACGATCACCTCCAGCATTTTTGAGGAAGTATACCTTTTTTACTTGAAAAACGTGTGAGAATAAGGTTTTTTCATTGGAACTGCCGAAAGTGTACTGTTAAAAAAGAAGTTACGGGGGGAAGGGCGACGGACTTTTGGTCCTTACTGTATATATATTGCTGAACTTTATTACCGACGTTACTTCGCTGAAGATGGGTAGAAATCGAAAATCTTGAAATAAACGAGGAGAGAAAAAAATCGAGAAATGAACATACCACCAACTTGATTAAACTACACATAGTTTTGACCCAGGTTTTGACGTTATAAATCCACTGTCAACATAGTTGATAATTATTAATTCATTGGAGAAATTTAAAATGAATTCATATTCGATCAAAACTGACAACCTTCATTATTATTCCTAAACGTAGCAATCAGGGAACTTAATTTTTTTTGTTTAATTGATAGAGTCCAGTCGCTAGTGAAACCTCAACTGGAACATCTCCATATTCACTCATTGAGCTGAATGAAACATCGGAAATAGAAGAGGAAACAAACGCATTGGGTAAGCACTTCATATTATACATACTCAAATATCTTGATATATTTGCTAGCTCAGTACCTATAACATCATGATGAACGATTAACTGGGCAATGAATTCAAACTGAGTAACTACATTGTTGTATATCTTCTGACAATGGCGATATTCTTGGAGAAAATTATTGATTCTATCCGTCTTCTAGATTATGATGTAGATACTTTTGTTGATGAACCAGGCCCAGCCAGAAAAAAACCAAAAATTGCAAATGAGTCATTTATGTTCATTGAAAAGTTGTTGAAATCATCCATCAAAGGACAGTACGTTTTAGCATATTATGAGAGGAATGGAATCTTCAATAAGGAAGCGAGACAGAAACTGGTTGAAATACTGGTAGATGATCTATTGAATGAAGATATTTGCAGGAGGTGAGTTGAATCATTTCAAAATATGAAAAAAATATTGGCATCATGAACACGGTAGAATTTATACTTTCTATATTTTGAAAACACATTAAGTACATTATTTCAAAGTAAAATCTGAATATCTTGGGCTGTCAACGTTGTGGTCACTTCAGTCACAGATTTTATCTGCAAATATAAATATTGTTCATGATAGGAATGTCTATATTCTGAATTTTCATTTCATGTTTATCATAGGTACATCAAATGAAACATATGAAAACAAGGAAGATATTATCAAATGGTTGGAGAATAGTGTGAGTCCTTGGTCAACCATTCTCAAATACTGGGACCAAACTTTCCATTTTAGAAGACAATTACTTATTAAAAATTGTGAAATTCATGATTATTTCAAACATTTTCCTGCACTATCTGTCGATAATTGATTTGAACTGGTTAGTTATTACAAATTTTTCACATCATCTTTCATAATGCATGAAAATATTTCAGCTTGAACAAGATTTCCTGAAATAACATGAAGATAAAGAACTGGATCTTTTTGCGAATTATGATAAAATTACTGGAGCCTTCGGAAAATTCCTCAAAAATAGAAAAGATAAAGGATTGAGGCTGAAAATTGAAGAATATTTATTTGAAGAATCGCCAGGTAAGCCATATTGTCATTGACAAAAGCAAGAAGTTGAAAACTCTTGAAGGAAGTGTACACCACGATGATCAATATATGATCGTATTCAAGCAATTTTGATAAAAAAAATGAAAATAATTTCAGAAATATGATTCAACCTTCGGATAATTCAGTCAATAGTGACAAGTGGTCTGAATAAAAATCCAACATAACCAGCAGATAATAAAAAATGATAAACTACTTGGGCGTACACCAGTCTCAATGAGTTGTCCACCTCTGTAAACCAACCTCCACAAGTTATATACCTGACAATGTGAGATGAGGTTGCGCATAGCATGGTTACGCATAGCAAAGTTACCTGTTTAACTCAATTTTTTTGAGTATCTGTAAATGGAATGAACTATTTTTTTCAATATTGGCACATTTTGATGAACATCCTTTGTTCTTATAACTGAAGAAAAAGAATTAGTTATATTTATATATTCATTATATTCATTATATTATATTCATTATTATTGTATTGTAGTTTTAATGTATTTATTCGTTTTGATAATTTTGTAATTAACTTTCCTTAAGTTTTTAAAAAACAATTATACAAAATATCTCTGGAACAAATAAAAATTAGACTTGAGTATATTAACTTAGTTGGTTCATTTCAGCTTCCTTGTCAAGTCCATGAAATATTTCCATCTCCCCCTGGACCACCCTGTATGATGAATAGTGTTGTGCTCTAAATTCCTAGCTTGGAATCATGAGATAATCAAGTGATGAACACTGATTACAGTTCGTACCGAGTACTAAAATTATCGAGCATTGAGTCATGAGATCATCTAGTAACGAATACTGATCACAATTCATATCGATCACTGAATATTTAGCAATGAACCACGAGGCCAGTCGGAGATGGATAGTAATTGTGATTAGTACGATGCACTGAATATGCAGTTTTGGATCAGGAGAGTATTCAGTGATGAATAATAAAATTATCAGTATTTGATACTGAACATACCAGTGATGACAACTGGCTTGTGCATGTAGCTAATTCGCGTACAGTGACTATCACCTAATTGTAACAGTAATGACTACTGAATACACAAGTGATAGTTACTCAGCTAGTATTGGTAAACTAATTTGCAGTGTTCACTGAATATTCAGCTGTCTGTATAGCAACAGAACTTTTTTGCTACAAACACTGAATTTTAGTGCTTAGTGCAAACTATTTTTTTCCGTGTATGGATATAATTCGATTGTGATTTCAAAATCCAACACTGGTAATTGGGCTCAGCTTGATAATAATATTAAAGTAATATCATGATTCTACAGATGAAATACTCACTAGAGGTCAGATGATTTCCGGATTTAATTTGACCTCGTATGATATTCGGTAAGAAAATTCCATACCAAATGTGTTTCCAACAACATCAATTTTCGTCTTTATCAAGTTCTTGCAAAACAGAATTGGAGATCAGCAATTAATTAAAATAACAGGGTCTGGTAGCAGTCACTCCATAAAACCATATCTGCAAATTGACTCGGGCCATCATCAGGATATAATTGACGCAATGAGGTCTACTTCAAGTTCTGCAAAGACAGTCCAAGAATCTCTAAATCAAGAGCAAGCAACTTCGAATCAACCTGCCATAGTATACAATAATTGCGTTTTTAATATAAACATCAATCATAATGGTCCATGAATTTAGAAAACATTTAAGCTTTTTGTTGAAATTATTCAAAATTATTATGTGTGGAAACAAATAAAAATTAGATTGTCAGAAAAAAAATATAAACGTCAAAAAAATTTCCACTATAATTCTCTGAAGGGTAAAAATTTCCGATGAAATTCATCCGTTGCTATGGTGATCTGACAGAAATACACGTTCTGATTGGTTAAAAATCACATGTGTGTAATTTTCAATGAAATATGGAATTTTGAATCTTCAGCTTTGACGAAACATATTTTTTATAGGCACGCATTTATAATTTTCAGATACCTTGAATCGGTATGTCAATTAACTTTCTATGAATAAAAATTCAGTGAATTTTGTAGATGAGAGAATAATTTGACTTGAATTTCATATTTATGAAGAAACTTCTTGTGTTCAATGTAACTAGGCAATAAGTTTCAGAGTTTCAGTCCATGGAAGTGCATGAATCTTTGCGTGTGAGATTTCAATACAAACTGATATGGATTTTGTCATTTATCACCTTCATTTTTCTTCTCCTCCTGTATGTTTCCCTTGAATCAGTTTTCTTTTACGCCAATGTCGGTAGCTGATATTATATTTGCCCGAACTCCATCCCGTTGATTATGAATATATTAAGAGATCTGGTGTGTACATAGTCGGAATTCTTGACGGCAGGATATGTTTACTTTATTATCGCGAGTGTGGAGGAGCATCAATTCTCGATACGAACGCAAACACGAAATGTAGTAGGCGCGTTTAATTGTGAAAGCGCACCTCCGACGAGCTTTCAATTTCATCGAATCGGCTGTTTATCTTCGCTAGTGCCGTTCTTGATTCGCATTGTTATGTTTCGCACCCTGTTTGCTTTCGATGAGGCTCTTCGCGAATATTGGAAAGCTATCCGCTACCGGAGGGATGCTGCAGACCTGTCAGTACCATCACCAACGGTACACCACATACTCATTCCTGGAGGCTTCGCGATTGTACATCGGTGGTAATGATCCATATAGTCGAACTCTCTTTTAGATCATAAACTTGTGATTCGAAATATGATACAAACTGCTTTTCTTTATGTCAAACTATCCAATCCAATGTCCTCCTCCTTTCTCCGCTTAATAATTTTGTTATTCCGTGAGCTTCAAATCTATCCTATTCCTTCAGTCTTGCCACTTGTTTGCCTTGATAAATTATTTATCCTCCTCAGAATGTTTCCCATCCCGATTTGATTATATCCTGATTTTACCTCAGCATTCTTGGTACTTGTCTCTTCTATTTCATCAAGTTTCTTTCTTGGAATGTTTGAAACCGGTGTGCCTATCAATTCCTGTGTAGACCCATTCGAATTGTTGATTGTGAACTTCAAAAGAAACATGATTCTATATCTGTATGATTTCGCGACTATTCAAACTTGTACTCAAAGTTGTAAACTCTTCTCTACTCGATTATGTCGAATTTCAATATCTGACCAAGTCTGCTCAAGATCGACCCTAGATGGCATCACCTCGATCTCGAAAATTTTCTTAGAAACTTTGGAAAACATGATTTAAATTTGAAATTCATCACGAATGCAGAAATTGAACCGTTCGCTATTCACAGCTTGTTAGTTAGAGCGGATTTGACTTTGACAGGATGGACGATCGTATCGCCATCTATACTCGAGCGGTGCGGATTTCGTAAGGTTGTTTGACAGGTCTACATCTTTTGGAAAGGAACAATTCAAGAGATTGATTCCAATCCATTATTTCGACACCGTGACGAATCGAATTATGACATTTCATAATATGGCCCTGTTGTGAGTATTTCACTTTATTCTATCGCTGAAAATCAAAGGCGACTCGAAGAGCCCTCGTAATTCAATCTTACCCTCCTTTTGCTCGCAACACCGTCTAGGGACTCACCTGAAACAAAGAAGAAGAAAGGTTGTTTAATCAAGTGTTCGGCAATACTAACGAATGATTGTGAGTGCATTTATTGGTGGTGGTGAGTCGTGATAATGGCACGGGGATGAAGTGACTGGAAGGGTTACGCTGTGGTGGAAAGTATGATAGGGGTACATTCTTGCTTTTCCCCCTAAACGTATTACTAGGCAGATTCAAAGAAAACAGTATCATTGCAGGAAACTTTTGTTATATTTCATCATGTACTACCAGAAAGAAACATTCGACCTCCATTTGATGTTTCCTTTCGAAAATTCTACAATATTTTCCCCATATTGATCCCCTGGTATTAAATTGTTTGAGTTTTCTCAGTGTAACGACTTCAGACTGAACAACAGTTTGATTACGATCCACTATCCATCATGAAGATGATGATACCTACTCAAACCTCGTAATTTATAGCGTGATTGTTCTGTTTTTTCCCTCGGTGTTTTTTGAAAGCCACTTTTTAGTTCATCAGGGATTTGGTCGATTTCCAGATAGTAATGGCTGCTTTTATTCTGACGAAGTATTTGGTAATCATTCATTCAAATTCTCTTGATGGATAGATGTTCAGACAGAACTGCTTTCGTGGACCAAAACAACATGGCGATGAACGAACGAAACGTTGATTTTGTCGCACTACAAAAATAATTCGAGAACTCTAAGAACGGTCATTTCTACAAATAATTCATAGTGTTTGTTTATTTATGCACATAAGTGTGTACTAAATTAATTCAATGACATTTTTATGGTCACCAACCTCTTGAACGCAATTAAAAATTTGATACGAAACTGAACACGGTGTTGCTCATTGTGGTATTTACAAGTATGATGTAATTCCCATTCGGTGAGAGCAAATTTGACCTTTTTTTTTAGTTCAGAAGTTGAGATATTCCGTAGTCTTTGTTAAGAAGTGCTTACAGTCTATTCGAGAAGTAGATAGAGTAATAAATCGATCTCAAAAAGGCGAATCTGTCTCAAAAACCTTACCGATTGGATGCAATGAATGTTCAAAAAAGGATTTTAATAATATATATCTATTTTGAATGCCATCAGGTAGATATTGCAGACCTTCAAGTCTTTATCTTCAGGAAATACTTAATTGATATTCTGTCCATAATGATTTCACTGACAGTTCTTTCAGAAGTCTAATAGTAGGAGTCGAAAACCGACAAAAAAGACTGATGTACCAAATATCTGTTTGAACATCGTAGTCTTATACAATCTGTTGCGAGGCGTGTATTCACCCAATTATAATCCATCAGGGTTATTGATACTTCGTTGCGTTTGATTAGCCCTTTCAGATATCAGGTCGTTAACCTCTGGTCAGTGGTAAACAAAAGTTATAGGATAGAAATGCACTTTGTAAGAACCAACAAATGGCGTGATTATTCTCTTCGGTTGAATAGCTAATTGGATGAACAGAATTGGAGTGAGTTGTATATCAAAACCTTGAAGATCGAGCTATAAGAAGAGTGATTACTGCAGTACAGCAATCGTCCAGCGATTTCAATATACTATTATGTTTATGATCTCTCCGCGGAGCATCCTCCAACCTATATAATACGCAAAAAGGGCACAGACCGATGGAGAATGTATCGGGGCAAATGGGGAAAGGGGGTGAAAACGGCCTTGCGGTCACCGTATCACGGTCCGGGTCCCGGTCTCCACTTAATGATTCCTCCCGGTGCCAGAAAATTAACGAGGGTTAAGAGCGATTCAATTGTACCGACTTAACAGGTGTGGCTGGTCGGGGATAGAACGGAATTGATAAAGATGGCGACGAAGATTTTCGTGGATCAACAGAGTCCAGGTATTGGCAACCTTAGACGAACTTTTCAGTTTTGCCAGGACAGTTAGAGTCGTTCCTCTTTCAGAGCATGTAAAAACCTCCACGAATGGACAAAAACCTCCTTTTCCTCTTCTTTTACATACTCATGGTAGTGAGTCACAGAACCAGAACCAGGACGAGAACTCAAACACACAGAATGCAAAATAGCCAGATAACATAACAAAATGAGAACATTTTCCTAGGTGGATGTTTTACGAGGTTCTACGATGGCAAAATAACTTGAGATTGGCAAGATGTTGAACGCCCAAACCTCAACCAACTTGAGATGAACTTCTATGTATGCCAATGGATTATTTTTTTCAGTGTAATGTTCGATTATGCTTGCCATATTGCGAGGAAAACCCGGGGCACAACTCGCGGAAAACATCGCATTTTCATGCAAATTTCCATCCTTACATTTGCCCCCTGTTTTCTCGGACGGATGCAAAGACGGTGTGTAGTCACCGCACACATAATAGGGGTTTTTATGAGTTTTCCAGCTTCTTGTTTCGCTGCTGTGTCTGGCGCTCATTATCGCTCGGATTATTGCATCTAAATATCGCAGACAATTCGTTTAGCTCCCGTTTGGGGGCCTCGACATTTCTCGAAATTCGGCGCTGATGAAAATTTGACGACGTTTATGTTTATGATTTCCATTAGTTCTGAAATGGCCCGAGAAGCCAAAAAGTTCATCAAATTCACACGATCTTCGATCTATTCAACCTCAGCTACGATGGCTCGAGTTTATATTTTGCCCTCTGAGGTGATATTGGAATCTTCTCGAGGTCAACGTATTCTTTTCGTAGCATCACAATATTTATGTATTCCAACCTTTACATTTGAGATTCAGGAGATTTATTTTCTTTTTAACCCAAACTGTATAATCCACCACTTCTGAATATGATATGATGAAGAAATTCAGTGGACATAAACAACAAATGAAATATTACTGTTCATCTGAACTCAACGTTGACTGGGAACTGGAAAGATTACTAGCCATATAACCTGCCATTATCTACTCCTTGACAAGGCGTGGAAGGAAAAAATAACGCAGAAGAACAAATCTTGGTAATTTTCATGAAATGTCAATGATCCTCAGAAGTGTACCAAATCAAAATCTCGACTCGACTCTTGCAGTTCCCAACGAAAGATAAATTGTATGTGATTAGTTTCAGCGAGTGAATCTTAATCCAATTTTGCGGCCACTTCTTCCAATAATACGTTAGAGAAGAGGCGAGCTCAGGATGGGACAATAAGACTGGGATACGTGCCGGGAATGGGAAAAGGGCCTGCAGCAGGAATTGTAACGATGCAAACTAGCTACACGCATCTGCAAATGAGTAAACTTTATTCAACCTTTCTCGAGTCTCTTTAACGATCTCGGATGTTTCTTGATGAATTTAGAGCGCTTTCGTCAAGATATCTTACTTGCTCGATGTTAGGTTTAATCTGAACGAATACGAAATTTGGGCCTACTTCTACAAAACAAGGTTTTTTTACCTTGCTAAATCCTCGTCTTGAAGATTTCTTTCTCATCTTTTGACAACACGAACTCTAGAGATGTCATCGAGTTCGTGAGTATCACTGACCATGCGATATGATCTGAGAGATCCAGCTCATCTTTGGAAGCTCAATTTCGAACATGTGAACAATATTTTTCAGCTCTTCATGGGATTTTCTCTCCTCGTTTCTCAAAAATAGAGTAGAAGTTATTGAACATTATTGCAATATATTTGTAGTAAGGACAGATTTGGGATCTGCCCCAAAATGTCACTGTACCACTTCCTCGAAGAACTTACAGACAGTATGTGAACAATACTCCAGAACAGGTCGAATTTTCGCTTTGAAGATCATGAGGACCTGCTTGGGTTTGAAGTACCTCACAGGATCCTCCCATGAAAGAGGTGGTGATACCAAGCATGGATATTGCAGACCTCATGGGAACAGTGGTCCTCACATCATCGTATTGGGCATTGTGTGATCTGCCTTCCTGTTGGTGAAGATACAAGCTTGAGTTTTTTTGCTGCATTGAATTCAACTAGATTTTCAGATCCCTTCAGATCCTCCTTTATAGTATCGACTTGTCTACGTCTTGCACTTCTGGTCTCAGGCTCTAGAGGAGGTATGAGTCCTGATTCAACTTTTTATATGATTATGAGAAATGTTACGTAGTTGAAAACATTTTCCAAGAGTCTCGTTATCACGATACATACATAATCTATAGTATTTCTACTCTTGCGTATGTGAGACGGTTGTTACCTTTTTCATTTCTCTATTCTTCTATTCTTCTATTTCTTCTATTTCTTCTATTTTTACTGTCGTTGCTTGTTGGACACGTGCCAATACCATCTTATCTCGCATTCTATTATTTTTTCTCCTCCAATGGCTCTACCTTTGATATTTCCCTGTACTTTGTTATGCTTTTTACTAGATTGTTCGATTGATATCCATGCTTCTGATACAGAAGTAAGTATTGGGGTGACAAGTTTCTACTGGAAATGCTATATTCATTCGGTTCTGTGAAATCTTCCCCTGACTAAAATTTGTTCCTACATTCCACCATCCGTTTTGATGCGTCAATTTGTATTTCTCTGGCAAAATACAGTTAATGAGTTTCAATGTCACGGTGGCGCTTATGAATCACCTGTTATCGAGAAATATGAAAGTTGAAAGAATCGCCCTCTTCAATGATATGATGAGGAAATAGACTATGATCGTTCTTGGGAGGAAATGATCGGATTGACCTATAGAAATCCAATCTCGTGATTCCGGTCGGCGAGGACAAATTCGGGCCATCGAAACGGCAAGAAAAAAATACACGACGATAATGAATCACGTCGTCGACGCAGAGAGAAAAAAAATAAATTTCCCCGTGTGCCCATTCATTATCTCCAAACATATTGCCGAAAAACTCACATAAACAGCAATAATGGAATTGACCCTTGACGTGGACAGCAGTTGAAAGAATAACGGCCTTAACGAGGGTTGAAAGGTGTCTTCTCTCCTTTCTTCCCGAAAAATATCAGCTGAACAGTAGCGCCCGTATCGAGAAGGGTGGGAAAACAACGATCTTTTGATTTTAGAGCCACGGGTGAGAGAGAATTGGCAACAGTGTTCGGCTGTCCCCAAAACGCTCAACTGATGTTGTATAAACATTCTCGACTGAACATTCAACGTTTCCGGTACAAATATTCTCCGTCGCTGGTGTGTAGCAAGTTGAAGTACAAATTCAAGAAAAACTGTCTCAATTTTGAAATTACCTAAAGATGAAAGATTGCAAGAGAGGCAATGACTGCAATGCCTTGAAAAACGATTGACAATGGATTTTTTTATGAGCAATTAATTTTTTTTAGCAGATATCATAGATGTTATATATTTTCTGAGCCATCAATTAAATGAATGTTCTGAGATCACCTCAGTGGATGAAAATTGCAAGTTTCTCGAGAACGAATCCTGATATTGAACACTGAAGATGAGAAAATGCCGAGAAACCCGAAACCGAATTCTAACTTTTTGCTCATATAGAAGGTCATTGGAAAAATTCATTCCAGACTGAATAGTGAATAAAAACTGTTCGTTTTTTTGTTTTGTCCATGAGTGTATTAAGAAATATCCCACTGTTATTTTCGTCACAATCCAGCAGATAAAAAAGCTGATTCGATCCCGATTCCGAGCATATAACCCGACACTTTACCGCACTTGAACGCTTACTTACGATTCTCGGAGAGATTTTACCATGCTAACGCTCCTTCTAGATGTAAAATGCGAATTGAACGACCTTATTAAAGTAGGAGATTGTAATGACCTCCGATTTTCACACATTTCCTCACGAGAAGAGTGCCATGGAATTACAATCGGATCTCGCATATCTGTTCGTGTGTCTGTATGCATTTACCAATATAAGAACGATTCAGAGCGCAATTTCATTCAACCGTGTGTCCGATCGAGATCCCAAGAAAAGTCATGCTGAATTTTCATGAATACTCCTATCTCCTGGAATGTATTGCCTCATTTCATTGACACCCTGTACACGGACATAAACGGATGAGAGTAGAAGCTTTCAAGTCGAATCGATACAAGATGTCCTGCTATCTCTCAGCCGTATATCTTAGCCTGCAAGGACACTGCTAGTTGCTGTTGCTACGTGCTGGTCGCTGTGATTTACAACCCTAGCAGAAAACAAGCAAAACAGGTATAAATAAATTGGGGAGCATTCATGCACTACACCCTGATCGCATGGGCGCACATTGTTGGTCATCGCGAATGATCTGTGATCGAAGAATGTATTTTTTTTTTGATATCGTACTTTGATACAGATACGAGTTCATCACAAATAGAAAAGTCACATACATAGAAATATTCTGTCAATATCAACTAATGCTTTGAATATCTGATAGATGTATTAATTTAGACAAGTGATACCTTATCGAATTTTGAAAACTTTCTATATAAAGTGTGGCCCAATGAAAACAAAACAAGGTATGCATTTCACTGGGAGATCAAGGAACTGACATTGAAATAAATGATTCTTTATGTAATGTTGGATGGGACAGGATTTAAAAAAAAAACACACATGAGGCACTTCTTAGATGAACATCGTTCAAACTACAAAATGAGAAATATTGATGAAAGGGCAAAAAGCGTTACTCGGTCCATCACTAGTCGATTATTTTCATAAACGTGTTTTCTCGTGAACCACTGCATTGAATTCCAAAAACAAGGAAGCGTTGGTAAGAGATTTCGATTACCTTCGAAATTATGTATCACTTGACCCCTTATCCCAGCATTTGAGATTCAAGGGTTGGAGCTCATTCCTCCGAGGGGTTTGAAGAGAAAAAGTTGGAAACATGCGCAAAATATTTTCCCCTCGAAATAAAAATCGACCAGTTCGAGCGTTTCTTTTTCTGAGAATGATAACTATGTCAAATCGGCATTGTTTCGTTTTCATTGGGCCACCCAGTATAATATATAATATAGGTAATTATGACATTCTCTGAGGCCTCTGACATGATTATCAAGCTTTCGTCTCGAATAGTCTTTATCAAATTTTTTATTTCGGTCAGGAAAACTTTCTTATGAAGACTCTTTGCTGATAATAATATAGTATTTTCAATGAATTCTATGTCAAATTATCTAAAAGTATCATGAGGTTCTATTATAAATCAAAAGTTTTCAGAACGTATCCAAACAATTAATTCTCAGTGATATCAAAAATATGAATCAGTAAGATAGATAACCAGAAAAAAATAAATCTCCGGATATAATCTATAATGAAGTCATTTTATTGATTATCCTTTGAATTTTGATGCGATGAAACCCAATTTCACTTGGAAACTTTGTGAATGAAGTTCTGTGATACGCCTATGATTTATTTACGAGCAAACAAGAAGTCAATCTGCTAGAAAAACGTCCCTACATATCTGCACATACTTCTTCCGACCTCTTTGAATTATTATGACGGCATCACAGATATTTTTATCAGAAGCTCATGCATATAATTTCATTGTCTGCATACGCTTGTTTACGGAAAAATCGCTAAGGATGCATTCGTTTCCATATATTTTCTCTATCGTTGTACTGGTACATATTCGATGATATTCAAATGCGGTAGGAAAATGAAAAAAAAAAGGTTCCAGGCTGGGGTTCATGTAACACTCTGTATGCGGTAAATAACAATCACTTATGGCATCATGTCGGAAAATTCACCGTGCTGTGGAGACAGACGAAAATCAGGTTATATGGGATAATACTTGAACCATGGAAGGTCGAGAGTCTCAAGTGTTTCAAAAGGAGCATAAAATAACTGATATCGGCGAGATATTGATCACAGAATCATCTGTTCTGAAAATCAACTCACATGTTTTATTTTCGAATTTAAATTACAGTACTGAAGCATTCGGAAGGTGTCGAAGATGCTTTGCTCAAAACGTATCGAATTCTACCGATTTATTATATTAACACCAGGTTTTTTCAGCTTTTTATGGGATTTTCTCTCCTCGGTTCTGAAAAATAAAGTAAAAGAAAATTATTCCAATATATTTGTGGTAAGGACAGATTTTGTGATCTGCCCCAAAATGTCACTGTGCTTGAAATCAAACCTCTAGAAACCTAAAAGAGAAATTCTCTACTTGTCAGGGACACCTTGTTTTTTTGAAAAATTTGGATATATAAATATTTAATAAGAATAAAACTTCTACTTATCTCAGTGGACGTTTCGGGAACGAATCTGCTCCCGTTCTCAACACAATTAAAATATTTTTCTCTTCGCAAATTTTTTTTAATATGTTGTCGGTTTTGACTCTGAAAAGTGACGGTTTGGTGGACGGAGGAATTCTGGTTACAAGGTGTTTTTTTCATCAATTGATATCCAATTTTTCATTTTCATATTCAGTTTTCAGAAGTGGGTGCCAAGTTCGAACTATATCAACTGAACAAAAAGTAATATTATTGTTTCCGTTTAGGAGAATGCAAGCAGACTCTTTGATTTTTCGTTTTCGGTGGTTGTCTTCTTTTCCTATGATCTTAATGTTACTCCAATCGGACATATTTTGTCCATTTTCAGTAAGGAGATGTTCAGCTCATTTTGATTTGTCAGTATATCTTTTCTTTATATTTTTCTAGTGCTCTTTCATCCTTACTGATAGAGGCCTGCTGGTTCCACCGGTATAATATAATGGTATACTGTAAATACAATTTTTTGATGATTGTTCTTCATTTTTCGGTTTTGTATGAGTCAAAATCGATCTCTTTGTATTTTCTGTTTTCACTCGAAACTTGTCACCAACACGTTTGATTTTTTCAGATATTCCGGGAATGTATGGGATTACATTTGTCATCAGAGTTGGTTGTCTTTGTGGTTGTTTTATATTCTGCCTGTTCTCAATTTGCTGTATTGTTTTATCGATGAAATCTTGAGTTGTAGAACATATTTAATATGGCTTTGAAAATTTGGTGGTCCGATGATATGGATTTGGCTCTATCATGAAGTGATTTGATTATTCCTTTCCTTATACTTGTATGATGATTTGATTGGAAATTGAGGTATCTGTTGGTATATTTATTTTTACGATACACACTTGTTAAATACAGACAGTATTCAACACAAGGTGTACAAAGAGTGTATTAAAAAAAAGAAAAAGTTTGGATGGTCTCATACTCCTCAGGAATTATTGGTATTTTTTGTGAATCACTTTCATCAGATTTTCTAGCCAATATCTGGAAATGGTTTTGATGCTATACACCTTGGTCCGGCCGTAGGTTGATATATCCTTGGGAGTTATCCTGCGAAAGAGAAGAGGAGCGGTGATTCTTACTTTCTAATTCAGATCACGTTCCCTTAATGCCATCACACATCCATACTCAACCATGCTTAACTGCCGAAATTTGTCGGACTCCATTGTTACCATATACTTTTGTTTCTTTGCACAAGCCGAGCGAGAGTGGATATTCATCCGCTTTTATTTACCCTCTCTCGTTTTATGGGGCATCCTTGGGTTTGATTGCCGGAAAATTGGTTTCGAAAATAAAGTAGGTATATCAGTGATTTTCCACCAGGAACAAACTTCGTGACCAATAAATTTTTTATCTAGACATTTCCACACGGGACCATTTTCTGACAAGTAACACTATGATCGAAACAAAGATCCATCACGAACAACTAGATAATGTACAAGGAAGACTCGATCTTGATAGACAGATTTTTTTTATTGCAATTGGGGCAGTGGAAGTCTTTCCTTTCTTTTGTGGATATCCTGGTATCGAATATACATTTTCGAAATAACTGTGAATGTTCATCGACATCCCAACGTTTTGGCGCATTTCTCTTCGTGCATCTCCAAAAAATCCCCCAAAATGTTTCTTCCGCAAAAGCTGAAGACGACACCGTGTTGGATTTCTCTCATTTGGCGCTGAGTTCGTCGGATCTGAAGCCGAATAATGTGAATAATAATGATAATTGTGCGCTTGTGCGGTTTTCAATATTTGTGTTCAGAGATGGAAAGCTTTTCCAACACGATATGAAGCTCATTGGGAAAATAATTCTTGCTCTCAGCCTAGAGTGTTCAATCCATAACCTTCATGTTATACAACATCCACGCGACTTTCCCAAATGAAAAACTCCAAACAACAATATCCAGTCGAGTGGTTGAGAAGATAGCAATCGCCTTTATTTCTTGCCATAAAGGCTCTGATGTGATGCATACACTTGTACGAGATACGAAAGTCAGATACTGACGTGAAGGGGATATTGAAGCTTCGGGGAAATGAAAGCCCTTGTTTTTTTTTTCGAGTGGGCTATGACGATATTATGCGTGAGACGAAAATTTGGCTTCCCGACCATTTCTGCGATTGCTTGATTCTCCTTCCTTAGCGGCGAGATTTCATAGGCCTGGAAACTATTTTCAAGCGTCCTCACTTCTGCAACTCTTGTGACATCCTTGATGATCCAGTATCGATGAATTTCTTTACAAACTAATTGATTGCTCTGTACTTCTGAACCAAATAAACTTTCTCATCTCCTATTTATATCATACGAAAACGCTGAACGGACATGATGACTTTTTTTTATAATTGCCAGTTTGAACCGGCAATTAGCACTAATTGTCAGTTTGAACTGGCAATTAGCCATAATTGCCAGTTTGAATGGCTAATTGCCAGTTTGAACTGACAATAAGCCCTAATTGCCAGTTCAAACTGACAATTAGCCTTAATTGTAAGTTTAAACTGACAATTATCCATAATTGCCAGTTCAAACTCCGTTCAGCGCTGAACGAACATGATGATATGTTTTTTATAATTGCCACTTTGAACTGGAAATTAGGGCTAATTGGCAGTTTGAACTGGCAATTAGCCATAATTGCCAGTTTGAATGGCTAATTGCCAGTTTGAACTGACAATAAGCCCTAATTGCCAGTTCAAACTGACAATTAGCCTTAATTGTCAGTTTAAACTGGCAATCATCCATAATTGCCAGTTCAAACTCCGTTCAGCGCTGAACGAACATGATGATATGTTTTTAATAATTGCCAGTTTGAACTGGAAATTAGGGCTAATTGGCAGTTTAAACTGGAAATTAGGGATAAATGCCAGTTCAAACTGACAATTAGACCTAATTTACAGTTAATTGCAATTAGCAGTAGAAAGCTGATATTTATTTGTAGCATTTCCTGTTATTGGGTGTAAGCCTGTTGGAAATAAAAGCTTTTTTTTTATAAATATCTCCCTATCCAGAATGTGTTGAAATTCGAAGGATCAGTCAGAAGCCACAATACGGATTGAAGCCGATGCTTTATCGAAATCTAGAACGAAACCTGCCGCCTGGTCTATGAGGCGATGCTGCGAACTTCAAACGAACGTGCAAGAGAATGAGTTACGTTATCGCTGCCAAGGTTAGTCTTTCGGATGATTGTTACATTTTCGGATTATTTACCCCTCTATATTATTTGTCGAATGGTGTTGTTTGCTGGCCATGAATTTTTATGTGCGCCAAAGTGATTCTGAGAGTGCTTTTGTTCGGGGTGTGTGCTCATTCCTTGATTCCATGAAAATAATGTCGGTTTCGATAGGCACCTGATGTATTGAATGGCGTGAATATTGACCCTGTCACCTGAAGTTGGTGATTTTTGGAGCTATCCTGATCGGTATCGAGAATTCATCCGCGCCAGATCAAATTCAGCTCCGTCCGATTAACGTCCAACACGAAATCGATTATTCGGATAAAACATCATCCACCTTTGTTGGCGCTCATGAAAAATGCGCCGATGGCTGAACAAACACGCATCGACGATTGCCAATAATTCCATTTAGGCAGTCCACACACACACCTCCCATTCACGGGATCCACAAAATCACACGAGTCGTCTGTCGCTTGTGCCATAACATGGCCAAAATGTCCGAGCAATAAACAGAAATTCCATCCACAACATACCAGTGGCGGAGACTTGGGGAATGAAAAAATAATAAGGATAATGCATGACGAGCGAAATTAGTTCTACTTCGAACGTTGTCCCTGAAAAAACTAGACGTTCAGTGAGGGAATATTATGTTTTCGTAACTTGCAGAACGGGTTGATATTGTTGGATCGCGATTTTTTCATGAGGTGCCACTGATGTCACATACCCCATTAGCGCCGCTCTAAATATACCTATGCGATATTACATCATTCTGTTTGCAATATAAACATTCCTTTATGATTTGACAAATAAATTTCGTACATTGCTTCGAAAATGGCCGTTTTGCGCGTTTTCAATTTGATCATAATTAAAGGGGCGAAGCGAACAGACATATAAAACGTGAAATGAATGGACGGGTGATATTGTTCTACATCAGTGAAGTGTGCGAATGAACTGATGGATTTGCAGTTGACTCTCTACTTTTTCAATTCATGGGGATTGTCACCCCAGGACTTGGTCAAGGAAACTTGAAAAAGTCATACCGCCTCCGAATGGAGTCTATGCCACGTGAATGATGTCCACTTGTTGGCTCTCCTACAAACACTTATTGCAAATGATCACTCAACCAATAATCAACTTCAGTGAAGGCTCCATTCTCAACCAACCAAAGTTAGTAATTTCAATGAATGTCTGGATTTTTGAAAGATTCTGAGTATAGCAGTTTAGCGTCAGATTTTGTGGAAGAATCTATTCGTGTGGGTCAGATTTGTAACCATCATACTATTCTGGTGGATTTCTGGACAATTTCCTTCAGGAAATGTCTTCATGTTGTAGAGGGAATCGTCTGTTCATACTGTAGTCAATCGGAGCTTTTGATTGCAATGAATCTACCTGATCATGAGATGAAATTTTCCGCAGAACATATGGAGGAGATGGGGCAATAGGAACCTCATCCAATTCAGTACTCCGAAAATACAAGCGATGATGTTTTTTTTTTTTATCTGTGGACAACACGAAAGGGAGACCTATAATGTTCGAGGAACATCGTGGTAGCCAGCGGTGGAATTCCGGGAGAGAACGAAGGTGTTGGAATTTTTCTTGAAAGTTTGGTTGAGCTCAAGCGTATGTTTGGGGGCTGAGCTCCAAACATGTGAACAGTACTCCAGGACAGGTCGAACTTGTGCTTTGTAGATCACAAGCATTTGCTGGGATGTGAAGTATCTCTTCGCACGGAAAAGAAAACCGAGTTTTTGTGAAGCAGTTTTCGCAATGGACCTCACATGATCGTCCCATGAGAGAGCACTGTTGGTGGTGACACCCAGCATGGATATTGACGACTTCATAGGAACAGTGGTACTCGACATTATCAAATTGGGCATTGTGTGATCAGCCTTCTTGGTGAACATACAAATGGTGAAGATTCCAAGTTGTCTTCTTCCCATATCGTCGTGAATCGAAATGAATGAATGAAAATGAAGACCCCGTCACTGCATAATGGATGTTCATGAAAAGATCCCGCACTCTCTCGAGTAAGTGAAGAAGGACCGGCACATAAGGAAATTACATCTCTGTTATTGGCCGGCCGGAATTTCTCGGACCAATTTCTAGACTCCAGTAAGGCCGAACAATGTTACGTTTGCCTTTCGAATACCGGCCACGGTTCAACGCACAAATATGAACGTAATTAAAACGTGCTGGCCGGAACGTCTTACATTGCAGATCTCGGAGCGGCTATATTGCCTGCAATAAGAAGAAGGTCTTGGTAAGGATCCAGACGATAATTCACTAAAAATGGAAGGCTCCAAGCAGGATGAGAAATGAGAGTTAGGTAACGGAGTCGCTGATTCGTGTAAGATTATTTCGTGTGATTTTATGTTACTACTGAGAACGTTTATTCTCTATAGTACGACCAAGTCTCCATTTCCTCATGAATCAGAAGATTACTCGCGAAAGAACTTGACAATATTTTCGTGGTTGGCCTAGGAGTGAAGTATCTTTCGTCGTATAGTATTGATTATCTAAAGATGAAGATCGGTGATAATTCCCACAAAATTGACTAACTTGAACTATCATGTATCAGAGCATCAGACTCTCCGTTTTCATTTGCCGATTTGAATGCTTTTCTATGATTTTCCACAAGAGATCATGTTCAATTTTTGTATTGGACTCCAGACATCAGTTTGAATGCCAAGAAAGATCTAATATTTCTTTGAATTTCCGTATGATTCACCATTCACAAGATTCATCATATTTTCAAATTATCATCGTAGATGCCTCCCAAGGAAGAATTTTCTGTTCCCATATCTGATTTATTCTATTTTCGAGATCTATCTTGAATATAATATTGAAGGTTTGGCAGAGGGATGGCAAATTGATGAGTAGGAGGCATGAGGTGGAAGTCAACATTTTTCAGAACCATCCTAGCTCCGTTCTGACTCCACCAATAGCTTTTTCGGGTCGAAAAACCGTCTAACTAGGTCGTAAAATCAAAATGGAATCGATATCACCACGATTAAGGAAGGTTTGGTGAAGGGTTGGCAAACTGATGAGTAGGAGGCATGAGGTGAAAGTCAACTTTTTTCAGAGTCATCCTAGCTCCGTTCTGACTTCACTAATAGCTTTTTCGGGCCGAAAAACCGCCTAATTAGGTCGTAAAATCAAAATCGAATCGATATCTCGACGATTTAGGAATGTTTGGTAGAGAGATGGCAAACTGATGAGTAGGAGGCATGAGGTGAAAGTCAACTTTTTTCAGAGTCATCCTAGCTCCGTTCTGACTTTACTAATAGCTTTTTCGGGCCGAAAAACCGCCTAATTAGGTCGTAAAATCAAAATGGAATCGATATCTCGACGATTTAGGAAAGTTTGGTAGAGAGATGGCAAACTGATGAGTAGGAGGCATGAGGTGAAAGTCAACTTTTTTCAGAGTCATCCTAGCTCCGTTCTGACTTTACTAATAGCTTTTTCGGGCCGAAAAACCGCCTAATTAGGTCGTAAAATCAAAATGGAATCGATATCTCGACGATTTAGGAAAGTTTGGTAGAGAGATGGCAAACTGATGAGTAGGAGGCATGAGGTGAAAGTCAACTTTTTTCAGAGTCATCCTAGCTCCGTTCTGACTTCACCAATAGCATTTTTGGGTCAAAAAACCGCCCAATCAGGTCGTATAATCAAAATGGGATAGATTTCTCGAAAATCTGGTAACGTTTGGTAGAGGTAGAGTCATCCCAGCTCTGATCTGACCAATGATATCTATTATAGATCGAAAAACCGATTCATTATTCCAATTCTCATTCCGAATTTCCACACGCCACTGCACCGATCATCCCCTATCAAGCGCAATAGACCATCAATCTCTTCTCACAAGACGGAAACTGCACAAGCGGAAGAAGTCCAAACCGTCTTACTTCGTGTCCCCACCTAAGTTATCTTATTTCCTCGGAATCCGCAGAATTCAAACTGCCCCTTTCAAATTAATTCCTAAGATTAGAACCCCGAGCCCGAAAATAATTTCAATAATCTCGGTAATATCCTCGAAGATATGCGGAGGCGGCTCGCAGGAAACGGGCCGCTCGTCGCTGGACGTCCAGGGTAACGGGACGGATAATGTCGGGCCGCCGCAACAATTTCTTGGGATGTTATGCCGTATGCACATTAATTCGCGTCCTCTAATAGGGAAGGGGATGGTCTTCACCGAGAGAAGGGTGACCACCTTGAGAGTCTTGAGCCAGCGGCGGGTGTCATATGGGGACAGATCGTAGGCTCCAAGCAGACTTCAATCAATAATCAATCAATCACAAATGCTTCATTGCCATAAGTACGTATACACTTGTTGACCAAGCTAATTATATAATATACAATATACAAACATATACAGGGTGAGTCAAAAATGAGTACCGAGCTTTCTGGGGGTGATAGACCATTGAAAAATAAGTGTAGTTTGATGATTAAACTCATGGCCCAAAATGCATATTAAGGGAGATATATCCTTCCAAAGTTGATAAAATTGAAATAATTTCTCCGCATAACTTCTGAACGATGAGAGCCACCCGATTGAAATTTTGTGCATGAATGTATGTTGTCAAAATACATTTTTTCGTCACACTTCCACATTTCTGATATTGTTATAAAGGGTGTTTTCAGAGGGTGAGTCATGATTTTTTGTAGAAAACTTTTTTCCCTGTATTATTTTCGGTGAAAAAACAGGAGCATTCGATGGAGCGAAGAAAATTACATGAAAAAGGTACTCTTATTCAAATACAAAAAAATTGAGCTGTTCGTGAGATATTTGAGTTTTTGTAGTTACATGATATCAGCAGATTGATTTTATTCATCGCGAGATTCATCGGTATAACGATATTTCAGCAGCATTTGCATTTCCGAAGCACTCGCCAAGCATTAGAAGCATATCAGTTTGTTCAGAGAACGAATAACCTGCCATATTTCTTAAAATCTCAGTTGATAATCGCAGTGATAAATGACACCGGAAAACCACACGAACAAATCGACTACAACAATGTTGACTCGAATGTTGATGACATGAACGTCAAAATTGAGAACAAAATTATTCATCATGGCCTAAGTAGTTGGATTTTCCTTGAAACAGATTTTACTTCAGGAATACATTTCTGGACGAGAGATCTTATTACTGTACTGGGCTTGAGGTATGAGAATATGTGCAGGTAATCAGCAGTTTCTGCAAGAGAGGTAGACGATTCGTGATCTGTTGATAGCTTGGCAGACTTCACCTGAATCGAGAACCATTCGAGTTCCGTTAATCCAACCAGGGACAATTTGTGGTGGAATAACATTGATATGATTGACGGAACTTTTCCATGTCGACCCTGATGTTGCCATAAAGCGGCGCTTCCATACCGCTACACATTCGAAATTACGCGCGTCGTTTGAACTAATAATTATAGAACGGTCCCATTCCGAAATGATCTCTATTGCAGATGTTCTATCGAAAGTATCCATGCCCGTTCAGCATCACGTCCGCCATGTTGCGCCATGTCCCGACTAATCAGCACGTTTTATTCCGATTGAAACGCACCGTGCATGTCATTGCCTATTAAATTCATCGGCATCGTACTCTATTTCGAAGCTTCAATGCGAAAATTTACATCATCTATGCATATCAGAGGTGTTCGTGTCGTGTTTGAGTCATTACCGGTTGCCCAAAGGACTGTTTGTTGAACAAGTGATTAGGATGATACTGATCGGTTTTTTTATAATTGGTTTATTTGTTTCCATACATGATAGAGTCTGTCATTCACATTCTGTGAGCTGAAGGATCGAAGACAGGATCAGGAACAGGACAAAATATCCTGTTACTGAAGTTTTTGGAGCGTTAGATTATATAAAAACTTCAATGATCTAGGCAACCAATGATATCGTCCTTCTCTGTCTGGAAATTGAATGGATGATCTCGATATATTGGTTCAGATTGATATTGAAGTAACTCTCCGCGAAGATTGTCTCACTTGATCCTTCGTGCTGTTCATCCTGGTTCTTACAATTGCTCATTTCTTACACCACCGAATTCGCTTCAATTAAATGAAACCTCAATATTTTTCTCTCGACCCACGATCCAATTTGCATAAAATTCCGTCAACCCCAAATTAACAATTGGAAGTTAAAGAAAGAGTTGAGAGCTTTCAATTACCTATTAGGAAAGCACCCCTCGCCTCAGAATTTCCCTTTTTCCTTTCTAATGATATAACGGTGGACATTTGCTAAGTGAAAACTTTCGAGTTGTGGCTTTCTTTTCGAACTTGAAGCGTTTTAGACGTTTTATAGCAGTTTAATGGTCAAGAAAAAAAGAGAGGAAGGATTTTTACTGCAGGATTTCGAGGGAGATGTGAAACGCCAAGTGTCTGTGGAGGAAATAATTGCTTCCGCTAAAGACGAGAAGTATTCAGGATTTATATGTAGAAATATACGGAAATCAGATGAAGTATCTTTAGTCTTCAAGATATGAGGTTGCTGATTGAAAAACTTACTATCTCTGTGAAAAGATATAACATACTGAACCAACCAGCGGCAAGTCAGATCAGTTGATGAAGAAGTTTCTATGAATTTGAATTCTCTATGAGATTTTTTTCTGACAACCCCGATGATCCTGAACATTTTTTATGCCGACGGTGGAATGTAAGGGAAGAATGGAAGGTATTGGAATTTGTCTTGAAAGACAGAGATTTCCACAACTCTACCGTTGACTATGATCAGCCTATGAGTTCGTCTAGTTTGTCTACCTGGTTAAATAACATTTGCGATGAACAATGACCATGGAAATACTATGAAGAAGGAAGAGATCCCCGATGAATATGTGAGTGTAGTATCACCGGTGGATATAATCTAAGAGCTTCAGCGTGTACTTGTAGCTGAACTCCAAACATACGGACAGTCGAATTTGTGCTTTGTTTATAATGGTGTGTCAAGTACTTCTTTGCACAGAACAGAAAAAAAAGCAAGTTTTCCTGAAGCAGTTTCTCCCAGAATCCTGATCCTCAATCGATCTGAATCTGCCAAAGCGAGTTGGTGTGTCGCTCGCGACGAATGGCGGACCTTCAACATGCAAATCGAAACTGATATGTTTACGGTGGGATTATAAAAGTCCATGAGATGTGAAAATCTTGAGTGACGAGAGTCCGCCTTCAGCCGGAACGCGCCGTCGAAAAGGAAATGACAACGGGAAGCGGGGAGAGAAAGAATGAGGGGTCTGTGTTGGCTGCAGCGAGCTCGAGGTAAATGAAGCCTTAAGAGAAAATGATGATGATACGGCCGTAAGGCGCGTAATGGTGAGGTGGAGAATGACAAATAGAAACGAACGATGCGTCATCAATGTCATCGCGCTGCTGGTTTTTTTTTTCTTCGAGGAGAAGATCGGTGGCGTGATTTTTCTGTATCCCTCGATTCGAGGTCATACTTTAGAAGAGAATAATGCTGGGAGACAATCATAACGAATGAAAATCAACAGGAGATGCTGATCAATCAATCGACTGCGAATATTTCGAGGCATCAGATCGAATTTAATCATCGAAAGACAAAATTCCTGTTCAGTCCATGTGGAAGATAGGATCTGAACTGACTCTTTCCTGGATTATTCTAAACCGATTCGCTAGAGCTCACAGTTCGTTCCAGCGAGTTTTATTCATATATTCAAGTATGCTAACTTTTGTTGAAACTATCACAAGCTACTGACATTGACAGGTATATTTCGATCAGGATATTACCTGCTTCGGAAGTTTCTGATGAAACAACTGAGCAGTGAATTAGCTAGTTTATCATAATGAAGATACAACCAACAATTGGTTGAACGACATGAGGATTCAAACATTATTAAAATAGAGCGAAGAGCTCCAAGCTATTAACTGTGGCACTCAGGTTCTGATATTGCCTGAGGACCCTGAATATAGATAAGCAATACATTCCTCCAATATTTTCCTGATTGAAACATCATCCAACCATGATCTAAGTTTAACCACGAGGTTATCGAGCTAAGGCGATGGATCTGTCTTTATGATCTGGCTTCAGCGAAAATGTATCGAAGTCGTTTGAACATTCAATGTCGAAGGTCCTATCGAGTGTACGTGATCGATAGATTCGGTACAGATTGAAATTTGCAAGAGCCATCGTAAATCCAGTTTATTTCTGCCCGATTTGCCTAAGATTATTCCTCATGTCTAGTCGTACTATTTCAAAAGAAAACCGGATGCAATTTCCAGTCCTGCCAATGTAGGCGTGTGCAACATAGCGAAATTAGTGGATATGCGTCAAGTTTCTGGATTATGGCACGATAAGTTAGAGCGCGACCGGCTTTGCGTATGCCCTCCAGACGACGACATTAGCCCTGACAAACGGTTATGTATTTGGTTGAAATCCAGATAACATAACCTTATGCTTCCTTCCTACAGCGCGTTTTGGCAAGTGCGACGAAAAAATAAAAGACCATCGGCGCTGAGACATGTATATGTTATTTGTTTCGTATTTGCGCGGAGCTAAAAGGCCCGATAAATATTAACAGTGCGTACTTGAAGAGGGTTATTAAGGGAGTTTATGAGATTGGTTCGCAGAAAGCTCGGGCATATCGGAATTTGAATCATTTCACTGGATCGTTTGTACTATTTTTCTAGGGAGGATCTTTTATTTCTCCGCATAGAGCAAGTGATCTGTTGTGAGTTCATCGCGTCCAGTCATATTCAAGCTCATACTAAAATAGGGAAAAAGGAAAAAAGTAGTTGGTAAAATTTATTATTAAAAATTATTTTTAAAAAACCTAGACTTTTCTCTACGAATCAATCATACTAAGAATTCAAGATATTGAATATTAAATCAATCTGTGCCTATCACTGCTTAAAAAAAATATTCGAGATCAACACAAATTCACACAACAACACTCACGAGAAACTCGATCAGTAACATTCTCGAATATTAAAGTCGAATTATTCAAAAAAAAGTGTTACACAAATTTCATTTTTTCACTACGGGCCAAAAATCTATAATAACCTCCCAAAAAATCTTGGAGAAATGATGAATTTTGAAATTTTCAAAAATGAAACAAAAAAATATATATTGAGCCATCCTGACGAATTTTTCTAATAATCAAAATTATAAATTTGAGAAATTATGATCAACCAATACTGGAACTTTCGTCCAATTTTCCTTCCTTCACTAACATGAATACCACGAAATATTAGTAAACATTTATGATTTGCCACATCAAAATAATCCAATGTGAGCATTTTTGGTGCCTTACTTAACAAGTCTAGCGTGACGATGTTTTGTTGGGCACTCAGTAACCGAAAAATTGTCAAATAACAAATAGTACATAAAATGAATATAATTCAGATAATAATTCAATGATGAATATATTGTACATGGAATACTGAGAAGGAAATAAACTGAAATTGAAAATTGAAATTGAATTAGTTCACCAAGAGTGATGATATCCAGCTCAATAAATATATGATGAAAACAGAATGGAATGCAATTCAATAGTATTTTGATATTGATGAAAGACACACTCTAGTGCAGTTGTGATGTCCCAACATCTCTTAGGAGAGTCCCGTGTTCTCACTGTCAAGTAAAGAAAAATGATGATTTCGAGCGTTCCTCATCTCGTCTGAGAAAGAGCAATCTGAGCCAGGTGATTGAAGTGCTCCTACCCCATTAAATCGTCGAATTCGGCAAGATAAACATCAGATTCTGATGAAACGAAATAAGTGTTTAATTCCTATTCGAACGAGAATTCGAATCTGAAATGCAAATTCCGATTTAGCGAGTGGATTAAGGCTTCGAAATGAAAGTACGTACGGTGATTGGGATGTTACAGGGGCGATTTGAGAGATGTCGATGAGTGAGAAACGGAAATTCTTGTTGATAAATCTCGATACAACACCGTAGAAAACTACTTTGAGTGCATATTGTGCGTGTCTGTATTTCGATGAATTTTATGAACGAATTTGAGCAACTTTACACAGATGAAGATTGAAGCGAACTAGTCGAAGCATTCTTGGTAACGCCATCGAACAGACGCGCACACTCCCATCACAGTTTCGATCGCGATTGTCGGGATCAAGGCATAAACAATGAAAAGCTTGATTTGCACTGTAGAATTCTATTCAGGGCTTTTGAATTTTATCGAGATCTTATTATCTGTAATCATCATTATGTATGCGTGTATATATATATATATATATATATATATATATATATATATATATATATACATATATACGATACATCTCACTTCCGGTAAAAATGTTTGCGAGTGCTTGTAGTGTAGTTCAATCTGGTGTGGAAATTGATATGTAATTTGAGTGGAATTCCACAATGTCATTGCTTTATCAACATTATAATACACTGCTCGTTCAATAATACATAGTGTGGCATATTATTAGTATTATGAAATTTATAAAATAATTCACTTGCATATGTAAGAAGATGCACAACGAACCATTCGATATACCCCCGTATCGTTAAGTTAGAAGTGAAGCTTCTGCAAGTTGAAAGCTTTAGTACAAACATGGACACACCTAAATCTATAACCAGCTGCTTTCAACAGGATTATCGACGGACGATTCGAAACCAACTTCCTGGAATTTAATGTTCAAATGGCTGACACTTAATTTAATCCGCTCCTGTGGGTCCTCCTATTTTGATTCGCGCTCATTCGACCAAATCGTAGGTTGTTATTGTAGTCATTCGAGATGATATAGGGCTATTCAGAACAAACCTCTGTGACATATATATATATATTCTATTCATTTGTTATAAATATTCTTTGTGGCTGAAACTAATATGTCTGAGCTCGTTAAAGTTTACGATTCTACAAGTCGAAAATACCGTATCGTAAAAACGTAATATATCGCCGAATAAAATATAATATTAATACTTTCACAGTGATTGCAGTAAAATTCCGAAGGTGCAATTGTGGTGTTTAGGAGTACTAAAATTCAAATTGCACAGTAAAACGCTTCCTGGTAAGATAAAAATAAGCGAGAAGAAAAATCGTCTAGACTCATCAGATCGTTCCAATCATCATACAATCAAAATTGGCTTGCATTGAACAGAAAACATCCCAAGCGCCTGGAAGTAACTCGATCATTTATTTATCGTTAAGAGCCAAAACTTCTTGCGGCGATAAAAATGCAAGGTATCCACCATTAATTCACGAAAGCTGAAAGTTCAACCGAACTCTGAACACTTTATAGTCAACTCCTCATTTCCGGGAATCCCGTTTAAAAAACTTCTCTCGCTAGAGCGACTCTGCATCTGTGGCAGTGGCGGATAGAAAAATTTTCAACTCTTTAGATGCCAAATAATGGTGACCAATATCATTGAATATTTCTCATGAAGGACGAAAGCTAGGTTCCAGGAGGAAAAAATGTCGACTGAATCAGCATGAAGGTAGGGGTTGTAGGTGGTCCGCAATATTTCTTTGAATTTTCCAAATGATCTTGGTCTAACCAGGTCATTGGTTAGCCTGATAGATCAGCTTTGGACCTACTCTAAGCAATGCGAACTTTATGGTTAAAGCTGCAATAAAGCTTGCCAGATTGTCAAAGATTGAGATGATGAGATAATTCGAAAATTCTGTACCTTCAGCACGAAAATGCTGAAGGTACAGGTTCTGACCTTCTGAGGCAATGAAAACGACAGCTGTCTCACTCATAATAAACTGAATACGAAGACCTGGTACACAAATTCATTCATTCATTATGGATGGAGTTAATGACAACAACAAAGTTAAAGAGGTAGAGGAAATATACCTCCTAGGTGTAGCAATACAGTTATTGAAGGATGAAGAAATTCCTGTGATTCAAACGGAGGATCCTAGTTGGCATTTTCTCTTATGGAGCACCGCCACTGGTCTATGTAGGTTGCCATGCAAGAGTCATAAATATCTCGGACTTATCTCAATTTACACATTTAATCGGCTTAAGAAAAGTGGCCGCTTTAAAATGTACTCGCAGGATTACGGAAATGTTTTTATCCTACATCAGGATCATAACTCGGTGTTGCATATCTAATTTAGGAGGTGTTACCAGAAGAAAGCTCTGGAGGTGGAATCTGATGGCTCTCCCAATCAGGATGCAGATAGTGCATCAGGAAATCATTCATGGTATACCGAATTTCGGCATTGAATTAACTTTAGTAGGCACTAACACATTAGTAGTCCTAATTAGGTCAGATATAACTAAACAGCGCTGCTCTGCTTTACGTTTGACGTGACTCGAAGAGTTCTGTGATCCAATTTGTCCGTCCCAAGATATGCATAAAGCAATCATTACGGAAATTTGGCATTTGGCATTTGGCAAAACCCTCCCTAACAACTATAGACCGATTGCACTACTATCTGTGATCTCTAAAGTAATGGAAAAAGCAATCAACATCGAGCTCATCGGATATCTAGAGAGCTCAAGAATCGTGAACGACCGGCAATATGGCTTTCGTCACCAGAGGTCAACTGGAGATCTGCTTGCCTATGTGACACATAAGTGGCAGGTGTCAATAGAGAAACATGGGGAGTCTCTGGCTGTAGCCTTGGATATCTCCAAAGCATTTCACCGAGTTTGGCACCAAGGCCTCCTAGCGAAACTTCCGTCATATGGTTTGCCGCCCCAACTGTGTCTTTTACTATCGAGTTTTCTTGCAGATAGATCACTCTACGTGGTGGTAGACGGGGTCTCGTCTGATACAATGACGATCAATGCTGGTGTTCCACAAGGCTCTGTCTTGGCACTAACTTTGTTTTTGCTCCACATCAATGATTTGTTGAATGTGACCTCCAGCCCAGTTCATAGCTTTGCGGATGATAGTACACTTCATTCCGCCTTTTCCTCTAGAGCCCCTATATTATCCAATGAGGCCAGAGGTGCAAGGCGAAGACAGGTTGATGCTTTAAATGAGGATCTGACAAGAATTCTGAAATGGGGATCTGAGAATCTAGTACAATTCAATGCAACTAAAACTAAAGCTTGTATGTTCACCAAGAAGGCTGATCACACAATGCCCAATTTGATGATGTCGGGTACCACTGTTCCTATGAGGTCGTCAATATCCATGCTGGGTGTCACCACCAACAGTGCTCTCTCATGGGACGATCATGTGAGGTCCATTGCGAAAACTGCTTCACAAAAACTCGGTTTTCTTTTCCGTGCGAAGAGATACTTGACATCCCAGCAACTGCTTATGATCTACAAAGCACAAATTCGACCTGTCCTGGAGTACTGTTCACATGTTTGGAGCTCAGCCCCCAAACATACGCTTAAGCTCTTAGATTCAATTCAGAAGAGAGCTATTCGCCTAGTCGATGACACAACACTCACCAAATCATTGACCTCTCTAGATCATCGTAGAAAGGTCGGCGATCTTTACCTTTTTTATAGGTACTTTCACGGTCGGTGCTCAACGGAAATATCATCTATTATGCCACCACGCGCGATTCCTAGTAGACAAACCAGACGAGCTCAAGCTGGTCACCCCTACACTGTCAGGCTCGAGACCTGTCGAACATCGCTATACCAAGCATCATTCATCAATAGAACGGCAAAGTTGTGGAATTCTTTGCCTAGTGAAGTCTTTCCTGATGCTTACAACCTCCATTCAAGAAAAATTCCAACACCTTCCTTCTTTCCCAAAATTCCACCTCTGGCTAACACGATGTTCCTCGGACATCATAGGTTGCCCTTTCGTGTTGTCCACAGATAAAAAAAAAAATAGAACTAGAATTTCAGCTAGTGTTTGGGTATTCATTGGGTTTTGGGTATACCTCGAACACTTGCTCCTAGACTCTGTCACCGGTTGGAGCTTGCCAAAGAGTGTAAAGTGAATCTTGATTCTCTATGTTTTGCCTCAAATTGTTGTGTCTCTCGGTTCACCTACATGAACTGCTTTTCTTCAACAACGAACTGAAACAAGGAGATTGGAGACCTGAAGAAAGGAAGAAGCGAAGTGAAAAGACTGGAGTAGAGTGAAGTAGTTATCAAATGAATGGAATTGTAGAGGAGAGTGGGACACCAGGAAGTCTAGTACCATCAGTCGATATAATTCTTTGTTGTGCGTTATTTTTTGTGCTTGTTGAAGAATGTGAATCGTGTCTTAATGAGAGGATATGTCTCCATATCTTGCGTCGTTCGGTTTATCTGTTCGAACCGCTTTTCTCCAATTCATCCGAACGTTCGACGTTTCGTATATAATTGATTGCAGTCGGACAACTTAGTCAAAGGCGCAAATAGGCAGAGAGGAGCGTAAGTTGTGTGTAACTTGCGAACAGAAGTTTAAATGTTAGTTCAGAGATGCAACTTCCGAAGACGTTAAATCCTCGGAATAGTTTCCCATAATACCTACTGGTCAACGGGGAAGTTTACGGCTGTATAATTAAATTGTGCAGTCGAATTCGGGATTTGCGGAGAGAAAGGGCTGTTTGAACTGTTCGGGCCTATGCATGCATACTAATGGCGAGGCACTCGGATTGCAGCTCAAAGGTCGGGATTATAGCTCAACGCAATCATCTTAAGATAATTCGTAAACTATCCGGCAAGGTGATATTGGCGAAGACGCTTCACATTATTCAAATTCTAAACTGAAGCTGATTGTACGGACCTTTCATACCCAGGCTTCTCTGAAGAGGATCTTCTTCCGACCACTCCGAAAGCATGTTCCAGTTCTATCGACCAGCTTTGGTTTCTGGCGTTCTTATATTTCATTCTTTCTCCTCTTATAACTTTCTGTTATTTGTGGTATCCATTATCTTCACAATATTTTTTTCTTCAGCTGGATTTACTGTCTATGTCTTGGTCTTCCCCTGTTGGATTCCACTCGATGGTCATCAATTTATGTCTTACTCCTTCTGTACATGTGTCTTTTTATTATTATTGACTCCATTGCTCCCATGATATTTTCTTCGTCCATACCTATTTTTTCTCTCCATTATCTCGAATCCTCCTCTTCATTCCTTCCGGATGTCAATATTATCACTGCTATCGTGATATATATATATATATATATATATATATATACAGGGTGAGTCAAAAATGTGTACCGAGCTTTCTGGGGGTAATAGAACATTGAAAAATAAGTGTAGTTTGATGATTAAACTCATGGCCCAAAATGCATATTAAGGGAGATATATCCTTCAAAAGTTGATAAAATTAAAATAATTTCTCCGCATAACTTCTGAACGATGGAAGCCACACGATTGAAATTTTGTGCATGAATGTATGTTGTCAAAATACATTTTTTCGTCACACTTCCACATTTCTGATATTGTTATAAAGGGTGTTTTCAGAGGGTGAGTCATGATTTTTTTGTAGAAAACTTTTTTCGCTGTCTTATTTTCGGTGAAAAAACAGGAGCATTCGATGGAGCGAAAAAAATTACATAAAAAATGTACTCCTATTCAAATACGAAAAATTGAGCCGTTCGTGAGATATTTGAGTTTTTGTAGTTACATGATATCAGCAGATTGATTTTATTCATCGCGAGATTCATCGGTAACAATATTTTAGCAGGCCATGATGAATAATTTTGTTCTCAATTTTGACGTTCATGTCATCAACATTCGAGTCAACATTGTTGTAGTCGATTTTTTCGTGTGGTTTTTCTGTGTCATTTATCACTGCGATTATCAACTGAGATTTTAAGAAATATGGCAGGTTATTCGTTCTCTGAACAAACTGATATGCTTCTAATGCTTGGCGAGTGCTTCGGAAATGCAAATGCTGCTGAAATATCGTTATACCGATGAATCTCGCGATGAATAAAATCAATCTACTGATATCGCATGTAACTACAAAAACTCAAATATCTCACGAACGGCTCAATTTTTTCGATTTGAATAAGAGTACCTTTTTCATGTAATTTTTTTCGCTCCATCGAATGCTCCTGTTTTTTTACCGAAAATAATACAGGGAAAAAAGTTTTCTACAAAAAATCATGACTCACCCTCTGAAAACACCCTTTATAACAATATCAGAAATGTGGAAGTGTGACGAAGAAATGTATTTTGACAACATACATGCATGCACAAAATTTCAATCGGGTGGCTTTCATCGTTCAGAAGTTATGCAGAGGAATTATTTTAATTTTATCAACTTTGGAAGGATATATCTCCCTTAATATGCATTTTGGACCATGAGTTTAATCATCAAACTACACTTATTTTTCAATGTTCTATCACCCCCAGAAAGCTCGGTACACATTTTTGACTCACCCTGTATATATATCGTCGATATATTTATTCCATTTTTATATCATTTCAGTTTTCCTACTTATCTCTACATTTTGAGTCCATCATTTTTCTCTCACCTTCATTAAAGTACAGTCATTACGTTTGATCTTTGTTCATCTTCAATCCTCTCGGATGAGTTGTATCGTTAGTGTTGCTCTTTTTAGAGAACTTTCACCTCTGGTGGTGGTCATGATATGTGTATGTATCGATTTTACTTATGCCTTCAATTTGAATCACCATGCAATATAGTCATGTACCAAAGAACTGCTTCGCAAAGTGATTATACTCTTCCAACAAACGGATATAATCCAGGAAACCCATTCCGTTGATGTTAATGAATGACTCTAACAAAACAATATAACTCTGGTATTTATTTTTCCATATGTCCCTAGAGCTCGAAGTGAGACCCGAAGTATTTTGTTCCGAATGATTCCATTGAGTGGATTTTCCGAAACAAGCAATAAAATATGGCGTTTTCCTGAATAAAAATATCCCCCTACACAATATATAGAACATAATAATCAATTTTAACAACGTTTTCGAGTACCCCATAAACAAAATAACGATCTATAAAGTGATCCGAATAAATTTTGATTATGACACTCTTATATACTGTAATAGTTGATGCCTTTATTGGCAGAATGAAGTCATAAGAGGGTGTAGTCATAACGAGTTTCTACCTCTTCATTAGGATTAACGTCCTCCGCAGCACTATACAGGGTGTTTCCAGGTGAAGAAGACGATACGAAATGATTTTTTTCATCGGTCCAATTTCGGAATCGCCTTGTATAACATCATATGAGAATAACTTTACTTGGGAATATCCTCCGTGCTCAGAATGACTTCACTTTGTCACGCTGGGATATCAAAAATGATTGATAGTACGAATAGGTCGTTCAGATTCATATGTAAATACGGCATTAGATACGCTCTAGTGAATTAGGCCATACATATTAGGTTAATGATGTGTTTTTAATCCACACAGAGTTTCCAGATAATAGAACAGCATCCTTAGACGGTATTATGCACCTTTTGAATTGAAGCCAAGAGGAAAACCAGTAGCGTAACCGATGAATAAATCTTCATAGATATTCTTTGTTGTATACTATAACATTCCTATAGATTCTGGCCTCCGAATGGCAAATGGAAGCTAGGAAATTATTTCAAATTATTAGTTTAACAGAGTACGAATCGTCGATATATTTATTCCATTTTTATTACGAAAAAGGTATTGGTAGAATCGAAAAACTCTCTTTTAGACCGAATGAGCAATATTCTATAAGTGAGTTTGCCGGAAAATTGCAGAAACATGATACTCCTAGAGCGCTGTGAACTTCAATTTTCACGGAAGTCTCCAATCCGTCGGTAAGTTCCATTCCTACGCCACAGTTTCTCAACATTATATCTGTAATTGATACGTTGCTCTGGGAAATCAGAATTCCTCGTGAAAATATTGTCGAGGAGAAGTCGAAGGGGCCCAATGAATTATTCAAAAGGTTGTGTACGAATCATTAAGCGTCTCCTCCTGTTGGTATGGTGAGCACTTTGTTCATGCGTCTACCGATTCCTCATATTTTGCTCGCTCCAGAGGCGTAACTACGGTCGGGCACCGAGGATCAATCGAATCCCTATCGTATGCTCAACAAATCTAAAAATCACTCGACCCGTATCCAAAAAGCTTACATTCACCGAATTGAGAAGACAACCAACAAACAATGAAAACTTGTTCAATCCCCTACATTCCTGGAATATCTAAAAAAAATTGGACGGGTTGGTGATGAATACAATTGGAAAACAGTGTTTAGAATTGAAACCAAAAACTGAACGACAATTTGTGGAAAATTCTATACAGGGGACGCAAACTGGCCTCTATCAGTAAGGAAGAAATTACATAAGAACAATGCGAAGATATATCCTTACTGAAGAGACTGATTGGAATAATATTGAAATCATAGGAAGAGGAGGAATCAACCAAAAGCAAGAAGATTCAAAGAGTATGCTTGGATTCTTCTGAACGGACTCGGCACTACCTTCGCAAATCTGGGAATGAGAATTTTGAATTCAAGATTGTTTCCTTTTTGTCAACTTGTCACTGAAAAGTGTCAATGAGCTGATATATTTGAGAAAGTGAAGTAGCCAATTCTGTGTTGGAGCCCATCTCCACCAAGAATTCATCGGAGTGATTATTCTTTCTATTCTATCAAGTTACCCAAACTCAAAATGGACTTGACAAATTTGTAAAATTTCCGTAAATCGTGAAATATTTTTGGTTGGGGAGGGAACATTGAGCATTCTAGAACCTGCTCTCGAAGTATGAGGAATCGAAAAAGCTTTCCTCGAACATTTGAAACATTTGAAGTGTTTTCAGAGGAAATACTGTCATGAATACCAAAAAGCGGTGATTTGAAGATAAAAACTTGATGCATGACGGCACTTCCCATTGGTTTGAAGTTTAAATTGAATCGAGTGGTTCTCAGGACATCGATTTTTCCAAGAATTGAAAATGGAAATGGCCAAAGTCAAGCGTGCACTATGAACTATCGACTATTGCTACGCCACTGTCTCGCTCAGTTTCGGAATCACGCAGGGAAAACGCAGTCATCTATCCAAATACGTCGACAGGTTTTCCTTAGAATTGTCCCGACCCTTGGAAGATGTCGAAGAGAATAGGAATATAATTGTGAAAGATAACTTCACATTTTTGACTTTTTAGAGAAATTGTTTGATATTCGATTGGCAGACCTTTTGAATCATGACTGCACTCGCCTACTCTACTCTTGATGCATTTATAAGATTGGATTTTTTTCTAGTTCTTCATAATGCCAAAAAAGTTTTTGGAAATTGCAGCAAACAGGCGATTTCAACTCATCGATACGTCACTGATATTGCATGCAGATGAATTGCAGGAAAGAGTCTGTGATGTGAAAAAAGCTTTAAAGTTGCAACTTCTTTAATGAAAACTATCCTTGCATTTCATTCGATTTTGAAGTTTATTCACCATAGGCTGAGTTGTTCGCTGTTTCGCTCTCTCCACGCTACTACGGATTTAATTTCTGTGCTTCCATAACTTCAATCATCTTTCCTTTAATGTTTTTGAGCGCAAAAGTGAATTTATCGGCAAGCACCGGCCGAAAGAGCAATAAATGAAAAGGAGGGGAAAGAGAAGTCATTGGTAGCAATAAAGGGGGTTCTAGGAAATAGATCTCAATACCATACTCTTAATTGCACAGAAAAAAAAAATACGCCGTGTCCAATATGTCCAAGGAGTCTTGATTGTTTCCTCGATAACTTGTGAACTTATTTCGCACGAGTTGATATTTTGCATGAGCCGCTACCCAACGAGTTATGTACACTAATTTTCCTACGGCCATAAATATCTGAATTATTATTCAAAATTTCCCTCATGTCCATTGTCATTCACGAAATATGTCTACTCGAATTCGAAAGTTATACAAAGTTTCGATCATCGTCCACAACCACCACGCAATTCAAGATACATTAGTCAAGAACGAGAGGCCTGAACTTCTCGATTTATTATCCTCGAGTTTCCTCATCATTTATGACCTTTCTTTCTTGAATAATATGGTTGTTTCATGATATCCGCAGAAATCAACATCATAAAAAGGAGGAGATGATGGTCACATTACCAGACACCTCTCCAAAAGGAACGAAGATTGTGTATTGAATCATTTTCCGAAAGGTTAGGATGCAAAGTCACACTCAAATATAAGTACCAAATATGATGATACCAGCAAGAAAATCAACAGCTGAAATATCGTTACATTCATCAAACATTGCAAGCGTGCTCTTTTCTGATATTTCCACACTAGTGAGTTTTACTTTCCTGTTGCCATAGTGAAATGGGCTATATTTTTGAATAACATAACGATGTTGGTGGTGATGGTCGTGGGAGAGAAGATTTTTCTCGAAGGACGCCATTGAGATTTGGGAAAGATCCAGAGGGGTGCGAGGAGAAGCGAAAGGACGCCCTGAATCGGAATTTACAAGCAGAATTAATTAGAGCAAAAACCACTGCAGCCTCCCGGCAGCCGCACTACTCTGAGCTGCCGTTTTAATTTACAAAAGCCAAACTTAATTCTTGTTCCGGGCTGAAGGAATAAAGAGAAATGTAAAGGAAAATTAAAACGATTCGAGTCCGGGACTTTGATTCGGTTTAGCCGCCTCCTTCGAGAGGCCGCCATTGCCGGCAATCCGGATTCTTTCAGGCATCGTCGAACAGAAATTGCCGGCAAGCAGACGCTAATCTTACAGGTTCGCTTCCTTCGTCCCCCGGAAAACCACCTCTAGGTTGGTAGGGGTAGGAGGCGGGGAGATCTAGTAACCCTAGGGCACCACGGGCCTTGTTGTTTTTTTTTTTTTATCTTTGGACAACACGAAATGGAAACCTAGAATGTTCGAGGAACATCGTGTTAGCCAGCGGTGGAATTTTGGGAAAGAAGGAAGGTGTTGGAATTTTTCTTGAATGTTTGGAGGTTGTGAGCATCAGGAAAGACTTCACTAGGCAAAGAATTCCACAACTTTGTTGATCCTCTAGGCTAGGGTTCGGACCGTAGATATGATATTTCATATTCTCTACTAGATCGAGCTTAGAGCGAGAGAGGAATTGAAAAGACCTTGAGAAGGAAATAAAAAATTAGCTGACTGTTTGCGAAACATCCTCATGTGCAGTGCCAGTCAGTTATTTCCATCCGAATCGAATTGATAGTGGGAGATTATTCACTCAAATCTATTCTTTAGCGAAGTTCATTGATCCATAAGTTTGTTAAAACAAAGAGACTCAGTTTTACTGTCGTTTGAATATTGAAAATTGGTAAATAATCTCAGTTGGTTCAGCTCATCATGATTTTGAAACTTTGTTCAACATAGTGTTGTCCTGTTCAGCCTACGGCTGTACTAATATATCCAAAATAGATCAGAAAATATCATTACAATGGTGAGATATTGAATAATGTTGAAGAAATTTCAAATAGACCCTAGACTAGAGAAGGGCGAAGGAATTCAACCAATGATAAGAGCAAACGGGAGAGAGGCAACCAGCAGTGATCAGCTGATTGTTCAAATTTGAAACTATTTCAAAATATCTGCAAGAACTCCAAATTAACCAAAATCATACTTTTTTCAATGGAACACCCTGTTTTTAGGGATTCCTCATCGGAAATAAGACACACTTCTTTGAAGGTTTCCCATTCCTATGAGTCATTGTTTCCGAAATATTCATTTTTTTCAAATGCATGGTTGAATTTTTCTCAACTCGTTTTTGAAATATGAGACCGATCAGGGACTTTTCGAAGACACTGTACATATAATATGTAGTATTTCATAAAATAAGTCGCATGTGTAGTGTCGAAATATCCTAGAAAATTTCTCAAATCACTCAATATCTCAAATTGCTCTGTGATGGCAACCTGTTGAGCTATGAATGTTATTTATTGAGTCTGTCATATAAGTTAAAACGGCAGTCGATTGTGAAAGTTGAATATTGACAAAAAAAATTGTTGGTCTTAGAGTGCCTAGACCAATATGTGTTATTCCATCCTTGTCTAGGGGAGTGCTAAACTTCTCTCCTTTCATACAACACAACAAGGTCGTCGAGAACGCCGCTATTAATACCTTATCGACTAGAGTGAGCGTCAGCAACATGTAAGAAGTCCATGTTGCCACCTATTTATAGATGCAAATGTTACATCTATCATACGAAACTGAATCTGTTCGGATGGAATAAAATTATTGAATTGCGGATTACGCGTCATTACCAACAACTTCCATCAATAATCTCTGATTATGGAATAATTGAAATATTATATATATATATATATATATATATATATATATATATATATATATATATATATATATAATGTATTATAATTTGAAAGTGTTCAACATGTAGAAATATAGTCAAATATTGAATTTCATTCGCTACTTTAGTTTCTTCAATGCGAACTCTGTTTTTACTTATGCTGATATCTTTTGGCATATCATGGCATCATGTTGAGCAAGATCCTTCCAGAATCACTTGATGTTTGATTCCTCTCATTCGTAACTAAAAAACGGACGTCATTAATTTTTTCTTAAAAGATATATGAACAAAACACAGTTAACAAGGTACACATGTTGCTCGATGGTCATTCCAAGAAATCACGATGATGAGATCACAATACCTTTATTGACGAACACAGTAGCAATAGTCCGAAGCACCAATTAGAAGCTTACAGTATGTTCATAATCGAGGTATCATATTTCGCTCTTTCGAACTTGACCATTTTCCTGGAAGTAACATTTTTTTGTTGATTATTTATCCACATGCCGAAATGTGACCTGTTTGTCGTAATGCTAGGATATCATCAGAATCATTTGAATAACCTTCTTTCTGACACAAGAGTCGAAACAAGTTGAACTTCTGCAATATTCCTTGAATGATATCATATTTTCTTAGCCTTATTGGTGATGATACCGAACATTGAACTCTAATAGATTTTCTGATCCGTCTCGTACATTAGGCCTCATTAGATGATAAAAGAGATCTAGAGGGGAAGGAAAAAAAAGTAGCATCCAACAGACAAAGTTGGTGCTAACACAGATCTCTGTGGAATACCAGCTTTGATTGTATTAGATGAGACGTATTTTAATTGTCCTCTTATTGTTTTCTTTACATTATTATTGTTTACGCGTTCTCGATATTTTCAATTCTGGACTTCGATAGTCGAATGTCGGCGATCTCTAGAGGAATTTGCCGAGTCGCTCGTAACAGATGAGTCAGTCTCTCCAAAGAAAGCACCACATAATGCGGGACGCAGGTAGCGAAACTTCCAACGCCAACTTCGTGAATTGCCCGCATTAGTCTCCATCCAGCAGGCCGTGGAATCAGTATGGATGTTGCCGAGAGGGGACAAATGAAGAGTTATGGATTCCAGCATCGTAGACTGGAAGTGGTGCTGAGTGGAAGGAGGAGATGCTTTGGGCTGATTGATATCTGTCATGGCTCACGTGAGGAAAATAGGTGGGAATTTATATTTTTTCTATCGTTCTCGTGTCATGAGAATGTTGAAGGTCCCAGACGGTTGTTTGTGTAGCCTGGGCTTATCTAGTTCCTAGTCTGGAATCGCCAATGGAGAAATCGACCACTCTTCTGCGAGGTTCTAGAGAGGTCGACAATATCGTGAGTGTATCACCGACTAGGTTTTGGAGGCCCCTAAGGGCTTCCAAGAGCCCCAGGGCATGTCTTTGAGCTGAACTCCAAACATGTGAACAGTACTACAGGACAGATCGATATTTCCGCTTGCTAGATTATAAGAAGCTGCTGTGGTGTAGAGAAAGTACTTTCTTGCATCACGGAACATAAAGTTTTTGTGAAGCAAGGTTTGGGAAACCATTTGAGAGATGTTTTGTTAGAAGGGTATTGGTGCCAAACTCGGTCAACTGCTTTGGAGATATCATATGAATCATGTTGCAGAGCAGGTCACTTATTGATCTCTGGTGACAAAAGCCATATTGCTCGATCGAGTGCTTTTCTTATAAAATATACAGGGTGAGTCAAAAATGTGTACCGAGCTTCATGGCCCAAAATGCATATTAAGGGAGATATATCATTCCAAAGTTGATAAAATTAAAATAATTTCTCCGCATAACTTCTGAACGATGAAAGCTACCCGATTGAAATTTTGTGCATGAATTTATGTTGTCAAAATACACACATTTCTGATATTGTTATAAAGGGTGTTTTCAGAGGGTGAGTCATGATTTTTTGGAGAAAACTTTTTTTCCTGTATCATTTTCGGTGAAAAAACAGGAGCATTCGATGGAGCGAAGAAAATTACATGAAAAAGGTACTCTTATTCAAATACAAAAAATTGAGCCGTTCGTGAGATATTTGAGTTTTTGTAGTTACATGATATCAGCAGATTGATTTTATTCATCGCGAGATTCATCGGTAACAATATTTTAGCAGGCCATGATGAATAATTTTGTTCTCAATTTTGACGTTCATGTCTTCAACATTCGAGTCAACATTGTTGTAGTCGATTTGTTCGTGTGGTTTCTCTGTGTCATTTATCACTGCGATTATCAACTGAGATTTTAAGAAATATGGCAGGTTATTCGTTCTCTGAACAAACTGATATGCTTCTAATACTTGGCGAGTGCTTCGGAAATGCAAATGCTGCTGAAATATCGTTATACCGATGAATCTCGCGATGAATAAAATCATTAATAAAATTATTCATCATGGCCTGCTGAAATATTATTACCGATGAATCTCGCGATGAATAAAATCAATCTGCTGATATCATGTAACTACAAAAACTCAAATATCTCACGAACGGCTCAATTTTTTGTATTTGAATAAGAGTACCTTTTCCATGTAATTATCTTCGCTCCATCGAATCCTCCTGTTTTTTCACCGAAAATAATACAGGGAAAAAAGTTTTCTACAAAAAATCATGACTCACCCTCTGAAAACACCCTTTATAACAATATCAGAAATGTGGAAGTGTGACGAAAAAATGTATTTTGACAACATACATTCATGCACAAAATTTCAATCGGGTGGCTTTCATCGTTCAGAAGTTATGCGGAGAAATTATTTTAATTTTATCAACTTTGGAAGGATATATCTCCCTTAATATGCATTTTGGACCATGAGTTTAATCATCAAACTACACTTATTTTTCAATGTTCTATCACCCCCAGAAAGCTCGGTACACATTTTTGACTCACCCTGTATAATAGAATATATAATACCATATCCTCGGTAGAATCGGTCTATAGTTGCTAGGGATGGTCTTCTTCCCTTTTTGGAACACGAACAATCACTATGGTATCTCGTTGTTCCATTCATCAACGTGATCGTGGATAAAAATGTTGCTGCCGTGTCCGGAAATCCACCGAGAGCCCTCATTAATTTCCATATAACGCCACTTTTGCGGGCCGCAGAAGAAGAAGGGACCCTCGAAACGTCCGCAGGCGAGGATAATACATGGCAATTCTCAACAATCCGAAGATGTTTGAATTTAATAGCGACATAGATCATGGGCGCGAAACTTCTGCCAGTATGTGAGCAGGAATGAATGTCTAGAGGACCACAACCTCTCGAGGCCGTAGGCCTGCCTATGGCCAAGAATCCGCTCCAAGGAGCAAAGTTTCTTGCCAGGTCAGTGACGTACAATGCAGGGTTGGGATAAAGTGAATAACTTTTGAACGGAAAGAACGATATTTATGAGTATCTGCAACTAAGTGCCATGGAACAAAATGCATCTGATGTACATTTTTTGTTTATAATATACTTCCGGTTTGACCGGAAATGTCATCAACTTCTTTAATCTAAATGGGACACCCTATATATTTTCACAGATTTTGAAAGAGCTTGTTATTTTGAATTCATACTCACTGAGTTTAGTGTGAGAAAAAAATCTAAAAAAGAGGAATATAGCACTTTAATCATCACAATTCTTGAACCAACTGTACCTTATAAGGGTGATACTTCTCACTTTTCACAATCTTTCCTATAGAACGTCGACTCAGTGCCAAATTTGTGGTGAGAGTTTGAGGTGATTCGTCCAAATCGATTGCAATATTTATATGCATTAAAAATTTGATTTTGTAACAAGTCAGTTTAGATACTGCAACATTCTCTCAATCACACTAGCTTGGCACATAATTCTGTCCCGAATAATCCAAGGGCATGTAGGCATTGTGATGGAAAAAATTCCCATGATATGGGTTTGTAAATGCAATTCGAGACTTTTGTGAATTTTGACTTCGAATCATTTCTGCTGATGCCAAAATATTATTCGTCTAGTTCGAAAAGGGTAGAAATCTTGCGGGTTGGTGTTTGTTTTCAATGATATCTTCGGGTTCGACACCATGGACACAATTCATACTCCGTTACTCGAAAGGTAAGCACTGACATTGCAAATGGATCCTATTTTCATCAATTCCCAGAATATTGTGAACATTCGCTCGTGGATTCACCACTAGGAAGGTTGTATAAAAATATCGTTCAGCGAATTTACAATAGTTCCTGTGTACATCCCGATGAAGCTCGCACTTGAATCCAGAGATGAGTTACGGGGAATAAATTTCGATACAGAATGATGTGTCGACAGAGCATTGTTGGCACCCGACCGCCAACCGAAAGTTATTTTCAACGCTATGTTCAGTGTAGCCGTAAAAATCACTGAAATTCGACGTTGAACAATAGCACGCGTCCACACATCATTAAGCGACCTGTTAGTCGAGAGGCAGCAGACCTATTGTCATGATATTTCTCACTCGCATTGCCAACATTCGGTATCATGATATTTCACTCTGTCTGCGAAACTGAATTGTGACAGCGGATTTCGAGGTATTCGCTTTCGAAGGCACAGTCTGGTGATATTTCCGTCGGAAGATTTCGTTCGTTCGAGAACGAGGCGTGCCTCAGGGCATGACTTTGGGGCCCTCTTTCGGGGCCATTTTTCACGTCATCTGTGAAGTACACTGACTCCATTGGAGATATGATATTATATATTTTGTACTAAATCGACCTGAGAGAGAAATCGAAACGACCGTTCGTACCTCGTACATCAACAGGAGCGAAGACTTTTTGCCTATGTTGAAATGACACGAAGTCCTCCTACTACAAGCATTTGATTGAGTTTAGCACCAAAGCCTCTCAGCAAAACTTTCGTCATACGGTTTGCCATCACGAGCTATTCCAGATAGACATATTAGACGAGCTCAGGCTGGTCACCCTTACGTTGTTAGGCTCGAAACTTGTCCAACTTTTTTTTTTTTTTATCTGTGGACAACACGAAAGGAAAACCTATGATGTTCGAGGAACATCGTGTTAGCCAGCGGTGGAATTTTGGGAAAGAAGGAAGGTGTTGGAATTTTTCTTGAATGTTTGGAGGTTGTAAGCATCAGGAAAGACTTCACTAGGCAAAGAATTCCACAACTTTGTCGTTCTATTGATGAATGATGCTTGGTATAGCGATGTTCGACAGGTCTCGAGCCTGACAGTGTAGGGGTGACCAGCTTGAGCTCGTCTGGTTTGTCTACTAGGAATCGCGCGTGGTGGCATAATAGATGATATTTCCGTTGAGCACCGACCGTGAAAGTACCTATAAAAAAGGCAGAGATCGCCGACCTTTCTACGATGATCTAGAGAGGTCAATGATTTGGTGAGTGTTGTGTCATCGACTAGGCGAATAGCTCTCTTCTGAATTGAATCTAAGAGCTTAAGCGTATGTTTGGGGACTGAGCTCCAAACATGTGAACAGTACTCCAGGACAGGTCGAAGTTGTGCTTTGTAGATCATAAGCAGTTGCTGGGATGTGAAGTATCTCTTCGCACGGAAAAGAAAACCGAGTTTTTGTGAAGCAGTCTTCGCAATGGACCTCACATGATCGTCCCATGAGAGAGCACTGTTGGTGGTGACACCCAGCAAGAATATTGACTCTATATTGGCTCTACCAAGCAAATTTGTGGAGTGAAATGGAGAAAAATACTGCCGATTCCCTACAGATCGCTGTGGCTGACCCATCTAGTATCTGAGACCGAGGAATCGTTCGAAGTTTACTTTTGATGTTCATTTGGCACTGGGTGCAGGCTCCCAGATGTTGTCTAAAAATCTGATAACATAATATGGTTCGAAGTTATTCTCAATAATCTCCTTCGGATCGCCTTCCCGTATGGAAAAATGAATTTGGAGCTCCGTCGTCCGACCAACCGTCCGGAAAAATGGACGCCACTCTTCACCAGCATACCAACAAGATAGAAATACGTAAACGAACAGTGAAAAAACCCCAAAACAGCGTTTAATATTCCCCGTGAACGAGACGCGAGAGCCATCCGTCTTGCCGATCTGTGACGTTGAACGTAAATTCCAATTAGCATCCGGCTAAATTACGTGTGTAACAATTTCATTCGACTACATCGTTTACCGAGGCTCAACGTGTTTTTTTGTGCGTGCAAACAATTTACCTTGCGAGCGACGGTGCATTAAAGCGACGGCCGATCCCGGTTGGCTGTGCAAATGCGACGCTGCCGCTAAAGGCGAGCTCGAATCGCGGGAGGCGGTCGGGCGGTCGCTTTTCGCCGCCATATCAGACGCCAGAGCGGACTTCATACACTTCATGTTTTGCTCATCTTGAAACTCTCACACAGCCAGCCTGAGCGCACCAGGAAGGTGGATCACCCGATTCCCAATATTATGATGTCAGGTATCACTTTAGTGAAGTGCAATGCTACTCATGTTAGGTCATGGGTACCACAGGGTTCCATATAGGGTCCAACCGATTCCAAAGAAGGGCAAGAAAACCCTCCCTAACAACTATAGACCGATTGCACTACTATCTGTGATCTCTAAAGTAATGGAAAAAGCAATCAACATCGAGCTCATCCGATATCTAGAGAGCTTAAGAATCGTGAACGACCGGCAATATGGCTTTCGTCGCCAGAGGTCAACAGGAGATCTGCTTGCCTATGTGACACATAAGTGGCAGATGTCAATAGAGAAACATGGGGAATCTCTGGCTGTAGCCTTCTATATCTCCAAAGCATTTGACCGAGTTTGGCACCAAGGCCTCCTAGCGAAACTTCCGTCATATGGTTTGCCGCCCCAACTGTGTCTTTTACTATCGAGTTTTCTTGCAGATAGATCACTCTACGTGGTGGTAGACGGGGTCTCGTCTGATACAATGACGATCAATGCTGGTGTTCCACAAGGCTCTGTCTTGGCACCAACTTTGTTCTTGCTCCACATCAATGATTTGTTGAATGTGACCTCCAGCCCAGTTCATAGCTTTGCGGATGATAGTACACTTCATTCCGCCTTTTCCTCTAGAGCCCCTATATCATCCAACGAGGCCAGAGGTGCAAGGCGAAGACAGGTCGATGCTTTAAATGAGGATCTGACGAGAATTCTGAAATGGGGATCTGAAAATCTAGTACAGTTCAATGCAACTAAAACTCAAGCTTGTATGTTCACCAAGAAGGCTGATCACACAATGCCCAATTTGATGTTGTCGGGTACCACTGTTCCTATTAGGTCGTCAATATCCATGCTGGGTGTCACCACCAACAGTGCTCTCTCATGGGACGATCATGTGAGGTCCATTGCGAAAACTGCTTCACAAAAACTCGGTTTTCTATTCCGTGCGAAGAGATATTTCACATCCCAGCAACTGCTTATGATCTACAAAGCACAAATTCGACCTGTCCTGGAGTCCTGTTCACATGTTTGGAGCTCAGCCCCCAAACATACGCTAAAGCTCTTAGATTCAATTCAGAAGAGAGCTATCCGCCTAGAAGATGATACAACACTCACCAAATCATTGACCTCTCTAGATCATCGTAGAAAGGTCGGCGATCTTTGCCTTTTTTATAGGTACTCTCACGGTCGGTGCTCAACGGAAATATCATCTATTATGCCACCACGCGCGATTCCTAGTAGACAAACCAGACGAGCTCAAGCTGGTCACCCCTACACTGTCAGGCTCGAGACCTGTCGAACATCGCTATACCAAGCATCATTCCTCAATAGAACGGCAAAGTTATGGAATTCTTTGCCTAGTGAAGTCTTTCCTGATGCTCACAACCTCCAAACTTTCAAGAAAAAATCCAACACCTTCCTACTCTCCCAAAATTCCACCGCTGGCTAACACGATGTTCCTCGAACATTAAAGGTTTCCCTTTTGTGTTGTCCACAGATGAAAAAAAAACTACTTCTTCTCGTATACACTGCCGATATAAATAGAAATATTGAGTTTTCTGAAATGCAATCTCATGCAGATGATACCCAAATTAAATACAGTTTCGATATAGAAAATATTCGTGTTGCAGTTCAAAGGCTGAACAATGACTTGGAACTCCTGAACAATTATTGTGAAAAACATGCTTTGAAACTGAATCCTAAGAAATCTTTAGCTATGCTGTTTTGCGCGAAGCATATTTACGAAATGATTAGACATGAAATTATATTTATTGCTCGAACAAAATGCCATTTGAAATCAAAACTATATTTATTTACATTCGTTCATTATAGGAAAATTGAATAATTGCAAGTCATCTGCACTTGATTGATTAAAGTATGTTAAGTTTATGTATTATGTATTATAAATGTGCAGGGTTAGGTGTAAGAGTAGCCATGATGGCTAAACTTCGCTCTGCCAAATGTTTGTATAAACATCAATTTAAATAAAAACGTTCATTATTATTATTATTATTATTATGTTAGGATAGGCAAAAATGTGAAAATTACTCACCATCATCCATCATAATTAGCCCTCGTTCGGAAATGTCACTATAACAGTCGATAATTGCATTGAACGGGACGTTGCACTTAAAACTGAATTTGTGAAAACAGTTAACTGAGTTAATAAACACACACCTGATGTCTATTTGTAACTGTACTGTGCGAAAAAGTGAAAATAAACCGCGATACCCGATCCCGATAGATTTTATTGTATTATTTTGAGTTGTGAGAGGACTCAGACAGTTCTACAGTAGATTCATTTCAATGAAAAAATATCGATCGACGTGAAGATAATTCGATAGAGAGTGGATAAAAGTAGTGTATATTCGTACTATAGTAAAAAAACACAAGACACTCTGAGATAGGAAGAAGTGTTGATGCTACAATAATGATGGAAATCTCCAATTTCATATGGAATGAGTTAGCTCAATGAATTGTTTTTCTTAGACGAGAAGAATTGTTGTGCACTCTCTGAAAAATTACTGTATCGATAGTAATTTCTTTCGACCAATTTCATTAAGGAGCAGAGTCGGGAAAGACAAAGAATGTAGGTAATTTTTACCAGTCCGTAGCAGAATGTCGTCTGGAGAACCGAAAACGAATAAAACGCCACCATAACGTGAAATTAATTTTACGGTAGAATTTTCCCCCGTTAACGTTAATTACTCTTGTCTAATTAAATTTCTTAAATAAACAACGTGTAGATGGAGATAGTCGCGTAGTGGAATACATAGCGAGTATGGCAGTGGTTGGTAACCTCCGGCTGATTTTATATTAACATCGAATAATGGAGATGCCTCCTCGATATTTTAATATTGAGCAGGAATTTTCCGATGTACCCTTCAACGAATGCGATACCTTTACCCACTCATGTGTGCTTTATTGAAAGTTTCGCGTAATTAAACTCCACTAGAAATGCATTCCTCGGAGGTTCGTCTTTGTAATATCGGAATAGCATCGCATAAGAATGAAGTTACTGTTATGTCTGGATAGGCTGCAACATTTCTAGAGAACTAATTGCGTTTTCTTGGAAGTAAGATATGAGAAATAGTCGGTGGAATAGTCGATTACTTTGCTGGAATTCTCTCAGGTGGATACAATCAGAAAATGTTGTTCGCTAAAGCCTTGTTTGGATTGGGAAATTCTGCCATGATTCTGAAATATTCGTCAAGATAATCAGAGTGTTGTCGGTTATTTATTCAATGAGATTCTCTTGTTTAGGAAATGACAAAACACCAAACTTATCAACTTGACCTGACCTGGAATGTTAGTGATTTAGTGATGACACTTTACTGTAGGATTCTTGAAAATATTGGGTTCACTTGAGTTGCTTGTAGGAGAGTGTGGGAAATAATTGGGTCAAGATCAATATTTGCCTAAATTGAACATTTCATATCAATGTTATCAATCGATTAGATTGCTCCAGGTAACCTTAAAATCTAAGAAGTTCGTCAGATACAATCTGGAATCAGGTCGTCATGCTTGTGTACTGCTCCTGATAAGATTGTACCTGCTTTTTCTCATTCTTAAGCCTACTCACTACTCACATTTTAATAAGCTCTGTGATTGCGAATGGTATACTTCACTATTGTGAGATAATACAGCAGTTTGGGATTTGTTCATTGTGGAATCAAATCAAATGAATTATTGAAATGATGATTTCATAGATACAGAATATTTATGATTTTGATTATTATTCAGATACCTGTGGTGAAAGAGTTAAGAGTTTAAAGAGTTAGCTCATTGTTTTTCTGATCGAAATGATTGGAAATCATGTCGAGATCATGAAGACAGTGTTTTTGATATGTCTTGATATGTCAAATTCCCATGAAAACCCGTTTTTCAAACTGGCCAATGCAATTACTCCCTCTAGCCGCCGTGCTGGAAACTTGAGAATAATTTCCAGAGATTTCTCTCGGCCACTTTCATCGTGAATATTCTTTCCGAAATCCGTGAGGTTCCAAGATACAGCCGGCGTCCTGTCTTAATGGTACACCCGGTACATCAGATTCATCCGAAGTGTAGTGACAGACGAAAAACATTTTGAAAGCACATTCAATTCGTGTAATGTAAGTACGCTGTTCATATATCAAGATTATTATAACAGATATGTCGAAATTGGAAACACTCCTATGAATAATGCATCCCCTTCTCATGATACGTAGTAGCGACCCCAGAACAGAAATCCGTTGATGGAGTAAATCGCAGGAGGTCGTGTCGGAGAAACAAGAGACGCACGTTGCCTAGCACGGAGTCGGAATTAAATGGCCCGTGTGATAGTGTCGGGGCATAACTTATATTTATGATTTTTTGGTGGATTTTAAAGGGGGTCTCAGCAGGACACTTTGATTTTCACCCTTCATAAAGTCGAGTGCCTGACTCGCGCGTCTCGTAACATTTTATTGCGCCGTTTTTAACCTCTACTTTGTATCCAATAAAATTATTCATAAGTTGGAGATAACCACTATTTGGGGAAGAAGTTGGGGCCATTTTACACCCATTGCATAGATCATTCTTCGGTGTTGTTCCTCATACCTTTCGTGCTTCCGATCTCTTCGATTCATATCCAACAAGGCCGACAAGGATTCACCAAAATTTACAGCGACAACACAAGAAAAAAACCTGTGAGTTTCATGAAACATTATCTGAGTAAATGAGGTCTAGGAATTTTTGGAGAAGCATCGAAGTTTAATCGAAAGTTTGGACGTGGTGAACATCCAAAGCGAAGTTCGAGTCTGAGGAAGAAGAGATGACCTGCTTGAGCTCGTTGAGGTCGAACTTGCGTTTTATAGATCATGAGGAATTGCTGGGATGTAAAGTATCTCTTTGCACAGAACAGTGAGCCAAGTTTTTATGAAGGAGCTCTAACAATGGACCTCAAAGGATCGTTTTATTACAGTGGTGATGGACTTCATAAGAACAGTAGTGCATTCATCATATTTGATTTGCCTTCCTGGTGATGATAGAAGCTTGAGTTTTGGTTGCATTGTACTCTATTAGATGAATTCTTGCCATATCATCTTTCGAAATGAGGTCATGTCCAACAAATCGTTGATATGGAGCACAAACGAAGTTGTTGTCAAGACAGATCCGTGTGGAACACCACAAATACATTATTAGTTTTCCTTTCGTATTGTCAACAGATAAAAAAAAACAAGTCCAGAAAACAGCTTGTCTGAAACAACCAGTTTCTGATAGTCCAGTCTACCTGATGATACGAACAATACAAAATCACTCATTCCTGAATTGTTGTCCATAAAGCGACGAATATCTCTTCCTTCGCAATATCGCCACACACAGTAATGAAACCTGTAATATCTTTATGAATCATCAGAATTTCGACCATCAGTCTGGGAATGCAACGCGACGTCAGTTGCTCTGGCTTAATGTTCCCACATCTGCGGCTCATATTACCGACTTAGATTGTATTTATGAACAAGGCATGCGAGAGGTGAATGCGAAATTGATGATTTACCTCTATATTAAAGTTCCTCGCTTCTGTTGGGATCGTCCTTTCCGGTTCATTTACATCTTGACGATTGCCGCGCGAAATGAAATTACTCACAGGTTATGAAGAGGGTGACGATATGAATCATGAATACAGTTCGGACACACTGTATATACCTCAGCAACTCGATATAGCTTGACTGAATGTGCATGTCATGGGTGTACTATGAAATATCTCTCTGGGTGGAAATGGAAAAATGTCGGAAATCTTTGTCAAGGAGACCAAGAAATGAAAATCCATTTGTGGGATCCTTTTCGTATCAGTGACTGTCATAAGAAGATAAATACCAAGTTTTTCGAATAATGGTTCAGCGTTACCACTAAAGTTCCTGCAAATACAGTCATCGTCCTTGACAACGCGTCTTATCATATACGACTGGATTGTTTGCCAACATCTTGGAGCATAGTTGAACAGCAAAGATATTTCGTTTGAAGAAGGTCTATTGAAATCAGAGGTCCTACCACTCGAAAGATATAAACACAATATACTATACGTTGACTTTCCAATTGGAAGATATACAAAATATTACACTGCAAACGCATATCTACGATTGATGCAACCTTGTGATGGTAACTTGAAGATCACATTGCACTGACAACAGGAACAATTTGATTATTGAGAACCGTAAAGACTCTTAGTCTACTGAGACTCGTCTTAGTCTCCCCAATCTGGGCAGTGCACAAGAGATGTAGCTGAAACTTTATGGTCAATTCGTTTTTGTAGCATATTTTTTTGGACAAACTGCCATAGATTTTAACATTATTCCATTAGGTCACTTCCTATGGTCGCACTCGGAAACAGTGTTCATTATTTTTTTTTCGAGATTCGAGATATTAAGGGAAATACGGAGAGTGGCGGAACTGGTAAATTATTTTGAAAACTACTGTATAACCCACAGAATATCCATGCCGCTCTGGTTATTGTGTTGAATAGCTTTTATATACTTCTGTGGCTCATTTATGCCAAACTCCATTACTGCACCTTCCAATCGAACAGACCCTCATAATTTAATATACAATATATATACATATAATATACATATAATCGATGATAGTGGACCCCGGAAAGGAATAGATCAACAAACACGGGATTTTCGTCGGCAATCAGGTCTAATCGATGCTGTAATCCATCAAACAGGTCGGCTTACGTGCTCCGGCACACTGTCAGTGTCCGTCGACTCGGATAGATACCGGAGTAAGTGACTTTCCCATCGGTACACAAGATATACGAGTGAGTTCAGTTGGTTCGAACTGGAGTCAAATGAAGCAGAATATGAGGGTGATATATATGATGGTGGATATAGTTTTTTGTATTGAGAATGGAAGAGGAGCTGGAGAGTTAGCTGAAGAATCTGGAAGAGCTTTTTGGAATCTGAAATATAGATAAGATATGAAGCGGTCTTAATTATAGTAGAAGGTCCAATCTTGCTAATTGAGCCAAGAAGTCCTGATAACGACGAATATGGCAACAAATCGGGAATTGTTTCTGGAATATTTTTTTTTAGATTTCGATTCCTGACTTTCTATAACGAACATCTTCAGCCTCCTTCCATAAGCTACCATCTACAGCAAATTAGTAAGACTGCAATGTTAGCTCTTTGTCCATTCTCAATCAGACAGTAGAGCATTTTTGATATGAGGTTGGCACCTTATAAACCCTGCAGTTTTTCCAATCTAGTATTCAGAATGGGATAGAGCATCTAGACTTTCTTATAGCAAATTATGAAGGAGTTATTTGGAATTCAAGAGGAAACCAGAGAATATTAGCTGACGCGTCGAACGACGCCCTCCAGCGATCGTTATAGAACCTCGAACGATTTGTTCGGTCATTCATTCGATGGACTGAAGAAACAGAATCAAGTTTGTCAACATCTGTTGTGCCTAACTCGAGCTATAAGCATTTTTTGATAACGCTGTTCATGTTCCATTCGTGAAGCTAGATGGACTTTTTTGAGTCCGAATATTGTTGTTGTTTTTGAGTTAGTCTCAGTCCCAAGTCTGATGAAGGGAATGGTGATATTATTCGAACTCAGACTCTGGTCGTACTACACAATAAGAATATGATCACGCTACCGCGGTATGTGTTTATAGCAAGGATAATTGTTGCCGCCATAGGCGCCGCATTGACACCAAAGTAGGAGATATCAATTTTTCGCCTTTCTTTGTTTAATTTAACATCATTCACTCTCCGTTTGGTAGGGTCAACCAAACTGTGAGTATGAGATTATAACTTCCTGAAAACATTAAAGAGCATCAAGTGAGGTGCACATATCTAACAAAATACGACGTTAACACGTAATCGACCACTTATCTGTACACGCGGCAGCGGCAAGTGGTTCGTTTAATTTGACAATATCTGGAGACTTAGCAATATTTGCCTAGAGAGCGTACGTGTATGAGAAGGTGATTTCATAGTTGTGCAGACTCGAGCACGACTCTCTCGACTTGGCGATTGTAGTGTAGTCGTAGTGTTAATTGTTATGAGTGTCGTCGAAAGTTACGGGACAGTTAGATAGAATGTTCCGTTGACTAATAAGCGAAGTTAATTTTCAAAGTGGAATTATTTCATCGTACAGAGATTTTCCGTATATGGCAGGGGTTGGTTGGCAAGTGATGAATACAAAAAAGGTATATCTTAAAACGTCGGATTCTTCAGAATGATCTGAGTTATTCTGTATCTACAAGGAATACTTTTGCATCTTCTGACAAGAAATTCTCAAATTATTCAGAAGAGAATATGAGTTTTTTCAATTAACCCTTGTTCGTGGGGTCCACTTGCGACTGTACCTACTCCTTAGCCCTACAGTTTCGAATAAACCACGAAAAGTTCCTTCCCAACTCTTCTTGTATTTTCAAGATATCGTTGACGTGGAAGGTGGAAGGATGGAGAATTTCCGGTCGACCTCTGAAACAACTATCGCCTTCATCCTGCAGTCGTTTATCTCAATTTCTGAGGGCGTTATAGATGCAAAAAGGAAAGAGACCTCAGAAGACCGCCCGTGGTCATCGACATGTCTATGCGACACACAAACCTCTGCGAAATTTATCTAGGAGTCGTTTGCTCCATTTGTCTCACGTCTGTAGTTTGTTGTAAATAAGTCCCAAGTGATATACGTTTGGATTTTTGTCTCTATGTCTATACTTTTTACATGGATCCGTTCCTGTGAATTGTTTCCTACATGTTTGCTTCAACTGTGACATTTCGAAGGGGAAATATTGATTTCTGTGCATGGGCAAGTTTCCGGGGGGTACAGGGTATAATTACCCCCCATGATTTGTCTATGACAATTAATTATAAAAACACTCACCTAACAACGAGCTTTTCATAAATGTGCTTTTCATGACGTATTCCAGTTCAGCTTATGCGACATGATTCACTTCTTTTACTTTTACTTCGATTTGTATTTAAGTAAAGTAAAAGTATTGGAATTTTTTAATAATTCGTTTCAGTACGTTACGTAGATAATGAAGTAGATATTAACAGTCGATACCATATTCAGTTTGGATTTTTCAGCAGAGGTCTCACATTCGTTTTATAAGTAGGGTTTTTTTTTGTACAACCCTGGAATCCTTCTATCTGCTCGATGAGCTTAGTTGGTTGATGAATACATACTAGATTTGACATACGCAGATGAATTTTTTACAAAATAAAAACAATTGAAAATAGGAGACTCACGAAAGTTAAATACAAATCCCACGAAGCAGATTTTTACCGAGACATTTGGGTTTGGATAAGGTTGGAAATCTAAACAGATGACTCCAGACCGACTTTTGGAATACATTATTCACTTCCTAGGTGAAAATGACGAATTTTCACTAGGAAAAGCAAGTATTCTTGATTGGTTGAAAGTAGATGTGCCATGCATTCTATCTTGTGCCCAAAATCCTTGTAGTAAGCTTCGTTAGATCTAAAGTCATCGCCGAAATCTGCCTATGATGACTCCCCAACGTGCTTTGGAAAATTAACCGCGATTTTTGGCGCATAGTAATTTCCTCAACGACTTGATGAAGCATCACACGACAGTTCTCGATATCGTTACGGCAATAACTGCTCATACTGTTAATTACGCTCTCACTCAGCATTCATTGTGTCCCCCCGTCGGTCGGTTCTAGTTGGCTGTGGATGGCCAGCGACAAAAACCGCTTTTGTTTTTGATGTCTCGTACACCGAAGGGGAATCTGACTTTGTTCGCTCATTATGCGCCCCGCCATTCGAGTTTTAATGTCACTCATCGATTCGTGTTTGCAACGTAAAATTTTATGTGGCACGGCCAAAGCCATCGGGATAGTCATAATCGGACGATTGATCGTTTTCCCTGGTTTTCGATCACGCGTTGCTTGCTTTCTGCTGTGACTTTAATTCTGATGGCGCTTAGGTGATTATCGTCATTATCATTATCATCGTCATGTGTTTTGTTTCGCCCAAATGGCGAAACTTGCGGTGGGATCGTATAACGTTTGTAGTTTGCATAAAGCGGAAGGCTACATTGTTGAAGAATGTGGTCCGAACAAGGCTATAAAGGCCACCCTGTATTTACCTGATGTTATCATGGATATTCTTTTATTTCGTCGAGTAGGGGAAATATATATACAGGGTGAGTCAAAAATGTGTACCGAGCTTTCTGGGGGTGATAGAACATTGAAAAATAAGTGTAGTTTGATGGTTAAACTCATGGCCCAAAATGCATATTAAGGGAGATATATCCTTCCAAAGTTGATAAAATTAAAATAATTTCTCCGCATAACTTCTGAACGATGAAAGCCACCCGATTGAAATTTTTTTGTGCATGAATGTATGTTGTCAAAATATTGTTATAAAGGGTGTTTTCAGAGGGTGAGTCATGATTTTTTGTAGAAAACTTTTTTCCCTGTATTATTTGCGGTAAAAAAACAGAAGCATTCGATGGAGCGAAGAAAATTACATGAAAAATGTACTCTTATTCAAATACAAAAAATTGAGCCGTTCGTGAGATATTTGAGTTTTTGTAGTTACATGATATCAGCATATTGATTTTATTCATCGCGAGATTCATCGGTATAACGATATTTCAGCAGCATTTGCATTTCCGAAGCACTCGCCAAGCATTAGAAGCATATCAGTTTGTTCAGAGAACGAATAACCTGCCACATTTCTTAAAATCTCAGTTGATAATCGCAGTGATGACACAGAAAAACCACACGAACAAACCGACTACAACAATGTTGACTCGAATGTTGATGACATGAACGTCAAAATTGAGAACAAAATTATTCATCATGGCCTGCTTAAATATTGTTACCGATGAATCTCTCGATGAATAAAATCAATCTGCTGATATCATGTAACTACAAAAACTCAAATATCTCACGAACGGCTCAATTTTTTGTATTCGAATAAGAGTACCTTTTTCATGTAATTTTCTTCGCTCCATCGAACGCTTCTGTTTTTTCAACGAAAATAATACAGGGAAAAAAGTTTTCTACAAAAAATCATGACTCACCCTCTGAAAACACCCTTTATAACAATATCAGAAATGTGAAAGTGTGACGAAAAAATGTATTTTGACAACATACATTCATGCACAAAATTCCAATCGGGTGGCTTTCATCGTTCAGAAGTTATGCGGAGAAATTATTTAAATTTTATCAACTTTGGAAGGATATATCTCCCTTAATATGCATTTTGGGCCATGAGTTTAATCATCAAACTACACCTATTTTTCAATGTTCTATCACCTCCAGAAAGCTCGGTACACATTTTTGACTCACCCTGTATATTGCTATATACCGAATAAGTCATTATATTTTGACTCCCTCTTGTCGTTCAAAAAGTGTTATGTTGATTTCAAAAATTATCAATTCTATTTCAAAAAGCGTCATATTACTTTCAAGGAATGTCATTCTAATTTCAATTCGAAATACTACGAAAGGAACTGTTGCTTTCATAGGTTGAGTGCTCAATGAAAATATTTTGTAAATGAAACATTCTGAATTTCTCTACATTCTCTTCAAGATCTAGGAATGAAAAAATTGGATAGCATGATGGTGATGATGATGATTTTGGATCGCCTGCGGCTCGTTTTGGAATTTTCGTCCTCGAGAATAATAGCAATAATCATACGGTGGTTGGGATTCCAATGTCATCGAATTCTCTTACATATTTCAAGAAATCAATGATTTTTTTTTTCAACCATCTATCAATTATCAATTCCTCCTTAGAGACCTCCATCCACCTATTTCTAGATGGGCATGCCGCGGTCGTACAGCAAACGGAGCGGCAATCCGGGCACGAATTTTTTCGTCAGCGTCGCGGCGCCCGGATCGGCGTCGCCGTCCTAATCCAGTCGCGCAAATTGAAAGTCACATCCGCTTTACGCGTATACACGGAATCCTCACGCAATGCCACCGGAATTATCATAATGCGGTCTCCAAAGTGATTTCAATATTGCGAATGGAAAAGGGCACTTTTTCACTTTCCCTACGAAACGGTAAATGTCTCGTTTTTCGGTGATCCCGTCTATACTTCATTCCAGTGGAGAATACAGTGTGAGAGGATAGTGAGTTTTCGACCTAACATCTCTGACTTAAAGTTCACACCATAAGAAGACTTTCAAGATCTCCAAAAAGTTCTCAGAAATACGCTGGTACATTATTTTATCAAATTAACTACTGCCGGACTTGGCAAATCAACCAATCTGTTCGAATTCAAACGTCAACTGAAGAGATTTCTCACTTGTAATGTTTTCATAATACTCAGAAGTTTATCTGATAGTGTCAACATCCTTCCTAATAATCATGATATAATTGCGCTTGTGATATTTTCATTCACGTATTTTCACAGATTACAGAATGATAGAGAGAGATCTTATGATTTGAAATTTCAATGTCTGATCTTCATATATTGAAATTGCATATATATATATATATATATACTACTATATATATATATTACTTCCTTGTTCATTGACATGTAAATCTAGTCATATTATCTTCTGAGTTGGAATATGTCATTCACCATAACCTTTTTGTTCTTCGTAACTGATTTTTAATATATAAAGTACGGTTTTCCGAACTTTATACAATGAGGACATGCTTGTATTATCAGTGACTCGATATTTTCAATATTTTTCATTCTGAATGGTAGCAAATTACATATCAGACGAAAAAATATTCCATCAAGAGTCTAAAAATTGACGGTGAATATTCATCCACCTGTTGGACTGAAATATCGTCCTCCCTTAATAGCACAGTTTGTATGCTGTGGATTGACAACAATATTTGTAAACGCACTTGTGGAGTCAAGTATTGGAGTATAGTATTCGATCTTACTGTTTCTATCTATCTCGATTATGATTCTGATAACAACTCTTTCTTCGAATGAAATATAATCACGCTGATTTGTTTTCGTTTAGTCCTTGTCGTTGATTGAAGATGAGAAATAATGTCGATGCTACTACCGTTCAGTACTAGAGGAGTCATTTCATTTGCAATTTGTGTTTAATTTTCTCAAAATCGGACAATAAATGGCGGCGCCTGTATGACAATAAATACATGGACCAAAGATGACGCAATCACCAACTTAGAGATGACGAGATAAGTCTCTCAAGTATGACTTTTTGATAAAGGAGACAGTCGCATCCTCCATTCTCCGAATCGTGAATGAAAAAGCGTTTTAATCGCGCTTGAAGGCCTAACTCGAACTAACGTCAACGAGCTGCTCATAATAATCAAGCGACAAGAGTGTCATAAAATGAAAACAAATGACGAAGACGCAATTGTTATGATTCGAATGTTACACTTGAGTCGAAATGAATCGGGTAAATGATTTTATTGGCGATATACGGCCGTTATGGCAACGGCACATCATCAGGGGTGTCGTTTATCGGTAATTAAATGATGTGCCGAATGGAGTTTTTGAATGAGGCGGGCAATTAAAACGTGGGGAGGATTATTTCGCGCGACATAAACTACCCACGTATCCCCCCTATATGCATAATGATATTATTATTTGTGTAGATGAAAAATCAACGCGAGGATTGGTACCAAACAATGTCGAAACTTCTGATTTGTAATCTGGAACAATCCTACAATGAAAGAACTACGCAACGTTATGAAAAAATATACCATTTGTGAATTCCTCTGTTTTGAAATGCATGTTCTGTCCATTGCAAGAACTCCTCCACAAAAACTTGGCATTCTGTTACGCACAAAGAGGTAGTTTATACCCCAGCAGTTTATCATGATCTGAAGCGCAAATTCGACCTGATGTGGAAGTACTGTTCACATGTTTGGAGTTCAACTCCTGGACATACAATGAAGCTCTTGGATTATATTCATAAGAGAGCTACAGTCGAGGATTCGTTGACCTTCTTGGAACAACTCATAGATGTTTCTATGGTCTGTGATCATCCTCACATTGACAGGCTCGAGAACTGTCAAATTTGTCGCTCTTCCAAGTATCATCGTCCAATCCATCCGATAGAAAAGCAAAGTGAAATTGTCTGTCAAGTGTAATTCTAACTAATCTTTACGACTTCCCTACTTTCAAGAAGAACCTCAATACCTTTCTTCTCTTCCGAAATTCCACCATGGGCACATGGTGTTTCATGATAGTTTAATTTTTTCGTGCTATCGAATGTCCTCAGATTCTGGGGCGTACATCTGTCATTTCGACACTTTGAGATTCAATTACATGTAAAACAGATATTAATCGTGTCTCATTGGAAGAACTTGACTTAGGTCCCAATATCTGGATGGAAAGGAAGAGGCGGGGATAGACAGTATGATTCGATTATTGTGGTGTACAAGGAAGATTCCTCGTTCATCTGCAGATAAAAGACGCCTCATCAGTTCTCGTAGGCAGTGTTGTCAATTTAATGAATTCCACATTGGAACTGGTGGTTTGAGGTTTCCTTTTGTGATGAATTACAGGGAGTCCAGAAATTGTGCGCCAGAAATTAAGGGAGTGATTCTATTTGAGAAATAAAATATTGACGAAAGTTTTTATAGCATTTTTTCGGAAACTTGCTGATAAGGAAGCGGAAAACAAAGATGCGATATTTTTTTCGTTAATTCGTTTTCGAACTCGAAATAAGCACTGAATTTCAGTTCCAACTCGAAATTATTGCTATTATTGTTGATTATCCGAAATCAATATTATCTGTTATCAGTGAAAATTCATTTTAAAGCGAACGTTTCGGTTCCTAGACAACCACTGCAGTTGTTTGAAATGCATGCTTTGCTACTGTTGGAAATAATCAGAATTTATGGTAGTCAAATTTTGTGCAAGCAAATTTTCAAAACGGTTTTTCTCGGAAACTGCTCATTTCATCGTTATATGAGCAGCAAGATAATCATGATCGAATAATTACTAATTTATGTTCTTCAATTCAACATTATTGGCCCATTTTTGAAGGTCAAGGGCAGCTAAGGCTGTTTGTTTTTGAGGGAAGCAATCTTGATTCGGACGAAGGATGCAAAGGAATATATTATAATGACAAGATAAGAAAGTAATACAAAAATATCGACATCAAAAAATCAACTCAACCAAGGCAACAACCTCATCAGTGTGTTTTCGAAAAAAGGTAGATGGAACTTTTTTTCAAATGGTGAATCTGGTGGTCCTTCTGATGCAAATTGGCATAAGTCGTTGCCTGAACTTTCACTGGTATATCAGCGTTTGCCAGTGCTCTTTCAGTGATTTTTCCTGATGCCCATTTCGAATAACTAATGAATCGAGAGTCGGCAACCCCGCTCTTAGGTGCATCCCCTCCCCCTTCTCGCCCTCCTCGCCCGCGGCCCTTTTGTCAGACGGGAATGAGGCGCGATGACGTAGTGGAAATTGGATGTCACTTGGAGGTGTCACAGCAGCGTTTTTCCAGCCGCAGGCTCTAGTAGGCGCGGCGATGGAAACCAGACAAATCAGCTAGAAACAAATGAGCCCGGCTGACTTTCACGCAGAAAGGAATTGATGAAAGGTGGTTTTCGGATGACGGTGTATGTCGACAGCAACGTACTAGCCCATTATTTACCGCGAAACATATACTATATAGATAACTAGAGAAGATCCACAGAACACTTCAGAAGTAATATTTAAGACTAATCGTCGTCACTTGAATATGCGATATCTGATGGTTTGCCGAGTTTTCGTGTTCTTTCGGGACAAATCCAGAGATGCTTGGTGGAACGAGAGCAAATCGCAGATATCCCAATTTCTCTTGTGTAGTCACTTACACTGCAAGACAAGCTCTGTAACACTCAACGGGTACATAATACGAGAAGAAGAAACGATTTCCATATTCCTAATACTCACCTCACACTTTGTATGAAATCATAAAAAAATCTGGGACTGAGATTATATAACATTCTTCCCGATGCCATGGAAAATATCATCACAGGGCATTGCTTCGAGAAAATGTCATGTAGGTTACTTCTAGAAATAAGCCCATAAACGATATTTGAATTCTATGATGATTTCAAATGATTTTAGAAGTATGTGATTGTGAATTTTTTTACATTTATTATTGTATCATTTCATTTCCGCATATATGTAATGATTTTATGTACCTGATCAGTGTATTGTACGTTATATAACTTTAATTAGTTTTAGGTGCTTTGATAGTACACTTCATTCCGCCTTTTCCTCTAGAGCCCCTATATCATCCAATGAGGCCAGAGGTGCAAGGCGAAGACAGGTTGATGCTTTAAATGAGGATCTGACAAGAATTCTGAAATGGGGATCTGAGAATCTAGTACAGTTCAATGCAACTAAAACTCAAGCTTGTATGTTCACCAAGAAGGCTGATCACACAATGCCCAATTTGATGATGTCGGGTACCACTGTTCCTATGAGATCGTCAATATCCATGCTGGGTGTCACCACCAACAGTGCTCTCTCATGGGACGATCATGTGAGGTCCATTGCGAAGACTGCTTCACAAAAACTCGGTTTTCTTTTCCGTGCGAAGAGATACTTCACATCCCAGCAACTGCTTATGATCTACAAAGCACAAATTCGACCTGTCCTGGAGTACTGTTCACATGTTTGGAGCTCAGCCCCCAAACATACGCGAAAGCTCTTAGATTCAATTCAGAAGAGAGCTATTCGCCTAGTCGATGACACAACACTCACCAAATCATTGACCTCTCTAGATCATCGTAGAAAGGTCAGCGATCTTTGCCTTTTTTATAGGTACTTTCACGGTCGGTGCTCAACGGAAATATCATCTATTATGCCACCACGCGCGATTCCTAGTAGACAAACCAGACGAGCTCAAGCTGGTCACCCCTACACTGTCAGGCTCGAGACCTGTCGATCATCGCTATACCAAGCATCATTCATCAATAGAACGGCAAAGTTGTGGAACTCTTTGCCTAGTGAAGTCTTTCCTGATGCTTACAACCTCCAAACATTCGAGAAAAATTCCAACACCTTCCTTCTTTCCCAAAATTCCACCGCTGGCTAACACGATGTTCCTCGAACATCATAGGTTTCCCTTTCGTGTCGTCCACAGCACGTTGATTTGTATCAAAAAGAATTCTGAATTGGTCTGCAAGGGACACATGATGAAAAATATCATTGGTCACTCGCTAGTTTTTTTCGTTCGGGTAGTTATGAAGCGTTGATCAAAGTCATCCTCGTTGGTCTATCTAGGAAATTGGGATGTAACAAAGAGTTGAGTTTCATAACGAATGGTGCAGTTCATTACAAAAGTGGTTCCAGTTGGAAATTCGATAGTTTCGCAAATCTATCGTGAGCCCTTGTTTTTTCCCTGGAGCCGGTCCTGCACGCGATTGCGGAACCGAGCGTGTCGACGGCAGCAGGATAGGTGTCAGGAAATTAATCTTCCAACTTCCACCGGCTGGAGAGTAGCGGTGAAATATGAAATTCGGAATCGAAAAAGAAGTGCTGATAACACGTCCACCGGTGTGCATTACGACTTGCGGGAATTGAAGGTGACATTCACTGAAATATTCTTCATCCGCTATCGCTTACCATCATTACGGTGGTCACATGAGTGATTGGATAAGAAATTCTTGAAATTTTTACTGGAAAGAATCCTTTCGAATTGCACTCTCAAGCTATTTATCGATAATTTCAATTACATTTTTCTAGTCAAGAAAATTGACGACCCAGAGAATTCCCATCGATTTCATTTCATGAAAGAATCGAGGATACTTGATGACGTCTTCATTATAATGATCATCAACTATTGTTTCTTCCATTGACAAAGTGAAATATTCAACTAAATTTCGATGGAAAAAATCAAAGAGCGGTTTGAAAAGAATAGGTTAGGGGTCCTTCATTAGGGATTCATGAAATCAACTTTCTCGCGATTTTTGACAGCAGGACTGTCAAATATACGGGTGTTCCTAAAAGGTCGTTATGAATATAGTGAATGACTGACGCAATCCGAATATCTTACTCAAACCAAAGTAACTTTGAACTGAGGTAAATTTGCTCGAATCGTTTTGATCTGAAGAATATGATCGAATTATTCGATCTGTCCATCTCTCATTATGTTCTGTGTACCATATGTTATTTGTCCCTGTCATTGTGTTCTATGTACCAACTGTCATTTGTCCTCCTGACATTGTGTTCTGTGTTAAGATTGATCAGCTCAGTATCACGTAGTATCAAGTAGTGGAGGTGGTTTAAAGTACCTGGATTCCCACTTATATGGTATAGTTTTTTGCGAAAACCTCCTAAGGCACCATCATCGTCTGATGCCTTCTTCGATGAGGATAACCGACTATCGGATCAGTCTGCATCAACCCAAACTCGTTGTAGACCTCTCCGATTGTTTCCCGGAAGCTCGATTTGATTTTTTCTTGTATCTCAGCTTCTCCACACTGAATCTATTCCGCCTGATGTTTCTGCGACTACGCTCGTGAATCTCACCGAAGAAATTGCATTACTCGCTACTCCGAACTTTATTTGGGGTCGAGCCATTTACTTACTGACCGCAAGGGAATGTTCGGTTCTTTCGACAATTTAAGCACCCGCAAAAAGCGTTTGAAAAATGGACGCTACACTTTTGATATCGTTCGTAACGCGCCAGAACGGTCGATCATAGTTAGCCTAGTTTATTTAGGGATTGAATTATCTATCCTTGGAAAAATGAAAAATGGAAGAAGGCTGAGGGAGATTCTTCACTTTCTTGACTTGATTTTCCAGTCTCGATGGTGACTGTTTTGAAAATAAGTGCCTATTTGAAAACGTGACACTGATAACAACGGGATGATGAAGTGGGGTATGTTTAGGCCTAGTGAAAACAAACACTTATCACAGCCAATTACTATGATTATTTCACTCATGCTAAGATACTAAAGTCGGCTCCTGATTGGCCAATAGATACCATGCTCTATTTTTGTTTTTGTATTTCGCTTCCTCATTGGTTGGGTGGTCGAAATGAAAAATGTAGGAACGACACTACACCAAATTTTAGCCAGTAGCGTGATTATCACGCTTCACAATTTAACACAAATCCTGGAGAATCATAGCATTGATAGAATCACTATATCATATCTGAGGACATAACATCATGGACATAACCCAACCAAAACTGTAAACGTTATTAGGGCTGTGGTGCATTCCGCGAGGTGTTGTTGGTTGCATACGAGTTGCATTCTGCTGCGAACTCAAATGTGGGACCTATAAAAATCAATGGTTCAAATTTGAAGTCAGTAGGCTAAATGTGATGGATTATTCATTGAATAATCTGAACAACACGTGATATTGATGATTATAGAGAGTTCCTTCTCTTTTCCGTGAGGGAAAATAAGAAGAGTTGGGATAAGAAATGGTGAAGGAGATTCTGATGATCCAGAAAAAGTATAGAGCTTTTGCGAAATAACTCTTGCAGTTAGAGTGCAAAAATATATGAAAAAACCATTTATAGCGTGAGCAGGCATAATTGTGTGACGGCTAGATATAAGGAGAATTCATTTTTTCCAACTTCGACTCGAAGTTTGAAGTACAAACCAACAGATAAGAGAGTGTTCTGCGTGGAAGTGCCGTTTAGCAGTTGCTCATCCAAGAATGTTGGGAAAGAAACATTAGTGAGCGATTTGGAGTCCGAGAGCAGTTTCGCATGTATACTTGATGAAACCCCAAGCTTAGAGGGTCAACCGCAGAAACTTGCCGGCCAGGAGTTGGGAGTTGGGACTCGGTGAACTCCGTCTCGAGAGTGTACACCCGCGGCGTGCAATATCAACTATGTCGAGCATTTTATTGAACATGCAGTCTTCAGGTTAACTTGGAATTGATGGCCAAGTTTGCTGCTAACTTGTGTTTAGCGGAGATTAATGGTTCGAGGAATATAGATCGGGACGTGCTAGATCTCGAAGGGGAATTTGTCTCGATCCAACGGATTTGGCATGAGGTCAAGGAAATATACGAAAGATGGAATTTTTTCATTGGTAATGCTGATACAATATTATATTCTCAACGTTGAATAGACAATACAACGCACAATCCTTCATGAGAATGAGATAAATAAAAATGCAGGAGGTCGAGTTGAAGAAATTCGTCTGGTTTATGATTTTTCAAAATGACTTTTTAGATAGTTAGATAGTTTTTGAGAAGATTAGTGTTCTTACCTGAACATCAATGACATTTCTTTATAAAAAGTGCAATCATTTGAGCCTTCCTCATCCTTCCTCAGTGAAATAGCTGTACGATAACGCTTTGTCTAGATCGTAGCACCCTTTCCATGGGAGCAAGCTCCAACGGAAATCCAGGAAACGAAGCAAATGGAGTTTGATATATGTCTCAGTATCGTATTATGTATTTCCAAAGTACGTACGTTGTTGGATTTAGGGAGAAAACAGCATGATCTCTGGCACACGGCACGCTTCATACTTATTTCCGGCTTGCAGTTAAGTTTCAGACTCGGAGAGTGTGTTATATGGTCGACCGGAGGATAAATCAAAGTTTTGCATGAACGTGCTGTCATTGGCTGTGACAAACTCATTCGAGCTGAATTATATCTCACTTTTTGCTTATGGACGAGAGAAGAATTGCACTGCAATAATGCACTTCCGGAGTTTTTCAAAATTATAACCAAGGACCAAGTATTCAAACATAAAATAAAACAACTACTTTTCGAAATTAGCCCCTATACAATCGATGAGTTTTTTTCTCACCTACATTAGTAAAAATGTTTTGTATTATTTTTCATCATTGCTGCTTCGTTCACTCACCTAATTGTTTATATACCTCTTATTATTTATGAATGTGTTTGTTATATATTTGTATATTATATCTGTATCTGATATTTACTGACTTGTCCTATTGCTTTTTTTAAGCTCGTTCTAATGGATCAATAAAGAATTGAATTGAATTGAATTGAATTGAATTGAGAATTGTTTGTTTTCTTGGACACTGAAAAACTTCTGGTAGATACCTTATACCTTGTTTAGGTGGTCTGTTGTGATGCCAAGATCCCAATTTTCTCAAGGAATTCAGGAATGAGAAAGATTTCTGCAACTTCTGGAAGGCAGGAATTTGTAAAGAAACCATTGACAGCCAAGCAGCAATAAAAGCAGTTGACTCAATGCAAGTTGATATAAAACTTGTCTGGGACTGGACTGAACCAACTAGGATTATTTACCAATTTTCAATAATCAAACAAAAAGTAAAACTGAGTCTGTTCGTTTTGAAACACTTATGGATCAATGAACTCAGCTGAACAATATAGATTTGAGTGAATTATCTCACACTATCCACTCGATTCGAATGAAAATTACTCACAATGTCGTATTTCTCGATTTGATGAGACAATGGCCTGGCACATAGAAATGTTTCGCCAACAGATTTTTGATAGCAGCGCCTCTTTCTTATTGTCGTTTCGATGCCTCTGACTCTGAGCTCGATCTAGTAGAGAATATATATCATATCTTTGGTCGAGACAAAGGTCAAGACAAAGGGAAGAGAGACTAACGACAGTCTGTCTCAAACTAATCTGTCTCATCCAAGGTACGTCTCCTGATTTAGCGTCAACGTTGAAAAAATCATTCCAAGCTGAGTGAGTGAGCTTGTAAGTGACTTACATACCAACTCGATTCTATGCGGTCAATCTCGTTTGTTTGACGGAGCGCGTAAATCAAAAACTTGTCTCACGTCGTCTCCTAATGGCTTTTTAACTTTATTACGCGGTACATGAGCGCTGAAAAACAAACTCAATGCACCGCATCGTTTTATACTCCTCATATCACATCAGTTTTTCATGAGTGACCGCGTGCATGATATATTTCCAGGGTTGTCTTAACTTTCCAATTACTCTAATGAAAATGGCGTGCATGATCTAATTAGGATCCTTGAGGAGAGAGGGCGAGCGTCATAAATAACGATGACCGGAAGTCGGTGAGCTGAACAGAGAGGGTGAAAAACTGACAAATCAGGGTTGTCCGAAGGAAACAATGTATCTGTAGTCTACGCCGGAGAATATCACAACAGTGGCTGAGGATGTCGATAACGATGCACGAGGTTGGAATGGAAATTTTCATAAAAAGTGTCTTGAGATATCCAATTAAGAGTTATCTGGGGAAAACTAACTCCTTCTGGCACCACGAAAGAGAAACCTAGAATGTTCGAGGAACGTCGTGTTAGCCAGCGGTGGAATTTTGAGAGAGGAGGAAGGTGTAGGAATTTTTCTTGAAAGTAAGCATCAAGAAAGACTTCAGTAGGCAAAGAAATCAACAACTTTGCCGTTCTATTGATGAATGATACTTGATGAAGCGATGTTCGACAGGTCTCGAGCATGACAGTGTAGGGGTGACCAGCCTCCCTCTGGCGGTCGCAAACATAGCTTGAGCTGGAAACATCTTCGAAGATCTTCAATCGAAACTTGCTTGCACTGATTACTATTGTCACATGCTGGAACATTTTTGATAACAAATGTGGACGAGTTATCGGGGAAATTGACAACTTGGTGCGATAGAAATTTCTAAATTGTTGACTGAAAAACTATAGGATAACTATAAAACTATATGCATGCGATTCAATGGCAGGATCGCCGTTGATATTCTGTGATCTAGATGAAAATTAAACGAGGAATCGATCGGTGGGTCGGTCGAATCCGTGGGACCAACCGTTCCGGAGATATAGGGCGTCCAAGTGGAAATAGTGCGCTTTTTGGCAAAAAACGCAATTAGGAGCGAGAGTACTCCGTTATCGAGACGAATTCATCTATTTCGATCTCAGATTCGTTGTCTACGGGTCCGAATCAGTGATTGTAAATTTTTCTAGATTTTTAAAGTGATGAATAGAAATTTCGAATTTTCCAAGCTGTGATTATCCGATAAATTGTACCTTGGACTTTCTGACATGAACGAAATTCCGCATCTTTCGAACGAATCGTTTGAAATTCTGTGATCTAGATGAAAATCTAACAAGGAATCAATCAGTGGGTCGATCGACACCGTGGGACCGACCGTTCCGGAGATATAGGGCGTCCAAGTGGAAATAGTGCGCTTTTTGGCAAAAAAACGCAATTAGGAGCGAGATTACTTCCTTATCGAGACGAATTCATCAATTGAGATCTCAGATTTGTTTTCTACGGGTCCGAATTAGTGATTGTGAATTTTTTCAGATTCTTAAAGTGATGAATAGAAATTTCGAATTTTCCAAGCTGTGATTATCCGATAAATTGTACCTTGGACTTTCTGACATGAACGAAATTCCGCATCTTTCGAACGAATCGTTTGAAATTCTGTGATCTAGATGAAAATCGAACGAGGAATCGATGAGTGGGTCGATCGACTCCGTGGGACCGACCGTTCCGGAGATAGAGGGCGTCCAAGTGGAAATAGTGCGCTTTTTGGCAAAAAACGCACATGTTAAACCTCAAAAGTATAAAGACTCACCTATTTCATCACAATCTTCGTCGATTCTCAAACCGCTTCCGTCATCGCTGTCTCCATCTTCAGAGCTCTCCGACAGGAGCTCAATCTTCGCGGTAAGGCCGTTGGTGAGTGTTCCCTCGCGATCGGAAGGGGTCCTCGGAGGTCCTTTTTCTCGAAGAGTATCATGATTTTTCATCATCTCGTTGTGGTTGTTGTCGGGTTGCTGAGGTGGGTTCGTCATCGTCATGATAGGCTCATCAATTTCGACTGCAAGAAATAGAAGTCGAAGTGTCAAGAATGAATAACACTTGGTTGACACTTTGTCGGGCCTTTGATATTCTCACTTCGAAACCGAGCCGCATACACGTGCTCATATGGCGAAATTGCTCTAGATTCGAAGTACGAAAAAGCTACAACTTGATACGTTACAAAAAATGCTATCCAATGGTATATATAATATTTTTGTGAGCGTTTCAAGTAGGGGTTTGCTATTAAAATTTTTTCAGGCTGAGGTTTTTCAGTATGGGGTTGAGGGGATGAGTTCTCTTTCATGTAACTTCCCCATTTCTATTCCAGAAACGGTTTCAGGCATTTTGTAATATCATCTTTCGTTGTTTCAAATTGTCACACCGTGTGAATAATGAATGCGTTAACACCGCAGTAGAGTCAATTTCCACACTGCTCTCGTAGTGTTAATTCAATACCAGAATGGTGTTTATCGATATAGACATCACGTTGTGTTGAATCGGTGTTGGAATGTCTCACTGTGTTTTGAATTGAGCAAAACAAAAAATATACCTTCGACACTGAAGTTGAATGATGGTCTGCCCATGGTGGCAATCATTATCTATTATCAGAGATGGGGTTGACAGCAGGTCTTGACATAGAAATGGCCTAGCTGACAGCCATTATCGATTTTTTCACGCCAAAATTATCTAATCTTGAGGCCTGTCGACCAGCTCAAAATATAAAATTCAACTATCGGTTGAGGCGATTTTCTCCCCGTGAGATAAGATTGCCGTTAACTATAAACTTCTCTCGAGAATAGAATGGCATTTCCGATATCCATAGCCCTCTCTGATCATGCGAGAGCACGATCCAAAGTATGGATTTACCAAGGGCATTCTGCTCGTACGGTAAGAATTCTATATGTATCGGTGATTTAGGCAAATTTCGGTGGATATTTTGGAAATTTGATTATATTTCGATTTGGTGGTATACGCCGGATCTATACCATGTTTCGCTCCGAAATGGGTCACGTGACTCGTACTAACTCAACCTCAAAAGTTACAATTTCAATAAATGATTGATTGTTCGATTAGTATGATAGGTGAGGAGTTTGATGATTATTTTACTGATAACTTTGTCTTAGAAAATCCATTTGAATGAACAGTTATCCTGCTTGAAAATAAATTAGCATAAGAATATTCTGAGCGGTATTCTCAATTTCTTCAAGAAAACATTTTTTCGTCCATATTTAGTGAGTGAGAGTCAGTGTATGATGATAAAGCTACTGGTATGAAAAAATGTCTCCCAAGTTGTTTTTTTTTTGGATTCCAAAGATTTCGTTGAAGCTGCAATATAACGTTGAGGTTAAGACACTCGCTATAAGAATTATGATAGAATCAAATATCCAACCTGAACATTCACGAAATTCGAACAAATAGTGTTGTTTCATGCGGATATTAATGGATCATGTGACTTTCGGCAGTTGACAGTAGGTTTTTTTTCTAAATCAAAATTTGTGGAAGTTGAATTGCGTTCGTGTGTGATTTAAATTATTTCCACTAACATAAATAATTCGATTTTCCAGTTTTCGTGAGATTTTATCTCCTCTTTGTTTTATTGTTGTGGACGTTTCGAGAACGAATCTGCTTTCGTTTTCAGCTCAAGGTGATCATATTTTCCTTTGTTCAAAACAATAAGTTGAGTCGAAATTTTGATATTCATTGAATATACTTGTTTTCTGAATTTTTTCAAAACAAGTCACCGACAAAAAGAGAATTTCTCTTTTACGTGTTGAAGGTTGAATCCCAATCTCACTGACATTTTGGAGCAGGTCTTATATCTGTCCCCACTACAAAAATATTGTAAAATAATCAATATAATTTCTACTCTCATTATTTCTCAGAAACGAGAAGAGAGAGAATCCCACACAATCTGTAAAATGAATATCTCCTGGAATTACTCACAGTACAGTATAAAATGAATAATTTGGTCGGATCGCTTAGATAGAATTTTCCTGGACTATGAGATTCCTCGCTGCGAGATTTCGGTCCGTAGCACGAAACCAATCTTCTCTGGTAGTTTAGCACCGAATCTCGATCGCTTTTCACCTTTACTCCCGCTATCAATTTTCTAACACTCTATTACGTTTGCGTTCATGGAGCGATCGACTGTAGAAAACGAGGATAAAAAGCTTCATTTTTACCCCATAAACAACGTTATACGAAGCTCTGGGACCGTATAAAAAGTATTTCGAGATGTTTGTTGCACTGTCGGTAGCTCAACCAACGAGTTAACTAGCATGAAATACTATATTTTTTTCACCCTCTCAACTTTGTGCGTTGATCCGATTGAAATTGAAAGATAAAGTAGAGTTTAGAGTGTCTTGATAGAAGATAGACAGTATTTGAGTTGAGATGATTCTAATTATGATACTAATAATAAAAATATGTCTTCATTTATACTAATGGTACAAATAAGTGGAATTCAGCCACACACAATAATATTCAAATTGAAATAACGTTGAATATCAATGATAAATAAGGAAGAAAGGACGAACATGAGATATTGTAATTATATTCTGAAAACAAACATGACTCAATGCTACAATAAATACTACAAGCATTATAGAATTAAATACTATCTGTAAGTTCTTCGAGGAGGTGGTACATTTATTTTTCAACTTTTAATGGGATTTTCTCTCCTCGTTTCTAAAGAATAGAGTAGAAGTTATCAAAAATTATTGCAATATATTTGTAGTAAGGACAGATTTAGGATCTGTCCCAAAATGTCACTGCGCTTGAAATTAAACCTTTAGATACCTAAAAGAGAAATTCTCTATTGGTCAGTGACACCTTGTTTTTGACTCATACAAAACTGAAAAATGAAGAACAATCATCAAAAAATTGTCTTTACAGTATACCATGTGTTTGTGGAAAATATTATACCGGTGAAACCAGCAGGCCTCTATCAGTAAGGATGAAAGAGCATAAGAACAATATAAAGAGAAGATATACTGACATATCAAAATTAGCTGAGCATATCCTTACTGAAAATGGACAACATATGGCCGATTAGGGTAATATTAAGATCATAGGAAAAGAAGAAAACAACCAAAAACGGATAATCAAAGAGTCTGCTTGCATTCTCCTGAACGGAGACAATAATATTGCTTCTTGTTCAGTTGATATAGATAGAACTTGGCACCCACTTCTGAAAATTGAATATGAAAATGGAAAATTTAATATCAATTAATGAAAACACCTCGCAACCAGAATTCCTCCATCTACCAATCTGTCAATTTTTAGTGTCAAAATCGGAAACATTGAAAAAAGTTTACGAAGAGAAAAATATTTCAATTGTGTTGAGAACGGGAGCAGATTCGTTCCCGAAACGTCCACCAAGATAAGTAGAGGTTTTATTCTTATTAAATATATTTGTATTTCCAAAAATTTTTTCGAAAACAAGGTGTCACTGACCGATAGAGAATTTCTCTCTTAGATATCTATAGGTTTAATTTCAAGCGCAGTGACATTTTGGGACAGATCCTAAATCTGTCCTTACTACAAATATATTGCAATAATTTTTAATAACTTCTACTCTATTTTTTATAAACGAGGAGAGAAAATCCCATTAAAAGCTGAAAAATGACTATAGAATTAAATGAAATGGGTGGAAACTTGACGACGACGCAAAAAGAATCAGTTGCAATTTGATTCTGATCATGGTGTGTTATAATACTATCTCTTATGCATAGTCCACCAGTTCGATTCAGCGTTTTTCCGAGGAATATGAATCAGTCATTGTACCTCCATGATATTAGAATGAAGAATGGTAACAAACAATCCAGGCTGGATATTCAGTTCTTCTATTGAACGACATTCTCCTTCGAGGAAATGTTGGATCGTCCCGAGATTACCAGATTTGCATGGATACAATCCAAGAAGTTATTGGGGAAATGAATCGCCATTTTATACAGTCGCCTGTATCATCGATGCCGCCAAAGCCTATGTTTTGTTGTGGCTTCATAAAAATTTCAATAAGGTACGTACGGTGGGTAGAGGAAAATGCGGAATGAATAGAGAAATGATGATGCTCGATGGGAATTATTCAGTTCGGCGTTTCCATATGAATGAATGGAAGGTGCGGATTTTCCGCGGAAATCTCATCGAACAGTTTTTCGTTTTATCCGGTTTTCTGATGCCTGCTGACCTTGTCTGTCAGATTGTCGGGATTCGTCTGGATTCTTCCATTTCTTATGACCTCCAGAGTGCCTACCCATGCAATGAAAAAATCACCAGACAATTATTATCATTGAGATATTTATGAGAAGTTCATTGTTTTGACTTGAAAAAAAGAAAATTCGTTCACGTGGAAGAGTTCTTCAAAATGTCCCTTATATGCCCACTAATATTGATGATGATGCTTTGCTGCTTTTCATAAATATCTCAATATCTTCTAGAAAGAAATGTCGTGTCAAATGAGACCATGCTCAAAAAAAGTTGTAACCCTTGTAGAAGGGTATTTAGCCTGCGTCATGATTCATTCATCAAAGTATAGAATTGTATGTAATTTGTGGAATTTTGGTATTTTCACTGCCTGAGGTGACAAATTGGTAGACTATTCAAAACGTTATTCAATCTACTGCTTGTATAGCGATAGTTATCGAGTTTTTATAATAATTGTTGATGTTGTCAACATAGTCTGTTTGCTGAAACAATTAGGAATGAAAATTATGTTTGTAATATTTATTTCTTCCGACCAGAACCCTGACATCTCGGAAGTCTGAAATGTTGTGTAGATATGGCCACCCTTAGCTGTAGCGATAAATTTTCCTGGATGGGCTATTTCATATTATGTTTATCCGAGAAACGGAAAGTATCGAAACGTGGCGCGTAGGATGCGTCTTTCGCCATATAATATGCATAAATCAGGATATCTGGTCGAAATTTGATGGTGTTTTGTATATAGGTGGCTAGGTGATGGCAAACCATGAGCGTCTCGAAAAACCTCCATAGACGATTCAAATGAACTCTTAGAATAGAAGAAGGAGTTAGAATATAATGAATATATGATAAACTGAGAATCAGAATTTGAACGAAACACAAAATTCTGATATAGGTACGCATGTTGGTACTTATACCAAATTCAGCAAGAATTCATCTACATGGGAATATGCAAAACTTGCTGAGTGATTGAAATATGTTTTGAAATTTTGTAAGTAACATTCGATATCACCTCGCTTCCGACTCTGAAAGAAGAATATATCTATTATCCTCTCGATATTGCTGTCTTCTTGCCATTGAAACATATTTGGATGGAAAAAAAATTTTTTTGAGTACCACTATGATCGCTTTCAGGAAATATGTGATAACTCAGTTATGGTTCATATAATTCTGTATTCGACGGTTCCGAAACCCGATAAATCTAATAACGGTTATCGATTTTTTCATCCGGTATACTATTCTAGAATTTGAGGCTCTAGTTATAGTCATCAACGAAATGGTCTCATCCTGTCAATCTGAGAGAGCTAGATCTTGCATTTCATGAATGCTGAGCTTCGAGTTTTCTTAAATATATTTCTTATGACTTTTTCGAGATCCCCAGAAGATTGATCGCCGCCACTGTCCTCGGTGTTTATGGACTTCAAGGCAGTGTTCGCTCCGATACATGTTTATGCGGTTGGAGGAGTGCGAAAAGTTCCCCTTTTCTTCAGTCGTAGATACATATTTCACTTTTATTGGTCTCTCCTCATTCATTGTACCTAGTCATATCTGTGAGTGCTTTCACTTATTTGCACTCTCATCCATGCCGTCATTCGACTGGCGATTTATTTTCCCCAAAATATTCAACAAAAATGTATGGATTTTCGGCACCAGGAATTATCCCAATCAATTCTCGAGTTCTACATTTTTTCAGACATTGTGATTTCCCAAATAGTGTGCAAGTTGGGAGAATAAGCATCAAACTGCCCTTATCAGAGTTGCGAATATGTATATCAGGTAAAACTTAAAGTTGCCACTCTGAATTTCGAGGAAATTTCTAGCGAAAAATTATTCCACTTTTGAAAATCACTTGCAACATGATGACTTTCCGCATAAATAAAACAAATGAATAAATGAATAATTCATGGAATACAGTCAATCCAAAGATAACAAAAATATCACAGTAAACCAATTCTGTTCAGTGGCATTTTTCAACCGAGGAAGCCATTTCCCTGAAGATTCCAGCTACATTTTTGCTGGATAGACAAATGGCTCCACCTCCTTTGTGTCTGTCGGCTTCCTAAAAAAGAAATTTTCTATTAGTTCGAAATATAGAAAGCTCATAGTGAATCTGACGTTTCTATCCATATCACCAACACAAAACCATTCTCCACCAGTTGATTCAGAAACAGCCCATTTCGCGTTGTCTTCAATATCGGTGATTGTTATTCCTAATTCTTTCATGGAAATTGTCTGAACATTCTTCACTCTGCATTGAATGAAAATTCAATAATCAGCTGTCAAATTCAAGTGGAGGATTCATCTACAACTATTGAGATTTACATTCTTAATCACGTATACGATTCTTATTCAACAAGTAATGGCGAACTAATGCTCAATTTTTCTGTCTTTATAACGCAGTTGATCATTTCATCTCAATGGTTTTTTTCATTCAAATAGTTGTGGATGAAGTTTCAAACTCCCACAGAATGGCTATTTCCATCTTGACCGGTAATACCCGTCATTATGTGCTTGTAGAATAATATACTATTACTTTTGTGCTCCCGTGCAGTTCGATGGCAACCCGCTTTCTCCCTGCAACGAACGCACTAGAATATCGTTCTTCAAACTAGGAGCAATCAGATCTTTGTATAAATCTCCTTCGAATTCTTTGGATTTGGAGAATGAAATGATTGGCAGGCCTGCTCTAGATTTCAGACTGTCTACCTGATACCATGGAGCACTGTTAGGTTTTCCTCCTTCGGACACAGATACGAGCTGGGGTAAAGATAACTCCATTCCTGGGCTTATCTGGGAAGCGTATATTTGTGCCTCTCTGATTTGGACGGAAGTACCTATAAGATCAGATATTTATAGTAGTTCAACGTTCAGTGTCTGCGAAAAAACGTGAGATGTTGAAAATTACGTCAGTGTCATAGACAATTCGACGAGGTTGAATCTCAAGCGAGTCAGTTGAATCAGCTTACTCAATTGAAGGAAATTAATCGGTTCCCAGTGGAAAATGCATTGAATGATAACTGAGTACCAACTTTTTGCAATTTCATTCGGAGGAATCTTTCATGATCCAAGCACTAGACACATCCATGTTAAGGACAGCAGATCTACCAGTTATTACTTTTCAACCGGCATCACGAAACACCTCCAGATAGTCACCTACCAACTCTATCCAGAGTTTCGAGATCCAGTGCTATGCAAGTGAAGAACTCCCCATGGGCTTTTCCTCCTTCTGGATAGGTGTCAGTCGGTTCTGGTTCTGGATATCCGGGTAGAGTACCGGTAGCCCAGACTCCTCCATCCATGTCTGCAATGATCAGCCCTCTGGTGTGGCCAGCTGTTTTGCTTTCTTTTCCGTGGAAGGGGGATGGCAGTATGTCATTGTAAGCTAAATAGCTGATTTCATCCTACGATTTTAATGAGATATAATGGGTAATCAATGATGAGGCTATCTTGGAGATTGTATAATAGTACGACGTGTCTGGGCATGTAATTCTTGTTCCCGGATGTTATAGATTGAATTGCAGCATAGGGATCTCGGACATCCTGTTTCCTAATCAGAAGCCTAACAAAATGCCTACAAGACTAATAACATTCTCGGAGATTAGATGCTGAAACGAAAAACTGCTAATTCGTTTTCATATTCTACTGACTTCATTTGGAGAACAGATGATGGAGAAGTCACAGTTTAATTGACTTTTTCGGTTAACCTAGACGGTTTCCAAGAACTTTCAAAACCTTGTATTGTTTACTCACTTTCCTTTCAAGTAAGATTTTCACATGTTTAGCCATCAGAGAATTTTCATTGTCTACTCCAAGTTTCGATAGAGTCCAGTGAGGTTGAGCTGAGTTCATATACATATAAGCAACACCTTTTTTGATCAACTCATTATCTGAATCCTTGGAAAGTGGATTTTATAGATGAATCCCCTGTAGAAAGAAATCGGTTCGTTACTCTGCAAGTTGGAATTTGTGTGATGATTCGCAATTTGTGAACGTGTACAGCATTCATCATTTTCAAGCAAGTGACACGAAAATTGTCGATTCATGGATTGGAGCGTTTTGAAATGTTGCAGTGTCGCATTACAATTCTTTACAGCCGCTTTCACTTCGCGATAAATGATCAATTGAGTCGAAATTGTGAATTTCATTGTATGTATTATGTTTTGTATTATGTTGAGCGTTGCGCACTAGAATGTTGCTTTGCATCCACTGCAACTTCCGTTCAAAAACAATCACGGCCTCGTCACACAAATATCTATTTTCATTCGCATTTGTTTGGATTTGAAATCTTACCAGTCTATCAGTTCACCATTTTCACTTGTACATTGTAGGGTATAAGCCGGAAGAAAACAGCAAATTGAATAAACTATGCCTACTTGTAGAAACATCTTGAATCAACTAATAATCAAGTTGCTCGAAATTTATATGCGAATCGTGCAGGTGTATTTTTTGTTTTCAAGGTGATATAGAGTCCACTGACCACAAGGTCAACTATAATTTTTTTCAATTCATCATTCGCTAATGCATCATGTGCTAATGACACCGCATTCAATTATCGATCATTGATTGAATTGATTAGAAAATCGGAGATCTCGTCGAAGTTACAGGAAGGACAACGAGAAATAATGATCTGGTAGGGGGTTCTGAGATATACGTTTCCGATTATTTGAAATGTTTCACTAAGAATACCATTTGCCATTGGAGCAGGCGTGATTTGACAAGGGATCCTTATTCTTACCCAATTCATTTTGAAGAAATAGTTTTTTTTTATGTATCCAAATATACTCCGGCTAGCTCGTTTCGGTGATTCTCTTTCATACTTATTGGTCAGACTGTTTATATTGCTGCATCAAGATTTCCAATATTAGTTGTCATCTTTTGTGCAAGCTGAATAAAACCGTAAATAGGTTTTTCGATCTGCGGCAGTGACCATAACAGTAAAACTTTTATTATCATCCATTAATACAAAAAATCAATATTAGTCCAATCAGACGTGTTTACCCGCCAAATCAGAATATAACTTAATATATAACTCGGCGTTTTATTACCTATAAACAATAAAACCACCAAGGAAATAGTGGATGGGCATCCACATGCGAGCGTGTGGAGTCGATATGTCTTGAAATATTCTAATAATCTCAGGAACTTGCAACTTGCTGGAAATTTAAAATAACAATAGTTTTTGGGTGTGTTTGCACAGATAGATTGCAAAAATGAATATCAATGTAAGCTTCTTCAGGCTGACTTGTGCACCAGTGTTTATAGTAAAGGGTCATGGGTACTATGCGACCCATAGCAGTTCATAAGTGTTCTTCTAATCCTATCATCCTCAGAAAGTTTAGGACTCAGGATGGTTTTGAATAACGTAGATCTTCTTTAACTCATTACCTCCTAGTGCCATGCAATTCGAAAGAGGATGTGTATGGAGGTTTCGTCCTCCTCCTCACGAATTTTCTCTCAGCCGACAATATCCTGGACAAGGTTGATGTATTCGATAGTCTTGTTTGTGTGGTGGTGGTGGTGGTGTCTTCACTTGTCCCATCTCTTGCAGTTCATTCCAATCTTTGGATCCCGCAAATCCATTCATCCATCGAGTTCTTCGATTATTGCTGTATTGTTTATCTTGCAGAAGGGTCGAGGTCTCATGAATGAGCCCTGCTCTTCGCGTGTATGTCTGGTATTTCATTTCCCTCCAGTCCGATTCATCATAGAACCTAAAGTGAGGCAACCTTATTTCCTTCACCTAGATTTTCACCAGGCAGTCTCAGACTGATCTGATTACAGGCTAGTTCAGTGCTTTGATTACTGCTTGGCTGTGCGACATGATGGAGATCTCTTGTCTGCGGTTTTTATTTCTAATGTTCAGCTTGCGCTTGGGGATTTCTCCTTCGGACTTTGTCGAGATGCCATTCGATGGCATTATCATCGAGCTGTGGTGTACATAGAGATATTTTCGTGTGCCCATCAATGAAAAGAGATGATTCAGTAGATTTCTTGACGGAGCAGCAATCGTGAACATTCGGAATCGATGTCACCAAGTCTCATGTAACATTCTCCTCGGGAATATTCGTAGCGGGGTAATATAACCCCTATATACGTGTCCTGGCCGTCTTTTATTACCTATGATCGATGAAATTACCGAGTGAATCGCCGAACGGGGCGCACGGCTCCAGCCATCAGATCGCATTAAGGGCAGACGTTCCGGAAGGAACTCTCAATATGCCGATCATCCTGGACCGGACATCGTCGACGATAGCGACGTCATCAATCAGGGCTATCTGCGACCCCCGCCGCATCAATTATTCCACGGCTTCCCACGATGTACGGTGACGGTTTCTCGTAGGACGTTTTTGTCACTAGACTTTTTTTGTGGTATGAAGGCGGACAGTGGATGTTGGAGGATTCAATATTCACGCACTGAGAAAATATAGTGGGATTTATCTCACAATGATGATGATTTTAGTATGAGAGTGTGATTCACCTAGGAATACGGAAGGAAGAATGGATCAGCATGGCATCAAATTGACACTGAAGACAGTCACTTTATTTTTCAATTATATTTCTACTAAGGAAAACCTATAATGTGTAATCAGCAGCAAGCTTTAGAGGACTTTACTAGGCAAAAAATTCTAAAACTTTATTCTCTATTGTTGAATGATGGTTTTGGTAAAGCGAAGTTCGACAGAGCTCGAAACTGACAGTGAAGAAGTGGAAGTTTAAGAGGTGAACTCAAAACATGTGACCACTACTCAGGATAGGTCGAATTCGCTGTTTTTAGATCATGTTTTGGTGAGTTCTTAAATCGAGTTTTTGTGAGGCAGTTTTCGCAATGGACCTCACGTGGTCGTTCCATGAGAAAGCTCTGTTGATGGCGATACAGAGCATGGATATTGACGACTTCATGGGAATCCTGATGGAACCTGACACGTGGTTCTTAATTACCAACGTAGCAGTTCGCGCACTTCATACAAAAATATATATTTTCTCATGTTTGCTGTCGAACTTCTTTCCAAATTTGAGAATGAAAAGATGGAAATACTTTCTGGAGGTTTTTCGAGGAGGTTGTTGTGGGTTTTTCTTTCTCCGTTTCTGGAAAATTATTATTAAAAATTATTTCAATTTATTCGTAGTAAGGACATCTTTTGTGATCTGCCCCAAAATGTCACTGCGCTTGAAATCATTTATCAATTTGGACAAAACAAAACCGACAGCTTATTGGAAAAATTGTGCAAAGAGAAAAATATTTTAATTGTGTTGAGAACGGGAGCAGATTCGTTCCCGAAACGTCCACCAAGATGAGTAGAGGTTTCATTCTTCGTATTTCCATAATAACTTCAACCTAATTTTTCTGAAAATGAAAAGATGGAAAGTCAATGATTTTTCTCACTTCCACTCCAGAACCATTAAGACAGTATCGTATGAATTCCTTCGTGACGAATGGTACAGTTATTGGTGATGTCATACCGAGTCATACGGGCTGTCGGCTCCGGTTTGTTGCCAAATACGGTTCGTCGTTGGAGAGGCCGATATTCCCGCATCCACGGACCACAAAAAAGCTGCGACTCTTCCACGTAAGCGGATTAATTACACAAACGGCGTCAACAGGGGTGCGATAATGCCGTGAGTCATCCGCTTTAGCGTCATCCGAAGAAATGGGGGCAATGGTGCGGTGTCGCTCGTCATAAATGAGATTATTAATAGACGAATTACCTTCCACAGACGCCAGCCAGAAAGGGATAGAATTATTGTCGTGGGAGTTCGGTTGCATCTGAAGAAATAAGAAAGGGGTGTTGACGCTCCCATACGATAACGGAATTATCGTTAAAAAATGATTCCATGCGACGATAAAACAGCTAGAGCAGGCACTAGTGGCGAGAGAACTTTCCTCCTCAATCATTTTTCAGCTTTTAATGGGATTTTCTCTCCTCGTTTCTAAAAAAAAATAAAAAATAGAGTAGTTATTAAAAATTATTGCAATATATTTGTATCAAGGACAGATTTTGTGATCTGCCCCAAAATGTCACTGCGCTTGAAATTAAACCTTTAGATACCTAAAAGAGAAATTTGGAAATACAAATATATTTGATAAAAATAAAACCTCTACTTATCTTGGTGGTCGTTTCGGGAACGAATCTGCTCCCGTTCTCAACACAATTGAAATATTTTTTCTCTTCGTAAAATTTTTTCAATGTTTTCGATTTTGAAATATTTTTTCTCTTCGTAAAATTTTTTCAATGTTTTCGATTTTGACACCAAAAAGTGACAACTTGGTAGACGGAGAAATTCTGGTTACAAGGTGTTTTCATTAATTGATATCGAATTTTCCATTTTCATATTCAAGTTTCAGAAGTGGATGCCAAGTTCTATATATATCAACTGAACAAGAAGCAATATTATTGTCTCTGTTCAGGAGAATGCAAGCAGACTCTTTGATTTTCCGTTTTTGGTTGTTGTCTTCTTTTCAAAAATACTGAAACTTGAATATGAAAATGGAAAATTCGATATCAATTAATGAAAACACCTTGTAACCAGGATTCCTCCGTCTGCCAAATTGTCACTTTTCAGTGTCAAAATCGAAAACATTGAAAAAATTTTACGAAGAGAAAAAATATTTCAATTGTGTTGAGAACGGGAGCAGATTCGTTCCCGAAACGTCCACCAAGATAAGTAGAGGTTTTATTTTTATTGAATATATTTTTATTTCCAAAAATTTTTTCAAAAACAAGGTGTCACTGACCAATAGAGAATTTCACTTTTAGGTATCTAGAGGTTTAATTTCAAGCGCAGTGACATTTTGGGACAGATACTAAATCTGTCCTTACTACAAATATATTGCAATAAATTTTAATAACTTCTACTCTATTTTTTTTAGAAACGAGGAGAGAAAATCCCATTAAAAGCTGAAAAATGAATGTACCACCTCCTCGAAGAACTTACAGACAGTATTTCCTCCTCAAGTTTTCGAGTGTTCTGACATAACTGAAATGAACCTTCGATGGTTGCGTGATCAATACATCTCCATTAACTTGCACCTCAGACCCCAATGACATTTCTTATTCGAGCGTCAGCTGCTATCTCCTTGGGTATTTCACGTCGATCAGTTATTATCATCGTCCATTCCTACGGTTCCAATCAACGTGTTTCCGCTGCTTTCTATGGAAGATTCCTCGGAACCAGATAGAGAACGGAGTGTTACCGGCGAGACATCTATTGACGATAGCTCAATTACACCGTCGAATGAGTTCTGGGGCTGTCTGGAAAACTAAAAGACGATGAAAATATCCCGAACAATGTATTCGTCGAATAAAAAAAATGATAAATCACCTCTTCCCCGTCTTAATTCTCGAAGCAATCAATTCCAGGCTGCGGCAATAAAAATATAATATGAACCTGCAGACGCGGTGTCAATTGCATTTTTATGTTTTATTCCCGCGGAAGGGAGGAGGAAAACAACACATAAATAAATTTCTCTCCGACAGAAGACTCCCCCGGAGTTTGATTACCAGACTTTAATTCAATATCGAAGTATGCATAGAATTTATGCTCTTAAATACACTGAAGCGTCTAAAAGTTTTAATCAATTTTCGAACATGAAAAAGAATCCTCGGGTATTCCTTCATCGGTTCCCAGGATTTATAAGGAATAATACAAAGAAACAGGAGGAAGGATTGCAAGTTATAATTCGATCAGAATTAAAACGATACTAGCCTGCATAATAATAAGGTAGAAAATATGGCAAGTTTAAATTCTGTTAAGAACTTTCAATAACAGAAGAAGCTTTATGTTTGCTTCAGATAAACATTGGGGTTGAAGGATATCGGATGAATGGACTGGAGCGGAATTAGTATCCCTTCATCCCGCATTCTATAGGTATATTTTCCAGAGTTTCGAAATTGTGATTGAGAAATGAAAGCGAAAAATGAGAAATGCTACACTTGTTGCGTTATTGGTTATGACGAACTTCTCGCTGCCAACAATGATATTACGTGATGATATATAGTAAACTATAATCCAAAGCTGAAAATATCCTTCTCAGTAGCGTACATTGATAATCCTGACCAACTAACTGTATTCATATGATCAAAAAATCTATGCTGCTCATAAAAAATCACTCCAAAATCTCTTATAGATGATGTATATTCTACCTATAGGTTATTTATGTTTCATGCAGCATCGAATTTTCTCCCAACTTTAGACAAAACAAGTAAACAGTCTGAAGAAGCTATTCAAGGCTATTCAAGTTTACGGAAATCACAGTTTTTAAATTAACTTCCAACGTATCTAGCGAGCATATTGGATGAACGACCGTCCGAAATATGAACATGTTGTGTTCGACCTGTCGAAAAACGTCCCTATCAACAACTGATGGAGCGCCCTGTGTATCCGAAAACAAAACGTCGAGGTGCATATGTAGACGATGCAGTAAGGGCAAATAGAAGTTCACCCCTGCAGAACTAATCGACACATAACTGTGCCAGATAGCCAACGCACACACACATACGCCGCATCTAATCTACATGCCGGCTATCCAGAATCCGGATCGTCCCCTGGACGTGAATGAGTCACAGAACGCACGGGACACACACCGATATGTGCGTCTGACTGTGACTGTTATTGATGATATGGCACGAAGATAACCGATTTATCCGTAAGAAAGGGTATGCAATTCGTGAATGGAAAATGTCAGTGGGAGATTTGGTGCGGCTTTGAGAAATACAGGATCGATTTCTCAACATTCATGGAACGGTATTGATGAAGTGTTTCGAAAGAGAGAGGGAACATCCGAAGAACAAGAAGTATAGGTTGGCTCTGAAAAGCAGTTTGGAAACTGAAGGGAGACGACGTCGTCAAACACGACTAATAGTGATGACGTATCCATATTTTTTTTACAAATTGCACTGCCTCGTTGGGTGGAACCAGCGCCCCAAAAGTCGGAACTTGAGCGGGGTTGGGGAGGCATACAAACATACACAAACGTCCAAGTCTAGGCTGGGATTCGAATCCAGGTCGCGGTGGAAGCGATTTATAGCTTATATTCGAACGAATGCCTCAACACTTTCGACCACCGCGATTGACGGATAATAATAAGTCTGATTACTATTCAATATGTCTATTAATTAGGTCTAATTACTGTCTGTAGGTTAGGTTAGGTTAGGTTGTGCAACTATGAGATTTTTGTTCATCCACATAATCAGTTTAATTTCTGTCTGTAAGTCAATCTGTTTTTCCAGATTCATTTTGAATTCTCTCTTCTCGTTTCTTGGACGTCTTTGACACTGAACAGTGTCAACATCACGAAGAGAAACATTCGATCATTCATTGTGTTGTTTCTTCTATATCCTTGAACTATCTTCGTCAAATAAGTTACTTTATATCAACTAGAGTTACTGTCTTCTAGAAATCGAGAGGTATGATTCCATTTTTCCATTCATATCTCGAAAAAGATTATGTGAGGATATGACCACGCTTCATGTCGTAATTTACTTCCAGTATTGATACATGGAATGCCTGGTTGTGCAACTGTGAGTTTTTTGTTTTGACTCATTCTTTTTTTTTACAATTGCACTCCCTCGTTGGGTGGAACCAGCGCCCCAAAAGTCGGAACTTGAGCGGGGTTGGGAAGGCATACAAACATACACAAACGTCCATGTCTACGATGGGATTCGAACCCAGGTCGCGGTGGAAGCGATTTATAACTTGAAATCGAACGAGTGCTTTAACACTCTCGACCACCGCGATAGACACAAATGACGCCACTGTTTTGAATTCCATGACTTGAATCCTTTACGTTTTGTCTCTGCATTGGCATCGAGCATCCGCATTTTGAAACAATAATATATTTTCATGTTAACATCAATTGTGCTCAGATCTAACAGTTTTAGTGTCTCCTGCCACAACATCTAGTCTTTTTGGTGAATGAAATGAATGATGAAATTCGGCAGAGCGATGAATGCCTCGTCTGTCTGGCTTTCTCGTACACAGGAATTTTAAATTAAACAGGTTGTTAACATGCTATATACTTTGCCGTTGCGTTTGGAATACGATACGCCTTCAAAAATGGAATAAAGCCTCCTTTCATCGAGAGAGCCATGATGAAGTTTGTATTAGAGAACTTCCATGGTTCGCCATGAAATTAATTGTCTGCTATTCTGAGTGATCCTGCAGGTTGGATATCGAATTTATAGTTCCCATCAGTTTGTTATCAATATTGTAAATTTATCTTTATGTTATCTGTGATCCTGTAGATCTATCAGCTGGGCATATCAATACTCACTATTCAATTCAAGATGGTATTGGGGAAAGTCGTACAAGCGTTGTTTCCCTTCATATTTGTGTTACTCAGACTATACGCTTATTTGTTTGTTTCGGCGTGTTATTGAAAATGACATGTAGTTTCGCTTTTATATTTCCAATTAAATACCTACAGTTTCGAGCAATTTTCAGAAAAAGCTGAAAATTTCATTCCTTTCCAAAATTCTGAATCTGCTCGATAATGAAAAATTATCCTCAAACCGTTTCTTTTTCTCTCCACATTGCTCCAATAGTTGAGGCTTTAAAGTAACATTTCATCGAGAATTGACCTCGTCATAGAGTTACAAACTCTATTTATAAAATCTCAAAAAAACGATTATTGAACAATTGGAAATTTGCAACTTTCTTTCCAAGAAAGCAACATCAATATTTGATTTTTCCAAATATAATTTTTCATTCTCAGGTATACTCAACGAAAATTCAGGACTTGATGAAACTCATTTTCAGTTAATGATTGAAATATGATTTTCATGTACTGTCTGTAAGTTCTTCGAGGAGGTGGTATATTCATTTTCCAGCTTTTTGTGGGATTTTCTCTCCTCGTTTCTAAAAAATAGAGTAGAAGTTATTAAAAATTATTGCAATATATTTGTAGTAAGGACAGATTTAGGATCTGCCCCAAATGTCACTGCGCTTGAAATTAAACCTTTAGATACCTAAAAGAGAAATTCTCTATTGGTCAGTGACACCTTGTTTTTGAAAAAATTTGGAAATACAAATATATTTAATAAGATTGAAACCTCTACTTATCTTGGTGGACGTTTCGGGAACGAATCTGCTCCCGTTCTCAAAACACAATTGAAATATTTTTCTCTTCGTAAAATTTTCTCAATATCCTCGATTTTGACACTGAAAAATGATTTTCATGGTCGACTTCGTCTGGTTGAATTATTGATTTTTAAATAATAAAAAAAATATGGCAAAAGTGCAACTCCTTCTGAAAAATCAATGAAAACGAAAGATGAATGAATTCTTGGTTGTAGTTGGACAAGCAGGAACTTCCTAAGGCGTATCTAGTCCTGTAATTTGTACTTCTATTCAGACTCCTCATCATACGGCGACAATAAACGAAGATTTTTCACATTTCACGGCACACCGGACCCCAATCAATCGAGCATCCAAACATCAAACGTCCTTCCCCGTGCATAGGGGCGGGCAAGGGTGGCCCTTAGGGCAGCATAAAATCCCTTATCGGCGCGTTACCGTTGATCGATGTCACCGTCCTACGTACTCCGGCTCTAATCGCATACCTAGCGGCACGTGACACTCTGTACCTAATTCTGGCGACACGCGACCCAAATCCCTGCACAATGATTCATTTATTTTTGCCGCGCGATCTCGATTCCCACAGATAGCCCGGCACGTGGGGTGGGGGGGGAGGGTTATTCTTTTGTCGTCGACGGCCGTGCCAGAGATATTTTTTATAATTAGATATCGCTTTTGTCCGAGGAAGGGTGAGGAGGCGATTTATTATACCTTTTCGATGCTGAACGCGTAATGAGATTTGCCGTGAGAATGCTGCGGTCCGAGGGCTGCCAAAAAGCCATCGATTTAGCCCCTTCGGAAGCGCGTCTGAACCTTTTTTGTTTGCACCTTGGGATCTGCGGACCACCAAGAGTTTTCGTGGGATTCAAAATTTCCAGCCTTTTCTCAATCAATCATTCGCCCACATCGAAACATTCGTCTTTGAATTGGTTTGAGAAACTAGGACCGATATTGTTTCAAAATTGTTGTATCCATCTTATTTTCTGACTAACAACTAACTGAAGTCTCACAAAAAAATCTGGAAACGTTTAATCTCTGATCTCTGATCGAGGGGGCCATTCTACATCTGGACAGTTTTCCACCGAAATATGCCAAGGGAAAGAAATATAAAATAAATAATACACTAAAATAGATGAATGAACATCAGGTTTGACCCTTGCGATTAGGAGATCGGCGATATATATTTATGCGATCACAGCATTGCATCTCTAAATCAAATCTAAAATGAATTAATTATGCTGACATGGTACCCTCAACGAGAGAAATCTAGTGTTTCGAATGATGTGAGAAGTTTTCAAAGTGGTAACTGAATGAGATTGCAATATAGGAACAATCAAAAATATGGATGATTATGTCAGATCTCCAGAAGGCAGTCAAGGAATGTAACTGTATCAGGAAACATGAACTGCTGTTGAAATTTATCTATACCCTTTTGGAACTGTAAACACACGCCACTGCTTCTAATGCTCGATTAGGCATAATTTTAATCTAGCACTTACACTCTACAGCAAGAAGGGTTCATGTTGAGAGATCACTCTCGAAACGAATTAAAACTTCCCTCATTCTTTTCCGTGATTTATCCCACTCTTAATTATTATCGAACGTAATTCTAATTACCCACCTAAGCTCGGTCGGTATTTCTGGCGACGTGGGCAACTTTTCCGACTGACGCGAGCAATGGACGGGAAAATTGTCTTTTCCGAAGAATAGTATGCATTTTTTCTTGCGACGCATCCTCAATCTTTTCGCATTCCTCGACTCCACCGGCCGGACACGGACAAATCGGCGTTATTTTCAGGCGGCCATGATGGGAATACGGAAACAAAACAGCATCGTGTGTGTACCTTCCGAGGTTGCTTCGTTTTATAAAGGCAACGTGAAGTTCATTTTTCATCTTGAGACAGAGAGGGATTGAATTCTTACGAATCCTTATGGTTTTTTTTTTCAACGGGGTTTATACTGCATGGGTGGCCCAATGAAAACGAAACGAGGCCGATTTGACATAGTTATCGTTGTCAAAAAAAAAAACCGCTCGAACCAGTCGGTTTTTATTTCGAGAGGAAAATATTTTGCGCATATTTTCAACTTTTCAACTTCAAATCCTTCGGAGGGATAAGATCCAACCCTTGAATCTCAAATGGAATAAGGAGTCAAGTGATACATAATTTCGAAGGTAATCGAAATCTCTTACCAACGCTTCCTTGTTTTTGGAATTCAATGCAGTAGTTCACGAGGAAACACGTTTATGAAAATAATCGGCTAGTGATGGAAAGTAACGATCTAAGAAGTGCCTTATGTGTGTATTTTTTTAAATCCTGTCCTTTCCAACAATTACATTGAGAATCATTTATTTTAATGTCAGTGCCTGCATCTCTCAGTAAAATGCATACCTTGTTTCGTTTTCATTGGGCCACCCTGTATCTGGTCAAAATAAGTTGTCAGGCCGAAAATTGTTCACATGTAATATTCAAGAGGAGATATTTGCACATACTGTTGCTCGGCGAATCCAAGGCTCAGTACCATCTTTTGAAAATCTTTGCATCCTCGAATTGTTATACTCGCATTTTAGATTCTATTACGTAACTCCTCCATATTCATTGCTAAGGCGTGAACCAACTCCTTTTTGGGGAAATGTAAACAAGATGCTTTCTATTTGCGGTCTTCTTTTAACCTTGGAGTACCTGTACCTCCGTTATCTCAAATAATTCTTCATGTATGTCGACAAAAACAAAACTCACTTCCAGATTCACCCTATATATTTGGCGACAAAGTAGTTACATCAGGGTGATCAATCAACAATAATAAGCAAAGACTTTCCAGACGTTTTACTGACCTCCAAACTATCAAGAAAAAATCCAATGCCTGTCTCTGTGGGACCTCAAATGTGTACTCAGCATTGGAGAAATCATTCGGCTCAGTTCATCTAGAAATATAAATAGCGAGCTCTTCAGTTGTCAGCCTGATATTGTTTCTTCTCTGGAACATCTCACTTTTGACGATTCGATATCCATGTGTTTCATGCTTAATTCACAACATTCCTCTCCTTTCTTCAATCAATGCGACGAGTCAGGATTCGATTCACGATTCCCATACAATCGACTAGCATGCACAAAGGACATCTCAATTATTGTGCCGGTAGATGCAACGAGAGAAATGAATCGACCCGTATAGTCAGCGTTAATTGAAGGGTGATCTGATGATCTCTCCGAATATAGGTAGAGGAGATTCAAGAGGAAACAAAAGACGGTGTGGCAGCTGCAGGTACGACTAATCATTACCAATTTAAGAACTATTAGTGAACGTGCCCGTATGAGACTGCATGGGGGTGCCTCGATATCATCTCCAAAATGACGTGTACCGGGGGAATCCGAACAGTATTTTCCAGTTGTATTTTCACTCTCTTTCAAATTCACTACTCCTGTGTTGACATTTATAGATCTGTATTTCTATGACTAGAACTGACACACATCCTGGTCCAGATTTCTGATGTATCCTTTCTTTGTTCGGAAAATGTCCCACCTGGCACTTGCCTTGATTGAACATTATTCAGCTTCAGTTGTTGGTGTTCTTCATTCTTTGAGATTTTCTTATTCTCCAAGAAATATTTTTCTACGACAACAATGTGTCTTTTGATCTTTATTTTTGTTGTTTTCTTGCCGTTACTCACTGCATAGGTTTCCTTCTTGTCTCCTCTTCACCAAGCCTCGTGGACCTCGTGGACCGCGTCATGGCATCATTTTTAACGCCTCTCGTATTGGTAGATCCCATCTCACCTTGAAGCGGTTACGGAAATAAAATGCTAAAGTGGTTTTTGGGGGAGATGGCGTGCGATATACCCAATTTGAACGTCAAGATGCAACAGTTGGAGTTTTTAAGTGAGGCAATTTCGGTTGTTGCCCCACATGTGGGTCATTTGAATCCGCTAATTGCCGCACGAAATTTATACATTTGTTACTACCAGTATATCACAGATTAGAGATAAGGGAATAGTGTTCCACCAACACGAACTTTCACACGCCACAGACAATCAGTTGAATAAGTTGTTTTCATAGATGGAAGATACCTTTTCGCTACGATATCACTGAGCTTAGATATCCAAGTATCAGGTGAAACAATAGCCATCATCTAGTCAGAAAATCAAGTAGCCTTGAAGGCGGAAGGCGATAAATCACGGTGAAGGTGAAGGGTTGAAGGCGATAAAGTCGAATTGACGTCATAGTAAAAAGGGAAATGGACTAGATAGTTAGTGGTATATTTGGACTGGCTTGAAGATCTGATAGAGGGATATCTTGAATGTATTCACATGTTTGATATATCTATCTGCACCAAAACAAGAACTGCAAATAACCAAACATATAAACAGAATATAAAATTTGTGGGAGATTTTTTGCGCTGTCTATGTCTTATAAGGGCCTCACAGAGTCAACGAGGTCCACCAGTTTGCCGAATTACTCTTGAAGGCTCATCTTTATTTAGAGATATTGTCGCTGCACTGTGCTATACAAGAATCAACAGCAAACGAATTATTGTCTAACGGACTTGTCCTTCATAGTTTCTTCCCCTTCCCTTTGTGTTCAATTCTTTCGCCCTCGACATATTAATAAATTGGGAAACAGAATCAATCTGATCTGCTCTTAGTGTCAGAATGAGTGACAGGCTTTCAACGTATTGGTAACACGTTGTGTGCAGTCTTTTTATCCAAATATATTCAATAATTGTATCGAGGGAATTGTTTGACGGACAGATGACAAGTATCTACTGTAAGATTGGCTTCGAAAGATCACATTCATTTTTTCACCCAATCAGCAGCATCATCAGCATGGCAAGTCGAAGAATTTCTGGATATCTTCGGCCTCCAGGGCGAAATCAATGAGTGGAGATTTTTGTTGTGAAATGACGACAGTTGACGTTTTGTTTCCATTCGAAAATGAAATTTCACCTTCCATCTTGAATGAAACTATTATGAAACACACCGAGTGAACTTGTAGAACTAGGATCCTAGTCGAGCATTCCACAGTAATTTGGACAAAATTTCAGAAAACCATGAAGTGGAAAGTAGATACTAATTCCTTCTCAGGAGATTTAATGTACAGACGGAAAGCCAATGGGTATTTATTTGGGATTCGGGGGACGTATCCCTTTCTGGATACGACAGGCATGTTCGTTAAGGCCTAGTGACCTTTGTACCCTGTCAAACCACGTGTCATGGCGCCCTCATCACGCCAAACGCTCAACCCGACTACATACAGAGTGATCTTGTTGACTTTGCGGTGATTACTGTGACCTTGAGCTCCGAATGTGGAAAATTAGGAGAGGTTTGTGGTTTCCATCAGTAATTTGTGCGCAAAGTCGTTGTTTATAACAACCAAAAGGGGTTTCGGGAAAATAGCAGTTGGGATGATTAATCCATCATTGATACCGCACCGCACTTAAAAAACCTTTTATCCTAGCGTAGATTTTTAATAACTCTGCTAGAATCGCTCACTAATTGTATTCAATTTATGTTGGGAAGATGTGCTCGAGACGGGTTCTTAATTCTTTCTGATGGGGCGATGTCGAAGGGTTGAAAGAAAGGTTTCATTAAGGGATCCATGTACATTAATTGAAACAAAAGTTGACAGTTAAAAATGAGCTCGAGATGATTGGGGACATTCGTCTTCCAAAACAATGATTCTTGATGAGTTGTTCGATGCCATCCTTCTGGAAGATGATTGGATAAATCGAGAAATTCACGATGGTTTTTGAAATGTTATACTTTCATGAATCAATAAAAGTGGATAGTAGAGAAGTGTGAGAATGGAAGATTATATGCCCGAATGAAACGAAAATATGAATGAAGAAAAATGCACCAAACCAATCAGGAAGTAACAAATGACAAAGAGAAAGGTATTGCAAGGTAATAAGCGGAGGTATGGAACTAGAGGTAGCAATAACTTGTGAATACCATGAATTATCAGTGTGCATGATTATGACAGACTTTGAGAAAACTGCCATGGTGCATTATTGAAAACAGCATCATTGTATTGCCTCAGAGCGAAATATAAGGAGATGTTGGTATATTAGCAGAAAATGTCGATAACATAAAAGAAGACAAGACACGTTATTTTCAAAATTGAAAATACTCCACAAGGGTTAGAAGAACCAACAATTTGTCCTTTCCAGAATGGAGATGTCTCATCGTCCCATTGTAAGTTAGCAGGAGATGTTGATAACCCAGTAGAAGACAAAATACTAGTAGTTTCAGATTGAAGATCCTCTACAATGGCTAGATATACCAGCCAATTTTCGAACGAAAGCAAAGAAAATCCAGTACATCAGTTGATGACATAATCGGAGACAAGCTATTCAAGAGACATTATCTAAGGGTCTATTCATCTAGTCGGTGAATGATACTGCCCTAACGAATTCCTCATCACCGAAGATCTTGTCTTTCATTCCACAACGAACTATCCCAGATAGACAAACTAGAGGAGAACTTTGCTACCAAGCAAGTGAACGTCAAAGTTAAAGAAGGTACCATTTTTCATTATCCTTCCTCAGACCCAACTGGAAGCATGAAATGTCAGTGTATCAGCAAGAGACAGCGTTGATTACCTAATCGTAGACGTGAAACAAAGTTGCCAATGAAAACTACTCGAATCCAGCAAATTAATTGGAGCTGTCTGCGTTGTCTGTATAGGTTCCTCCTCGTCAAGTCGAGCAATGGGAAAACAAAGCGAAACTCGTGTTGTTTGTTGTTGTCTCGCCGGTATCAGCACGAGTCTCGGGCACCTTACGGGGAGCGTCGCCAGTAATTAATCACGATAGCATTGTCTGGAAAGTAATTACCTGGCTTCGATCGTGCTGCGAGCCGCTGCCCGCCGACGACATATTTCATCCTTTCTGTTTCTGGACCACCGAACAATGGCTCTACCTTCTCCATAAAAATGTATTTACGCCTTTCTGCACATCAATTATACGTCCAGGAGGTCGGAGAGAGGCTGAACGCAGAAACAACGGGCGGCCATTAATTTTTAATTAAACTGTCGCAGAACAGAACGTGCATTCTTCGATCGGTCTCGTTTCACTTCGTGTGGGAAGTCGGAATGTCCATCGCTATACCAAGCATCATTCGTCAATAGAGCGGCAAAGTTATGGAATTCTTTGCCTAGTGAAGTCTTTCCTGATGCTTACAACCTCCAAACTTTCAAGAAAAATTCCAACACCTTCCTTCTTTCCCAAAATTCCACCGCTGGCTAACACGATGTTCCTCGAACATTATAGGTTTCCCTTTCGTGTTGTCCACAGAAAAAAAAACAACAGTGACCGTTACTTCGTGTTGAAGATTCCCATAGTGGATTTTTTCAGATGATTCCAACTATAAATAATAACTCATTGAGAAAAACTCCATATACATTGATATTCATGGCTGCAATGAAAAATTCAAATTTTTGCTGATCGTTGACGAAACTCTGAGAACAAATTGGCGTGGCAAAGTCATCTCGGTCCGCTGTGACATTAAATGACCTGCTCGATCTCCAGATTTTTCCCTTGCGATTTCGATCTGTGGGGCTACCTCAATGGAAAAGTTCTACTCAATAAGCCTCGAAATCGAAATTTGGCATATATGCAGAAAAATATCGAGAGAGAAATTCGTGCGCTTCCTCGATAAACTTTGGAAAAAGCACTGTATAAAACTTTATTGTGAAATTACTACATATACGCGTTGCCATAGTGAGTAAAGTGAGTAAAGTACATGCTGAAATGAAACAGTCTGTAATTATCTATATATCTAGTAGGTATCTATGTATCTAGTATCATTTCTGAAATTCACCTGATTCTCCATACTACGTGGAGTAATATTACAGGAAAGAATGTGATCTTCAAGTAAAATTCATCGAATAAAATGTAGTATTTACCTAAATTAATGTTTCTGTGATCAATACGTGAGTTTACTTTTCGTGTGAAGCATTGTGCGTTATCACTCACTATTCATTTCAAGCATTCTCTTGTAATTATTATGTAGAATTCATTTTCTTCTTGAAGCGATGTCAACACTCCACATCGAACTTCTATGAGCTTCTCTTTGTAAAATCCACTGTAAGTTAAATCACGGTGATATGTGATATCAATGTAAAGCTATGATATACTTCCCAGGTTCTACAGTGAGCTGCATTCCTGGCAAAAAATGTCAAGAAAATCCACTTTATATACATTATGTAATGTGATACCAATAGTAAGAATAAGTAGTGATTATCACATTAATAGACAAGTTTTTCTGATGCGAGTTTCCTTTTGGCGAATTCATTGGTTTGTCCTGTTTCAAAAACCTTCAGTTATTTCTATCGGACCCTGTATAACGTAGAGTTTCGATTTGGAGTTTTTCTGTCTGAAATATCACCAAGCTCTGAGAAAAATAGGCTTCTTCAGGAAGTCGGTGAGTTCGTCGAGCTCCCTCGATCAGAATCGATCACCGGTTCGTTTGAATTTGCATAGACTGCCGACCTTTCCGCGTTCGTTTTGGAAGGTGCTCCAGAACAAATGGACAAATCCTCCGGGCAAACAAATAGAACGCAACCGTGCCCGCGCCTACAAATCTATCACCGCGAACAATGCCGCGTTACAGAGAGATTCGGGTTTCTTTTCTAGCGACCCCACTTTATTTAATTGTGATTTATGGGCTCGCGTACGCTGCTAACTCCTAGGCAAATATTGAACTACAAAATATTTCACTTTCGGATCTGGTGGCACAGTTCTCGAACGACGTGATTTGTGGACTTCCTGCGAGAGTTATTTTCAAGAATAACACGTTTTACTGCAACTGTACGAAAAACTTATGGGACACATTTCTTTCTTTGGCCGTTGTGGATCGTAGGGGGGGGAAGTCCTAAAGTCTCTACGAGCATTTCTACCAGATCTTTTGTGTAGTGATTAGCCCAATTTTTTTGAGATGGTATCTCAGAGGGCAGTTTCCAGTGAGGAGTCCCGTTACCGATTCCAAGTCTTTTTAGCTTTCCTTGGCGATAGGGTCACTATTACCTTCTTGCTTGTTTTTGTCCTGGTCCTTTACTCCAATGAGATTTCATTTCATGGGTTTCCCATCGCGGAAACTCTTCTTCCAGAGGGGATTTGGAGAATCCAGATAAGGGTTCTGGTCCGGGAAACTGTGTGTTAACACTTTTTTTTGGAAGACAGTCGGCTCCGTCATTGCTTCTGGAGGCTTAACCATAGACTTTGCTCTTTCTTTACAAGTTACGTGGCTCTTGCTCTGCCATATGATTGTCCTCTACAAGACTCTGTGTCAAAAACTGAGCTCAATATCATTCAAAAATAGATAATTCCTCAAACAGCATATTTCCACTCATACCTCATTTGACCTGGAGTGTAATAAGACGAATTTTTCGATGTACGATGAAGATAGCGCTCAAAACTCATCAAACCGAACAATGAGGAAAACTTTCTGCCCAGAGTACTTATTTAGTACTCTTTTTTTATCTGTGGACAACACGAAAGGGAAACCTATGATGTTCGAGGAACATCGTGTTAGCCAGCGGTGGAATTTTGGGAAAGTAGGGAGGTGTTGGAATTTTTCTTGAATGTTTGGAGGTTGTAAGCATCAAGAAAGACTTCACTCTGTTGTCTTACTCGAGTGCCTTGTTATTGAGAGTGATCTCGAATGAGGTTTACATTGGAAGTTGTTAGGTTATGTATAGGGATGTCACCGGAACTTTGGCTTTTCTTGGCGAAGTAAGTGCATGTTAACATTGCATGACTAAATTCAGAATTCATGGAAAATCCTGATATTCTATACTCAACATTAGAGACCCCACCTATATCTTTTTTTTCGTTCTTGATATGAAACACTGATCATGACTTGACAGCCGAAGGCGCTTTGCGAAATAGAAATTATACAAGAACTATAATTTTTTGCGCTTTATTTCACACACGTCCTTACAGCTTTCCAGTCTTTTTCAATGATTCTCACCGGTTGTCCTGCATGAAAAAAATACTCTCCAGATCAATAATTGTAGTATCATCATCAACGTTTATCTTCCAGTCAATATTGATGCTGTTCTTGTCCTAGTCATACGATATCCAGAGACATTTTCCAGCAACTGAAATTTCAATAATCATCAACTCCTTTTGTTTCCACCTTGCTCTCGTCTGCAGCCACACATAATCAAGTTTCGTTTTATGTATTCTGCCTGCACCTGTTTGTCACATTTGTCATTTATTCCACTCTACACAAGACGGTTTTTTCAGCGTTTTCGAGACCCTATTCCACCAGCAATTAATTATATTTCCAAGACACGAAAGGTCTGACATAAGGTGTTTTTCATTATCTGAAAAATGACACCATAAATAACTTTTTTTATGATACGTGGGATTTACCGACCCACGGATAGGCCATTTTGTGTGTCGAGAAACTGAGGTTATCTTATTTCGAAGGCAGAACTGAGGTCACAAATGGATGCCATCACTGATTAGTAAATATTAAAAACAGCCCGAACACCTAGTTTTAACTGTTTCAATCTCGAATATGAATGATGACGGTGACATATCAGATTTCTTTCCATATATCTGAGAAGTATTTTATATACTGTACATACTGTATAATTGATATCTCAATCAGGATAGTATATCTGTTAAAATAATTGGCGCCGAGGATCTCATTACACCTACTTAATATGACCTAGAAAACACTACAATATAGGGTGATTCAAGATTCGATGTGATAATTTCAAGTGCGTATTGTTGGGATCGAAATAAGACTCTTTCTTCGAATGTACATGTACACATAAGAATGTACCTCCTCCAATATACTTTTCAATACATAAGAAACACTGTCTGTGAGTTTCTCGAGGAGGTGGTACATTCAGTTTACAGATTTTTGTGGGATTTTCTCTCCTCGTTTCTAAGAAATAGAGCAGAAGTTATTAAACATTATTTCAATGTATTTGTAGTGAGGACAGATTTTGTGATCTGCCTCAAAATGTCACTGCGCTTGAAATTAAACCTTTAGATACCTAATAGAGAAATTCCCTATTTGTCAGTGACATCTTGTTTTTGAAAAATTTGGAAATACAAATATATTTATTGAAAATTAAACCTTTACTTATCTTGAAAATGAAATGAAAATTCTCTGATACCCCTCTGGCAATCAACAACCACCCTCATGCTTCTTCATACTAGATACAGTATCCTCATCCAACTAGTTCAGTTACATCAACCTATATACAGAGTGGTCTACTAGAAACATTCTCGAAGAATGAGAAGCATCATCCATGATATATTTGTAGAGTAAAATGAGGTATTTAGAAATAAAAACTCTCCTCTTTGATAGAGTTGCAATTATTACCTACATCCACATTCACCCGTCCGAAATTAGTTCATCTGGCCATTCAAACGCAGCGTATTCCCATTCCTAATGAACTGCGATGTCCTGTTTTTCATCAAGAGATTTTTTGTGTTGACTGACAGTGTCGGGATATCAGAGACCTTTTTAATGGAACTTCGTAGACGTGCAGGATATGAGCAGAGCAGGTTATTGAAATGTTGACTCCATGTTAATGAAAGAAGCAGGCTTAAGCTTCGCTATGGCCAGCGACAAATCCCCGACTGTAAACAAGGCATGTGGTCAAATGAGTTTCTGGAAGTCAGTGGCGGTGAGACGAAATGGTCCGGAAGCGCATTTGAGTAGGATCATAATGGAAAAATTACAGAAGTTGCACTTTAGCAATCTTCGTTACTGTGTTAATATGCTAGTACAAAATTACACGATTGCATTACTCACAGTTACAGTATTTCAGCTTTTTTAGATTGAAAAGTATGCCTTTGAAGTTGCAACTCATGTCAGATGAGAACAGTTTTTGGAATTCGTCTCTTTTTAGCTTTTCCGACCCATTTCAAATAATATCGAGTACGCATCTGAGCTCATGTTTCGACTCTTCATCGACATGCAGCAATTTTTTTGAAATTCTGTGATTTTCAAGTATTATATCAATTTTCCGGATCCTTGAAAAAAGTACGCCACTGAAGTTGCTATATCAGTTGTTGGAAGAATTCTAGCAACGGCGCATTCCTTTTGGCATCACCTTGTCGAAAATCACAATCGACCCATAAAATATCGACCCACACAAATATCGATTTTCAACTTTCTCGACGATGATATCTTTTTTTTCATTTTCTCATCTCCCCAATTCAAATTTACCGAGAGATTCTTGAAAATCCACAAATCCACATACCACCAAAAACTCACTTCTACATTCTCTCCCACATTTATTAGCAACATTTAAATTTGCAAATAAATTACACCCCTCCTAATCTATTCCCCTTTGCATCTTGGAGCCTAAAAACAATTTGAATTTTTCAAAAGTTGAAAATGCTCTTTGAGAGTTTCAGAGAGTTTCAATCAATCTATGAAAATTACTATCAAAAAGCAAAATTATGAACCCTCGCTATTGGGTGGATTCGAGAAATAGCAAAATCTCCGAAACTCGAATTTCACAAGATTGAGGACTTCTTTTCGAGTCTATAACTTCATCGCCAGATAATCCATAGAAATTTCTCAGCTTGTCCATAGATTGCATATTTGTCTATGATTCATCATCTCCACTGATGTCAAAACAATCAATCCGCATCTTTTTCGAGAGTCGAACCAATGAATTCGGAGTATGCATAGGTCTGCGGTGAGCATTTCAATAAACACTGAGATTCGAACTATAAACAAAATTAAATTATCCCGAAACAATTCATGAGAGAGCAGCTGCGTGACTCTAACATTATTTCCCAAAGAAAACCATACAGAGTGCCCCACGAATTCCTCAACAAAAAATATCTGCAAACCTGCAATTTGAAAAAGAAATTCAGGTTGTTTTGTGGGATATATCAGAAGGAAAGAGCCTCTCCATCTTTTGAAATATTGATGGAAATATCGGTTGTTGAGATGATAGGTAGGACACCCTGAATAGACAGATTAATTTTCGAAGGAGAAACTCGGAATTAGTTACAGTTTTGTTATTCCTATTCCTCTATCCAGTTTCACTTTATTTCTGGATAGTTCTTCACTCCATCATCCCACATAATTCCATGAATAACAACCCATATAGAGCCGACCCAACTTTTTCACTAATTCCGTGCCGTAATTCCGGCAAACTTCCTAATAGGAGATCGCGCAGAATAATAGACCGTCCTGATTTATCCCTCGGCAGTAATGGCTATAGGACAAGTTTCTAGTGTGCCGCAGAAAATATTCGTATACAAACTGGTGAAATCATTGTCAGGACGCCATTAGGGAAACTCGAATCATAATCTGTATAAGAAAAGTTTCGTATTGCTACACAAATAATAAAACTGCTAAGACGAATGGGGAGAGCTGTGAGGAAGTATCATGAAAGAAGTGGTCAAAGTTGGATGAAGGAAGATCAATTTATTTGGATATATTTGGATTGTTGTATAAGGATGGAGGAATGTTATCAACTGAAGTGGAAATGACTTCAACCGAAAACTTGACTCCGCGGTTATGAATCTGAAAATTCTAAGATTTCTTCGTTACCAAAATCGACATTGAAGTGTTGAATCCATCTTGTGGGGATACCAGATTTCATTTAATATTTCGAATACTGTTTCGAGCATCAAAAATCCCAACTATCGTCAGATCAAAAATCACATGTGTGACATTATATCAACCAGCTATACTCTCAAGTTCTAGGATACAATAACGTATACATTATGTATATTCATAGTATATCATAATTTGGGAAAACTCATATTCGTGTCACAGGTTATTCATCTCACAAAAAAAGCCTATAAGACTTATATTTGGACTACAGAGAAGAACCTCATGTTGTATAAGTGTATAATTTATCTCAAGCGAAAATTCAACAGTTTTTCTAGGAATTCTGATAACCATAGCTATCAAACCAGGCATGGTAATCTGTTGAGCATCCCAAATGATAGAACGTCATTCTATGAATAATGCCCGTCAAATTCTGGTATACAGTTTTTTTAATAAATTGCCACTACCTATTAGAGGAGAAAACGATTCGATGTTTTTAGGAAAAGTCTTAAAGACTTCTTGGTAATGATCTGTTTCTATAGTATCCAAGAGTTTTGATCCAAGAATTTCAGTTAGCCAGGGTCCAGTCGGTCTACAGTTTGTCTTTTTGGATATTTTGTATACTTGTCTACTTACATTATTTGTTTATGTCTATATGTGTTTATACCTACATTATGACTTTTCCAATACCATGTGAAGATGGTCTTACTGGAATAAAGAATCTATCTATCTATCTAGCTATCTATCATTATGAAAGAGAAATCGAAGAATTAAGAGAAAACGAATTTTCGAAATCAGATCCTCAGGAACCCAACTATCATCATCAGTATCTCATGGTGCTGCCGTGATAACTCTGAAATATGTGCGTTTTTCAAATTACTACACATTTGTGACACAATATCATCTTCATACTTGGTATTGGTAGTTATGGATGGTGACAGATTCACTGCGACCTGATCAGTTCTATTGAGCCCCAAGAATTGCTCTTTTATGGCAGCTCCTCAAGATAAAATTTCCTCATAAAGAACTTTTCGATTTAAAGGAGGTCTATTCGTGGTATCTCTCCCACAGTCAGCTGGTATGATTCTAGTATGTTCCATCTTCTGTGATGTACAGCATCGCATTCCCATCAGGATACGATGAGGTGTTTCTGCAGAATCTGCAAGTGCCGTCCTCCACTGAAACCTAGCCTTCTGAGATGTTCCTTGAGTCTACAGTGCTCCGATAGTGAAGCCGTTATCGCTCTGAGACTTCTTTTGCTGAGGCTAATCAGTGTCCTTGATCTTGCTCGGTTGGAAATGCCATTGTGTTAGTCTCATTGTTTCTTCCGCTTTGTTGAGTTCTTCTTGAGAATAGGAGTTTCCGAGTCCGCAGAATGGTTCTGCAACTGAACGATCTTGATACTAACTTGATATACTTTCGAAATGGAAACGTTCAAACTTTGAATTACACTTTCCTCTCGATTGGATAATCGAGACAATTCGAGAAAAAAAACGACTGTTTCAAGTTCGAGCCTAGAGAATCCCGAACTGATTGATGAAGATCGATTCGAGAGAGACACTCGTGTCGCATCATCTTAAGGAAACTGTCAAAACGGAAAATCGAAGATTTTCGAAGCTCCTCCGCGGAAACTGGATTTTCCGGCTCCGGGTGATGCCTCCCGCGACCAATCGCATCGCGTTCTCACCTGTCCGATCGATTCGAGGAGGAGCCTGAATGCGCACCTGGCGCGTCAGGTGAACGATCGCGCATTCTATGGGGCCGACCAATCGCAGCGCGGGCACCTGCGAATTCGCGGAATTCCACCTGCCTAGGTGGGAGGCCCTCCCACGCGACCAATAATATTCGCTCGTTCAGGTAGAACCAACCGATAACGGATATTTAGCGTTAGATAGGCGAATGCGGTCTCTATTGTCGGACAGACATCAATCTGTGAATCATCAATGAAACTATGGTGTTCCTCAGGGAAGCGTACTAGGTCCTCTTCTGCTCTTAGTGTATATCAATGATATCTATGCTGCTTCTCAAGTATTAATTGTGCTGTTCGCGGATGATGCGACCTTTGCCTTTGAGAAGCCACGATAATGATATAATATTGATCCAGCAATCAGTAGACTGGTTCAAACTTGAACAGAATGAGATTTGGAAATCAAGAAAGTTTGAAGTTTTTGGGTGTAAAACTGGATAAGAGGCTTACATGGCAGGCATAGGATATCTAGAATCCTGTAAGCCGTGGTTTACAAAATTACATGGATAGGTTGCGAGATCTAGGACGATGTTCGGGTACCGAGTTGTTGAATATCACACACAGAAGGTGCAAATATGGGCATTCATCTTTTCTGCTTGATTCATTGAAATGCTGTGATTTTAAATTATTCATTCAATAAATCAAAATCCGCCTTCTCTTATCTTCCTATTATATGAAGAATGACAATATTACATTGGAGATCTGACGGCTTGCTTCTGGGCTGACATCAAGTTGATTTTATTTCAAATACGGACCTGGATTTTCGATTGCATTGTCGAAAAGCTTTCGACGAGTTATCAAAGTATTGAATTTCGAATTTTTCGTTAGGGCAGTTTCACAGCTTCGATGAAATTCATCCTTATTGGCATCTCTAGAAAATCGGGATAGGCCAAACAGTTTGGGCTACTAATTTTGCTCGTCTCGCAAAATCCGATCGTACACAGAAAGAAACGTTTTCTAACTGGTTTCAAAAATAGCTCAACTACGTACAAAACAAAACCCTCTGTCGTTAGTGAACCGGTTTCATCTTCATATCGATTACTAGGCTATCTATTTTCCGCTCGTTTTTCACTACTATCTCACGTCGCGGTTGAAACAAACACGTTGGTGTGACATGCCCTGATCAAAGAATTCATTCGGAGAGACTATAAAGTTTCTGGAATAGACCGTGTGGTCCACGTGCGTACAGCCTTCTCTCAACTAGAATCTCTTTGTTGGGACAAAGTAAGTTGTTTATACACACGACTCGTTCAGAGTTTTATAACTTTTGAAGTGCCGAACAAGGTAGAAGACATATGCGAGATGTCGAAAGCCGGATTCTTCGGGAAGGAAGTTATCTTTGTGCGCGAACAAAAGTAAGAACTTTTATGAAATTTGTTCCGATGAAAAATTGTATTTTGATGTGACGAATGAACGAGCTTTTTTTATTCTGGAACATGAAGTATTTGATTTTGATGACAATAGGAAAATTATTGAAAATATTAATTGTTGACAATCTGTTCAGGATGATTTATGCTAGCCATGAAGTAATTTTGACAATAATAATGAGTTATGTTTATTCAGAAAGTAGTTATAATTTTAGTTTATTGACAAACATAATAGTAAGCTTCGATGAGTAAACTTGTGCGGAGCTGAACAAGAGGATACAAAGTTATTAAACATTACAATCAAATACTGTCTGTAAGTAAGATGTGAACAAATGGGTTTATTCAACCAGACGAAGAAATAAACTTGAGTATATGGTGACAAACAGTGGAATGTTTATCGTTGCAGGGCAGAGTTAACGATCAAGTATATTGGTGATTATCTATTAGGATATATTATGTGATATAATGAATGCGATATCAAGTATTCTTCCAGTTTTTTCGAGACATAGAGAGAGGTAAATTGTTTTATCTCATCTGGAAGGAGGAAATATAACTAAGCACTGCTTCTTCGTTCGCAAATGTTCAAGTCATGAACGGTGTCAGAAATATGTTTTTCCAGTCAATTTTCGGCTGATTTAATTTTTTATTTTTATGGAAAATCGAATGAATACGGACACGTCTTGTCACACGAGTATGAAATGCTTCCCACTACATACAATATGCTTTTCCGTCGACCTTCCTGGAAAACAAAATACGGTAGATTCTGAAAATATGTTTGAACGAGGAACTGATAATATAAAGTTTTAGTCGTAACTTAGTCGTTGGAGACTATATGCGAAATATTCAATTTCGTACTAGAGAGCGAAACAAGTATCTTCGGAAAAAAATTATCTCCCACCGTCAGTATCACGTTCATGGATAAGCTATGACGATGAATGATTGTTTTAGAACGGTATATTATTTTTGATGAATTGTTATGATCCATCGGTATAGATAAATATTTCGAGTTTGTCTAAGGATGTGGAAACGTGTGGTTTGTTTTTTGAACTTCCATTTATTTATGAAATCATCAACCGTATTCCACGTTTACGTGAGATTATTACACTTTTCATAAACAATTTTCATTAGACCGGGATATTATCACGGCAACCCGCTGGTTTTTCCTAAGTGTAAGTCTGAATCTTAACCTTCAATCTTATAATATCGAAGAAAATGTTGATGAAGCGTTCTAGAATTTATTGCAGTCAAATTGATATCGATGTGTGGGAAGGATCATGATACTGAGGTATCATAAACAAATAATGTGCGAGTGGAAAATAAAAATCTATTCAAGGGGGAAATGGAGGCCTTTGTGGCGCCCTCATCAACGAAATTTTCAATATCCTTTCCATATCTGTGCCCGGGGGGGCAATTCGCAATATTAATATATACCTTCTCCGAAAACATCCGGCCTGATGGTGATTGCATATACATGAGCGAATTTCATATTAATTTCTGATTATGCCAAAATGAACGACCACAAAGCTTTTATATTACGGCACGGCACGCATCCTTAATAAGACCTGTAATCCGTACTCGCATGGAAATAATCAGAGATATTGCGATAGCAGGATCGACCATTCATGCTGTTTGCTCAGACATTTACTCTGGGTCAGCATGTGAATTTTTACTCCTCCATTTTCGGGTTGATGATTATTTTTGATTCGATTGGGGTGGAGATCGAGCGAGACAGGGATAGACACCGATTTCATTCGTACTAATTAATGGGATTTGAGCAGCTCGACAATGTATCCGCATCATCTGAGTGCAGGCGTACCACAAGGTTCTATTCTCGCCCAAACACTGCACATCAACGATTCGCGCTCTCTCATTGGACCTTGGCTTCCTGTTCCGGGAATTGGAAGTACTTTACTGGGGTGTGGAGTACTTCTTTGCCAAGTTTTTGTGAAGCAGTTCTCGCAATGAACCTCACATGATCTTCCCAAAGAGAACGCTGTTGGTGGTGGTGATGGTGGTGATATTGACAACTTCATAGGAACAGTGGCACCTGCATCGTCATATTGGGCATTGTGTGATGCACCTTTCACTTTTGTTTTCTGTGGAGATGCAAGCTCACGTTATTTCATTCAGATCCCCATTCAAACATATTCGACAATCTGTCATCTGGCTTCAACAGATGGATACCTGTGGCTCTGAAGTTGAAAGCAGTACGACGAAGTGTTTGAATATATATTCGTTTCTGATTTTTGGAGAACTGAAAATGAGCCATTGATGTGAATGAATGATGTGAAATAAGAACGTTGTATCTATCAATATCGAACAAATCTTGGTGTACATGTACAATGTGTATTTCTTATTTCCATTGGAAACCAATGACTGAACTTTCCGATTGCTTGATTCGAAACAAATGACCTCAAACTATTGCGTAACCCAACTGGTGAAATCATTGTCAGGACGCCATTGGGGAGACGAATGGGGAGAGCTGTGAGGAAGTATTATGAAAGAAGTGGTCAAAGTTGGATGAAGGAAGATCAAAATATTTGGATATATTTGGATTGTTGTATAAGGATGTCGCATGAGGAATGTTATCAACTGAAGTGGAAATGAGTTCAACCGAAAACTTCAATCAGTGTCATAGAGTAGAGTTGAGTGCCAACACTGCCTACGCTATATACTGATGAAATCAGCAGAAGCTCAAAATTTCTATATGATTTACTGGAACATTAGTTTTCTGCCATGCCACCACATCGACTTGTTTCGAAGTGAAATCAAGAAGCTCTCGGAACTGACGATATAGATAAGCGAAGAGTTGTCTCGGACCCCGGACCAACCCTTCATCCCTCATATCGGAAGCGGTCCGAACTATACACAGTTGTTGTCATCGAAACGGGTAGGGACATCTTGCTCGCTCAGATCACGGCAAACTTGCGGTCATGGCCTCCCGAGACGGCATCCAAGATAAATAAAGATATCCTTTCGTCGTCGACCGACTCGACGATGGAATCCCTCTAATGACCCAAACAACGATGGCAAGTGCTAGGAAGTGTAGGCTGATACGTGACGTTTCGAGGGTCTGACGTAATGACTCCGCAAGATATCTTGACGATTTGTTCTGTACGTACGGGGTTTGACGACCATCGAAACAGTTCAACTGATACACACTTCTCGTTAATACATTTCGGCATTGTTTGACGGTCTTATTGATATTAATATTGATATTGATGAAGTTCATTGATGATCATTCAAAGATGACATATTATATATTCTCTACTAGATCGAGCTTAGAGTGAGAGAGGGGAATTGAAACAACCGTTAGAAAGAGACGCAGCTATCAACAAATAAGCTGACTGCTGGCAAAACATTTTGATGTGCCATTGACAGATGTAGTACAGATGAAGGTGCTATGGGTGCTATGCGTCCAATATCGAATCATGAAACCCAATCCTCTGAACAACGACGCTAATCTCTACACAGAAAACTGTCACTGATAGCCACACAACATTTTCATCAAATATGCAAATGCGGGAGAAAATTACTTTTCCTATATGATCGTCATCATTTTGACATTGACATCGGAACCGCGTGCGATCACATATTGCTTGTTTTTCCTTGGACCGCGATCGCAGCTTGCCGTGGCCATCATTGATGTGTATCATCAACCGCCTATTACCTCTCCATGTTGTATACTGAACGATGCTAATATGGCGCTCGTATCCTTGACGATATTAAAGTATGTAAAGTCGTTTATCAAACTCGTCAGATTTTATATCGGGTCAAAGTGACAGGTTTGTTCGTGTTGTTGATGGAAAGTCTACTATGGTCGACATAATTCATCAATTTAAATGAAGTAGGTAGCAATGTGTTGTTGGGTGTATTAGGTAGTTGGTTTGCTAATTGATTTCGAGATAATTTTTGAAAAGCTTTTTACCGAGACAAAATTACTAGATATGAGACAAATATTCTATTTTCACATACTCATGAAAAAGAACATAATCCACATTATTGATCATCCTCATCAAACCAGGCAAGAAGCCCAATCACTTGCCTAAACCATTTTTCACCATTTTCACCGAAAATTTCTAAGTTCTTATCGAATTGGAATTTCCTTATGGACTGAGTCGGTCCTGTGCCTCCACTCTCCTTCATACGTAATATGCACGTTGCCAATGTCACATGTTGACATACGAGTCATAACCTTTTTCATTAAGTGCAAGAATACGGAAAATATTATATGTTTTACAGAAGTTGATGTTGCCTGATACTTGACTTCTTTATTAATATCGAAGTCTGTGTATTTGCATTCGACTTGTTTGTAGCCGGCTGTATATTACACTCTGTTTATTATTCATGCTCGTATGCCTCCAATAACATATTACGTTTTATTGGGTGTTTACGGGCTCGTTTTTTCCTTTGCATTGTACTACAATTTTTTACTAGAGGATAAGATCTTGTCTTTCACGTATCTTGGTCCTAATACTCCATTCATTTACTGACACTCAGTTCACAGGAATTGTTTTTCACCCAAAGTAAGCTCTATTCATTGGATAAGAGTTGTTTCTCAATATGAGTTTCAGGAGATATTCTGCAAAACCCAAGCGAGGTTCTAGTACATAAAGCACTTTCATCTGAACCGTATAAATATAGAAGGAACAGTGGCTGTAAAATCTTGAACTTCATCTGAAGCCACTGATTGAAATGACAACATCAGATTGGGGATCGATCTCTAATTGTTTTGGTCGTGATGTATCCATATATATATATGTATCCATATATATATATATATATATATATATATATATATGTATATATAATATGGAAAATTACAGACCAGTATCTCAGCCCAATGTAATATCGAAAATTTTTGAATATGTAATGCTGAATTCCTTGATCGGATTCCTGATGAAGAATAATATAATTAATCGAAACCAACATGGATTCCATGAAGGTCGTTCAACGATGACTGCTATATACTCTCTCTATGAAAAAATTTTGGAAGGTGTGGAAGCGAATGAAATTACTACAGCTGTATTCTGTGATATGAGTCGAGCTTTTGACTGCGTGCAACATGAGCTTTTATTGCAAAAACTATACAATTTTGGAGTTAGAGGAAAAACTCATGATTGGTTCGAATCGTATCTTCGAAATCGTAGTCAAAGTGTCAAAATAAATCATAGAATAGATAATATTCAAAATCAGTTCGTATCGACTCTTATGCCCAATGAAATTGGAGTACCCCAGGGCTCTGTTCGGGTCCGGTTTTGTTTGTGCTTTATATTAACGACTTGCCTGTAATTACACCAAAAGCCTTCTCTTGTTTGTATGCTGACGACACAACACTTTTGTTTCGTGAGAGGAATGAGTGTATTCTACAGGATACAATTCACTCCACTCTACAGAGTCTTCATGACTGGTTATCCAGCCATTCTTTATTCCTAAACCCATGCAAAACTCAATATATGTCTTTCCAAAATCGTCATCGTAATAGTACCACCGAAATAGATGTAAATATAAGTAATAAATCAGTAGAACAATCAAACTCTGTTAAATTTTTAGGGATATATTTTGATTCTAATCTCTCATTCACCACTCATGGCATAAATCTCATGAAGAATCTGAATAGCAAGTGTTATCAAATTAGAGTTTCAAGAAATGTTCTGGATAAACAAGCATTACTTTTATTTTATCATGGTCAAATTCAGTCAAGATTGATATATGGTATTTTAATTTGGGGTAACTCGTCTTCTATGAAAGATATTTTCATAACACAGAAAAGAATAATAAGAAACATTGCTAACGTACCTTCAAGAACTTCCTGTCGAAGACTATTCAGAGAGTATAATATTTTCACGGTTTATGGCTTATTTATCGTTAAACTATTGATGTATATACACAAAAATCTAGATAAGTTCATGAAAAATGAATCGGTACATCATTACAATACAAGAATAAAAAATGATCTACTTATTCCAAGAAATCGTACATCATTGTGTCGAAAATCATACCAAATAATGGGCCTTAGACTGTATAATATATTACCTGATGATTATAAAAGATTCACCAAGTTGGACCGTTTCAAATATAATATCAAGGTGCTTATGTTAGATATAAGTCCTTACAATATTGATGAGTTCACTAATTATTTTAAATAGAGTCGTTTTGTTGTGTTTGAATTTTTGAATGTTCTCAATTGTGCAATATATGTGTGTATACGTATGTATATGTGTATATATTAGTATAAGTAAATGTATTTGTTTGTATATTTTATGTTTTGAATCTGTTAAAGTGACTTTTTACATATATGAGTATTTTCGTGACTTGTCCCATAACTTGTAAAAGTTCTTTTAAATGGACCAATAAAATCTATCTATCTATCTATCTATCCACCTACAATTCAGCTACATTGACTGAAGCAGGGAATTGGGACTGTCATAAAATGATAGTATAAAAAAAATTAATTCTTCATGGCGAAGAGGGCGGAAAGAATGTACATCTATATACGACAGAAGTAGCAGCAAATAAATTTTCTTCCCTAATTCGTTCAGGGAGAGTATTGAAAGCGTTGTTTCCATATTCTGCATCTTGTTCCACTGTTGAATTCCATACGAACTTGCAGGCACTTTCTCTATTGTAAAACTAATACATCTTTCTCAGATACGGACCCAACACCGATCCGTGGGGGACTCTCCAATTCATATCATGATATAATTTTCCTTCGACATGACAAAGTCGCCGAAACATCGGCAAAGCTCATCCCTTATTAATGACATCAACGTTTTTTCCCATAAATCGCTGAGCAAACCATCGATCTGTGCGAACAGGAAAATTGTTATTCTTTCCTGTGTGCATAATCAACGTATCGGGGGAGATCGTCGAGCTATTGTCGGTGACTATCGAGCACGACTTGGAGGAGAATAGGTAGACAATTAAAGCTCCATTCTGGCGCACGTGGACGAGTAAGCAACCGCTCATGCGAGGGTAGTAGGCGAGGGTCGATAGCAGGGCGAAAAAAATTCGATTCCCTAGGGTCTCCATCAGCGATACGCTTCTATGTGGGATGAGTTATGTTTGGCCGTTATTGGATATATTAATGAGAGAATGTATGATGAAAGTTGCCAGGTGTGCTCCAAGGCGTACGTCAACCCCCTCTCACTTTTCATCATTTATGATTTTTCCTGTTTTTGTCTCTCCGACAACATCTTCGTCATGATCTGGTAATAGACCTGTCGAACTCTGAGGTGATAATGCTTCAAAATCTGTGAGAGATAATAATGTGAAATCACAAAAATTTGGCTCCATCTGATTATCCATAAGTTCATATTAGGTACCATCAACTTCACTAATAAAGTATATCTCAAAGTACATCAGACGGGAGAAAAATGAAAAATTTTTCGGAGGTTCACAAAAAGGGAAAACTTGAGGCCACAGTGGTTTGTTTCACTGTATAATTCGATAAGAAATCAGATCAATTGAGGAAGTTCAGTGAAGATTGACCATTGATTGAAGATTTGAGTCAGAACTTAACTTGTTCGGTAGTAGATGAAAGTCCTACCTACGATCTGACTCCACCAATTGCTCTTTTGGGTGAACAAAATTAGCCCGATGAGGTCGCAGAATTACAATTAGAGTAGATGGTGAAAGGTACAGTTCAACTTGTTGAGAAGCCGTCCGAAAGTCCGTGCGTCGAATCAAAACGGACGCAAATCTGGATGCTGGAGGAAGTCTAGATCTCTGTTTTCACCAATATCATTCTTGTTTCTAAAATATGGACAAGAAAGAAATATCTGCGCAATTCTCGCAATGTTCGGCAGTTACATCATCGTAGGTTTCTCGAAGAGAAATAATAATTTCCTGCTAGCGTAGGCGATGCTGTCGAAGCCTTACGAAAAACTAATCGACGGTCACACGTCATTGCCAGCGCCGATACCCAATGAGGTGGAAGATCCATTTCCTGCGGTCAGCCCTCACAATTATCCCCATCTCGCAAAATAAACAAACCGAGTCTTCGCCATGTATCCTTATATTCCCAACCTTGACTCATCTCGAATTCGAAGATACCAATTTGCTGCTGTCTCTCGATTCACCATTCCAGAATCCAGTTCTGCATTACCGAGAAAATCACTTTGGGAGAGAATTGGAATCTCGAGCAGAACAAGTCGACTTGAAAATAATGAATATATATTCGACTTATTTTCACGTTTCTATTGAATACGGACCCTGGACAGCCAAGACTTCCTCGATAAAGAATAAATGTGAATTACATATCTGGTCAGTGGTAATTCGATGAATGGGGTCGAGCAGGTCAGTAGCGTCACACTACGACTTCATGACGCGCGCACAGTTTAGCATCGATATACATTGTGGAATGAAGCTGTACGAGAAGAATGGAATAATATTATGAAAGGCGAAAATTGAGGAAAAATCCGCAGAGTATACCGCATGATAACTGATGATTGGACGCAATTATTCTTCTCCCATTTTCTGTAATGTATTTATTGGTGATTGAAAATAGGAATGAGACATTCTCACTTTTTATGTTGAATCTATGAGCTGATTGTGAAGAATAATTTTGGAGGTTAAATTGTTTGACGAACCATTCATTGCCGTAGGTGGAAGTGAGAAATTGGGCAGACTTTTACCTGTTTGAACTAGTAAAATAATCGAGTTATCAAATAATAATACTAAACAAAACTATGTTCATGAGATTTCATATCTAAAATGATCTATTACTGATAAAAATTTTTCTACATAAGTATTATTTCCTTACATAGTACTTATTGAAAGTATAGTTATAGTATAGTTCTTTCATTTGATTCCGCTGAGAAACATTGGAATTTTTCAATGTTTCACGAGGTTTTCGACGGGTGTTTTTCATGTCAAATATCACAACAATAGTGAAGACATTCTATAATTACCGAATTCGAAGTTATGTTCCATTAGGCTACATGGTCTAATCGATGAAAAAGGAGATTCCTATGAAGATGGGTCTAAAATTCAACTTTTTTTTGTCGTGTTCACGAAGCCTCTTGTATTTATCCCATCAGCTTCTTATACATCTGGACCAGTCAGATCCGAAGATATGAGATTATAGATTCTCTACTAGATGCACCAACGAACGTATGAAAAAGAAAAGAGCTATCGATTTGTCCGGATGTACAACAAAGAAAGGTTCAATTTCGCCAACAGATCACTGCCGGTTGCCTCTCTATCTTTTTTGCTGTTTTCATCGGTTGGATTCTTCCGCCTTTGTCTAAGCGCGAACTAAGGTCGATTCGATATTTCGTCAACATTATTCAATAACTCACCTACGAAATGATATATTCAGATCTTTTTTGAATCTATTATATTAGTAGAGCCATAGGCTGAACAGGAGAAGAAAACTCGAGCAAAGTTTCAGAACCAACTAGAATTATTTACCAATTTTCAATATTCAAACAGCGAGTAAAACTGAGTATCTTTGTTTAAACACACTGATGGATCAATAAACCTCGTTGAACGATAGAACTGAAAATGTTTCGACAACGCCAACAGCCATGTGGTTTTTGAACGCTGCGACTCTCTCTCTCTCTCTCTCTAAGCTCGATCTAGTAGAGAATAAATAATATCATACCTTTGGTCGGACGTCACCAGATTCCGGGATGGTTAATTGGTTGAAATGTCGATGGATCATGTGCCGCCACTGGTCAAAATGGCTGACAATGGTCGAAGGCGCCACATAAGTGCGATTCAGAAGTTGTCGTCAGATACCTCGAGCGCCAGCCACAATGTACCTATTATATTAAATCAACGAGTGACCGCCTGAGTTTCGGACCTCCTCGTCCTCTTCCTCCTCTTTCCGAAACATCGCGTCGGACGGTCGAAGTTGGCCGGAAACGCCGGGGCCTCTGTCATTATCACCTCCGGCGAACAAAAGAGATGATGAAGTATGGCTGCGGCGAGTCGCGAGGAAAAGAACTGCATTAGAAGACCGCTCGCAACTTCGGATAAAAGGAGTTTATGGGCTCGGAGTTCCGCTAACACTATAGTCTTTCTGAAACGAATCACATAAATGTTCAAGTACACGTTTATTGCCGGGTGCGAGTACCTTTTGTTTAAATCGCCGCGATAGGTACGAGAAATATCGGTGTGTGTTTCCGAAATAGAAGAAGAAAAAACAAAACGTAATCTAGGAATACACTTTTTGTCAGCAGATAGAAAGTATGGTGGATAACGAATCGAAAAGTTTTCATGTAACTTTTGTTTACCACTGACCAGAGGTTGATGTCCGAATGCTTTCGACCTAGTCAAAAGATTTATTTTTTTTTGATCAATGAAAGCCTCGCACTTCGAGGAGTTCACCCCGAGCTTCGAGCAGGTCGTAACTGCCAAGTTCAAACAGAAATTTGGTTATTCGGTCGTCAGTGGGATTTTGTCTTCCGGGAGAGCTTGTTACGTATTAGATAAAAGAGCGTTTGAGTATGAAATCAGCTGAACAATGTTGAAACATCAGATTTTTTTCAGTTTCTGTAAATTCTTTCAGTTTCTGAAAAATGAAAATCATGAAAATAATTGAATAATAATAATAATAAGAATTATCGATTAATAACACATAAGGCACGTCTTAGATGAAGATCGTTCTAACTACAAAATGAGGAATAGTGATGAAAGGGAAAAAGCGTTACTTTCCATCACTCGCTAGCCGATTATTTTCATAAACGTGTTTTATCGAGAACTACTGCATTGCATTCCAAAAACAAGGAAGCGTTGGTGAGAGATTTCGATTACCTTCAAGATGATGTATCACTTGACCCCTCATCCCATTTGAGATCCAAGGGTTGGAGCACCCCCCCCCCCCCTCCCCCTTCGCAATATATTTCCCCTTCTAAATAAAAATCGACCGGTTGGAGCGTTTTTTTTCTGAGAACGATAACCATGTCAAATCGGTCTTGTTTCGTTTTCATTGAGCCACCCAGTATCTGTTCTTACTACAATTCTATCGGATAATAATTATTACAATTCCCATTTTTATTTTATAGAAACGAGGAGATAAAAAATACCACCTCCTCGAAAAACTTACAGACAATACGGGACAGATCTGTTTCGACCTATCAGATGCCTCATCAGTAATCTTTGGTTTGCTGACAAATTAGAAACACTTATTCATATCTGATTCGTATATGCATTCGAAAGTAGAGTGTCTGGTTTGTGACGAAAAGTCTAATCAGTGGAAAGAAATTCATTCAATATTCCATAACCGTCTCCCATAACTTTCTCAATTCTCATGATTGCTGTTAATTTCGCAGTTGTTTCCCTCTGTTTCGGTTCAAAGAATTTCTCACTCATAGATCCAAACTTTCTCCTTCTGTATACCTATCAAACGTTAAGATGATATCTGAACTGTTTTACGATGCACGGTGTAGCATTTCCAGAAAATAGGGACCCCAACCGGCGCATAACTTTTTATACCTAGCAGCGTAAAAAGCCTTTCTAGGCGAAAGGACATTTTAAGTTCTGAAAATGACAAACGCGAGGTCTGGAACACTCCCGAGATTGTTGATGTTATCGGTGAAGTATACCAATCCGGAGTTTAGGCGCCCAAAATTGCGATACAAAACCCCTGATGTCTGCAGGGATCAAAAAATAAACAAACTCCCCAGATAACGGACCAAGAAAACGGTCACGACGTTTTTGTCTTATCAAACAAATCACAGTTCGGAAAAACAATTGGTTCTCCTTGTGGGAAAAGGATCCTGTCTATTTTGAAAAGTAAACAGTTTCGGGGTCACGATAGTATATTGTTCAACAAGCTGAAAATGAAGTATTAGGTTGAATCATAGTAGCGAAATGATTTCACAATGAAAACAACTTTATGCATCAACAGTTTCTGAATATAAGCGTTGACCTTTTCTCTAGGCTTTTCCACAGTTCACGTTCTATAATTTTGAAAGCAAAGAAAAGTCACTCGTTCCGTATATAAAAACGTTGGCAACACCAAAGTTTCGAAAATACTATACCAATTCCTGCACTCAATTATCACGTTCATTACAAAACTGACTTGAAGAAATCTCAATGTTTCAAGTATCAATTTTCGGATTCCAGTAATGTTTGTATAGGTTCTACAAGTACTCGAGTGATATTTGTCGAAATGATGTGATTCAAGAATGCAATTTATCAATCTTCAAGTATTTATAAGAAGTTCTGAATGAATTCAATCGATAAAATCAACTGTAGATCGTTTCAAGTTACAAAATCGCGATGATTTCGGCGTTAATTTTGCTCGGATATTAAAAATCATATGGGAGAACTTCTATAAGACTGTCTCAATAGGCTATGACTTTTTGCATTGTTTTCTGATCTGTCTTCATCTAGAGAACATCTAAAAAATGATAATTCTCCACCCAGTCAACTTTTGCACCTTCCCACTATACAATAGTATACAGAAATCTCGAACATTCAAATGAGCAAAGTGAACACGTATTTGGGCCACTTGTTATAACTAAATAGAGCATGGGCGTTCCGTGCGCTCAGTCTATTTATCCACTGTGTAAGGGTCGCCTACTGTCAGCCTACTGAGGCCTAGACGGGGAAAGAAAACAGTGCCGGAACTGTTTTAGTATATTTTCTGAAGTGCGGCAACACTGTTGCATCCTCTACCCTTCCAACTCATTCTCATTCCTCAAACGTTGTTTTACGATTCAAGTTAAACAAGCACCCAATTCATAAAACTTTACCTCTTTTAATGAAATAAACAACTCGATGAAAAATCCTTCGTTTACATAGAGAACCGTTGTATATACAAATTTCAGGTGTATCTGTGAGGATGTCAGCAAGTCGAACCATAAAATTTTTTATATTTCCACATCTCAGGAGACTGAATAGATTTTTACGACTTTCGAATGTCGCCTGCCATATAATATTTTCACAAAGATGTCCATGCTTACTAAACGTTGCACTCAATAAATGTGTAACGGCGAGAGAAGAATATGGAAAGAGGGTCCCGAAGTTTCAAAGCGTCATTAAATTTTTGGCATAAAATTACACTTGATACATTCTTGGAAATGCTCGGGAAATGTTTTATTATTAACATCCATTCATTCACAGGCGAAGAATCTTGAATGGAAAGGAATGATAATGAAAGTAGAGTTGATATCGCCATTTTTACCTACTTCGCTCGATATACTTTATTCTGAAAGAATCTGGCGATCTGTTTCCGTTCGAATGATGATACTAATTGGCCTTATCCCCTTATCAGTTACTCAATGCCTGTAAAAACGTCTTTTATCTCTACTGATAATTCCAAACATTGTAGAGGCGGATACTACACCACGTATTTTCGATGTCTCATTTCGTGAACGAATAACCATAGGCGTCGCAAAAGAATCACAACTGAAAGCAGTGTCATGGAGTTTTGAGTTGAGATCCATCATGGACATTCATCCATGATCAGTGATGTGGAAATGAAAATTCGATGTTTTCGGGAACCTTCTAGGTCTATTTCTGTTGAACCGAATTTGTTAGATGAGGGTGGAGAATATGAATTTGGTCTGGTTAGATTTCGCTGAATGATTGTTGAAGCTTTCACGTTCCTAGTTCCCAAACAGTATTGGATATCAACCAAACAATATTCTGAAGGAACTGAGCTGTGTGGACTCAAACAAGGAAACAAGTTTCAACTAGAAAAATATACATTTTCAAAAACAAGCTGATAATCAATTGGGCGCAGTTGACTTAGATAAATGCTGAATAACCATCTCGAAAGAGTGATTCCAATTTGTTTCCTTCGGAAGAACTTCGCAAGGAATTTGTAAATTACTCGCCTCTTGTCTGACTTACTTGGAAATATCACAAAGAGAAAGATGTGGAAAGGAAGAAGGCTGAATGACCACTTGCGAATGATTTCAGTAGGTACCAAAAGTTATTGTACCTAAATATGTGAATAACACTCGCTGGAACAAACTATGAGCATTCCTAATCATCAGGATGAGTGCTGTGAGCTAGTTTATGTTTCCCAATTTTCGGACCAAAATATCACTTCGAAACAATCTTCGAATATGCCAATTTCCTTTATGAACTACTGCCAGCTCTTGCACTGTGGTTGATGATTCTTTTGGATTCAGAAACACTGTTTCATTAGAAAATAAATGATATCAAATAGTTAAGTGGAAAGTTGCCTGCATACTTATATTCTCTCATTCTAAAACCCTGTACTTTCCGAAAGAAGAAACAGTAAAATCACAATGATCTGAAAGAATATACCAATATCTGTTGGCGACAATGAGGAACCTTGAAACACAAAATCTGAGTTTTCTATCGATCCGTACCAGTTTCTGCGAATTCGGCTGGAAACTCGCCTGACAGTCGTTGCAGTTTCCACAGTTTCTTCTTCTTTGTTCACGATCGGTAGACAGTCATTTCTACGCCTGTGGAAATGTGTGAACGATCTCCTGAATTATCTGGTATCGGTGAGCGCTGGAAAACAAACGACAGCTCATTAGCACCGCCCACACGCGATGCAACTACATACGCTCATCAGCTGCTGAAAGGAAGCGCTGAAGATAATTTTTCAGGAAACCGGAGTCCGAGCCGTGCAGGTTGTGTTGGTGGGTCGGGGTGCTCTTTGCTCTGGCCGAGGATGTTGGTGATAGCTGTAGAAGGTTCATCAACTGATACGATAACCGATAAACATTCTGTATGTGTACAGGGTGTTCCAGTATCGAATTTGTTCGACCCCCGCATTAATTATCGCATCAATTCCGGAAACACCTTGCTTATCATGGAGATGAATTGAATTTTCAATTGACGAACAGGAAGACACCAGGTGTGAATTCAAACATGTACACAGACCTCGTTGGCAATTGTATCTTCGAAGTTGATGATGCCATTCGAATGAAATCTGCTATCGAAGGAGTTGATACTACCGCATACTGTAAATGAAACCAGACGTATGTAGACTCTCGAGCAATATCAAGTTCAGCTCGCGACTGTCAGAAATGGAAGCAAAAATATTAAATGCGGCCGATGTTTGTTGACAATTCTATTAGAAACTTGTCTTTCTCAGAGCTCGAGTCAATTAGTGCATCCAAGAAGCTGCTCTCATGAACAGATAGTTCTGGCAAAGAATCCGAAGACCTGATTTTAATGTCAATAAAGCGAAATATTTGTACTGACGACGGTCACGTACGCCAGAAAACTGAAAGACAGCTAGTGTTGATAATAGTAGTAATACGTGTTGACATTGGTTCGTACGAGAATTTTGATGTAAGTTCCAGTAGATATTTCCTGTACTCTGATTTATGAAGTCAATACTTCGTTACCAAATATTCGTATTGTTACTCAAGGTAGGACGAAATATAGTGGTGGTTAAGTATCCATAACTTATTTTTTATCTTGAGCTTTGAGCTTTTTCTAGCATTTTCAACATTGAAACTGTTCTACGAATGGTAGCTGGATATTTTGTATGTCATTTTGTGGATCACTTCAAAGCTGAACTTTACGATGCGGTCTAAAAATTGCAAGATCAGACGGGGTGATAATAAGAGGGTTGAAACGATTTTTGTTTTAACGTTTGTGTGAAATCGTATATTTTTTGGAAAATTCGAATTGACTATTGAGCTTGTTAGAAAAAAGATGAACTGGATCTTCTTATAAATAAGGATTTCTGGGGTCCACGAAGCAGAGAAAAAGAGTTATAGGGGTATATATTCGGTATATATAGGGGTATATATATATACCGGTGAAACCAGCAGGCCTCTATCAGTAAGGATGAAAGAGCATAAGAACAATATAAAGAGAAGATATACTGACAAGTCAAAATTAGCTGAGCATATCCTTACTGAGAATGGACAACATATGGCCGATTGGAGTAATATTAAGATCATAGGAAAAGAAGACAACAACCAAAAACGGAAAATCAAAGAGTCTGCTTGCATTCTTCTGAACGGAGACAATAATATTGCTTCTTGTTCAGTTGATATAGATAGAACTTGGCATCCACTTCTGAAACTTGAATATGAAAATGGAAAATTCGATATCAATTAATGAAAACATCTTGTAACCAGAATTCCTCCGTCTGCCAAATTGTCACTCTTCAGTGTCAAAATCGGAAACATCGAAAAAAAATTACGAAGAAAAATATTTCAATTGTGTTGAGAACGGGAGCAGATTCGTTCCCGAAACGTCCACCAAGATAAGTAGAGGTTTTATTATTATTAAATATATTTGTATTTCCAAAAATTTTTTCGAAAACAAGGTGTCACTGACCAATAGAGAATTTCTCTTTTAGGTATCTAAAGGTTTAATTTCAAGCGCAGTGACATTTTGGGACAGATCCTAAATATGTCCTTACTACAAATATATTGCAATAATTTTTAATAACTTCTACTCTATTTTTTAGAAACGAGGAGAGAAAATCCCATCAAAAGCTGAAAAATGTATATATTGGGAGTTCGTTTTTAGCAAGTTCGAATCTTACTCATAAATGTGTCAAAAAGTTTTTGGTGGTATGTTAGTGATTTTGTCGGTTTCTAAGAACCCTTCCTTCAGAGAATGGAAAGAAGATTATTGTCGAATCACGAATCGATATTAGGGATCTAAGGTGACGGTGTAAGGTAAGGGGTACTGTTGCTGGAATAGAGTCAGGGAATCATAAAATTCGAAATTCGTGAAGAGAAAATTTTCAAGAGATTTGGCATCATGTGGTCAGAAGCGTACTAGCTGAATAATATAAAATGTAGAATTTTCAAGTTTTTCATGATTTGAACTCCTAATACCCAAGTTCCATGCTGGAATAATTTTCACAGTCAGTCAAAATATTTGGAAAAAAACATGAAATGAACATTTTTCCATGCCATAATAGTCTCCGTTGCAACCCTCAATGCTTCGACGACATCCCAAAAACTTTCCACAACAAAGCTAACTGCTGCGGACGACTGTCTATCGTTCTCGCTACGCTACCTTGATTTCTCCGGCCCAATGACATTCAGTTCCAGCCCTCGGTCACCCTTTCCGACTCTCCTTCTGCGACAAACAAACAACTGTGATGGGCGGAAGAGCATTCTCAGCACGTAAAATATTATTTTATTTTTTCCCCGCGCCAAAGGTCACTCTCGAAGTAACGCACGGTCTATTATTCACCGTTGCAATGGACCTTGTGATTTTATCGCCCTCTCTTGTTTTGATATGTTGGTGGGAAATTCAGGACCACATTGCTCGTAGATCTGAAGCACTTCTTTTCTTATCCTGACGAACAACTCTTCTGGTGCTGAAGATAGTAGTCCAATGTTGATGAGACACGAGAACCAAACGAGTCGTGAGATTGAACATTTTTGAATTCGTAAATTGGTATGAATGGACTGAAAGATCAACCAATACGGAGATATTGAGAAGAATGAATGATGATCTTTAATTGCCTGCAACTGTTGAGAAAAGAAAATCATCCTACCTAGGCCATAGAAGGAAAGAGAGGATTGGGCAGAGAGAAACAATGCTGGATGGAGAACTTGCGTGAATGGTTCCAAATACCAGAAGCTTCAACTATATTTCATTTTTTTTTATCTGTGGACAACACGAAAGGGAGACCTATGATGTTCGAGGAACATCGTGTTAGCCAGCGGTGGAATTTTGGGAGAGTAGGAAGGTGTTGGAATTTTTCTTGAATGTTTGGAGGTTGTAAGCATCAGGAAAGACTTCACTAGGCAAAGAATTCCACAACTTTGCCGTTCTATTGATGAATGATGCTTAGTATAGCGATGTTCGATAGGTCTCGAGCCTGACAGTGTAGGGGTGACCAGCTTGAGCTCGTCTGGTTCGTCTACTAGGAATCGCGCGTGGTGGCATAATAGATGATATTTCCGTTGAGCACCCACCGTGAAAGTACCTATAAAAAAGGCAGAGATCGCCGACCTTTCTACGATGATCTAGAGAGGTCAATGATTTGGTGAGTGTTGTGGCATCGACTGGGCGAATAGCTCTCTTCTGAATTGAATCTAAGAGCTTAAGCGTATGTTTGGGGGCTGAGCTCCAAACATGTGAACAGTACTCCAGGACAGGTCGAATTTGTGCTTTGTAGATCATAAGCAGTTGCTGGGATGTGAAGTATCTCTTCGCACGGGAAAGAAAACCGAGTTTTTGTGAAGCAGTTTTCGCAATGGACCTCACATGATCGTCCCATGAGAGAGCACTGTTGGTGGTGACACCCAGCATGGATATTGACGACCTCATAGGAACAGTGGTACCCGACATCATCAAATTGGGCATTGTGTGATCAGCCTTCTTGGTGAACATACAAGCTTGAGTTTTAGTCGCATTGAACTGTACTAGATTCTCAGATCCCCATTTCAGAATTCTTGTCAGATCCTCATTTAAAGCATCAACCTGTCTTCGCCTTGCACCTCTGGCCTCATTGGATGATATAGGGGCTCTAGAGGAAAAGGCGGAATGAAGTGTACTATCATCCGCAAAGCTATGAACTGGGCTGGAGGCGCAGAAGAGAGAAACCTATCACATGATGATTGCCAAGTTTTGGTGGAAGACTGCACAGAAAGAAGAAGAAAATTTGTATTGTCTACATATGCGCAGCAGGACGCAAATCCAGCCATTCAAAAAAAAAAACAGTCACAACCAGCACGTGCTCGTTTCTCAAGATCGGCAATAATAGTACCAGTCAGCCAACATCGTTCAGTATATACAGTGCTTTTCCTTTGGAAAACTCCACCAGAATGGAAGTGGCTTGGGTACTCAAAGAAGCTTGTCACTGATACTTGTTCATATTTCTCCACTCTTCTATTTTCTACGCATAATTTCACAAAAGTGGCTATTCAGGTGAAGTTCGAATTCTCTATAGCGATTTGACAATTGATTGAGTTTCCCAAGAATTGAGAAGGAATATTCATCACGATGGCTACAATTGAGATCGTACAGTAGCCAATAGTTGATAGTAATACAGTCGAGAACACAATGAGTTGATTAATTGAAGGACAATAATTCCAAGATATTTCAAGATTTCTCCAGATCAAAACAAGAATTAGAATACCAAGATATCATTGATTGCTTGGAGGACAAGGAGTCTCGACCCACTCCTAGAGCCTCTGTGGAATTTTTGAAGGGTGATCATGGAACAGACTGTATATTTCATGAACACGACCAAGATAAATGTTCGCTTCATCAAAAGAAGTAACTCCTGTTCACGTGAGATCAACTCTATAAGGCCTCCGATTGATCCCAACTAATTCTGTCTAATTGACAGCTCCTGTTGAATCGACGTACGACACGGATATAGGTAATTAATGTCAGGAGCCGTTGTCTATCTCGAACAAGGGACGGGAATTAGAGCAGATCTCGTGTTAAGTTACAAGTTTCTGCAATCCGGATAGGAACAGATATGCTAGCGTGTAGAGCAATTGAACGGATTTCGATTCGTTTCATACAGAAATTTCGGAGGTACGTTTTTTCTCCTCCTACTTGTTCATTGCCTGATTGAAATTTTTGATATCCACGCAACTGAGGCGTTGTCGAACTAATGATTATTTCAGAAGTGGCTCGTTGAGTCTCGCAACATTTTATTATTTCTGTTACAATCATGATTCTGAGATTTCTTGTCATGAAATGTTTCATGGAGAATGTTTTCTTTGTGGGGATGTTACTCGTTTCGTTCATGAAACATTTTTTGTTTCATTGGAGGTAGGAAAATAATACAAATCAATACAATTCATTAGATATGAGTTCCGTTCCGTTCAACATAAATCTCACCAAATACAGTCCCTATTTGAAGTAATTGTTACTTACCACTCATTATAAAATTATGAATATTGTACTTAGTATATATCAAAGTTTGGTGAATATACACACTAGTCATCGTTAAAAGGCCTGCAATGTTCAGTCGAAGATGCACCTCCCAAAATTCCAATTTTATTCTATTCGACTCTTGAACTTGAACGGATTGACTTCATGAACTTTCATTCATGAAGAAATGACCGTCGGCAAAGACCATCGAATTTTGTGCGTACGTTCGATTGTGACAGTATCTCGATATCATTTTCGCTGATGATTCAACGCCATTTTGATTTCGTTTCGATGCGACGTTCATTAGCGAAGTTTTTCCACAGCAACCTGGTCACGTCAGGGCCGCAATATGGCGGTGTTTCGAGGTGGGAAGTAATTCGCTTTTAATACCCGTCAACACCTCGTCCCGATATCAGAATTAACACACGCCTCACTCACCGCCCTGTTTTTATACCGCTCGTTAATTTCCGATTAACATAATTTCGGCACGATATCTGATGGAAATGTGAGTTGTGAAATGGAAATTTCTGATGACTTTTCAACGATTTTAGAAGTCAGGGGCAAGAGGGGGCCTGGCAAAATCGAATGAAAAATACGGAAGGGATTGGATTCAGTTGAGGTGGCTTTATGAGGAACTTTAGCATTTGATATTTATCATTTATCACTTTAAGATTCAAGACATCATATTGGATAAAATTATTAAAATATCCAACATTTGAGCTTTGTAAATACTCACGTATCATCTGAACTGATAGAACAACTTGGTCTGGATTCACTAAATGAGCAATCATTAGTTATTATGTCTCATATAAACTGGTGAAAGTAATGATACCCATGACAAAAATCCGAAAAAATCCTGAAAAGACTAACAATATTCTCATACAGTGAGAGATAACCTCAATACAGTATCGAATAAAAGCGGGAAACAGAGGTGTCACTTGTCGACACTCGCAAAACGTCATTAGCGAACATGCGCACATCTTATTCTCATTTATGGCAATTCAACAACAATTTCTCAAGTTGGAAGTTAATTGAATCATAGAAGAAAAGTCTAAGATGGTTTTATAACATGAACAATTGTATTTCCACGTTCCATCTGTCTTAAATGTGAAGTTCCTAATGTTGAGTGGTAAATCTTAGGTGATGAATTTTTTATAAAGCCACCATTAGGTCTTGCGATATCGTCATCTAATTTACATCTTCTCCTCAACTAATAGCCACCTCTCCACGATTCGAGTGGGCAAGGGCGGCACGGAACGCATGCACCCGCTGTCAATTGTCGTTGATTAATGACGGCCGAAGGGATGGTCCCCCCGCCGCACCTTTTGTACATCGAACAATAAAAGAGCACATGCGACATCTCGACGGAAAAAGGGGACTCGTCCGCCGAAAGGGTCTTGGTCCTGCGAGCAGGAGCGCATTGTCCTTGCAGGATGTCGAAACGCTACGTCCTTCGGATGGGTAGGTCGAAAACGATGCGCTCGAGTTGGACTCTTCCCACCGAGGAGAACTTATTTTTCTGACTCAATTCACATGAACGAATGACGCGAACTGTCAATGGAAAGTGGAGTATCCGATGAAGGGTGTTTTGGTTTATCCAGAACAACTGAGTATGCCTAGTCACAGAATTTTGACCGCAACTAAGGGCATGATATTGTATATTCTTTACTAGAGGAAGAGCTTCCGATTCGTCTGAATGTGCAACGAATAGAGGTACAATTTTGCCAACAGTCAAGTCATGGTTGTTTCTCTCTCATTTGATGTTTTCATCGTTCATTCAGGCTTCAAGAGGATAATCAGGGACAATCGTTGACAGGCTGAACTGGATGACTCAGAATCATCTCCAGCCAGAACCGTAAAAATTATTCGACCAGGACAGGACATACCGATATCTAGGAAGAGTCATACACCAGGGTTCACCATGGATTTTGAAGAACCAACATGTTCCTTCTGCGACGCCAGCTTTATTGTAGACATGTCATGAAAGAGTGTCCAACTTACAATGATCACAGAATTAGACATCGAGCATCTGCACTTCGTGGAACCTGAGCGAAATATTCATCGATGAAGAACTTCTATCATCTAGGAAGAATATTGATTTTTATCGAGTAGCACCATTTGTAACGCTTCTCAATATTTTGTGTCTCTAACATCCTTGACAATTGCATCAGTGAACTGAGAACAGAAGAGTGATATCTTTCAGCTCAAGTCGACACTGAAAAGGATCCATGTCATATCATTCTCTTATTCTTGTTTACATTCATCGGCATCTTTCCATCTCGACTGAATAATTGGAGTCAAGAACATTTATTAGGGCAAGGAAAACAGTGTGTCTTATGGACAAAAAAGTGATTCCTCAAGTCGAAAATTCACGGCTTGTCTTCTTCTTCCACAATCTACACGTCTACCAATTCTGCTCCGAAAAATCTCCAAGTGTTTCCCACCTTCATGATCCTCAAGCGTTACTTGGACTTGCAACTTCATATGCTGGAGTTTTTATTTACTACACATTTCATAAGTGAATTTCAGCAGTGTTATTTCTATCAACTGTCGCAAAGAGCTAGTGGAGATGAAAGATTTTGTGAATTTGATCAAAGAATTTGTTAGGTCCGGTTTGCAGGTGGTGCGTATCGATAGAAAAAAAAAGGGCGAATTTAGTAGTTGGAGAAAAATCAAGGGGAATTCTGCGAATTCTTTGAAATGCTTCTGATCGAGCCCGATACGAAGAAATCGGTGTCCCTGACTGAAGTTTCCTTCATCAGCAACGATCGCCGTATAATCAGTGATTTGTATGACACAGGCCTCCATTAGCTCCGGTCCCTATACCGATATCCATTCCAGTTCTACTTTCGCGAGCAGCCATCCACTTCCTTAATTCGGTCTTATTATCATCCATCCTCTCTCCGTATCAATCAAAAGTACGATTCCGACCGCTGCGCTTTTTCCTTATTAGTATTCCGTCTTCCATCTTAACGACACCGATGTTTGGCTTTGACATAACCAGTTCGTATTAATAACTTTAGTCGAGTTAGCAAGAAAAAGCGGATAGAAAAATGACGTTTTTTCTCTGCGACGTGCTGCGAAATTGTTTTTATTTAACGGACGTCTCGTTGAAAGGTACTGGCTGGAAAAATGTATGCCGGCGACAGCCGACTAAATTGAAGTATTTTACTTTCGTTACACATGACGAAGCATTAAGCAAATCAGCTCGGCCATCATCGTGGGCGTTGTTTTTCTCTCTAAATGCAATTAAGGTGCTGAACTGTTGATCAGGTCTACGTCTACAGATCGATGTTTTTTCATCTACGACAACACGAAAGAAAATGTCATAATATATCGGAATATGGGACAAAGTCTTCTCGACAGTTCGGAAGTAGTTTGCATCAGGAAAAGACTTCACTTGGCAGATAGTTGCACAACTTTGTCTGACAATGTAGGGGTAGGGGTGACCAGTCTGAGCTGGTAGATGCAAGACTGCGCAAGAAATCCTTACCTTTGGATTGGTCCACCTAGTTCTTCGTTGATCATTGAGGATTGGTGCATATTATTGAAATTGAATTGAATCGAAGAGTCCAGTTACAGTCAAGACACACATTTTCACTCATTTTCTTCCATGCAATAGGACAGTTGATTAACACCTACTTAATGCATGATCAGATCGTACCAAATTTGTAAACAGTAAGTAAATTCTGAACATACCGCTGACAAGAAATTGAATGAGACAAGAAAAGTTAGTAGTCGACAGTTCTGTGTTGGTATAGAAGATACCTCCTAGAGGAGGTGCAAAGTCGTCTTCATTGAGAAGATGAGGGTTCGTGGTGGGTTCCATTTTGCCTTTTGCAAAAGGGAAGTCTGGTGCATTTTCTGTAGCAGTCGTCACCTAGAGAATTGACAAGTTTGACCTGTCTCAAACACCCATGGGTCAATATTCATAACCATTTGGGTCATAACTGTTTTTTCGTTGTGCCCTGAGATTTTCGGAAATAATGCGAAATCCACAACTTACTCTGTGTTTCACCGGTTATCATAAATAATAGTTGGCTAGCAGTTGGAGCATGTTTTTACTGGATATACATGTCGAGTGCCAAAGGATTGTTAATGGATGTTTTGAAGTGAGGTAATACCGAGGATCTTCAAAGTATGCGAACAACCGTAACGAAGTTTATTAGCCAAATAACCTATACGAGATGCACTGAGTGCTAAAGATTGCTCACTTGACACGTCGGTTTGCGCGTTCACAGTGTTTTGTCACAGGCCTTTGAAGATCGGCAATCAAATCGCACGTTTTGCTAGAGTTTTGCAATACCTCATGTTCGTTAATATTATTTATAGAGTTATTATGTATTATGGTCGTCAGGATGTTACATACTTCAGATCAGAAGTGATTCTTTCTGATCATCATCTGATATGTAGACGATATATCCAGGTCGTGAAGTGATTGATCGAGTAAACAACATATCAATTAGTATAAACACTGAAACCAATGGTCGAACTGTAATAATAATAAATCAACAGAAACGGTCCCTTGAATGGAGGATAAACATACAGCCTTACCAGCGGGTTGACGTGAATGGACGACTGGACTGATAGTATACAGGGTGTTGAATGAGTATGTGAAATTAGTTTAACAGGCGATTTTTTGAGTGATTTCAAGACAAAAAGTTCATATGAATGTGTGTCCTAACTTGTTTCGGTTTCAAGATAGAAAGAGTTAAACTTCATATGAAAGAAAAACTGCTTCATCATCCTATTGGAGTCTTTCTTGATGCCAAAAGCCAAAGTAAAAACTGTGAGATTCTATCTTCAAGTGCAAGATTATCATACAATTCGTTTTCATCTGAGAATGAATTGATTCGTTACTCTTTCGAGAGAAATAATCTTAATTGAAGAAGCGCTGAGCAATTTATGTGCCATCTCTGTTGGTAATCGGCGTAATCAAGATCCTTTTAACGTGTGGAAGTTTCATGGCAGCAGAAGATGATATTTTCCTTTTTCTCGGTTAACCTCACACCGCCGAAACTTCCCAAGCAAGCACATTCGGAAGATATATATTTCTGAGCAGTGCCGTATAACGACACGCTGTAATTGCCTCTAATTACTTGTAAAATCACCTTGTGGCATAAAAGACGCCGTCGCAAGTTTTTCGCGAAGGGAAATGAAGCCTTTCCTCGCCCGCGAATTCTCGGAATCCGACTTGGAAAAAGTAAATACCCGATGTGTATTATTGTTTAATTAGACAGAGCCGTAAGAAATATGGCGGGCGGTAATTAATTTGAGAAACTTTCGGCAATTTACGTTGGAATAATATCTGTTTGTGATATTTAATATCCAGCGTAGCTCGGGAACGGATTGCCCGGCTAATTTTATTTCCGAAATTGCCGCCATATGTTTTTCTTGCAGAGCCGAGTGCCCCCACCTCACTCGGAAGAAGTCTAATTTCGAAAGTTCGCTGCTAATTATACCGATGGAACTTCGTTCGACTCTCTACTCCTTCATCGGACTCTATTTTAGAATGCGCTAATCCTTTGAAAATACATTTTCAAAATACCAATAGTTCAAGAAAGATGTTGCAGAAAATTCAACTCCGATGTAAAGAAAGATACTCTTGTAATTTGACATTTTTCAAAACTGACTGAACTTTTGAAATGTCCCACTTTACGTAACCAGTTGCGTCAAGTGTGAACCCTCACTTTTGCCATCAGAAATGTTTGATCATCTGCGTCTATTAAAAATTGAGACACATACTCTATGACAATACAAAAAGAATAAAAAAAAAATGGTGTATTGTTTTATGTCGATACTCAATTCAAATCAAGATTTTAATTTTTTTTATCTTGAATGATGTGTTCTTCCAAGACTTCTGTCATAATTTCCTCAGATTGATCATAAGCAATGTCATATCGAGCTTTCGATTTTGCCAGAATCATTGTTAATAATGTGTTATGATATATAACACAATAAAAATTATGTGCTACTCCTTAGATATCACTTAGTTACATCTGAACTTTCATTAAACATTTATCGCTAATCGTATTCTTTCGGTTCAAGCGAACTTCATCGATATCAGTAGAAATATTGAATGTGTATGTGTAGCACGTTATGAAATGCAACTTTTGTGTAAATTTGTAATTGTGAAGAGCGTTTTCTAATTAATAACATAAACAGCAATTGTTGTTCAAAGTTCTGCCACTCACAGCGCCATCTGCCGTCATCATAGTACCGACCACAACGTTTTCGCTGCGTTGATATGAAATGTTACAATTCGCAGGCAGAGCAACAATATATTCCGCTTATCTGAAACCCATATCACGTGTAACCCAATGAGCATTTTTGCATCAGAATAAACCATAAAGCGGCAGTGTCCCTGAGGACCCGACATGTAAGATTACATCTTGATTCTATGAATAGGTAAATTCGGGGTACGGAGGTGGTATATAACCTGTGAGCCCGTGGGAGTAAGCCTGCTTCATAAAAACCGAATAAAACAACCATAGAGGATGACGTTGCTGCGAGATAGCACATGTGATCGTGTTTGGATCACAGAATATCTAACCGAAGCGAGGTTAGAAACGATCTTGAATGGATCAATGAAATGGAGTCCTGAACGTGGACGATTAACAGAACAAATTCGAAATTCAAGGATAAAAGATAAGGATGAGATAAGGATTTAATTTGAAGCGTGGAATGTTGAATGAAGAAACTGTAGAAATGCCCATTCAGTTTTAGCAATAGAACACTTTTGATTGTCCAACCCAATGCATAAACTTTACACTATAATATCCACAGCGAAGGAAATTAATTTCCACATGGAGGTGGAGGTCACATACCAGACGAATTTTGTAGTGCAAGAGGAACCTGAGTAAATCACTAAAACGGTTCAGCCTTTAGGAGAGATAGAAGGAAGGACTTTGTTAGAGTCAAAAATAATGTTTGAACGTCAAAGAACTTACGTGCAGAACGATAATGATTCCTATATCGGCATATTGACACTAACTATGACTATCAATGCTGGTGTTCCACAAGGATCTTGGCATCAACTTCTATTTTGCTCCATATCATCGATCTGTTGAATGTGACTACCATTTCACGTTCTCCTCTAGACCCCCTATATCATCTCTAATGAGGCCAGAGATACCACTGTTCCTATGAAGTCGTCAATATCCAAACTAACGACCATATGGGGTCCATTGCGGAACTGTTCGCAAATTCGACCTGTCCTGGGTTGGAGCTCTCAAACTCAATACAGAAGAAAGCTATTGTTATGGTCAGATGAAAGTTACATGAGTCATGTCTTTGAACATTGAATGTTCCTTTATCGTATATGAAATGGCCGTCGTATTCCAGAAATCAATGGAAATATGGTCTTGGCATTGATGCCATTGACAAAAGTACTTAGCAAGAAGCTGTCCTAAAAATCGCCGAATATCACTCGTTCCATCACATATCGAGAAAATTTTCCAGGATATTTTTTCTAGCCCTATATGGGAGTTACCTATCCTATCGAGGGAATTCTGTATTGGGGGAAGATTCCCTGAAATATGTGTTCAGGTTGAGAAAGATATCGAGAAAGACCCAGGTGACCCCGATATGTGTATCTTTTTCGGGTAACGTTTCCTTTCAGACTGTTCTCGAGATTTATGATCCCTATCGGCGGTTTGATTTTTATGTCAACGTCTCAATTTCCAGAATTGAGTGGCTCTCCTGGAGGAGTTATGGCTTTCCAGCTGCTGCTCGAGCAAATAATATAATGGGAATCGCATGGAAGAATATGGATTATTCAATGTTGGTTGAGGTAGTTTCTATGTTTCGAAGGGGAAAAAGAACTGGGGATGATGTGGTCTTTGAATTCCTTCAGAATATAACATGACAACATGAAAAAAAGCTCTATTGTTCGTGGGACAGAGAGGTGTTGGAATTATTCTTGAAAGTTTGGAGGTCATAAGCATCTTGCTCGTCCAGTTTGTCTACCTAGGAGCATCTTCCTTTTTCCATTTTTCTTTTGTGAAAGATATCAGAAGTAAATATACGTTGTATTTGAATGCGCATTTAGATGAACAATATACTGGCAGGAATATTGGGGAGGCTGGGCAAAACTGTTGAGATGATTGCGAATTCAAAATGGCTGCAATTCCAAAAAATATTAATTGAAAAATGAACATGGAAACTCAGAAGTGGGATCGTACCAAAAACGTCATCGGACCATTCAGGATCTTTGGAATATCTATAGCAAATCAAGTCGAGTAATCTTCTGAATTCGTATCCCATGGAATTTATCCATTCCAATTATAATTTTTGGCTCTGGAAATCCCTCTTTTGTGCAGCGGAATTTAAGACGTCGCGTCTACGAGAAAACAGAAGATATAATCGAACCACAACATCATAACACAATTTGAATGTACTTTATGGCACATTTGCGTCGAGAAATCTGCACGACCAGAATCTTTGCTCTCGTCTATTACTGCTAATCCAGACATGAGCGTGACAAGACGATTTTCAGTTGTAAAGTTGTTATAAAAAACATGAGTTTTCTATTGAAATGATATTGAGATTTCGAAAAGTATATCTCGCTTCTATAACAATCCAAATCTGACGTGTTTGTATCCTCTTGTAATTTCCTGCTACATTCGCAAGAGATCATCCATCAATTATTATTCAAGATGATACGATGACACTGCGACATTAGTCTCGTCTCGACTCAGAGCTATCACGACAGGGATTATTGTTTTCTTGGATATTCACGTAAATGCTCTGAGCTAATCCAATATCTGAATCATTCATCTTCATTTGGAGACTCGCCTTCATCAACTCAAACTTTTTAAATGCCACCTAGGTCTGCCTCCGTTTGTTTACTCTTGGAAAGGGACCGGATCCAGTGGAAGTCAGAAAATGATTATTATATATATTCGATAGTTTTCTGATGGAGATGGATAGTGAAGGATATGATATGAATTATGATAATGGTATAATTTGATGAATTAGATCAATTTTTTCCTTCAACAAAATTTCAAACTGCAATTGACCTGTGATTTGTGAATGATATTTCCACAATATCCAGGTACAGGATATAGAGGTACAAAAATCCACAAAATCAGATCAAGACTGTTCTTGGACAGGGGTTGAGAACGAAGTTCGTGTTCGCAAAATTCCAAAGACCTCGCCCAAAATGATTTCTGGAACATCATTTCAGGAAAAAGACACAGTAAGATTTTCATATCATTCAGACAATGGCAAATGATATTGTGAGTCAAAGTGCGAACCACTAAAACGCTAGAGAGAAAACAATGTACAGAAGGCCTTTCCAAGGAAAAAATAGTGCTAAGCCTGATGAAGGTAACCAACAGCATTACTAGGAGAACAATAAGTGAAAAGGCAGCAGTGCCTGGGTTCTGGAACACTGGCTGGTCGTTCAAGCAATGTCTGCAATATCATTTGCAGAGTTTGCAGGGATATTTGACGTGCAATGAGAACTTGTAGACATTCGAAAATGTCAAAAAATATCAGTTCTCGTATCCAGTCCAATTGATAATCTCCTGAGTCTCAGAGTATGGAACACAGAAATAATTTGTGTAACATATTAAACAACGCATATTGAAGGAATTCAGTCGTACAATCTCCAATACCTTGATTCATTGCGTAATAACAATCTTCAAATACAACTTGTTCCACTCAAACTCCTTTGAGGCAGGCAACAAACCGAATGAAATGAAGATAGTAGAAAGACTGGTTCTGGAATTTTTTGCCATTCAGGCTGTGCATATCGGGAAGATGAAAATTTTATGGTCGAAATATCGAGTTGAGCTCAATGTGATCGGCGAGAAGATCCTGTGATGTTGTTACCTTGGAGGGTTTTCAATTGATCCTGAATCCGGCCCTGTCGCCCGCTGTTTGATGCATCGGAGTTGTCACTCGCAGTCAAAGTCGCTACTTAGTAATTGAAAGGAGTTGAGTTTATCAAGGATGATCTATGACGGTCTGGAAGTGAAGGGGAAATTTACCTGGAATGGGAAAAGAAAGGGAAATTAGTCGAGCAATTTCAAGAAAATCGTCATCTTTGTTGATATGCACTTTCGCTCACTGATTCTCATACCAGCCCGTGAGGTAACTCGGCGAAGAGAAGAAGAAATCCTCGAAAATGTGAGGGCTCAATGAAATTGAGATAAATCCCCATCACTATGGCGACCAATCCAGGATCGTCAGTTTTTAATCAGTAAAGAGTTTATCTTCTTATTAAGTTTTACACCTTCTCAATTCCACTTATAATGTAATGCCTTTCGAAACGATTTGAGGGAAATGAAATAAAAAAGAGGGGAAGGACGTGACATTCAGTTCGAATTGCGGAAGATGTACAAGGTGGTCAAACGAAAGAGACACACCAATCGGCATCAAAGTATAATTTCGTCATTTCGTCATCAGAACATCGTAGAAAAGTAGGCGATCCCTTTATTATAATCTGATGCTCCGTGCTCAACGCCTCAATTGTATATTCTTTAGATATTTTCTGAAAAATTCATCGAGTCAATATTGATGATTTCAATGCACAATTTTATCCCGTTATATATCGATAAGATTCTCACTTGGTCGTTCTAGGACTGGGAAGCTGCGACTGATTTGTGAATATCCTATTCCGATGACGTCAGGATTGTTCTCACACTACCTTGAGACTGGCTTCTTTCGTATGTTTTTTCGGGCATACATAACCTAGTTACGGAATGAAAAGTGGTTTTTGATAGGCGTAGCGAAATTCCAGATGTGTTTGTGTTAGTTATCATTTTGTTCCTGTTCTCATGGTCTCGTTACCTCTTTAAACGTATCTGCGAGGCATCTGTTGCTATTTATAAAATAAACCTTAACAAAAATGTCACGTTTTTGCATAGAATACCGTGTAACTATGCTGAGTTTTATACATTACGTCCCATCTGGTGAACATGTTCAGGAATTATTGTCGTATTTTCTCTCGGATATTTTTGGATGATTTGTGCACCTTATGTTGTACGAATGACAATAACGCTCAGGTTATACCGGTAAGGTAATAAGTTGTTTATGGGTTCCTATTTTAAGGTGAGAAACATTTTCAGCTGAAACTTTTATTGAGTACATCGCATACATTTTTTTCGTTCATCTATTGCATTTCACGTCACAGCCCCATCAATGAAGGAATAATTCTAATATTCTTATTAATTCTGATTCAACCAGACGAAGATTTTTAAATTCAATTCCTTAGACGGAATCGGTAAAGAGTAGAAACGTCTGAGGGTTCCCAATACCATTATTTTTTCGATGGTCGTCACATGGTTTTCTTGCTTCGCACAAAAGTCCAGTTGTACATTCACAACCTATTCAATTTTCACTACTTGATGACATTGATTACCAATGAATTGAATTAAAATGAAAGTTCCCTTGAATGATACCATAACTCAATGAGCCCATCTTTTGCAGGACCTTTCTCAATGTTTTCTAATTTTTTCAATTGATATTGACCAAGACCTTAGAATCTGATATTATTCATGCCTCTCTCAACCTGCAACTTTTATGTAAACGATTTTTGGTGAATCAACTTCACTTCACGAGTTCTACAAGCTGTTAGAATGAATGACTCAACTTTGAAAACACCCTGTATAAGGAATGACAATTAGGGGAAACAAACTTACAAAAGCAGATATCCCTTACAGATATCCCCCTGTATATTCATTTGAATAGTGAGACCTTTCAATGTATAAAAGTTGTAGAGTGTGCAGATCTCATTGCCCCATAAATATCAATTGATGTACGATAGCGAACAGGAATAAGAGGAATTAGACAAGATTCGTGGCTATAAAAATCCCGCGAATGAATAATAAATCCCTCTGGATGGAAAAAAGCGGTCCACCTCTATCGTCGATTCTGGATACCGAAAGAATTAATTAACATACACATAGATATTAGAGATACTTGGGATGAAAACAAGCCCGCAAAAAAGGACCAACAGGATAATTTATTTTTACGATAACGAATATCGTCTGATTATTCTGGAATGGGTGTTTTTTGGGGGTTGCGAAACGGGAACAATGTATCGACAGGATGGGTGCCGGGATTTTTCTGATCTGGTGGGGTGTGGAAAACAATGAGACCGAATGAAAATTTTGATTTATATAGGATATGAGCCGATTATAAGCAATCTACACTATCAAAATATTGGGTGAAATTTCTCCTCAATGTCTCAATGAGTTCCCAATCTCTCTCTACATCCGATTGAGTTCATTTTTCACTCGACATTAAGTATTCATAACACATTTACATATGGACCTACCTATAGTTATACTCTCTTGACGAATAATATGGCCATATTGTTGAATTTCTCATAGATCAAACTTAACACAATTTCGAATTATTTTCTGGTTATTGAATCAAAGAAAACGTGAAAAATGTACCCAGTGCAACTCTTTCGACCATATTGGCCATCGGTCTATATTGGTAAATGCCTCAAAGATCAAAAATACCATATTCCTTGATTTTAGTCAATCAGTTTTTTGGTAGAACTTTCATCATTAACTCGTACCTCTATTTGAAAATTATATCAAGTATACCGACACCAGAGGCGTCGTCTCAGTTCGAACCAAGGAGTAAGGGCCTAGCAAAATAGTTAAAATTTGCAAGAATGCGCCTCATATTATTTTTTTCTTCGGAAATACGCAAATTCAATTCAGAAGGAGGGGGAATTGCCCCCTACCCCCTTGAATGGCACTCATGATAATCGTTCTAGTTTCCTTGTTTTATCACCCATACGAAAAACAAGTTCATTTTCCGAACACCATACTAAATAAACTTTAGAGTTTCCATTATACGACGCTCCCGACTTATCTATGTCGTTTACTAATATTGGCGTCCCAATTTATGATCACTTTCCCGCGTTCAATCTATCTCCACCTTTTCGAAAAGAGGAAATCGAGAGTGTCGTACGCAGTGGCGTACGGATGACAAGTATCAACAATATAGAAGATTCAATGAGATATTTTGAGTATAGAACAATAGTGTTGGTATTGTATCATTATCGCATAACATACTTTATACTATTTTTCTCGCTAATTCATTATATGGATATTATCATACAGATATACACTTTATAGGGGTTAACTCAGAGGGTAGCTACCTAAGAATCAGAAGGAGTACACCAGGATGCTATTCAAAATTTCAAAAATTAAATTAGATTCATCTAATACAGGTTGTGACGTTTTTTCTCCAAACCAAAAAATTCGTGTCATCTGTATAGTTCACCATTTTACAGTAGCTGCTAGCATTCACGTTCACTGTCATTTTTATTTGTTCTTGATGATGATATTTTTTTCAAATCATTCCCTCGATATCCTCTTTGGGAATCTATAAATTGAGCGAGTCGAGTAAGTTCATCCACTTGGATCATATTATCTTGCAATATTTTGGCAAACACTAAACTGCCCGAACATATCTACGCCACTGCCTGTACGGCTAAAATATCCGATAGAGGTATATAAAACAAGCTGATAAGGGTAACATAGTGGAAGGGAAATGCATACTTAATTTGATTTCCTTCCCACGTAACTATGTCGGTGAAAAAAAAAGGCATATAGATATACCGACGTCATTATGATGGTATTTTCGCTTTTTTTCATAAACTCTGATCATTCGAAAAATATATAATACTTTTCATTATTATTTGAGAACTTTTTTGAGAACAGAAAATGTAAATTTCACCTATTTTGATGAATAACATGGACACAAGTAGAAATACGAAAAGCGTTATTCCAATGTATTTCTCTGGTCTTATTATCGGAGGTTGAGGAGGAAAAGAGGCAATTTGCCATTCGCCGTTAGTTCGCGAAAGGAAGGTTTTTAAAAAGTCATAAAAGAAAATCCTGAGCTGCAGATGGAAATAATGGAATGCCTTAATGATACCTTCCACCCTCGTCCTCACGTTTTAATACGAAATTGCACCGGGATTTATAAAACTTCTAGTGAGAATATAGATATACATGACTGGTCATAATATCAAGATTGCGCAAATTGAATGAAAGAGATGTTGCCACATGTCACGACAAGGAACATTTTAGGTCAACAAACTCACATTCCTTACTGGGAATGTCCACTATACCTCAGCAACTGTGTCTTTTTTGCAAGACGTTCTCGCCATATAGTATCATAATCATGTACCAATATTTTTACCAAAGTTTTTATTTTTTTTTATACAGAAGGATGTCTCTACTCGTGAACTCGAATTATCATGTTTTTATTACATTTTATTTCCACCACACAATTGAAAGTAGATGTTACTGTGTTTCTCTAGCTCCACGCTACTCGCGTAAAAAATTTACGCACATAACCCACTTTTCAACCCCATTTCTAATGCCTACCCTGAATGCTTTCCTTACTGCTGGTCGAAAAGGTTTATGTAAACATTTGTGCGAGTAAACGAACTTGATACAAACATGAGCATTTCGCTTCACATTCATTGTTCATCCATTGTTCATGCTATCATCCTGAGGGTTCATTATGTATTCCAAAATCCTGACTTGGAGACATAGAATAAATAGATAAGTATAAGAATGAGCAGAAACAGGATTTCCTTCGACTACAGTAAAAATGAATTTTCACAGAGAGAACGAACTGAATTCAAATACGATATCAAATCTGGCAACGGTGTAAGATACTGATATAATTCTATCCCACTTCTGAATGGGGCTCCTTCCGACGTTTTTAATATTCACACCTTTATTTAATGCCTCAAGGAGAGTCCTTTTATTTTTCTCTCGGCGTTTGCAAGGTGCTTATTAAATTTCACTCTTTAATAATCGTATTTGCCGTGCTTTTGTGAGAATTTATAGCGTCGGATTACTTTTCGGGCGCCGACATTTTGCTGTACAGAAAGGGAGATGTTGAATTCTAATTGATGAATCAAACAGAGAAAAAGGGAGAAGATGTTATGGAGGTTCTTGTCGAGTCGATTTCTGAATGGAAATTGGTGAGTTTAGGGGCATAAATATAGTTATTCATTTACAAAGTAATTTTCTTCAATACTGAGATTTAAGATTCTGCAATTCTGTTTTCTCTAGATGTAGAAACGATATACATGTAATGTTGGTATTAACATAGTCTTGTTGATTTACTTTCATGAACTTTTGGATCTTATTCACCTGAGCACACAAGTCCTTGTATTTTTTGCGTTATTCGTTGAAGTTTTTATCAATAAGTAGAAGAAAAATAGTATTCATAATGTTATACTTTCACACTCTAGTTTTTATATTGCCTGCCAGTTGTAACCTACATCTGAACAAAAAAATAATGGAATAATTTAAAAATAAATGAAGTACAAAAAAGTTGTGGATGAAAAAAATGTGAAACCAAACAATCCGATCTGATCTTCTCGATTAGAAAAAAACATGATTTTCGCCAACTCTCCAACGAAAATCATCTTCTCATATCGGAGCGATGACAGGCACCAATAATAAAAAAAAATACGCTCACAAGGTATATGCGGTACTATAATAAAATTCAAACTGAAAAAGGTCCTAATTGACACATGACCTCTTCTCTGGCGCATTGCTATCGAGAGGTCAATCACACTCGTTCAACTGTTTTAATCATCAAGATGTGTGCCATGCGAGTCGATCTCTCCGCCTACTTCAATTGATGTGCACGACACTCGTACATCTGCTTAATTGTTTTTTTGAATCAAAAAAACTATTCGAATTGTAGGTCCGCCAGACCGAGCAATCTCGATTGATTTATGGTATGGAGATTGATGAGGTATTCCATATTGCTCGGCGATATCAACTCACCTAAAAAATGGAACGCAAAAAATCTCTGTGACGATCGGTCCGAGTGTATATACAGGCAGTGGCGGCTTGTCAGGGTCGGCAGCGCCGACCCATACGAATACTACCGAAATTTCATAAATAATATTTTTACTAACAGTTTCAAATAATATAAGTGCGTCCATGACTTTTTTTGGTACCCAAACTTCTTGTTGTGAATCAAGTGAATCCATTCGAAGTCGAGGAAATTAGTGAAAATGCACAATAACATGTATGACGTGCGGGAATGTAACTAGTGCATGAAATTTACTTTTCAACGAGTTATGTATATTATTTTTCGTACGATCATAAATATTTGAACAGTGGAATTTCATTACATTTATCAATCACAGCGAGTGTTTTTTCACCCAGTTTTGATCGAATGTGTTGAATTTGCGTGCTTTTTATGTTTGACAAAAATCTGGCTATTATTTTGCTTAGAGTTGCCCTACTTCTAGGAGCCTAAAAACGACCCGTTTCAAAAGCATGATGAAAAATTAAGAAGGGCTCTTAAATGCATAGTTCACGAGTGACAGAATAATAATAATAATAATAATAATAATAGGTCTTTATTTTCGAGAAGTACAGAGTAGGTACACTAGAAAAACGCCGAAGATCAGATGGTGTCACTCATGGACATGCGTGGTGAAGTAAAGAAATAAAAATGTTTCTCTCCTATCGGAATATTTTCTTTCTTCAGACTAACTTTATACTTTTCCGAAACATTTCCTTTGAATTTTGTCAGGTGCTCTATTCAAGAACAATCTATACTTATACAAAAAATAATCCATGAGATGTCACTCATCTCCCCTAATGAATCCTAATCATTTAATGGAATAAACAATCAGAAGCAAGGACAAAGGGACAAAAATCTTTTTGCAAACGAAATGTAAATAGAATAAGTTGTCCCGAAAAAGAAACCGACAACGAAAACAACTTCAAATTAATTGATAGGCCGTCGGTCCTTTATTAAATTTTGTAATTCATTAAATTATGGCAATAAAAACTTTGTGTTCGAAATGGCTTTTTAAGAAATTCATAATGAGCGGTGACGCTTAGTTCCTTCAAAGGAATAAAAATGGCCGATCTGCCGTTCAGTTATGGTAATGAGATGATGAGAAAGAGACCCATGAACACTGATAAAAATATTCACGCGGCTAGAATTTGCATACTTTTTTTGAAAAGAGCTCGCCTAGGTTGTTCACACCGTTGCCACACTTCATTAAGAACTAACTACAGTGTGAATTATCGAATTATCATAAAATAAAATGTTGATTATCGTATTCATATTTGAGCTGAACATGTGAAGGACATCATTATTATTATCATAGGTCAGAAAATGATAGCCAACTGTCGAAGACACTCCATTCAATGTTCAAATTCACACCGTTTCAATAAGTGAATTCTTCTATTGGAACAGAACAAGCTGCCTCACATCTCAATCCTGATATTACTCAAAAAACAACTGGCACATTTCAAACATCGCGTATTTTTCAAAACCGCATTAACAGACAGGTTAATATGAAAATGTTTTATTTTCGTCAAGTAGCAGGTAAATCAATTTATATGCTTGAATACCTATTAAAAGTTTGGAGGGCAGCCAAAGTAATCAGAAAACATTGTTATTTGTGAGGATTTTGTAGCTGTCCCAAGACTGATATATCATTTCCGAGAAACAGCTTTCTACGCCATTATACAGGGTGCTCCATAGAAGTTACCGACATACCTAATCCAAATCGTCGAAATTCATTTATTCATGTATATTCATTCAATGACATTAATCATCACAAAACGGAAATTAACTAGTTAACGTGTCGAATTAAGGAATTAAGGAACTGAGTTTCCATTGTGACATTTTTGATTAATCGATTATTTGGAACTATACATATTCAGATTGGTTTGAGGTTGACTTTTTTCGTCAAATTCGAAACCAGGATATGAATGGAAAAAAGCACCGAATTTTTACAATGGACAATGTTCCAAAATGGTGGTTCTTCATACAAATAGACAAATTCCACTGACAACAAACATGAATTCTGAAATTTTACCATTTTTTTATTGATATTTCGAACAAATTCTGGAAAATCGTTACATTGTCAACACGGGCAAATGAACTTTTGGGATCATCCTAATGGTGGAGTCAGAATTTCACCAAAAAAACGTCACCAAAATGCCCGAAAAATTGGAATCATTTCTCGCGAGTATATTTTTTTTGATTGTTTTCCTGCTGTGGATTGAAAATATATGGATTTAATAAGTGGGTCGTCACATTGTTGTATAATTATTAGTTGACCCCATTTCTCATTTTTTCTCAGAATTTAGTTTGCTCAGTGATGAGCATGGTGGGGTAACTTTCACAGTAATCACGTATTGATAGGTTTCAGTATACGTGACTGAAAATGAACGATTCTGGTAGGCTTCATGAAGCCAATAATTATAACTTCTTGAAGCCAATCATTAAATCATCGTTATCATTGAATTCAAATGAAGGTGTATTCAATTGCTTCCCTCTGTGGGATTCGTTAAGATATAGACAGGCATCGTATATAGGGGTGGAAAAGAACCCTCACGTAAGTGGTCCGAGCACTTATATTACCTGACTCCACCTGCGTACGTCCCAGCCACCTGTTCGATTCCACTCCCCACAGGGGAGGGGGTTGGTACGAAAACACCTGAAACACCCCCTCACCTTTTGAAAGATTTTAAGAATGGTGGAAGGAACAAGACGTTTGTGGAAGTTGTCTCGTTGTTATGAATGAATGAATGTTTTTGATTTGCATATCGTTGGATTGTAATTGTAATACCTTGAAAACTGTTACTACAAACACGTTCGTAGTGCCCTAGGGTGTTAACTAGGTGACAGCGATATTTTTTCTCATCCTTTCTGTCCAAATTATTCATGCAAAATATCTTGTATGCACCACGAGCAGTCACCCTTCTATGACATCATCATCCCTATAACGCATTTTGGTCGTGGAATATACTGAAATGACATTTCCCAAAATAATTCTGCATTTGTGACAAAAAATATATAGGCATATTTCTTCATTCATTATTTGATTGTTATGAAGTAACTCTGTTTTTGGGGTGCAAAATATAAGGGAAAATCTTGTAGATACTCAATGAGTACAGGTCAAGGATACTACTTGCGAAAACTATAGTAATTTCTCATAGAAGTATCCACGATTTTTCTAATCGTGTTCGAGCAAACATTCATTCGTAGAGACGAGATGTGTGTGGGTCTTGGAAAACCGATAAAAAGAAGCCTTCGAAATATATCTTTCTGTTTATTACATTATACCTAGCGTGTGTTATTTCTAACCTTTCCGACCTGTCAAGCCAAATTGCATTTTTCGGTATTCTTACCGGAAATGACCGCAGAAACCTTATCGTGCCAGAATCCTACTCATCGAACTCGCATCCAATGGCGTACGTGAAAGAAATTAATTCATGAAGCAGGAAATTATGGAATGATCGATTCAAGAAATTCTCCATTGATACTGAAACCTTAGAGATATTGAATTAGACGAAATAGAAAGTGAAGAAAGTCAAAATCAATCAAAGGAGGACCCATCATAGAATTTCCTTTTTTTGCTGATAGACTGATACATAATAAATTGATATCTTGTAGAAGAATGTTCCACAACTCAAGCTCTGCTTAGGTGGCTTCTTCTGAAAATGTTTTCTTAAATATTTATATGTTTTAGTTTTTATGATCACGCACTTATGATAATCAGTATAGTTTCAACTGTTATTATGTATCATAATCTATTGAACATATAGGTAAGTTCTCTGTTTATTCATACTCTAACTGAACTAATTTTACTTTTTCTCAATAATTTAATTCAAAGTTTTATATAGGGTGTTGCATTAAAAAAAATGTCGATGACTTGTAATATGGATATCGTCCTGAATACATCTATCTATCTATCTATCTATCTATCTATAATACTCCGAAGGAATAATATTGTTTCAAATCTATTCCTCATGAATATGTTTATATTTTTGAATATTTCCAAACATGTGAACGTTATTGCAGCAATAATCATATGTCATTTTCTTGTGTTCACCTATTGTGAAGATCTTTCTCGAGCAGTGGATAAATAAATATAATAATATACGGAGTGATAATGATAATAATGTTTATTTCTGTAGGTAGTTGGTCATATAATTTTGGACCCAGATGAAATAAACTTCTTTATAAGATCCTTTTCACATTCAGGTAGTTTTGCAGTGCTGTTTTTTAAGTGTGTCATGATTATGGTCTGCAGGTTATGAAACAATTCTAGTTGCTATTTGCATATAATTTGGTACAAAAATAGAAAATTTATTTTGACCACTTGGTTGGGGTTCTGTGACTTATTTGCTCTCCATATATCGATTTATGACTCTCTCTACTCTCCAAGAATATTTTAGATCTTGACTTTTATGTCTATATTTATGTACTTGTGACACTCATCATTAATTTCTTGAAGTGTTTTTTATTTTACAAAGAAGTTGTCGACTTTTCGGACGGAAATGTTCTAGGTTCTAGTCCTGAAAATAACTGTGCTACGCCTATGTCGAAGGTCCTAGCCACAACTAATTACTGAATCATTCTACGTGTTGGCGTATAGCCCACGTGTTATTTTCGAACAGACCTTCGCTTTGTTACCACCTTCAACCCTAGTTGGAAAAGAAATATGGTGGCGTTGAGAAGTTCAGAAAGCAAATGTGTTCGGTAACAGGTATATTTTCTAAATGTGATGATTTATTCTTATTTGGAACTATTCGAGAATGGTGCGTTTTTGTTCCGATGGGTACATTGCCCCTGAAAATTTTTTTTCTACTAAACGCGTTCATACTAGATATACTAAAATAGTTCACGTTTCTTATATACCTCTATATTAGCACACAATTCGCCCTCTAGATGAAAATAAATTGATCACTGAGGAAGGTTTGTTAGAGGGATGGCAAACTGATGAGTAGGAGGCATGAGGTGAAAGTCAACTTTTTTCAGAGCCATCCTAGCTCCGTTCCGACTTCATCAACAGCTTTTTCGGGTCGAAAAACCGCCTAATTAGGTCGTAAAATCAAAATGGAATCGATATCTTGACAATTAAGGAAGGTTTGGTAGAGGGTTGGCAAACTGATGGGTAAGAGGCATGAGGTGAAAGTCAACTTTTTTCAGAGGCATCCTAGCTCCGTTCCGACTTCATCAATAGCTTTTTCGGGTCGAAAAACCGCCTAATCAGGTCGTAAAATCAAAATGGAATCGATATCTTGACGATTAAGGAAGGTTTGGTAGAGGGTAAGCAAACTGAAGAGTAGGAGGCATGAGGTGAAAGTCAACTTTTTTCAGAGCCATCCTAGCTCCGTTCTGACTTCACCAATAGCTTTTTCGGGTCGAAAAACCGTCTAATTAGGTCGTGAAATCGAAATAGAACCGATATCTTGACGATTAAGGAAGGTTTGGTAGAGGGTTGGCAAACTGATGAGTACGAGGCATGAGGCGAAAGTCAACTTTTCTCAGAGCCATCTTAGCTCCGTTCTGACTTCACCAATAGCTTTTTTGGGTCGAAAAACCGCCTAATTAGGTCGTAAAATCAAAATGGAATCGATATCTTGACGATTGAGGAAGGTTTGGTAGAGGGTTGACAAACTGATGAGTAGGAGGCATGAGGTGGAAGTCAACTTTTTTCAGAGCCATCTTAGCTCAGTTCTGACTTCACCAATAGCTTTTTTGGGTCGAAAAACCGCCTAATTAGGTCGTAAAATCAAAATGGAATCGATATTCCGACGATTGGGAGAGGTTTGGTAGAGGGTTGACAAACTGATGAGTACGAGGCATGAGGTGAAAGTCAACTTTTTTCAGAGCCATCCTAGCTCCGTTCTGACTTCACCAATAGCTTTTTTGGGTCGAAAAACCGCCTAGTTAGGTCGTGAAATCGAAATGGAATCGATATCTTGACGATTGAGGAAGGTTTGGTAGAGGGTTGACAAACTGATGAGTACGAGGCATGAGGTGAAAGTCAACATTTTTCATAGCCATCTTAGCTCCGTTCTGACTTCACCAATAGCTTTTTCGGGTCGAAAAACCGCCTAATTAGGTCGTAAAATCGAAATGGAATCGATATCTTGACGATTAAGGAAGGTTTGGTAGAGGGTTGGCAAACTGAAGAGTAGGAGGCATGAGGTCGAAGTCAACTTTTTTCAGAGTCATCTTAGCTCAGTTCTGACTTCACCAATAGCTTTTTCGGGTCGAAAAACCGCCTAGATAGGTCGTAAAATCAATATGGAATCGATATTCCGACTATTGGGAGAGGTTTGGTAGAGGGTTGACAAACTGATGAGTACGAGGCATGAGGTCAAAGTCGACTTTTTTCAGAGCCATCCTAGCTCCGTTCTGACTTCACCAATAGCTTTTTTGGGTCGAAAAACCGCCTAATTAGGTCGTGAAATCGAAATGGAATCGATATCTTGACGATTGAGGAAGGTTTGGTAGAGGGTTGACAAACTGATGAGTACGAGGCATGAGGTGAAAGTCAACATTTTTCATAGCCATCTTAGCTCCGTTCTGACTTCACCAATAGCTTTTTCGGGTCGAAAAACCGCCTAATTAGGTCGTAAAATCGAAATGGAATCGATATCTTGACGATTAAGGAAGGTTTGGTAGAGGGTTGGCAAACTGATGAGTAGGAGGCATGAGGTGGAAGTCAACTTTTTTCAGAGCCATCCTAGCACCGTTCTGACTTCACCAATAGCTTTTTTGGGTCGAAAAATTTCTCAATACGGTTAAAAATTCTTGGAGAATTTTTGCACCTACGTCGATATTTTAACAGCAAACATCGATATGATAATATTATGGGATCATCATTCACGCATGTCTGTACAAAAAAAAATGTTGTTTTTTGTTCCGTACACATGTGTCCCTCGAACGTTGATGCCTTCTCATCCAACTACTCACGGTGTCTGTTGGTTTTATTTTCGTTTTAGGTTTTATTGCCCGACTTGCAACAGTAGGTGGTTTGTTCCACTCCGGACGTGGAAGATACACGTCAACAAAAAAACGAATTCGAAATGTCTTGAATTAATAGCCGAACAAGTGGTGCTCTCATACAGGGTGTAATTAATGACGGTCGGATTACCGACCACGAAACGTAATTTCGAATGATTATTATCAAGAATTACACATGATATTTAGGATTGGTAGGGGATGTTAATAGGAGAGAAAACTTTCCGACATACGTAATTTTGTTGGTTCACTTCGTTTATTTGAAAGGTATGAAGCTTATCAGGAAAGGAAATTTATTGTTTTGATTTTATATCTCGTGAAGAAAGCGGAATAGACATGAATATAAGAAAGAAATGAGTTGAATGTTGAAACTCATAGTCCAAAAAATTCTCCACATTCACGCAAAAGGAGTGACATAATTGCCACATTTCAATCTCTTCACGCGCATCCCGAAAAAATATGAAACATGCACAATAAACAGATCGAAATTTCCAAAATTTCGTTGCTGATAATGATTTTTCATGATCAGAGCAATGTTTTGCTGGCGGGTCACGAAGTATTACAAATTAAATAGACAAACTAAAAAGTCGTTTTCCCCTTTTTTCAATAGTTTCAAATAATGTTTTAGCTACCTCCGACGTGAATACATTCAAAATTTCATCAAGCTCTCCTATTGTGAAACACTTGACACATCAATTCCGCTCTATTAGCCATCGATAAGTAGTTCATTTGGCAACGCTGCACCCAGTCCGTTCGACATAGTGATTGACAGTTGTTGAGCCCCCCGAAAGATTCCCTTAATGATGACCACCCACGACCCTCATAGGTATCCATAGACGATTCTCTCGCTCCCCCTCGACTCCGTAAACAGCCGCCTCATCAATCAAAGCTAAGTAAAATGTCTCTCCACCGGCAGGGTGTCTACGAGACCTTCCAATCAACCTGTTCCGAACCTGTTTGGTGGTGGTGAAACTATCTGGGAAAGGAGAGGGGATTGTGCCTTGGATGTCATGCTGGGAGGAGAGGGTCCACCCGAGTTTGGTGATTTTTACCTGAACGGACGGCATTTGGAATTGACGTGACATCTGATACCAACGGTTCGGAACTAATTTTTTGTACGAGAGTATTATGATCTTGAATTGGGATTATGATGTTGAAGGAATAATCTTCACCCTCATAAAACTAGCAAAACTCATTGTTGAATACTGTCTGTAAGTTCTTTGAGGAGGTGGTACATTCATTTCCCAGCTTTTTGTGGGATTTTCTTTCCTCGATTCTAAAAAATAAAGTAGACGATAAAAAAAAATTATTTCAATATATTTGTACTGAGGACAGATTTTGTGATCTGCCCCAAACTGCGCTTGAAATTAAACCTTCAGATGCCTAAAAGAGAAATTCTCTCTTGGTCAGTGACACCTTGTTCTTGAAAAATTTGGAAATACAAATATATTCAATGAGAATAAAACCTCTCAAAATGTCGCAAAATTTTGCGAAGAGAAAAATATTTTAATTGTGTTGAAAACGGAAGCAGATTCGTTCCCGAAACGTCCACCAAGATAAGTAGAGGTTTTATTCTTATTAAATATATTTGTATTTCCAAATTTTTCAAGAACAAGGTGTCACTGGCCAATAGAGAATTTCTCTTTTAGGTATCTGAAGGTTCAATTTCAAGCGCAGTGACATTTTGGGGCAGATCACAAAATCTGTCCTTACGACAAATATATTGCAATGATTTTTGATAACTTCTACTCTATTTTTTAGAAACGAGGAGAGAAAATCCCACGAAAAGTTGGAAAATGAAAACTCATTGTGTTCATGGAATTCTCAAAAGTATCATAATTTATTACAAATTCATCACCACGTTTGCGAGTTTCATTACTATTTATTCGATAGAAAAAATCAACGGTTCTCCTAGCTTCATATCAAGTTCGCAGAACCACAGTACAGATTGAAATTTCAATGATGCCATAATGTATTATCCTTTCATACTGATGTACTTTAATAATAATAATAATAATGAACGTCTTTATTATTTTCAATAAAAGCACAAAAACAAATAATTTAACTTGAACTCAAATACTTTTGAAAATAAAAGGCGGAGTTTATTTTCAGTTGTACATTACTGCACAACAAAAAATATTCTTTATTTGAACGAATAAATTGTCAATTGACCTATCTTGATGTCAACCTTACGGAACAAAAATTTGAATCAGAAGTTTCTAGAAAATTATTTCAGTGCATAGTTCATTACTGGCATATCAACCTAGTAGAACCACAGAAGAGAAAATGTATTTCTTTTAAATTTCAACCTAGCAGAACCAGAACACAAATCACGAGTTTTCGGATATAAATCTGGCAGAACCGTCGATTTTTTCCAACACGTGAAGAGAAAGAAAATCGCGAATATGGATGAGTTGAGATTTTGATATAACGGTTTGCTTCTATCGAGGTTTCGTTGGTCCTCAACGACTTCTAATGCTTCCATATGGGGGGCAACACCGATTATATCAGCAACTCAGAAATCCCATCAGAGTGAGCGATGGCCGAGAAAGAAACCAGTAGGGGGGAGAAGGTAACCGAGCGACGCTTCCGAACAATAGAAAACTCCAATTCCCCCACTGTTTTTTCGAATCGCGACTGACAACCCGTTAGCGGGAGCGGCTCTTTTGTTTTTCTTTTCCACTTCCGACACACTTTCGGTCGCTCATTTTTAATATGATGAATTCGGAGCTTTGTATCCCTTCAATTATTCCGGATTTTTTGCGTTTATCTACCTAATTGTTTTCCCTGCTTCCAGAAACAAAGGAAAATGTCACAGGCGTACGCCATACCGTTATCATATGGAAGGGACGAAGTTTCTTCCAAAAACAGTCCAATAGCCATGGAAATGAACTAAATTGCCTCGAAAGTTCGATAAGATCACCTTTTTGACATGATAGTGAACTGAGAGTTGATGAAATTATGTCGGCTTGTATTTATCGAGGTAGAAAAATGATACCGATGAAAATATTATTACCATTATTCCTCAATTGGTCTCATTTTGAAGGAACTATTAGTGTCGTTTTTGCCATTCACCAAATCTCTATGTTTTGGTAGTAAGATTGTTCTCCTGATACATCAATTCACAACTGAAATAACAGTTTATGTTTCAGAAAGAGGTTCAAACGACGAAAAGCGGACCTTTTGGGGGACTGATCAGGGTAACTCAAGAGTAGGGCAATACATGATAGAAGAATATCCCAGGTAAGCGAAACTTTGCCTAAACAATAGCCTACTAGTGGAATTATAAAAAGTCATAGTGCGCCTACACAGACAGACAAAAACTGGTTTACAGTTATTGCTTGTTCCAAAACCACTCCCACCACACAAACGATATGCTCTGCTCCCACATTCAGATTCATCGCGCAAAGAGGTTTCAAAAAAATATGACGTTAAAGCCACTCCAAGAGGAGTGAAGGTTGGATGACAAGCCTTTTGGGGAATCTTCCCCAACTAGATGGAGGGAAGTCTTGAAAGATGGGACAAACCAAACATTTGGTTTTGGCCTTCGATGTTTGTTTTGTGCCACTTTCTAGAATGTAAAACGGTCTTATTCCAATAGCACCCGGAACAAATCTCTTTCGAAGTCTCAATTCAATATTCGACATGATTCTATACATATTGTGGCAATTCACGAACCATGGACTAGAGTTGTATAGGAATTGTTTTCATCGTTTATCACATATTAGAGTAACACATAGGAGTCTTGAGAATGGCAACCCTGTTTCTTGTCAAATGCCACCTAATACTGAATGAAAGTCGCCTCGGAGACTATTACCTGATCTTTGAACCTTCGCCACCCAACATTCGTTCCCATTCTTTCTACTCGTCGTCTTCTTCGAACACACAGTTTTTACCTCCAACATGGAACACATGTGTTGCACACCTTTTTTCCTCGACAAGGTTCCGTGTGGTTTTGTTTTCGATCTGCTGAACAAGTGTCTAGCAGATATACTTCATTATGAAGACACAGAAATCATTAGGAATATAAAGTTTGATGGATACGGAAAAAGCGATGTATTAATAATAATAATGATGATAAGAAATACATAATGAAATATAGTGCTTGAATATGAATAGAAATTATGTATATATATGTATGTATATGAAATGAATAGTTTATTAACATGATTTTTCAATTATTTCGCTAAATTTCAATGTAGATGTTACGTAAACGAATTTCTTCGATTTATATTTGAACAAATGATGTTCATCAAGCTCTTTATGTATTCTGGAACAGTGTGGTATACTTTTGGTGTGATAAATATGAGTGTGATTGCTGACATATTTAGTCATCATTGGAGTAACATGATCTATGTCTATTTTGATAATTGTGATTTGCAGTTTTCAGCTTGACTTTTTTTTATATTTCAGTATCGTATTTGAATAATAATGTTGCCTCATGTCTGATATCTTACAATCCTAGTAAAGTAATTCTGAATGATATCTATGAATTTATATAGAATAAATTGAAGTTTTGCATTCACATACACAATATGTACGTTCCGAATATAATTGAAACGAATTCATACACTTTTAATTTGATAATTGTTCAACAAATGGCGAGTATTGAAAATCTAAGTTGATTTTTGCATTCATCGGAACCGTACTCTCATTCAAATGATGTTTTAATGCGATGCTCGTGATTCAACAACCCTATTCTGAATCAGCCATTTAAAAATCTAAAAAAAAATGACTAATTGAAACAAATTCATGTAATGTCGATATGGACTCATAACAAATCAATAGATGCGGGGATAATTACAAAATTATACATGTCCAAATAATTCTATATCGGAAACGCGAAAACCACATTGAATTGCCTCACCCCGTCGTCAACATTTCATATCGCGGAATAAAACACTATGGCTAATGCATTCATACAATATAATTCCGCATTTATTGTCGAATCGTTTTTTATGCCGCTCGGAATATAATGTTCTGTGGCAATCCACCATAAATAAACCTATTAATTTCTCGACCAAAATCCGTATAAAATCCTATCGCAGGATAAAAAAAGACCGAAACCTCCTCTCTTGCATCCTTTTATGTCCTGGAATCACAGGGTATTAATTGTTTAATATCTTGGGAACACGTGTTTAAGCTCCCCATCGGGGATTTACTTCATAATGTTAATTGCTCGTGTGTTGAATTATCGTCTTTATCATGTGTGCGAAACCGAATTTCGGTTCGCCGTATCGGATTTCAGCTTTACGAGAAACGATAAACCCATTCGAATTGGAAAAAATTGTCTACCAATTTTCACCCCCGCACGAAACGACATTTGCTCTAGATCTAGATGGTCAGCAGAAGTAACAGATGAAAAACCAGAAAATAATTTGGGTAGATGCAACATGAAGTTTTTGTCTTATAAATAAATCAATCAGATCGGAAACTGATAAACTCGATTACTAGAATTCTCCAGATCTTTGAAACTGTACGAAATTCACCACTCCAATAGTGGCTTTACTCATTTTCTTCTTGTTGGGAGTATTTGGAAGTGAAACACATATTTTTGTGTATCTTTAGATGCAAGGAAAAGAACCTGTAATGTTCGTGGAATGTTGTTGGACGAAGAGAATATTGGAATTTTTCTTGATAGTTTAAGGTCATGAGCCTCAGAAAATACATCACTAGACAGAGAAATCCATAACATGCTCGGCAGGTCTGAAGCCTAACAATTATAAAGGGGAGACCAGCCTTAGCTCGTCTGGATTATCCATCTGGAATCTACGATGTTTCGTTACGATGTTACGAGAATTCGTTAACTCCAGTTGGAAAAGCGATAGATGAGAAAAAGACAATTGAGAATTTTGTTCAGTATATTTAAGAATGAAAGTGAGCGAAGTGAAGTGAACGAAGAGGCGGTTTTTCAAGTTGCGGCTCGTTCAAGTCCACCTTCCTTTCGGCAAGTGCATAAATATATCATCCACCGATACGAAGCCGACATCTTCTGTCTGCCCCCGAGAAAATATACACTGGCAATAAATTCCACCCGGGAATGCCGATAACTCACCCCGATATGCCGATGTGTATGACATCGATATTCAAATTTCGGGGAGTTTACCTTCCGAACTTCGGGCAAGTTTGCGGCGGACATCATTCGCGCGCCCTATCACGACCAAACACGGCCGATATGCAAATGGGGGGCCGCGGGGGGCAACAGGGGGGGCTTCGACATCTCCGTACCTGCGTGGGTCAGCTTCGTCAACAATCCATTATGCGCTTCGTTGGGTCCGATCGCGGGGGTTGTGGGGCAACAAGCATTGGCATAGGCAGTATATGGGGTTATGGGGCTAGCCCCCCCTCCTCCTCGGTGTTTGGGAATACGTGGGAAATCTCTCGGATTCAGAAAGAACCTGGGGAAATATGATGGCTTCATACTCGAATCAAAAAAATGTACTCTTGTTTATTGTCGATGAAATGAACATTTTCCGACGAAAAAAAATCAAAATCATGGTCCTTTTTTTTAAAAAATAGAACATTAATTTGTTCATCATTATTTTCCTCGGAAACGGTTCATTTTATCGACAATCAACAAGAGTACATTTTTTCCAGTTCAAGGTTCAAGCTTTCCAAATTTATTACTCCCTAGGCATTTATCATACAAGGTGTTGAAAAATTGAGCATCAAACATAAATCTTCTTTTATCTCAATGATATTTTATGAATACCTGTTTCTTGAAAAACTAGTGAAATTAATAATTCAACAATTGAACTTCCATTTGAACTCCCACTGGTTTCGGTCGTGGGACCATTACTTTTTATAATTTATAGCAATATTATTTTTCATCACATGCCATGTGATGTTATTGAAGATGTATGTTTGACAGGAGCTTCTGAGAGAAGAATGCTCGCAAGGTAAATTAGTAATCCGAGATAATCCAGACAAACCCTCTGGGGAATAATCGTAGCTACGCCAATGTAAGCAACAGGAGGGATGGGTGCAAACGGTATCTGGAGGCAATCCTAACCACATAATATAGTGTCGTCCAACTTTAAGAAAAAATTGTAACGCAAAGTCCCATCAATGTTTGTGGTACAAGATGAAGGCAATCGGGAAACATCCCAGGGTGTCTTAGGAATATTCTAAATGCCTAGTTTCATCGGGAAGTGAATTATCTCTCATTCACAGCTGGAAGTTACAAACAATAACAGTATTGAGTACGTTTGATAATGACATTTTATGAAATTCCTCATTTCATATACAAACTGAAAACTATGCAATGTTTGTAGAGGCAATATTAATACAGATTGATGTCGACTCTAATCACTTGTATCAATGTACAGGGAGAAGAAATGGACATACCATTTGGGAGAATTGAGTTTTGAGGGCATAAATTTTCACAAGTGAATGTTCAAAATTTAGTATCTTCTGCGTCAGAGAAAATGCTTTCTTTCCTCTACAATGTATCCGAATTGGCTTCCAAATCAATTATAAGAATATGTCTAACGATAACTCGAAATTCAGAGATGGAAGAAGAGAGAACTAAATAACCTAGAGAATGAGGAAGGTATCACATGAAATTCAAGTTGTGCCAAATTCGAACGATCACTTCACTGATTTTTTTCGATCGTCATCGACAGCTTCTACGCAACCCAAAATACAGCAGTCGAGATAGTTTGAGAGACAATACCTATGTCAATTTCATGAAAATGGTGTGCGCCTATGATATGTCATAAGTTCGGCAACCATCGAGTATTTCAGCTATCGTCTTTGGTAACCAACTTCACTCACCGCAGCAGTCAACGCAACTGTGTTTTTTGTCATTGTCACGAATGAGAATGTTCTCTGAGTGTTATTTTTCCGAATTTGAAATGAATAATGTAGTGAAATCATGATATATCCACAGGGATCAAAATCAGAACAGGGAGGAGGTGATGGTAAGATTACCAGACGCCTCTCGAAGAAGGAAGGAAGGTAGTGGATTCAATCGTTTTCCTAAAGGTTACGATGGAAAAACAAGTACCATATGTGATGATACCAGCAGTTGAAATATACAAATTAACAGAACAATGTTGCAAGCGGTGTTTTTCTACGTGGTCGTAGGAATATGCAGTTTTTTGTTGATTCCTCAGCTGTTACTCGAGATCGGATTGGTGGGATGAATATCCAGTAGCTAGCAAGTGTTTGGCCGCATGTGGAAACCGTGTATCTATCTCTCTAATTGGTAGTGCTGGTTAATGCAGTTCCAGAATTGGATTGCGGTGAGAAACGGCATGTGGTTTCTGTAAACTTCGCTTGGGACCTGTCTCTACGTCTCAATTACCAGAGGTAATATATCGAATTCTCGCACGCCGAACCATATTTTATCCCATCGAATCTGTTTAATAGAATTATTCACGAGCGAGTCGGCAAAGCAAGAGCGACCGATCCGCATTTACATGTTGCTGGAATCGTACATTTTCATTTCTTTGCTTTCCAATCGAGATTTCGATGAATTATTCCATTTTGCACCAAATATCGAGAGGTTGGTTCTCCGTTCCGATAACCTTATTTGAATAGAAGATGAAGGACGAAAGCTTCTACCTCGGTTAGATAAAGTGAGTTTATTGGCAATTTCCTTTGGAGACTCATTGATTTTCCAGACTCTAATGCGAATTCCTCGTCCAGGAATTTTCATGTCTTCCACTTATCTTCTTGATTAAATCACTCCGGTTGTAATCGACGGGGAAATCAGATTGATTCGTATCTCTCACAGGATAAAACAACTTCTATCATACGACTTTTGTACCATATCTAATTAATGTTAGAGGAACTCAATGTGAATGATTGAATGGATGGATAATTTCCCATAACTTTCGAAATACTACTCAATCTGAGTTGTTTGACACATTGTAACGAGAAAGTTTTCACGATGTCACTTGAGAAGGACAACCATAATATATTCCTTGTAGCAAGATTACCTATCAGAAAAAAAAAAAACAGAACTTGATTCCATTTATTCAATTCACCATGTTGAACTACTTATCTGAAACTAGGTTGTTAGATATCTTACTCGAGAAACATACTGATACCGCAGTAAATATTGTTCACCATATCGATGAATAATGCTTTTCATGCGAAAATATATCATGATGGAAGATATTTGGACCCAGTGAATTCGAGAATTTTCCATAGTCTTTCTATACATACTTATTGATTGGTCTCAAGTCTTGTTGCTGTTCAAATAAAACATCGCATTCTGTTGATACATGATTTGTATTTTGGATTCCTAACAATGTGGACTCTTTCTGTGATTTCAATGCTTCCTGCTACACAGTAAATATATATTGTGATCTCGTTCATTAGCTATGAAACATTCAGAAGAACCTTGGGTTTCGTTTCGATTTTTTGAATTCAACGACCAGTATCATACGAAAGCGCTGGACGGACATGATGACTTTTTTTTTTATAATTACCAGTTTAAACTGGCAATTAGCACTAATTGTCAGTTTAAACTGGCAATTAGCCATAAATGCCAGTTCAATCTGGCAAATAACCCTAATTGCCAGTTCAAACTGGCATTCATCCCTAATTGCCAGTTTAAACTGGCATTTATCCCTAATTGCCAGTTAAACTGGCAATCAGCCCTAATTGCCAGTTCAAACTGGCAATTATAAAAAACATTTGACCATGTTCGTTCAGCGCTGAACGGACAATATGATTTTTTTTATAATTGCCAGTTTAAACCGGCAATTAGGGCTAATTGCCAGTTTGAACTGGCAATTATGGCTAATTACCAGTTTAAACTGACACTTAGGGCTGATTTCCAGTTCGAACTGGCAATTAGGGATGAATGCCAGTTTAAACTGACAATCATGGCTAATTGTCAGTTTGAACTGGCAATTAGGGCTAATTTCCAGTTCGAACTGGCAATTATGGCTAATTACCAGTTTAAACTGACACTTAGGGCTGATTTCCAGTTCGAACTGGCAATTAGGGATAAATGCCAGTTTGAACTGACAATCATGGCTAATTGTCAGTTTGAACTGGCAATTAGGGCTAATTTCCAGTTTGAACTGGCAATTATGGCTAATTACCAGTTTAAACTGACACTTAGTGCTGATTTCCAGTTCGAACTGGCAATTAGGGATAAATGCCAGTTTGAACTGACAATCATGGCTAATTGTCAGTTTGAACTGGCAATTAGGGCTAATTTCCAGTTTGAACTGGCAATTATGGCTAATTACTAGTTAAAACTGACACTTAGGGCTGATTTCCAGTTCGAACTGGCAATTAGGGATAAATGCCAGTTTGAACTGACAATCATGGCTAATTGTCAGTTTGAACTGGCAATTAGGGCTAATTTTCAGTTTGAACTGGCAATTATGGCTAATTACCAGTTTAAACTGACACTTAGGGCTGATTTCCAGTTCGAACTGGCAATTAGGGATAAATGCCAGTTTAAACTGACAATCATGGCTAATTGTCAGTTTGAACTGGCAATTAGGGCTAATTTTCAGTTTGATTTGGCATTAATGGCTAATTGCCAGTTCAAACTGGCAATTACAAAAAAAATCATCACGTCCTTTCAGCGCTTTCGTAGAATCATAATGAGTTGATCAATGTAGAAACTGCAGAATTCCCACTGAAGCCCCTCCATATTCCCGAGGAAAAAATCTGGTATCAACTCAACAAGGAGAGACATCCAGGCACTCCAGCAAATCCCCTCAGTGCCATCAATTACCGTTAGTCTGGCCGTATCTCTCATGACCCGACCCCGCAGATTATTCTTTGACTTGCGGGCGACTATACGGTGACCATGTCGCCGATTCTGAGGAATTCCTCTAGGTGTAATGTGTTTCTCTTATGGCCGGAGTTGTGCCCGACCTCCTGAGAGTACGTCTTCCAGGTTGCCACAGTAATTCTTTATTAAAAGCCAACTTGCGGCGCCGAAAACGAAAGCGATATATAATATTAACCGTATTAGTCTAGTGTCGGGGTAGTTTTTTTTTTTGGGGGGTATAGTGAGAAAATATCATTAAAGTTCAGTTTATTAGGGAACTTACTGCATTCTACTCATTAGTACTGAATTTTGACAGGATATATTATGGACTAACAAAAACTCGTTTAATTCGGTTCATTCAACAGTTCCAGTATTTTTGGGAGAATTTGGTCGACACTCCTCATTTATAATTCATTCACAAGATTTCCTATTCTTTTTGCCGTTTCTTCAGTATGTCATGTAGTTGTTTGGAACGGTGTCATTGCTACAATTAATGGTGGAAGTGAGCTAAAACTGCTATTTTGAGCTACAGACTTCATCACTACTTCAAATGAACAAGAACTACTTGAATGGCTAACAAACAGTGAAGTACCGAATAATCTTGCTTTCCTAGTATATTTATTGGGCCCAAGTTGGGCGAATTTTATCTTGATGCCGCAAACGAATTATTTTCTCACACAGAGTACTGTTGACTCTGGTTTTTCGTTTGCGTCTCAAAATCGCAGTTTTTATGCGTCTTTTCATATATATATATATATATATATATCATCGGAGTGAGAATTATAAAGCATACGTTCTACTTCAGGTCTGCTTTCAGGATTTGCTAAGTGGAATTTTATTTCTCACGGCACCATTGCAGCAATTACAATATCCTTAACTACGTACTGCTATACATTGAAGGCACTCATTTTTTATGTTGATAACACGAAAGGAAAACCTATAGGTAATGTTCGTGGAACAGACTGTTAGTCAGAAGTGGAATGTTGAGAAGAGAGACGTTGGGTTATGGAGACAATTTCATCATAGATCGTAAATCTCTAACATGACAAAAAACCAGTTTGCGGTTGTTTAATTAGGCCAGGGTATAGGTGGGTAGTGCCGTGAGTAGCATTATAGGATCTTACAAGACTATTTTGAATGAAATTTCATCTCCTCTCAGTTTAGTCTGCATTAAATTCGATCTCTCACGGTTTATGATACCCCAATGATCTTCGGTTTCGGATTCGATCCCAGCCCAGCAGATATAATATCACGTGAATGTCATATTGTATCTCGACATATTTATACAAGTGCTAGTGATCCGGCCATGTTAGGTGAATATAGAAGTAGAGGGGAAACACAAGGTCCCAGAGAAACTAAATGGTTCGGAGCCATTTTTTACCGATAATTAATTCCGAGGCACTCCAGAAAAACAACTCATCCATTAAGACGCAGTAATTCGAAGCCAACTCATAGTGCCATTAACAAGTTTCGTGAAGCTTATCTCGAGTGATATTTGATCACACATGTGTCGTCATAAGTAAGAGTAATAGAATCGCTTTGATGAGTGTCAGGGAACGAAAAAAATGCATGTTTTCGACCTGTCTGGCTGTCCCTGGAGTGGGCAGGGGCGCATTTCGATATTTAGTGGGTCCGCAGGTGTCCCACAAGGATCCAAACTAGGCCCCGCATCTCTAGTCGACTGAATTTAATGATCATCACTTGCACTATGACATTGATCGTGTTGCAATCACCATCTGACGATGAGGAATGAAAAAACTTGATTACACTGAGTTTAGTCTTTCTATGAATCATATGTGTATGAAATATCCTGGACCATGAGATAATTGCAGTCAATTTTATGATGGACATTTATATTGAAATACTCAAAAAGAGATCGTCCCCACTAAGAGGAATATGGAGAACATATTATATTGTAGAAACATTATATCAGATGTCATTCATCAAAACTTTTCTGTTATTCGTGACTTTCAATTTAATTCAATGAGGATATACTTGCACTGAAGGTGACTCAATATTTTCAATTTATCTCATTCTGAATGTCAACAAATTATCAGACCAAATGAACAAAGTTATACTATCTTGACAATCTCATAATCTATGATCGATAAATTTCCAAGTGAGAAGACATACATATAACTTTCAACAACGGCATAGAAAAACTCTCATCTACATTCCGGCCCTGTAACTGGATTCTTTGGTATTATGTCAGTGGATTCGTTATGACACCGCTACAAAGAAAACAAAGAGGGTTGAGATGAAATATTTCTGACACACGTGTATGGATAAAAATAGTTCTCCAGGACAACGATATTATTGAAAATTATCACGATGATAACAGTCGCAACATTATGGACATAGGTATGACGTGAAAATATTAGTTCAAGTGACATGTCAAAATAGGGGTATCACATCGAGTTTATACAGGAAACTGGTGATGTGAAGAGGGAGTTATTTCTCGGGGTGGAGAAATGTTGTTTCAAAGGGCTGAGGCATGCATACCGCTCGATTGTAGGGAAAAACTTCGGAAGGTGAAAGTTCGCAAAAAATTTGAATATCGATACCAATTGAATTATATATCTCTTGTAAAAACACTCCAACGACAAAAGGAGTTTCGCGAAGTGGACATCACAATAACATTATCTCGGACCCTTTCTCCCGATACCAGGCCCACAGAGTTGCTTTTCTGAATTTTTATGGAGACCGCTGGAAAAGTTTTTGGAATAATATTTTTTATTCGCAGAGTTGGTGGAAGAATTCTTCGACATGCCCAACGGTCATTCCGGTTTTAGAAAAAATACGGCTTCCCACTATCGATCTGTTTCAGACAGTTTATTGAATGAGTGATAGATTTTGGAAATCACCATACTGAAATGGCCTTCAGCTACTATTATTATTGAGGTGGATTCCTTGCTTGTTTCAAAGTACCTTGTCTCCATGGTGGATCATTCTACTACACTTTTTTCTACTTTATCTACTCTACCACTTTCAAAACTTTTATATGTTCTTCCACTAGTTTATTTAATTCATGCCACTCAGACATAGTTTTCTCTCCTCCTGTAAATTCATTAATGATTCTTATTGATTCGTGTACTATGAAAATTTTTGTTTTTGAAATCCACTCTTTTGAATCATCAATCATTCGTGCTCATTTCCACTTATTTTCTATGGCACCATTATTGATCTCATGATTTTCTTTCTATTATTTTAATTTCTCATTATCCGTTCCTTCACATATATATTTTTTTGCTTTATTTATTTATCTTTGATGATTTTTAGCGAATGTGATATAATTCTGATTTGATATACAGTTGCTATTCCAAACACAGGATCAAAAACACGGACAGATTTCTCCCATTTGCATAAAAATTGTTAGAACGAGGACAATGAAGAATGCATTTTCAGTTTGCACACAGCAATGAAGAAATACTTCTCGGCATAGTAAAACTCAGGTCTGTGAGAGAAAGACTTCTAGTGTATTGCAAATCAGGTCAGTAACAACTGGAACAGTAGCGAAGGAGTTAGCGAAGCAGTTTTTTTTATACACTCTGCAGTAAAAACCAAGAAAATCTTGCACGGTCAATCATCGTCAATGTTGTAGTTTCATCGATAAAATTCTCGCAAATATCACCCAACATGAGACATGCCCGCTTCTGCTTCTTGTCTTCTTAGATTAAAGAGTTAGTTCATTCTATCATTCATCTTCAGAAAGTCCGACAAATTTTCCTGATGCGTCTGTTGGCGTGCTCGGCTTGGAAGTTGTCGCTGCAGCTGAGCATAAACGTTATTTTAGCTAATACCTTCTTGTATATTCCGTGTTCTATGCTGGCTGGTCCATCGATAGAAACGTTGTCTTCATGTGCGTTGACATCGATTCACTTTGTACAGGACAACCGAGTAATTGCCGCAATATCGGGCCGCTGGCTGATGCGATCTGCTTGTCAATTATATCACAAACAATGTTCGGCCAGATACTGACACAGCCCGTTGGATTAATTAGCATGGCAAAGGCTTCCTACGTGCGGGTACACCTAGCAATTTGTTTCGTTTGAAGAAGGAAGTACGAGGTTTCTATGACTCTATGAATATAGAATCGTAGTGACCTCGATTTTTTTTCGAATTGACACCTTCCACTTATGGGGAATCTGACTGTGCCACAGTCGCATTCCGAATTCGATAATTCAAATCAATCGAACCAATCATTACTGTCTGCCAATTTGTGGGAAGCGGCGAATGAAGGATGATATTTCAACGGCCACTATGAGTGATTTTAGAAAACCCTGTACAATCGATACTGTATTGAATTAAATCTTCATATGGTCTATAGATTGGTTGCCTACCTATGTTTGAAAAAATACTTGAGCCCCAATCGAAACTTAGGACGAACAACACAGATATTCCACTAGGAACGGAAATCTATTGGAAACTATCAAGCATAAAACCAATTTTTCCTTAAAATCACCCATATATAGGGTTCAAGTTTTTAATTTTCTTCCTATCGAAATCAAGTGCGAGTCATTGTCGAATGCAAGTGAAATGAAACAAGAGACGAAAGAATTTATGGCTAATCAAAGTTTCTACTCGTGTGACGATTATAAACAAACATAATATGAAGTCCCTAATTCTCATTTTTCTTCAATTAGACCTTTCAAGGAGATATTAATCGTTATATGTATAAGCAAATATGCATATGATATATTATCTAGATGTGGGTATTCCGTTTTGGTAAGTTCATGAATGTCTTGTTTTACTACTACATGAAATTAGTACATGTTGTTCCTTCATCTTATTTTTTTTTAGTTTCAAACGTTTCCTATTTCATTTTATGATTTTGTGATGAATGAGGAAATACATTCTAAAGAGTGGAATTATCAGTCCAAAGGGTAGATATCAGCACGATGATGTAAATTCAATGGTGAACTGTTGTTATAAATAGATAAATCACTGTGATCTAGTTTGAAAAATCTCATGATTTTCTTCAGTCCTGCCATCAGGACATGTATAGAATGCGTAAAATGAATTTCGTCAAGAAACAATGTTCGTCATGGTTTTTGTCAACTCCACATACAATGACTTGATTTTCTAGGAGAAGTATTTATTCATTGTCGTTCAAGAAACTGGGATTATATTAGTTATTGAAATTGATGTTTCATTGTGTAATGAAGAAAAAACCTAATGAAAACCTATTGAATTATATACATATAATATATAACCATAATGATCTCATGGATCATGTCTAAACTGGTATCTAATACAAACCAAAAATGATATATCTCCACATGCTCACCCAGTGGGAGTTGATTCTGATTTACCCATAAGGTCACGTTTATTCATCCATATTCATCACACTCACACGATGCTTCAATCAACAAAACAGAACAAGTACGAAAGGTATAATTTTTCACTCGTACATATTATACTTACGACATATTATTTCCGAAAACGTTTTAGAGTTCTCTTCATTCCTTCCTTTCTCAATCAATCATCAAACGAAGAACCAAAAATTTCCGTAAGGAAAAAAAAGGATTCCATAGAAACGTGAATAATGCTCACATTTTGTTAGAGCATAATTTTTTTCAAATTTACTCGAGAAGTCTCCGATATATCTGAATAATTCTGTGCTTTCGTATTTTTCCATTCACCGATTTGTACCACGTAACCACTCATTGAATCTCTCGGTATTCTTATAATCCCACACATTTGTGATACAATAATACGTGGGATCAGTCGACTGCATCCAGATTACGGCAGTCATGCCCTGCATGTTTGTTTAGGGGTGTTCTGGTTTACCTGAAACGAAATGAAAAACGTGATTTAGTGGATCGGAAACCCATTCGTTCGAACGCGGGGGTTGGAATCCAGTTAAAAAGTCATACGAGGTCCATTCTTCCACCTCCTCATGTGTTGACTTCCCGAATGAGTATGGAGATTGATTATTTCCATGTTTCAGATGACATACGAGTGGTGATTTATGTTTCATGAGCTGACAAATGACAAAGAAAAACGATCGAATAAATTCGTAATCGTTCATGAAATGGTACATTATAAAGTGTTTGAAACTTCGAACGTGACACTTCTCTCCAATTTGTTGACGAATATCAGAATCAGATTGGGAATATTGTTAATTGTCATCATAATTGCCTAGTACCACTACCGCTAAATTGCATACAGGGATATAATATCTGTTTTCGGTTCATTCTTCGATGAAACCTTATTGAGGATGATGAACCGAACAAGATGTTGGTTATAGAAAGAAGAAAGAAAGGAATTTATTCATCTGTGAGACTTTTACATACTTATACAAATATACAGTGTACAAACCTATCCGACTAGTCAATTCAAAAATTAGTATGAAAATAAAAACAGAAAATACAAAATACAAAGGTGATTGAAGTATGAATATATACAGGGTGTCCCAACGAGAACTTTCCACCCGGATTTACTGGGAAATGACAAATTACTTTCGGAAACGCTGAAACAGGTCGATTTTAATTTCTAGGGGGACACATGTTAGTAATGGATTTAGTCGAGCAACTTCGTCCCCCGGACGGGGGCGGCTACCCCCTCGCGAATCATCATAGGGAACGTGGGTCGAGTGATACATCATCTGAAAGCTCTCTTTATTCTCTATCCAAACGTGTATAATCTTCCCAAAATCGAATGAATGGTAATTGAAATTAGTGTTGTTGACAGGTTCAATGTAATTAGTCAATATCTTACTTGTTCTAATTCAAATTTAGTTTATTTATTTATTTAAATGGACAAATGTATTTACATCTTCTTGAGAATGCCATCGATCCCATGATAACGGATATTATCGAAAACGATGGAGATTATTCGGCAGACAACCTCCATTTTCAACAAGATGGAGCACCACCTCATTATGCAGTAGCGGTTAGAAACTTTCTGGATGAACGATATACGGATCATTGGATAGGACGACGAGGACCAATTGAGTGGCCAGCTGAATCACCGGACCTCAACCCGTTGGATTATTTTTTATGGGGGCATCTCAAAAGCAAAGTTTTTGCCACTCCGCCAGAGTCACTAGAGGATCTACGTGGTCGAATTGTAAACGAGTGCGGCAGCATAACTCCAGAAGTATTGGAAATCGTTCGTAATAGTTTAGAAAGTAGACTTTATCATTGTATGGAGGTAGGAGGGGCTCATTTCGAGCAATTAATAAATTGAATTTCGATAAGAACAGGTACGATATTGATTATTTAAATTGAAGCTATTACCCCACTTATCTCGAGTACCAGTCATTCGGTTTTGAAAAAATAATAAACGTTTGGATAGAGAATGAAGAGAGCTTTCAGCCGCCCCTGTCAGGGGGATGAAGTTGCGTGACTAAATTCACCCTGTATAAAATTATTATTACACACGGGGCGATCGGATCGAGTCCATATTCTCGAATCGTCATTCTGTACGTGGGTACACCTTTGTTCCCTCCAAATAAAACAAACATCACCGGGTCCATAACGATAGCATAAACACCAGATCCGCTATTCCGCCTGCCTTGACATCTGCCATACTTTCTCCTCGTGGCTTATTTATTCTCCAACCAAAACAAAAGCCTACTTTTAGCCAAGAACAAATGCTCGAAGGTACGTCTCGAGAGATATTCTAGTGAAACGTTCGCCTAGGCAAATAAACCGGTCCATCCTGCTTCCCTCGATTCTGCTACCTACTTTGATGAATGTTCGCTATGGCCGGTTCCGAAAACAATCGAACATGGAATAGATAATCGATCTAATGAAAACAAACGGGGCTCCGGAATGAGCTGCATGAGAGATGGAATGGAAAATAAATCTATTGGTGGATCGCCTTTCATATACTTTTCATCAGGCTTTTCTACAAGAAAGTGTATTGGTTCTGGAGTCATCCGAGTCACCTGACTAAAAATGACATTCTTCACAACTTTGGTGAATGAGTAACTGTTTATATTTCTTTCATTCTTGACCCATAAAATACACCCACGAGCCCCGGTAGATAAATAACTGAATATCGGCACATCCATCGAAGACAACAATACAATCATTTTGGTTTACTCTGTTCCCGCGAGCGAAACCTTATCCTTCGTAACCGGAGTAATTGTTTGTGTACAATAAACTTCAATACAAGGCAATTGTTTCTCTGCGGGAATTCAATTTATGGACATAAAAGAACCACCGTGTTATTGTCATCTGTATCGCCAGTGGCAGCGACAGCGACAGCGTCAGCGATTTCCGTAGCTGAAATATGAGCTGAAACTGTGATAATTCTCTGAGAATACTGACCCAGTCGATATTATAATCGAATCAATCGAGGTCGTTTCAGGAGGAAGAGTCGCAGCTGATCCAGTAGTGCATCTCCTCCATGATAGTCGAGATATTCATTCGATGTTGTGATGTTTAAAGTGGTCTTGTCAGTTCAGGTAATTGATGAGTCTAATGGCTCCCCATCGAACTGAATCCAGCAAATTCGGGAATGTTCTTAGGCAGAACACCAAACGTACGACAGTCGTTCTTGGTGGGAAGAAGAGATCCTAACCTTGGCAGCAGGACAAGCTAAAAATACTGTTGTTCGTGGTTTCAAACCATTGAATTGAACCAGGTTCATATCTTCTTCAGATTCAGTCGAGGTCTCTAGTGTTGGTGCACTTGATGAGTCTAAGTCCTATTGGAGGTCTCTTCAGATGCCTGATTTATTCTTGACATCTCCTTTTTCAGTTTCTTTCAGTGCTGGTACTAACAGAAAATTGCTATCAAGGGTTTTTGGACCACTCTTTTTCGTTAATTCGTTGACACATGAATGGTTTTGGAATCCTTAGAAGGCAAAAATAATCGTTGCAGGGTCTGCAATCTTCCCCAGTAATTCACCAGATGAGCTAACTGATATACTCAACATACTGTTAGCTGATTACAGTGGTCATATTGATCATTTGTCGCAATTTTTCAAGCATTTCTTGTCTCTGACTCTGATGCGCCCATGTGCTTTCAAACTATAAAGACCTTCGCTTGATTGTCTCTAAGTGGAGGTAATGGACCACACCTGCTCGTTCCCGCATGATGAAACAATGAACTGCCTTCACGATGAATCGACGGTGAGTTTTTATGCTGTCTACGACAAGGTATGTGTTCAATTAACCTATAGGGGTCATATTGATCAAGGCGAAGAACCTGGATCGAATTAACGCTGTCGTGTGGGTATTATTTCTGTGCCTTTTGTTGGAGTTGTCGGTGGAGTGAATGAGATCGGTGTGGTCTGATATTCATAAAAGAGTAGCAGCTACAGAAAGTGGTAGGTTAGAGGCTACTCGCACGAGGGAAATTCCCAACACGAGGAACTTTGCGTTGAGGAGTAGCAAACCAGGAAATCCAGGTGCTGGATGAAGCATGAAAGATAGCTGTGCGAGAGGACGATGATTCAAGAAGCAGCTTCCATTTCGAGCATGAACGTTTTCAAGCTCACTATGACTGCCAACGAGACCACCAACTGGATCAAAAAAAGTTTCCATCCTGGTTTTCCCAATATTCACATTGAGGTGTATGCTCTTTGTTTTGTCTCAGTCAACAACTGGTACGAAATATAATATTTTCTTAGTATCCCCAGATTTCATCTTGAGTTGTTTGGTAGATATTGGACGAAATCTCTTTGTATCGATTTGGGTATTGTCGTCAGCCAATCAAAATGCATTGTCGCCACTGTCTTGTATAAAACCACTGTAACCTTCATGAGGTGCTTGCCTAAATTGAGAAGCACAATTTCCTTGAAGCAAATTCCGAAAGGAAATGAACCTTCGAAAAGTTTAATAGCTTATGGAAAGTTGAATTATTTTGACGTGTTCTCCTAAATTCCTGGAGTTCGAAAATGAAACTCAAGTACTATCCCCTAAACACCGTCGAACCCTGGTAAATGAAACTCCCCTCTGCATGACGTACTCTCATAAAAAAATTCGAATAACTTTCTGCGGTCAGTCGACAGACCCCTCCGTGCCCACCGATCCAGAGATTGATAAAAGCCATAACGGCGGTCCAGAGATCACTTTCCAGTTTACGGTCGGGGCATGCACGCGTTACTCTTCCGCGTTACAATATCCGGACGCCATATGCCTCTTCGGCTTCCGCCTCGGCGAAGGTACCTCGTCGGATATTGGCCGGTTTTATTGCTGCGAGTGTCCAGCGGCCGGACGGACGGACGTGACGATCTCTCGTCGCGCTCGCTCTGCGAGGGAATGGCTACAGTACCGGCCGAGCGGGTCCACAAGTAGTACGATCGAGACAGCCCGAGAAATATGGGAGTTGGGAACTCCAGTTTAGACGAATTTGTCGAAAGTCCCATGTACGCAAGCGGAATTATTCCAGGTCAAAGTTTTATCGTTAAAATAGCTCATACCAGAATTGAGAAGCATGCTATTCTTCACAACAGTTGCCTTCGCACTTTTTTCACAATTTTTAAATCGTTTGAAAAACAAGATGTGAATTATTGTCGTAAAGTTCTTGAGGATATGAACTCTATTCCCATAAATTATCATCACCAACAGAATGCGCGTAAATACCTATATATACCTACATACAGGGTGAGTCAGAGTGAAACCGACAAACTTCGAATACGAGTTCCTCACCTCATTTTGAGATGAAAAGTTCACATACAGTTTCTTGAAACTTCGTGAAATAATATGGCTCATTTCAAAATCACGAAAACCCCTGTAGGAAAAAAAACAGTATACTATCTCAAATTGATCAAGGTACCAAGTTTACATTTTTTTTCCAGGTGTTCTAGAGAAATTATTTTAAATCATATTTTTTTCGTACATTCGACACCCTGTATCTCAGAGAAAATGCATTTCAGGATATACGTTGATAGGAACTTCTCACCTCAAAATGATGTGAGGAATCCGTATCCGTGTTGGTCTTATTCTGTCTCACCATGTATAATGACCAGCAACAAAATTCGCTTAGATAAGTTCCGATATTCAAATTTTGCTCTTGATATATATTTATCAGTTATCATTGCTGTTTAACTTTTGTCGGAACAGATGGAAATGTCTTCGTTGAATGGAAAAATTCAAAAATTCTCTTCACGTATTCGAGACTAGAGTTTCGAAGGTTATTCTTATGATTCTCATTTCAATTGCCTTGCGACTAAAGCTCCCACGAGGTTATTGTTTCCTCTGTCAGGAACTATGAATGTGACAGACATATAAAATGAAAATGTATGTCGTGATGAATGAGGAATTTTTTCATTAATCTCGATATTTTAGTTAGTTCATATCTTTTCGGGTATTATCGTGTGATGAAATAGTTTCTCTATACATACCCATTTTTCACTTTGGATACGTCCAATCGTAGCTGCAGTCACAACCTTCATATATCCTCATATTATATATCTGAGGTAACATCGTCATAATATAACAAAACGGAAACCTGGCTCCGATGAAGAAATAACGTTTTATGTTGTTTTTACAGGCGGTTTAGATTAAAGCTGAGCTCAATCTATTTCCCAATAAAAATACTTGCACATTAATTTGATATCGTATCTGGTAAACAGGATAATTTCCGTTATTCCCAAACTGAAAATACCTAATGAAATATGTCAAAGTCAGTCAAATATGGTAATTATTAGAGATTATTCTTTTCACATGTTGAAAAAGGACTTTTTTGATCTTGTTCTAACAGCCAATATCAATAATACTCTAATAATACTCACAAAACAGATTGTTGCATCGATCTTTTCGATAAAATACTGATGGAGTAAATTGTTTTTCATTCATACAAATTAATTAGAAAAATGATATCTTCAACTATAATGAATTCGGAATATTGTTCCTGATGTCCTCTATAGTGTGGCACTATATCGGCCCAATGCTGTATTTTCACACCGAAAATATAACAAAATATTCCATTATCGGAATCTCGGAAAGCGATCTGTCATATCCATACCGTAACATTTCGTTGAAACGTTTCCCCCATACCAATCGTCCTCAAGTAACTGTGCCCTCTGATAATCTTCAATGAGATACAAGCGATATGGGCAATTTATCCGTATTCCATTTACGTTATTGATAGGCAAGAAAGCCATTCGGAAACGGTTGAGGAAGGGGCGGTGTGCATGGATTCATAACCGTGAACATCTATGAGTCATTGTTCGATTGCTCAGTTCTTCTGATGAATGCCAGTTGGTTTGAAAAATTGAAGAAGAATGCAGAAGTGTGGAAGCAATGAGAGTGATCAAAACAGCTGAGGCAGGACACGATGACGAAGATTCAAAGAAAGAACTCAAGAAGAAGAAGTGGTGTGGTCCTGAAAAAATACATAGAACGCGAAGATCGATTTTTTTCCTCATCTGTGGACAACACGAAAGGGAAACCTATAATGTTCAAGGAAGGTGTTGGAATTTTTCTTGAAAGTTTGGAGGTTGTAAGCATAAGGAAAGACTTCACTAGGCAAAGAATTCCACCACTTTGCCGTTCTATTGATGAATGATGCTTGGTATAGCGATGTTCGACAGGTCTCGAGCCTGACAGTGTAGGGGTGACCAGCCTGAGCTCGTCTGGTTTGTCTACTAGGAATCGCACGTGGTGGCATAATAGATGATATCTCCGTTGAGCATCGACCGTGAAAGTACTAATAAAAAAGGCACAGATCGCCAACCTTTCTACGATGATCTAGAGAGGTCCATGATTTGGTGAGCGTTGTATCATCGACTATGATCATGATGGAAGGAATAGGATGAAGGAGGAATATCCAAGAACAATATACAGAGGAACCGAACCAGAAATGCTGAAGCATTGGTTTCGACTTATCAGCCATAGTGAACAAAGAAGAGACAAGAGACAAGATGTAGGAGGAGATCACTCGATAAATGGATACAGTAAATATAAGAGTCAGAAGATATAGAGAGAGAGAGAGATGTCGTTAGAGTAGATGGGATAAAAAAAACTGTAGATCCGGATATAATTCCAGAATGTGCCTGATAATCAGTTATACCTGATCGACAAGAACTAACATGACATAAATTTCCTCAAATCACGGCTAGGAGTTGTCAACAACTGAGGGAACTGCCCGATGGGAAGACATGATTGATTTATCAGTCGAATAAGTTGACTGTGGAAGAAGCGAAATCATTTTGATTTTTCACGACTCCACCCTTCCGGGTCTCGGCGAAAAATCTCATTTTCGTTCACCCTCGCAGCGAGAAAATAAAATACGATCTGCACGTGTGATTCCCCCGGTCAAGACATCGCCTTATTCGAATATACCTTCTTTGTACGAATGCAACCTATGTCCGGTCGCATATCGGTATTTTTATTAGGCAAAGTGTCTCCCAGGGTTCGCCTCGAAGTCCTCGGGCTATCGCGGACAAGGGTCGAATTGATGTATATAAGTATATATATATGTATGTATGGACGGAGGCATGGAAGCGATCATTTTCATTTATTGCCCAGCTGGCCTCGGGATTTTATACCGGTCCCCCCTTCAGAGCCAGTACAAAAACCACAAAATTCAATAGTATTCACGTAAATACTCGAGTTGTGCACCATACTTTTTCTACGACCACAAATATTTCCTTTAAAGTTCGGTGATATTCGAGTGAAAAACTTCACTCATTCTCTTCTCAGTGCATAGATTGAAGGAATTCTTTCGTGTACCAATGGCCGTTTAGAAAAATATCCAATATTCCGTACCTTTGGAGCGGAAAAGCACCGTATTATGAAGAGTCTGGCCGCTCCATTTGAGTGCATTGTTGCTTTCAACTTATAAATACCTACTTTATCGAAAAAGGCCGATCGGAATCACTGTATAGATATCGAGATGGAAGGATCGCTTCGAATTAATCGCAAATGAAATTCCTCAAAGGGGCGGTATTAAATTCAACCGACCAATCGAGCTCGACGAACAGACGAGGATCGCATAAGCTGCTCGAAAAATGCCAAATTGAATGGAAACAATTTTCTAGTTTGTGTCGCAGGTAGTCTGTGAATTTTCGAATTCACAGATAAGAAATTGCTGTTGTGTACTCGGTTTATCGATAGTCGAACGAACACGGAATTGTAGTCATTTTTCCAGAATATACAGCGTGATTCACCTCAGAATGCCAAGAAGAGAACGGTGTACAGGCATGGACTCAGAGAAAGTGCTTGCAAAATTTCAGAGGAATCCAATTGAATCCATCGATTTTTCGCAAGATAATTCAATAAAGGGAAATCTGACCACGTGATGGGTAACAAAACAAATCCACCACCAAAGAAATCTGATATAATCAATCAAATTCTCTAAATCCTATGAATATCATCATTTCATACCTACTTATATTCTTTATCGAGCGAATATTGTTCGAGTGAAAAATCTACCGAAGCAGAGATCTGGCGATAGATGTTCACCAGTGTATCGATCTTTGCAGTTCCACTTGCACAAATTTCGTTGCTTTGTGAATCTACATTAACTTTCTTCAATGAATGACATTTTTACGGAATTCTTTGGTGAAACAACGCTTCAAGTGTTGGATAAAATATCATATGGCTGTAGTCTATAGGAAGAGCGAAACGGCCCCCTGTTAAACTAAGTAGATATTGAAAGAGCATTCGTTCCAAAGTCGGTTTTATTTCTGCGAACAGGACCGGCGAATGCCAAATCAAACTGTCCCTTTTCAATGAATCACGCGCCTTCCTTCCCCCTATACATACTTTAAAGTCCAATATATCGACGCTTTCAATAGGTACACGGGCGCTAACAGGAACCGAAAATAAAAGTAATCTGCCTGTAAATGTGTCACAGTAAAGTCTTCTTTGTGTCGTTTGCCAGTGCCAATAACAATCGGCGATCGCAGGAATTTCACTGCTGTACGTGATATATGTGACGCGCTACAGCGAATTAGTTTTTCCGAAGAGAAAATTGCGCATACCGATGTTGTCTACGGATGTTCTTGCAGGAAACGTCCCATCAGTGGAGTTCGTCGACATTCTTCGCGAATTTATGCCGATAATACCTTCGTGATGATCAATCAAACAGACGAGCTAAATTGAAGAGTTTGGCTAGCAACATACAGAATGAAACAATCGGTTACAACATTTTTTTTTATCTGTGGACAACACGAAAGGGAGACCTATAATGTTCGAGGAACATCGTGTTAGCCATCGGTGGAATTTTGGGAAAGAAGGAAGGTGTTGTGAGCACCAGGAAAGACTTCACTAGGCAAAGAATTCCACAACTTTGCCGTTCTATTGATGAATTATGCTTGGTATAGCGATGTTCGACAGGTCTCGAGCCTGACAGTGTAGGGGTGACCAGCTTGAGCTCGGCTGGTTTGTCTACTAAGAATCGCGCGTGGTGGCATTATAGATAATATTTCCGTTGAGCACTGTCCGTGAAAGTACCTATAAAAAAGGCATAGATCGCCGACCTTTCTACAATGATCTAGAGAGGTCAATGATTTGGTGAGTGTTGTATCATCGACTAGGCGAATTGCTCTCTTCTGAATTGAATCTAAGAGCTTTAGCGCATGTTTGGAGGCTGAGCTCCAAACATGTGAACAGTACTCCAGGACAGGTCGAATTTGTGCTTTGTAGATCATAAGCAGCTGCTGGGATGTGAAGTATCTCTTTGCACGGAATAGAAAACCAAGTTTTTGTGAAGCAGTTTTCGCAATGGACCTCACATGATCGTGCTCACATGAGAGAGCACTGTTGGTAGTGACACCCAGCATGGATATTGACGACCTCATAGGAACATGAGGAAATCTCCATGTAGCTGGATGTACAAACCAGTCGAGCTCAGGCTGGTCACCCCTACACTGTCTAAACTCGAATTGGACTTGCTGCTCAGGCATCTCGTTAGAAAAAAAGGAAGTACGTGCAGTTGTCTGTGGTCGACTTCTTTTTCCATATGGAAGAAACAGAATGAACCAACTGATGGCTGTATTACAGGTACACCAGGCAATAATTTATTCAACATGGATTCACTACTGTCAAAATGTCGATCTGATCGACCAAATTTGTCACTTCAAACGAGCTTCAAAAAGCTACCCACTGACACGTTCGAACATCAGGTTGCGATTCTGGTAAAGGTCCTCGAGGATCTATTTGCTTCGCAAGGAAAGATCTTTCAATGATCGAATTATTGTGACTAGTTTATGAAACAGAGTGATATAACTTATATTATATAGATTGTAACTTGTACTTGATCCACATCATCTTTGTGGTTACATCAGATTTTGCTTGATCAGATCAGATCTTCTAACGGATATTCTGGAGCATTAATATAGGCCCAAATTGGTTAATTGTACGACACATATCCGCTCCTGTGGAATTTCCTTGGAGGACTCCTCAGAATCCAAACCCTTGGTATTTAAGTGGGATTATAAGGGTTGATCCTTCCAAGGGGCGAATTTTATAAATAAGCTTGATCCTGTTCACTTCCTTGGGCACAAAGTAAATACCGTTCTTATTACAATTAACGTGGATTATATGGCTTCATTCACTTGTGAGTACGCAGCGACTAAAAAGGGAAAATTAGATTTAATTAAAGTAGTTGGTGTCTTTGATCCGGGTCAGTTGAATATCCTCACACAAACTAGAGTCTTGAAAGAGGAAGAACTGATGACATCTTTTTGAATACTACTGACAATTTTCCATCCAACATTTCCCAATCGTCGCCACTTATAATCATTCAAAATAGAAAAGTCTGAAGATTATTAGTGAGACAACGCAACATCAACTTGGCTATTTTATATCGAATCACGTCTAGAAAAATAACCAATCCCTTTCTGACAATAACAATAAATATTAATTGATTATTGTGCTATAGCTGAATCTAAACTGTTCCGAAAGTAGTTCATAAGGTGGATCGCCATTAATTCACTAGCAAATAGACCGATAAACTTCGTTCCACCATATGGTCCGGCCATAAAACCCAAGAAATGAATAAATTCAACAGAACAAGTATGTTTATTGTGCTCTCGTCCTGACCACGAAGTAAGAAGCAGTCGAAAGAGTAGTAAGGACAACCTGGGAATACATTTATTTTGAGTCATCGAGAGTTTATTGCGCAAACATATGTTCGCAAATGGTTCGTTCATTAAAGGTGGAGACAGAACCGTCATCTGATCCAACTATATATAATATCTGAATCAATTCGCAATTCATTCGGGAAGAGATTGTTAATCTTCCAACACTTTTTGTTTGTTGAATGAATTCATTTCTGTATCTGACATTGGGAATTTATCAATGATTGGGGAATAAAACAAACAATACATGGATAGCAGTATTAAATGTGACCTTTGACAGAGCAATTGTCCATTCATAGGCTTCATAGATGATAGGCTTCCAAAACAAGACGCTTCAATTTTCTTCTGAATTCAACTCCCTCTGTATATCTCTCCTTTATCGATGGGAAGATCAGCAAAAAAAATCCTGTTTTTTTTTGGAAGATGAGAGAGTTTTAAATGTTTTTTGCATGACAACAATAGTTCGTTCAGTGTGTTTGAACCTATATCAGTTTACTCTCATTCTCTATAATTTATATTTCTCATCGACTTTATATTTCCACATACTGCAGGCTTTCAAGACAACCGTCGTATGAAGAAAAAAACACATAACGATATTTTTGCCAAAGTCTTTCGAGACCAAGTGAAATTTCTAATATAAATTATTTTCGCTTTTTGGATATTTATTTGTCAGAAATGAGCGACTACGTCTCTGTTCCGTGGCTATTTCATAGAATAGTGGTTACCTTTCAGACCAAAGTGAATGAGGCCTATAAAGTTCAAAAGTCGTAAAATTCAGAGAAACGAGACGAATAATGGAAACTGGTTCGAAAATAGATTTATAATCACTGGAAACATATAAAGCCGGACGAGAACCTTTCACAACATTTCTCCAAACACAAACATTTTCGTGAAATCAATGAAAGTTTCGAAATAACACCAAGGATATGTGGAATAGGCTGATATAATGTCATGTAGATCATAATCGACTATTTATCATCACATTTCTTTCTTTTTTGGTAATACATCGTTACTGTCAGAATCGTCCAGGATATTATGTTTTGATGACATATCGATTTCAATATGATGATTTCAGGAACCAAAATCGAAAAATATAGAGGAAAAAAGAAGGTTTTTATAGTGGCACTAATATCATCGATAGCGTGTATTTGAGTAATACATTAGGAGAAAATTTTCAAATATACAGAGAGAACAAATTCGATATTTTCCTTAATCTCTGACACGTCGACTTCATTGATTTTCATTGAGGCAGTTTTTCAGTCATATCAGAAATTGAGGATTCCACCTAAGACGAACTTCAACATTCATTCTCTCGCTCCAATTTCGGAGACACGCTGTGTAATGAAGCATCACCTAGTTATATTCGAAGAATACGAAATCATACCGTCGAATTCAAATTTTTTATACCTTCACGGATGACTGAAAACATATGCCGTCAATTTCACAAGTAATAGCCAACCTTTTGACGCTGCCAATACATAAAACGTGTTTATAAATATGTTCGGGTCTCATCAATTTGAAACGTCGGCCGATACTTTTGCAAAGGTAGATTTTCGACGTCTGTCTGACAGCCTCTAATAATTCTATTAGGACCATTCAAGAAGCATAGCAGAAAACACGATGCTCATTCTTGAAACCATTCGAACATTCCAAAAAGCTCCCAGAAAAAATTTTTTTCAGGTAGATTTTATACTCTATCAAAATATACAACAACTTTCCGTTCAATTGATGATTCTTGAGTTAGCACGAGCTCTTTTAGTTTGTCTACTTGGAATCAATCTCTCGTGGTTGAATAATGAAGGAGATTTCTGATGAGTACCGACTATGGAAACATCCTTAAAAAAATAAAGAGATCGGCCACTTTCGTACAATGTTCTAGAGAGGTCAACGAATTTTTGACTGTGTATGTGTGTTTGGCTTTTGCATTAGGAATCCATTTTTCTCAGTCTATGCTTCTTGGACGAGTCTTCTGTCTATTCATTAGTTATGATTATCGAAAGCTTCCTGTTTTTTTTTAGTTTCGGTTCCATTAGATATTCACTAATGAGTTACACCTCATTGAGAGTCAAGTTCGGGGGTTGAAGCTGTCTCTTCATTGGAGCCATATCGACTACAAATCAACACCTGATATTGCTGGGAATTCTCCCTGGTAAAAAAATCTAGAAAAATGTGAGCGGGTAGGCATAAATCAACAGTTTCCTTCACTAACGATGTGTATACTTTTTCAAACACTTCATTGCACATCAGATAATTATCTACATGAAGACCAAATCTGGCACCGAAGTCAAGTGCCAGATACCAGATTGAAAATGAACTCCTTAGTGGTAGGTCCAGCACTTTTATCTTCTCAGTCATGAACTCTCCATGGCGATGCTCGTTTCTTCATCAAGTCTCGCTGACTGACTTTGACATTTCAATTTGTTCCCATAATATTTCCGTACAGCAGAGAAAGGAAACTTTCCAGGAGTTGCACTACTCAAAGATATTTCATTTACACGAAATTTACTTCGACTTCCGAAAGGTTATAACTCTTCGGAGAGCAATTAAAAATTAAGTTTTAATGAATTTCTAGCTATATTCCAAAGCCGCCTCCATTGAAATGGACGGGGTATACCTAAGAATTAGAGTTGTAATCCCAAAGGAGTGATGTTATCTCAAAACAATATCAGAACGTAGATCATAACCATCGTTCCAAATGGATATCAACAGAATCTGATGATACAGGATGTATGAGGGAAAGTAGTTTTCTCGCAGGGAGATCTTATACAATACCAATGCTGGTTTTTCACAAGGACAGGTGAGGTGAGACAGCTTGAAAAGATCTGAAAATTCAGTGCAACAAAATCTCCACAGCCTCATCACCAAAATCTCACGGGACGATCATGTCAGGTCTATTGCTAGAACTGTTTCACAAAAACTTGGCTTTGTGTTCTGTGCTAAGAGTTACTTCATATCCCAGCAGACTATTCACTTCATAGGTTTTCCTCTCGTGTTGTCAAAAGATAAAAACAAAGTACAACAGAAGTATTTCACTGAACTGACGAGAAAGATTTTCCTCTACAGATACCTATAGAGCTCGTCAAGATTTATCATCGAGTTCAACTACTCCACTTTGTGATATCATGGACTTCGACTGGTTATCGAAAAAAAGTCTAGGGCAGGTCAGGGTACTGCATAACTATGTTGCAACCCCAGCAACCCTCGCTCCCCGCCAGTCTCACTGAAATATGACATAACTGATAATGAAAGCTATCGAAAATATTGCTGAACTTTCAGACGAGCGTCCAGATTTATTCATTTTGTTATCTTCTTGTTTCTCGTCCGGAGCTACCAACCAATCACCCCATTCAATAAGTGTCGTGGGGACAGTCGTCGAATTCGAGTAGGGGTCCGAGAACTGCTGGAGAATTATGCAGGAATCAAGACGACGTTGTCGGTCCCACGGCCTTGATTGAACACGAAGATCAGCCGATTCGTCTGTTGTTTTCTGCGATACCTCAGTCTCCCTCTTGGCCGTTTGATTAAATTCTGATCTCGATAGATCGGCGCGTTTACCCTCCTGCACATTCCAGACAGCGTCTGCTCGAATCGAGTCAGGGCAAACGGGAATTTCAAATGAATGAGTTAATTCGTCGATGGACGATCATGTAATGAATTGGAGAATCAACAAAAATTGACAACCTGGGGAGTTTGGCTGAAATATCACTATGTCTGTCTTTGTCGAATGTGGTATGAAGGACATCCACGGTATATTTTTCTCATGATGAAGACCTAGGGGTTGGAATATGTTTCAACAAAACACAGATGTTCAATGAAGTGCTCTTAGGGCTTCAGCGATAGTTTTGGAACTGTACTCCAAACACGTGGGCATAACTTCAAGTCTGAGTGTTTGCGCTCTTGATTGATGATCCTGTGATTGTGATCTTTGCAAGGAACAGAAGGCCCAGTTTTGGTGAAGCAGTTTTCGCAATGGACCTCAGATGGTCGTCACAAGAGAGACCGCCATTGGTGATGATGCCCAGCATGGATATTGACGACTTCATAGTTATAGACGTGCCTGATATCATCATATCGAGCTTTGTGAGATTCGCCATTTCAATATAGTCGAGTTGAGTTATGGGTTTCGATTTCATTCAAAAAAACCAGTCGAAGGGTTTGGCAAAGGAGTTTTAAAAACTCCAGACGTCGTATTTGGCGGAATTCCCATGTAGGCCTTCGGGTATTAATTAATGTCCGCAGTCTGGAGAAGGAGAATAAGAGCACGCGGGATTAGTTCCCAATTGTTGTACCATTCGGAAAGCTCTCCCTTGTCTCTATAAATGAGACAACTTTTGCCGGTTTCCGCCTGACCTGCGACAAATGAACTTTTTTCCGCTCTCGATTCCATGGCACACTTAGTCCCACCTATACATCACGTCGGACAAAAGAAGCGAGTTCTTTCTAATTTGTTGCCGGGACAGTAAATATATAAAATGTTTCGTATTGCTACATTCGTCGTCTGTCCTACCTATTATTAATGGACACTGGAATTTGTAGTTTCTCATTGCATAAGCCTTGTAACAATACTGGAAACTGTCGGTTTCAATTGAAATTTATGATTCTCTTGTAAACGACTGTATCAGAAATTGGAGGAATCACTGAAGTAGGATGTTGTTTGAAATATAATGACAGTATAAATGGAAAGAGAAAATTGACAGTACATGAATACACATTAAATAACATGAAAGGAATCGAGATTACGCATATGGAGGATTAGTTGTATTGCAAAAATGCAGGTGACTTTCTATATAGTCAAAAAGAACATTAGAAATAGAAACAGAATATGATGTGACTATTCGCGGGATTGGTATTTCAATTTTCAGAAATAAAGATGCAAGTTTAGATGAATTATCAGCACCCACTTATGATTTCAATTATCTCATGATAACTGCTTTGGGAGACTGAGAAAACTGCGAATACAAATAATCAGACAATTTTGAATCAAACAAAGTCATAAATTAACTAGAATCGATGATTTCGAAAACAAATTGGGAGGTAAATGGAATATTTCAATGACAAATTGAAAAGTTGTGGAAAGTAAGTAGCACTTACTTTCATAAACGTTCCTGCAGTTGATAAAACGTCATTATTTCTCTAAACTGGGAGACCGACAAAAATATAATATTCTCGTAACATTCTCATGACAAATATCAGAGGAAGGAAGATGCAGGTAGCAAATTAATGTAATACTTTAGAAAAATTCGAAGTTAGGTATGTCTGTTTGTCCTCATAATACAAAAACTGTCAAATGCATCCGCAGGCTCTATGGTAGTTATATTGAACAAATTGCACTTGGAAATTTGATTATCGTGAGAAATAACTAGATATGGTAATTTCGGAAAATGATTTGTAATTCTCTTAACGTAATAAACGTCTAGATTTTTTTTTGGTTGGAACCCCTCTTCGATACAAAGTGTCTACCGACTCCTGTGTATTCTTGATGACGTTTCCTTCACGGATATTAACCCCGAATAATAACGGGATAGACGCGTGGCTTCGAAAGCATCACTTTCAGCGATGAATTCGATCGCGAAGCATGATTCAATTACGTTTCGTATAATACGGCAGTCGAATAGTCGGCCATGGAGGACAGTCGACGAGTGCATTTGTCATCCGGTGGTTCCGCCAGATCTGACAGGTCCGGCACAGGGTCGGATCGGGCCCAAATGCGATAGATAAATGTCACAGCTCACGGTCAGTTTATCGAGTTCCAAGTTCATCCGCTAGTTATGTAATATAATGTTATCACTTTCAATCAATCATTCACATAGATCAGTCAATCAATACAGTACAGTATAATAGGACAGTGAACGAATGTACCTGTGAGATATAATGTGACATGCAGGTGAAGTAAGATTTTGGTCTTTCTAATACTTTTCATCCACTAGTAATAATGATGATGATGCTGAACACTTTCATTGATAGATACATAGGAGTAGGAGGTTGAACCGGAAGTATATATATAACAAAACAATGTACATCAGATACATTTCGTTCCATTGCACTCACCTGCAGATTTTCATAAATATCGTTCTTTTCGTTTGAAAGATATTTATATGGTTCCATAATTTATCCAAGCCCTGTATGTATATAATGTTTTATCCGACCAGTAGGAAGTCTGTTCGAGATGATAGTGTTTTATAAGCTATAAAAATATTGATTTATTCTTGTATTTTGCTTGAATTCCGAGTTGCAGCTCGGTATTTAGTAAAACAGAAAATTGAATAGAAAAGGTCATATTTTGATCCCACCAATACGTCCTCGAAATATTTACATGTAATTTTGAATCACCCTGAATAGAAATAGCCAAGTCCAAAGAGAGGGAGAACATTTCTTCTGACAGCTGTAGAAAAAAAATCGCACGGTGTTTCTTCACTTGTAGGAGTGAAATTTCGAAAGTTTCTAGTCTGGTCCTGTGGCGTATACAGCGCCGCGACGCTTCTAGGACGCACGCGACTGTCAACGTCGAGGTGCACGGTCGTCAGATCAACAAATCACATTAAACTAAAATAATCACGTTATACTCTCCGCTGATTTACACTGCGCGATATTTAAGCCACCTCTGTCTGTGAATAAATCCCGCCAGATATTCATTGCGATCTCGTATCGACTGCACATTTGTTAATTCGATGATTTTGGCTTCATAATGTTGGGGATCGTCCCAGAGTTTCAATACATTAGACAGTTCATATAGTTTTTTTTTCATTTTCCGTCGAATCAGACACAAAAAACACTGAGATCAGTGGTTAGTCCATAGACTGAAAGTTTATTCACTATTGATTGAAGGCTCTCGGTAAATCTGTATGAATCTACCTACCTATTTTCCAGTGAACTAGCTAGAAATTGGGTTTCACCGAATGCATTGATGACAGTAAAACGTTCATTGAAAAAACCTTGCTGATTCTCCATCTTACTGAACTCACATGGAATAACGATCAGACTGTACTGTTCGATATCACACCCATCACCAATTTTATATACGGGGCATATTTCTGCATCCTGCCGAGATCTAGAAATGTTGATTATTTTGTATGTTTTAACATTTCCAATGTCTCCATGTTCTTAACTTCCCCTTATATTACCACCAGTGATTGCAATGAATCAGGTCCAGATGATAGTCCATCATTCTGAGTCCATCACTTTTAGCTGCCGCATCAAACACTAGTCTAATTTTATCGGGATTTTATGCGAAATGTGGACCTTGAGATTTCGCTTCTTCTCTAATGACTTCATCCTTTCTCAACATTTGACTGAATTTTATCACGATATTCCTTACCATAGATGGGGTGATTGTATCATATTTTCACACGAAATCATCTCTCTTCATTTGATTTACAACAAAAACAATCGGTCAGGATAACTAAATAAAATATCGTGCATCTCTTTGGCTTTTAATGTCTGTCGAAAGAGCCGCAGATCGTTCCTTCTGCATTTTCTTTTTCCGTACGCCAAATCCCTTTTAATTACTTGACTTCCACTCCACCGTCTTATATTTTCATTTACCGATCATTGTTGCCCGAAGAAGAAACAAAAAAGACATCTGGCAACAGTTCCCATCAATTTGCCGATTAGACCGTTTGTGTGCACAGTTTCTTATTTTCCCGTGAGCAATTAGTAGTCCCTTTCGAAAACGAAATAAAAAACCCTACCGTCATAGCCAGTGCAGTCACGAAGAAAAATCAAGGATGCATTACATGAAATTCTCGTTTCAGTCGTACTATTCGGCAGATATTATGTGATCATGACTAAGAAAGTCAATCAGAGAATCATTCAACTGGGAAGACTAGAAATATTCATGATTACTCACTTGGCTCACAAAAGTTTTAAGGAGCCTTGGTGTGATTTCCGACTACTAAGTACGTTTTCAGGAGTACGTGTCTCTACTGGTTGAAAGAGCTTACCTTTTTCTGAAATTATTGTACAATAATTATCTCATTCTCAATTTTGAACTGCAAAAAAAATTTGTGAGGCATTAGTTCTACCTATATCAAATTATGGCCTGATATTATGTGATCATGACTAAGAAAGTCAATCAGAGAATCATTCAACTGAGAAGACTAGAAATATTCATGATTATTCACTTGGTTCACAAAAATTTTAAGGAGCCTTGGTATGATTTCCGACTACAAAGTACGTTTTCAGGAGTACGTGTCTCTACTGGTTGAAAGAGCTTACCTTTTTCTGAAATTATTGTACAATAATCATCTTATTCTCAATTTCGAACTGCAAAAAAAAACTGTGAGGCATCAGTTCTGCCTATATTGAATTATGGCCTGATATAATATCCTTCTCTTGTCTTGACAAAGTCACTCAGAATAGATTGTTGTTTCGCCCCTGCCGTCTTCGTAGGTATGATCACAGTTTAATAAATAAATAGAATTCTCTATACTGTGGTTTGATAGAGTACCAGCCAGACTAGGTCGTTTTTCAGCTTTTAATGGGATTTTCTCTCCTCGTTTCTAAAAAATAGAGTAGAAGTTATTGAAAATTATTGCAATATATTTGTAGTAAGGACAGATTTAGGATCTGTCCCAAAATGTCACTGCGCTTGAAATTAAACCTTTAGATACCTAAAAGAGAAATTCTCTATTGGTCAGTGACACCTTGTTTTTGAAAAAATTTGGAAATACAAATATATTTAATAAGAATAAAACCTCTACTTATCTTGGTGGACGTTTCGGGAACGAACAATTGAAATAGTTTTCTCTTCGTAAACTTCTTTCAATGTTTCCGATTTTGACACTTTTCAGTGTTGAGAACGGAAGCAGATTCGTTCCCAAAACATCCACCAAGATAGGTAGAGGTTTTATTATTATTAAATATATTTGTATTTCCAATTTTTTTCAAAAACAAGGTGTCACTGACCAATAGAGAATTTCTCTTTTAGGTATCTAAAGGTTTAATTTCAAGCACAGTGACATTTTGGGACAGATCCTAAATCTGTCCTTACTACAAATATATTGCAATAATTTTTAATAACTTCTACTCTATTTTTCAGAAACGAGGAGAGAAAATCCCATTAAAAGCTGAAAAATGAATGTACCACCTCCTCGAAGAACTTACAGACAGTATTCAGACTAGGTCGATTGAGAATCTGTTCAAGCTTCATTTTGCTTCATATGTGTTTCGTATCACTTCCACCTCGCTCCCGTCCCACTTCACCGATCAACCACCACCTCTCAACTCACATTGAAACTCCTCCAGTCATCAAGGTTGGACTGAAAAAAAACTTGTCCGCCTATGGTTCATTGTTGACGAGTGACTTAGAGGTATCGAATGTAGAGCCTTTTTTATCGAGAAGCAATTATTTCGAAGAGAAAGGTGCAGTTTGGAGAGAGGTTTTTCAATCAAAGGGTCTTTAGCGTCTTTGCGTGACAATGAGAAGAGTCCTTGTGGAATACTGCTGAGGAAATGGGCCGCTTTCATTACTACCGCCTGCTACGGTTTAATGGAGTTCTCTTGTTGAAAAAACCTAGGTGAAACCTTTTATCTGGCAATTTATTATCCGGAATCTCGTTGAATTAACGCGTCTTGACTTTGCAAATTGTTTTGGAAAGTGAAGTCCCACACACTCACGCAGCGATCCTTCAACGGCTCCCGATGCTCGAGAGCTCTATTTCCAGGATTTGGGAAGGAATATTGGGGCGAATTCATTTCACCGAGATTGGGCGAATACTTATACAGGGTGGCTGTTGCTGATCATCGAATTATTCGAATAGAGACTGACAAATTCCTCCTTCACTCAAAATATCAGTAGAGCTATGAACAGTTTGAGGAAATGGATGAGGAAGAAATCAGTAGTGGTTCAACAGAAAGACGCATTGAAATGGATGTGGAAAAATGGGATGATTGTAAGCTGAATTTATTGGGAACAGAAAATTGTCGAATGAAGATTGTACAGCAATAACAATCAATCTAGACTCAACTTGCACCTTTGGATACAACCTAACCTAACACAACCTAACTTCAACCTTTGGGTGAAGTTGTTTGCTCCATGTTATACGAAGATAACCGGCATCATATCTCGCAGAGTATCTGTTCATCCAGAAGCAATTGAGAGTGAATTTCTCAGGTCTATGGTGATATCTTCGGTTGAGGGGAAGGGCTCAGAGCAGGGATATTCAACGCCCTCCGTAAATCGTCGTCGCAACAAAGGCAATTCAGATTCCCTGCTAATGGCACGTTACATTGTTACCTTTGTCGCTTCATCTAAAACCCGATGGATCCCACAGCTACACTCAGAAAACAACAATCCATATTTTCGGGGATGGTATGGTAGTGCAGGTGCTCATTAATATTCACGATATCGCTGACTTGGAATGAAGATGTTTTTTTTTTATGGAAAGTATCATTCGTCTGAGCTTTTCTAGATATAATATTGATTGGTTATCTCAGAAACTGTTGTGGCTTCAACTTGCACATTGATGTTCAGGATAAGTTCATCTACTTCAATAATACCAATAATGCCATCATTTGCAAATCGTGCATCTGTTGAGAAATGAGCTTAGGAATGGGATAGACCTGATTCACAAATCGCGGATCTGGAGAACTGTTCATTCGGTACTTTAGGTATGAATACATTTTACGTGTGTTTTTGTATGTTATATACCTATTACTTCCACTCTGTAATTGGAGTAGTTCTAGTAGTGGTGTGAAATTTATTGGAAAGAATGTATTGTTCCACGAAATCCTCTTGCGAATGAATGCAAAATAATGTACATTTCCAAATTTCGGTTAGCTTGCTGCTATATTATCCAGAGTGAGATAACCAGTGTAAGTTGACCAGAAAAAACCAACCAGGATATATATAGTTTGCCGAAATGATGCATTTTAGATAGGATATATACGGAAAGATAAATAGTGTTCGTCGACTCCATCAGTCTCGCAAACATTTTTCTCCGTGTACATCTTCGCTGTAGAATCGCTATTCCGCGTCTTATGTCAGCTGTTTCGGCTCATTATGATGGATCACGTGGGCATCAATTAAGATTATCCCAAACAATACCTCCATCGAGTGGAACTCTAAGAAGTAGAGCTGTATGAATGGGAGGATGTTTTTATGTGCTTCGGTGTTGGTGTACTGAGCCTTTCAAGTTTCTGTTGTCTGAGTTTTGGATGGTGGATGTTTTTTGGCCCTCGGTTATTTTATACGAGGTTATTTTCTATTATCGTCGGAAGTTCGTGGAAAATCAAGCAGAAACAGTTTCATCTGGTGATTGAGATGGATTCATCAAGAGTCCCATGGAAAATGTATGATTTGACTCAAACGAATTTGTATCATGCACTCTGGCTCATTGAATTATATATCTCGATCTAGTAGATAATATATGTCATATCTTTGGGTTGGGTTCTATAGATTGGAATGATCAATCGATGAATATCTGAGTATAGAAATACATTCCAGATTAAGTTGTGTATTTGTATGGCAGATCTCATGACCTTTGAATGAAGCTGCCGGGATATTTGTGTTGATCTTCGAGTAATACTCCACGATAATCGTCAACTGTTACCTCGTACCTAATATTTTTCCATTGTGAGTCTTTATGTACGTGAGGGGCAATTTTTCGTCGAAGCATGCGATACTTCTTCGTGCGAAATAAGCGGCTTTCCACCGCTACAGAAGCACTTTACTGTATTGAATTCGGGTGTGTGTATGCGTTGCGAGGGACTTTTTGCCCATCTAGTCTAGGAAATTTATACGGACGTCAACGGGTAAAAACGTCTTCTGTGTACTTCTCTGCACAGGAAATGCATTCTGGATGCAGCATGCGATATATATCTACGTCTCCTGCTAGATGTATGGTGCTCCTGAAGGTAACACATGGTCAGTATCGGGTTAGTTTCCGTGGAACGTCTGGAATATGTTTTTCATTGATATACCGGGTGTCCCAGTATATCGGCCGTTTCAACAGGTACAGATTAGGAGTTCTCATGATCTGATATAGTCCGGTTAGAGCGCAAACGATCCTAACTTTCATATTTAATATGACACCCAGGTAATTTTTCTCACATCTGCATTTTTGAAATCTCCTGGAAGTTACCTTTCCAACGTATCCCACTTTTGAGATGACAGAAAAAAGTCACTTCAAAATTTCGGATTCGAAGAATTGCAGTTGGCTACAAAATTAAGTGCATTTTTGTGTGATTTCAACAATAATACTTCATAATCACTCTCCAAAAGTGTCTAATTTGAATAAACGTGTTAATAATATCAGAAATTTCAATAATGGTGTATGTAATGATACTAACAGCAATGATATTGATGGAACTGAGGATTTTTGGGAATGTAAATTCAACCGACAAAAAAATACTGTCTGTATGTCGATCGAAGAGGTAATGTATTGACTCATGATTTGCCCCAACATGTCACTGCCCTTGAAATTCAACCTTCAGATACCTAAAAGAGAAATTTTGTTTTTGTCAGTGGTTCCGAATATCGAAATATCTACTTCTCTTAGATGTTTCGGGATCTATTTCGCTTTCATTTTCATCACAGTGTAAAGTGTTTTTCTTCGAAATCGTTCAGCTGCCTTGTGTTTTGACACTTACGAGTGACAATTTGTGACAAAGAAACAGTTTTCGGTTTCAGGTGTTAACTTATCAACCAAATCAGTTTCAAGAAGTGAATGCCATGTTTTATCTTTATCAACTGAACAACAAGCAATACTATTGTCTCCGTTCAGAAAAATGCAAGCAGGCTCTTTGATTTTCCGTTTTTGGTTGTTATCTTCTTTCCACACGATCTTAACATCACTGCAATCGGCCATATGTTGTCCATCTTCAGTTCAGATTATATCGACTTGTCGATACATCTCTTCTTCATATTGTTCTTATGCTCTTTCATCCTCACGGACAGATTTCGGCTAGTTTCAAATGTATAGTATCTACCACGAACACATAGTGTACTGAAAATAAATAATTATTCATATTAGTTTCAAGAACGAGAGGAGAAAATATAAAAAATCTGTGAAAAATCAACTGACAAATGTTCAGTCCTGAATATTTCCGTATCATTAGCTTCGTAAATAGAGAAAAGTCGTCATTCACAGGTTGAAATCTCACCGAGACTAATGCCAACACCTCTGAATCGGATTAATTCCGCGCCAACTTCAATTTGAGCGTACTGAAAGGCACTAAAATTGACTTAAACGAGCTCAACCAGTAACATCCTGCCTTTAACAGGTGAATGCATTCACGTTCTACCTACATTCAAATTATTCCTGCCGACAGGATGATAATAGACCTGGGGATATCTTCATGTGTGGGGAGCACGAATGTCCATTATTATATACTGCGAGATTGGATCTACAAGATTTCGTACAGGGTGGCTGACGAATTTCCATACATGAATCAGGATCGGTTGAATTATAGCCATTCGTGACAAAGACTTTGTTCCTTCGAAAATCACAAAATCAATGGGATACGTTATCGCTTTTCATCATCAACCATCATATATTTGGCAACATCGCCAGCGAAGGTGTAATCAGATAACAGGCAATTAGGTAAATGCAATCATTTATCAAATGCAGGACATGCTGACTCCTTATTAAAGTATAATTAAATTTCGACATAATTTTCGAAAGGGTCAGTCAGGAATGGACCCGTCGACAGGCCCTTGCGTAGGAAATAGATGGTCGGATCCGATCCGGAATTAAGGATTAAGGGCTCTCCTGAGAGCTTCATTAACTATATTGAAATTATATCAAGGAAATGTGTTGTTTTCGTCCAGAAACTCTCTGGAATCGATGGGATGACTTGGATTTCACGGAGTATCCTTCGTTTGCGCATTATTTCTTGGAACATCCTGTACTCATGACAGGTTTGTTCATATTGATTATAGGATTTTTGAAAATTAATTGACCCAAAAATTTGTTATTGCTTATCGAAATAGTAATAATTGAGTGTTTGTTAACAATAATGAAGGTCCATGATGTTTGATGATTCCATTTCCATAAAAAAACTATACAGAGCGCGTTTTTTTTATCTGTTGACAACACGAAAGGGAAACCTATAATGTTCGAGGAACAACGAAAAAAAATTGAGCATTCTATCTAGGGAAATTGAATAACTTTCATGACTTTTGACAGATTGGGCTCCAAACATTTTTGTATGAAGGTGACCGTTTTGCGAGTGTATGGAAATTTATATACATGCATCAACTAACCTCTATAAAATTTCTTATCTCTTAGTGAAATAATCTATTTAGGATGATTTGAATAGTGTATTGTATTGCTGAATTATATTTTTTTAAATACAGGCTGTCCCATAAACATACCTACAAACTCTAAGGGATGGTAGAGGACATCAAAATAAACATTTTTGCTCGATAAACATAAGTCCGGAAACTCTTCGTTTTCGAGATACAAGATGTTTAATTTTTTTTTCAAAAAATTAAAATGTTTTGGATATTCTTTCCAAGATATTCCAAGATATAAAGAATATCCGAAACATTTTGATTTTTTGAAAAAAAAAATTAAACACCCTGTATCTCGAAAACGAAGAGTTTCCGGACTTATGTTTATAGAGCAAAAATGTTTATTTTGATGTCCTCTACCATCCCTTAGAGTTTGTCGGTATGTTTATGGGACACCCTGTATAAAAACACCAACACAAAGGTGGTTTCAGTTGGAAATTCTATAGGTCGGTTGTCGGAATTGGCAAATTTGGGAAGCAAAACTTGAAAAAATGCTCAACGTAACACAAATCGAAAAAAAAAATCGAAGAAGATAATAGCCAACTCTGCACCTTGAACGCACAACAATTCGTTTGAATTCCAACTGGAACCGGGAATACCGAGCGATCCTGAGCGATAGGGAAGGGGAAACAGCCGAATTTCGGGTGCGGTGGCGCCATCTTGCGGGAGAATGCTTGCGGGAGGAGCCGCGGGGTGTCGCTCCCGTACAGAATCGAATGGGATACAGTCGGAAAGAGGAGGAATCCGCTCCGGATTCCTTGACGGTTTCAGGGAAAAATTGCGCGGACTCTATCAATGGGATTTTACCGGCGTTGCCAGTCTTACGACTCTGGTGCTAGATCCAGTTCCTTGTAGTAGAAATCGAGAGAGTCACTCAGAAAACGTTAATCAGTTCGGTGTGAAACTATCGAAATATTGACGTAAAAGGCAAAAATTTTGAATTCTAATCCACAGTTCGATTGAAATCTAGAAGAGAATTATTACACTACCTCATCCATTAACCTACAGACAGTATTTTCCAATGAAATTGTTACTGAACAAAGCTGAATTGATGCATAATGATGATGATGATGATGTTAGAAATGAAAAAAATCAAAATAAGTATAAATTTTTCTGAAAATAGTTGACCATGGAAATTTGAGAAAATGATGATAATAATACTGCCGTGCTAAGCAAAAGAACGTTTCTGACATTTCGTCTGCATTCTTCTTGGAAAAAATACCTAATTTCAGACACAGGAAGTGATGAAAATGAAGAGAAATTCAATGCCAAATCGGAATTACAGATGGTATTGATAACAAAACGATCCATCAGGTTGAAAACCTCCTCACCTGGACTGCAAAATAGCAGGATAATTAATAAAGTGATGTCTCTATATAAGATTGGTACTCTGATTCGTTCCTTTCGATATCTTCAAGCTCCGTCAACACATCTCATTTTTCAGGCAATGAAAATCATCATCAGAATGTCTTCATTGGCATGTATCTCGATCCATCCCGAACTTCCTGTCGAGTAAATAAGTCTGCAGTATGCTTGGCAGAATTGAATAAGACCTAATTTAAAGTCCTCAGGTATAGGGTTTTTATTGTTTCGAGTTTATTTACCCTAATCATGCTCCCTTTCAAAGTAGCTGAGCATTCGTAGAGCTCTAATTGCAATTAGGTCGGAGTCGGAAAGAGATTGAGTTGATATTCAGGCCATTATTCTTTGTGTCTGTCATCTCGGTTGATACATTCGTCTTCTACTGCGGAAGTTTTGATTGTGCTCCCACGTTCATTTTCTATGTCACTTGAAATTTGATCTGATTTGATTGATATTCACGATAGAACTGTTTTTATATCACACGAATACATTTGTCCAGAAGAGGTGAAACGTCGAAATTTAAAAAAAAAAAATTCATTGTGCATTGAACATTAAATTACATACATTACATACACTTACAGAGCCTGCCACTGAATTTTTCAGAATATCATCACCCATATCGGTTCGGGTTCACCATTAGGGATTCAATGAAACTGGGTTTCTCCAAATACTATGGGGATGTCGCCTATTGATTTTTCTACGTGCTGCATAAGTTGATATCGTTGAATTTCTCGTAAACATGAATTCTCTATTGTAATATCTTTTTCGTCTTCAACATCATAACAAGTACTCAGTCATTCTGAAAGTTAGTTTGCATTCTTTTAAACTGAACAATCCTCAAACACGTAAGATTTGTTATGTTATGATATTCGTGGGAAAAGAACTGTACTCAACAGAAGGGTGAGTGAAGTTAGGGAAGATTGAGTACACATATAGATTAATTACATTTTGTCTACAACAAAGGCGATTAGACTCCTGGATGGAGTTGGATATCACCACTCCCCTGTATATATCACCGTACACATCTTGAGATCCATCGAAATAACAGCCAGTTTACCAACTATTCATACCTACAAGAGATACTTTGAGACCTCACAGATTCAGGCTAACAATGGCAGCAGCCAATGTTTCGATTCTATGAACAAATATTTGGAATATTGTGGAGCGTTGTAATGCTCATGTCTAAGATCTTTCAATTTTTTCTTAAATTTTGGCGTCTACTCTACCCAACTACTATTTCTATCATTATCTTTGGTTCCTCATGTATCAGAATGTGATGAATTGATCGACTTGCTATACAAATGTAATTTTATTATATTCGATATAGTCAATAATCAATGATAGTAATAGTCGATGATGGGTAATCGTGGTGGTAACAAATTGCCAACCAAGCACTTTTTATCATTTCTTTTCTACACTTCACAGTTTGAACAAATATTTCTATTCAATGTGCATGATTGGAATGCTGCCTATTACAATTGCTTCAATGGATTTAATAACGAAATCGTCTTTGCCTAAATCAATAATCCTCATAACTTCCGCTCGACGAATCCTTGTGTACATCCCGACATAATAAACCGTTCTGAATATTACTAATAAAAAGGGGTTCTGAGCATCAGGTTCAGCAAAATTCACCTCTTCCATACCTTCCAGCACGACTTGTTTACTTCCTGTAACATACAGCTCAAATAAAATGTTGTACAACGTTCCGTATAAATTGAGTGCTAAAAGTTCAACAAAGGGAGAGAGAACGGAGCTCGTGTAGTGGGCAAATATTGAATGTTTGATACTAATATTTGGAGCATAAAATAGCTATTGCTCATGACTTATTATGCTTGGATATCTGATAATACAGTCCGAGACTCCACTGATGCCTGCCATACATTTGTCAGGTAGAAGTTCTTTCCGCAGCGGCCTCCTGATCCTATTTCCGAATGATATCAAAGTTATCTGGGGAAACGTAAGAATCAACAACCGATATACTGTTCCAAAGAAATTCATTTTTTCCTCGAAACAAAGGGCAGTTAAACTTTCCGATCGCTTTTTTCAGACACACCTATAAATTTCGTTCTACATCCACCCGACATCCACATTTTTTCAGCATCCGTCGCGGCGCAAAAAAGAACTTTTATTGTTATAGGTAGGAATTGAATACATTAACGAAATTGGCTTCCTCCCCTCGCTCCGTTCACCTGCACGAGTCGTGCCCCACATGGTTTCAATCTAGCAAAACGCTCGGCTGTGTATAAGCGAAATCTAGAACCTGGCCATAAAGAATTTCCAGCCGAATGCGAATGTTTGTAATGTGCCTGTCCCGCACCTGTTATCGCGCCCTTCCTCACCAAAATTAGCTTCACGAGATGCCTCTCCAGGAATTTATCTCTCATGAAAAATTCGGAGAAACAAAAAATTTCATTCGCTCAATAGATGACAGAACTGAAAGTGAGGTGAGTGTTGGGAATCAAGTCATTTGTATCCATCAAGTCATTGATGGATACAAATAATGGCCCTCTCTCACTGAGACTGGTCACATAAGATTTCAAGCCTTGAGAACTCCTTCCAGCTTCTGAGTATTTCATCGAACTTGAAGAATATCACGTTCCTTCGACTGTTTTCGTCGAACCCTGGTTCCATACCATCCACCACAAACACCTACGTAACGCAAATAAAGTAGTTTGGACGATCTACATCTTAATTGGTTGTCGTGTTGACTGCAGAGGCAGTTTGAAGTTTCGACTTGAACACGGCAAACTTCCGAGTATACATTTCAGAGTGCTTTTATTGGAAACCTGTTCCCGTTTTCTCAGAGGGAAATCATTTGAGGCATAGATTCAACTACTGATATGTTGAAGATGAATCACATAACAATTGAGGGAGCCTATGCAATATATTACACATTATACTCCCAAATAAGTCTCTGATATTCCGGATATGAATGGCGTAGTAGATGAAAATGGCGCATTTGAATATTCATTTACTTTTCCATTTTCAACACACTCAGTAGTCGTCGTATTGAGATATTATTATGTTGGATCTGAACCTGACAAACGTTTGAACCGCATACGTCGTCTGTCAAATGTCATTTGTCATACGTCAAATGCCATTTATCATACGTCAAATATCATTTGTCATACGTCAAATGTCATTTGTCATACGTTATGGCGATCACATTGAGTGAAGTCGCACGACACATTTATTGCACATATTACTGAATTGAAACATTCATTTCCAATCTTTAGAAATATAAGACAGAGACTGTATTACTTTGTGCTGCGCTCCTGTATTTCGGCGAAGTTAATCTTGCAGAAGGTAACGTCGAACTTCCCGCAAAATTAATTGGAAGTGGATTATTCCAATTAGTGCTCGGCAGCTTCTCTCAGCCGCCCTTATAAATATTCCAACTTTGTTTAAATTTCGAAGATGCATACTAAACTTCCTGGCTAGCTGCAGATCACGGCTTGCGGGGTAACAGTTGAAGGATGCTGCGAAAAATACTTTTTCGACCTTATAGAAGTTGTTGTCGTTGCAGATGTAGCAAATAAAAATGATCTACCATTCTCTCATTATTTCTCACTCATGTTGTGGAAAGATGATGAAAGCATCAACATGAAACAGAAATAACTACCGATAGCTCTTCGTATCGCACCTTTATTCTCGTACACGATGTTCATAAGGAAAGCATCTGCTGGAAACATTTGCGGCAACATTCCAAACACTTGAAGGATTGTAAGTGAAAATAATCGCGAGACATTTCGTCGTGCAACAAAATAACCGCATCTAACACCTATAGTCAATTACCAGAGCACACCTTCGCTGGTAGCTTGCCACGAAATCACTCACGCATAATTGCATATAATTTCAGGATTCGGAATAATTCCTCACAATTTGCCGAGAAAATAGATTTGTCAGTGTTGCAGTCAGGCATGTACCTAAAATGTAGGATGTAAGTGATTAATAATGCGTTCTCTTGGTCGTTTTATATTCGAGCTGTACGTCCAGAAATACAAGGAATAAATAGATGGAACGTGTTCACATAACCGACTGCTGATGAAACATATGCGAATACCTGCAGAATTGCTGGAAAACATGTGGAGGCCGACCGGTCAGTGTTATTTCCCAGTGATAAAATCAGTAGTCGGAGAATGCCTTGAAGTAGCTCCATTCATAATCTACAAAAACCCACTTCAATGTAGTACTGTCTAGCAACATTTGATAATAGACGAGCAAGAATGACTCATGACTCATATACTTTGATGCGACAAAAACTTATGATGATGTTCCTATGGATACGTCTAAATCCATCCTCGGTATCACCAACATCGCTCTGTCATGGGACTATCATGTGAATCTTGGCTTCCTGTTCTGTGTGAAGAAGTACTCACCAGCACCTGCTCACGATCTACAAATTGGACCGTTCACATGTTTGGGGTTCAGCTCCCAAATATACACTGAAGCTCTCAGATTCTGTTTAAAAGATCGTGTGCAATTCTGTATCACACATTGCTTGCCAAAGAATAGTGGTGTCATCAGCAAATGAGGTGATTTCACCTTTTATGCCTAGACTATTACCATATACGTGGAATGAGAACAGCACTGGTCCAAGAACTGAGCCTTGCGGTACACCGAGTTCAATGGTGTCCAATAATTTTTCAGAACGAGAGACATGTGAGTATGACAAAGTTTCGAAAAGTTCATGGCGATCACCCTGTCGCAACAATTTAGCCCATCATCTCCGAGTGAGAACCCTCGCGCTAGATCCCGCGACACAGTAGCAAAAATGAAGGTGAATTAATGAAGTGAGCGGAGCAAGAAAGCATCAGATAAATTAGAAATTCAAATTCCAAATTAACCCGTAATGTAAACAATTGTATAAATCTGGAAAACAAAGCTCTGTGGAATCTCAGTCGGAAGGCAAGGTATCTGTGCGTGAATTATTCCGAGATTATACATCTGCGCGACAGCATTCAGAGCTCCATCTACCTTGCCTCGCAGAGATAACCGTAATAATTAAATCCCCCTCAACGTGGAATGGGAGATGGTTAATAGACTTGCCACTAGAAATATGGAACCACTCTCTTGAAGATGATCTTTGGATTAGTATGAGATTACCAGCCGACTCATTACAACAGGGTTATGTTTCGCTCGAGACGATACGCGACTGGCGAAGATTCGCTTCAACAGGCCATCAAAATTCTTTACTTTCGAGCAGATTCGGGGAATGGTTGTCTTTGCAGACTTTTGGATACAGCAAGAGGAACTCGAGCAAGATCACACTGGTTTGACAATAGGTGAAAGTAGGTACATGAATCGAGAAAGGACAAACTAGATACCACTTTCATTCGAATAGAAAGGGACTCGAATTTTCAATGAAATAAGTCGACGAGACCATGTATGGTACAAAAATTGGTGATGTGAACAAATATATATTTAACACATGGATTGTCCAAGAGGACTATAAATTTGAAATCGAAATTTTTGACAAAATTATTTCAATTATCTGAATCTAACACTTGTGGGACTGAAATGATGTCTTACCGCAAGTGGAATTCGATAGTAGACATAGATTGAACTTGGGAACGCAATGAAAATTACACTCGATATAGTGGACAAATCACTGAATTATAACAATATCATTGAGTGGTGTTTCATTTTTTTTTTCATGAAAATAATGCTGAAAAACCATGCTGCACAGCAACAAAAGTGAACTAGGTGAAGAATGAAGTAGAACCGGAAAGTTTATGTTTAATGAGAACCAAACCTCTGGCCCCAATTTGAACCTGAAGGATGCCGTGATCAGGTTATCAAAAGTAGAGAAAGTGAAGTGAGATAAGTAAGGAGTAAACATTGTCTGGAACGTTACAGCCTAGGTTGACAATCTGAAGATCAGAACGATAAGATGAAGACGAAGTTGAAAGTTAGATATCTTAAGACAAGTGCCAGATACTTTCCCACAAACCAAGAAAGAAGCCAGGTGAGTCAGTTCTGTGGCTGAATAGAAATACGGATCTAGAACTGTCACCATACAAGTTTGTGAAATCCTGTCCGAGTCCAAGTTTCAGAGTGATGTTAGCTGTAACTAGGTATCTTTTGAGGACCCATTACATTCCTAAAATCGCTTAGGATAATTTTTTCACTGGAATGTTGCCACATCGTTCTCTGATTTCATTTATAGTGGTCACTTCATCAATAGTTTCACCTTGTGACTAATAATATCTTCGGACCGATATTCATCACTTCCTATTCAGATTCGTATGTGCGCATGACAATATAGTCTAATGAATTCGAAAAAAGGAACTGTGTACTATCGATGCTCGCCATTCTGATTGAGGCTCCATCACAGGCATATGAAAGTTTCATAAAGCGAGCAGCAGCTGCATATACACCTATCCCAAAGTACTATTCCTGTCATAAATGCTCTTTGTTTCTAAAATACTCTTACCTATAAACATCCTTCACCTGGCCAACTCCGTTTATTTTCGGAAGACCCCGCTGCTGTATCCGACGAACAATCAAAGAATCGTATTTCATTGAGGTGAGCAACATTGACGTAGCTACGATTTTTCCATATGGGCGGTTGGTAGGGTCCTCATGGAAAATATCGATCCACCTCGCAAGCCGAAGTGTTCATTATATTCCTAGAACTTACGATATTCAGAATGGACAAACATTCCGTTATTTGACCAAGTTTCAGATTTGTTTTGATTCATACAAATATGTCCAATACTTGTTGGCTCATGATGTGTTGCATGATCATGTGAATTTCAGTATACAAAAACGACCAGTTCGTATAACTTTCTTGAAGGACGTTTTTGAGAAACCTTGGCTCGTTATTCCTCAATTATCGATAAGGACGATTGGAGCAAGAATTCTTCATGAGAATTTATCATGAACATAGTTCGATTGTGATTAGTATCAATGGTATCAGTGGAAATATTTATGGGTGGATACAATTTCCTTTCTATTCCTATTTTGACACAAGCTAAAAATGTTGTGGAGTGCCTATATAACTAGATCAGGTCCTAGTAGATACCCATCTTTTTCCCATACTGGTTACGGCAATGACGAGCATTCTGCTAAAAATAGGGCGCCACAAAAATACTTCCTTTGTGGTGATGAATTTCCGTGAGACGACTGGAATCTCTGGAACATCCCGATGTACGCCCAGGTAGGCTACGTTGCCAGCTTTTTTATTGGGTAGGTGTCAACGAAATTAATTGTTCCAAGGATCGTCTGGACGTGTCGGTAACGGAAGATAAATTATCCAGCAGTTCCAGAAAGCGTTGATGATATCTTACTCTCACTCTGAGATCATTCACAGACGGAATTCGCTCGTACGGAATTCGGTTCAGACGATAAAGGGAAATTGATTTGTTTCACGAAAGTACAGAACTGTAGGTCAACGAAATGCAGATCATCCGGGACCTTGAATGTCTTGTAGTGAAATGAGTCGAGTGAATCATCCACAGAGTTAGGAAATGGCCAAAAGTGAACAGAGCTCGCGATAAATTCCATGATGAGACAGTTGCACTCTAGAGCATATAGGGATTACGCCGCAAATGAAATGAAGGAAAGAAAACAACAAAGGCGATGTGCAAATTCAATTTGCTCGGAAGAAGGTAGCGGGACAAAAATCCTGGATGAATCAACGAAACCATCAGCTCTCCGCTCACTTCGACTTCGAAGCCTTGCCTGCGTCTTTGATTTACCTTTTTGATTACCGGATTCTGTTCGAAACGACCAGGGGCAAAGCAGCAGGAAAGAGAGTAGATACTCTCGGAGCGTTCGTGAGCTACATTTATGACAACATTAAATTAATGCAAATCTCGAGATACACCTTGTTTGTTCCTCTCGAGAAAGAAGTTATAGAATTCAGTGAACGACGGTGTTTACCTAACAAATTAAACGACTCGACGAAGTGCAGTGGTGTATCAAGCAAGTTTTCTTTTCCGATTTCGGTAGTTTTACTTCTGAATTTCAATATCCCACTTCTGATGCTCCATTGGATCGAAAGAAAACACTGACAGCTTGTACCAAAGCTGAAAGCTGAAAATCAGGACTGATCTATAGCATCGAGCCACGAAAGAGTTTTTGTTGCATTGAACTCACTAGATTTTCTGATCTTCATTACATTATTGAGGGAAAGCATCGACCAAATTATATAACTCAGTATCCCACTTCTGAATTTATATTTTTAGCACCGATTGATTTCATCTCACTCCTGATTGGTTGGAATTTTGCCTGTGAGAAATATTTTGTCAGCCGTTCACCTCCCCAGAAAGTTAAACACCGTTCCTGGAAAATATGCAAAGTGTGAAGTACTTAAGGGTTAATATAACAAGGCGGCACTTTTAATCGGATTTCCATGTCTTTCTAATTAAAACACATCAACGTTTAGAGCGGCAAGGAGCCGCTGAATCTTTCTAATTGCTAATTATAACTCTTGTGTATTTTATAAATTGAGATTCTAATCGTCAATGATCATAATGAATTAATCGGGATCCTTGGTCGACGAAATAAACCTACTTTTAATTACTTCCTCGCCCGTTCGCTCCCAACGAATTGTCTCTGCTTCGGAAGGTGTTCTTATCGGCGAAATCGTAATTTTCTTCTGGGAAAACTTTCGCGAAGTTACTCGCCAGATAAGTCATAATTCTTTGACAGTGGACAATCCGAACGGAAAATATATATATAGGACGTAATTCAATTCGTAATTAGATTTCTGGAGTTCATTTTTATTGTCGCTCCGCTTTACAGACTGGTAATGAGTTTGGAAGTTTCCTTCAAGGCAGCCGAGTGACCAACAAATAGTGAATTCATGTTTGTCCAGGCGGAATTCAGGATAAGCAGGGAGGGATTGATAGATCGTAATATTCCATTGTGTTTTGCACGAGGTTTTTGATTTTTCTCATTATCAGGTATTCGGGGTCCTCGAACTCACAAGGTGAACATTTTTTGATTTTCGAAATGATCCTTACATGATTCTCCATTGCTCGAGCTGAAAATCGTTGTGATAACCCTATTTTGTGATAAAAATGAGGATAGTAACACCTCAAAATTCATTACCATATTGTGGAAGTCTGCGGAAGTAAGAGTAGTAAATGTTTCGGCTACTTGTACTTGGCTGTTCTTATAGCAAATACAGTTCTACCTATTTTCACATTCAGTTCTCGTAGGTGCTCAGATTACTATCTATAGTAAGACCTAGGAATTTCGACAAGTCGTAAGTATTTTTTTTTATATATTTTATCATATATTTTTCATGTGTGCTGCTCATCTTATACTGAATCGATTCTTTGAATATTTTTTATGTATCAAGTAAGATACCTGTACCTTGAAACAAGTGTTTGCTCACTTATCGAGTGTGTATCACTCATGCATTATTACGTAATGTTATTGTATTTTATTGTATTGGAAGAATCTGGTATAGTTGAATAAGGTATTTTCATATTTTTATTTCGAAACAAGTGTTTGCTCACTTATCGAGTATGTATCATTTATGCATTTCTTTTTATGACTGTATATATCTTTCTCTCATCAATAAATGATATTATTATTATTATTATTTATGCTTTCTTCTTCATTCTACATTCATCAGAGTGTTTTTTCATGAGTTGTTCCACTTGCATTTGCCTAAGTCCGAGGTTTTCTTCAAACCATTTTTAGGTGATACCAAGAACACCATGGTACTGAAGCTTATCTATGAGAAGCTCGTGGTCGACACAATCGAATGCTTTTGAAGTCACAGAAAATGAAAGAGAAATTTTCAGAAAGCATCCAGTGTGTTGGTGATTACAATATCTTGAATACTATTCGAATTGAAGAGATTAGAGAGTTGAATGATTGTGTTCCAGAAGAATGTACAAGTTACTGGCAGAGTTGAAGATCCTACAGAATTTTGAATAGAAAATATTTTTTAGGTCAACCTAACCTAACCTAACTTGACCTAACCTAACCAAGTTTCAATGAGTACAACCTGGGGCTCCTTCTCGAATGTTTTCACTCACCTGATAAGTCACAGAAAATGCCGATTCCAGAGTGCGAAGAGAAAGAAATTATCAAAAAGCATCCACAGTGTTGGTGATTACAATAACTGTAATCATATTCGAAATTTCAGATTTCACAATGTTATAAGTTTTGACGAGGGTTAAATCATTGTGTTTCTGGCAGAGTTGAAGATCCTACAACATTTCGAATGGAAAATATTCTTCAAAGTTGACCCAACCTAACCAAGTTCCGATGAGTATAGCCTGGGGCAAAATGCGGATGGATGTTATTGAGAATGTACAAGGTCCTTGCAGAGTTGAAGATCCTACAGAATTTGGAAGAGCAAATATTTTTCAAAGGTAACCTAACCCACTACAAATATTGTTGAAATCGTTTTGCAATATTCCCAAACACCGTTTTTTGCATCATGGTTCGGGTATTTATTCAGAAGAAGGTAATCACAAACGGAACAATGGATGGAAATTGGTGTAGTGTGTTGGAGAGAACGCTAGACAATTTTCCCACAGACGATTTTTTATACAATACAACGGTTTCGTGTTATTCGCTAGGCCACAGAGTTGCTGCATTTGATGTGCAGATTTTCCATCTCCTAATTGAAATCATTTCGTAACTGAACGATGGAACACACCTATTCCGAATGGAATTTCGGTTGAGTCTCTCATTTGGCGGAGATAATGCATTATCGAAATAATGTATTCATATTCGTGAAAACGGCTGGTGATGATGCCGGCGTGGCCGTGTCCATTCGTTACACGTTCAATATAGTCGTTCGTATGCAGGATAAATTGGTTTCGTCTGCACAAAGGATACACAAAGCGTAAACCGTTTGATTGGCGTATTTACGGCTGATGGACATCGACGGCCTACGACGGTGCTGTTGGTGCGGCGGATGTTTCGAATTCTACCGAAACTCCGGAAAATCGCGCGAGCATCGAATGTTGCAGCTGCATGCGAACTTTCATAGTTAGAAAAGTGTGGATAATTCGAGTGGGACATGGAAAGTGATAACGGATTGGAATCTAATGAATATTTCATTTTTCAGCTTCTCGTGGGATTTTTATCTCCTCGTCTCTGAGAAATAAAGTAGAAGTTATTGAAAATTATTTCAATATATTTGTCGCAAGGACAGATTCTGTTATCTGCCCCGAAATGTCATTGCGCTTGAAATTAAACCTCTAGATACCTAAAAGAGGAATTCTCTATTTGTCAGTGACACCATGTTTTTGAGAAATTCGGAAATACAAATATATTTATTGAGAATAAAACCTCTACTTATCTTGGTGTACGTTTCGGGAACGAATCTGCTCCCGTTCTCAACACAATCAAAACACTTTTCTTCGTAAAATTTTCCAACGTGCAGTTGGTTTTTGACACTGAAAAGTGCCAATTTGGCAGACGGAGGAATTCTGGTTACAAGGTGTTTCCATTAATTGATATCGAATCTTCCATTTTCATATTCAATTTTCAGAAGTGGATGCCAAGTTCTATCTATATCAACTGAACAAGAAGCAAGAAGTCTTCGTTCAGGAGAATGCAAGCAGACTCTTTGATTTTCCGTTTTTGGTTGTTGTCTTCTTCTCCTATGATCTTGATGTTACTCCAATCGGCCATATGTTGTCCATCTTCAGTAAGGATATGTTCAGCTCATTTTGATTTGTCAGTTTATCTTTTCTTTATATTGTTCTTATGCTCTTTCATCCTCACTGATATAGAGGCCTGCTAGTTTCACCGCTATAATATTTTCCACAAACACATGGTATACTGTTAATACAATTTTTCAATGATTGTTCTTCATTTTTCGGTTTTGTATGAGTCAAAATCGATCTCACTGTATTAATAAAAACAACTCGTAACCAGAATTCCTCCGTCTGCCAAATTGTTACTTTTCAGTGTCAACAAACCAACTGCACGTTGAAAAATTTCACGGAGAAAAGTGTTTTAATTGAGTTGAGAACGGGAGCAGATTAGTTCCCGAAACGTCCACCAGGATAAGTAAGGGTTTTATTCTCATTAAATATATTTGTATTTCCAAATTTTTCAAAAACAATGTGTCACTGACAAATAGAGAATTTCTCTTCTAGGTTTCTTAGGTTGAATTTCAAGCGCAGTGATATTCTGGGGCAGATCACAAAATCTGTCCTCACTACAAATATATTGAAATATTTTTTGATAACTTCTACTTCATTTTTCAGAAACGAGGAGAGACAATCCCACGAAAAGCTGAAAAATGAATGATGACAAAGTTTACAAGTGCAAAATTTTCATTTTTACATGACCTCACTATGACTTACACATATCCTATGGTAAATTCTTCAAATTTTGTGCATGAATATGGCAGCATACCAAAACTAGTCACACCATGAAATGACTTCGATTTTGTTATTTCCTTTCGCAAGTTCACCTGATGCAAATGACTTTGGAATTCTGACAATTGGAGTTTTGTCTGATCCAGTAGTAAACTGGGTGGGATGGAACTTAGTCACATATGGTGCGATACGCCCCTGTTCAATTTCCGAACAACGCCATGGCTCTGGAAACAATTTAACTCTTGTATGCACCTCTATTTCCAGACGACAGCACATCAATCTTCTCCCATGTGTTCAGGTCGAAAATACGAACCGAATATACGTGTCCCAGGTGTTTGATCAATCTGTCGCTGAAACGGCTCTTATTGCTTCCCCGCATCTCCATGTGCCACTTTTACCCTACATTTTCACAACGTTGTTCTGGTGTAGCTATCGCCGCTCATTGCCCAGCACTTGGTTTCGATTCTTCGATAATACATGCTCGATTACATGAAAGATTTATTGGCGCGGCTAAAAAACTCTAATAGATATTTACGTTACTAGTCCGGTAAGTACACTTTTACAGTACGAGTGAGAATTTCGAAACGAGTACTGTAAAAGTTTACCGGACGTGTGACGTATAACATTTTATTTCATACTGCTAAAAAACAAAAATGAACAGTGAAAAATAAAATATTAATCTTTGTTGAAGTGCTACAACAAAAAAATGGGAATGTATCAGCAAGTAGCAACTCCCTAATAAATAATTCATCCAATGGAGCTCTTGGTATCCATATTCATGGAAACGAAAATTCAACGGTTAATATTAATATTAGCAATAAGTAATGTCTGTGTATTGTTTTGCTGTTGAATTTTTAATAAATGTATTCATGCTTTTGACGCATAACTGAGTTTTCAATATTTACAATCCGGTAAAATTTCATCACGGGATAGTAGCACGTAATGAAATATTACGTGCGCCTATCCTGTAAAAGTCTATTTTCCGGATTGAAATCAGGTACGTAAAGGTATGTTCTATGATGCAGTATGAAATAAAGATACTTTTCATTTCCGTGATTCGAGATTGTTGGCCAAATGACAATTGACATTTGACATTCAAGAGAGATAAACCAATTAACCATGCCCACACTTGTCTCAGCTTTTCACAAATTGGTCGATGAACTTTGTTTCATCAAAAAGTTCCAAAACATGGGCAACTCGAATGTAAAATATAACATGTCTCGATACAAAACAGTGTTTCATCCTTAGCGCCATTACAAAAATGTCGAACAGAAAACTTTTTTTCATAAGAACTTTTTGAAACTTGTACATTTGAAATGCAACTCATGCTTGTTACAGAACACCCAGACTTCATCCAAAAAGAAATTTGGTTTCAATGAAATTCCAACGAAAAATTTCATACTGTTCACGGTACATCAAAGACCACGGGATATTGATGGAATAATTGAATATCATCACAAAATTTCGAGAGTAAACATATGTATTTGGGAAGTAATGAAATATGATCTTTATTTTCTTCTATCTGTTGACAACACGAAAGGGAAACCTATAATGTTCGAGGAACATCGTGTTAGCCAGCGGTGGAATTTCAGGAGAGAAGGAAGTTTGGAGGTTGAAAGCATCAGGAACAACTTCACTAGGCAAAGAATTCCACAACTTTGAGACTCAAAGGAGAATATAGGTAGGTATTTGTGAAATAAAATCGAATGAGTTTGAGGAAATTATTGCATGATCGTACAGTCATTAGAACTAGAATGAGTACAGTATTTCGAACAAACTAATCAAATTGAAAATGTCGCTAATGAGCATTCTAAACTTGAGGTATATTCAGGTCGTTATTATAAATCGATCTCATTTGTTTCTAGGCCAATGAATTTCGTTTATACACCTGTTCTGAAATGATCTACGCCTACTTGATAAGTCAGGGCAATTTAATACATCAGCTAATTGCCTCAAATTATTTCGAGCGCCATTTGACTGAAACACGGCACTATTTTTATAAAGTCGAACAGACGTTAAATTCTGACAGATCGGTTTGATAAAGTAACACTTTTTTTAATTGGACACCTATAAATTCCAGCTTTGTGAGTTAGTGCGGGCTTTGTATCGTTAATTATTATTAATGGTTTGGATCTGGGTTTCGACTAGGTATCTCAACGAACTAATTTTCTAGATTACAGCGAAAACAGTTTGCATGATAGTAAATCTAGCAGACTGTGGGATGATGAGTTGAAAAATATATGAGTTTATTTCATTGAAATGCACATGGATTTGTGTTGGAATAATTTCCTTCAATTTCATTTCATAAATCTTTGAAATCTTTCTTCGAAAATTTCCGACCTATATATCTCCTAAAACGATCGATTTCCAGTTTGTGAATAATTCTCGAGACTTTGGTAATGAATAGGAAGCTGAATTGCAACATAGATAACAATGTACAGTTATAACGATATCGTTTTGAATTGCTTTGATAAGACTAAATAATTTTTGATCTCAACGGCGCCGTGGCTTAGTTGGTTAAAGCGCCTGTCTAGTAAACAGGAGATCACGAGTTCGAATCTCGTCGGGGCCTCAACAACTTCTTTTTTGTTTTTTTGTCATCAAAATGTCAATATTCAAATCAAAGTAGAATGAATCACTACTCACAGTTCTAACTGTTCCTACTGGAACTCTCTTCTCACCTGAAACAAAAATAATATATTCATCACATCTTATATCGAATCTTTCCACGTAATCAATTCACAATCAATGCACCTAACGAAGACTTTCCAATAATTCTTCAATATCATGAGATCCTGATCGAAAATGACGATCTTCCATTTTCATTTTTTTCAACAAACACGTTGATTGATCGAAATATCATCATTGAGTCCGTTATCATGGATCAATTAAATAAAATAGCTGATTCTACTTCCTGTTCTCCTGATGAGGTGATCAACACTTGACAATAATCATTTCGGAATGATCAAAACGAAAACAAATCAATCATCCTGTGCTATGCCTACGATTAGTTTTCTTCACTTTTCACTTTTATTATCAGCCATTCTGAAGATATAATCGAATACAAAGAGAGTCAAGTTTTATATATATATATATATATATATATATATATATATATATATATATAATGAACACATCATGGTTGCTGAATTGCCCAACGGTCAGTCCTTCAGAGTACCTGCTTTGGTACCTGCTGCGAGTACCTCCTATACACGTATAGTCTCCTGGTACTCAGTGGACTGGAATATTGATTTTTTTAAATCAGTAATGGGTACCATCATCGTGCGAATTGAAACCATTGATTCTATTCTTTTCTCGGTTCCATCGATCAAAAAGTAAATTGGATACCACGGTATGCTAGTACCCAAAGTAGGTAACTGTTACAACTTATGGATTCCTCATAGGACATTTCATAAAACAGCTCACCCTTTAACTGATATATAAGTAAATCAATTATAAATCACATCTCGAATCAGATTCAGAATTGTAGAGCATATTGGAAAAATGATTGTAACGGTACCTACTCCTTTTTTGTCATGAACTCCTTTTTGCCGAAATGTTCGATGATTGTGAGATGTTGTGAAGCGAGTCGCAACCTTCTGAAGCTTATAGTTTCCTGGTGCATATTGTTACTTTATTCTTCGTTATCTTCAATGAAGCAGAATAAACAACGATCCTCTGAAGATACAGAATGGTATTTGACGAAGGTTTTTCCTAGCGGTGCTGTTACAAGCATAATAAGCTGGCATAATAACATTGTTATTTAGTGCTCTTTTGTTGCTGATTTGTTTATGAATGTTGCAGCAGTAACAGAAAACGAGGAGGTGATATCAGCGTGACAATAATGTTAGCGAAATAAGTTTGCTATTTTATAGATGAATCAAAGTATGCATAAACCAAAATTTAGTACAATTTTGTTGCTAATCTAGTCCCTTTTCCTAATTTTTCGCGCATATTTTCATCACATACAGCTCAACGATGATGCTTATTTCGTTATTCGATCTATAACATGAGATATCTAGTATCACTCAAACTAGTCTCATAAACATATAGAAGGAATTCAGTTCAACTCGACGATGTAGCCAGTCGTTAGATGATGAATTATTTGAAGCAAAAAATAGCAAAATTCAATGCTATTTTATTACGATTCCAGATTTTTTTTCGCTCATGTTTATACAGAAAAATTGTTAGCTATCATTACTACAGATAAAAATTTGAAGAACACTGATATTTGTCGGATAATTTGAAATACGAAGATACTCAAATGTGCTATTTTGTTCAAAAATATTTCAGTAACTTCAGCTTGACGATATTCCAGAAATACAGTAAATAGAAAAAATACTCCATGATGAAAGAGACACAATTAGAAATGAAAATAATTATAAATATGTGCAGAGGAACATATCGAATACGCTCATTCGAATACAAAACCATGCACCTACCCAGGAAGAAGTAGTCATATATCTTCATTTAAAAGATAAGCATCATAAAATTCTCTCCAAGTAATTTTCCACGCGAACGAAACAAAGCATTAGATAAATCTATCCAGCAAACAATCGCGACGATTCAAACTACACACCTGTATGCATCAATTTGTCATATTCAATGGTCCAGACAGTCTTTCCGTATTCTTCTACATCCTTTGATATCATAGACTGAGCTGTCCCATTGGGATCCATGAATGAACAATCGCAAACTATTGTTATTCGAGTATATTGTCCAAGAAACAGAACAAAACGCTTTGCTTGATGAGAACCTATGGGAATAAATAGAGTCCCCTGGACTCAAGTACACGATAGCCAAGGGGCTGCAAATTGGACTGATCAAATGGACGTTGGTCGGTATTGGGTTCGGACTAATCAAGTGCCCAGAGCGGTAATTCATTGAATAATAACCTAGCAATCACCTACATAAATCTCCATTACGCTATAGTGTTGCGATATGAGCTCACCGAAAGTCTGTCTTGGCTTCGAGGAATATACACCTCCCTAGAGATGGAAGTTAATTGATGGCCTACGCAGATGGATAAGGTTGAAGTTACATAAAATGCTCGGTTTCGTTCAATATGAGAGAATGATCGGGATATGCGAGGACACATTATCATCTGACGCTGTTACTGGAGTCGAACAGGGGATTCCTACAGACAGATTTTTGGCAAAGTAACTTCAGTTCTGAGGAAATATAATGGAAGACGAAAAATAACAGAAAAATAACAATACTACACAATATGAACAACAATATTGAAGTTAAGGTAACAGCTCCTCAATCATTCCTCAATCCAAAAACTATCATCGAAAGAGTCTCAATATTGTTACAGAGAAATGAATGATTATTTCATATCTGGTGACTAGGCTAACTTTCCATGTGAGGAGCAAAAACGTCACAACGAAATTGTTTCTTATTCGCATCATTCCTAGAAGTGCAGAGATTAGTCATGCGCTCCGAGTTGCTCGAGATATATTTCTTCGAGAAATTGAGATAAAATGGCGTAGTTCATTCTATTTGAGGCGAAGAGGAAGAGATGGAGTGCAGTCTTTTAGCAATGGCTGAACGATTTGTACCTGTCAGTCAGGCACAGGTGTAGGTGTGCACACCTGTGAGTGGACCATCAATTCTTTACCTTCAGTTCGGCCATTAGGGCTCAGGTAACCAATCAAGTATAATGAAACGACGAATGAGGATCAGGACACAAGGTGTTTCCGAAATTTGAGTGATAAGTACAATGGGGTGGTGCAAGAGTGCATAAGAAGTTTTTTTATCTGTTGTCAACAAGGAAGGAAAACTTATGATGTTCGAGGACATCGTTGTTGTCGAATGTGTCTTGAAAGTTTGGAGGTTGTGAGCATCGGGAAAGACTTCACTGGGCAAAGATTTCCACAATAGATTATTGAATACTGCATCTATCACATGTAAATATAAACTTTATCTAGCATAATTGAGCTGCTACAGTAAAATATACTTATGGTGATTGAAATATACAAACATGTTGAAAGCCATACCCAAAATATCACAAAACAACTTCCACAACTAGTTCACAATGCATAATCAGCGAAACATATGCAGAAGGTAAAAGTTCTTGTATTATATTCAAGATAAGGATACATAAAATGGATCTTATTCTGAAGATGAACTATTGGGCTAGGGTTCGATTCCTGTAGTGGTACTTTTTCGCCATTTCCAAGAATAATCATTATACGCTCATCGACATTATGCAGCATTATCTAGGTTGTTCTTGCAAAGTCTGAATTCTGAAAGAATTGAAAAATGTACTGATTTACTATTTCACTAACCATTTCTTAGGACAAATTAGTTCGATCTATCAGTCCGAAATGCGTTCACAGGATGCAGGAGTGTGTGTATTTATCTTATTTAGCACTCAATAGTTCTCTGGTCACCTGGAACACCGACATATCTCATTCTGGAAGCAACAAAGTTTACAGACGAAATGAAAACATCGCATAAAAATAGTTTATATTATCGCAGATTTCTCTTACTATTGTTGGCAGGCAGCCAACTAGCTGCCATACATCATCCAGTAATATCGGAGTTTACTTTCTAGATCACGATTCGAATTACCTTTGGAGCGTGACTTCCGAAAAAGAAAATTCAACGATCCGAAACCAACATCGGACTGTCACGGATAAGGTGGATGTTTATGGGGCTGATAGTTGCCGGTTCATCTCAAGAGTCGCCCGATAGGAGTACAGAAGAGAATAACTATGATGGAATACCGAGTTGAGTTGATATTGCAGTGAATATCAAGGAACGATATGGTATGCATATGATGAATGATGTCAAGTTGAACGGAAGCTATCAGCTGATTGAATTATAGCAGAATCAGGACGATAGATCTTTGCAGAAGTAGTGAATAACAGGCAAGAGGAAATCAAGAGTGTAGTATGAATAGGAACACATGAATGATGGGAATAGATTCCTATTTATCGAGTCCTATGAAGTTCAAAAATAAGTGGTCTCAACAAAGATTAATTTTTGCTGAGCTGCCGAATTTTTTGTCCAAATCACTCGAATGTATCAACATTTTTGATTCTCATATCACCAATTCGAATTTCACTAGGTTGAACAATACAAACTTCAAAAAGCAAGGAGAGGCAACTTTAGGCAATAATTGACAATTACCAAATATAGTTTCTATTTACTTGAATGTCCAAGGTTCATTTACCCCACACAATAATAACAACATTATATTGGAATCGAGATCAACTATAAACTGTAGGCCAGATAGAAACATCTTGATAATTACGCAGTAATTAATCTACTTTACTGATATATTACATATTGACTTTTTTTTCGAAAATGGCAGCAAATTCGACTAGTTTTCCAATGATCTCTTAGTATCATTTTTTTTCTCAAAAAAAAAACAAATAAATATATCTTGATAGATTCGTTGCATTGAAATGATTATTTACTTCTCATCTCACTGACCATGAACTGTATTTCAACTATTTTCGGCTTCGTACTATTGAAATATTATATCTCACTTTTTTCCATTTGTCATATTCAAGATCCATTTATTTAGCTCTCTATGGATCGGAGAGCTGGGAGGCTGATTATTTTGGAGAAAGTGCCCTTATTCACCAAGGTACTTCAATAATGAAAACAAGGTTGAAGGAGATATTCAAAAAAAAGCCTGACGTTAACGAGAACTTCATAATTCGTACTATTCATCTTCACTCACACGTTTTCACGAATTCATTTTCATTTCCTTCATATTCCAAGTATGAACTCGGTTTTCATCAGAAATGGAAGGTTCCTTATTGTCCGAGAGTATCGTTGAATTTGTCGATATTTTGAATATCAACGTCAACAATGAGATACGGAAATGATATCAAGTCATGTTCACTATCGAAATGTGCTTCAGGTTCTCGATTTGATCCTTGAACCGTATCCTCGAAGGTATAAAAATGACGGCGTGTGCCTTTTATCCGTGATCACCCGGTATTCGGCACCACACGTGGCACTCAGAGGTCTACTACAGATATAATAAGAAACTACATATGTTTATCTTCTCGCTGCGAGATAAACCCAAAACTCATAACAACCACAAGTCATCAACACCATTCATAGCAAGATTAAATGAAGATTGTCGAATATCGGAATGCCAACCTGTAACTATCCTCCTGGTCACCTGTTGCTTGTACCTCATTCTCACCACGGAACATGCACTATCACAGAACAAAAACCGAGAGGTCACGAACACGGGTCAACACAACACGGAGCACTGCCTGACAGAGCGTCTATAAGAGCGGTATTGGAGACACTGACTACATATTTGATAAACCGATGAATATAACTTTTACTGAAATCCATTTATCTCCGGAGTTAATTAGGTATTATTATTAATGTTGTTTCGAGATTTAACCTATTTATTACACGTTGGTGCTCAACGTTCATTTGTTACTTATCACGGATTGCGCAAAGTGATCTGTATTAGTTGGACAGGTTTCGATTCGGAAACTTTGGGAAGACACATAAAGAAAATAGTTGATAATTAAACGAGTTTGATAAGATAGTCTCGTCTTGTTCATTATGTGCTTATTCAACAATGAGAAATCTTTATGTGACTCTGATCCTCCCTATATTCAATAATAATAATATGGTCCATGCCGTGACCTCATTACATCAGAACGGATACAAAAAGTTCAGAAAGTCTTTCCAAAGTTGATTTTTTGGTCTGAGACAGAGAGATAATTGAATTGACTAGCTCATAATTTATATCAGAAAAGAGCTACATTTTGCAATTTTCATTTGCGATTTTTTCTCAAAACGCCTCCCTATACCTCCTACCTCTTCAAACTTGGATGATATCATATAGTGTGTCCTCGAATACAAAATTGAGGATTATTATTTTTTTTCACCATATTGAAGTGTTATATTGTCAACTTTGTACATGAATTATGGTTAGCTCTTCTGAATTCTGCCAAGTAAAATAAATACCATTCATTAATGATACTCTATGTGAGCATGTTCTACAGTGATGTTTTTTTCTCTCGTTCCTGCCGATATTCCGCAGCAGTCGTTAGTTAATCTCTCCCTCAACGTCGGACATCCTTCCACCCCCTGATCGCAAAAATCTACCCCTTTCATTTCCCTTCAGTCACCGAATCTGAATGCACCTCGTCCGAATCGAATCGTTTCATTTCACCCCGTGAAACGGCATTAATGGGTCGTTTATCAAAGTAATCAGACGCTACGCGTGCACCCCATTGTCGAACCGTGGGGTACACCTCGTCTCACGTGCGATTGAATCCGACCGAGCCTCGACACCTGAGCACATTGGCCTTAGGGCCAGAAAATGCCCACTAAAACTAAATAGAATTGTCCGTTGCGAACCAGGGCGACGTGTGTTCAAATGGGCACATCTGGCGTAACGTGTGGAATCACAGAGGCGACTCGTACTATCACTCATGACGACATAAATCGTCCAATACCAGTTATTGGACAGATGTGAGAAGTCTTTTTGCTCATCTCGAATATACAAGAGAAAGTCGAAATGAAAATAGTGGAGTAGTGCTGTGGAGAACCCTTGGTTTACTGATTATGGAACGTACTTCACTCAATACACACCACCCTACTGCAGCTATTCGACAAACTATTTATAACAAAATAAAAATCACGTACTATCACTTATGACGATATAAATCGTCCGATATCAGTTATTGGAGAGCCCTGGGAAGTCTTCTACCTCGTTTCCATCTGCAACCTTGACCATGGCCTTCGAACAAGTTAGTTCAGACAAAATATCACCCACATCTTCTGATATAGTTGGATATATTCACGTATCACTTGGAGATGCCTTCAGAAGGACTTATTGAGGCACCGATATCTAAAACTAGTCCTTTGATGCTATCGACTGTGGAATACGTTTGTTAGTCTGTCAAACTCAGGACAACTGAATATAACAACAACTGATATCGATGTTGGAAGTTGGAAAAACGCCTGTTTTGCTTATATCTTCGTGAAACGTACAAGATTTCTCATCTGTTCTTACCTTTCTCAAATATACAAGAGAAAGTATCTTCTTTCGAAGTGAAGATGATAATGTTCAAGTAGTGTTGAGAATATATGTGGGGAACCCTTGGTATAGAGATTATCGAACGTACTTCACTCAATACACACTACTTTTCTGGAGCTATTCGACAAACTATTCATGACAGAACGAAGACCACTTAGGAGTATCAGAAAACTTCAACAATCATTCAAACTATTTGAAACAGATGAATCAGCATCAAGTAGCAAGTACTGAACTATACAACTCTCTGTTTACCGCAATCAGAGGTACCTCAAAAGTATGGAAGAAAGTTTTCTGTAGTAACGCTCGACTACTAGGAGGAAATTCTCTCGGTAGACCTGTCTGATGAAAAGTCTTCCTGGTCCACCACTGGCAATGGAAGTAAGTAACTCGCAATAGGGTGGATGGAGGAGTAGAATTAAACAGCGCTCTTTGTCTGGATGCATATGCATTGTATCCCACCTCAAGTAACCCTCGTCTGCCATCTGCCAGTCACCGGTGCCCCATCTAGTTCCAATCCAATTTGGAAGTGATTGCAATCTGTCCTCGGCGAATCAATAATGGCACGAGGTGAGGAAGGTACAAGTTCCGAGGGAGATTCGACATCGGATTGGATTTCATTAGAATCTTATCAGTGCCACAGTTGTGAATGTACGGATTGATTTCACCTCTATAGTGTATGCATCCATCTTTTCGACGCGCATCTGTATGATTATTCTGAATTCTCTTGCTTTGCTGTGGTGTTCCTCGAGGTTCGGTACTTGGTCCAGTGCTTTTCCCTTTATATATCAACAATATGACCAGTTCAAATATATCAGGTATACTACTACTCTATTTCAGACCATTTCTGTTGACTCGATAAAGAATGGTTCAATTAGAACTCACTTTGATTGAATGAATCGAAAACGAATATCCCTACCTTGCAAACTATCGTTACTGGCACTATACAATGATGCTATAGAGGGTAAACAAAGTACGAGATTCCTTGGGCTTCAGATGAAACATTGAAGTTGAATAATATATCAAATCTCAGCAGGAAGTTGACTTCCTGACTGAGCAATGAAGAAGCTTGAGTCTATTCTACAGGAGCGCGTCCTTCCAACTTGATGACAACTATGTTGGCAATGTGTCTCTGACCGAAAAACACACCCTTTTTATTCAACCCCGAAGATCAAACGATATTCACCCAATTCGTGTATACTGTCCTCTAGAGAATTGAGATATTGTGGGATCGTACGACAAACGTATATGTCCGAGCAGAAGTATCTTGACCCTTCAATCTGATTTATAGCAATTCACGGTTTCATTTGATGTTATCACAGAGCAATAAAGCAGTAAATTTCGTAAATAGCATCCCTAAGAGCGATTTACTGTCACTTCAGTCATGACTAGACTCTATTTTGAATGGATTTCAGGAGGGACTCTGATATTATTTGGGTCATCTTAGGATGAAATATGACCTTGACAAATAAACTCTCAAATATCTTCCAAATCCTTGAATGAGTTTTTGCGATTGAAATGGATGTAGGTAGGTTGCCTAATGAATTTAACAAGTTCATGAGCACTCTGAACGTCTAAGCGGAAAAAAAATCATTTGACTTAGCTAATCCTGATAAAAACCGTACCGCATGAAATGCGCTCCACTTGATGATGAAAACAGCAATTTATCGATTCTGTTCTGTTCAATCTCCAAGAGAATTATCTGAAATGACAGCCGTCATTCATTCTATATCGGGAAGAAGAATAAATGCTGCCACCTCGCTTTCATGTTCAACATGACGGGATTAACCGTAACTGAATAGCGTGCAGGTTTGAAGGTGCAGATTACCATTATATAACCCACCTACCCTGCTACCTCTGTAGCGGCGAGGAGCCGTAATCAATCTTCGAGAAACCTTGCCTTTATACAAAACTGAGTTCTCTCAGGAAGAGGAATTTTGTGATACGTAGTTTATTATCGAATATGATCTCGCACAACCATTTGATATTCCAGCAACAATTGGATAATCTCGAGGAGACTCCTCGCGTTTTTTCTCGTTCACATCTATACTTTTCCGAATAGTCATGCCCATTTTCATTCTGTCCGGATGTCCATTCACTTTTTTCTCGAGTCTGCTACCAGCAAGGTGAAGAACCGAGTTCGAGAATGTTGAAAACCCACACAGTGATATAAAGTGTTGATTTTTATCGTTGATGAAACTGATATCTACGGCAGCATCTCCACTATCCGACCACTCAACGAAATCCTCCGTCTCTATCGTTACATTCTTTCCCCTGTCGGGGAACTCGTCCCTCAAGACTAGTTCTAGAGGTCCCGGAGGATGGAAGAATGGAGCGCTTCAAATGAACACTCGGTCGTTGCCAATTTCGACAAATGTACTGAAACCGATGAGAGAATCAATTGGCAGTTGAGTGTTGTTGTGTTGCGGTCGGCTCGGGGTGAAATGGGATCCAAATTGGGGGAAAATCTGGTTGGAGATTTTCTGTTAACGGACCGATGCGATATTCATGACTACAAAACAGTTTCTCTCTAACAAATGATTTTCTTCGAATTGTGATTTCTTAGATTGGTTCAAGGAGAGATGATTGCGTCGCCATGGATATAAACAAACTGAAACGAAGGTACTTAATCAAGTCCATCAAATTCCAGCGATAACATTTCTACACACATATCTGAAATGGCATATGACATATCTGATTTATCTTTCAACAACACGAAAGGTAAACTTATAACGCTCGTCGAACATCCGTGTGAGCTCGATGTATAAATCCCTGCCCTGTTTTTGGAGTCAGTTTGAGTTCAGCTAGAAGGAAGGAATCAAGTAATCAGAATAAGACTTCAGGGAAGGAAGAATTCTACAAATCAGAAGAGCTACAAAGTACTGTTCAGGTGGAATTCCATCTGGCCCAATAGCCTCCTTGTCTTTGGGACCTAGCAGAATGTGTATAATTGTTCGTTGACGGAAAGCAATTCCAGGCATGAGGTTATCGATGGAAGCGATATTAGAAAGGTCTTGGCCTGATGAATCCAAAGTTGAATCTAATGCAAACATCTTGGTGGAAGTGTTTGTTGCTTTTTATTGTGGTGTTGTAGCCAATGTGCTTTCATCCATATGACCGTTCACAAAAGATCACTGACGAGGTCACCAAGGCAACTCAATTCCACCACTGGTATTGAAAAAATACTTGAAGTATGTCAGTTCCGATACGCTACATTTATAACGCTTTTTATGTAATATAAACTTGCAAAACGCAAAAAAGAAGGCAACGGCACGCGGTGTTCCCAAGCGGTCACCCATCCAAGTACTAACCGCGCCCGACGTTGCTTGACTTCCGTGATCGGACGAGTACGGGTATATTCAACGTGGTATGGTCGTTGCCTGATGTTAAATGTTATGTTCAAAGTTCATAAGGGTCATTATTGCGAAGAGAGCCCATAATAGTTTGTAAATACATTTCACATACGATAAGCATACTTGTACTTTCTTCTATTTCTACGATACGAATTGACCTGTGGAATGTTTCACGGAAACGACCCATGATCCTTAATTCGACGACAACATCAGATTCTATTCAATTCGACAAATTGTCAGTATGAAAACGAGTGAAAAAAAAAACACCACAGTACCTATTTACATAAGCACTCCATTTCTGTCAGCGCTGAATTCGGAAAAGCTCTGGAAGTTTCCACATACCTTCCGAATGTAATCGCAATTTGAATGCCAATAATTCTATTTCATTTTCCACAATCATTCGTTTTCTCGCAGAATCGCTTTTTGAACATTTGAACATATCTTGAGTTGAGATGATTAATATTAAGCAAACCGATATCTTTTTCCAGTACTTTTAGCATTTTCTCATTTTCAGATGTAGGTAAAATTTCCAGAGATATTATTTCATTGCGTTATTGGATATCATATTCATTGTATACTCTGTTAATGTCTACTATATCTCATCTCAGAACTCACTACCGTTCCTCACGAAAAAAAAATAATAAATTCAATAGTTTCCACTTCATACACAATCCCGCGGAATAAATAACAGTTATGCATCACGCAGCTGTCAAATGCCCGCCAAGAACGCCATCTATATAAAGTAATCTGAAGTTCAATTCAATTTCCATAAATAATGAGAAATTTTCGGTAATTTCGATTTTTTGGCTGTTCAGAGATTTTCGTAGCATACCAATTAATGAATTCAATACACATTACTCTTATCTGAGTTAAAAATTCCATTTCTAATAGAGTAAGAGTAAATTGTTATTGTATCAACTATTGGTTCGAAAAATAATATTTCTTCTTGAAGGAAATGTGGTATATTACCTCACCTGACGATGTTCAGTTCATTCCCAGGCGGTTACTCGAAGTTATAACGCATACCTCACGGAGGTATCATGTCATGCGATTCATTATATATTATCTTGTTTCACCGCTAACGACGATCCTCATTCAACATGGCGCTATTCAAAATAAACACCTTGAATTTCGGCATCCTAACAGACACTTTGCCTTTCAGTGGGGAAGCTCAAAGCAAAACAAATTACGATGAAAAGGTGCGAGATGATTAATTAACGCTTCACGTCGAACAATTAAATTCGTGCTTGTAGAGGGATGTGAAATTCAGACGCGCGAGTGATCGCTCGTGAATAATCTCTGGATCAGTCGGAACGCTTCTAAAAATCATTTGCATATGTCTTACACCCAAATTTTGCGAAGTATATAAACTTCATTCGTCCGAAGTTCTTGTGTTTATGTTTATCCAAGGTGATATCACGAATTTTTCAAATTCATCTGGATGAACTCGATGGACGCGTTTGGTGCGATTACTTCTTGAACTAATTTATAAATTCCAGAAGGCTATGGGACCAGAGGGCATATTGTTCTCGAAAAATGTGCCCCAGAACCAACACCAGTTCTTTATAGGTTATTCACCGTTTTATACAAACGTGGTGTGTTTTCTCCTGACTAGAAGATAGCTATAGTTCAACCAATTCCAAAGAAAGGCAAGAGAACCAAAAAACTATAGACAATCGGCTTATCTATGATCTCCAAAGTAATGGAGAAAGCAACTAACATCGAGCTCATGGGATGACCATGTGAGGTCCATTGCTCATTGGTAATGTCTATTAAGTCACCACGAGTGATTCCCGTTGGACGAACTTTGTAGACGAGCCCAGGATGGAGACTTTCTGCCTAGTGAGGTACATCCTGATACTGATGACCTCCGAACTATCAAGGTGTTTCTTTCAACTTCGTCCTCTCCCAACAAACCGCCGGCTAAAACGATATTCCACGAACAATAAAGGTTTACCTTTCGTGTTGTCAACGGGTAGAATAAAATCACTTATTTGCTTCATCAGTATTCACAATTTGCATTGGAAGAATATAACTGAAAACGAAAAGGGACATTTGCTACACGAATCCAGAATCCTTTTCTAGGTTACCTAATCAATTTGGGGTTTAACTGTTTTGAGCAATGTTGTTTGGAGTTCAGTATGGAGCTGGAGGAAACCTGTGCTGTGTAGTTGTGTGTGACCACTCAAACGACTTCTGTTGACTGAACATTCTAACGCTGCACACAGATCCGTATTGTGAAGAGACAGCAGATGTTTTACACAATTCAGAAGATTGAATTTGGAGATGAAAAATTCCAGGCTCTCGCAGAATGAATTCTCTCAGTGAGAAGTACTGGACTTGGAAGTTTTCTTCTGATTCTTTTCGCAGCTTCAACGTATCCCATCCTCTCTAGGGATCTCCATTCCAACGCCTTCTACCTGTATCCGTTGATCCTCTCCGTGTCATACAGTAGAATCTTATTGATGAACTCTTAAGATGAACGAATATAAATGAGATATATGATCTGTAAAGGATACTCAAACACAAGATGCAAGAAATGAACCTTGCGTGATTCCGGTAGATTTCTCTTGTTATTAGGCTGGAAGGTATTGTCTTGATCTTAGCTGGGCCATGATGAACCCAGATTTCTGAGCGGCCGTATCATGAAATCGATCCCAATTCATGCGCTCGCATCCTCAACCCGTCCCGCAGTTAATTAGGAACCAATTACCGAATATCCCCAAATCCGGATCTGGACGGATCTTCTGTTGGAAACTCAATAATAGTCGGTAGCAGGTGCGAAGGAGAGGTGTCAGATACAGGGGTCGCACGCCCTCACCTAATAAATGAGGTAATTTCCACACTTCCAGCCGCGACCGCAAGGCGTCGTTCCTAGCGTCCCGACGCCGCGCCAACGGACCCGAAGGCTTATTGGAACTTGTACCTGATGTTCAGACAAGGCTTTACCGATTCGATCTCCTGGTATCACGACCGCTGCTCCTTCTGACGTGTCAAGCGAACGTTGCAGCCCGTTCTCTCGCCATAAACTTCTCAGTTTCATTCACGAACTTGTATTTGTTCCTCAATGGAACATTATATTCTAGCGTGAAAGTCATCTATTTCTCCAGAAGTTGTTATCAACTATAAATTTTGATGGAGCTCTCACCACGCTCTCTTACCATGAAGTTGTCTGGTTTGTTCACGAACTGCCAAGTTTGATTGGTCTGGAGCCTGACAATGTATAGGGGTGACCTCCTCATCTGGTTTGTCTACCTGGAATCACTCGTGGTGGGATAACAGACGAGTACAGACGACCATGGAAATGTCTATAAATGCCTACCTTCGAACGAATTTCTGGAGAGGTCGATGGTCTTGAATCTGAAAGCTGAGAGCTTCATCACGAGGAGCTGATGGGGTGATATGAAGTGAATCTTTGCAAGGAACAGGAAGGCGAGTTGGAGGATGTGCTGTTGGTGCACAGTACTGTCTAGTACCCGCTCAACTACAAGGGTTTCCGAGTTCTGAAGAGTTTCACATAACAGCGAAAAACTGGGTGTGTACAAGTGCGGTATAGAGATGATAACAAATCAAAAATCAAACGATTATTGAACAGACCCTGTTGGAATGAAAACACATCAAGAATGTTGAATGACTGTGTATGCTACATGTTGGAATATTCTTCTGAAGTAGCAGTTTAGTTGGCGATTCATATGATTTGAAATGATTCTTCTGATCTTTGACGCCTACAGATTGATCGATTTTTTGGGTCTGACGAAAAGGTGTAGCTGCTATTTCCTCTTTTCGAACTGCTATTTCATAGCGTCTAACTCTGATGAACTCACTACGCCGTCATTGTCAATCGCCAGTGCTCGAGTGCAAGCCCCGAGGATTAAACCAGGAGCTTTGGAAACTCACTCCGAGGAATCAATGACCAGAGCCGGGGATCAAACTAACGTTATCCTTACCTAAGTTACCTTCGCATTATAGCACTGTGGATCTCTGGATCGTAGCCTCAATCCGGAATTTAACGGTGGCATTAGGATTGCGGGAAGGAAACAGTGGAATACACTTTGTTGATTAGTTTCGTTGATTTTTCGGATTCACTGGAGCAATACAGAGTATCTCAATTCGATACATTCTGGATGTGACAAAGTTTTCGAAATTGTCCACGAAAAATAATCAAACACTTGTTTATCTTCATCGCAATTCATCTTGAGAAATTTTCCACCTGCGAAGGAAGCACAAAAGTACCAAGAAACAGTAGGCCGGATAACATTCTCAGTGCCCATGCTACTTATTTTTTCATCATCTGGAATATCCATCATCCACTAAATTACGCTCTTGACTACTCAGGAATTGATCCAATTTCGGTTCTTGGAGGTAGAGCGGACTGACTGTAAAATAAGCTTTTAAACATTTAAAACTCACTTTTCATAATGAACACGGCACCTAATTTTAAAGTTTTCCTACACCACGTTGAACCTTACGAACAAGAATGAGTAAGTAAGTAGGTGTTTTCAGAGCCGTGCAAGTGGGAAGTAGAGTGGAATATAATCCTTTTTGAATCACTATAAAATTCTTGGGATCGCGGAAATTATTCATCGACAATTGACAACTTTGAATTTCTAGGATTCACTTGCTGCAATTGATCATGAAGATATCGCTGTCATTTCTTTTTTCATGTCTTCTTCATTCTTCCTGTGTCTGATTGTTCTATTTCACTTTCAATCCGTCGATTCGATTTTCCCTTTGATTCGTTCCATACATACATAATGTTTGATTCTGGACCTCTAGTTCAGTTTGATGAACCGAACCGACATCAATGTGTCTATCGTTATTCACGACTGGGATACATAATGTTCTCCTCATTTTGGCCGAATCTTTGTGTAAGTCTCAGACGAAGTTCTACTGTTTCATCAAAAACTATTCAGACAGAATATAAGCTGATGCATTCATGAAATTGATTTCTGCTTGTAGTTAGGCAGTGAATTTTCAGCACGATAAAAATAGATAAATTCTGCGCTGACTAAAGATGTTTTATCAAGTAAGATATCGCAGATTATCCAGATTTTATCGAACGCCACTGTTCAAATTGAATAAAAAACCCCTAGAGCGGCAAAGTGAAACTTCGAGGCAAGGCCCGACGGGTCGCCTACCTATCACTTACGATGCAAATTAAATAATTACAAAGTAGGTACATCCCAGGCCAGGATGTAATATCCACTAACTTCAAAGTATATCCACCGGTAGCTAATATTAGCCGCCGGATAAACTTTTATAATTATCAAGGCTGCTCTCCAACTTTTCTATAAATATTTTAATGTATTTTTTAGCATAACAACTTCTTGACAGCTTCCTTGAGCTTTTTAATTCGTCAGGAACTTTAATTTGATTAATTATGCCGAGAAAAATGCGTGTGTTTTTTATGATGCAAATTTTCCTGCGGGTACCATTATCAACACCTTTCGAGGAGCTGTTCATGACGTTACAGAAGAGACTAGTCATTTATGATGATGTTAATCGGGATCTGAAATGGAATATAACGAGTTGGTCATTCTTGAGATTCTGGAACTTTTGCCATCCCAATGAAATGGAATGGATGGAAATTGGAAAAGAGATCCTCACAGACATTGCTGGATTTAACTCTGTTTTCAACAATGTAAGCATGTTTATAAATTGTAGAGGGAAATTCATCGATATGATCCGAGAATAGTTTTTCTTGAATATAGTCACAGCTCCCGAGGATTTCAGACTCTGTTGAATTTATGACAATTTTACGTTTCAAAAAAAAGATATCACTGTGATTGTAGTTGTTAACTGAGACTATGATATCAATAGGCGATGAAAAAATATAATTTTTTCAAGACCTGTCTCTGGAATTAAAGCGATGACCTGAACCTAATTCGACAAATGCTTTTTCTTCGATTGCTCGTCGCTAACTCTTCAAATTAGTTGGAATGTCCCATTTCAGGACAGTTTTTCGTGCTTCTTTCAGAACGGCATCATAACGTTGACGGTAGTTGTCCACATTACTTTCTTCCCATAGTAAGACAGACAAAGTTTCTTCTGCCAAGATTTTTAGCAAAATTCACTTCTGATAAAGTCACTGCGCGTAATGCAAACACTAGTGGCGCCCAGAACTGATGCAGAATATAATTTCTGCCTGACAGAAAAGCGCCTATGTTCAGTTGAAAAAAAACCCTACAATATTAGGAACTTCTTCAGATGTTCGCCTAATTCAATTTTGTTTTTTCATCGAGTTTTTTCTGCTAGTTACGCCACTGGCGGCAACAACTCGAACCGAGGGTGAACCCGACGATTCGAAATTCCGAAACTCTCCGACGATTTCGATCAGCATTCTGGTGACTTCCGCCTCACCGACTCGGCCACGCCTGCCACTGGCTCCGATCTGTTTCCCGCCGACTTGGCACGCTCATTACCTTGCTCTATCTGCGACCCGCAGAGCCGGCGTCTTATCTGCCCCTCGAAGGTAACCGAAACCGGCTCCATCCACCTCGAGGCTAATCCGGCCGCGTCCAGCGTGCCGTTCCGGGGAGCAATTCCGGCTATCTAGGAGCGCCAGGCCCGCGTTTCACGCTCCGGCAGCCACGGCGAGCCCTATCGAGCAGTGTTGCCGGAGCGCCGATGGACCGAAACCATCTCTTTACATACTCATGGTAACGAAATTTAACGTCGAAAGAACGAGAACCCGAACACGCAGAATAGGCTGAAAAGATCACGCCAGAAGAAAGAGGAATAGATGGATCCCAGATGGAGGTTTCACGAGGTTCTACAAAGGCGCGATAACGTTAGTTAGCTAGCATTAACCACCGTGAGTCAAATTTCCAGAAATTCACGAGTTCTCTGAATCCTCCTCAAGAACTCATAGTCTTTATCCGTTTTGAAGTGCTTTGGACTTCCACTGAATAATCAGGTTCATGACTCGTTCATCAAACGAATGGCCTTGGTCATGCAATATATCCTCCACATTAGCAATAATCAAAACCCATCATCACAGTACACAAACCTAGTTCATTTTAGAATGATATGAAGCAAATCATGTCCCCTGAGCGATCAGCGGGCACCCCAGACTGGTCGATTTGTCAGATGGGTGGAGATTGGTACCCAGCCCCAGAGCACGCTTGGTGTTAACTCAAGTACCCTGGAAGGAAAGTGCCATGATAATACTGCTCCGACTATTCAGTTTCCTATGAATGATAAACAAGGATCTGTATGGATTCGACTTCCACCCGCCAATCTCCCGAACCAATTTCTGGCGGTATTTTGTAAGAGCATCGTCTCGACTGGCATTCGTGAAGTAATCTTCACTTCAACTTCGTTGACAGGAAACTAATTAGAGTGACATCACCTGAAAGTCAAAGGCCGTCCTCGAGGGTAGCATTGTATTGGTCGAGGTGGCTGTGCCAGAAAGCGACCGTCGCTTGTTTGGCGTTGATGGCAATCCGTGCTAACGGCTCTATTCTCTATTGTAGCGACTTTCCACAAAGCGGCAGACGGAAAAGTACCCTGGCATGTGTTGTTGCATGTGTGTGCATTGGCTTTCTGATTGTTTTGGGGACAAAGGTGTGTTTCTGTTTTCCGAAGGAAGGTAATTAGGAGCGGAGTGAGTTGAGAGAAAAGATGCCTCCATGGCTCTCAAAAAAAAAATGATGAATACATATTCCTTCTTCAACTGAGGTGGGTTACATGAATGTATCGAATCAAATGCCAATACTGGAATTTTTGTGCTGAAACAGTTGAGAAAACATAGTATATATCGTGTAATTTTTGATATTGTCATGCCAGACACCGCAGCCTTAAGAAAATTAGGTTCCATCTCAGCCGATGTTGAAAGAGTACACGGTTTTGAGAGTTGCTTTGTTCAACGACAAGGTTATGCTCAGGCTGAACACCCGTACATTGTCAGGCTCGAGACCTGTCGAACTTTGCTCTACCAAGCACCATTCCTCAATAGATTGGCAAAGTTGTGGAATTCTTTGCTCAAAATGAAGTTCACTGGATGATTACGTCCTCTAGAAGTTCAGGAGGAATTCCAATAACTTTCTTCTCCTTCAGCATTCCACTGCTTGCTCACAGGATGTTCCACCAACATGGTGGGTGTTTTGTATTGTTGAAAGATGAAAGAAGGGTGAGTATTTAACAGATTTGTCGAACAGTTCTGCTTTATAACTTGTTTTGCGACGAAGTCTGGACGCACCTCCAGAATCGACGGCAGGATTGAGCGATAAACAGTTCGACTTTGCACCGAACCAATAATCTTTCTCCGATTAGAAATCATTTCAGTTTGCCGTCTCACTCGACGCAGGGCTTTTAGCGGATCCGATCCTATTTTCGGAGGTACATTTATTAAAAGATGAGTGATTGTTTACGATAGGAACATCAAGTTTGCTTTGCGCGCCGACAGACGAGCACTTAACCTGGCCTGAGATATAGCGTCCTCCTCTTGTGACGCCACAAATCAAAACAACGCATTCTTTGTCGCTGGTTGTTTTCATTCGGGCCCGATAAATTTCCGAGGCTAATTTATCGAGGTGGGTTCTGAGCGATGGCGAGTTGATGGACCGGCCAGGATTTATAGGCGATTGAAAAATCATTCCGGTCGAACCACCACAACACTTGAAGTAGAAAATTTGGTCGATTCCGTTTGGGATGATCCTCAGGGATATGCTCACTAATCGGACAGCAACTCACCAACAGAAATGTTTGTTTTCCTCAAAGATAGTAATGTTACCAAATAATTCAGAATATAATTTGGAAGATGCGTTATCATGGCGATATCTTCGAACACAGCTTATACAGGTCTCTTGGAAAAAAAAGTGTTCTAGAGTGATGTTGCTTGCGGATCTAGGACATCGACCGATATACCTCGTTCACATCACCACATGAGACAAAGTAACGCATATATTTTCATTTGACTCATTAACTCTTTCTCTAAACTCTAACCTCTCTTTCATCACATGATGAAAATCTCCATCTTTAGCAATCATCTATCTATCCATTATACGTTTTTGTTGATTTACATAATCTGGAATTTGCATGAAATCACAGACCACCGTGTAGTGGCAATACTGAAACCGTGTGAATCACGAAGTTTGCTGGTCCGATGAAGCGTATTTTTTGCGCGTGTACCTCTACAATTTGAATTTACCTACACCGAACATCCATCTGTTTAGTAAACTGTTCACATCACATGCACGACAATGCGGAATTATAAATTACATTCGAATTAAACTATGTAATTACGGAGCGATCCGGCACATACGTTATAAGCGGCAGCGTTGTTTGTATGCCAATGGCGGGAAAAAAACATCGGTGTGTCAAATCTCGTGCAGGAATGAAAAAAGGGTTCTACGTGAAGTGATATCCATCATAATATTCCAGTGACTGTTCACGTGATGTGAGGTGACATTCACTGCCATTATGGGCATTTTTAGCGCTGACTAATAGCTTTTTTCTGGCCGAAAACCGTCTACCAATTCGGCCACCGTCTACCAATTCGGCCAACTGAGTAGTGAATAATGTTTATAGATTTAAATATTTTCTGAATCTTGTTCAGGTCGAGAAATCACCTGATCAAACGCAGGATTGACATGGAAAACATATTTATTCATTAGGATACGTTCGGTTAATTCAGCAGTGAATGATAAGAAGTGAAATCTATCTTTGTACTGAGTCGTCCAGGGTTTTATTTACCGCTCGCAACAAGTTTCAGAATCAAAATAAGGGCGATATGAAGAATGCCAAAGTCTGGCAAACTGAATAATGGGTTATGTGAGGAGAAATTGATTCATCAACAACCTTTAAGAATCCTAGAACCCTCTACTCAGATCTAAGATCGTAATGGAGGCAATATTTGGATGAATAAAGAATATATGATGACACTAGCAAACTAGAATTAGCAGTGGGTGATGATGGTTTCCGAAAGTGATATACACCATAACCCTTAATGATTTTTCTAATAGCAGATTGGTCAATTTGGTTTGAACCGCTAGTTGAGTGAACCAGGTTTTTTCATTCAACCTACCTTTAATAAGAAAATTGGTAAACTCAGCTTGAACATTTAATGTTTTTCATTTGAAACTGGAACATCTAGGAATCATTCGAAATTATGCTTTTCAAAAGTAGGTAACTTTCGGGTACACGGGCTGTTATCTTGAAGGGCAAATGTTATGAAAATTTTTTTCGAAACATTGAGGTTGAAGAGATCAGTAATGGTTTCCGAGAGTATATACAGTAAGACCCTTACGGATTATCCTGATCCAACGTTCCTTAGAAACATCTTGGAATCATCCAAAACGTTTCTTCCAGGATGAATGATCAAAAATGCTCCAGAATATCGCAAGGGAAGATACAGGTCGAGGGGTGGGGGGGAGGGGGGGAATCTGGGGCTGCATAATCCCATCACCGTCGGGTATAAGGTGTGCACATTGTCGGGGCCCGATCCCCGTGCAATGGTCGGATTAGGGACGCTGATTAAGGTATATACAATGCGTCACGGCAGACAATGGCCGCGGGGTTTTTGTCGAGGGTGGGCATTCGAATTGATTTCGGTTGACGGGCGGGAGGCGAAGCGCGGTAAGCTGCACCTTCCGACGCGCGTATTGTGTCAGGTGTGGGATTGCAGCCAGGCGAAATTGAATTTGAATAGGATCATCCGAATATCGGGCCTCTACGATAACATTCTTCGGTGCTCGAGAGTGGGGAGTGGGGAGGTTCTATACAGGCTGAGATGTATGAAGATGAGGGTGTTCCTCTAGTCATAACTCACCAGAAGATTTTTTTTTTCATGATTTCACCCTTATTGCAAATCGGTTCCAAATCTAATTGGATTCCATTTGGGTTTTGCTGCTTTTCTGCAAGTATGGCAATTATGTCTTTGTGACAATACTGGAAACATTCGATCCAGGTATGCACATTATCACAGTGCTGTGTGCTGTTTTAGAAGGATACTTGTAGATTTTTTCCTCTTGGGTTAATTTACAATTTCGATTGTAGGTTGTTGGTAGCCCGATAAAAATTTAACGTATTACAACTAGGCAGATCATGAACAGGATCAGGATGTATGCATGTACACAGAATTCACTTGTGAGAATGATACCTAATCTGCTAAAATGTGGATGAAACTAATAAATGGGGGACCCTGCCCTCGATGTGAAAAAAATAGATCTTCTGTCCATTTTACTCCAACAACCCCATAGCTCGAGAACTGAAAATGAAATGAAGGGAAAAATCATGGAGAAAAAAATAAATCCATCTATAGGATAGAAGTAAATTATATAATACAGCGAAAATGAGAGAACGAGAGCATAAAAAAGTTAATGGAATTTTTACAGGAAAAAAGTTTTCTAAAATTTGTCAGGACTGTTATTTTTTTCAATGGATACTAAACTCAAAAAACTGTCTGATAAGGGCAGGGACAATTCTATGATCTTGTTATCCTAACAATATATTGATACGTGTTCGTAGTTCAGGTTTGTCTAAAAGGAGACATCAGTCGCAATTATTTATTCAGGTCTTTTACTATCGATAAACTATTATGGAATAATCTCAGTAACCTCTCGACCTGTAATGACGCATTTATGAACTATGAGAAAGATATACCTATATATTTCCAACTGGAATCGTGTGACCTGAAGGTGCAGATAAAGCTTATCGACATTATGGAGAAAAATAAGTACTTAATTATATCCTGACTTTACACGTGTACTGAATTGCCAAATCTACACAATGTTATCGCTTATTGAATAGAAATCTACCGCAAGCTATTTCAGTGATAACACAATTCCTGATTTCAAACAATTTTTTGAATGCGCTCCAAATACATTATTTTGACCCTAGTATGCAAGAGCGTTAATGAAATCTCATAGGTGAGACGGAACTTGAACCATTCATACGTTTCCAGTCATTTTTCGAGAGATACAGTTGATAAAGGAGTCATTATTTCCAATTTCACAAGTTCAACATACTATATTTTATAGGGAATGAAGTAATTTCAATACAAAACTCATGCATGTTTTCAGTTCAATTTTGAAATGAACCATTTGTCATGTTACTGAAACGAGTAAATGAATAAAGGGTCACATAAATGTATAAACAAGAAATTCTTGAAATATAAATTTAGAATCAAATACATTATAATTATCAACAAACAGAATGATGATATCCATCAACATCGTGAAGAGGCTTCAGTTTTGTTTTGAAAACATTGATATTAGTTGAAGATTTGATACAATCTGGCTGTGAAGCTTGGTACCAATGAAGTGATTTTTGTGAGATTGGGGTGATTGAGTGCTTCTATAATGTTAGAAAACTTCTTGGTAATGGTGGTAATCCGTGTTGGAAGTGAACTTTTGTGAATTATGCTTGACATACAAGAGAGTCTCGCACGAATATATGCATGTACCATGGAGGGAAATGTTGAAATATTATATTTTTGGAAATTCACTCTTAAAAATACTACAGAACAAAAACTTGTACTGCATTTCTCCAAAGTTGTAATACTTGATTCCAATTGAAAATTTGCAAAGTGAGTAGGTACTAATCAGTTTTGCGAATGGTAGTATAGTCAGAGGATAAGTATTTTGATTCGTGGCGCTACCAATATCGAACAAATAGCGACTCAGAGTCTCAGAAAGTCATACAGACTTCGGTTCTTGTAGAAAGTCTGACCCCATTAAAATCGTGGTCGTGTAGCACCGTATCGGGAAAGAATTCATTCTCGTGATAAATTGCGTAAGAACGCGAGTCATTTCACATACTCCTCAAAGTGACAGGGCTTGACGTGGCAAACTAAAAATAAAAGGAGAAAATATTAATTTTCACCGACACGATTCATCTTCTTTTTCTAAACTCTTGTCAATTCCGCTGTCATCTCTAATACATCAAGGTGAGCGTCGAAAACGTGACTAAAATTAATATGACGTCGAACGGAAATTCGTCGAGAGAGTAAACAATGCCGTTTGGAATTTTTTCCAGTGGGTTATTAATGGATCTCGGCAATGGCAGAAAAAGTTTTGGAAACTTGACGGTGTGCCAGGTTGTATTGGAATTGCGACAATAGTCGGGAGAGATAAATTTGCAGTTCTGTTTTATTTTCACTCTTTCGGCGATCAGTTTTTTTCTGATATGTTGATGTTGATAATGTCCTGAAACGAGTTCAAGTTGAGAAGGGGTGGCGACAAAAACAAGGATTCGGTGTCGTGAAGAATAAAAGAATGCAATTTTATAACCCAAAATTCATTTTCAAGGTACATTATTATTCTTGCTTCAGTCTGAGAAAAACAAAATATCATCAGTAATTTCTTGTAAATGGAATTAGTTGTACAACCAGATTTAGAAGATTCATGAAACAATATTTATTATTCAGAGAAATATCTTGAAATCAATCTTTGAAAAAATTGTTGTAATGCATTCAATTCGAATCACTCCATGTCGGATTTTAGTTAGTTTTTTTCTTTTGACAGCACAAACGGAAATCCTATATTGGTGGAAGATCATCTTGCTAGTCAGCGGTGGAATGATGGGAGAGAAGGAAGGTATTGGAATTCTCGATTCTCTACTGAAAATTTCGGGAATCGGATGTGATTTTATGATATCTTTTGTGTATATCTCAGGTCACTTTTATACCATGTGCGAATTTGGTAATATAAACTAGATTCAACGCAAACCAAACTAAATTCTGACCAAAGTAATGAGTGCCTTTTTACACGACACTTTTCATCTGTGATTTTGATTCTGATTTGGTATGTTTGGGGATCTAGACAGCATACCAATAGGACCCCATCGTGCTGGAAAGTCAAGGCTAGTTAAGTGTTTACACCACGTTTGTTTTATTGACTATTTTGGTCAGGGATACGAAAATTTTCGATACTAAACCAAGCTGGGTACCTGACCAAGTGTACTGTTTATACAAATATGACTATTTGATGGAGACAGTCCATCGCATAAACGCGAAGATACACCTGATTCATATCTATTCTCAGTTGAAATATTGACGATGTCGGTATGGACGAGCCTTTGAGTGTATTCGAATATTTCCATTGAATCATGTCTCAAATCTCAAAGTGATGAATAATCACTAACTGAAAGTTTTGCTAGTTTGTTTCATCCCTTTCTTTGTGACATGTCAATGTTGATAATGATTCAGCGTGAGCTCGAAATGATTCGACGGAATACAAAAAGTTCGAAATCAAACAAATTAGCTCATAGACTTGCTAGAAATAGTGGTAATTTGCTTCGCGAAATAATCTTTTTGCACGGAGACCGTGTTCACGGTTGCCTGCCAAATTAGCCATCATTTGCCAACGTTCCGAAAGTTTTTCGAAGTTTCGGTACCTCGCTTGCTAGAATGCCTTCTATTAATGACCGAGACTATTCAACTTCGACTTCCTCCGATTGATCAAATGAAAAACGCGTGTTACCGAGTCTGAGCCGAAGTTTTGCAGCGGGATTTTCGAGTCTACTGGTTTTATTCTTCAGGGTCAGGTTTTGTTCACGATATCGATAGTACTGAATAAGACAACGGAAAAAGTTCGGGAAAAAATACTGTGACTGTCTGGGTTCATTGAACACGAAATCGAAATATAGAATAGTGGGATGAATGAAAAATTCTTGTGATATCTACAATATTGTTTTATATTCATGAAACTCAAAGATATTCATTAATATCGATGTTTCGTAAACAACGATCGACTATCACCTCTAATCATCAATGTTCAAGACATTATTATGCCTGATTATTCCATTATTATTATGTTGCAAAGCGCATTGTTGCTATGAATATTCACTGATATGCATTATCAATTAAATCAATATCAAATTGATGTGAATTATGCAACAAACGAAAATGAATATTCATAGATATCGTCATAATTATATTTGGTGTGAAATTCACTCTTTCAGAACTATCGCTTATTCAGGCTGACAAAAATCAATTCCACAATGATTCCATCTGTATTTTCCACATTCATTGAAATTACAAGAGCCGGAATGGCAATAATAATGATCACGTCAGAACTTGCAACGCTCTACTTGTCAGACGGCAATATAGATGAAACGTAATTTATCGAGTGAAAATTCCTCTGATATACACGATATTCATTGCCCATACTTCAGTATGCATAGAAACACCGACATGGAATCATTCTAAATATATACACATACACGTACTCACTCGCATGTTTGTGAATTATTTGTTCCGTATGCTGAAATTTCAGTTACTCGCAAATAGTTTCTAAGTATACAAACTTATAGAACGACTATTCGTGCATTTAATTTCCGTTTCTCCATACTACATTGTATCTGTGTTCCGTATATAAATGAGCAACTAATACGTCCCACCCATAACTTCGCTTGCCACGTATATGATCGATAATTTATAAACTTCTATATTTCCGCAGGTTTCATCACTGCAAAATGCACGGTAGAATTATTGTTGAAACGAGAGTTATTATTTCAAACCCTTTTTTTGTCAACAGTAGAAGTTCTGACTAGATGCCAGATGGTACAATATCATGTAATAATATGATTATTATGGGAAGTTACTTTCGAGCCACCCTGTGAACTGAGACCTGGTCAATCGACATAATCTTTTGCAGCTACCTCCCAAATTGAAGTATTCGTTGAATAGATTCAAAAGTGGAAAGTTTTCACGAAATTATCGATTGATAATTTCATTATAACCTAGAAAAAAACTATTCTATCGACCTTAACATGGATATTTACTATGACAAAGAAATTCTCTCAATCTGACATTTGTTATTCTGACCACCCTCTAGGCTACCTTCCGTTTCTGCCGTGAAGTGTGCCATGCGATTCTGCAACAAATAAAATACAATTCGCGCAAATTTACTTATGGATTAGATCTCACATAAGCTCCTATTCAGAGTCTATAATGAACCTCGGGGTATAACGGTGATAGCACAAAGAGAGGTATAAGCACACGTAAGGCCCTCCACTTTCTCCTGAATGGGGATGAAAATGAGGGTAGCAGACGTGGGGGAGACTGGGAAAGGAATAGAGACATATTAGAGTAGAGGAAAAAATAACATCGATATTGGGATTGATTGTTTATTATTCGTTGAAAACAAAAGTGTTTTCCTTGTATTATCGGTTTCATAGCCTTCGAAAGACATTTCGGGTGAGTCTTCTTCAGTATGATCTTCCGTGAACAAGGCTCCGGCAACAATATTATTATATGCCTAGTAAGTTGCTGCTAGGACTGATATTTTTGCACCAAGCTTATGAAATCCTTTAGTTTTTCCATCAATATTCAAAAAAATATATTTTCTGTGAGCTATCATCTACTTTGGTATCGACCACAGACTTTTTGGAACTATCTTGATGACGGCAAAAATTGATGAAGAATTTCTTGTATATTTCCAAACTCTGTATGAGTTGAGACTGCATACTTCTTCTTATTCACACACACTTTATTACGTGAAATGTATGGATTTTCCTTGAATAAGTTTTTTCTATTCTGATGGGTATATATACTCTCCTTCTTCCTTTCATTTTCCTCAATAACTCATTTTTGTGGAGAACATATTCGGAGGGATTGTTTCTTGAACTGATTCATAACACATGGAACTCAATTGGAGGAAAAAATCAGCATACTGAAGAGTATATGAAGTTGTACAATCTCATGTGTTTATTGACATAAAAAAAGTTGCTTTTTCCCCAAGTCAATGATTGCCAGAACCAGCAATCATTCTTTGGCTTTTGGCTTTGTTGAAGGAGCAATATCTATACACTGGATGATATTTTAACCTCTGCCTGCATTATATTCGAAGATTGTTGTATCAAGTTTGAGCATGTTTCAAATTCTCATATTATGCTCTGGATCAACATTTCATCAGAAATGTTGATATCATTTGAGAATAGTGGGAAATATTTGAAAATAGTTTAGTTTAACGATTCATTGTGTGAGTTTTACTGTGATTTTGGTGGTGCAGAAGGGCCATACTGGATCCCCAGAGTAGAAAGAAACGTGTGTGGGTTTTTTTATCACCTATGCGTCTGGTATGGACGATTTCACTCTTCTGGGATATTGGTATTATCTGTCTTGATCGGATAGTTGTTTTGATACTGGCTAGGGATGATTCTGAGAGATTCCACGCGGTTTGCCAACGTCTGGATATCCAGTCTCTTATTGCCTCTTGAAGTCTGAATGGACCATCTTGTTGATGTTGAGCTGTATCGCGTTGTTTGTTGATTATTTCGCTCGTACAATTTTGTTTTCAATATTGAGGGAATAACAAAATTGGAAGAATATGATCGAGACAGTCCAGATAATCCAGAAGTGTTCCATTGCAAATCCCAAGCATATTTTTCTCTCCCCATAGCTCTAGCCTCGAGGGGTTTCCCTCCACCTTCCGCATCCCTCCGATAATCTCGCGGCAATGGCGCCACGTGACCGCCGATAATCACCGGCATGGAACTCGTTCACCTCAGCTCTCACTAGCGACGGCGGTCAATCAGCGTGGCGATCGCCTTTAGAGCGGGTCACGTGGCCGGGAGTGGGGAGCGAGGCGAGAAGAGGCCAGGTGGAGGCAGCGCGTCCAGCCATTGTTGACGATCACACCCGTTCCTCCGCAGATCTACGGATCTACGGATCCATATGAGGTTGACTGCTTCACAAAATCTTGGCTTCATGTCCAGTGCTGAGAGATATTTGACATGAGAGCAGCACCTCATGATCTCCAAACTCTTCAGTCTGTAATTGAATATCCCAATACCTGAAAACCGACGTGTCTCGGCATTTTTCCTAACGAGCGAGTTAGATGGGGTGAAGTAACACTAATGATGCTCATTGTAAGGTGTTCCTTAGAATTTCATTTGTGGGTTGAAGCTACCAATGATTGTTCCACGGCTATTTTGTGATTGGGAGAAGCTTGGATGGCAACACTGGGCGAAACGCGATTCCCACGCGCGGCCTGCCCGAGCGCACGCCCTAAGGCAATCAAGGGGCATTATTATTGCGATCGCGGGGTGGTCGGCAGCGACAGGGGCGATTGGGGCATTGCTTCAATACAGAACACTCTTGGGACTGAAGGAAAAATGTGTATCAAATAATAATAGGAAGCAACATAGGTGCAACATTGTAACAATTTGAGTCTAAGGATTTTTTTGCCGATTTAGAAAATTCACAGCGGAGTGATCTTGGATTATCTGCATTCTAAGTTTGGTATCATTATTATTATTATTATATAATTCTGAGTATTTCAAGTGATGGTTGGTAGTGATTCCGCGCCAGCTACAGATCTGACTGCCCGTTTTTGAAGTCTGAAAATTTTGTGAGAATGACAAGAGTCAGTCAAATACCATCACAGAATTATTAATGAGAAAGAGTAGCATGTTCTAATGATATCAAAAGAAATGGATTTCCTTTTTAAATGCCCCAACACATACTATAAGTGATCTAGACAAATTCAAGCTATATTTTTCGACATGACTGGGCCAAAAAAGAAGATAATCTATGGAAATCCTCATTTCGAAATGAGCAAAGGAATGAAATAGGTGTTACGAAATGGAAATATCATAAATAGATAGGTGTATCGGCATGAAGATTGACGTGAGAGTGATTTCTTTGGCTGCACTGGTCTAAGGAGGGAAATTTCCCAAAACCCGCCATTGCGGAAATCACCAGCAACTGCAAACCCTTGAAACGCAGCCACGTGGAATGCTCGAAAGCCACAACTGATGAAGTAAATCCCATTCCTCGAGAATATACCAAGACATTGTTCTTGACGTGTACATTAAAAATGTGCCCGCATCAAGGTGCTAGGTAGTGTTTTTTGTTAGCTACCGCGAAGGAGGGTAGAGAGGAGAGGAAATTGGATTTTCTCGGTGGTGAAAAGGTGTTTTCTGAAGGGGGGAATATCTGGCAGTGACGCAGCCCTAATAGATGAGTGGAAGCTGAGGTGAACTAATTTGTGCAGGTGGAGAGGATAGCGTCTTCCCATTCGCAGAGAAAATTACCACTTCCAGATCGGGGGAATCCACGAAATATCTTCCTTAAGACTCACAGATGCAACCTGATAATGATCCATAGTGAATACAACGTACTTCGAGAAAATTATCATGAAATTGTTTTCAACATTAGAGATTTGGCACGAGATCTCGAAATCTCAAAGATCAAGCGAGATTCCAAATATTGTGACAATAATCTGGGGATCGAAGGGATTTGATGGAAAAATAAGGGATTGATTTATATAGATGCATATTCAACAAGACATTCAAGATTGATGGATTCAAAGTTTCCTGATGAGAGAGCTTGTGCATCCTTAAGATTGTCAGAATATTCCCACGATCTCTTCAATTCAAAGAAAGATTGCAAGATTCGGAGAGATATTAATGGATTTTGAATATTGTAGCCTCACTTGGTGATATTTATTTATTACACTATTCTACAGATACAAGATCCAATTATAGAATAGGAAAATACAGTAAGAATTATTCAAACATATTATCTAATTACATTAATATCATATAGAAAAAATATAAAAAATATAATATATATAAAATATAAAAATAGAAAAAACAGAACAGTCCAGTTTTTTTATGGAGGTCAAATTGCAGCAAAAAGTGTCAATGGTTTCATTCAACTTGTCATATGTGGAGCACATCTTGTAAACAGGTGCCTGAAGTTTTACATTAGTGTGACGAAGCGGAAGGTAGAAAGTATTATTTTTCCGGGATGTGAATCTTGGAATATGAAAGTTCAACATTTCCAAAATGCAGCTGCAGTCCAAAGTGTTGTGAATGAGATTGAAAAGAAAGATAACATGTGACCTATTTCGACGAAATTCAAGTAAATCAACTGAAAATCTTGAGAGAAGTTGCTCATGTGGATAACCCACATCTGGGTATTTTCCATCCAATTTAAAACATAGATACTTCAAAAATTTTCGTTGGATATTTTCTAAATTAGATATATGTACCTGATAATATGGTGCCCAAACTATTGATGTATACTCAGAAGTGGATCTAACAAACGTGAAATATAATAATTGCAACAGCGATTTCTCATTCCTTTCAAAATTTTTCGACACTCTGATAATGAATCCTAATGATCTATAAGTTTTTTTGATGACTTGCTGGATATGATTTCCAAAAGAAAGTTTTTTGTCGAAAACTACTCCTAGATCTTGGAAAGTGTCAGGTCGGTTCAATACCTCATTGTCTAGTCTATAATTGTGGGTAATTGGAATCAGCTTGGCGGTGAAGGACATACCATGGCATTTAGAAACATTAAGAAACAAGCTGTTCTTATATCTCCAAAATTCGAAGGTTATTCGTAGTATGTCTTGAAATTATACACCCCTCGTGATGAACCATTTCGAGGGGATATTATATAACTAATTCACGGTTTGTTTACCTTGAAAAATGGAGAGCTGTATATCCACCTAAATTCGCGATGATGCATACACATCCATTAATAACCTCTTTCATTTAATCGAGATCCACTTGTCAAACAACAGTAGCCTAGAGACATTAGTTGCACTCTCCGTACGGACCAAGAAGCATAGAGAAAGATATGGAGAGGACCGGATGATAGAAGATTGAAATAGAAAACTCCAACTGAGGCAGTTCCAAATCTGAGTTTGAGTCTACTTTCTTGGTCTTGGAGATTCTTGGACCAATCTTATAAGTCATCTGATTGGAGCTAACAGTTTTCTGAACGTTGGACTGGAATCTAGGGCTCTATTTTTTTCTATGTTCACTATTCTTGACAATTCTACATCTGTATTTCTAGATCCACAGAACTGACTCACTTTCTGAACTTGAGTCTCGCCCCCTTTTGGTTTGGGAAATGTTTCGTCTAGCGCTTTTCATTCAACTTCGGTTGAAATTCCGTTCAACATCGGATTGGATGTTTGGAGTATGAAGTCTCGAATGTGAGTCCTCATAGAAGAAAATATCCGATTGATATTCATGGGTCTTTTTTGAAAGTCCCAGTTGAGGCCCTTTGCCATTGAGAGATTCTAATGGGATGTCTAATTTGGACCAAGGTTGCAGAGGAGCATCAGTACTGAGTGTGCAATAAAATTCTTCTCTAGAGAAAAAAAATCTACTAGGAAAAATTCCACTAGAGAAAAGTAATGACACAAATTTGAAATCCTACATCTTCCTAATTTGTGAGTTTTCGGAAACATGTTCAAGGAACTCATGGCAACATTTTTTCAAATCGAACCACTCCCTCAATTCAATAATGATAATAATACTCCCTCAATGTTAATACCATCGTATAGACTTTGCCTACATACAAACGTCACTACATACACCCAACAGTATTCTCGTTCTATATTCTATACTCCTCGTTTTTCGCTCACGTACCCCCTGATTGCAGAATGACTCACCGTCATCCGTGCGAGGGGTTGGTTACCTTTTTCTATTACAGTTACCGGATACTGCAGCATCTGTACACCCGTCCGCTGATCAAAGTAATCAAGATGCACTTGTTCTCTCTGTGTGTACTTTGGGATACTGGGATACACACAAGAGGGCGCATTCGTTTGGGATGCACTCGATATATGTACGTGTATATATATATATAGGTGTATACAGGACGCGTGCTTGCATATATGCAAATTCCATCGAATGAGCTTTCGTTATGTTTCAGAGGAGAGGATTATTGAACTTGGGATCTTGGTATCGAAAGAATCTATATCTTCATGAGTTACCGCGATCTATTCACAGAGAATCGCTTTGAACTTTGAGAAAACTAAGAGCAGCGTGGTTCTGAAAAATTGTCGAGGCAGTGAGGAAATGGTTCAAAATTGTTTGTTATTTTCGATGGGGCACAGACAATTTTGATTTTTCTCATGATTCTCATTCAAATTCAGGCCTTAAATGAACAGTTTGTGAGTTTTTCGAGTTTTTCTAGAAGAAGTTGAAAATGCAGCCCATCGAAAAACGCCATTTTCATGTGAACTGAGATTTTTAGTTTGAACAATCAACTCCATACCAAATTTAGATACCATAGTATTTCTGGATTCAAAAATATCAGCATTTTCAATTCGATTTCGATCACAGATAGATATAGGAAAATATCAAGGTGTTGTTGAGAAATGGGTGAAGATTTTGAAAATCAGGTATATCGAATACAGGGTATTTCACTTGCAATAATCAACGTCAGTCACTGCTTCAAGCGACAGAAATATCCGTAATTTCGAAACACCCTGTACTGAAGTGACTATATGGGAAAAGGCTGAAGTGTGAGGAACCTCGAAGTATCATCTACCTCCAAACCAAATTTCGATATCACAGTATCTCTGAACTCGAAGGTATCAGTATTTTCAGAAATCAGGGTTTTCCGAAGAAGAAAAATTAAAATAATTCTCATTTCGAAAAAACAGTCGGATATAGAGAGATAACGATAGGATAGAAAATTGAGGAAGATTCTGATAATGATATTATATGAAGGAAATATCGAAGCTGCTACTACATATAAACTAAATACATGTATTGAAGGATACCTACCTAATCAAATTTTTGATTCAACGAATTCTCCTGACACCTTCATCTAGAGTTGATCTAGATGAGGCATTATATCTAGTTACAGCTGCAGATCCGTACGATTTCCACGGAAAAATGTATACTTCAAGATATCAGTTCAGAGCGTTCTCCAAAGCTGATCCCCACGCATTCGGAAGTCGGCGATATCATCTCATCTCACTTGCGATTCCACCGCAATGCACTAGCAATCCCTAAAACCAAACGCGTAACTCCCAGCCTGACCACTGTCGGTGCCACTAGGTCACTTCATTCACCTTGGCGGTTGGGCCCTTATCGAGTTCATGCTCGGACGGCTTTCCAGTCATTCCAGACGATGTGGTAGTCGCTCAGGTAGAAGAGAGTCAGAGTGTCACAAGCGAGCCCATCAGTTGAAACTCACTATCCATAGCATAGCGCCTCAACATGAAAACAAATGATGACAAATGAGCCATTGATGAAGTCAGAACGGAAGTAGGATGGCTCTGAAGAAAGTTGACTTTCACCTCATACCTCCTACTCATCAGTTTGCTAACCCTCTACCAAACCTTCCTTAATCGTCGAGTTATCGATTCCATTTCGATTTTACGACCTCAGTAGGCGGTTTTTTGACCCAAAAAAGCTATTGGTGAAGTCAGAACGGAGCTAGGATGACTCTGAAAAAAGTTGACTCTCACCTCAGTCCTCCTACCCATCAATTTGCCAAATCTCTACCAAACCTTCCTCAATCGTCGGAATATCGATTCCATTTTGATTTTACGACCTATCTAGGCGGTTTTTCGCCCCAAGAAAACTATTGGTGAAATCAGAACGGAGCTAGGATGACTCTGAAAAAAGTTGACTCTCACCTCAGTCCTCCTACTCATCAGTTTTCCAACTCTCTACCAAACCTTCATCAATCGTCCAGATATCGATTTCATTTCGATTTTACGACCTAATTAGGCGGTTTTTTGACCCAAAAAAGCTATTGGTGAAGTCAGAACGGAGCTAGGATGGCTCTAAAAAAAGTTGACTTTCACCTCATGCCTCCTACTCATCAGTTTGCTAACCCTCTACCAAACCTTCCTTAATCGTCAAGTTATCGATTCCATTTCGATTTTACGACCTAATTAGGCGGTTTTTTGACCCAAAAAAGCTATTGGTGAAGTCAGAACGGAGGTAGGATGACTCTGAAAAAAGTTGACTCTCACCTCAGTCCTCCTACTCATCAGTTTTCCAACTCTCTACCAAACCTTCATCAATCGTCCAGATATCGATTTCATTTCGATTTTACGACCTAATTAGGCGGTTTTTTGACCCAAAAAAGCTATTGGTGAAGTCAGAACGGAGCTAGGATGGCTCTAAAAAAAGTTGACTTTCACCTCATGCCTCCTACTCATCAGTTTGCTAACCCTCTACCAAACCTTCCTTAATCGTCAAGTTATCGATTCCATTTTGATTTTACGACCTAATTAGGCGGTTTTTTGACCCAAAAAAGCTATTGGTGGAGTCAGAACGGAGCTAGGATGACTCTGAAAAAAGTTGACTCTCACCTCAGTCCTCCTACTCATCAGTTTTCCAACTCTCTACCAAACCTTCATCAATCGTCGAGATATCGATTTCATTTCGATTTTACGACCTTTGTGGCGGTTTTTTGACCCAAAAAAGCTATTGGTGAAGTCAGAACGAAGCTAGGATGACTCTAAAAAAAGTTGACTCTCACCTCAGTCCTCCTACTCTTCAGTTTGCCAACTCTCTACCAAACCTTCATCAATCGTCCAGATATCGATTTCATTTCGATTTTACGACCTAATAAGGCGGTTTTTTGACCCAAAAAAGCTATTGGTGAAGTCAGAACGGAGGTAGGATGACTCTGAAAAAAGTTGACTCTCACCTCAGTCCTCCTACTCATCAGTTTTCCAACTCTCTACCAAACCTTCATCAATCGTCCAGATATCGATTTCATTTCGATTTTACGACCTAATTAGGCGGTTTTTTGACCCAAAAAAGCTATTGGTGAAGTCAGAACGGAGCTAGGATGGCTCTAAAAAAAGTTGACTTTCACCTCATGCCTCCTACTCATCAGTTTGCTAACCCTCTACCAAACCTTCCTTAATCGTCCAGATATCGATTTCATTTCGATTTTACGACCTAATTAGGCGGTTTTTTGACCCAAAAAAGCTATTGGTGAAGTCAGAACGGAGCTAGGATGACTCTAAAAAAAGTTGACTCTCACCTCAGTCCTCCTACTCATCAGTTTTCCAACTCTCTACCAAACCTTCATCAATCGTCCAGATATCGATTTCATTTCGATTTTACGACCTAATTAGGCGGTTTTTTGACCCAAAAAAGCTATTGGTGAAGTCAGAACGGAGCTAGGATGACTCTAAAAAAAGTTGACTCTCACCTCAGTCCTCCTACTCATCAGTTTTCCAACTCTCTACCAAACCTTCATCAATCGTCCAGATATCGATTTCATTTCGATTTTACGACCTAATTAGGCGGTTTTTTGACCCAAAAAAGCTATTGGTGAAGTCAGAACGGAGGTAGGATGGCTCTGAAAAAAGTTGACTCTCACCTCAGTCCTCCTACTCATCAGTTTTCCAACTCTCTACCAAACCTTCATCAATCGTCCAGATATCGATTTCATTTCGATTTCACGACCTAATTAGACGGTTTTTTGACCCAAAAAAGCTATTGGTGAAGTCAGAACGGAGGTAGAATGGCTCTGAAAAAAGTTGACTCTCACCTCAGTCCTCCTACTCATCAGTTTTCCATCTCTCTACCAAACCTTCATCAATCGTCGAGATATCGATTTCATTTCGATTTTACGACCTAATTAGGCGGTTTTTTGACCCAAAAAAGCTATTGGTGAAGTCAGAACGAAGCTAGGATGACTCTAAAAAAAGTTGACTCTCACCTCAGTCCTCCTACTCTTCAGTTTGCCAACTCTCTACCAAACCTTCATCAATCGTCCAGATATCGATTTCATTTCGATTTTACGACCTAATTAGGCGGTTTTTTGACCCAAAAAAGCTATTGGTGAAGTCAGAACGAAGCTAGGATGACTCTAAAAAAAGTTGACTCTCACCTCAGTCCTCCTACTCTTCAGTTTGCCAACTCTCTACCAAACCTTCATCAATCGTCCAGATATCGATTTCATTTCGATTTCACGACCTAATTAGACGGTTTTTTGACCCAAAAAAGCTATTGGTGAAGTCAGAACGGAGGTAGGATGGCTCTGAAAAAAGTTGACTCTCACCTCAGTCCTCCTACTCATCAGTTTTCCAACTCTCTACCAAACCTTCATCAATCGTCGAGATATCGATTTCATTTCGATTTTACGACCTAATTAGGCGGTTTTTTGACCCAAAAAAGCTATTGGTGAAGTCAGAACGGAGGTAGGATGGCTCTGAAAAAAGTTGACTCTCACCTCAGTCCTCCTACTCATCAGTTTTCCAACTCTCTACCAAACCTTCATCAATCGTCCAGATATCGATTTCATTCCGATTTTACGACCTAATTAGGCGGTTTTTTGACCCAAAAAAGCTATTGGTGAAGTCAGAACGAAGCTAGGATGACTCTAAAAAAAGTTGACTCTCACCTCAGTCCTCCTACTCTTCAGTTTGCCAACTCTCTACCAAACCTTCATCAATCGTCCAGATATCGATTTCATTTCGATTTTACGACCTAATTAGGCGGTTTTTTGACCCAAAAAAGCTATTGGTGAAGTCAGAACGGAGGTAGGATGACTCTAAAAAAAGTTGACTCTCACCTCAGTCCTCCTACTCTTCAGTTTGCCAACTCTCTACCAAACCTTCATCAATCGTCCAGATATTGATTTCATTTCGATTTTACGACCTAATTAGGCGGTTTTTTGACCCAAAAAAGCTATTGGTGAAGTCAGAACGGAGCTAGGATGGCTCTAAAAAAAGTTGACTTTCACCTCATGCCTCCTACTCATCAGTTTGCTAACCCTCTACCAAACCTTCCTTAATCGTCGAGTTATCGATTCCATTTTGATTTTACGACCTAATTAGGCGGTTTTTTGACCCAAAAAAGCTATTGGTGAAGTCAGAACGGAGCTAGGATGACTCTCAAAAAAGTTGACTCTCACCTCAGTCCTCCTACTCTTCAGTTTGCCAACTCTCTACCAAACCTTCATCAATCGTCGAGATATCGATTTCATTTCGATTTTACGACCTAATTAGGCGGTTTTTTGACCCAAAAAAGCTATTGGTGAAGTCAGAACGGAGGTAGGATGACTCTGAAAAAAGTTGACTCTCACCTCAGTCCTCCTACTCATCAGTTTTCCAACTCTCTACCAAACCTTCATCAATCGTCCAGATATCGATTTCATTCCGATTTTACGACCTAATTAGGCGGTTTTTTGACCCAAAAAAGCTATTGGTGAAGTCAGAACGGAGGTAGGATGGCTCTGAAAAAAGTTGACTCTCACCTCAGTCCTCCTACTCATCAGTTTTCCAACTCTCTACCAAACCTTCATCAATCGTCCAGATATCGATTTCATTCCGATTTTACGACCTAATTAGGCGGTTTTTTGACCCAAAAAAGCTATTGGTGAAGTCAGAACGAAGCTAGGATGACTCTAAAAAAAGTTGACTCTCACCTCAGTCCTCCTACTCTTCAGTTTGCCAACTCTCTACCAAACCTTCATCAATCGTCCAGATATCGATTTCATTTCGATTTTACGACCTAATTAGGCGGTTTTTTGACCCAAAAAAGCTATTGGTGAAGTCAGAACGGAGGTAGGATGACTCTAAAAAAAGTTGACTCTCACCTCAGTCCTCCTACTCTTCAGTTTGCCAACTCTCTACCAAACCTTCATCAATCGTCCAGATATTGATTTCATTTCGATTTTACGACCTAATTAGGCGGTTTTTTGACCCAAAAAAGCTATTGGTGAAGTCAGAACGGAGCTAGGATGGCTCTAAAAAAAGTTGACTTTCACCTCATGCCTCCTACTCATCAGTTTGCTAACCCTCTACCAAACCTTCCTTAATCGTCGAGTTATCGATTCCATTTTGATTTTACGACCTAATTAGGCGGTTTTTTGACCCAAAAAAGCTATTGGTGAAGTCAGAACGGAGCTAGGATGACTCTCAAAAAAGTTGACTCTCACCTCAGTCCTCCTACTCTTCAGTTTGCCAACTCTCTACCAAACCTTCATCAATCGTCGAGATATCGATTTCATTTCGATTTTACGACCTAATTAGGCGGTTTTTTGACCCAAAAAAGCTATTGGTGAAGTCAGAACGGAGGTAGGATGACTCTGAAAAAAGTTGACTCTCACCTCAGTCCTCCTACTCATCAGTTTTCCAACTCTCTACCAAACCTTCATCAATCGTCCAGATATCGATTTCATTCCGATTTTACGACCTAATTAGGCGGTTTTTTGACCCAAAAAAGCTATTGGTGAAGTCAGAACGGAGGTAGGATGACTCTGAAAGAAGTTGACTCTCACCTCAGTCCTCCTACTCTTCAGTTTGCCAACTCTCTACCAAACCTTCATCAATCGTCGAGATATCGATTTCATTTCGATTTTACGACCTAATTAGGCGGTTTTTTGACCCAAAAAAGCTATTGGTGAAGTCAGAACGGAGGTAGGATGACTCTGAAAAAAGTTGACTCTCACCTCAGTCCTCCTACTCATCAGTTTTCCAACTCTCTACCAAACCTTCATCAATCGTCCAGATATCGATTTCATTCCGATTTTACGACCTAATTAGGCGGTTTTTTGACCCAAAAAAGCTATTGGTGAAGTCAGAACGGAGGTAGGATGACTCTGAAAAAAGTTGACTCTCACCTCAGTCCTCCTACTCATCAGTTTTCCAACTCTCTACCAAACCTTCATCAATCGTCCAGATATCGATTTCATTTCGATTTTAGGACCTAATTAGGCGGTTTTTTGACCCAAAAAAGCTATTGGTGAAGTCAGAACGGAGGTAGGATGACTCTGAAAGAAGTTGACTCTCACCTCAGTCCTCCTACTCTTCAGTTTGCCAACTCTCTACCAAACCTTCATCAATCGTCCAGATATCGATTTCATTTCGATTTTACGACCTAATTAGGCGGTTTTTTGACCCAAAAAAGCTATTGGTGAAGTCAGAACGGAGGTAGGATGGCTCTGAAAAAAGTTGACTCTCACCTCAGTCCTCCTACTCATCAGTTTTCCAACTCTCTACCAAACCTTCATCAATCGTCCAGATATCGATTTCATTTCGATTTAACGACCTAATTAGGCGGTTTTTTGACCCAAAAAAGCTATTGGTGAAGTCAGAACGGAGGTAGGATGACTCTGAAAAAAGTTGACTCTCACCTCAGTCCTCCTACTCTTCAGTTTGCCAACTCTCTACCAAACCTTCATCAATCGTCGAGATATCGATTTCATTTCGATTTTACGACCTAATTAGGCGGTTTTTTGACCCAAAAAAGCTATTGGTGAAGTCAGAACGGAGGTAGGATGACTCTGAAAAAAGTTGACTCTCACCTCAGTCCTCCTACTCATCAGTTTTCCAACTCTCTACCAAACCTTCATCAATCGTCCAGATATCGATTTCATTCCGATTTTACGACCTAATTAGGCGGTTTTTTGACCCAAAAAAGCTATTGGTGAAGTCAGAACGGAGGTAGGATGACTCTGAAAAAAGTTGACTCTCACCTCAGTCCTCCTACTCATCAGTTTTCCAACTCTCTACCAAACCTTCATCAATCGTCCAGATATCGATTTCATTTCGATTTTAGGACCTAATTAGGCGGTTTTTTGACCCAAAAAAGCTATTGGTGAAGTCAGAACGGAGGTAGGATGACTCTGAAAGAAGTTGACTCTCACCTCAGTCCTCCTACTCTTCAGTTTGCCAACTCTCTACCAAACCTTCATCAATCGTCGAGATATCGATTTCATTTCGATTTTACGACCTAATTAGGCGGTTTTTTGACCCAAAAAAGCTATTGGTGAAGTCAGAACGGAGGTAGGATGGCTCTGAAAAAAGTTGACTCTCACCTCAGTCCTCCTACTCATCAGTTTTCCAACTCTCTACCAAACCTTCATCAATCGTCCAGATATCGATTTCATTTCGATTTAACGACCTAATTAGGCGGTTTTTTGACCCAAAAAAGCTATTGGTGAAGTCAGAACGGAGGTAGGATGACTCTGAAAAAAGTTGACTCTCACCTCAGTCCTCCTACTCTTCAGTTTGCCAACTCTCTACCAAACCTTCATCAATCGTCGAGATATCGATTTCATTTCGATTTTACGACCTAATTAGGCGGTTTTTTGACCCAAAAAAGCTATTGGTGAAGTCAGAACGGAGCTAGGATGGCTCTGAAAAAAGTTGACTCTCACCTCATGCCTCCTACTCATCAGTTTGCTAACCCTCTACCAAACCTTCCTTAATCGTCAAGTTATCGATTCCATTTTGATTTTACGACCTAATTAGGCGGTTTTTTGACCCAAAAAAGCTATTGGTGGAGTCAGAACGGAGGTAGGATGGCTCTGAAAAAAGTTGACTCTCACCTCAGTCCTCCTACTCATCAGTTTTCCAACTCTCTACCAAACCTTCATCAATCGTCGAGATATCGATTTCATTTCGATTTTACGACCTTTGTGGCGGTTTTTTGACCCAAAAAAGCTATTGGTGAAGTCAGAACGAAGCTAGGATGACTCTAAAAAAAGTTGACTCTCACCTCAGTCCTCCTACTCTTCAGTTTGCCAACTCTCTACCAAACCTTCATCAATCGTCGAGATATCGATTTCATTTCGATTTTACGACCTTTGTGGCGGTTTTTTGACCCAAAAAAGCTATTGGTGAAGTCAGAACGAAGCTAGGATGACTCTAAAAAAAGTTGACTCTCACCTCAGTCCTCCTACTCTTCAGTTTGCCAACTCTCTACCAAACCTTCATCAATCGTCGAGATATCGATTTCATTTCGATTTTACGACCTAATTAGGCGGTTTTTTGACCCAAAAAAGCTATTGGTGAAGTCAGAACGGAGCTAGGATGGCTCTGAAAAAAGTTGACTCTCACCTCATGCCTCCTACTCATCAGTTTGCCAACACTCCACCGAACCCTTTCCAGTCGCCTGCAAAACCTCTATAGAGAGTTGCTATGCTATGCTTATATTGTAGTTATCGTTTCATCATAGAAAAATGATGATTCGTGAAAAGTCATTCGTTTTCCTTCGATTCGGAGCATTATATCATCCATTGCATCTAGGAGACCCTGTATGGACATCAGATCCTATAGACGAAATATAACGGAGAAAGTATAATCCTGGCTGGGCGGGGTGATTCTGGAAAAATCCATAAAACCGATAATTCCTGAAGGAAGGTATAAACGGTGTGGCTTCCAGATTCCCATTAGTTTCACCGGTTGTTAAAAGCAAATGACGTAAGCCGAAAGGAGAAAAAGAGAAATATAAAAACTTAAAAGGGTAGATTTTTATTATCATTCCAGGCATCGAGAGAATTCTTTTCTCCCTCGACTTTAATTTATCCTCTTCCATTCGTGCCAGCTGAAATTGTCCCAAAGTGGCGACACGTATAAAGTGCATACCTTACCATTCACTCTGCGGGAAAGGTAGATTTTCCGGCCCGAGAATTCCGATTCACAAAACGTGTGGAGTTCAAAGAACCTCTACATTCACTATGAAGCCCCTTCAAGATACAAGAATGGTTCATGAATCAATTCAATTTTTAGATTTCCAGACATACACAATGGATCACCTGTCACATTGTTCAACTGCAAGATCAGATGCAAGGGTTATTTAGTCTATCTAGTTCTCTATTCAGAAAAGTTGTATATGGCCAGTTCAATATTACGAGCCTGTCCATGAATAAACATTTAATTGTCATGCCTGAAATTATAATTATTTCTTATATACTTTCGTCTTGTCGATGAGCTATAAATTATATATAATGCATTGAATTCCAAGAACAAGGAAGCGTTGGTAAGAGATTTCGATTACCTTCAAAATGATGTATCACTCGCCCCCTTATCCCATTTGAGACTCAAGGGTTGGAGCTCACCCCTCCGAGGAGTTTGAAGTGAAAAAGTTGAAATCATGCGCAAAATATTTCTCCCTTGAAATAAAAATCGACCGGTTCGAGCGTTTTTTCTCTGAGAACGATGAATATGTCAAATCGGCCTTGTTCCGTTTTCATTGGGCCACCCAGTATGTTTAGTTCCAACACTATAACTCCAAACAGGGAAGGAAGTGGGTATTCTAGCACAATTATTGGAATATTCGAATCTACCATCAATGCAACATTCCCGTTTAACAAGTAAAGGAGTTTTCGTGATCATAAATATTATATCATGAGCAAGGCATTCTCGAAGTTATATCTACAGGACACCTAGTTTCGATAATACTGCAAGCAATTGTGTTAATAGACGGTAGGTTTGGCAACCAAATGATTCCAGATGGGTTGGATATAAATATGTATTCACGAGATTCAACTGAGATAATATAATACTAAAGGAAAACCTATGATGTTCGTGAAACATCGTTCGATCCAGCGGTTGAACGTTGGGAGAGGAGGGAAGCATTGAAACTTCTCTTGAAATTTTGGAAGCCGTCATCATCAGGAAAGAACTCAATAAGGAAAGAATTCCACAACTTGACAAAGCGAGCTTGACAAAGTAGGAGTGACTAGTTTCAGCTCGTCTAGATTGTCTTCCCTGGAATAGCTCAAGGTGGAATAGACGAGATTTCCGATCAGCAACGACTATGAAGGTATTTTCAACTCTGGTACTTCAAAATGCGCCTTCACATCGTTCATGCTCTGAGCGTATGAGATGCAAGAAGCACCGATGCTGTGGATATATATTTTTCTCTGCGCTTACCTTTCCTGAAATAATGTTTATTTCTGGGTGGTACGCCATAACGTGGAGATAAATTTTATTGCTGCCTCGTTAGTTTTGATATACGAAGCGTTCGTGAATTCTTTGTGAAATTCACGCCCATTTAATTTCAGTTTGAGCTGTTTCAGACTAACTATTCATTCGTCTATTTCCAAATACCTCATCAGATCAATGTGGAGCGTGATTGGAAGGTATTATTGTGAGCATAGCATAGGATAAGTCAAGACGAGAGGAACTGAACAGATCAGAGGCTGGCTGGAAACCTTCATTCCATTTGCGGAAATTACAAGATTTTCAGGTGTAGAGAAGAATCGAGTGGATTGGGATAAAAGCATGGCTCGTAGAAGGACAGCAGTAAACAGTTAAAAAAAATGCAGCAACAAACTGTTGGAAAAATCTGGAAAATACAAGATTTTGGGATGGAGAAGAATCGAATGGATCGAGATAATCTACACAAAAGCATGGCTTGAAAAAGAACAGCAGTAAACAGCTTCAAAAAAATTCGCAGCAACAAACTCTGTTTCTTATTGAAACAAGCTTATTCTAGATTTCTTCGAATTTCAATTTCATTCCTTCAGTCCCATTCAATGAGAAGATTTAATTTTGATAGAATCCGGTAAAGAAATACTATTCTAGTATTCCCTAGGTACAGACACTGATTGTTTACAATTGAAAATAGTTTCCAAAAACATTCATGTGTAGATGGTGATATGTAGCAATAACACTTGAATCGATATATTGCTGTCATTATTATACAATTTATTCAGATTCAGACAATCTTTCATCAGCAAATGAATATATCAAGTTCAGCTTGACCTGAATAAAGTGTCAATTTACACGCAGGACTTGAGTCTTCTGAACTATTCGAATCAGGCAACGTCTGATTGTGTACCGTTGCATTCAATCCAGAGGTATTTTTAACCTGCTTCCCAAGCTGAAAATACTCCAGTGGATGTGTTTACCTGTGGAAGCCATTAATCGCTTGTCAGAGGCTTTTAGTTGCTTTTCAGATCGAGTGGGCGCATGTTTGGAAAGCACATCGAGAAACATTGTTTTCGAAATTTGCTTATAAATATATCATTTTTATTTATCGAAATAGATTCTCGGAGTCGTAGGTCAGTGAAAAAATAGGTTGCATTCGAAACATCTCCAGCAAGTATTTTATTACCGAGTAGATCATGAGTTTTTTTTCCATTAAACAGATACCTGACTCGATCAATATTAAAGTTATATATGAATCATGAATTGAAGATGTCTACAACATCATTTCCCATGCAACTTGCAGCAAACGGAATATATTAGCAGATTTTTGATAACTTCCTAATTTTGTGAATCCGGTGGGTATCACAAGAGTAGTTATTTTATCTGTCCGAGCACACATTTTGTTTTTTGCTCTAGAAATAGTCATGAACGACCTAGAATCATTCCAAATCACCTAAATGATGCTACACTAGCGTTATTTCGATAGAAATGTATTGTGGTTGGTAACAGGTGACGTCATTCTAAAGTGCCATCGATTCGAAAGTTATTTCCGGAAAAAACCGTGAGGTGAAATAAAATCTAAACATGTAGTGATCATATTTGATGTTCCAAATTTCAAACATGTGGTTCAAAAACCAAAAAGGACTTGATTGACGAAGGTGTCAGACCGCAATCGAGGAATTTCTCTCACTACGAATATATTGAATAATTTCCATTCTCTTCGTTTTCATATTCAGAAACGAGGAGTGAGAATCCTCTGAAGTCTTGAGAAATACATGTATGTTGTTTGCAGGTGAGCTCAATATTAGTGATTTGATGTTTCGAAAATATCTGGCACCGGTGTTGGAATGTTGGTAGGTATTTTATTCAGCATGATAAAATACTGACTTTATGTTTGTTGACAGTGATTAGTATCTGATGATTCATTCATTAAAATTAGTGAGTGAATCAGAAGAATAACCATACAAAAATAAAACGTCATCCAGAAAAGTATCACTAGTACTGAAAGTTCGTTCTCCGTATCCAGAAGATACTTCCTGGTGATTTCGTGTTTTTTTTTTATATTCTTTTATGCATCAATTTCTATACTTTCATAAATTTGTGTATGTTTGTCTATTTGTGGTCTGTAATTCTCTTATAACGAACAGAGTGATCGATTAATCGATTGATCTGAGAAAAAGATTTGATTGACGATTTGCTCATGTCGAAGCTGAAGGGTAACTCTTGAAACAACATACTGGGTGGCCCAATGAAAACGAAACAAGGCCATTTGTCATAGTTATCGTTCTCAGAAAAAAAAACGCTCGAGCCGGTCGACTTTTATTTCGAGGGGGAAATATTTTGCGCATGTTTTCAACTTTTTCCTATCAGACCCTTCGGAGGGGTGAGCTCCAACCCTCGAATCTCAAATGGGATGAGGGGTCAAGTGAACATCATTTTGAAGGTGATCGAAATCTCATACCCACACTTCTTTGTTTTTGGATAAAATCCTGTCGTATCCAACATTACATGAAGAATCATTTATTTTAATGTCAGTTCCTTGATATCTCAGTGAAATGCATACTTCGTTTCGTTTCCATTGGGCCACCCTGTAGATTTTCGAGCACTAACCCGCATATAGTGATCTATCTCTCTTGATTTGGTTTGGCAGAGGAAATGGAAATGACATTTCTGAATGAATCTGAAGATTTTCCCCATGTACTACTCCCTTCACCTGTTCTGATAATACATATCCAGTCATCTGTCATAGACAAACGGTCTCATTGAATCTCGAAGTGTCCAATAGGTTGAAGACAACCCTGTGTACGAAAACAAGAAAAATGGCTTTCAATTCGCGTTCCATGTTTCCTTCATGTCGAAAATTATTTTCGTCAAATTTCTATGGAAATTATGTTTTTCTTGCGGTGACACGTCGTTAACTGGCCTGATAAATGCGGTTTATTAGTCGACCTTGTAATGAATTCAGGCGGTGCTTGAACAGGTAATTTTCTTGGTGATTTAATTTTGTTTGTTCAGCAGTATGCCAATTTGTTCTCTCTGATCATCTGCGAGGGATATTCACTTGTGCGTGAATAATTCCAGGCAATTTGTGTTTTCATACGATTTAATAGCCAAGAAAGCAGAAAGCACAGAACTGGGTCAACAATCATGAACAAATGGCGTTATTTCGTCTTATATACTCACATTCCCTAGAGTAGTTCAACCAGAATGATGATGATATGGAAATATGACCTACTGATGGGCGATATGGGCACGTTTAGCAGAAGAAAATATTTTTTCATTCGATAGTCCTCACCCAAACTGGCTTTCTGGTACAACCAACAAAAATGGTACGAAATCCATTTATCACAACATACGTATCCATTATATGTATGTCTGTCACATTCATAGTTTCCGATAGTGATGACCCCACTGGGTAAAACGATAGATAGCAGTCAAAATGTTTGATACCCTCTTTTAAATTTCACCTTTAGCTCCTCATTGGTGCTAAACTTGAAAAGCTCCTCTTGTAATATCTCATACTCCACTTTATCGAATGTATTTCTAACCCATGGTGGTATTTGCATCATCAGAATCTGATTTTGAGGTTATCAAGCAGGGCAATTGAATATCGAACGTGCCATCAAGGCATTCCACCTGTGACAAGTTTGAAAACTCGGAAAATTCGCACCCACTAGTATTATCTGCCTACATTTAGTAGGTGAGGTCAAGCCTGTATTTTGGTTGTTGATTATCGAAACCAGATGAATTTCCGTGGTGCCCCGCTTACGAATTGTGGCCACGCCAACTTAGACCCAGGTCGAGTCTCCCGTGGGGTCCACCTGGACCACTTTGGGAATCAATGGTGTAGAAATTATGACTAGTTGATTGATTGATTGAGCTAATCCGGCCCTGATGACACTGCATGAAAACCCATTTTTCACTTGACGGAGAGTCGGCGGGCGCCAGTCGCAACATTCGTGCCTAGCATGGAAACTCATTTCCCCGCGCTCGCCGTCGTTCGAGGGGGACTCCCCTGATTCCCACCAGCCAGCCAGGTCAGCGAACAAGCAAGGTAAGCAGGTGGGGAGGAGTGAAAAATGGCATCCGCGACAGGTGCATCAGACCATGAAGGAGAACGTAGGGGGATTGCTATAGTCGAGGTTGGAGCGAAGGTGAGAGTTTTCCGGCGTTGTGGCAGATCGTTTCTGTCGATGGAGGGTTCTCGGCGAATTTGGCGATTTTTACTGTACCTTTGATGAATATCGAGTGTCGTATTCTATTAGATATTAGTTGTATACAAATCTGCTGTAAGGAGCATGAATGGCTATTGTACTGAAAGTCGGAACTCGAGCAAACTTAGCACCTTAGCAATGTGATCGTTTACGGAAATCTGGTGAAAATTCCTTGAATAATCACCTCCTTCACACAGACAGCCACTTGTACTATACCAGAAATGAAACAGATCTTGTTCTGCAGAAGCATATCCACAGCTTTCCTTTAGAAACATATATCAACTGCATCGAGCAAAATTTAATGACGAAACCACTTTCACGAATTTCCTCACGCGATCCGAAAAGATGAAGGCTCCTCCTTAGTGTGACTAAAGAAATGGGAAAGACATTTCTGAATGAATCTGAAGATTTTCCTCATGTACTACTCCCTTTACCTGTTCTCTGGTAATACATATATAGTCATCTGTCATAGACAAAGGGTCTCATTGAATCTCGAAGTGTCCAATAGGTTGAAGACGACCCTGACGCGATCCAAAAAGATAAAGGCTCCTCCTAAGTGGTGTCGTTCAATCATCCAGAGATGAAATTTCAACATGTTTGTATCAATGATCTTTTCTTGTATTTTTGTCAACAAACTTTGGATGTGCAGCACCTTTCGACTTGGTTGAGAGCTTTGCTCGCAGCTCAATTATTATAAGAACGGCAGAATGTATTTCGAAAAAAAATCCATTTTGATGCTGTTGACAACACCGGAGGAACATGCTTATTCATGTACTTCACCCTATTGTCGAAAGGGATATATTGTTCCGCTGTTGGGCGGCGCAATCTGAGCTGTTTTACATACATTTCCCAAAACTGCTGAGTAAAAAACACCACCACTAAAAAATCTGCGTGCAACTCACGGTGTAGAAGTCGACCGTGAAAGGCACTGTATATACGAATAATCCGCAGGAAAGGATCGCGCGTGACCATAACAGCCGGCCATATCGAAAGTGCGTCCACGTATGGATTTTAAAAGATCTTTCATGTCGCAATCAAGCCGACTCGGCTACGTGAATACCTGAGTGGCACGTAACGGGTCCATCTCCAGATCGCAGGCGGAGAACAGGAGGATGAAAGTCTGGCCTTTGACCTCGATCGGGAAGGTGGTTCGACGTGATCGATTCGAGGGTGGCCACGATAAAGGTGGAGTGGTCGCACAGAGACATTACATTCCATTACATCGAAACCTGCACATATCCTGATATGTAACTTTGTAGGAGCAGCCAGTTTCGTGATATGGCATTCTCTTCCTGTAGGGAATTTCAAAAAATTGCGGATGAACATACATTCGGGCTTACGAAACGTTAGGGACTATGAAACACTCGAGAATTTCCGAACTTTCCAGAATGGAATCAAAATTATCGTCTCCCACAATGATAAAACGAATTACAAGCCAGTGAACCTGAATAATTGGATTTGTTTGTTGTTACTTTTGGTCTGCCACAATACACTTAGTAACACAAGCACAATACAGTTCCACTCTCCTTCCAACCCTGCCAAAAGTGATCGATAGATCTATGTGGTGATATCCAAAGTCTCATCTGGATAATGATACAATGACCAATGTCTCACAAGGGCATATTATGTCTTGACACCAACTTTGTTTTTGCTCTACATCAATGTCCAGTCCATAGTTTTGGTGATGATATCACAATTCATACCACCTTCTCTTCTAGAGGATCTATATCATCTTATGTAGCCAGAGGTGCAAAATGGAGACAGGTCGATACTGTCGATGAAGATTTGGCAAAAGTTTTCAAGCTTGTACCTTCACCAAGGAAGCGGAGTATGACTAGCATCAACCTTCCTCAAGCAGAATTGGAGCACAATTTTATTCTGATGGTGCTATTTTTCCTCTTCCACATTGCGTCTAGCCATGAAAATGCATTTTTCGTGTGTACGCACGTGTCTCAGCGATTGGACTGCTGAAAGAATCTTGACACCACACTTAACCCCAATAAATCCAGCAGATTGTAATACAAATTCAAATGCGGGCCAGGTCAATGACTGATTCATTGAATTGTTGAGTAATCACACCGGAGCCGTTCACATTTTTTGGGCGGTGTTATTGTTTTGAAGAATAAATCACTCGAAAGCAATAAACGCTTATATTTCAATAAACGCAGTGCTATTAAACAGCAACACGAATAACAGGATGTAATGTATTCGATAAACCAAACAACGTTTTTGGTGAAATAGTGATTTATGGTCCGTGTAATTTGTACTGTAGGTATTTTTCCGTGGTTCTAGACTATTTCCAAATAGGGAATTGGATAGGCTTTGTTCGGAAACGAATATTAGACCTACAGTTCTGTGAATGTAGGAAGAAATGTTGTTAGGTTGACTTCTTAGATTGGTGAATAACACTCTCGAAACTGATGAGATAGTGGTCTAAAAGCGACTGTTCATCATGTACTCTTAGTGGTTTCATTTGCAATTGGGACACATGTGAATATATGTGAAAATTGTAGGTCAATAAGAATACGATGACTTTTTTCAATGTATGATATTCTAGTTCATTGGCCTTTTCTTCGACATTGATAAGGTTCTCACAAGAAAAGAGAAGTATCGTGTCCTTATATTGCCTATCGACTGATCTCTCAGTCTGTTTTAAAATCCCATAAATTCGTTGCGATCGAGTAATCTCACGAATAATAAAGTCGAGTTCTGAGGCCAAAGTTTACATCGATCTCGATGCACCTTTTTCATTAATGCCAGATTCTTTTCCTCTTCCCTAATACCGGAGCATGCCAAATATTGACTTCGGGGATCAAACATTCTGTTGAATCTCCCTACCGGCTTTCGGAGCGACTATAGCTCAACTACGAGCAGATTGCATAATGAGTTTGAGGTGCCTTTTGCTTCGATAAACAACGGATCTGCCAGAAAAACTCCACGTACCTGAGTAAACACTGCTCGAAAAGGAATCGGGGCTGACGACCACAACTCGCGAATCATTTGTGTGAGTTCACATAACTACTTCGTGTATCATTATTGATTGTATGTTGAAACAAATCTTGAAGAAGGTGAATCTGAGAGCCTCAGCATACGTTTCGGTAGCAGAGCTTTGAACATGTGATCAGGAAAATCGGTACGGAAAAGCAGCAAATAATACGGTGTTTTCCCACTCTATGTCTCTGGGTACCGAACGGTACCCGAGGGGTCTGAAGAGTGCGGTATAGGCACTGAACAAAGAGCCATCACAAAGTGCTGTCGGTGGTGATAACGAGCATAAATATTGGCGATTTCATAGAAACATATTATATTTTCAGATCCTCATTGGGAAATTTGTCAAATCTTCATTCCTAGCATCGACCTGTCCTGCGAATCATTTATAGTTACTCAAGTGATTATTCGTCATGACAAATCCAACCCAACCCAACCCACCCACATATCCGAATCTCCATTGTCTGCTTTATAGGTGCGAACACATACAACGATGTTCTCGGACCACTTTATTGTCGACTGGAATGGAAGGCGAAAGCAATTTCGGGATGAGTTATTGGACATTATCTACCTATGTGAGGGCGAAAATGGGGTATTTTTGCAGGTGCGAGGGGTAAATATCGTCGGTTATCGTCGTCATCTGTGACTTATGGGGTTTCTTTTCGCTCCTGCTCGGTACGACATTTGTTTCGTGTGATCTGGATTGATTTCGGATGAGGTCGTCAGCGCTCGTGCTGTGCAGGCGGAATCCCAACCAGAGGCGTACAGAATGATCCATCATATTTCGACACCCATTGCACACAGGTGGTAGAAAAAAACTTCGATCGCAAGAGTTGAGGTATTTTTATGTGATTGAATTTCCTCATATGGGTTTCCTTCATAACTTTGGAACGTCTCATGATAATCTACTCAAATCTGGTACGTTGGGGGGGCAATGAAATAATGATGGGTGTAGAATTTGATTTTTTCGGTAAATAATCATCTGAGAATACAACGACGATGGAAAGACATGGTACTCAATCATAATCATTTTCGTCATCGAATGATGTTGGGTGAAATATACTTTTCCTATATCATGATCAACGATGAGATGACAATGAGAAGAAAAATACGGCTGTCGACATCGATGACAAGTACGGATGAAAGAGAATCTTTGCGCATATGAAGGCACAACAATGGTGGCTTAATAACAGGAGTAACAAAAGAAGGCAATATACCGTTGAAGGGACCGATTGTCTGATTCTTGAATAGTTGGGTAGCAGGAAAATGATATGAGTTATTCTCTTATTGCCCTCTCACGCTGTGTTTACTCACAATAACGGAAATCGCTAGATGTCTCGAAAAGAAATCCTCACATGCTGGGACTGAACCGAAATAACACCAACATCTTCATCAAATACAGGGAGTATCTTGACAAGAGTCTGGATGAATGACTCTTTTGGCATTCACAATGATTCATTTGTTAACATCACTTTATATTCTATCGATAAACCATGAATTCGTTATGAATTAGCACTGAATGAAATTCTGAACTGGTTGATGAGTGGTGACACTTTTGGTTGGATGAATATCAACAATAATGGTAACAAAAGTTTCTGGTAGAAAATTTAGTAAAGTTCACTACAACCGAATAAGGATCTGTTATCTTCACCAGGAAGGCAGATCACAAAATTCCCAATATGATGACGCAAGGTACCAATATTCCTAAGGAGTCTAAGGCAAGAGGAAGTCTTCCTTCCCAAGAAACGATTGGCATTAACAATCACTCATGAAGAGTAACAATCTCATCGATTCCATCTTTTCTTAGAGTTACCGCTCATCGTAGTCTCTATCAAAGATCGCATTGGATCGAATTTCCATTCCTCCTCTCCGTTATCACCGAGACAACTGATAAATACCGTCCATCCAGACAAAGAATAGGGACTTAGCTCCACCTTCCTGCATCCACCACACGTTATCCTCGGAGTGTAATCCGGAGATTGCTGGAAATTACAAAGGTCGGAGACTACGTATAGGAGGACAAAGCTCACCTCTTATCTGAGAGCACCGAAGAGTTCAAAGTGCTCGAAACCCGACGTCAGATCTATGATTGTAATGGATTAAATGCATATCTTCGGCCGGATCTACGTCGGAGATCTTACGGGAGAGAAGATTGGATGATGCCTCTCTCCTTCCTTCGTGGAAAAGCAATCAAGGCTTTGATTTTTGTTCGCCTTCAAACGAAACGATGACGCTCCTTACTCGATCAACTATTTCATAATAAAAATGGAAACTCTGAAACTAACAAAACCGACTGGAATTCTAGAAGTATCGATGCTTCAACCAGTATGGAAAGATGATTCAACGGAAGGAGGCGAAATGAATTTTCCTGATCATACAGCGCATTATTTTGTTTTGAAGAAAATCAGCTCATATCATACCGAGTCTAGTATGGAATGATTACAATAATTATTGTTATATTCGATACCCACACTGCCACTATATGCATCCTTCCTATTGATCTTATCTTATTATTGAGTTTATTGTGTGCCTCATTCCCAATCGATATGAGAATTGTGATGATTGTTTTTCCATCAACTACGAGACACACCAGAACCTTTCTGAATCTACCTCGATTTCACGCGAGCATATAAGAATCTAGTATAATATCTGAGAGCTGTTGCAGTCAGTATGTTGTAATTACTTTTCTCAGAATAAATATTATTTATGAATGAGAATTATTGTAGGACGCGATAATGATCATTCATGAGAAGGTTTTCCCACGTAACTTGGCCATTCTCTTCTTCTACAAGAGTTGAACTAACTGAACTATCATGTGATGAATTATTACTTGATTGATTTCTGATTGAACTGTTTTATTTGATTCCCTCAACTTCCGTAATGTCCTGGCTGGAATATTTTTTTTAGACAAACTCTAATATATATATATATATATATATATATATATATATATATATATATATATATATATTCATGTAAATTTGAAGAAATACGTCTTTCATCATGAGTATGTGAATTTTTTATTGATTTTCTCATGGGTCTTATCGTAAATGGAGGAAAGTCGACTTTTTCTTTCTCCGAAACGACGACATCGAAAATATACCGCTTCATATCCGCCTGATTTTTGTGGGACTGCTGAACAACCGGGAAATGTATGCAAACTAGGTGAATGTAATTAATTTGACATTCCAGTATCGAAGTCTTTTAACACTTTTAGCGATGGTCTTGCTGGAAACAAGAACCGAATACCTAATCTCGCAGCGTATTTCCAGCCCCAATGTCTCTCGGTAACGTAATAAATTTCCTACCGGTAATATATAAAGTAAAAAAGTAAGATGGAGACGTGAAGTAAATAGGGCGTCGAATGGAAATGAGCTATCTCAAAAGGCAAGCTATGAGTAGTGATGATGCTGGGAAGTGAAGTCGATTCGCAGGCTCGATTGACGAGAAAACACCATTTCAACAAAGCGTTTGCTATTACAACACACCTGTCGAATTTCCAACTGAAAACCACCTTTGTAATGATGTTTTCATGGAGAATCATATATCAGCATCATCCGTTCTGAAAGTTGACTTACATCATTTGGCATATTACAATTTTCTGAGAGACGACTAAGGATGATATGATCAATATTGCCGAATTATCTGAACGAGAAATTCGAAATTGATAGCAGAATATATAAAGACTGGTATTTCATATCATAGATACATGAAAAATTGAATGGTTCTTCTCATTTTGCCATGAGGAAACAATAAGAATGATACACATCAGGGACTATGTAGCTGATCCGAGAAAAATATTTCTATTAGAAGTTTCATAATAGTACAAACTTGTCAATACGAATCAGTCATAACATAGATCATTTCTCAGGGAGAACTGTTTGATTTCCAAACATTATGTTTGTTGAGGAATAGTTTGTTTAATTTTTGATTTGCATCACTGTGTATATTGATTTACTTTGTATACATCATTCTAATTATTTTGATCAATGTCAAAAACATGTTGTGATGGTTTCGATATACACAGGGAGGAGTTCAGTTGTTACAAAAATACGAGATTGACGAGTTTTTCTTCAACGAAATGAAGACAGAGATTTACAACCCCTGGTTTTCTCAAAAGTTGGTAGAGACAAATAAAATAAAGAACAGAGTCCCAAACAATGTTTTTATTTCAAACAACGCATCCAAACACCAAACATCACTTGATAACATTCTTTGAGAGAAATGAAACAATTGTCGATACCAGGAAATCCAAGATACTAAGAGATACATGGATCAGTGCCATGAAACTAGTTTGGTCGAGTTCTATCGAATGATGAAATGAATCTGTAAACCTGCTTCATATCATAAAAAGTGTTTAAGAATCGAGTGAACTTGTTACTTGTCCAAAAGAGGAACATTTACAGCATCAACGATTGAGGAGTTCTTCATAGTTCCAACACTCGATTGGATTGGATCGATTTTGATTTCAGAAAACAGTACAGACTCTTTTCACATCGTCTGTCTATTATCCAGAAGTTTTCTCTCTGAGTGATTCATCTTGAAGGTGTATCGACGAGGATTGAAGCCACCTCCAGCGATATCATGGATCGAGATCGATCGACATTCCGACCCCATTATATCCTGATGAATACATTATCAGCGTCTTTTTCCGCGACAAAGTCTCTCGATCGCCGCCCCTCGGAAAACAGCAAATTATAAGTGGCCGTGATCTCGAGACACCGCCTGGATCTCCAGGATAATTCCACCTTGATGAGATAACTGCCGCTCTCAATTAGATCCTGAACAATGTAATCTGGCTGATACATAATTACCGTATTCATCCCTGCTGGTATACACATTGGTACGCAGTATGTACGGTGCTTGTATGTCGTTGATTATTGCGATTATTAACATCGAAGTGATGTTGACTAGAAACGGGTAGGTGGGCCAAGAAAACTTCATGAATGGGTATAATTCTGGATAGAACTACCATGAGAAGCTGTCGAGAGTTAGCCATACCAATGTTATGAACGATAGTATGTTATGGCCAATGTGAGCAGATTGTATGGGACTGATTCAGAAACTGAAAATTTTTTACCAATTGTAGCCAAGATCTTAGAGCAGAATAGATAGATAGATAGATAGATAGATTTCATTGGTCCATTTAAAAGAACTTTTACAAGTTATGGGACAAGTCACGAAAATACTCATATATGTAAAAAGTCACTTTAACAGATTCAAAACATAGAATATACAAACAAATACATATATACTTATACATATATATATATATATATATATATATATATATTATATATACATATATACTAATATTGACACATATACATACGTATGCACACATATATTGCACATTTGAGAGCATTCAAAAATTCAAACACAACAAAACGACTCTATTTAAAATAATTAGTGAACTCATCAATATTGTAAGGACTTATATCTAACATAAGCACCTCGATATTATATTTGAAACGGTCCAACTTGGTGAATCTTTTATAATCATCAGGTAATATATTATACAGTCTAAGGCCCATTCTTTGGTATGATTTTTGACACAATGATGTACGATTTCTTGGAATAAGTAGATCATTTTTTATTCTTGTATTGTAATGATGTATCGATTCATTTTTCATGAACTTATCTAGATTTTTGTGTATATACATCAATAGTTCAACGATAAATAAACCATAAACTGTGAGAATATTATACTCTCTGAATAGTCTTCGACAGGAAGTTCTTGAAGATACGTTAGCAATGTTTCTTATTATTCTCTTCTGTGTTATGAAAATATCTTTCATAGAAGACGAGTTACCCCAAATTATAATACCATATACCAATCTTGACTGAATTTGACCATAATAAGCAGCAACAATAAAAAATGTTACTGTTATTGTTTGGTTTGTCAATGTGTTTTTCACTGGCAGAACACAAAAATGCAACTAGTTCTATTTTTAGAAATTCCTTTTTCAAAAGCGGAAACCTCATCGAATGCTTTTGTAATCCTTCATGCTTTTTCCATGGAAAAAATCACAGAAGATGCACCTCAGCAACCTTAGTTGAGGCAATGAGAATAAGCTTGACTAATATTAGAATTCATGATTGCATGATTCTCAGTTGAAGCATTTCGGCTTCCTTCGTGCTGATTTCAGTCAATTTTTTTCGGAATCATGAACTTTCATCTTCTACGACTCATATGAAATGATCTCGAGTACGGTCCTGAATTCACGATTTCTGCTGTCTTTCGGCAAACAGTGAACGAATTCAAAAAAGAGAAGTTGTCAGGAATTCTCAATGCTGAACTTGTAGTCTGTAATCTGTTTGTATATCATTGTACAACAAAGATATATGTTGAAATGAACAACTTCCTTCATTTTAGCCCTTCCATCGTCCTTCACCTACCAGTTTGAGTCGAAGTACTCAATCCAGAAATCACAAACTTTCACCTCCAGACATATCGTGAAGTGGGTATGGAATTCTGGAAATAACAATTTTGAGATAGGTCGAGTTAACTCTTTCGTTGACGAGTGAATTCAGATGAACCTGATCCATTTCGTTCCCGTATGATTCCCAGATCAGATATTTCAGGAAAGCCGAACTATTACTTGTTCACACACTGAATCAAAGATCAAAATAGAAACATTGACATAAGCAGAATAATTCGAATTGTCCAACAACGCAGGCGTCTTGAAGTCATGTAGCTGTAATATTGAGCAGCATTACACCTCAGTTGAAATACCCGTCTTCCAAATCATTCGTATCCAAGGAGATACTATAGTCATGCTTAAATTACCACTAGATTGTCATAGACGCATGAAGCTCCACTCGCCCGGAACAAATTCATCATTTCACTCAGACATGAAAGTCGTGTGCCAAGTTTTTCGATTCAAAACTAGAAAAACACGCTGGGTGTATTCAGTATGATGTTATTTCGAATTGTTCGAATATATTTGTTTCCTCTTCTCTTTTGCTCAAGGTAAACCTGAACAATAGCAGATGAACTACCCTAAATCTGTATACATTTATAAATAATGCTAGTTCGATATGGATACTATGTCCGAATTCTGACAAACATGGAAATGATACGCTCACACTTGCCCCAAGGATAATGACTATCGCCATGGGCGACGCACTGCTATAAAAGTACAAGGAATATTTTTTCAATCAATTCGACATTCAATTTGATGGGGTCATCTCACTAAATGAATATCTGCGTTCTTAAAAAAATTATCCTGCATATTTCATAGGTTGGCGCCCCAATGTTTGCACCCCATTTATTCGAGTACCGGTTACTCGTCATCAACAATACACCGAGTTTTTCGTCGCTCAAACTTCCCGAAGAAAATAGAAATGCACTCAAGAATTTCACCTTCCGCGCTGACAAACTTCCCCAACTTTTTCCGTAGAATAATTTCCGCCATTATAAGCAAGAGAAACTTTTGTTATTAACGCATTCTACCTCAACGAAACTTTCCGTGCCGCGGATTTAAAACAATAATCCCGAAATGAAACAATTCTGGCGGAGTGAAAAAATAAAGGTGAGCCAAATACGAATCAAATGGGGGCGAAGAAATGCTCGCGCCGGCAATGGCGCCGACTTTTTTAACATGATCATGGGATCAGAAAGTTGGATATCGATAAATCGGAAAAAATGTTGGAAACGTTTCTGTAAAAATTTTTCTCCATGTGAGGGTGTAAGTTCTAAAATTTTACAGAGATGTTGGTTGCTGAAAAATAATTTTTTCTTGTATCCGAAAAACCGATGAGTAGAAATTCCACTGATTTTTGATATTTCATACTGAACTGGGAAAATGATAAGATATGAAATAATTCGGAACATTCGACAAGTAATTCCGAAGATTAGGAAAAACATTTGAATACATCATTTTTTATTAACCACCTCTAGGAGGGGTGTACAAATATGCGAAATAACTCTGTGCATGTACGACTTACATGTGAAGAACTCTTCATAACAATTGAATTCATCGGAAACACAGAAATATCTCGAAAATGGGATATTTTGAACCGTACTTTTTGAAACATTTAGTGTTCAGGGTTTTGACGCATTCTGCTAGCTGTTCAATTTTGGTTCTTGAGACAGAAGTGGGGCTCAAAATTGAAGAAGGATTGGAAGAAAATGAAGACAAGGGTCCAAAACAAAAAAAAAACATAATATCAAGTCACCTTTAACTAGAGCATCAATAAACTTGGAGTCGAGTTCGAAGGTATCAATGGTTTCATCTTCAACGAAACGTAATGAGTTCTATTGACTTTACTATTCAATTTGTTTTTGTGAATTGTATAGCAGATTATGTTTGCACCTGAATTCTATGAGGGAGGGGAAGCGCCCCCATCGCCGCCACGAAGTCGCCGCCCATGGAAGAAGAACGTACGGCCCGAAGGAACAAAGGACCAGGAACTTGGCACGAAACTTTTCTGCCATCATCAGTAACGGTTTCAATTCTTCCCTGCCCGTCGGCCTGACCCGAGGGACTCTGGGGTGGGGGGGGGGGGGAAGAGGGGCAGACACAGGTGGAAACTCGGAAGAATAATCAGTGTTACACTTTTAGGACATAACTTTCACAATAATGTCGACGGGATTTCCATCGGGGTGTTCGCTGCCACTTAGTATGCTAATTTTTTGACGTCCGTATCAAAAGGAGAATGATTGCATGCCGGCCGGAAGGAGAGTTGGAAATCTTGCGGAAATTAAATCAGGACGGAATTCTCGGAAATTGTTTCCTCCCTCACCTTCCATTAACTAGGAGGGCTCATTTTTCTGAACAGAACCATTCGATCCATCAATGAATCACTCGAAATATACTTTTTCTACGACCACCATTGGAAACAGCGCTTTCAACATTGTTTTGTTATGTAGAAAGTAGCACATTTCACTATGGCAATAGAAAAGTCGAAAGTGAAACGCACTAGTGTGGAAATATCCGAAAAACGCACGCTTCCAGTGACTGATGACTGTAATGTTAATTCACCTGGAAATTTCGCTGCTGCTGCATAAACAATGAGAAAAGCTTGTTGCACTGGGGCATGAATAAGTTTCTTCAGTTAGAAATACCTTTTCTCAATGAAAATTTCAATTTAACCGATGTCGAAAATAACATTATACCGATAATACAAATTATCAACACCACCCATAGGATCTCTTCAATGATATTCGCAATACCAATAAAAACCTAACCTTTTTACTTTGTTACAGATATTTCGGAATTTGCCCAGATTCAGGTAAGATAATTGATTATTTCTACAATAATCTCATCTCAACTATTAATTGATTCCCCTGTGGAAGGAAAATACATCTAACCTTCGCTGAATCGTGTCGAATAAAATTGATGAACTGGGTGTTTGCAGTTCGTATAAACGATCCAATTTCAACAAGCAAATATAGTACAGTCTCATTCATAATTTACATTGTCACAAATACAATAATTAATTGTCGTTCGCGTTGTTTACTTTCGACGATCATGCCGACTACGTGTAAAAGATACTTCAATTTAATGCTAATTAAAATTTGTTGATCTATTTGTTGAAGTTAGTTGATTACATTTTATGCTGAAATCGTATAAATGCTGTATATTCGTATCGAATAGGAATGTTGCCAATTAGGTAACTGAGTTGTAAAAGGAGATCGGATCCTATTACTCGCAATAATACCGGGTGACACAGGAAACATGTGCCTATAGCAGCCCGATGTTTTTTTATTTGAAACATCGACTGTTGAAATCCATAGCAGATTCCATACCAAATTACAAATATCGCGTTCTTTTGAACCTCTAGATTTCAGACGAGAGCCACTCAATTTTCTTTTTTCATACGTCAGCTGGTATCTTCCTTGATCTCATCATATTCCCTTCGAAACCGATGAATTTGTGAACAAGAATCTGTTTCGAGTAGAATCAAAGAGTTCCAGCGTATGTATGGAAGCTGAACTCCAAATTTTCTTGAGTATTTCCGAGAAATGCTGTTTTCATTTCGTTGCGAAGTCTTCCTTCAACTCTCATTCGTTTTTCCAGCCTCTGTCCATTTTCCAACTCTGTGTTTACTGATCCTCACTAGGTATTTCAATTCTTGTTACTGATCCAATTCATCAACTTCTTGTATATGATTCAACTGCTCTCTTCCTTCTGGTCACCCCTACACTGTCAGGCTCGAGACCTGTCGAACATCGCTTTACCAAGCATCATTCATAAATAGAACGGCAAAGTTGTGGAATTCTTTGCCTAGTGAACTCTTTCCTGATGCTTACAACCTCCAAACATTCAAGAAAAATTCCAACACCTTCCTTCTTTCCCAAAATTTCACCGCTGGCTAACACGATGTTCCTCGAACATCATAGGTTTCCCTTTCGTGTTGTCCACAGATGAAAAAATTTGCATTGTCATTTTGATTTCCATAGTGTATTTTTTCCAAAATTCCTCTACTGTCTTCCATGTTACAGCGCTTCGTCTAAGACTCGATAACTAAACTGATAGATCCAGTAATTTTATTATCATCGTTATTAGTTTCATTCCATCGCAGACAACAGGCTCCCAACGTGTTGCGTAGAAAGCAACCTCTCGTTCCGCTCATAAAATCATCGATATCGACTGTCGACGGGAGGTCGAGGAGGCCACTCACACCTCGAGGTTTCCTCCGGGAGTCCAGCCGGGCGCTCCGGGAAACGAGTACGCCCATACCTACCGCCGCGTCTCGAAAGAACTCTCTCCGGGACTGGAAATTGAGAGGTGCGAAGTGTCGGCGCATATTTTATCAACGCCATACGACTGAATCCAGGATTGGATCTATCTGTGAAAAACGTGTTATGTTCACAATATTCGTTTGCGAAAATTCTCCTACATTACTACTTCCAAAATAACGGAGAATGTGTTCGAAAAACATTTTCAGGAGTGTCGAGTTTTCAATGATGAAAGAAATAATGTTCGAATACAGTGGATGTAAGGTGTGAAGAAGAAGGTGGAACTCACAGTCTCGATCCAGCAGCAAACTCACTTCAAGACATCAAAAACATGATGAATAAATCAACCTCCACCATCAGCAACTTCATTTAGACTTTTAACTAAAAGGAAAAATATGTTACGAATATTTAAATAACTAATTCAGAAATTGAATACCATGTTAAGTGGTGGAAGTAAATACAAAAAAATTATTGAAATGAGAAATAAAAAACAGTGATTTCCAGAAACAGAAAAAAACGCACATGAAGCGGGTGCCAATATCTGGGAATCACAAAATTACACGACATCTCAATAGTATTGAGAGAAGTCGTTCAATACTGACATTTTCAACTATTAAGGAGCGGATTAAAAGTTATACATTTTTTCATCAACGATGGGACAACAGAAGAGGCTAATGGAGGCAACGTTGAGATTCCATGAGGCAAGATTCAAGATGTATAAAAAAGGTTGCTGGACAAACCCAGAGATTACGATCAATTTCTTATAAGAAAATTGAACAAAAAGTATATTAGGATAGTGAAAAATATTGGAAAGTAAGGTATCGAAAATGGAGACAATCGAATTTGATTCGATCATTAATTAATCTTGTTCAGAAATTTGATACTGTTGCAGCAAAGGTAAAAAACTGAATCTGTCAGAAACAACAAAGCAATAAGGAATCCTTTAATCGACTGAATTGATGATTTTCACCTTCCTCTTCAGAAATAATGATATGCAGAGATAATAATTCACCTCATGCAGAAAATATACTTTCAACCTGCAGAGGGGATTCATTTTCCAGCTTTTTTGCGATTTTCTCGTTTCTAGAAAATGAAGTAGAAGTTATTAAAAATTATTTTAATAATTTTCAGTAAGGACAGTTTGTGTGATTTGCCCCAATCTGTCCTAACTACAAATATATTGTAATAATTTTCAATAACTTCTACTTCATTTTTCAGAAACGAGAAGATAAAATCCCACAAAAAGCTAGAAAATGAAAATGTTACAGACAGTATTATGCCGAGGGGATGACTGTATATTTCTGAAGGAAAAAACTTCTCTTCTCACAGCCTCTTCGGAGGAATTTCATTACGGAGTGAGGAGGATTAACGATGTGGTCCAAAGAATCCTTCAATTTTTCAATCCACAAACTCACTCTAGCTGGATACAATCCAATTCATCACTTCTGGCTTTCATACACGGAAATTTTCTCCACCATACTTCAGATATTCACAACTAGGTAGGAGACTTAGATTTTTCTCTAGCCCTCTCCTGTAGGAAGTGCTCGGGATATTCCTCGTTGGAATTTTACACCTACCGCTATCTGTCAATTAGGTATGAATTACAGCCCGTGTCTGCGGCTGTAAACCCAACTGTGATTATTTTTCTCTTCAGATTTATCGTCTCTTATTAGTCGCGAGAAAAGTGTGCGATAATGAGCCCTGTATAAAATTCGAGCAGGTTGAATGATGAAGAAAAAGTGCCAACCGTAACGTGAAACGCAGTTGGGTTGATAGAGGGTTCACTTCCCCCCCACGTCAAACTAGAATTTTCAAAGCAAACACCAAATATCCCAGCCTATTTCGAAAACCTGTCGGGGATGATTGAGAAATGCGGTCCGTTAATCTTGCTACAGAAATCTTGCCGCGCAGCATCTTGTGGCAATTTCCACTTATTTATTACTCGGTGCTGAACAAGAGTGTAATATAAATTAAACACTCACCGTGCGACGCGATTTGTCTTTCAACTGGTCGCTCTTACCTGGAACAGAAAAAGATCAAATACATTACCGAGTCGAATGAATCAGTCCGAAGTAAATAATCTGCTACTTTGTAATGCGCTTTCAAATCCGGAAACGACCGATATTTGTGTTGATATGCGCTAGCGAATAAAATTATCTTTCGCACCTTCGTACTCGTGGTGTTGTTAAGTGCTTTGAGCTAGGTGGATTTAGATCAAAGCAAAACAAGCTTGATTAGTGTTACTCAGATGATATATTTCGCGGTTTCACAAACATGTGGCTCAGTTCTATAAACTCTCAGCAACAATCGAATGGATCGAATCAAAACGGACGAAAAATCAGCTTGGAAAAAGCCACAATCTCTTTACTCTCTACCCATCGTCAACGTCAAGGCTGAAACAGAATGCATCCTTGGAGTAGTTTCTTCACGTTAGACTTTCATAATTAACCTCTATTGCTTCCAAATGAAGTTCGAAGGATGATCACAGTACTCGAAATCATCAATTTGATGAGTCTCAAGATGATTTCCATCGACCAGAAATATTGCTCGAAGTGAACTTCTGAAGGAACAAGAGATGGATCATTCGAAGTATCGTCACGATTGGAAGAGGATTGGAAATTGAACCAGATCCAAATCAGAAAACGTGAGTATCGATACAAACAGTGCGAGGCTGTGTAGAAGACATAAGAAGATCAATCTTTGGTCAGCCAAACCAGAACTATATAAATCACAGTCGCAGTGAATGACTTGTGCAAATTTGTATCAAAAGACCGAAGAACTGGAGTGATCGACAAATAGGTGAGATACCTAGAGAGTCTACAGGCCAAAGTGTCATTGGAGGCTAAAGCCAGACGAGCCTATACAAGGGGTTACTTTTAGTGAGTGAATCGAGAGACCTAGGAAGTTGTAGATACTATAGTTGTAGATTTCCTCCTGACATCATCCCTTTCACGGTTGTTTCTCGATAACTTCATCACATCTTCATAACATAGCGACCCTCATCGTCATCGTCATCTTAATTATCTGCAGCAGCGGCGTCGGCTACCCCAGTCCTCCATTCATCAGGTGAAAGTTCTCCCTTAAATCTAAATAAGCGTCGTTAAAATTCCCCGGCGAACCTCGAGTCTATAATTTCGAAAACATGCCGGCGTCGCAGTGTGTTTACATATTCCTGCGGATTCGAATGCCACCAACAAATTAGGACTGGTACTGTAATAATTGCACCGGTGTAACAGTTAATTTTGTGTAACTGCCGTTCCTGCTATTCTTAATCTGCGAGTTCCTTTGCCGCTGGGGGGATGTCAAATGGGGTGGATGAGAGACGTCGAGTTGATAAAGGCGTTTCATAATGATTTACCTACTCTTTTAATTGCCCTGTGTCGTCTCGCAGGAGCAAGGTGTTTGCCGAATGAGGTCCTTGTCGACGTTTACCGACTTCCTTATCGGAAACTCGATTAATTCCAAGGGTGCACACCAAGGGAGGAGGTTTAACCCCCCCGTAGACCATCAGATATGATATACTAAAGTATTGATCAACTGCGAGAGTGTGTCGAATCCTTACTGACTTCCTTACTGATTAATTGACTAATATAGGAAAGTATGAAACAATATAATCATCTTGAGGAAAGCTAGAAACTCGGTCGATTCCAGTGGCGCACTAAAGTTAGGGGGTTGACGGTTGACCTCCCAAATTCATGCTCAGAAAGCGCAGAGTACAGTTCCAACGCAGAGCAAAGTGTTCGCCGATTGGATAGAGTATCTCATTTCAACTTTCTTATCGGATATTTGAGTGGTTTGAGGTTAGGTTTCAGCTTGAATTTCAACAGTACCAATATACCTAATAACGACTTGACTAATAATACAATTATTGAAACGAGAGCAGAATGAACTGTCATAGTTTCTGAATCATGGAGAATTATTCAGGAGATTCCACATCGTGGGGCGTGTTGAATTGTCTCATTTCAAGAAAATGTTCACACCAGATCAGATATTGTGAGATTTCGAGCATTTTCGAGAGGTGAGGAGCTATCCCTCGGATTTGCAGGATTTAAAAATTCGAGGAAAATTGCGAAGAATTGTCAGGTTTCCCAAGATTTCCACAAGGACTGATTGCGTTCTATCTCCCGACGTGATCATTAGATTTGGGTTACTTTTGCTCTGTACAATGTGTAACATGAAGATTTTTTTGTTTCTGATCTATCGATAAGATTCGAATGATTCATTAAGATTTGAGATACTACTGGGAATTTCCAATATTCACGAGATTTCCGACCTTTTCTCAAGAATTGTCAATATTTGATGATTTTTTATATTAATAATTTCCGGCGAAAAAATAATCCAGTGATCACAATTGTTGTGTTCATTTGATGGAATATCCTTCTAGGATTGTATAATGAGGTGAATTTTAGATATGAATGAAGTGTTCTGAAATAACTACTTTGATCTCGAAAAAATAACAGCATTTTATTGTGTGATCATTCAGCTTTGGAGGGCATTTCAGTTGTGAGAGTAGAAAGAGTTCGATAGACATCTATGAATGTTCCATGGATTGAGCGGAGAGGAATGCTCGAAAGGTCCGAAGGAAGAATTTCAATAGTTCCGACTTTCTCGTTTCTAATATCTCAATATTCGATAGGAGAAATGTGGCAATCACCGTGATTCCAGATAGCTCGGCAGGAAAAACTCATTAATAATCGCAATCACCGTGAAACCACACGGCACAACGCTCACTGCTTTTTTGCCGACGATTTCCGGAAGGGTTGAATAAATCTAAAGGTAACGTGACGTTATCGGTTATTTTGCTCTTCGATTCTCCGTTCGCAGACACTTTCTGTCCGTTCAGCAGGAGAAAACAATGGCGCCTGTCCATGGGAGTTCATCGAAAATTCCGGCACGGATGCTGATCACAGAAAGCTGGACGTGTCGAGAATAATTTCATTGCATTATTTATACCTGACCACTTTTGCGCCGACTCTAAAACACCTAGACTAAATATCACTTATAGATACCCTCTAAAGATGCAGATATAATGGTGATATTATAACATAATCTAAGACCAATCAACAACACTCATCATTGTTAATATGATGAACAGATAATATCATCGCTTACTGAATTTTCTCACTGCGATCATTGAAAGTAATGGGTCATCAATGAAACTTTCAATCTCGAAATACTTGACATTTCTCTGGATTCTCTGGAATGGTGATCAATAATCAGTAGAGCTTTTGCATGTGTATTCATAAAAAAAACAGCTTTCCTCTTATCATTGTCTGCGACGATGAATCATTTGCTGAGATCCGGTCACATTGACATAGCTCGAAAAAAGGAATAATATTATTACTGAACTCGTGAAGGATCTGTCTTGATACCAAGACAAGTCTTGGCCCCAACTGTCTCGCTTAGTCCGAAGTTTTGTATATAATAGTCTTGTGTTCTAGAGCCCCTATACCAGTTGAAGAGGCCAATGCAAAATGAATAATAAATGGAAACAAGAATTTCGAAATGCGGATCTGAAAATCTATTGAAGTTCATTGCAACAAAAAATCGAGCTCGTATCTTCACCAGGGAGGCAGATATCATAAAATGCTCAATATGATGATTTCAGTTACCACTATTCCTATGAAACAACAGTGCTGAAAATTGGCATTCTGTTCCGTGCAGAGATCCTTATGAGCTACAAAGAGCAGACACTTCCTGGAGTACTGTTCACATGTTTGTAGCTCAGCTCCCAAACATAGAGAGCTATTCCTCTTGGTGGTGATTTCACACACACGAGTTCATCAACTTTATCGGGGAAATCTAACACGAGAGATTCCAGGTAGACAAACTACATAGACTCAACAGACTGGTCATCCTGACATTGAGAGCCTCGACATCTGTCGAACTTTGCTAGCTCTACCAAGTATCATCCATCGAAAGAACGGAAAAACTGTGGCAGTATTTCCTAATGTCAGCGACTATCAGGAAAATTTCCACGAACAATATAGGTTTTCCTTCCGTCTTATTGAAAATCTTGAACATAATGACAAGGAGGCTCCGATGGAAAATCTTCCAGCGATTATATGAATTTACTGGGGATGGGAAGAGCTCCGATGAACGTACATTATATCACAATGGCGTCGCACGCCGGCCACATAACCTACGAAATCCAATCGGCTGAATATTTTCCCGTGGCGCCTCGAAACAAAACATTCCATTATCGATGAACACCCCAGCGATACGTGCTCCAATCCGCAATCTGCATCATCTCTCGTAAATTTTTAATCCTCGATCCCGATACCGAGTGTTTTTATTGTCTATATTTACGATGCGATAGAGATGCGGCACCTAAGTGTGAGCGTTTCTGGCCGAATACAGATGTTGCATTCAAGATTCATAATGCGACCCGGGGTTGCTTTATGTTGCGGTGGGGAAAGCAATCGGAATCGGACGGATCGTCGCGATATCTTGGATGGAATTGGATTGGAACAGAGGGACGAGCCAGGTGTACAAATCATCTCGCGGCTCTGCCATCATCTCGGATTCCATCGAAATGACGATAGTCGTTCTCCAATTTCCGAGGAAATTTCACGCCTTCATGTTGATCAACGAAGTGTATTTTTTCGGGAAAAAATACACTGCTTGTTGTGAAGTTACACACAATCTATGTGTGACATTTCAATTGAGTAGAATGTTATTGGAATCAATGTGAACATTTTATGCTTGTCGGGCTATTCTTATTGGTTAGTGAAAAACTGAATTTTCATTTTCATTGGTTGGTATTGATGAATCAAATGTAACCAATTAGAAAAAGAGTCATTTCGTTTAACAATGGGATATTATATATCGGAAAAATCTTGAGTACGGAATGATGGATTTGAAAAGTAGAGCGAAGAAAAAAGTTGAGCGAATCAACGAAATAGTTGTGCTGACATAATTTGAGAACGATGAAGGCTAATTAAAACTGTAGAGGATTGATTAGGGGTAGCAGCAATCATCCTGATTGATCTCAAGGTTTACAGGAAAATCACACCTTGCCTCAAACGTTCCTCTATACTATCATCTCATTCAAACTCCCAAGTTCATTTACACGATTTGACATTGAAAACAAAGACAACATCTTCCTATTACATATCAACTTGTATCAATTAAAACAGAGAAAACAGTGTTTCTATAAATTCTAGCAGAATTAATTATCGATAGTTATTGAACCGGACAATCCAGTAGTTTTCATGGGATTTTTCCATCCAGTCTGACTGGGGTAGAACTTCTGTTAGTGAGAGCACTCACAACGAAGAGATTATGCGAATTGTTATTCACTTCTCAAAATCTTTGCGATTAACATAGCTTACCGCGAATATCTCAGTTTCACTTCCTGCATTTCTTGTACAATAAATTCCAACCACGGGCATATCTAGCATAATCCTTCTCCTACATACGTCAACCTCAAATCAAAATAACTTCCCTCCGCAGCAATAATATATTCATTGTTTCATTGTGACTGTTTCCCAACTCTCGAGTAACTTAATCTCTTCTTCAGAGGTTTAGACATCATTTTATCTCTCCGACAATAACTTAACTTATCCCTGACATAAAGAGACAACGCAAATATCACCCATTATTCCAGGTTGAACTTGAGTTTGTCGGTTGGAGATCCAGGGTATGACACGCTGAAAGCGAAAGAATTTTTCTCTCAACGTGAACATGAATACAAGGAGGAAAACGATTTTTGTACTGGGGAAAATCACAATTGTAGTACAGATTCACAATTTGAAGGCGAGATTTATGCTGACCGATGTGTAGGTAGTGTTACTCCAACTCGAAATCGATTTTTCACTATGAAAAAATTACTTTCGAGAATTGTCATTTAAATAGAATGTTCACATATTATAATTTACCTGCTGAGAATATTCGTTTTGCGGATGGCATTTCAGAGACGACACTTTGTACGTTGTGGAATCATCGTGAAGTGGCAGAGTCTTCGTGAAAAGACTTCATATAGTGGATTCCGTCTTATATAAACGTTATAAATCTCGGACGACTTCTGCTGGTTTAACTTTCGTTTTGACAAACTCAGCACATATCTGGTTTTCGGGACGCTTGATCCAATTTGACGCAAATGTCGCCGTGCTGTGATATCTTCGGGATTTATCTTCACGAGGTGGCGGCATTGTACAGCGTGGTCCATTCAACTTGAGGCAACCTTATCTGTATTTCAGGAGAAGAAATCACAAAACGCTTGTTATGCTTTCCCACCATCCTATTGTTCACATTTTCTAGTTAATATTGGATTTGTTGCGACATAAACAATGTAAAAAGCTTTGCTCGTATTTTGAACTAACATACATACAAACTGTGTACATGGATGTACAATCCAGTTACTGTAGTACTGTCCATCGACCTGTATCGCTGCATTGAATGAAATAAAGAAAACCGTAAAAATTCAGCATCGTCAGAAATCCCATTTGACGACCTCCACTTCCGCAGCATCAAACGCAACTCTATCAGGCTCCTTCTCTTAGGGAGAGAAGGGCCTTTCAAAGGGCCAGCAACCCCTTATGCAATTCCCTTGACCACTCGACCGGACGGGCTGCTCGATTTTATGCATTACCTGGCGAGAAAAGAGATCGACGTCGATTGTTTTCGATTCGAAAACCCGGAGCCGTAAAATTCCCGAGCAATTGAGGATAGAGAAAGGTATTTCAGCTCTCGATTGTTGTTTTTTGTTGTGGAAATTTGAATTCGTTCGGAAGGAGATCAGACAACATGATCGCAGAATCGTCTCGATGAAAGATCGCCCTTGCTCGAGAGACAGGCAGTGCAGTTTGTGATTGGCTGATCTCAACAACTTGATAATTATGAAAAGGTAATATGATTGATTTCAACAACGTATTCGTCTGATCATTGCATTTTCAAGTTTAATTCGTTTTTCTTCCGATCACTTCCATACCATGAATAATGTTACAGGGTTGAATTGACACAAGACAACTGTAGGTAGACCCTCATCAATGACAGGTTTTTTCGGTTATATTTATGTGGAAGTCGTAGGGGTAACGACAGAGATACGCTGGTTGAAAGGTATACCTACCAGCATTGATCCATAGAGGTTGAAATGAAAACAATCAAATGGGACCGTAGCACAATGGTCGAGGTGTTTGAACAATGATCGAGCTGCTGGAACGGTAGTGAGTTCAATCCCGGCCACGGCTGTTAATTTTTCATTAAAATTAAAACGGTTCAGTGATTTCAATCCTGACATCGATGTGGCAGTCTCGGCCACGGTCCTCTAGGAGTGGTTGGCGGGGTCCATTTTAAAAAACCCTCCCGGTCTTCCCGACCTGTCAAGCTTCGGCTTATGGGACGATGGAGTCCAACGTAGAAGAAGTGATTGATAAAAAAAAATCGCCATGAGCTGAGAAAATCTAGCTTGTGGTCGTGAAACGCCAATGGAGAGCCGCCCCGGGTAGATATATGGACAGGTGCAATCAGGAAAGTCCCGAGGGAGAGACGTCACCGGAAAGAGACAAGTCAGACGGGGGAGGAAGGGACATCGGCGGTCCGAATCAATACTCGCCCTCCCATTCAAATCTTGTCAAGGTGGAATTTCTGTGTTTTATTGTTCGCCAGTGACTAAGTGATTCTCAGGAGAAGGGTGACGAGAATCGATGGAAGGGGGATGTGGATTATTTGCTGATTCTGATTCTCTCGGGAACATACAGCGTGTGCCACACACACACACACACACACAGCAATAATTTACCTTGAATCAAGTACAGAGTCAAAATCCTTCCTTGGCTTTATGGGCTGAACCGGCTGAAATAACTATGATTATTCATCAATTTTTAATATTCGAACAGCAAGAAAAACTGAATCTCTTTCTTTTAACACCCTCATGGATCAATAAACTTCAACTGAACAATAGATTCGTGTGAAAAATCCTACACTATCAACTTGATTCGAAAGAAAATATCTGACAATGTCGTACAATGTTTTGCCATCAGTTATATGATTTTTCATCGCTGCGTCTCTTTCTTACGTTTGTTTCAATCTCATAGATATATAGATATCTCAAGATATCATATCTTTGTTTGTAATAAACTGAAAAATAAAAAAGAAAACAACGGCACGCGGTGTTCCCAAGCGGTCACCCATCCAAGTACTAACCGCGCCCGACGTTGCTTGACTTCCGTGATCGGACGAGTACGGGTATATTCAACGTGGTATGGTCGTTGCCTGATAATGAAAGTCATATTCAAACTTCATAAGGGTCATAATTGCGAAGAGAGTCGATACTATTCTGTACTTTATTTACAATAGTTACCTCACTTGTTTCTACTCCTACAACTGAAATATCCTTGAGCGTACACATATCAACTTTTCATAACGAGTTCGACAGAATAGTAAGTAGGCGAAGAAATTTTTTTTTCAGCCAAACTGTATTATTTTGATACTTGCTTCGAGGGAAATGAAGAAGCTATGCGTTTGCTGTTATGTTTCATGTTTATAAGACATCTATTGAGAATATTTCGAGTTCCATTATGTGCCGTTAGTTCCACCCTTATTTATGGAGTTGTCGAAATTACCTGGGATCCCCCACATACCGTTCAATCCTTTGCAAACCAGTTGTCGATTGCTTTTTTAACCCTTGTTTTGATATATTATATCAAAGTTCTGAGTTCTGAGTTCTGAGTTGAGACTTTATAGGTAGTCGCCAATAGTAAAATATAGTATAGTACCAAGAGAATATCCAATTGGTGAACATTGAGTGTTTTCCAAGCGAAATCATGTTAGTTGGTGATTGAGAATCATTCAAGGTACACCAGGAGATCATACATGCACCATAGTTTATATAATTTTTTTCACTACCAGCACATTTTTGTACAAAAGTGTCAAAGAGCTAAGAAATATGCATTTATTTGGTGCCGTTTCGAGACATATACCTATCAAAGTTTTGCAAAGTGATACTTGATATTTTCTGTACTATGAGTTGAATGACAGTGAAATTTGCACTTCTCCTAGATCACCGCAACCAATAATACATTTCCATATCATATTTTCCACAAACCATAACTGTTCATAATGATGATAAAAGTTACCCTTCTTTGAAAACTGTTTGGGCTCGGTGATTTATCGAATTCATACCTTGAAACTATCGAAACTAATTGTTACACAGGAAAAAACCTCAAATATTGCATAGGAACATAGCAGGTAGCATCGTGAAATGTTGGGAAATCATAGAGATAGTGTAGTATTCAACACATTTATAAACTCTTGACCATTTCATGACTATTATGTGAAATGCTCTCAAAAATAGCCATGCTCAGATCCTCAGAGTGTGAGAAACCGGACCTGTGGGAACAAAATTTCATATTTCACATATTTCGCAATTTTCGACTGAACTGTTCAAAAACTCTTCTAATCGCATTAGTTCCGACATGGCATTCATTCAATAAATCCACAGTATATACGGCATCAACTGCTATATACATATTAACAAATTAAATACCGTGATAAACCTATTTCTGCGATATTGTTTCCACAGCCCACTCAACCCTCGTTGTATCCTGATATAGGTACACAAGTTTCGTTTAATTGGATTCGAAACAATATGGGATTACAGAAAATTCCAATCGGTCCGACCAAAAAAAAAAGATATACCTATTCGAACGAAAATTATAACGAAAATCAATTAGAAATTTCAAACTGATTAGAAGATATATAACATTGTTCGAACTCTGGCCAAATTTCATCAATTTCATCTTATTCGAAATACAGGGTGGCCCAATGAAAACGAAACAAGGTGTGCATTTTACTGAGAGTTCAAGGAACTGACATTGAAATGAACAATTCTTTATGTAATGTTGGATAGGACAGGATTTAAAAAAAAAAATATTTTCATAAATGTGTTTTTTCGAGAACTACTGCATTGAATTACAAAAACAAGGAAGCGTTGGTAAGAGATTTCGATTACCTTCGAAACGACCCTTTATTCTATTTGAGATTCAAGGGTTGGAGCTCCAACCCTCCCGAGTGGTTCGAAGTGAAAAAGTTGAAAACATGCGTAAAATATTTCCCCCTCGAAATGAGAATCCACCGGTTTGAGCTTTTTTTTGTTTGAGAGGGACAACTATGTCAAATCGGCCTTGTTTCGTTCTCATGGGGCCACCCAGTATGATCTAGTGATGTTTTGGTTCCCGCATTCATATTATCAGCATTTCGTGAATTAATTTACCGCAGAGAAATTAATTTCCAATATTGCTCGAAAAAGTCGAATCATCGAATCAGACGAATGCGAGTGTATTTAGTGAGACCGACGAGAACCCATTTTATAAGGGAGAATTGAGCCTGTTTCCCCCTTTTTTCGAATCACGTTCAGTATATGTAAACTAACCGTCTGTGTTCGGAATGCCAAATAAAATATTTAGAGTTTCTGTATCTCCGATATATACGCGGATCTAGAAAAATGGAAGGTAGGCAATAACAAGGACTTGTTTGCAGAGTGAATAGTAATGGCCGGGATTCTCGCTGAATCCGGAAAACACGGAAAAGTTATCCATGGGCTTTGACCAGGAAATATGCATCAGAACTGTGACATTCATATGAAAGAGTGTGGATTGGCAACTACAATCTAGAATGTCTCATCGAGGAACTTTTTCGATTCCTTAGTGGAACACGATTAGAAGGAATCTATATTTCTCTTCCAACAACTTGATTTGCAACGTTTGCTGGCAAAAAATATCTTAGGTAACAATTTTTTTAGTTGCTTCATACGATTCACTGATATAGTACAATGTATATTCGAGAAGTTCATGATATCTTTCGTCAGAAATTCCATCTGCCAATTTTGAAGAACCTGATGCAAAAAAATGAGTAAGGCATGGTAAAGTTATGAAGAGGTTGTGAAGAATTCATCAAAGGACGGTGACGTGAAAAGAAACAGTACATCTGTTGACTCTCAACAGGAGAGGACTCATGAGAACAAAGTGAGGGTGTATTACGAAAAAAACCTCACCTAGAGCCTGAAGGATCCATAAGAATATATTCCATTTGCACCTTGTCCCTATCACCTATCAATATCTGGTGACGGAAGCCATATTGCCGGTCGTTCAAGATTTTAAGTTCTCTAAATATTGGATGAGACCACTGTTAATCGCTTTTAGTTGTGTTGTGCAATCGGTCTGTAGTTGTCAGTGCAGGTTTTCTTCCCCTTGAAGATGTTAGTGAGTAAACAGGAAGACAAGGGAACATATGATGTCCAACTTCGAGTGAAAAAACTCCAGAATCCAGTTTATGCTTTGAAATTCAGGTTGACAGTCTGATGTGAAGTCGCGTCGGCCGAATGATTGCACCACTGCAGGATCGATACAAATGGCAAACTGGCCAGCCATTGATACCGGCAACGGATGTTTGATTGTGTGGATTTCGGAATCCGAGTTGCGGTAAGGCTCAGTTAATGCGGTGCCAAGTGGTCCCCGGAGTGAACGTCCAGTGTCCCTAGGGAAGCGAGGATTCTGTGTGAACATTGTTCGGGACTCGGGGAATCAGGTGTGGGATTGATTGGAATTCGTGTGGGATAATAAAAGTTTCGAAGTTCATTCCGTTTTCGACCATTGAATGCGCTGCTTCATTATGAGTCTTATTGAAATTCATCTGAACAATATTACCTTCTAATGATCTATTTTTGACTATGCTCGATTTTTCTTTGACGAATAGTGTCAGTGTTCTCCAGAAGTTTCTCTGGAAACAAAGAATTACACTCTCGATGCCCGAAAAACAAGTATTCTTGAAAATTCATCAATTCTCCTCGAAGCAAACCGACTCCCAAAGTGGATTTTTAAGTTCCGACAAAACCCGAGACTCTGGAAAAAACCTAAAAAAGATCTCCCATTATGAATGACTGTACAGGTTGCGGAAAAAGTTCCGAAATACATAAAAGTGTTGGATTACGAAGTTCTAATTCTTTTAACCTGCAGCTGAAACATTATTGATGGGTCCTCTAAGTGGGAGAAAGAAGTGGATATTACGCTCGCTCGCGCATTTGTTCCTTCTTCGCCAACTTCTCCTTGTCAGATACTGTTTTCGAGTGGGCGAAGGAAATGAATTCCGACGCTGTATTATCGACCTGGTCAGCGAGATGCCCACCGGTCGAGGTAACAATATCATCTGGATCCCCTTTGCCACCCTTTCTCATCTCTTCCCCTCGCTGAACTCTGACGGACACTGTCTAACCGGCGCCTCCGCCATTATGGGAGAAAATAAATAGCATTCGATTTTTGAAATATCTAACAAGTATTTTGTTATCCGTGTATAAAACAATCAAACGGCGGCATTCTATCATGGTATAGATGGTTAAGAAGAGTGAGTCTGCTGGAGATACAATACTGGAAAACTCTGAGAAAACTCATCTGAAGTAATTCACACCTCCATCGAAAAAGAAAATAGGAATGATATATATATACTCCATATAAGCCTCAATCAGGACTTCGTTATATTGAAAAAAAATATTTCGGTGTACACGTGCCCGGTACTAATGATTTTTGGCGAATAACAATCGAGCAGCGCCTGTCACTGCAAGACCTCACGTATAAACTCGTTCTTTGGCTGTTCTGATTCTCCCTACCTCTGTCCGTTGTGACAATAACAAAAGGCACGTGCGGTTTGACAACTTTCACACATGAACGCCTCAGTGCAATGTATCGGGGGGGTTCGAACACCGATGCCAGTGGCGTGCATTCTGAATACATCGAGTGGAGTGAGAGAGGTTATGTGAGGAAGACTCATGAATTTTTTTGATGATTTTTGATTTATGAATTCGTTAGTTTACGAGAAACTAAGCATGTGGTAGGAACCACAGTCACACTACCCAATCAAAGAAGAGATAAATAATGTATGATAATTCGAATCGTATTCGTTCAGACGATTGCAAATATGGAAGAAAACACATATTTTGATATTTTTCACCAAAGCCAGCTCTCATCATACATACATGAATATCTTAGAAAGAAATCATAATTGAAATTCTTGTGAATTTCGACATGAATAATGAATATCGAGAGGTCTGTTTCTGAATATCATGATCATCATCGCCATTTTATTGTGATTTTCTCCTGAAATGAGTATTTTCATAATTTGCTTCAGCAAAAAGGCGGCGGCCATGGCCCGCATCAGATAACCGCGTTGCATTCATATTCTCACTCATTCGTGCAAGTGCTCCGCGGTATTCGTGTGTTTTGATCAGTGTCACGATTGGAAAGGCGGTTTCGAAACCCGAAATTTTCCAGTTGAATGTCTACGATCCGAAAAACAGTTCCACTTGCAACGTGATGTCATACTATCACACCATGTTCTTTGATTACCTGTCAATGTGAACGTGCTGGAGTCTCCGCCCCTGGCTGACGCGCGATGCCGAAAAGCGACGCGTCGCGGCGACACGAAGTACACACGTCGACGGGTCCGCCGCCCTACCTTACTCTCTACTAACGCGTGGAATTCGAACAGATCTCGGCACGATCCCTATCCAGCATCCCTATCGCGGACGGCGTTAGTCCGAGAAAAGTCTCTCTCACCCACCAGAAATAACCCGATCATCGAATCCGAACGGGCTAGTCGGAAGGGGCAATCCTGAGACGAAGCTCAGATCACTCAGGTCAGCTGATTTGAGGTTATGGTAGCGTCTAGAACTATCGTTGTTATCATTCTTGAGCAGAAACCTGGTCATCCGGAGACTCTCTTGAAAGAGATGGAACCAAAACGTCGATAACCTCTTGCGACGGTTAGCACTATCAGGAGTGTTCACAAGATATTTGCAAGAAGCTGTGCAGGCCGAGAAATTATTGGAATGTCCTGAATTTTTCTGATCCGGTCTGTTTGGAAGATTCTGCTTCGAAAAAAAAAAAACCAAAGAATCATCTGATTCCGTGTTAGATTTGTGAAACATAATTCACCCCATTGGTATGCATTCCATCGAAGACGAAGGACTAACTTAGTTCGACTGAGAAAATAACACGATTTGAATCAGAGTAATGCCAGAGGTAGGCAACACACATTACGTGCGTCATTGACTGAAATTTAACGTTTATTCATCAAGGTTGTGATGTTGAGCAACTATCGAAACTATTGTTTATTTCTGAAAAATAATAATTGATGGATCGGAAACGTCACTTTTTGACGTGAGAAAGAAAGTCAGCCGAGTGTAAATCGTCCTACAGGGGTCTCCGACCACCGAAAAAAATCCCAACCCTCTTTTTCGAAGGTAACTGTGCTTTTTAATCCGCTCGGAGGATTTCGATCACGTGGACCATTATGCGATCCGACTGAACCGTACTAACGCTCACTCACCTAACAATGCATCGGCGAACAGTCGACGATCGCGGTAATCGTTGCAGCCAGTCAAAGTCGGCGTGCTTTGGCCGAGTATTATTTCGCATTAGAAGACCTCTATGGCTCCCGTTCGGCCCCAACAAAAGGTGTTTACGTTGGTAAATAAAATATGAGTCGTGGGTCATGATGGTTCATGTAGGGGGATTTTTTCAATCATCGTCAGACAGGGAAGGTCAGATTTCAGCTTTATTCTTCCAGATAACTGCGAATATTGATAACCAAGATTGAACCCGCTAGAGTTAGAATGCGTAGAGTAAGAATACGATTGGGTCGAATTTTCCTTGAACGAAAAGTGAGTGAGTTATATCGAAATTGAATCGCCAAAGTTGAAGCTGAAGGTGAAGAACCAACATCTGGACGAACTGAACCGACCTCCATAGATGGAGCTGGGGAATGATTGAGAATTGATGACGAAAACACGGAAGGGCAAGACCGTTCGACTCGTTCAAAACTCCTACTTATCAAATCCAAACTCCGATCCGACATTAAAGGCGGTCATTAAAGACGAATCCGTTCGGAAAACGCATAACTCAATTAGGGCCTGCCTAAGTGGTCTGTCTCTTTACGCTCGACGACGATTTCTTCTCAATAATTCAAGCTCCGGAATACTCCGGGCGTGACAAACTGAGAGGCTCTCGGAGACGCGTGTTCAAAGGTCCGCCCAGAGGGAACACTCAGTGGACAACGGCCGGCAATTAAGACCAACTGTGGGCCGTTTATGCATTTTAATCAAACAGTCAGGGTTCCGGATATACGTTCATAATTCATCAAAGGACGACTTGATTGTGGAGGTCCGGCGATTGGGAGAAATCGCCAAGGCTCGTTGGACACCTGAAAGGTCCCGAAGAAGTTGGTCTTTCCTATGGTGGCTATGAATTGCTATACAAACCGAAACAGGTTCTCGGCGAAATTTTCATTGATGGTTGATTTCGTGAAGAATCTCGATCTGCATGGACTTTCAAACCCTTCTATTTTATTTCTTAGTCGAAAACGAGAAAACCCGAGCGGAGACTCTTTCGATAGTTTAAGAGACAACACCTTTATCAATATTTAATTAATATAAATGTGTACGTTCATGGATTGTTATAAGTTCCACAGTGAAAGTTATAAGTATCATCAAAAGAATGCATTTAAATACTGTAAGCGTGCGTTTTTCAAATATTTCCAAACTAGTGCGTTTTACTTGCGATTTTTCTGTTGCCACATTGAAATGGGCTACTTTCTAAATGACATAACAATGTTTAAGGCACTGTTTTCATTGGTGTTCGTGAGAAAATGTTCTTTAAAAAAATGGAAGGAATGTCTGTTATCAAAACAACCAGAAAGATATCAGTATAAGTATATCAGTATAAGTATCAGCAGAAGAATGCATTACATACTGTAAGCGTGCGTTTTTCAAATATTTCCAAACTAGTGCGTTTTACTTGCGATTTTTCTGTTGCCACAGTGAAATGGGCTACTTTCTAAATGAGGAAATGTTCTTTAAAAAAATGGAAGGAATGTCTGTTATCAAAACAACCAGAAAGATATCAGTTTTTTATCAAGAAAAAGTACAGAATAAGTACATTTTTACACAAAACACGAGTCTCTCTTTGATGAGGTGAACAGAGAGATATACTCTTTACACGACAAGTGAGTGACGTTTTGATTCACAATTAGTCCAAGGCATACCGCCAGGTAGGCGACAATAATGAATGGTCAATTAGGCACGTCTGAGAATCGAGCGAGAATTTACATCAGAATACACTTACCGCTTTGACCGTTCAGTTGCAATTTATTGTATGATTAATAAAGCTTCGCCAACAGGTGTACTCGCTCCAGATTGTCATTTATTTTCGGTCGGTAGGAGTCCGACGACGCCATTACAATCATTGCGAGTGAGTCGAGTTCGGTGGTAATTGATCTGGCAAACTGGTCAAGGTGAGACAAATTGCGACTGGACGGATTTCTAGGTGTTGTTAATCAACACGATTTCGAAAGACATATTTCATGATTATTTAGTCGGTGCTTCGATATCACTACACTCTCACATTTCTTATTCAGAACGAATGTTAAGATGTAAATGATGAAAGTCTCACAAAAATTGACCCCCTCTGATCCAAATCCTGTATCTGAACTTATTTTGGTGCAGTGAATGTCAAGTATTCCATCAAAATATTGGATGTGATACAAGGAGAGATGTTGTGACGAATCAAGAAGAAATAAAGCTTGGAACTAACGTACGAAAACAAGTGATTGTGTCCTTCTGTGTGAACAAAAATTCAGAAGGGCAGGTCAAAATGCAACTGTATGTTCTTACCTGTAGAACATAGGATACATTTTTCATGTAGAATTTCGTTTGATTGGAATTGAAGAGACTACATTTCCATCACGGAAAAAAAATCATCAAACCTACAGAAATTTTTGTATTATCAGTCACAAACTGAGAGATACCTAACAATCGATTCCCTCATAATGTCACTTGACAACCATATGCAAGAGCAAAATAGTGGATTTTTTCATTCCGTACCAAGGAATAATTTTCAATATCCTTCTATTTCATGGAACTTGTGACTATTTGAATTTGGAAAACTATTTGGAAAATTGTGTTGAGATATGAACCATAATGAGTCATAGTGAGTGTTTCAAACTACCATTCGGAAACATTTCATTGATTGAATGAGTTCATTTGTGACTCCCAGAAGGTATTCGAGATAAAAAAAAATGTTTCCTTATGCACAAATATTTGGAGAAAATTCATTCCAACTGAAAGTTCCTGAAATTGAACTCTCACCAATTTTCTCAAACATTCTTTCGGTATCCTTGAAAATAACCCCTCTCTTTGCGAACTCTTGATGATTTCCGCTATGAAACATTTTTTTTTAATCTGATAATAGAAGTTTTTTCCATCCGTTCGTCAGTAAATTCCGTTAATTTAATGATTATGTTTGGTAAACAGAATGCTCACAAGGTGAATTAGTACATTGGGAAAGGAGACCCCTGAAAAAAATTTCCTCTCTATGCCAATGGCTTTCACATGACCTGCGTCATAATAGCTCCGATTCGCAGATGCACTTCGAGCAGGGAAATGGTTATTGACTCCTCACGACGACTCATAAACTTTTCCATTCCTGCATGAAAAAATCCTTCGGAGATATCTCCAGACATCGCATATTCTGCGTGGATCGTAAATTTCGAGAATGGGCATCGCCATTAGCTCTATCGCAATCGGCCACAGTGATCTCGAAAACTATTTCGGCAATGCACGAATATGAAATCTGCGAGACATAATTCACGCTATTGTAGCACACTTTTCGCCAGTGGCGTGATCGAGAGGGGGGTTCATGGGATCTGGACCTACAGAGGTGTGAAATTCAAAATTGGCAACAAAGGCCAAAGATAAGTGAGTATGCAACCTATTTTGGAATTACCATAAATTATTCTAGTCATAGTTTATTTCAATCTTCAGTTTCCGCACTTCTGGAATCTCTGATGGAACAGAAATGTAGTTTCTAGAATTTCTCGATTCACTTACTAAGGAAGATGCTTTTGCTGAATGCAGAATAATAATTCGATGATATTCTTCAACGGTTTGCACTTATACTAATCCTTCAATTGTTTTTAGTTGAAAGATATTCATATTGAACAGGGTGGCCCAATGAAAACGAAACAAGGTATGTATTTTGCTGGGAGATCAAGGATCTGACAATAAAATAAATGATTCTTTATGGATGGATATGATGTTGGATAGGACAGGATTTGAAAAAAAAACACATGAGGTACTTTTTAGATGAACATAGAACATAGAACTACAAAATAAGAAATGGTGATTAGTTACTTTCCATCACTAGCCTTCTATTTTCATAAACGTGTTTTCTCGAGAACTACTGCATTGAATTCCAAAATCAAAAAAGCATTGGTAAGAGATTTCGATTACCTTCAAAATGATGTATCACTCGACCCCTCATCCCATTTGAGATTCAAGGGTTGGAGCTCACCCCTCCGAGGGGTTTGAAGTAAAAAAGTTGAAAAAAAATCGAGCTGTTCGAGCGTTTTTCTTTTCTGATAACGATGACTATGTCGAATCGGCCGTGTTTCGTTTCCATTGGGCCATCCAGTATATAAATACCTGTTCAGTTCAACGATCTCTTGAAATTGAAAAACCGACGTCCCCCTGGAGGAACAAATTCTAATGACGCCACTGTTTTTCGCAATATCGTTTCTGGTAACTATCGGAGGTAATTTCGAGAGAAATGGGTCTTCGCATATGAACTATTGCATCAATAAGGTGCTTTGAATACGGAAAATGGCAAAGGAATTGATAATCAAAAAACTTGTTCTCTTAATGATCGTTCGGAATCATAAATATCCATATCAGCGGAATCGCCGCACTTTCCTATAGATGACTCGATGGTTTTTGAACGGATATACAGGGTGTTCCGGTGATCATGTTACAAACTTCTAGGGTAGATAAAACACACGAAAATAAGAAAAAAAGTTCACAAAAAAAGTTGACAACTATCTGTACTGAACCTCATTTTCATATTTCAACGTAATAATTGGTTTAAGACCAATAATTTATTATTGATTGGATTTAGCCATTTTCGGAGAAAACGGTGACAGATAGCGATTTTTACAAGAGTACCTTTTTTATGTAATAGGCATTGAAGAATCATAATCAGATATAAAAATGGTAAGAAATTGAAGCCTAAGAGGAGTAGGGTCAAATTTGCCCAAATACCCCCCTGGTTTGTACGCCCCTGGTTAAAGGTGACAAAATCCGGAAGGCTCAAATTGATGAACCTACGAACTAGATTTCATGTCCCGAAATTGGTTGCGATAGCTGCAGTAGTACCGAAGCTATAAAACGTAAAGTAGTTTTTGAAGGTCATCTTCGAAGGGCCCTAGCTCCCTGAAGAAGCGTTTCCGGACCCAGCATGTTCACATGAACTTTTTTTCTTATTTTCGTGTGTTTTATCTACCCTAAGAGTTTGTAACATGATCAACGGAACACCCTGTATATATTTAAACGTCGGGGAGAAACAGCAGTTTTACTAGATGCAAATGATAGTTCTTGACAATTAGAATTTCCACTCCTGATTCTTCGCACTCATAGACCATAAATATCACTAGATTGGAGCAAAGACAATAAAGTTTTAATGTCTTTGAGATTGGTGACATTTTGACATTTTAACATTGGTAAATGAATGAAAAACGTCAAAAAAATTTTGTTTTTTTCTGGTGGAGTGAGACTGTGAGTAACCCCTACCTCTGTATATTATTGTTACGTAACGGAATTCCTCGGAATTCATTCGGTCTCGTTGGAGCTGTGATGAAAGACTTTCGGAGAAGATAAATAAAGGGTAATAGTCGGTAGGCGGTGCACAAGGAAAGAACGAAGATAAATCACCTTTGCGAAGATGAGTTTTTCAGAGTTCATCGACATGGAGTTAGTATGAATTTGTAAATATATCAAAGTCTGAGGATCTCTAGCCCACTTTTCATTATCCCCTTCGCGGTACAAGCGGCGCCCTACAGTCGGAAAACGTCATTCTTCCAGAGGCGCCCATGCAGAGAAATTTCCAATCCGCGCACAAAATGATGAGGCAGGACAGGAAGAGGTCACATCCAACGGACCGTTGAAGTGACGCGAAAACAAAGCCGATGCCAAGACAGATCCTTGTGGAACACTAGCATTGATTGTAATCGTATCAGATGAGATTTTATCTATCGCTATGAAAAAATGACAAAATGAGGTGTGCTCCATTTCGGATCCTAGATCTTTGGAGCCAATTGAGCACCAAATCATTGACCTCTCTAGATCATCGTAGAAAGGTTGGCGATCTGTGCCTTTTTTATAGGTACTTTCACAGTCGGTGCTCAACGGAAATATCATCTATTATGCCACCACGCGCGATTCCTACTAGACAAGCCAGACGAGCTCAAGCTGGTCACCCCTACACTGTCAATAGAACGGCAAAGTTGAGAAATTCTTCGCCTAATGAAGTCTTTCCTGATGCTTACAACCTCCAAACTTTCAAGAAAAATTCCAACACCTTCCTTCTCTCCCAAAATTCCACCGCTGGCTAACACGATGTTCCTCGAACATTATAGGTTTCCCTTTCGTGTTGTCCACAGATTGAGAAAAAACCATTCTGCAACGAGTTCATCTCATAGTCGGTGAACATTCAGTTGATTCATGTGAATGACAATAAACAATATTTGATAGAATACAAAAAAATCTCTGATGAAACTATTCCGAAATAGTGCGAATATTGAGGTGTACTTAGAGCCACAAGAACGGAGTGTTCAGTATTTTGTGGAGTGGTGTCAATTTTTCACCAATATTTGTCGTGAAAACGTAGAGAAAACATTTCACAGGGTGAGTGTTTTACAGTTTTTTTTCCCTGTTCGAAACGTTTCCACAACTATAATTGAATTTAAAATTGCTAGTGAGATGTTTCTTTCGTTTGGAGATCATGATATGAAATTTCAAAATGACTGCAGATGTAGAATATATAGCCATATTACAAGTCGTGCATTTCCGAAATAGCGGAATGAAGGATACTTCTCTCGATTTCAACATGGCGACAATCTGATGAAAGCGATTCGACAAGCTGTCTGACAACAGCGTTGAAAAATGATAACATGGTTTCTTAATATGATTCTGTTGGAATTTGTGAATGTTCGATTGACTGAAAACTTCGCCAGGAATTATTTCTCACACATCGCCCAATTTCAACCCCATTTTCTCCGCTCCTTCTCGCGGATTCGCTCTGGAGGTGCGTCGTGCAACATTATTTTTCAAGGAGCGAAATTATTTTCCCCTTTTCTTCAACGAGACTCTGTCGTCCTGTCTGCGGAGACAGACGAATATAGAAAAAACGATTAGTCACGATGAGAAGGTGGGTTCGAGACAATCGCTCCTTGTTTACCGAACGCGAGATGAGTTTCGGATGATCTCACGTGAACTTCTGATGGAAATGGAATTCGAATGAGTGACTCAAGCGGTGGTGCCATGCCATGATAGTATCGATAGTGATTCTGAGAGATCGACTTGGTTGGTGCAGCCTCGGGAAAAATAGTCGATACCTGGACAATAATGAAATTCTTTACGACCTCGGTGCATGATAGTAATTGAGCAACAACTTTCGATACTGTTTCCAGATACAAATGCGACTACAGTAATTTCGGATACCTATTTTGTACATTTCTGATTTATCATCCACATTGATTTTGACTATAGCGTTACCCAATGAATGGTGTTTTCACCAGGAAAGCCACATGGCACAATTCCTTTTAACTGTTGAACCCAAAGGATTTTTTCGAAATCCTACTGGGTAATTTCAGTTCCAGTTCACGAATACTATTTTTTTGCTTGTTTTTTCTTCAAACACATTTCTTCAAATACATCAGTCCTATAACCATTGCGAATCGCAACCTCTTTCAAAATTTAGGTGATGGATCATCTATGATATATTTTTCAACAGTTTGCTAGATTCTTGAGGATTATTCAGAGTGAACAAGATTGTCTTCAACTTAGTTCGCCTGTTGTCACATATGGCCAGACTGTTGGAAACTATTGGACCTCATTCTTTACCTATCATTTCCAAATCTACTCATGAATGAATTAGAAACGAAAAGATTGGTATTGGTAGTTGTGGATGGTGATAGATCCGCTGCGACCTGATCAGATCTATCTTTATGATAGATAGATGATGATTGACATTTTGCATTTGGGAATCCAACCACAGGTTCAGAATCTCCACTTCGACAATGAAATGGATCGTTATGGTGGAGTAAGACTCTAGTCACCTTCCCCTACACAGCCCACTTCCAGTATAAGTGATGGATCATCTATGGAAACTCTTCCATGGATTCTTGAGGAATAACCAGAGTGAACAAGGTTGACTATTGAGTGAGATACCAAGATCCATCTGAAACGTGACTTCAACTAACGCAACTTCACCAACGAATCCTTGGACCTGAATCTGCCTGGAAACTTCGGACAATGACCAACTTCCTTTCCTAATTCGATCAGGAGCCGGTGTGAGGCGAGAGATGCAAATTCGGATAGAAGCCCTGTTATTCCATTAACACCTGACCTGCGGAGGTGATCGCGATTGCCGGCGCCCGATGCAAATCCCCAAGTCCCACAACGAATTTCGAAGATAATTACGGGAGAGTCGCAGCAGACAGCTCCGATAATTTAGTTACCTTGCCGTAACTTCGGACTTGATGGGACCTGCGGACAGTGTCACGAAGATTGGTATCCCGAGGGAAATGGAATTTGTTTCGTGCGAAATGCAGAAATACAGGATATGACTACCTTTTGTGCGGAGGGGAGGTCTCATGGTGGATTTCAGCAGCTTTCAGTAGTGTTGGACAGGGAGCTATTCGACAAATTTTGACAGCCATATGTGTGACTGATCACCTCAGATCAGTGATGAAAAATGTCTCGCCCCTTTGAGGTTGTTCCTGAAGTTGCTTCTGTTCTATGAATAATAATAATAATAATGAATAGGCATAGGATAATGTTTACAACAATCCCTTAATCCGGACAACAATGAAGGGAGTCAAATCAATTTTGAAATAATAATAATATTCACCCATTTCATTCCAATAGAAGATATAAATATAGACATATTTTATGGATGAATATCAGGCATTTGAAAATGGCCAATGTTTTTTTTGTTCCTGGTACTAGTATTGTGTCATGCTTAGGTTCACTTCAGCCAATAGCAAGACTGTGACCTTGAACATTGCAGAATATGGCAAGGAACTGCCACAAAAATTCAGATCATCTTCTGACAGTTCATATGAAAAAAATTGGTTTCCATGAGAGACAGTTCACAGCAAGTTCACAAACAATGAAATAAATTTTCACAACATTGAGTATGGCTGGTGGTATAAAAGTTTGTTTCATGATTGAACTACTAGAAGAATGATTATCATCTTTTTGATGAATGATTGAGGAATTTATCGGTCAATTGACCGAATTTGATCTGACCGATCAACTGCATAACCCTATTTCTCTTGTTTCTGAATAATGTCATGAAATCTTAGGCTTCAGTCATAAAGAAATTGGTCGAAATGTATTTCTTCTAACCAAAACCTGACGAGTCAACATTGAGAATGTGCACGATATTTCCTAATCAACAGCGTTGTTGAATCAACTCCAACTGGTATTCATCATCAAAGTTGATATCGAAAAATATCTACTCGACTCATATTCAATCCTTTAGAATCCAAAACTGGAAAAAACTATGCTCATTACATGAAACATAACCTTCAAACAATGAAGAGTGGTTGGCCACCTTGTCAATCTTGAATGAAGCTGCTGAGTGTATCTGGAAACTGGATAAAAATAATCTCTTCCGATGGATTGTAGCCTAATGCAGCAATATTTTGACAAAATCATCAAGATGCGATACACATATGAATGAAATTATTCATGCAATCTTCACCAAGTCATGGTCTAGCGACAGGGCGTTCGAAAAATAATTACTTTTCACACCTCTGGAGTTTCGAAAACAAAGTCGTAAAGCAAAACAAACACCTATCGTATATTCCAACTAATATCCACATTAATGAGGTAAACGATCTTATGGATGGTCGTTAGCGCTATTCCGTCTAAATAATTATACCTATAAGAAGTTTAGGTATACAGTGGGTGAATATAACTTTTGAGCTGGCGGTTATTGCTCGAACCACGTTAATTATGATTGATGATAAACAGGAGAGTATAAATGGATCTCTGCATCGAGTGTTGGATTTCTCGATGTCAAACAAATTAATTCAGGAATTCGATTACTGAGGCTGAGATTCAATGAAAATGGATGACAACAGATAATGTCATTTCGGAGATGCTGTTAAGCATACCGATATTTCTCAGCTCCAGATCAAGTATTGCTTCACTTCTTAGTTTCCTGTCAGAGATCTAAAATATTTTCAAACAAGAGTACGAATGTTATACACATATTCTGGAATAAGTCCACATAGAAAAATATGGACACATCTGAAACTTTCGTGTATGGGATTCGAAATCAGTGAATCCGAGTACTTAACACAAATATATATAGATAGATAGATTAATGAAACATACAAACTCGTCTCTGATGTGAAATAGTTATATAGCAGTCTCTCAATATTTTTTCGAACATAATATTTAGCCAATATTTCACCGTTCTTTATGTTGATTTGCAGTGAGTAAAATATTCGTATATTAAGGAGACTCGTAAGCTAGTTTATATTCACCGAATGCGACATATGAATCATTTTTTTTTTCGGGTAATCATATTATGCTTGGAAAGATCAAACAATATTTGAATATTGAAAGACAAGGCAATGATAAGATTCCTCAGTTGCTGTGCTGGATACATTCCTGTAGAATTCTTTCATAGGAATAACTTATTATTGTTTATACTTTTCTGTTCTCAGAGCTTCTGAAAAAATATCTTCAGTGTGGAGATTGGCCTTAGAAACACAAACAACCTATGTCTGAAGCCATTCTGAGCGTAATACGAGGTCAAAATTTGATCTACATTCATGACTTGTTTTAAATTTCTGAATTGACAAGATATTAGTTTCCAGTTTCTTTGTTAAGAACAAAATGGTCATAAAACAATCATTGATTGATCGAGAGTCCAAGAAAATTTGTTTCCTCCACTCTGTAACAATAAGACTGATCGAAATTTGCCTTTGCCTGGAAATATCGTGGAAATATCATGAGACGCTACGTGCCACATTCCATGATGCACTCATCAATCACTTTAATCTCACCCAGATGGCGCTTCTCCATCTCACCGATGAAGCACTGCTAGACAGCAATATATGTACCGAATGTGTCAGAGGTCGAGTATGATCTGACAATTGACATGCGTTATATTGACGTTCGACATCACCGGTTGAAAGCACTCGTAGGACACGCGGTGTAGGTGAACATTCCCGCTAGAGGGCGACACTAGCGATAACGCCACCTCTGCGCAATTGTTTATCGATGTACCGGATCCATACATAATGTGTTTATCTGGGATGGATGTTCCGTGTATGGAGCGGCCATGTTGCACCACACTCGACATGATTAATTGTTGTAGTGTCGCTGCCATTAGCAGCCCCCGCGACCGCTGACCGAGTGCAACGGTGAGCGCGACGTTGCCAGCTCTCTCTGCCTACGTGGACTTAGGGACGAAATGTTTTTTTCCCAAGTCAAATGTTCTAACTCGAACGATTTTGATTTCAACAAGGGAGAGAGACCTAATTTGAATGAAACATTTTTGAGTCAGGATATTGAGATTTGATTCTAGCAATGTTGGGGGAAAATATGATATTGGTGAGGACGAGGGATAGATGAGTGAAATTTTGGATATATCGAGGTAGCCCTAAGAAAGGATGGTTCGAAACTACTTCGATGAAGAAACACCATCACACTCGAGTTAGGCTAGAATATATCTTCATGGATGCTACAGAAATCTAGCTGCCTGGAATCAAAATTGAAAATTCATTTCGGTCATCTCGATGCTTACAATTACTTTTCATGATCTCAAGAAACATTCTCGATCTGGCATCAACAATATCTCGGATAGGTTGACAGGGGTCAGTGTGTAAACTTCGAAGGATATAACATGTTGATGTGATATTTGGTAAACTGGGGTTGATTGCTTAAAACTGGAACCATGAGGATCTGCTTGTGAATATGAGTCCAAGAGATATTGAATAGGATAGATGATTCATGTGGAGTTTTGATTTCTCACTCTTATGAATTATTGTGTGTATGGGATAAGTGAGATTACGATACGTATCTGACACCAAATAGAAAAACACCGACACAAACTAGTTTGTGTATTGTACCTTGTTCAACTCTGTAAGATTCTTCAATCGGTGAATCCTCGCGAAATCAAAGTTGATTCAGTCTCTTCCCGCATTCTCTCACCTCTCTTATCACCGACTGTTGTTTCCGGCGAAGGTGGTGGAAAACGTGATCGAAATCCTAACGAACATCTCACTTCTGCCATAGTCGGCACCTGTATAGCCGCTTCCCTTCCGTCCAATTCCCGAGAATCTATCACGGCCTAACACCGATCCCATTTACCGTTTCTCATTTCGTGTTGATCACTTCTTAGATTGCACAGAGATAGTTCAGTGGGGTGGACTGACTAACACATTTGGAAGGGTTGAATTGGAACGATTTCGATAGGATGACTGAATCATTGAATCAAAACATGATCCAAATATCCACTCGGCTGAAATGATCATTGGAATACATTTCAGTAGATTTCTAACTAACGTTGGTCGTAGGGAAAAAATCTGGCTTGGTATTCATTATTTGGTTGACATTTGTTCTAGTTTCTCCAGGATGGTTTGCTCAAAGTGCTTCAGGAGTTATGGATTGGGGTCCCTTGTGCAACGAAATCTTTTTCTTATCACCTCCAGGTTCATCTTTCCTGTAGAATCCTCAAAGGACCGGAATTTTCCATCTATGGGGAGGATGTTGAGAGACTGATATAAAAGTTGGTTGGGAGACTCGTGTAAGGACAAGATGTCTCAGGTGGGATATTTTTATCATTGCTGTTGGTTCCTTCACTATTGATGGTTTCTCAACCATCCTCAAGTTCATGTTCAGAGCCCTTGATCAGTTGTTCATTATATTGCATAGTTTTTCATTCGTTCATGATGAGTAGTTGCATTGAAATAGTTCGTTGAATCTGAGTACTAACCAAGTATTGAAATTATCTGATAGCTGATACATCAATCATAAGGTTGTGTGCGAATTTCGAGAAGAGTAGAATGGGATTGCCAAGATATGATATATGGAGCATGAAGTTTTCAAGAGAGTAAACATTTGTTGTTTTATTGTGTTATTCGATTGAAGACCTGGCACCCTCTCCGATACGCAAACGTCTGTACGATTTCGCTCCCCATCGGCAAATAAATATCGTACACAGTTTCGATATGCACACACTTTTTCGTGGCGCACGCTGCTTATGAAAAGCGGCAGCTGATTCTGATTTAGTAACTGCTACCTTCGCATACGGTGCATGTGTCGCAGAGCAAACAGCTTTTTCATCGCTTGCTATACCTGATCTGTTCGACACACTCGATGGGGAGAGGGTGCCACGACGATTTTCAGGGGTTATCCGGATCTGGATTCCGATCGAGGGGATGATTCCGTGAATCTTGGAATCTAGTGAAATCCAAAAGATTAACGGTATATACATTTGCACAACAGACTTGTGTACTCATATTAATTCCTCAGGTGGTATGGATGGACACAAGATCCTCTTACGTTTTGTTGCCTGGAGAGAAAATTTCTCTGGAAAGTATTTTCCAACAGTCTTGAGAGATTTGTATTCATTTCGTTTCAATTCCATTCTTGTCAACAGACGCACCATTGAATCGATCAGTGCCTCGAATGAACAATGAAATCACCCAATAGGCTTCAACAATATGGAATATGGAATTCTCGGAGTGGTAAAATATTTCGTACAGAAGATTTTTTGATCAATTCAGGCAGTTTTTCGACCCAAGAATGCTATTGGTCGAGTGAGGGCAGAGTCTGAAAGAAAAACTTTAACCTTGTAGCTCCTACTCATCAGTTTGCCAACCTTCTACTGAACGTCCCTTAATCGTCGAGATATCGATTCCATTTTGATTTCACGACCTGATTAGGCGGTTTTTTCACCCGAAAAAGCTATTGGTGGAGTCAGAACGAGGCTAGGATGGCTCTGAAAAAAGTTGACTTTCACCTCATGCCTCGTACTCATCAGTTTGCCAACCCTCTACCAAACCTTTCCCAATCGTCGGAATATCGATTCCATTTTGATTTTACGACCTACTAGGCGGTTTTTCGACCCGAAAAAGCTATTGGTGAGGTCAGAACGGAGCTAGGATGACTCTGAAAAAAGTTGACTTTCACCTCATGTCTCCTACCCATCAATTTGCCAAATCTCTACCAAACCTTCCTCAATTGTCGGAATATCGATTCCATTTTGATTTCACGACCTAATTAGGCGGTTTTTCGACCCGAGAAAGCTATTGGTGAAGTCAGAACGGAGCTAGGATGACTCTGAAAAAAGTTGACTTTCACCTCATGCCTCCTACCCATCAATATGCCAAATCTCTACCAAACCTTTCTCAATCGTCGGAATATCGATTCCATTTTGATTTTACGACCTAACTAGGCGGTTTTTCGACCAGAGAAAACTATTGGTGAAGTCAGAACGGAGCTAGGATGACTCTGAAAAAAGTTGACTTTCACCTCATGTCTCCTACCCATCAATTTGCCAAATCTCTACCAAACCTTCCTCAATCGTCGGAATATCGATTCCATTTTGATTTTACGACCTAATTAGGCGGTTTTTCGACCCGGAAAAGCTATTGGTGAAGTCGAAACGGAGCTAGGATGACTCTGAAAAAAGTTGACTTTCACCTCATGCCTCGTACTCATCAGTTTGTCAACCTTCTACCAAACCTTCCTCAATCGTCGGAATATCGATTCCATTTTGATTTTACGACCTAAATAGGCGGTTTTTCGACCCGGAAAAGCTATTAGTGAAGTCATAACGGAGCTAGGATGACTCTGAAAAAAGTTGACTTTCACCTCATGCCTCGTACTCATCAGTTTGTCAACCCTCTATCAAACCTACCTCAATCGTCGGAATATCGATTCCATATTGATTTTACGACCTAATTAGGCGGTTTTTCGACCCGAGAAAGCTATTGGTGAAGTCATAACGGAGCTAGGATGACTCTGAAAAAAGTTGACTTTCACCTCATGTCTCCTACCCATCAATTTGCCAAATCTCTACCAAACCTTCCTCAATTGTCGGAATATCGATTCCATTTTGATTTCACGACCTAATTGGGCGGTTTTTCGACCCGAGAAAGCTATTGGTGAAGTCAGAACGGAGCTAGGATGACTCTGAAAAAAGTTGACTTTCACCTCATGTCTCCTACCCATCAATTTGCCAAATCTCTACCAAACCTTCCTCAATCGTCGGAATATCGATTCCATTTTGATTTTACGACCTAATCAGGCGGTTTTTCGACCCGGAAAAGCTATTGGTGAAGTCGAAACGGAGCTAGGATGACTCTGAAAAAAGTTGACTTTCACCTCATGCCTCGTACTCATCAGTTTGTCAACCCTCTATCAAACCTACCTCAATCGTCGGAATATCGATTCCACATTGATTTTACGACCTAATTAGGCGGTTTTTCGACCCGAGAAAGCTATTGGTGGAGTCATAACGGAGCTAGGATGACTCTGAAAAAAGTTGACTTTCACCTCATGTCTCCTACCCATCAATTTGCCAAATCTCTACCAAATCTTTCTCAATCGTCGGAATATCGATTCCATTTTGATTTTACGACCTAATTAGGCGGTTTTTCGACCCGAGAAAGCTATTGGTGAAGTCAGAACGGAGCTAGGATGGCTCTGAAAAAAGTTGACATTCTCCTCATGCCTCCTTCCCATCAATTTGCCAAATCTCTACCAAACCTTTCTCAATCGTCTAAATATCGATTCCATTTTGATTTTACGACCTAATTAGGCGGTTTTTCGACCCGAGAAAACTATTGGTGATGTCAGAACGGAGCTAGGATGACTCTGAAAAAAGTTGACTTTCACCTCATGCCTCCTACTCATCAGTTTGCCAAATCTCTACCAAACCTTCCTTAATCGTCGGAATATCGATTCCATTTCGATTTTACGACCTAACTAGGCGGTTTTTCGACCCGAGAAAACTATTGGTGAAGTCAGAACGGAGCTAGGATGACTCTGAAAAAAGTTGACTTTCACCTCATGCCTCGTACCCATCAATTTGCCAAATCTCTACCAAATCTTTCTCAATCGTCGGAATATCGATTCCATTTTGATTTTACGACCTAACTAGGCGGTTTTTCGACCCGAGAAAGCTATTGGTGAAGTCAGAACGGAGCTAGGATGGCTCTGAAAAAAGTTGACATTCACCTCATGCCTCCTTCCCATCAATTTGCCAAATCTCTACCAAACCTTTCTCAATCGTCGGAATATCGATTCCATTTTGATTTTACGACCTAATTAGGCGGTTTTTCGACCCGATAAAGTTATTGGTGAAGTCAGAACGGAGCTAGGATGACTCTGAAAAAAGTTGACTTTCACCTCATGCCTCCTACTCATCAGTTTGCCAAATCTCTACCAAACCTTCCTTAATCGTCGGAATATCGATACCATTTCGATTTTACGACCTAACTAGGCGGTTTTTCGACCCGAGAAAACTATTGGTGAAGTCAGAACGGAGCTAGGATGACTCTGAAAAAAGTTGACTTTCACCTCATGCCTCCTACTCATCAGTGTGCCAAATCTCTACCAAACCTTTCTCAATCGTCGGATTTTCTATTCCATTTTGATTTTACGACCTAATTAGGCGGTTTTTCGACCCGATAAAGTTATTGGTGAAGTCAGAACAGAGCTAGGATGACTCTGAAAAAAGTTGACTTTCACCTCATGCCTCGTACTCATCAGTTTGTCAACCCTCTACCAATACTTTCTCAATCGTCGAGATATCGATTCCATTTTGATTTCACGACCTAGTTAGGCAGTTTTTCAACCCAAAAAAGCTTTTGGTGAAGTCAGAACGGAGCTAGGATGGCTCTGAAAGAAGTTGACTTTCACCTCATGCTTCGTACTCATCAGTTTCTCAACCTTCTACCAAACCTTCCTCAATCGTCGGAATATCGATTCCATTTTGATTTTACGACCTAACTAGGCGGTTTTTCGACCCGAGAAAACTATTGGTGAAGTCAGAACGGAGCTAGGATGACTCTGAAAAAAGTTGACTTTCACCTCATGCCTCCTACCCATCAATTTGCCAAATCTCTACCAAACCTTCCTTAATCGTCGGAATATCGATACCATTTCGATTTTACGACCTAACTAGGCGGTTTTTCGACCCGAGAAAACTATTGGTGAAGTCAGAACGGAGCTAGGATGACTCTGAAAAAAGTTGACTTTCACCTCATGCCTCCTACCCATCAATTTGCCAAATCTCTACCAAACCTTCCTCAATCGTCGGAATATCGATTCCATTTTGATTTTACGACCTAACTAGGCGGTTTTTCGACCCGAGAAAACTATTGGTGAAGTCAGAACGGAGCTAGGATGACTCTGAAAAAAGTTGACTTTCACCTCATGCCTCCTACTCATCAGTTTGCCAAATCTCTACCAAACCTTCCTTAATCGTCGGAATATCGATACCATTTCGATTTTACGACCTAACTAGGCGGTTTTTCGACCCGAGAAAACTATTGGTGAAGTCAGAACGGAGCTAGGATGACTCTGAAAAAAGTTGACTTTCACCTCATGCCTCCTACTCATCAGTTTGCCAAATCTCTACCAAACCTTTCTCAATCGTCGGATTTTCTATTCCATTTTGATTTTACGACCTAATTAGGCGGTTTTTCGACCCGATAAAGTTATTGGTGAAGTCAGAACGGAGCTAGGATGACTCTGAAAAAAGTTGACTTTCACCTCATGCCTCGTACTCATCAGTTTGTCAACCCTCTACCAATACTTTCTCAATCGTCGAGATATCGATTCCATTTTGATTTCACGACCTAGTTAGGCAGTTTTTCAACCCAAAAAAGCTTTTGGTGAAGTCAGAACGGAGCTAGGATGGCTCTGAAAAAAGTTGACTTTCACCTCATGCTTCGTACTCATCAGTTTCTCAACCTTCTACCAAACCTTCCTCAATCGTCGGAATATCGATTCCATTTTGATTTTACGACCTAATTAGGCGGTTTTTCGACCCAGAAAAGCTATTAGTGAAGTCATAACGGAGCTAGGATGACTCTGAAAAAAGTTGACTTTCACCTCATGCCTCGTACTCATCAGTTTGTCAACCCTCTATCAAACCTTCCTCAATCGTCGGAATATCGATTCCATTATGATTTCACGACCTAAGTAGGCGGTTTTTCGACCAGAGAAAACTATTGGTGAAGTCAGAACGGAGCTAGGATGACTCTGAAAAAAGTTGACTTTCACCTCATGCCTCCTACCCATCAATTTGCCAAATCTCTACCAAACCTTCCTCAATCGTCAGAATATCGATTCCATTTTGATTTTACGACCTAACTAGGCGATTTTTCGACCCGAGAAAACTATTGGTGAAGTCAGAACGGAGCTAGGATGACTCTGAAAAAAGTTGACTTTCACCTCATGCTTCGTACTCATCAGTTTCTCAACCTTCTACCAAACCTTCCTCAATCGTCGGAATATCGATTCCATTTTGATTTTACGACCTAAATAGGCGGTTTTTCGACCCGGAAAAGCTATTAGTGAAGTCATAACGGAGCTAGGATAACTCTGAAAAAAGTTGACTTTCACCTCATGCCTCGTACTCATCAGTTTGTCAACCCTCTACCAATACTTTCTCAATCGTCGAGATATCGATTCCATTTTGATTTCACGACCTAGTTAGGCAGTTTTTCGACCCAAAAAAGCTTTTGGTGAAGTCAGAACGGAGCTAGGATGGCTCTGAAAAAAGTTGACTTTCACCTCATGCCTCCTACTCATCAGTTTGCCATCTCTCTACCAAAATTACCTAAATCGTCCAGATATCGATTCCATTTTGATTTTACGACCTAATTAGGCGGTTTTTCGACCCGGAAAAGCTATTAGTGAAGTCATAACGGAGCTAGGATGACTCTGAAAAAAGTTGACTTTCACCTCATGCCTCGTACTCATCAGTTTGTCAACCCTCTATCAAACCTTCCTCAATCGTCGGAATATCGATTCCATTTTGATTTCACGACCTAAATAGGCGGTTTTTTGACCCGGAAAAGCTATTGGTGGAGTCATAACGGAGCTAGGATGACTCTGAAAAAGTTGACTCTCACCTCATGCCTCGTACTCATCAGTTTGTCAACCCTCTATCAAACCTTCCTCAATCGTCAGAATATCGATTTCATTATGATTTCACGACCAAACTAGGCGGTTTTTCGACCAGAGAAAACTATTGGTGAAGTCAGAACGGAGCTAGGATGACTCTGAAAAAAGTTGACTTTCACCTCATGCCTCCTACCCATCAATTTGCCAAATCTCTACCAAACCTTCCTCAATCGTCGGAATATCGATTCCATTTTGATTTTACGACCTAACTAGGCGGTTTTTCGACCCGAGAAAACTATTGGTGAAGTCAGAACGGAGCTAGGATGACTCTGAAAAAAGTTGACTTTCACCTCATGCCTCGTACTCATCAGTTTCTCAACCTTCTACCAAACCTTCCTCAATCGTCGGAATATCGATTCCATTTTGATTTTACGACCTAAATAGGCGGTTTTTCGACCCGGAAAAGCTATTAGTGAAGTCATAACGGAGCTAGGATAACTCTGAAAAAAGTTGACTTTCACCTCATGCCTCGTACTCATCAGTTTGTCAACCCTCTACCAATACTTTCTCAATCGTCGAGATATCGATTCCATTTTGATTTCACGACCTAGTTAGGCAGTTTTTCGACCCAAAAAAGCTTTTGGTGAAGTCAGAACGGAGCTAGGATGGCTCTGAAAAAAGTTGACTTTCACCTCATGCCTCCTACTCATCAGTTTGCCATCTCTCTACCAAAATTACCTAAATCGTCCAGATATCGATTCCATTTTGATTTTACGACCTAATTAGGCGGTTTTTCGACCCGGAAAAGCTATTAGTGAAGTCATAACGGAGCTAGGATGACTCTGAAAAAAGTTGACTTTCACCTCATGCCTCGTACTCATCAGTTTGTCAACCCTCTATCAAACCTTCCTCAATCGTCGGAATATCGATTCCATTTTGATTTCACGACCTAAATAGGCGGTTTTTTGACCCGGAAAAGCTATTGGTGGAGTCATAACGGAGCTAGGATGACTCTGAAAAAGTTGACTCTCACCTCATGCCTCGTACTCATCAGTTTGTCAACCCTCTATCAAACCTTCCTCAATCGTCAGAATATCGATTTCATTATGATTTCACGACCAAACTAGGCGGTTTTTCGACCAGAGAAAACTATTGGTGAAGTCAGAACGGAGCTAGGATGACTCTGAAAAAAGTTGACTTTCACCTCATGCCTCCTACCCATCAATTTGCCAAATCTCTACCAAACCTTCCTCAATCGTCGGAATATCGAACCCATTTTGATTTTACGACCTAACTAGGCGGTTTTTCGACCCGAGAAAACTATTGGTGAAGTCAGAACGGAGCTAGGATGACTCTGAAAAAAGTTGACTTTCACCTCATGCCTCGTACTCATCAGTTTCTCAACCTTCTACCAAACCTTCCTCAATCGTCGGAATATCGATTCCATTTTGATTTTACGACCTAAATAGGCGGTTTTTCGACCCGGAAAAGCTATTAGTGAAGTCATAACGGAGCTAGGATAACTCTGAAAAAAGTTGACTTTCACCTCATGCCTCGTACTCATCAGTTTGTCAACCCTCTACCAAACCTTCCTCAATCGTCGAAATATCGATTCCATTTTGATTTTACGACCTAACTAGGCGGTTTTTCGACCCGAGAAAACTATTGGTGAAGTCAGAACGGAGCTAGGATGACTCTGAAAAAAGTTGACTTTCACCTCATGCCTCCTACCCATCAATTTGCCAAATCTCTACCAAACCTTCCTCAATCGTCGGAATATCGATTCCATTTTGATTTTACGACCTAACTAGGCAATTTTTCGACCCGAGAAAACTATTGGTGAAGTCAGAACGGAGCTAGGATGACTATGAAGAAAGTTGACTTTCACCTCATGCCTCCTACCCATCAATTTGCCAAATCTCTACCAAATCTTTCTCAATCGTCGGAATATCGATTCCATTTTGATTTTACGACCTAATTAGGCGGTTTTTCGACCCGAGAAAGCTATTGGTGAAGTCAGAACGGAGCTAGGATGGCTCTGAAAAAAGTTGACATTCACCTCATGCCTCCTTCCCATCAATTTGCCAAATCTCTACTAAACCTTTCTCAATCGTCTAAATATCGATTCCATTTTGATTTTACGACCTAATTAGGCGGTTTTTCGACCCGAGAAAACTATTGGTGACGTCAGAACGGAGCTAGGGTGACTCTGAAAAAAGTTGACTTTCACCTCATGCCTCCTACTCATCAGTTTGCCAAATCTCTACCAAACCTTCCTTAATCGTCGGAATATCGATTCCATTTCGATTTTACGACCTAACTAGGCGGTTTTTCGACCCGAGAAAACTATTGGTGAAGTCAGAACGGAGCTAGGATGACTCTGAAAAAAGTTGACTTCCACCTCATGCCTCCTACTCATCAGTTTGCCAAATCTCTACCAAACCTTCCTTAATCGTCGGAATATCGATACCATTTCGATTTTACGACCTAACTAGGCGGTTTTTCGACCCGAGAAAACTATTGGTGAAGTCAGAACGGAGCTAGGATTACTCTGAAAAAAGTTGACTTTCACCTCATGCCTCCTACTCATCAGTTTGCTAAATCTCTACCAAACCTTACTCAATCGTCGGATTTTCTATTCCATTTTGATTTTACGACCTAATTAGGCGGTTTTTCGACCCGATAAAGTTATTGGTGAAGTCAGAACGGAGCTAGGATGACTCTGAAAAAAGTTGACTTTCACCACATGCCTCCTACTCATCAGTTTGCCAACCCTCTACCAATACTTTCTCAATCGTCGAGATATCGATTCCATTTTGATCTTACGACCTAGTTAGGCAGTTTTTCGACCCAAAAAAGCTTTTGGTGAAGTCAGAACGGAGCTAGGATGGCTCTGAAAAAAGTTGACTTTCACCTCATGCCTCCTACTCATCAGTTTGCCATCTCTCTACCAAAATTACTTAAATCGTCGAGATATCGATTTCGATTCAATTTTACGACCTAATTAGGCGGTTTTTCGGCCCGAAAAAGCTATCGGTGAAGTCAGAACGGAGCTAGGATGACTCTGAAAAAAGTTGACTTCCACCTCATGCCTCCTACCCATCAGTTTGCCAACCCAAATGATCATTTCAGAGAATTTTCCCAGGGTCCACTAGTAAACAGTGTTTTTTTTTCTTTCGACTTGAGGTAAATTTCGACAAAAGGTACCAAATGTGTGGATGTGTATACCAACGCACAAGCCATCCGCCAAACGTACACTGGCAACACCGCCTGTCATCCTGTCGCATTCGTTCCCGCCACCTTAGAATCAACCGTGCCGATGGAATCCGATTCGAGTCCGGCAGGATGCTTCCCCCACTTCCATCCGCTCGTTCCCTGCGATTTTTATTCCGTAAACTTTGGTCCTGCAGGCACTTACCTCGCCGCTCACCGCATCACAACAATGAGTGTGTTTATGATGGCGCCTACTCGACGATTCCCATGGCAACCCAGTCAGTCAGAGGTGTGTCACGTCCGTGGAGAAAGTCCTGCAGGACCACTGACCGTTATCGCAGAGCGGAGTTCAAGATCGAAGATATGATTTTTTATATTCTCCACTGGGTCGAGCTCAGAGAGAAAGAGGAATTGAAACGACTGTATAGACGCAGCGATCAAAAATCAGCTGACAGTTGGATAAACATTTTGATGAGTCATATGACATTTTCAATCGAATCGAGTTGATAGTGTGAGATTATTCACTCAAATCTAATCAAATCTTTATGTATCATCCTCTCACCATTTTTATGCAGATGATAGTCAAGTCTACAAATATCTTCACCCTGACGAAAATATTATCGATTGGTTACTTTCTCAATCGTAATGAATTATCGATGTTGTATCGACTGTATATCGATGACAATTAGTGAAGTGACAGGTATAAGGTATTTATCCGGAACCCTTGGTGAATCACCCTGTATTAAGCTAGTCTGGAACCAACAAAATAGAAAAGTTATGAGGGGCGATGTTGTAACTTGTCACCCGGAATATCTCAACAAAGCGAGACCTGACCACCCTGACGAGACGAGCTTGTTTACCCCGGAAGAAAATCCACCCCATTTGGCATCAAAAGGGGATGACAACCATCCGGTAACGATTATTTACAGGAAAGCCAAATAAAGTGCGATCCTGAGGTACGAATAATCAATCAACGTCGTAATAAATCAATCGTGACCGGTGTTGATTCATGTGGCGATCATAAATTCCGGGCGAGTCTTTCATCGATATGGATATATACCTTTCCCCGGAGCGGAATGACCGCTCTACCGGAAGAAAAGGGAACCGCGAAAAATTCTTCCACATCAATCGATGAGTCACTCTGGGAGGAAAGAAGGAATGAGTATATTCTCCTTGTTGTCTCAAAACTGCACCATGGTTTGAAGTTTCAGGAATCAAAAATTTGAGAGACACGTGAAGCTAAGTGTACTTTGTGAAAAATATATGGGTAGTGTGTATGCTTGCACAAACGAGGAGAATAACACGTTGACCAATTTCAGACCTCTCTACAACATCCGAAGTAATCGAGAAGCTAGTTGAAAATGGGATGATTGCATCACTGAGCAAATATAAAATTATAAATAATGAAGAATTTGAATTCCAAAATTCAAAGGGTACTAATGAGGCGATTTTCGAACCTTCTCTTTAAAATTGACTGACAGTAAGATAGCTGCGGCGGTGTTTCGTGATTTTCTCGTCGACCTCGTACTAACGAGTCTGTTCGACGTTCATGAACCGTGAGACAAGCCGGTGTATCTACCATTAGTCGTTATAAAAATACAATAGCCATTCTGTTCTATCCAGTCACACCTACTTGCAGCGTTCAGGTAGGTACTACCACACACCTCCTGCATACTCATGCTTACCTGACACTAGATGGATCGGATTATCGATTTTACTCGTTTATTGGTATCACACAGTACCAAAAACTAGTTTATATCGACTTGATTATGGAAGACCAACTAGTTGGTACTTCTTCAGATGAATTTATTTGCACGATCTTCATTTTCATCAAGGCATGGTTTATTCCTGACCCATGAGGGTACCATTCGAACCATCTGCCAGTCATGGTTTCCTGGTACCAATGGGTTGACTCTTTCTCAGGTACTGTATTATAATTGGCGGTGATGGTACCGATTCCTCATGAGTCGACGACCCAGAGTAACTCTGAAAGAACCATTGTTGAGTATTGGTACCAACCCACCTGTCAGTCGCTCATGTTTACCTGATAGCTTCAGGTGGGTTGTTCTTCAGGTACTGGTACTCATTTCAGTTGTAAGGGCGTATCTGCCGTAGAAAATTATTTGATCGTGATGGATGATTTGATATCTTTTATACCTTCCTTATTTTGGATAAATTTCACGGCCTATAAATCTCTTACTATTTCGTTCAACAATGGATGAATATTCGATTCGTCTTATTTATTCATAATCATTATCAGTTGATATTGACATTGAAGCTGTGAGCAATATCATCTTCAACTTGGGAACCATCATCACAAATATATACCGATTCACAAATATTGAAATCAGAAGTCACATCTGAAGACAAAGCATCAGTTGATCGTTATGAAAATATAGAAACCGCAAATATCAGCAATCTCTGTCTTAGTCTTGTACCTCATATATGTAGGAGTGGGCTCTTCTGGTTGAAATATCCTATTGTAATAATCTACAAGACGGAAAAACAAAAAAGATGACAACGGCACGCGGTGTTCCCAAGCGGTCACCCATCCAAGTACTAACCGCGCCCGACGTTGCTTGACTTCCGTGATCGGACGAGTACGGGTATATTCAACGTGGTATGGTCGTTGCCTGATAATGAAAGTTATGTTCAAAGTTCATAAGGGTCATAACTGCGAAGAAATCTTGTGTTAATTTTTTGAGTATATCCATTACATTATTCATAACTAATAAAAGAAATGCAGCAGGTACATTTATAACAATGATATAAGTTGGCAGTTGAGTGAAGTTAAATACCAAAGATGGCAGCTGAAATATCCGAAGGCCGTACTTCTGACAGGCGAACACACGAATTTGAGCGAAACTTCGAATAAGTTTCGAGTTCGAGTAGGCGAACAGTGGTTGAAGCTTGGAATAATAAATGTACATGATTCAAATATGTATTGTCGTAGAAAAAATCGTGTACGTAACTCTCTGGAAAGTGTGTTTCATCCACTGCACTAGTCATGTAATAGACTTATTCAATCTCAACTTCATGTTTTTCATTCCGAACGATGCAGCCTGAGACGACGTTGTTTTACAGAAATTCAACGAAAATGTGGCTCTCAGACTGGAACTGACTGGTTTTTGCACAAAGCCTCGAAACTTGAAGATCTCGCTACCAAAATTCAAAAAATATCATTACAAAATATCACCCGGACTCGCTCACCTCGCTGAAATGATGATGAACATTTACTTTGATGGATAAAACATATGAATAATTGTGAACAATGTTCTCGATGGCTTCCTTTGTGTGAAAATCACTGGCTATAGAATTCCACTTGTGCTGAACTTTCGAATGATTCTTTGTTGAGGAAATTCCATCTGGCCGAGGAGCCAAAATTAGTTTCCACTTTTAGATTCTCACACGTGCTGCTCCAGGTGAGGTTCCATGATTATTAAGGAGGCAATGAAACGAACATGAAGCAATACAAACAGAAAATTGAACGGCCAGATTTCCTGTTACACTAATAGACTGAAACTCAATACCAGGTATCCATCGTATAAATAACCCCACAGTGCACAATACCAAGCATGCGGTTGTATTTTCGTCGCAGGTATAAAATTCAGCGTGCATTTCGACAAACTGGCGTATAAAAACATCCATCACTGGATTTCTAATAATAAACCCCATTCCGGAGATTCGATGCTACACCTGGCCGGTTATCAAAAACAGTTTTGCACCTGACGTCAACGCAGAATGCTAGCGAATTTATGTGCATGCGCCGGTCCGTGAAATCACGTGTGAAATTTATGAGCTTCAGCACACTCACGTACTACCGGAATCGACCAGATCGATGCATTTTTCCGGCTAATGGAACATCGACTTCATGTTTGCTGTTCGAACATCAACATTTTTCATTCGAGAATAACGGATGATGCGGCTTCACCGACGTTATTATCATCTCGCATTTTTAATTTCTGTTTAACGTTTATGATGAGGTCAGGATAACGAAGATTCGCATCCAACTAGCTTTCTATTCGATCGATAATGATAGGCTGGAACTGTTACTCAGAACAGCCAGAGATCGACATCAAATTCCGAAATTCAGTTGGTGATAAATACAATGAAATATTCGGGGCTCTATATATCAGGAAAGGAAATTGAGGTGAGTGAACAAGAAACTCAAGCAATTTTAGGAAACAACGAACCAAAGGATCGGAAAGAACTACAAATGTCCTTAAGAATGATCAATTCAATTCAATCTGAGTAAATTCATTCCTAATATGTCAAGAAAAATAGCTATTTTGAGGAAATTATTGAAGATGGACTCTATGAAAAAATGAAAATCTCAGAAAGCTAATTTGTGAGGCTCCCATATCAGCACTGTTTGACAACAATAAGTATGTAAGTAAAGAATGTTTGGGTTCAGTATTGATGCAAGATAACAGACCCATTACATTTGCATCACCATCATCAATACAGACACAATGTAAATACTCAGTAATAGAAATATAACTGGCAGGTATTCAAGTAACCTTCGAACACTTTTACTATTATCTGTTCGGCAGAAGGTTTGTGGTCTAAATGACCACAAGGCACTGATAGGCCTCATCAAAAAACCAATAGACGATTTGTCACCAAGGCTACAAAGTCTTGTATTGAGGCTGTTAGAATATAAACCAGGAACACCACAATATATGTTCTAGATACATTATCCAGTACGATAAGTAACCAAATAAAATATATGAAAGAAAACTTTGTGAATCTTACAAAGTTCACACAATGGTGGTATCCATAAAAACACATGAGGAATTGAAGCAAGGTATCTACTACATTAGAAATGGTTGGCCCAAGAAGATAGGAAATGTAAGCCAGGAAGCGAAGCCATATTTCCCTATCAGATACGATGGATTCAAAAATAAACAACCGATAGTACCAAAAGCATGATACATGATAAGGCCACTTTCCATATCTACATATTTCGTCACAACAAGGACCTTACGATATAAAACTCAGACGCAGTTTATGCAGGAAGCCTTTGAAAAGACCAAGCAAACAAAAACTTGGGTAAATCCAATGGTTTCAAAGGCTTCACAAGGAATTGTTCGATATTATCGAAAATCGTGACTTGATCAAGTTCGCTATTTTTGAATTCTCGAACGAATCAGCAAATTTTTCACCCTTGTTATGGATGGAATTATCGAGTAGTTCACAAAGTTGGTGGATGCAAAACAAAGAAGCATAATGGCAAGAACAGATTTGCAATTCTTCAAGATGAGAATCACAATTTGAGCTGTGTTTTCTCAAAAAGCTGATCTTCCAGCATGTTACATCATCACAGCTTCCTAGGATTAGCATGTTTTGAGAATCTGGATTGGATTTCCGCCTTACTGAACTGTCGTAGTCGATTCTTTTCGATCTTTGGGCTGGAGATTCTTCTCATTATTGTCTACCTCTGATTGTCGATCACTATCTCCCCTATAGCATCGGAAATAGAACTCTTTCGGTCCACCCTGGTGGAATAATCGAAAGAGGGTAACTCCTGGTCCAATTGCATCAGGATCTTGTATTGATTCTCGATTAACGAGATATCTGTACAAGGTAAAGCGGAATCAGCGCCTTAGGCATCGGAAGTGATCACGTTCATCTTGTTTTCGTTATGAAAGAAACGCTTGTGTTTCAAAAAGGTTGGTCGCACGAGATTCTCACAAATCTCGAATCGTCACGAATTTCCCAAGGTGAACGTGTGTGATAAATTTTTGGAGAGTCAGCAACTTCGGCGAATAAAAGCACCTAATGCGACACCTTTGCCACCTTTTCTGCTTCGAGCATTTCGATGCAGTGGCGGGGAATACAGAATTCAGAAACAAACTGGGATACATTGTGAAAGCTTTCCCGTATATATTTTTCAACCGAAGAAATCTGAATTGAGTGCAAACAGAATATTTCGAATGAACACACTGATCCAAACACACAAACACCGCGGAGCACTTGCACCAATGAGTGAGAATATTAGTTAGCTGATGCGCGCCATGGGCGCCGCCATATTGGCCTTGGTTACTCCGCCGAACACCTTTCGCCGATATAATGGAAGTTTCACTTCAATAATTTGGAGCAATTTGTTCGATTGACGAAGATGGATGGTATGTGCTAGTAGTATGAGGATTAACAGACAAACAGAGTAGAGATAGGTTGAAAAACGGGGATAACTTCAGAACAGCAATGCAAGCCATGAGAAATAGGTACATACTGTACATAGAACGCGAGGAAAGTGAGTTGAAGACGTCATTTTAATCTCCTCTAAGCTCGAAAAGGCTGCGGAATCTGACTTGAATCTTCTGGAGAATGAATTATTTGATTTCTTAGCGGTGCGGACGCCACTGGTATATAGTGAGCGTCTCACACACGTTTCGCATTTCGCTTATTTGACGGAATCCAGGGACAATAGACGTGGGACTGGTTCACCTGTGATAAATAAGTCTAGAGAACGAAACGAATGAATCTGTTGTGACGGCAAAAAGATTTACCGTCTTTATATAAATACGCCGGGAATGAAATGGTGGAAAGTGAAAGGCAGACAGTTTTATTTTAATCGATGCGCTAAAGTATACATACACCTACCTCCTGCAGGTTTAAAGTAAACGCCCGATGAAAAGTGAGAGACAGGCGATGTGATATTTAATTAATGAATCGGGAATTTTGTTTGCTCAACTGGTTGTTTTCCAGCTGTCTATCGAATATAATTGATAGAGGAAATAGCTTACTTCATCCTGAAGATTAGCGTAATCACAGAAGACTGAAAATTCTCTTGAAACCTCAGTAAAAAAATGTATTATTATTCGTTCATAATTTGGAAAAACGTCGTTCGATGTGGCCCGAAGTGCAAGACGGACACAGGTCGATACTTCAAGTGATGATCTGGCAAAAATTCTGAAACGAAAATCTGATAATCTAGTGGAGTTCAATGCAACAACTCAAGCTCAAGGTACTTTTCCTATGAAGTCGGCAATATTCATGTTTGGTATCACCACCAACAGCGCTCTCTCATGGGACGATCATGGAATGTCCATTGCGAAAACTGCATGACAAAAAAATCGATCTGTCCTGGAGTATCGTTCACATGTTTGGAGTACAGCTCCCAAAAAATTCTTTGAGTTTTGTAGATTCCATTCAGAACAGACATTCGTCAGATATAGGTGATTGATTTTGGACAATCAAGAGACGTTATATAGCACTTTCCCCAACTCGCCCCTTAAATTCCTGAATTCATCTTCTCGTACAAAAAAATGCCACTGAAGATCAACTTTGACGAATATTAAGAATGAAATAGCCATAAATTTTTCATGGTTCAAAAGTTCTCTCACTGTGCAACCACGTAAACAAATTTTTTAAAACTCTCCCCACCGTCCGCCATCAACTGCAAATCGCCACCGCATAATCTACCTTCCCGGAAATGCCGGAAAACCGATCCGGACAGCCGAAAAATCGTCGAACGACGAAATATGTCGCCGGTGCCTTCCGACCACAGATATATCTCGATCCGCATATGCAGCTCGTGATTTATGCCGAAGATTCGCTTTCGTTCCCGAGATCACGTGCTATCCTGGAGATAGTCGAACGTGGAATCACGTGTTGCACGAGATGCAATATCTATAGGAGAAAAGTTTCGTCGACGGTCCTCGGTATACTCAGGCTCAGGATATTTCTGAACTCCGAAAGAACGTATTTGCGATTTCTTCTTACATAGAAAGGATTGTGGAACTCTTTAGAAACGGTTGAATTATCGTTATCTTTCAGTTGATGGCCTCTAATACGAAAGACTCAATGGACAAAGGACTGGATATGACATTTGGTCGATGAATTGTCAAATGAAACACGTTGAGATAGATAATAAAAGGAAACTTCTAATTCAGATCATGTTGTCAGAATATAGATGCCATGACCAATACACACTGAAAGAGTCTCTGCAATACTAGAGACTATGTGAATTTTTCAATATTCATAACCAAAACTATTGTGCTCACAGGGAATGAACTGTTGATGCATCTTTGCATTGCATCTTTTGACCGAGTTTGGCACCAAAACTTCCGTCATATGGTTTGTCGCCTCAAGTATGACATTTACGAGTGAGTTTCCTCCACATTATGTGGAGTTTCTGCTCCACATCAACGATCTGTTCAGCGTGACCTTTCGCCTAGTCCACAGTCCCTAATTCTACTGATGATGAAACACTCGATACTTTCTTCTCCGTGTATCATCCAAGGAGGTCAGAGGTGAAGGATGGGAACGGGTCGATACATGAATGAGGATCTAGCAAGATTTGGAAATGGAGATCTAGGAATCTAGTAGAGTTCAATGGAACATAAACAAGCTTGTATCTTCACCAGAAAGATGGATCATGCAATGCTCAGTATGATGATGTCAGGTACCATTATGCCTAGGAAGTCGTCAAGATCCATGCTTGGCATCACCACCATGGAGATACTTTACAACAACTTGGCTCAGGCTGGTCATCCTTACATTGTCGAAAGAACGACGAATTCGAGGAATACCATCTAGTGAACCCCAAACTCTCAAGAACAATGGTGTTCCATGAAAATTTTAGGATTTCCATTCGTGTTATCAAAAGATTCGAAAGAATTGAAATAATTCGAAGATCGTAGTAGTATATCACCAGACCATGAACAACCTCAAGTATCTATTGCATCAATAAAGAGCGCATTCGAGATAAATGAAACAGTCAGCAGAACGCGATATCCGTCCAGAGGAGCAATTGTACCGCAAAGGGCAATCTCCTTTCATGGACTTAACTGGTATATCCCTCATGAAATTGAGGTGTACGGCAGGCGCATCGACCTGGATTCCCTTTTAAACTCGGACAGGATAAGCGATGACCCTGGCCCGATGAACTTATAGGATTTTATGTGAGAGAGCTCTTTACAATTTGATAAAAGGCGATTGCGACTCGAAGCCATCAGGGGTAGGTCTCAGAATGAATCGATGTATTATTGGTGGTAAAGGGATTCGCCCCTGTTCCTTCGAATCGAAGGGAGATTATAGTTGAAATGTTCTCCCAGTTTGGATATTCTTATACATGGTTCGTACACTAACAGTAGACCGAATCTGGCATACGTGACCAGCTACCTATACCGCACTCCTCATTCCCCTGCGGAACTCATCTCGTACATGTGGCAATTTCGCCGAATGAACACGTGAATGCGGCTCGCTTTTGAGCAGAGGATATCAAACGCTTGACGAGGAGTATTTGCAAAATTTCAGAAACTGATGCACTATCCTTTCTCCTGAACCTCTATCCTCAACTGCAACATTATGCAGAATTTGAACATTTGAAATTTGAAATGAAAGGAAATCTGACCACGCACTTGGTAAGAGCATCCTCATCTTTTCTTCGATATTCTATATTTGCTCGTTTAATACTCATTCATAACGTAACGTAACAAATATCGGTGTAATTCATTTGTATGCCTTTTTTTATAGACGATATTCATTATGATTAGTAATAAGTCGTCAATGACCCTATATACTTACATTCTATTCTATTATATTCTATTCTATTCATGCAGTACAACTGAAACACAAAAATTTGTTTTGTGTAACATTTGATTCGATTGTATGCGAATAAAAAAAAAGCAAACGATCACCTAAATCCGGCACGCACGCATATTTCTCTTGATAAATCTGTTATTCAGTGTTGATGAACAAGTATTCATGTAGTGTAAATTGGCGTTCGTGATTTATTTATATCTGCTAGATTATTGCAGAATATCAAAGGAGAAGCAGTCTGAGGGCAATTATTCTGCGTCCATTGGCCACTTACCGAAGAAATGGGAGAGATTAGTCGCGAATGGCGTTTTGTTTTCGTTGAGGAGGCATTAGAGGTGAGAAAATGCAGGAAGTTAGCTACTCACTAATTTGATGCTTGACACGAAATTTCATAGCTCGAATGAAGTAATAAAAGAAAATGAATTTGTTGGAAACTGGAATAAGATTTTCTAGGAATATCACTTTTGAATGGATGCGATAGGAAGAGTGAGATACGGCTCTGAACTGATATTTTTTTGTGAAATTTTCACTAATTCACTGCTGAGAGCAAACATCATCATGTATCAGAACCAATCTGATAGTGATCATTCATGAGCAGTACGAATCTTCTCTGAGTCCTCGTATATTCAAAAAAGAGATGAAGTTCTTCCTCAAGAATTAATTCTAACCGATCGATGATCATTTATCGTACACGTGGGCATTCGGTTAATTCATGTTCACAGGGACCAAAATCAGAAAAGGGAGGAGATGAGGTTCACATTACCAGACGCTTCTCGAAGAAGGAAGGACGGTAGTAGATTGAATCATCTTCCGAAAGATCACAAAATCAATCTAAAATATGTCTATCATGTTTGATGGTACCAGCATGAAATGACATTACATCCATCAATCACTGGAAGCTTGCATTTTCCAAATATTTCCACACTAGTGCGGATCACTTTCTACTTTCCTGTGGTAATAGTGAATAATTCTGAATAACGAAACAATGTTGAGAGCGCTGTTTTCCATAGGTGGTCGTGGGATAACATCTTTTTTAGGACGTCAGTTCAGAGCCATCGTAGAATAGATCAATGGGCAAGATCCTGCTCAATTTCGCCAACTGCTGCCATCCATCACAGGTAGAAATAGTTCCTGATGGCACTGATCCAAGCTCCTCTAGTATTTCGGTAATTTTTTAATCTTGGCTCGACGTCCCATCGTTTTTATGGGAAATAATTAAACTGTCTTGTAACTCCGTTTTATGATGCGTGCTCTTCATTTTATGCTGCCGTATATTCCTCCCGTAATCCTCGCTAAGTGGAAAGCCGCTTGTTGTAAATCATGCAGAGATTTCATCAGGGATTTTCAAGCGAAGGTGTGTAGAGTGCTCTTTTGAAAAAACTTTATACTTTTCAATGAACTCCATACGTAGCTTCCAGGTAACAAAGTCATCGAGCGAAGAGTGTCATTGAGATGAATAGTTTCTTATCATGCGATCATTTTTATCTTCTCGTGGGTCCCCTCATAAAACGCAACCTCCACACATAGACAACTTTCATCAGTTTTTCGCCTTTCCGTTCCACCCGACCAGACCAACTTATGGACTGACTCTGGGCTAGAAAACCAATTCATCACTTTCCACCAGACACGTATTCATTGGCAATTCCGATGCGCACAAAAACACTAATTACTTCCCGAGCAGGCAAATTGCAGGTGTTACAAGCGTTATGGTATCAGTGATACCGGAGTCCGGAGCATCCCGGGTCCGGTAAAAACTCCAGTGACGCGCCAGCCGGATCACCTCCGGTCTAATTTATTATCGGAATCAAGTGTTTTTGCTGCGACCGAGGGCTGGATTCCAGGTCTCAGAAGGACTTCGTGTTACGTGGGTATACAAGAAGCGTAGTTCGGTGTTTGTAAAGGTGAGAAGGGTATCTATCTTCGTTGAAGATAAACCTCTATTGATTCATCCATGTGTTCCGACATTTTCTCTACAAGGCTCAAATTCGTGCATCTTGGGGTGAAACCATGAATGCTTGTAACACTATCGATATAGAAATTCTGTCAACAATCAACGCATGGGTTTGTGAATGTTCAATTTTCGAAGCTTTTGCTGAATATCTCAGTTGCCTTTGGAGGAAAAGGACTTGTAGTTTCCGATAATAATCAGTTCCAAAGATAAAGATTGAAACAAACTTGACGAGTCATTCTTGATAACATCCACTCTGATGAACGTGGATTGATCGAAGAAAAACTCACTCCTTCAGATGGCATGAAACGTCCACTCAATCGGTAATTGTTTCAAATTGAAGATTCGGAGACAGTTGCTGAATACTCAAATATGAAATACACATTGAAAACACCACATTATCATTTAGGAAAAAAAACATCATGTCTTGAGGTTCACCCAGTATGAATGGTATTTTTCCTTGGAAGCTACATTGAGCCCAAACGTTTCGGAAATGACATTCGAATTCATCTCGACTACAGAATCAATAGATATTACAATGAGGAAGATTGACAAATATTTTCCAAATCCAAATTCAAAATGAAAAATACGTATGCATAATTATTTCACATGGACAATGCGTGGAAAAACAAAATTTTGACAACCCCATTCTCTACCCCTATCGAAGATGGTACACCTCTGAGCTGGAGATTAGCCTGGAAGTGAAACGTAATGAACTCCTCTGAGAAGCAATCAACGCAACTCCTACCTTTTGAAGGTGAGGATCGGACGTGTCTAAGGAACCGATAACTCGCGAAGCAACCCTTGTCAAATGTCTCGATTAACGTTTCAGGAGACTGGAGTCATCGATTTAAGATACGATCAAAGGATCTCATTTTCTGCATTCGTTTCCTTTTTCCTCTCCTGATGAAGCTGCATCATTATGGATTCAGAGGGACTTACCTCGAGTGGTTTGAATCATATTTACTTGGCAGGAAACAGTGTCAGATCAGAAGTTCCTCAGGGATCAGTACTTGGCCCTATTATTGTCTTCATTCGCAGCTATATTCACCGTACGGAAAATTCTCATTCATTTCTCAAGGCTTGAATAAGGTCAAAATATTGAATCTTCAAATTGCAACTGCAATGGTGAATACCAGATTCACCCTTATATATTGGAACGAACTTAATACATTTCAGTAAGAAGTATGTGAAGTAACTATGATATGGTGTGAAAGTTTACACCGGGCAAATTTCACACTGTGTAAAACTTGTATGATTCTGGGTAGAGTTTGCTTATTTGACTGCTTCTTTCTTGATACGAGTATCAATCGTCTTTCATTCAATTTCTTATGATCTACGCCAACTCTTGTGTCCTTCTTCATCAAAAGTGATGGGGTGTCTCAAGTTAGTTGAAGTGTCAGGCATGCAATCGGTCTCAAAATATTTCGAAACGAACAAGCATCAGCGTCTGATACTGATATCATTCCGTTGTGGAGACTATCAGACTATTCTGTTACTGACCTCCACAAAATTCCTCACAGAACTACTAACATCGATCGACTAACATTTCCTAGTTTTGAATCGACACTGCATGAAAATGTTGGTGTTCCCGGAAAATTGTGTAAAAGATAAATACCTTGGGTACGAATTCGTCTTCGTAGGCGTGATGAGTGTAGATACATATTTCGCATTCGCTGTAACACGGTCACCAGACATTCCTTGTCCTGCGGTACAGAGTCAGGATTAGCAAGATATTAGTCACCTTGTCTACCTCAAATATTGCTGCTGAGTTAATTTGGGGACTGGCAAATTATCTAGTTGTAACCAGTGTAATACCCTCTGACAAGTGATGTTAGTTATGCCATCTGATGTAATGACTAATATTCATTGAGTCAACCTAGGCAAACCCTGTGATCGTTTTTGTGATCGTAAAAAGGAGTACTACACAGAAGTAGGTACATAAAAATATTGGCCCACTGTTTGAATTGAATGAAACTAATTGGGAAACAGAGTTCACTGACTACTATAGTAATCACGTGATCATAGTGTATTTTCTCGATACTCAAATGTCAACCCACCTGCACATCCGACAAGAATTTACGATGACAAGCCAATGTAGCATTAAACCTATCCCGAAAACACGTATATTACGATATCTCGTTTGATAGCCGAACTGAACGTTTTATGAAATTGAAAATATAGACACAGGTGCGCGCTATTTTCGTTTTCAGGCCGAACATAAAACTACAATGTTACGAATATCAAACATCCATTCTCTGGTTCCACTAATTCGTGTCATCGAAAACAAGACATTCGAATTCCTGTATAATCCCGGATATGTCCGAAGATTAGGCTTCAGTGCATCAGAATTGATATGGGACTATAGATGGAAAGCTCAGAAAATTATTCAACGAAACTATGCATAAGAGAATCAACCACTACCGTGTTTCTAAAAGTGATTCCAGCATTATTATTATTATATGAAGCACACCTATTATATCGTAGATGGTTGTTGGTGGTGATATCTAACATGTATTTTGACAACTTCATTGTAGAGATAAAAAGTTGAGTTTTTGTTACATTGAACTCTGATAAATTTTCAGATCGCTGCTTCAAACTCTTCGCCAGGTCTTCAGACAATTGCTTGAGACAGTTGCTGAGACAGATCCTTATGGAACACCAGCATTGATAGACATTGTATGAGATGAGACTACATCTAATACAAATCTCTCTCGAGTGTTATAGGGGATGTTTTCTCTAGCTAATATGTTCCAGGACATTGATATGCATGCAAGTATACCCTAATTTTATTTGAACCACTATTGATTTCGAAATTGTCGAAAAACATTCAACGACTTAGAGATGCCCAGCGAATAATCAGTTGACTTTCTGTCGTATATTTACTGAACACCCTGTTCATCACTAGCACCATTACCATTCAACTTGCTGATACAGACCGACTACAGACTATTCTACCTCTTTTCATTAGGATTAATTAACCTTGAAGATGACGTACTCTGCTGGCTACATATTTTAACAGCGGATGGGAAGTAGGTATAAGTACATAATAGATTATTATAGTTAGTCGACTGTCTTTGAGCCTATTTCATTACAGGGCTTGGATTATTTAGTCCAGTGAATAAGGTCCTATCTCTCTCAAATTATTGCTTCATGAAACAAAATACTTGCTGTGTCATACTTGAATCGATAATGTCATCCCAACTTTTTTGCTCCTTTAGGTGAACATAACGAGTACTCTTTTGTTCTCCAAGTGTTAAATTCTGATTGACGGAAATAAATTTTACAATCACCATAACCGATTATCATTAAAATTCCAATACGCTCTTTTTCACTTAATTGAACCATTCTAAATTGTACAATTTGTAAATTGTACGTTTATTTATTGATATGCATACAAACAACATCAATAAGTTTATCTAAATAGTTTTTTGCTCTAATGCAAAAAAACTCAAAGGAGGTTAATTGAAGTGATATGTTCCTCGCGTGTTTACATTTTTTTTACACTGAACACTGAAATATGTATAAATTCAAAATAACAAGCTCTTCCAAAATTTGTAAAAATATATAGGGTGTCCCATTAAAATTTGAAGAAGTTGATGTAATTTCCAGTTGAACCGTTCTTTTCGTTTGAAAGATATTTACTTGGTTCCATACTCTATCCCAACCCTGTATAAATTCGCACGTATCAAACCCTCGAGTAGTTGAAGTGTGCCCTACATATTGAATTCAATTCATTCAGAAATAATGGTGATGGTAATGAACCAAATTATTGATGGTGCAAGAGTTGTTACAAATCTTTGCTTTCCATCATATTTTCCAAATGGTATCACCATATCTTCGTTTGTGTACTGCCTGGTTTGGTAACCATGGTTCACGACACGTTTGAAGATTTGAAACAGAAGACGTAGTCACCATAGGCATCGGATATTCAGAATTGATTGATTCATTATAAAGACTATTTTTGGAATATAGTCTAATTTTGAATCTTATTCTTAGCATATAGTGTCGTACTACTACTGGATCGGTTGACAGATTCGACTATAGACTATAGATTAGCAAAATAATATTTTTTTGTCAGGTTTTTGCGTATAATTTGAAATTGATGAATCAATCGTCCCACTTTCTTGGTTATGTCTTATTATTCGCCCATTTCAGATATCTGTCTGGGGTGATACCTAGATATTTCATGGAATCAGTTCCTTCTATTATAAGATCATTTATTGTGAGAATTGAATTGTGGTTCCTTTGCATCTGTCATTGAGAAAGCAATATAGAATGTTTTATCAGAGCTCAATCAGGCTTCGAAAAGTAGAACCGTGTCATCTGCATAAGAGATAGACATACCATTCATATTCAGGTAGGTTGACATTAGTGATAAAAAGGAGTGGATCAAGCCACAGTATAGAGAATACTATAAAACTGTGATCAAGCACTGCTCCTCTTCAATGTCATCCAACGGTCAATCGAATTGTTCTTTCGAGCAATAACAACAACTCTTGCTGCTTCCAGAGACTACCCCCGAAGATTGATATCATCTGATACCGACTCAGATGAATCCATCTCCCTCCGCCTGGTCTATGGAGACTGCGGAGCCAGAGGCAAGAGTGAGGTTAATTGAAACCCATCCACCTCTATTATATTCCACCTGGAAGTCCATAAAGCGCTGGAAAGTTTTCCCGATGGCGTAGAGAAAGCGACGTTTGACTCGAACTCCGTCGGATTATCTTAATGTAGAATCAGAATCGAGTCGTGTGGGGCCATTGTCAAACCTGTGGGAACCGTGAGGTGTACTTCCGTACTGTAATCGTCGCGAGGAGTCGGGAAATGTCATATCTGGAATTATACGACTGAAGGGCGTAGTTCGAACAGTCCCCGGAATTAACTAGCAGAGTTAGATCGTACGAGGAACCTCAGATTAGAATTAGCAAGGCGAATCTTAGTCGATAATGATTGTAATGATATGTTCATACGACCACCTATGAGAACAGAGCGTTCAACGTTGCTTTGTTATTAAAAAAATCATTCAATATGGCAACAGCACAGTCGAAAGTGAAACGCACTAGTGTGATCCGATCCATCACAGAATCACTGAATTTGGCCATCAAAGACATAATTCTCTTCAGTCCTTTTTATGAATTTCTTCTTGTTCCTGTTTGTTTTGTAGGAATATTGATGGTTTTTTCAATTTGATGTACCTCAGTGAACGGAAAGCAATAATTCCTTTCATCGCATATGCATATCATGGCTGACTTATAATGATTCGAATTTGCATAAGTTTACAGTTTCTACTCGTAGTTAACACCTGCTTTCACGGAAGGAGGTGAAAAGTTTTCCATTTCATTTTGGTCGGGAAAACGAGCAACTCCTTTTCTCTCTTTTATGATACTTACCAGGTAACTTGTTTCGGACCCTCTCATGTTTTATGCAAAGGATGCTTTCCTTATTTAGGGTTATAAATGTTAACGAAACCCCGACGATGTTTAACAAGCTCTCCCCAGCATGGTGGTGAACATTTTAACTTTGAGGGATTTTTCAACAGCGTTTAGGAACGTTCTTTTTAGGGTTAGCCTATCATGACAATTAATAAGGGAACGTATCAGATATAGTAAAGGGCATATATACAGGGTGCTTTACTCAATACTGCGACTAAACTAAGCTGAAATGATATGGAATTGGGGAATAATGATTGATGGTTCTATCTTCATCAGACTATGAGATATTTTCAGTGTAGGTTCAGTAGAGTTTAGAATACAATATTCATGTGAGGAAAAAGTCAGAAAATTGTCCTTTCCTCAGCTCAAGCTTGCATCTTCATCCTTATTCAACAATAGAACAGAAAAGTTAATTTCGAAAGTTTCATTCATCCTCAGTTCATCAAGTTACAGACTCATCAATGAAGACATCATCATGATCACGACCCACAAACTCTCAACATAATGTATATGATGCCTCATCATATATTTTTATATGGTGAGGCAAGAAAGAAGTCATAAAAATTGTCATCGAAAGCATGGCGTTCTAAATTACAAAAATATTCGATAATATCGTCAATGGAACTCAGTCAGTCTAACTAATGTAACTACAGTTGAGCAAGTAAGATCATTGTATCAACAGAGAATAGTATGATAGCTGACATCTGACGTTTGACTGACAGTTCAGTAATACCAACGTCGAAAAAAATAAACATTGCGCATTGAGAAGGAAGACGTTCCGAAGAGGAGCCAAATGGAAAAAAATATGATGCTCTGAGAAACCAGAGAGGTCATTCAAAACGAGTGGCCACAGATAAATTACACGGAGAGTATCTCCGACCCAATCTAGTCCGGCACGTATAAAAGTCAAGGGTCGAAGGCGAGAATGACCCGCTATTTACCCTCTTACACCTCCCCGTAGGTGGCTGTGGCTATTAGTAGCTATAGCAACTACTCCTGTAATTAAGTCTCCAGCATGGGTGTAGGTATAGATAGGGGGGGGGGGGGCAAAAGGATTGTCACCCCCCTGGGATTTATGAAATGAAAAATGGGCCTGAGGGTTACTTTCCAAAGAAAAAACATTGATGTGTTGAGGTATATGAAACATCTCACACACCAAAATTCCATGAAACCCTATCGTCTGATGATTAAGAATAACAAATCCAGAACAATTTGATGAGATGAACGATTCATTTGATTCGATTTGATTGCCAAGTCGCATTCATTGCATTTCTTTCTGAAGTCGAAATATTCATCAGTTGAGAAGCAGCATGAATGTATGTATAGATCTGCCAAATGACTACAACAATATTCTGCTCTTGGAGAAAAAATTTATCGTTTCAAAAACATGAGGGTATATTTAAGGGCCTCAATTGGCTTGTTCGTATATGCTCAGTGAACACAGAAATAATCCGATTCAACTTGAAGCACATTCCGATATCTAACAGCTTGAATTTGTTGTGTAAACAAGAGAACTTCCCTTCAGAGTGTAGAAAGTAACTCCTGCTGAATATTTTCCAGCTCAGGCTGGTCACCCCTGCACTGTCAGGCTCGAGACCTGTCGAACATCGCCATACCAAGCATCATTCATCAATAAAACGGCGAAATTGTGGAGTTCTTTGCCTAGTGATGTCTTTCCTGATGCCTACAACCTCCAAACTTTCGAGAAAAATTACAATACCTTCCTTCTCTCCCAAAATTCCCAATGTTCCTCGAACATTATAGGTTTCCCTTTCATGTTGTCCACAGATAAGAGAGGAAAAAAAAGCTCTATATGCTCCCTCTGAGAAAATGTTCTGGCTACGCCCATGACACCTGTAATTAAGTCCCTGGACCTTCGGGGCATCGTCTCTGTGGACCTCAAAGGCTCTCTCTCCTGTCTGTTCACACACCTTTGTGACGGCTAACTCGATTATATATCGCCGAAGAGTGACTTTTTACCGCCTAGCTTTATTATCTCTATTATGTTGCAGCAGGCCATACGCCATTTTTGTTTCATCATGTATTTTCGTTGTGCTAGTTATAGAGGTTCATCAATGCAGATCATGTTATAATGAAGTTTATGGGGGTAAAGAGGGAACTGAAATCGCTCAGTTAGTATATTTCGTACAAGTGATTGGAAATATCTGAAAATTCATCAACAACGAACGTTTTCTTCAAATTTCTATTTGCCCTCATTATTTATCATTATTTAAAACATCGTCAAGTCTCTCTAGGTTTTCATAACATCTCTCTATTTGCTACTCTTTGTACTCTTTTGTACACAGCACAAACTTTTCTGCCATAACTCTCTGAAAGGTTCAGTTGAACTGGACCATTTTGACAAATTTTTATTCGAACTTCGATCTAACGCAACGATGTCACAATACTTTCAAGTCTGCAAGATCGTATATCTGGGATTATTCAAACAAATGATACAATTTTCTATTTTCATTATCGTTGGGGGAAAGTTGTGAAAGCATTGATTCCATATCCTGGATCTTGTCCCGTTCCTTCATGGACTCTATTTCCTGAAATATTTCTTTATTTCAACAATTTCTTGTTTTCTTCGGATAGATCCGAACTATGGATTCATTTAAACTCTTTCAGAATAATTTTTGTCGATTTCATCGTCAGGCAACTCCCTTCATTCGATTGAAGAAGTATTCCTCTATGTAACAAATTTGTTACATTTTCATTCACCTAGTAGTTGTATGGTTCTTCCGAGGCCCATGTTGTCTTCGTCACACGTTTTTATGCTCACAAATCGAAGTACTCGAAATGACGTTTTAACTAGCCTTTTCACTTCGAAATGTCCAATGAATTTCTTCGAATGGTGATTGGATTTCCCTAGAAGTGCTCTTCCAAATCTTATATTCCAGAATTACAAACTTAAAAGCCTCATAAACTCTTTAATTCGATAGTAAAATTAGGGAATTCGATTATGAGACCCTTACCTGCCAACAGCTCTCCTAATCTTTCAAAACGACCCCATGACGCTCTAATCCAATAAAGGTCATCAGAAAATGGCTGCCTCGAGATGGATCCAACGGTTATTGTTACGGCTCAGATAATTACTGGAGAAAATTAAGTAAAATTGATAATAAGCGGAACTCGAGCGAAGGAAGGTGGTATATAATGGAGATAATAAAGGTGAAAGGAGAGAAAAAATCGGATCCGGCTGACAATGGCGAAGCACTCGACGTTCAAAGGGGTCAAAGACGAGCTTTCAGGACTCCACACATTTCCTGCTGATTACCGAGGCGAGATAACCCTCTAAGAAAACTCTAATAATTACTGGAGTATATCCACCTTTGAAGTACTCTTCTCTTCACCGCGATACAAAAATATTCTCGACGCACTGAATCCAACCAGCTGAAGGTAACTTTGAACGATATACTATATGAGTCAGCAAAGAAGAGCTTTTTTGAAAATTATGAAATTTCATGCATAGACGAATCTGAGGAGGCATTATATAACATATCTGCTTCTCCTCTAGAGCTGCTATTCCTGGGAATCCAGGTAAGTCCCATGAAAAGTGACGAAAAGTAACTGTTTACAGTTATTGCTTGTTCTAAAACCATTCGCTCCACACAAATGAAATGACGCTGTGAAAGCCCCTCAGGATGAGCGCATTGAAGGTCGAAAAGTTCTGTTTTCACATTCGGTTCCACCGTTGAAGATTTCGAAAAAAGATGACGAGGTCAGGAGGAGTGGGGGTTGGAAGGCGAGTCTTTGAGGAATCTTATCAAGCTCGATAGATGGTATTCTTCAAGGATGGGACTCACAAAAGGGAAAGACACCGAGGAGATAAAGAATTTTGAAATGGAGACTCTAGTACAGTTCAATGCAACAAAAACTCAAGCTTGTATCTTTTTTTTTTTTTATCTGTGGACAACACGAAAGGGAAACCTATGATGTTCGAGGAACATCGTGTTAGCCAGCGGTGGAATTTTGGGAAAGAAGGAAGGTGTTGGAATTTTTCTTGAATAATGTTTGGAGGTTGTAAGCATCAGGAAAGACTTCACTAGGCAAAGAATTCCTCAACTTTGCCGTTCTATTGATGAATGATGCTTGGTATAGCGATGTTCGATAGGTCTCGAGCCTGACAGTGTAGGGGTGACCAGCTTGAGCTCGTCTGGTTTGTCTACTAGGAATCGCGCGTGGTGGCATAATAGATGATATTTCCGTTGAGCACCGACCGTGTAAGTACCTTTAAAAAAGGCAAAGATCGCCGACCTTTCTACGATGATCTAGAGAGGTCAATGATTTGGTGAGTGTTGTGTCATCGACTAGACGAATAGCTCTCTTCTGAATTGAATCTAAGAGCTTAAGCGTATGTTTGGGGGCTGAGCTCCAAACATGTGAGCAGTACTCCAGGACAGGTCGAATTTGTGCTTTGTAGATCATAAGCAGTTGCTGGGATGTGAAGTATCTCTTCGCACGGAAAAGAAAACCGAGTTTTTGTGAAGCAGTCTTCGCAATGGACCTCACATGATCGTCCCATGAGAGAGCACTGTTGGTGGTGACACCCAGCAAGGATATTGACGACCTCATAGGAACAGTGGTACCCGACATCATCAAATTGGGCATTGTGTGATCAGCCTTCTTGGTGAACATACAAGCTTGAGTTTTAGTTGCATTGAACTGTACTAGATTCTCAGATCCCCATTTCAGAATTCTTGTCAGATCCTCATTTAAAGCATCAACCTGTCTTCGCCTTGCACCTCTGGCTTAATCAAGAGGGCGTATCACACAATTGCCAATATAATAATGTTGCCACTATTCCTATGGAGTCTTTGATATCCATCACCGATATCACCATCAACAATGTGAGGTCCATGGCGAGAACTGTTTCACAAAAACTTCTCATGATATATAAAGCACAAATTCGACCTTCGAGTTCAGCTCACAAATGTTTCTACCGATCTGTCAAATGATAAAAGATTTGTAGTTTCGATGATGATTCTTGTGGAATAACTAATGAATTACAATAATAACACTAGAACACTCTATCACTTCATGTATTCAACACAAATGAAATGTCACACGATCGTTCCATCACCCTCCATTTCCACTTTTGCCCTCCCGGTCATGATGAAGAACGATCGAGTTATCTGCTGAATTGTGCAAATATGATCTATAGAAAAATAAAAAAAGATAGTCAACCGCAGGGTACGAACCTGCGACGCTTCGCATGATGATTGTGACACGCCAGCATGAGATTTCTATACAAATCCATTTCCTTCCCCTGCAGAACAGAACAAAATCGTTGCTCTACCTGTACACCGCGGTCGAACTCCAATTATCAGCGGGCAAAGATTTTAGTATGCAAATTGCTATCAGTGGTTGCTATGGCGATGGCTAACACGCTTGGCAGGTGAGGGTTTCTCCATTATCATTCCATTGTCTTCGCTGATATTGTTCGGTGTATTTATTCTCCTCGTGTGAAGGTTTCGTCGCGAGGGCCGAGGGCTACGGCGTTGTCGTTTCTCCAATTGACTCTGATGACATCGACACCAGCGAGTAGGTCTGCTAACCTAACCTTACCTCATCAATGAAATGACTGCCTTCAATCGCTTGTGGTTGGACGAGAGTCCGATGAGAAGGGTTCATGGAAATGTCTATAGAAAAGGGAGAGATCGCCCGCTATTCTACGATTTTCTAGAGAGATCAATGAATTCGTGAGTTCACTTACTAGGCAAACAGTTCTCTTCTGAACCTGAGAGTTCCAGCGAATGTTTGGGAGCCGAACTCCGAACACGTGAACAGTCCTCCAGAAATGAATTCATATCACAAAAGCTCAACAATCACTCTCTCCATGATATTCAATTTCTTTCAACAGTGGCAACACTGTTGAAGAAGTGCATGTCTTAAGATAATCACAATTTCGAAAGGGTTATGGATTCCGTTGCGAGGGAGTGGAGAGCCCCGCCTTTTCAAATGGAAAATGTTGGATTCAAATATAATGGATGCGTTAACTAAGGTAAATTTGCATTTATATTATGTTGTAGGTTGTGGAGACTTTTAATTATACGCATTATGGTCAGATTACGGTCCCTCGAAAAAGTTAGGGAGATAATTTTTACACGGAAGGGTACATCAAGCTTATGTACCTCAATTATCCTCGACATGAAGTCATATACACATTAACAGGAAAGGAAATATGAATTGAGAACTATGAAAAGTATATTTTGTTGTCGACAACACCAATTCACACAAAAATTTGGGCACAGCATTTCGAAAGATTGGGTTGAATTTTCCGAAATGCGTCATTGAATTTTGTGGGTTCATCAACTTCATTCCTCAACTTTGAATAAGTCAAACGAATATACCAACCTCAGAGTTGTCGATGTTTCCATGAAAAACATTCGGAAAACAGCTTGAAGAACATAAAAAGCTCGATGAAATTGGATAGAAAACGTTTTTGGACATACATTATTTCCAACCAAATCTTGATCAGTTTCATGACGAAGAAAATCAAGGAGACTAGTTTGGAATATAGTTCGAAATACGAGCGATCATGAACAAGTAATTGCAATAGAATTTACGGAGATCATTAGTCATGCGCGTGCTCCGACATATCCACAGGTATTCCTAATCGTTTCTTTGAATAGATCCATAATGAGGCCCGTGTTTCACTAATTCGAGTGCGTTGCCAAAGTTATGAAAACGTCAATTATTGCAATTTGAACTAATGCCCGAAGCAATTAGGAGATTAAATGATCAGTGCACGTTGATAATAATAGCTTCATCAGTACAAGACACCACATACTAATGGCGAAGCTGGGATCAGGAGAATTTGAATAAAGACGTTGTCAATCTCGGAAAATTCGAACATATCACTGAGGAAGCAGCTAGATTGATTATTCAGATGAACATGGCGACCAGGGGCGTACACAGTAGAAAATCGACGGGATATTTGACACCAAAATGACACCCGGCGGTGTCTATATCCATACACACCATTTTTGTGTCGATTTAACAACGTTGGTGCAGTGTTAAATTGACACTGTGATGGTGTGTATGGATATAGACACCGCCGGGTGTCATATTTCACACCGGTAGTTGTTGATATTCGTCTGCGATGGTGTCAATTTGACTTCCGAGAGGTGTAAAAAACTGTATAAAGAATGTGTTCTTTGTTTCATATATCATTTTATGTGTCAGAATAATTTTGAGGTATCTGTATCCAGTTGCAGTATTGCGAGAAAAGAACATGGAGATTATAAATAAGTATTTATTCTCCAATGCTAAACAACGAAAAACATTCCATCTGACAGATGATAATATAATATACAAATTCAAATGGAAGTCAAAACATAAATAACACTTCTTACAACAGTAGAAAATACTATCTGAACAGAACATAAATGAAATATTACGTTTTACATCGGAAAGATGTACAAAAATAAAAGTTGAGCTTTTTCAATAACATCGATATTATAACATTATACTTATCACACTGCACTATTGAATTGATTCAAGGTAGAACAAACTAACCTGTCACCAGAGATATTGGCGATTCACCGACGACGGAAAATTCGAGTATAAATGGGAATCTAATTGGTAATTCAACAGGCTTGTACAGGTCTAGTTAGATAAGGACGCGTACGACCTCCGACTCCAAAGGGCCTGTTGGAGGGACTGGATTCACTGTTAACCGGAACCACGAACGACGCGTTAATATGGCGTCTTAGTTTTTATTCGCTCTCTACGGTGTTGTTTCAACCACTTGCGGATTCAATGTTGAACACTAGCGGTGTCCAATATTGTAAATGTCTTTGGGCAGGTGTTAAACCATATAAAACGGAGTTTTTCAGACTGACTACTGTCAATGGTGTCACAGTTAACACCATTCGGTGAAAAATGTTTGTACTACTCTAAGGTGTAAAAATTTACACCGTCAAATTTTATACTGCGTAGGAAGAGTTAGATAGGGTTAGATTGGGGTTTGCGTTTCCTGATCTAGGACTCCATAGGTCTTCCATCGACCTAAGAGCTTTTTGTTCTTGATATTTCTTGGTGTTCAGAATGTGAACTGCTGTTACCTCTTCTTCTCGGCAAAATCTGAACAGCGGTCAGGCTGATCTTGCTCGTATGTTTGATGACAATCTCTCTCAATGTACTCCGTTTTGATAAACAGTTTACTCTGTCGCATTCTTGAAATTCGATACGGTGATGTTTGTTTTTTGTGTAGTGTTTGCCATACCGCAAAACAACTCCGCTCCATTCACAGCCATAATTTCTCCTTCACGAGCTAGTTACCCAGTTGTTCACTATGGCCTGCATGTGATGGTATCCAGGCTGATAACAGTCTGTTCTGATTCAACTCTTCCAGAGTTCCCAAGCAGTCATGGAGACAAAACTGCTTTCTCTGGCGCTTGGCTGGAGTAAATGACAATGGTTTTTCCTTCAGACGCCTGTTGTTAGTGCAACGATGTACTGCAAAGGGTCCCACTCGAAATACATCGGGCTTCTGGATTCTTCTTCAGTTCCAGAGTTGCCTGTGTAAACGGTGATCTCTTCATTGATAGTAGGTCTGTTCTTCCACACGTAGGAAGGGTTGATGGACCTCGGTGCAACAAAACGCTGCCAGTTTCATTATCTTGTGAGATATTGCCTCACAGTACCGTGTTCATCTACGTGTAGGAGTTAGGGGGGCTCCACAACCCCGTAGCCTCGACTATAGGTATGCCACTGACAGATAATGATTTCAACAAGTTATGGGGAAGTTAGTTCGAGATACTAGGTAAACACGTCCATTCGTGGATTTATAGCCGACTATAGATTAAGCCCTATAAAAGGTTATTTGGCGTGGAGCTATTATAGGTGATTTTGATAAACTGTAAAGGCCATTCTCGAGGTTTATCACCTCAGTCGCCTCTACGTCGGCAACTACTGAATAATTGGTTTTACGTTTCTAGGAATTTTCAAGTGTTTGGCAAACTTTACGGACGTCGTGAATACGGCACGTGTTCTGTGGATCCCATCAACAGATGAGTAGACTCTGATATCTTCCTGATGTCTATTAATCAGATTTAGTTCTGCCTGGTCCAACTACGCGACCCTCAAATGTATTGTGGAAAACTTTTTGAGCTCAGCCTTTTTGATCAGATGGAGCTGACTGGTTTTCGCACCAAACCCTTCTTCAAAATGAAGAATGACACACTCTCAGTGTTTGAGGATATAGGAGTAATCGATGGGAAGGTAGAGAATAGTTCAGATTTTGTATATTGCTATAATTGAGCTTCGAATATAGTAGCTATCTGTTGGAAAATGCTGGATCAGTCTCTTGACATGGCCATCGTTCTCGATGGAAGAGATCTAAAAAAACATGCGATACTTGAAACTGTTAACAGAGAGATGGTTTCAGAATAATCGAAAGCGATTGAAGCGTTTAACATTCCTATTTATAAATCCGTAGTTCAATTCAAGGCTAAGCTGGCCCTGTTCAATATCTACAGAATAATAGCAAGAGAATACTGAGCATTGATGTTTTCGAAAACTTTCACTGGAGATAATGAAAGAAACACATCATGGCGAGCCTGTGACCAGTTGAAAAACTGTAATCAGAAATATCAGCTGTATTAGATGAAGTTTCGAAAAGTTTTTGTGCTCCTCTGATTTTCTCGTTCAATAACTGATACGGGAACTCATGTATTTGTGTAAATGCCACCAGATACGATTAGTAATCAAATCACATGACACCGAAGTATTAATCCACCATGAATTTCGATGTTTACCGAAGTTGATAAAACTTATCTCAGCCGCTATTGGTCCCCGGCCACCATTTATCAATGTTTAATGAAACTGTTTCGTCCCATTAATAGGTGTTCTGCATTTTGCTGTATCCGTGGATTGGTAAACAGTAGTTAATAACTGTAATTACACCTAAATTATTATCGGTTGTGTTTGTCATTTATTTTGAGTTACTCGCTGGACGCGATGATATCGATATTGGTCGCTGAATTTATCAGGCATTCCTTCATTTGAAGCAGATGAGACTGATGGAAGTTGCAAAAATCCAATACGCTCATTCCATTCCAGCTGAATATCTACAAAGAATCATACTAATCCACCATTCATTCATGTCCTATATGCATGAAAAACAAGGATTTGGTTTGTTCTGACAAAGGTTGCGCGTTTAAGACATTTTGTTGTTGTTTTGGAGTTTCCTATTCAGCTTGACTGATTCAATACTATCTTTTTTCCAATCCTTGGAGCACCTTTCTGTTTTCAGACTACAGTTTACACAGCACGTCAATGACTGGAAAAGATAACCTCCAACCTAAAGGACTATCTACCGCCACTTTAATAATATCTACTTATAGCAATAGGCCAGGTTCTTGGACTTCGACATTTATTTCTATTCCCATCTTTAATACGGTTTATTACGGTTTTTATCTTATTTACGCCGAGAATAGTTTCTTGACTTCAATAAATCATTGATAAGCAGATAGTTGTTAATCAACGCCACTTTTATGAAGAGGTGGAAAACAGTGGATTTATTTGTGTAACACGGAGAATATGCTTACAATGAAATCAATGCATTTTGATATTGGTATAATGATGTTATGTCTTCATCACTGTGGATAACGTTGGATTTTTTCATTCCAATTATTCTCAGGTTGCATTTGCTAGGTCAACCGAAGCCAATTTCAGAAAGGTGAAAAGTTGAGAGAGGAGAATTTCAATGTGAAGAAACTACCAAAAAAGAAATGTTGCAATATTTGCATTTCTCCAATCAAAGAAAAAAGAATTCATGGAATTTGAGATTTGTGAAGCAGGAAACAATTGAATCTTGGGATGGAAAATTCATTTATTTCTTGGGATCAACGAGTTAGGTAGATGTCTAATTATAGTATATATATACTATAATTATATATAATAGTATATATAATATAGTATATTATAGTTTATAAAGAGCATGATTCAAGAACATGTTTTTTACATTATCAGTGTAATCAGTTTGGGATTTCGCCATATTTTTTTTGATTCCCAGTATACGCCCCCTGCAAATGACGATCATGGCTCTGAAGAATTTTGACTCGACTTGGTGAAGTTGCGATTAATCAATTCTTATTTCATCAAATTTTCATGATTCTCGTTACATGAATTGTTCTTTGGATCTAATCATTCCCAAGACATCTCAATCAGATACATTAATTCCGAAACAAAAATCAATGAAAACAATATATGTGATGGATGAACATCATCATCGAATGAGTGGTTCTTTGATAGCCCAAGAAGCAAAAGAGAAGACATTTATTGACCAACAGAAAGAGATTTAGGAGAAACGGCACAACGAGATATTAGAGAAACCATGAGTCAGAAAGTTGGAATTGCTCATCAACCAGATGAAAGAAAGCCAACAAAACTCAGAACATTCAACAAGATATGGCGACTTGATGACACCTTCAACACCTGTTGCTTCCTTCGCAACTGAACCCACAAAGAGCTCCCCACATTGGAATGACATCGATATCACATGAATCCATGTCTTTTTGCTGTTAGTTCCAGTCCAAATTCGTCTACTTTGATTAGAGTAGGTCCATATATTCATAGAACCCACCTATTGTAGTCATCACTCGCCACCAAAACAAAGATGGCGTTACCAATGAACACGAAACACATGGATTTTTATGAATAGGAATTATTGATAGGCACTGATTCATATCGAAACTCATCAGGGAATAGAACAGATTCACTGTTAGTGTTATTCTTCCCTGTTCTCTCTTTTTGAGAATTTGAAGAAAACATTTCTGCTTCATTAGAGGAGTTTTATGAATTATATTCGCATCCACTATTTCACAAAACTCAATCAGGTGCCTTCACTTCGAAACGAAAATCGAAAAATGTGCATGAACCGTCATTTTTCGATAGCTAGTAAAGTAAAGTAAACGAAGCAGGAAGATAATAGAAACAAAAGAATCTCTCATCAAGCAGATGAGAGAAACAAAACAAAAATTGACACCTGTCGCTTCTTTCCTGAATAGACCCTCAACAGCACAGATTGAAATGACATTGAAAGCACATGAATATCGACGCCTTTTACTGTCAGCTCCAGTCCAAACTCCTCTACTTTGATAAGACAGGGTCAATCTATTATTAGAACTCATCTATTGCGGTCATCAATTAGGTGTATATACCGGCTTTTCCCTCCCCCACCAACTAAACAAAGATGGCGTTGCCCATAAACAGTATACACTGACGAATAAGAATCATCGACAGGTACTCTGTCATACGCAATGGAAAAGATTCATTGTTACCTAGAGTTGTGTTTACCTTTTCTCTGTGGTTTGACTTGCTTTCTTCTCTTGCTGGAGCACCCCTCCGAGACCATCTCGACATCGAAACTTTCACAGCAACGCACAGTGTCGCAGGTCAGTGATTCGGCTCTCGAACGCGTCTTCTGCGAAACGAGGTTTGAGGTTAGGTGGCACGGGAGCGCGCAGCGCGTAACGTCTGCATCCCCCGCGAAAGTCCGACTGTAACGAACACGTTGGCGACTAGCGTCGCCATTGGCCGCTGCTACCTTGCGTGATTGGCCGGCCTCCTACCTGCTCGCGAGGCACGGCACACCTTGATCGGCGACTCGCCACCCACGCCATTCGGCCGGCAGGTGAGAGCGCCGGTCAGCTGATCGGGTCGGACATTTTGGGGACCATTAGACTGGCGACTGCTGCCATTCTAGCGTCTCGGCCTCTGGCGGTGTTGCCAGATGGACGGATAAAAAAACAATTTTCGACTAGGGTTTTCTTCAAGCTACCTTTTCGAATACATTGTATGTTGGACTATTTTTTTACAGTTGTAAAGCCTAGTGAATTGTGACGCTCCAACTATAAGAGGAGATTTTTTATAAAAAGTATGGTTAACCTTTTTTGTTGATATATCATTCATACTTCTCTTGTTATGACTGTGGATGTCACTATTTTTCGGCAGTTTATGTCTAATTCGGTAGATGTAGCTGAGCAGTTTCAGTTCATAGATAGAAGTGACAGTTAGGTTACGTTCCTCCTAATTCCTCCAGAATACAAGACCAATATGGTGGATCCTAATCTCGGCAGCAATTTTGTAGCATAAGTCTTACCAGTTTCGATGAGTTGTATTGAATAAGGATATGGCAAGCATTTTGAAATTGAAATCTGGAACTCTAGTAGAATTCAATGTAAAAAAAAATTAAAGCTTGCGAAATTCATCCGTTCTATATGTCTGGGTACCGAAACGTACCCGATGGGTCTGAGGAGTGCCGTATAGGTAGCTGCTCTCGCAGGCCAAAGTCGTCCTACTGTTCCAGTATTCGGTATACTTTGGCTATACCAATCATCATATAATATTCATCGATAGAACGGCACAGTTGTGGAATCATTTACCAAGTCAAGTCTTTCCTGATGCTCACGATCTCTGAAATTGAAACAATACAAATAAATATCAACATATCACCGCTGGCTCACAGATCTTCCGTTAACGTTAAAGCTTTCCCTTTCGTGTTATTGGAAGTGAAAAAAAATACATTAAATATCATCGGTCAACGTAGAAGCGAATAGATTCTGAAGATAGCATATCTATTACAAATTTTTTATTGTTATTCAATATGCATTTTGCGTATTCCCAAAGATATTCAGGAATATGTGAAAAATAACGGAATGCCAATTCTACTATAATTGTGAAAATAATGGTGCTGTTAACGAAATTATAAAACTAATCAGATCATATGAAATACCATTCCGCTCACCCGTATGATGTTCAATAACCAAGATTTTCCATTCATCTCAGGTCTTTTGGATACGGACCTGCAATCATTATCATTCCATGTCTTAAAACAACGATGTGTCATGATGAGTAGGTAGGTATGTTTCAACTTTTCGACTCAGATAACCCATCTTCAGTGCCACACTTTCCCTAGTACGGTCTTGATTTTTCTCGTTGCTCGAATTTCAATAATTCGATCATGAAGCATGACATGACGAATATATTCGAGTTCGACTCTATATGCAAACCAACAACCACAACTCGGTCAATGAAGTTTATAGTTTTATCTTCGTTGAATCTCTGATTTTCGAAATGGAAGATGAGGATTTTATTATGATTGTGAACGAGTTGACGTTGATTAGGTTTCTGAAAATTATATATTTCCAAATTTTCTCAGATCAGATCTCAGATGCTTTATTGTTTTTCACATTTCTTAGGAAATTTCACGGGACCTGTCAACTATGCCCTCTCGCTTTGTGGCGAAAAGGTCGGAACGGATCTGCCAGCAGAAGGGAATCGCAACACAGAGATTATAAATCCAAGAGTGTTGTTTGGTGGCGCTTGGGGCCTGCAGAGAATGATCGGTAAAGTAGAAAACTATCACAATGTAGGAAATATTCGCGACAGTCATAAAGTAGTGGCCTCTAGTGTCAGATCTCAGAAATAAATGGTCGAAATGAAGTCATTAATGTCAGTGATATCATCAAAAACAATGCTTTCGAGGTTACGTTGACGATTTGCCAATTTGCTCATACCACAGATTATAATCTCTACCCATACCTTCGACACACAGCTTTTGAACGAAAAATAAAATGACTATGAAATATTGTGTTCACAATTCAGTCAATGAAATCTCGTATTTCAATTAACGCTACACTCTACTACCAGAAAACATTTATGATTTAACATCTGATTCATTTTCAAAGAGGTGTGTTGTTTTGATTCATGTTTTGACAATGCAAATATATTGCAAATATATAATACTAATATATATCATCGATACTACTAGATCGAGCCTAGAGAGAGATATTGAGACGAATCTTCTTCCAATTTTTCGTTAAATTAGCGCCCTCTGTTGGTTTGCGATTGTAGCTAAATAGTCGAACATTTCAAAATTTTCTTGTGATGATCGATCGGCTCGAAATATAAGTAAAAGATAAACAGAAAGAATTCACGCATGATTTATTTCATTCAATTCCTTAAAAATATTACAAAAATACTGTATCACAAAATGTGGTGCGAATGAATAATATTTATCACATTCCAGCTATACTCTTCTGACTGCAAACAATCCAATAAGTTGCTACAACTACTACATGAGTTGCAAGCCAGGCGTCACTTTCTCAACTATATCACTTCCTAAATGAGGTAGATCTTCAGGCTTCAAGATGCCCTTCGGCAAATATCCTATCAAGTTCTTGACATGATCATTCAACATTCTCAATCTTTCTTCCTCGATGATTCGTTTCCTGGAAATAAAATTAGTCATTATGATCCATAACTACATATTTGAATATTTCTCTTCGCACCTTTCTTCCATCTCCATCTTTTCTTGTTCTTCCATCTTTATCAAAAGCTGCAGCTCCTCTGCATGTTTCTGTCTTCTGTCACATATCATTTGTTCTACATCTCTCCTGAGCTGCAACATTTTCATTCTTTTCTTCTGTGCTGACAGTTGTTCTAACTTCTCGTCTTCTGCTAATTTCACTAACATCTGAAAAACGCAAGGTGACACAATGAATCCGTGGACTGAACTTTAGATTCAGGTACCATACCTCATCCCTGAATTTGGCTTCTTCTTTGCTATCTTGTATTAATTTTTGCTGTCTCTCTTCCATCTGCTTGGTGAGTGACCCTCTAGTCTCTATCCTCTTCCTGATTTGTTTCTCTAATTCCTCTTTATGCCGTTTCTCCACAATCTCTTTCTGTTCTTCCTCCAATAACTCCTGAATGATGTCTTCTCTCTCTTGCTTTCTGGCCTGTCAAATGATCAAAAACTTGATGTAGATATTGCAAGATTACACAACTAAATGTGAACATCATCTGTCGTACAATAAAACTCTGAAGTGCATGAGGTCAGCAATGAAAATCTGATGATCTCAACAGGAAAATTTTCGGAAGGATGGAAAGTGTGGGAGTCATCAATCTTCTGAATCTATCACAACGAGAAGGAACAGTGATAGAGAGTGAAAAAGTTTTTAACCTACTGAAGAGAAAGATCTCTGATGATGGAAAGTGAAAAGTCGTTAACCTCCTGAAGCTATCTCCGAATATGAAACTAGGCTCATTCAGATAAGAAGCTCTAGCAGGCAACAAGAGCAATAACCCTCCAAGGTGTGATCAAAACCAGAAGACAAATTTTTCAACCTCCTGGAACTGAATCTCGAAGGCTTCAGAAGGTGCTTCTTTGGCTGAACAACATTGATCAAACAAAAAATGACCAATGGGGAAGATTCAACTTCCTAGAGCTACCCCTTCAAAAAATTCTACGCTAGATAATGAAGACTGGACTAGCCAGTTGATAGCAGCAAACAGAAACAGGTACACAAAATCTGAGATCCAAGTCAATAGTAGAGGAAAACTCGAAATATTCTCATAGGACCAAAGACAACTAGCTCAAGCAATCTTCCATCGAACCAACTTGACTATATCGGTTGTCATTTGGCTGACAAGAAACTGCTGTCAAACTGTTCCCAGCTGAAAGATAAGTTTTCTCCAATCCGATATCCTAGAGTGAACATTCGTTTCCGAAATGCCGAAAGGAAAGTCAACCAACAAATCGTTCGGAATGAGCCTGGACATGACGATGGATTCCATGGAAGAAACCAGATTCAAGAAGAAGCACCAAAACCTAGTGGGGCGGCTAGCGCGGAAATACCACTTCAGCTACATCGAGGTGGAATGTTTGCTGATAATCTACTACAAGCTCCAGAAGGATAACGTAGTGCCTCAGCCAGGAGTGAGCAAGATCCAGTTGAGGGATGTCTTTCATTTCGGTTTGGACATGACTGAGGACAGTTTGATGGACAGGATTTTCTGGTCTTTGATCAAGGGAACCAGCACCTTCGTTTCTATGGAGGCTTGGATTACCATCCTGTCTCTTTTTTTGAGAGGCAGTTTGGACGAGAAAATACACTACTGTTTTTCGGTGAGTGGACAACTCTGTCTTATAATCTTGTATACCTCGTGTACGTCAAGTATGGAAAAAATCCATTATTTCCTGAATTGAGAACAATCCGAAGAAATCTGCGATAGGAAAACAAAAAATGTATATTTGAGAAAGTGGTGACGTTAGTCAGGTTCCTAGAATTCGTTTATGAACCTTTTAGGTATACGACTTCATGGGAGAGGGTATATTAGGAAGGGAAGCCTTATTCCATTTACTCAAACACTCACTTATTGGTGCGGGTGGAGAAGAAGATACAGAGGAATCTGTTAAGGTGAGGATGATGAGATAAACCATCAGATGAAGATGAACTCAGAAATGATGATTATTTTTATATTTCGGAATTTCCTCCTTCATTTGCATTGCAGTCACGGTAGATCATTCTGACATTAGCCATGTTCCGAGTAGTTATTGTTCCATGTCTGTGGTCATGGAAACAATAATGACAGATGACATCAGAATTTGTGAATAAAGGCGGGGAACACAAAGGTTTTGAGTTGGAAATGATGAAATAATAATTCCAGAAGAATAGATTATCATAGGAACATTGTGATAAAAATATGTTTCTCGTATTGTTTTAATTTCAGGATATGATCGAAGTCATCACGAAAAAAATGGACTTGGATAGAGACGGCAAAATATCCTTCAACGACTACAAACAAACGGTCCTGAAATATCCAGAGCTACTCGAATGTTTCGGACAATGCTTGCCCAACCGGTACACAGTGAATGAATTCTTGATTAGCATCACCCAAAATGTCAAAAAATGAGTATAGATTAAATGAAAAAAGTCTTACCCTTTCCTCATACAATTGTCTGGCGATTGTTTCGGATATTTCTGCTTTTCTTGCTTCCAATTGCTCCCTTTCTTCGTCCCTGGAAAGAAATGTAATGAATTGAGAATTGATCGACATTTTCGCAATTTATCTACCTGGCTCTGATGCTCGCAGCTTTGCTCATTAAATACTCTTGTATTTTCCTGTTTTCCTCTTCAATTTCATCCTTCTTCTTCCTTTTCCACGATTCCTGAGCTGCCTTGAATCCATCCATTTCTTCTCTCGTTCGTTTCATTTTGCACATCTTCTCTGCTATCTCCCTCTCGTCTTCATCGTGGATTCTTTGCACGATATCATCGATGAGTTTCTTCTCTCTCAAGAACTCTTCATAGAGATGGCGTTTGGATTTCTCCCTCAGGATGATCTGATCTTGCAGTTCTTGCTTGTAGTTGCGTTTCTTCAGCATTTCTTCATGGAAGAGCTTCTTTTTATGCTCGGATTCTTCCACCCATGCTGTTTTCAGGATTTCGTAGGTTTGTTTTTCGCGGATCTATTGATGGAAAGAAATAGATTATTATCTAGAATGAGAACATTTGAAGCACATAAAAAAGATAACAGAACAGTATCATGAAATTTCTTCAAACCATTGTTACCTGATTTTGTAAATGGCAGTCAAAATAAAATCGCATATATTCTCAAATGAAGAATCAGTGAATTGTTATTGATGATCAGAACCCATGTGGGATTTCTGGAAATGATTTGCAATTTCATCAAGAGGATGATGTTCTGTTTATTCCTGTGTTTTGATACAGAAGTACTTTCCTTTTCATTCAATCTCTCTGCTTCCTTTTGTGCAATTTGGGCTGCAAGTTCTTTGTTGATGTAGGCTCCTTTTAGTTTCCGTTCCAAATCTCTCAGTTCATGTGAATTTTCACGCAGCTGCTGCCTTGAAAAGATTGACGAAAAATGCTCAAGATCCATGGATAAATATCAACAAAATTCAATATGTTTGAGGTTTTGTCTAGCTCAGTTGAGTAGTTTAGTATCAATCTTCATATTGAGATTACCACCTGAATTTTTTTTATCCCTATGTATTCAAACTATTTCATACTATGCCAGGCACTCTGGCAAGGATTTACCTTAATCTTATTTGCTTCATTTCCTCTCTTTTCACAATATCCAGTTCTCTAGCCAAATCATTCTCTCTAGTCATACGTTTTTCCTTGAAGGCTGCATTTTCTTGGTCTTCCTGAGTTCTCCTGTCATCTTCGTATTCTTGTCTTCGGATGTTGAGGTATCTGTTCAAGTTGCAGTATCTGTTTTTTCTTTCGATGTGTGCTCTCACAGATTCAATAGTGTCCCTGCATTTTTCTTTTTCCAACACCTCTGTGAGAGCTACTTTTTTTTCGCGATTCAATGACTGAAAAACGAATTATGGGGAAATGTTGTACTTGTGTAATACAAGTTGAAACGAACCATTACAAAATAATATTCGAAAACTAAAAATTCTTCAATAAAAAAACATTGTTTTTGAATCACTGACAGCTTTATATGACAGCAAAATATTGACATTTTTGCAGCATAGCCAACATTTTTCTCGCCAATAATCTGTAAACAGCGCCATCTATTCTTTCGATGAGGAAGGAGTGAGCCGAGAAATCTTGTATAGAATTCTGTTCAATCTCACGTCGCTAGATGCTATGGTCAACCCATACGAATAATTTTCTGCCAAATACGATGTGCTATACGTCTAGCGCTAACGACACCTTTTGCACAAAGGCTGAACTACACGTCCTTAACGACATTTGTCGGCGTTTCTCGAAGTAGAAGGTTGCTTGACATACAGCTTATGGCCTTCCTCAAGCAAATTAGCTCGTTCGAATCAACACAGATGGCAATAGGCTCCGCTCATTCGTGATTTTTGAACCGGCGATCAGCAATTTCTTGAATATGCGATTTACTCTATGATATGCGTGTAAGCACCAAGTGTAGCAGTAAGTGCCAGGAATTGAGTTCAGTAGCACTACCGTTTATCATATAACGAGAATTATTCTGACAATGCTAGTCTTTCGAATCCAAGAGTAAATAACTCCCTCTGATTGATATATATTTCTGTTGGCCAAGTTTTTCATCTTTATTACAGTTTTCTTTGGTTTCATCCTGAAATGAGTAATATTTTGTTCTTGTTTCAATACTTATCACTTCTAGTGGCAAAAAGTATCTCTTCTGTAGGCAAGAATCTCTGATGATAAAAGTTGATTGAAGTTTGGTAAAACGATTAGTTAGTTCATAATTATGGAAGAAGAGTTCCGAGTATCATTGCATCGATACACACTCTTTCCTATTCATTTCAATTATCTCAAATACTATAGAACCAGCCATATTATATTTTTTTATGAATACAAATTATCAGGTACAAAACTAAATTTTTCTCCTTCATTTACGCCTCCTTCTAGCTTCGTTAGGATTTTTTCTCATCCAGTGCTTGAATTCTGCTCCAGGTCTTATACACAACTGTGCAGATTTTGAGTTGATATCTCTCATTACAAACGGTGAATATCCTACAACAAAACAAACCTTAAGTTATTGAAATTTGGATTTGCTATAAAGCTTTTCAAGCTAACAAACACTGGCAAAGGAATGAGCATCACCATAAATTATCTGAGAATAGAATTCAATAGAGGAATCAATATCAAAGTGATATTTTTGTGTTTGATGAACTGAGTATTCAAAAAAAAATTGAACAAAATCTAATGGAGGCTGATTTCCCCTGTATATTTGTATACTTGTAGAATTGATCATACCAGCAATCCAATCATCTTCCATAGGATTATTTTTCATTCTTGCAAGCCTCGATGGCTTGTTATCAGCCATAGGTTGGTCTGCAACTAGTATGGGGTTATTTGGATGTTTGCCCCCTCTGATTCTAGGCAGACTGAACTTCTTTCCCTTACCCGTGAGTGGTCTTCTAGTATTTATATGTATCTGCATCTTACCATCCTCATCTAGAGATACAGCTACCTTTTTCAAAGTGTCGTTTCCACATTTGGGACAGAATTTCTTGGTCATAATGCTGGTCGTCTTGAAGCAGGCATAACAACGTAAGATGTAAGTGCGCAGTTGCTTGATTATGCGACCATCTAAGGCAGAAACGTTGAGGTTCATCTGCCTCAGCACATTTTGCATGGCAAAGTCAGTGGTAATGCATGCTACTGTGACTCGTTTTTCTTCCATCAGTTCTGAGTTGACTTGTTTTTTGGCGATTGCTACGTTGGCTGGGGTGATCCATCCTTCATCATCATCCTCAGAATTAGACTCACCAGAATAACTGTCTTCTTCAGGGTCTTCTTGCACTTTAACCAGGATATCTTCAGTTTCTTCATTGCTTTCATTACCTGCTTCACTAGCATTTGATTGCTCATCAACCTCAACTCCTTCAGATTGATCAGTGCATTTCTCTTCTTGCTGTTTATTGCTTTCAACTTTCTTTACGAATCCAGGTGAGTAGAATCCAGTGACATCTGCAGTGTTGACTGGTGCTTTATTTTCTGTGTTTATCACTTTTTGCATTGTTGGCTCACTACGAATATGATCAGTACCAACATGTTCCTTCTCTAATTGGTATGTGAGTGCAATAACTTTGATGTCAGTGGCTGATAGGCTTGGATAGTCACCAGTTTTCTTGGAAAATTCAGTTACCAATCTTATATTTTCTGGATGTGCCTCTTTGACTGCTAGGTCATATGGAAGAACAACTAAACGCCTGAGTTGCCTTTTGTTCGTGATTTCAGATACTACTTCTGGACATGTTATTATGTTATCTGCTAATTCCTTTATTTAGAAAAAAAAGTAGATCAAAACATTTCAGTATATGACAGTATAAAAATTGTTTTAATTAATCTACAATAACGAACCTGGAGCTGGGCATTTTGGATGAAAGCTGTGGTATCTACTATCAGATACTCTACTAATTTCTGAGATTTCGGGTCCATTTCTATATCTGTAATCTAGAAAAACCAAAATGTGCTTTTCTTTGCACACATTTAACCTCAAAACAACAACACCTGTGAAATTGTACAGTAGTGAACATGGCTGATGAAGATGGCAGCTAGAATTTCCGAGATTGCCGATGGTTCAGTGGTGTTTCAGGTTGAATTTTCTTCAACGAAAATCACATATTTTGACCGGAGATAGGATATTTTGAACACACAATAATATCATCAGGACACAGAGTTCCAGATCCATTCAATTGGGAATCTTTTCAAGACGGTGTTAGTACTAAAGATTTGTTTATTTGATCAGGAAGTTCACACCTTTTCACACGATATTAACAGTTGAATTCGTGTGTTAGTCGTCATATTTCGATGATTTTCCGATAGATGGTACAAGTGTACTTTCAGGAGGCTGGTAAAAATGATTGGTAAATAGATGGCAGTTCTACCAATCTCTCTAAGTGGCAATTTTGGACGATTTATCCAATTCTCCTTTGACAATTCGAAGTTATTATTGTCTTGAAGTTGAAAAGCTGAAATCTTGTTGAGGTAATTTCATTTGTCAAATAATCAATAGTACTGAATGTCCACACCATTTTAATGGTGAATACTGTTATTTTCTAGAGATAAATAGTTTACAATTGAATTTCAAGTTATTCATTATTAGTAAAGATAGGAATACCATTCAACCAGTACCTAATTATGAATCATAGAACTAATGAGCAAGATTTTGATATTTGGATTGGGAAATACAGGAACTGGGAACTAATATAATGAAAAATACATGTGATACGTTATATTTAACTTTATTAATTTATAATTCTTTTATAAAGTTTCATATGAATTGGATAGCTTTCCTAAACGAATCCAAGCCAATAACCTCTTCAATCTTAGTGTACTAAATTCAAAATTCATATTTATATTAGTAGTATAAATTTGAGTTGGATTCATTTCGGAAAAAGTTAGTAATAATGAATGTAATAATAATAGTAATAATAATAGTGACATGACATCTTTAGAAAAGACTTGGTAATAATACACATTAGAGATTATGGAGAAGTTTACTTTGAGCATTTAGAGTACGCTCTGTATATACCAATAGACTGTCATGTCATGATACATGGATATCCATACGAACTGAAATATGTAGAAAATCTTGCGTCATTTTCATCATGAATCTATTTTCGTGGCCCAGTAAACTGATTAGAAAATTGTCGACATATTTCAGAATCAAATATGTTGCTTATTCGGATTGAGTAAATCTGACCTATTTAGTACATAATGGTTTAATATAATACAGTATCCGAACACTCTGATATATTCGAACCATATTGTCGTGTAATGGGAAAAATCTAGTAGGCTACTTTAGAGAAGGTATTCTCAAAGGTGGGGCACTTTTCCCAACAGGACATAGTATTATCATCGAAATAGACAGCACCACCAATATTTGAGATAATTATTCTTGCTGCGTTTCGATTATATATACGTATTCGGATCGATATCAGGAAGATCAATCGTCAATTTGATGCAGAAAATTTTAGAACACGTTTGTAGTGTAAAGTTATGAACTGTTACGCCCAATAAGAGTGTGTGCAGAATTTTTGTTACTTCATAACTCTCGTATAGGAGATTTCCAGTGTTATTGTCTATTTCAATGGATTGTGCATCTCATTGCGAGAATGATTCACCTGTATTCTGAATACTGTTCACATATTCTGAAATTTTGATTCTTCTTCTCGATCATTCCTAAAAAATCAGCTACTAGATGGTTTCCCATTGGGCCGATAATGGTGAGACTAATGACTTCTCATTGGCATCAATAGTATGAAATATAAAACACCAGCAAAATTGACAGTATAAAAAAAATATTTCAATTTCATGGATCGCAAATGTCACGCATTCATTTTCTAATTTACTCATATGTTTTTACAATATCATATTACAAGTTATATTCAGCGGGTTATAAATATTTTTTTTATCCAAATTATCTACTATTATATTATATAATATATTGATAATTTCATTCATAATTATTTTGTGTAAAATGTAATAAAACTTGACATGCAACGAAGTAGGTATGGCTATACAACCTTCAAATTGGTGACAAATGATGATATGGCAGGTACTCGCACCTTTTAGTTCTGCTCTTTAGTGAGTTCATGCGAAACATTACTAATACTGTTTTTTCCAAGCGTACGAAATATATTTCGTAGTAGAAGCATCGATGATAATAACACGTGGCCCAAAACCAGTTCACCACCTGTATGTTCGACATCATATCAACTGACGAACTCGAAATGTCCAATCAAAGTAATAACGAACTACGAGTGGTAATTGGTTTCAGGTCACCCGGTATATCGTTGTGTCTTAGAACTAGAGTAAAAATAAGTAGTCGAATAAATAGAACTTCCGATAACTGACTAGAAAATAATTAGTTTGCTTTGGTCCTAACAGTCTAAAAAACAAAAAACCTAACAAAAACTTCATTTGGCATCGTTTGGACAAGTCCAAGATATTTCTGACCACTAGACTTCTGATTCAGAAGTCGATATTTTCACCACGAAGAAAAAAATATCGAAGTGTCAGATTATATTCTCAATGGGGCAATTCTCAAAAAAAAAAATTGAAACTGTGCTCATTGTATTTCTTATTGCACCGAATTCGTAAAAGTATTTTGATTATAGTTCCAGATATATAAGATCACGGATACTCAGAATCGACGAGCTGCATAAAAAAACTAAAACTATAAACTGCTGAGATCACTGATGACTAGATTGTTATGGAAAACTTGTTCACAAAACCTCCGCATGAGTACCTCGGAAACTATCGTATTGCGCCCGTTGTTGCCAGATGCCATACACGTCTTCCAACTTCAATGATAAGAACTAGTAACCCTAATACTACTCGTAGCTAACAATAATGATGATAATGAGATGGGTCGAACAGAAGTGATGCTGCCGAAATTATTAAAAAAGTGATGACTCTTATCTTTCTTTCGCCGAAGACAGGTACACTTGTCCGTGACAGAGAAATGACCATTATGTTTGTATGAAACGGTGCACTGAATGGACCCCAATATATTTACAGCATGGGATGAGATGGATTGCTGACCAATCCGAATACCAGAATGAATAGATATACCTATCCGATTCATCAGGATGAATTATCCGACTTGGCAACTGCGCGCAAATCCGCGCGGTGGTGGGGAGTACATAAAGACCGGCGGTCAGATAGGTTGGCAACCAGTATGCGGGCGATGCTCCGTTCATTCTGACGATCGGATTGTCACGCTTTTGGATGCGGATATATTTACCGCCCCGCACGATGAAGAAACAGTTACACAAATAATTGCAAAAACATACCCTGTATCCTTGAATCACGTCGCTGCATTTAGACATTACATTTCTGTTCTCATCTAATTGGGGTGACCGCGATTTTTCTTTTGGTTAGTCACAGATATCGGGAGCTGTCACTCTCCCACTCGGTCTGGTTAGTAATCAGAAAATAGAACATTTTCTTTCATTCATTTTTAGTTCCAGTGCCATAGGAATGTCATTAGCAAGCGTGGAATGCACTACTACTAAAGAAAAGATAGCGTTCATTCTAACTAACAGTAGGTTTACTCGCTTAGTACGAAAAAATACTTCCATTTTGGAAAAATATATCGCGCACTTAGTCGACTATTGGATTCAGATTTTTGAATAGCATTTTTTATTGTCTGTGACCTCTTTATTCGATTGAGGTATTCATATGTTTCCTGGAACGATTTGCTCGAATGCTTGTGCACCAAGTTTTAAAATGAAAAATTTCTGGAACGAGAAGAGAATTACTGAAGCAATTTGGCACAAAATTTGCTCACCGATGATATCCCTAATCCAATAGCCAAATGAGTACTACTTCTCATTGTGTCATGTGCGGTAGAACGGAAATTTGTGAAAGAATATCTAGAACATTTGGTTCACGCAAGTTTTTGTAAAACATCAAAATAACATCAAAATAATTTTAAGTACGGTTGCATCTAAAGATGTATCAGTCATTCTGTTAATATTGCACGATCGAAGAATAAATAAATAAATATATATATAAATAGAGAAATAAATAAATCAAGTTGTAAAATGTGTATCTGCATACATTAGATGTAATAAATATTTATATATGTTCACTAAATATATGTCTTAAGATTAAAGCAGGCGATAGCGCTGGTAATCCTTCTTGAAAGGAAACGTCTGGGAAAAAGATCTGTCCCTTGACATACCAAAAAAAATTGTCTCGTTTAAAAAACTCAATGTTTCAATTCCCCATTTTGAAAGAGCATTGGATCTGGAATTGATTCTTTAAGAGTCTTCAATGAATACAATACATTATTTCAAGGCATTTTCTTATGAATTCATAGATTAATGATGATGGCGAGATCGTAGTTCAAGAAGACTTAGCGGAGCTACCCTCCGGAGACTAAATTAATTCTAATTTCATTAACTAATTTATAGCCGAAGGCTTGATATAATTTGACTAGAGTGGCCCAGCCGAGTTTTGCTTCATCCACTCTTCCTCCGGACTGGGACTTTTTTGTCCGGCAAAGCATAAACTAACTTCTCAACAACTATTTTGGCGAAAACGCACAACTTGCATTTTGATATAATAATCAACTTACTTACATTTGATAAAATTCATTAACCTCGAACGTATATTGTTCTAAAATCGATAAAGATGGCTGCTTACCCCTCACCACTTTTTGGTTTCCCATTTTGTCTAGCCTAAGTCGCTACGCCTACTAATTTACAGATTAATATATAGTTGGTACTTTTACTGTTACTTAAAGTTTAGTAGAAATATTATACTATATTCTTGTATAGATATTGTTAAATAAATATATGTATAAATAGTATGTCATTGGCTCTCTCACAATTCGAAAAATAATGGAGCCCTGACTTCTCGTCGCCGAGAGAGCTCGATTCGAACAGCGTTCATTCATTAAATTCGGAGGACTCAGTATATATTCGATAATCCATAACTCAATCTCGGATCGTTCCAGCTCATCTGTAATATTTTTACGATTCATTCATCGTTCAATTTGAAAACATCATCTATCCGTTCCCACTAAATTTTTTCAACTTCGAATTGGGAGATTATTTGTTGTCGAATTATCGATTTTCATGTAGTCATGCCTTATAATCTGAAAAAATGTCTAAATCTATTTGAAAACTATCGGAATCTGAAGAAGTTGTTGATCAAAGTGTTTATTCCGTTTGAAATACGCTTCATATTTCTAGGACGAGATTTTTTCAGTCTTGTCAGACTTCCATGAGGAATTCTTTTGTATCTTCTCCTTGATGAAACGATGATTCTGTGATATTGTCAAGATTTTAGAGTCTACCTTGGACGTTAGGAAGGAAGAGGATATGGAAGGAGGACGTTTGTTAACAGTTCATCGAGAATTATGAAAACATCAAATGAAAGATTTAGCTAGAGCATTTTTGTTATCCAAATCACACCACGGGATCTACAACAATTACAGATCCATGGTTCAAAAGAATCTCCTGAAGAGAGTGTCTACCCAAGAATTTACTGATGAAATGAAAAACAGAATGATATTCTTAAATAATGGAAGCTGATGACCACATATCTTGCGAATGGAATACTTCTGATGCGCATTTCAGACGACATTGCTGAAGACAGAAGTTTCGTTCTCTCATTTTCACAAGTTGCTCGGAGAAATATCACAAGTCCCATTTTATGATTCACATTTTCGAGTCAAGATTCTTGTGATTGTATTTTAGACAAATCTGCTTTCTTCGATCTACCAATATTGCCATCTGCTTAGCACGCATATTCTTGTGAGTCTGTTGAAACATCCCTTACACAGTTGAGAAATCAGGCACGAGAGAAATCGCAACGACATTTACTTTTGAGTCTCATTGTCTCTGACTCAAAAGTGCAAGATACTTCAACGATCATATTTCCTGCGACGGATAGATGATGTTCGTGTAATCACCGGATTCTCGCCGCCACTGAGTTGACTAAGTAGTAGAACCCTGTTCGAAGCGATATCCCCGACGCGAGGTTCCTTAAGAAATAAGATTCCGAGCCGCTGTGACTAGCATGGCATCACAGGAGCCGCGGCCGGCCCGGATTTGGCAACAGGGCAGACGGACGCGCCACCACCCCTAGAGATTTTTTTTTATTTATATTTATTCAATTACAGTTAACACGCACATACACTTACAACGAATAGAGTAGTATGTCAAAATAAATACACATTATGTCACGTTACGAGAATACAAAACGGCCTGTACAATCAAACACTGAATTGTTATTTAATCACAGCCCATTTGGAATTTCTCGGGGGGTAGAGAACGGTTTGGTGGCGCCACCGTACTGCAAAGGTTGGAAGTTCGATCGTCAGCTAACGACAACGATGTCCCCTTCCTAGATAATTCGATATTTTCCCCGGATCCATACTATACCATAAGGAAATAAAAAATACAAGTCTGTCTCAGACACAAAAAGTAGACAATATTGATGACAATATGAGTTGAGAAGCGATATTATCAAAAGGACGTACAACTGGATATGTATGAGTCATATAATATTGAAACAGAAGGAGAAAGTTATTGATGAGTTATTAACAACATCGATGAATATGAATTCTGGTGCACATAAATACTGGTTGAGAAATCCCCAATTGTTCCTTTTTTTTTAAAATTCACATGATTCACAATGTGAATTTTACATAATTCATAAAGTCCAATTGTATGTTCTTTTGATGATTTTTTATCTCAACAAATATTGTTATGAATATTGTTATTACCCTTTATTATCAGACATTCAGAATTTTTCAACTTGATGTTCGTCAAATCTATTCCATGAAAGAAATGTCCTCCAATTAAAAACTTCTGATCCTTTTGCGTCGTTATCAGAATATCGATTGATAACTATCGCATCTGAATCATCGAAAGAAACGAGATATCCAACTATGTTGAGGAATGTGAAATTTTGATCTTTGCAGCATCACAATGAATGTGAAATATCGTCAACCAAAACATTATATATTTACTGCATCGAATTTCATCCTATATTATGTATCTTAGTTCTAGGCAGACTCGATCAATGGGTACAGTTATACACCTATGACAATGAAAATTCTGATTCCGACTTTTGTGAATGTTCCACATATTGTCGAATTTATCTTTGCAATAGGTAGACAATGAAATCAAACGGAAAAAATTATACTTTTGATATTATTCGTATCGTTCGAAGGGCTGATGAAACTTGTCGAGCTTTGATGATCTCGAGAAAGTAGACATCAGCCAGGATAATTTTTTCGAAAGACAATATTGACTTTGATTCCGAGTGGAAAAAAATCAGACCATCTGAATCCGGGGAAAATTCCACGGGGGAAATCGTTGTTCCTCGCTCGATGATCGAACTTTCCGTGCTCGGAGTGTCAGCCCCGGACGCGCGAACAACCTCAACCTAAGAGTTCCATCTATGACTTAAAGAGCGTATGCTAATGGCGGATGAGCACCCTGATGCTGATTTGGGGCACCCACAGGTCTGAGGGCCGAGGTTAGTAGGGCCTACTGGCGTCCTTGGGCCTCTTCAGCTGGACCTTGAGACGCTTCATGCCGATCTGGAAGCCGTTCATGGCCTGGATGGCGGCCTGGGCGCTCGCAGGGTTGTCGAAGGAAACGAACCCTGAGAAACGACGATGACCATGATGAGAATATCACAATTACCGATATTTAATAATATTCGTAGAAACAGTTCGAACGCCGAAGCCATTCGACTTAGCCACCAACTCGTACAGAGATAAACTGCCAAAAGTAACCAGTCAAAATTCACGAGAAAATACCTTATTTATCTCGACAAACGTGTCTAGAATATTCATAGTTTCTTATTCTTGTGTAAGCACGAAAATAAAGAGACAATTCAAATAATGATGAAGGTGAAGACCAAACTCACCTAACCTTGAAATTTCTGTACCAGAATACATGAATACAATTTTTCAATTTATCAACAAGAATATGATTGATTCACATTTCGTGAACATCCTACAAATTTATTTTTATATAGTTATAGTCGAAGGAATTATCTACGGGTGTCCCAATGAAAACGAAACAAGGTATGCAGTTTAGTGAGAGGTGAAGAACTGACATTGAAATGAATGATTCTTTATGTGATGGTGGATAGGACAGGATTTCAAGAAAAACACATAGGGCACTTCTTATATGAACATCGTTCCAACTACAAAATGAGAAATAGCGATGAAAGGGAAAGAAGCGTTGCTTCCCATCACTAGCCGATTATTTTAAAGAATGTGTTTTCTCGAGAACTACTGCATTAAATGCTAAAAACAAGGGAGCGTTGGTAAGAGTTTCGATTACCTTCAAAATGATGCATCACTTGACCCCTTATCCTATTTGAGATTCAAGTATTGGAACCCACCCCTCCGAGGGGTTTGAAGTGAAAAAGTTGAAAACATGCGCAAAATATTTCCCTCTCGAAATGAAAATCGACCGGTCCGAGCGTTTTTTTTTCTGAGACCGATAACTATGTCGAATCGGCCTTGTTTCGTTTTCATTGGGCCACCCAGTATATTGTTGTGATTTTCAATGTATGTTACCGATAATTCTATTTCTATTTCTTATGTACATTTCATGTGCTACCATAATGACCTGTGAAACATAGAATAAAATCTCACGTAGTGTGTTCAAGAATACGTTTAAAAACTACTCAATACGAATTCTGAGTGTCAAACATCAACCTCGTAATCGGTCATGAAAAGCAGATCGAAAATCAACCTACTGCAGTTGATATCATAGAAAATAATTGTGTAGCAAATAATGAGTGTTGAAACGATATCACCCCATTAGAGCGCACGTTGTAAATAGAACTCTGTATCTACAAATACCGACTCGACGAGAAATAACATACAATTAATTGTTCTGGACCCAATCGATACCAGCGATGACAATAGCCCAATCAACGCCATTCCGCACTTTCGATCCCTCTTTCGCTCTCCCAACCCCTCCAAATCATCTTTCGTCCAATTAATTTCCGAATTGATTCCCGACTCTAATTATCGCGATAGCTTCGGGCATCTATGATGTTGTTCTGGCTCCGATAGTATTATTTTCATAGCGATTATATAATGATTAATCTCGCTTTGAGCTCTTCGTGTTATCGGTCGTGATCCTGCATCATTGTTCGATGTAGTATTATCTATTCGTTTTCGATACTCATGCTAATATGAATACTCTGTTTCAGATCTCATATTATTCATTGTGGCAAAGAATTCGGAATTATTGCAACTTTACGGTTCATTTCAAATAGTATTGAATCATTTGACTCGTTCCGTTGTGCTTCTGAGTTTCAAGATTGTATTCACACTCAAATCATATGATTCGAAGCCGAAATCACTCTGCTTGAAGCTATTTCAGTACAGTTATTTATATATAACACTGCGAGCCTAGAAAACCCATAGCTTGGTATTTTTCTTTCCTCCATTCCTTCCTATCTTTGACATTGCTTCTACAGTTTTTGATTCTCAACTCATCCATGTCTTTTATTGCCTCGTCCATCCATCTCACTTTGGGTCTACTTCTTTTTTTTTCCTTTCAAAGTCTGTTATCTTTTCAGGAATTCTTTCATTATTCATTATTTCTATATGACCCAACCAGCATCTCAGTCTGTTATATCTGGTTTGTCGAATTAATCTATTATTTCTTCATTCGTACATTTTACCATATTCCACCTATTTCTTTTCCTTCATAAAACAGTAAGTGAACAGTAACAGTACTGAAAGTACAAGTAGTTCCAGATAAAACTTTATTTTATTTGATTTAGAATTAGACTCACTGTGAATATCTCATGTGGCTAAGATTCTCGATGAAATGTAATTCAGTCTTATTTTATTCTACACTATTCTTTTTTTTTTTTATCTGTGGACAACACGAAAGGGAAACCTATGATGTTCGAGGAACATCGTGTTAGCCAGCGGTAGAATTTTGGGAAAGAAGGAAGGTGTTGGAATTTTTCTTGAATGTTTGGAGGTTGTAAGCATCAGGAAAGACTTCACTAGGCAAAGAATTCCACAACTTTGCCGTTCTATTGATGAATGATGCTTGATATAGCGATGTTCGACAGGTCTCGAGCCTGACAGTGTAAGGGTGACCATCTTGAGCTCGTCTGGTTTGTCTACTAGCAATAGCGCGTGGTGGCATAATAGATGATATTTCCGTTGAGCACCGACCGTGAAAGTACCTATAAAAAAGGCAAAGATCGCCGACCTTTCTACGATGATCTAGAGAGGTCAATGATTTGGTGAGTGTTGTGTCATCGACTAGGCGAATAGCTCTCTTCTGAATTGAATCTAAGAGCTTAAGCGTATGTTTGGGGGCTGAGCTCCAAACATGTGAACAGTACTCCAGGACAGGTCGAATTTGTGCTTTGTAGATCATAAGCAGTTGCTGGGATGTGAAGTATCTCTTCGCACGGAAAAGAAAACCGAGTTTTTGTGAAGCAGTCTTCGCAATGGACCTCACATGATCGTCCCATGAGAGAGCACTGTTGGTGGTGACACCCAGCATGGATATTGACGACCTCATAGGAACAGTGGTACCCGACATCATCAAATTGGGCATTGTGTGATCAGCCTTCTTGGTGAATATACAAGCTTGAGTTTTAGTTGCATTGAACTGTACTAGATTCTCAGATCCCCATTTCAGAATTCTCGTCAGATCCTCATTCAAAGCATCAACCTGTCTTCGCCTTGCACCTCTGGCCTCATTGGATGATATAGGGGCTCTAGAGGAAAAGGCGGAATGAAGTGTACTATCGGATGAGCTCGATGTTGATTGCTTCTTCCATTACTTTAGAGATCACAGATAGTAGTGCATGGAATCATCTTCAGTCTAAACTGTACGAAGTCCGTCTGAATACTGTAGGATGAACACAAGTTTATACCATATGAGATCGACTGGAGTCTAAACCTCTGAGTCATCAGATCAATTAAAGTATAAATGATTTGATCTACATATCAAGCTACACACATAACTCCATTTCAGCTTCAAATTATTTATGTGAATGTGAATAGAATTTTGAAATTCACAAGCTCAACGAAATGAAGTCAATGAAAAGTACGAGTGGAATACTGAGGTAAACTAATCGAATCCACATGAACAATGGATCGAACCAGCTAGAACAGATCCAAATCTGGAACTATATTAATAATATGCGAAACGAACCAATATTTTTTGCCAATTCTGATCTACAGGAAATCGAGTTCAGTCAATCAACTCACATCAGATCTCCTCAAGTATGAACCCTATTGAGTCAAATTATTAACTACATAACATCAACTCCAGTGGAATCAGTCTTAATCACATGGAGTCAGGCTCGTCAGAATAATAAAAATTCAAGTTCATAGCTTTGCGGATGATAGTACACTTCATTCCGCCTTTTCCTCTAGAGCCCCTATATCATCCAATGAGGCCAGAGGTGCAAGGCGAAGACAGGTTGATGCTTTGAATGAGGATCTGACGAGAATTCTGAAATGGGGATCTGAGAATCTAGTACAGTTCAATGCAACTAAAACTCAAGCTTGTATGTTCACCAAGAAGGCTGATCACACAATGCCCAATTTGATGATGTCGGGTACCACTGTTCCTATGAGGTCGTCAATATCCATGCTGGGTGTCACCACCAACAGTGCTCTCTCATGGGACGATCATGTGAGGTCCATTGCGAAAACTGCTTCACAAAAACTCGGTTTTCTTTTCCGTGCGAAGAGATACTTCACATCCCAGCAACTGCTTATGATCTACAAAGCACAAATTTGACCTGTCCTGGAGTACTGTTCACATGTTTGGAGCTCAGCCCCCAAACATACGCTAAAGCTCTTAGATTCAATTCAGAAGAGAGCTATTCGCCTAGTCGATGATACAACACTCACCAAATCATTGACCTCTCTAGATCATCGTAGAAAGGTCGGTGCTCAACGGAAATATCAACTATTATGCCACCACGCGCGATTCCTAGTAGACAAACCAGACGAGCTCAGGCTGGTCACCCCCACACTGTCAGGCTCGAGACCTGTCGAACATCGCTATACCAAGCATCATTCATCAATAGAACGGCAAAGTTGAGGAATTCTTTCCTGATTCTTACAACCTCCAAACTTTCGAGAAAAATTCCAACATCTTCTTTCTCTCCCAAAATTTCACCGTTGACTAACACGATGTTCCTTGAACATTATAGGTTTCCCTTTCGTGTTGTCCACAGATAAAAAAAAATGTGGTTTGAACTCGAATTGCCTTGAGTCGGCTTGACTTTATTTTATGTGTTCCAAACTTCGATTGATTGCATGTTGTTGAAGACGACTATCATATGTGAGAAACCCAATTTTCAGCATACATACCGAAACATTTGCTCTGATTTGTGGCACGATCGATAAAAACTTTGGAGCTGATGACGTTTCCGAACGGTAGAAACATCTGCATCAGCTCTGCGTCTCCGAATTCTTGTGGCAAATGGTAGATGAACAGGTTACATCCTTCTGGACCCGATATTGAACAGCCTGTCGAAATAACCGAGATGAATTAGTGCCCAATAGGAATTGAGGAACATTCTCGACGTGAACAGGAATTGAGCAGGAAATGTCGAAAAGTCCAAAATGAAAAAGACCACTGAATTTTCGAAATATGAAGATATCAACTTGAAACGCAGCAAACAGTGATGAGACTGTAGTGAAATAAATTTCGATGGAATCGTTTGAGAGTTGAGAGATAGAATATTTATTTCTACTACATCCCATCATTTGAACGAACATATAAGCGATTTGGGCAACACAATGCAATTACACAACACTCAACACATAACATAAAGATATATGCAACATTTGTATGTTAAAAAATCAGCAAGGGCGAACTGATATTGTTAGAGATTATAAGAATCACATTTCAATGGAATATTTGTAGCATCGTAACAGAATATCAAACGTTCAGGTTGTTCACGGTATCCCAAGAGAAGTTTGGGAGAATTTGCAGCAGTACCCTGTACTTTTAGGTTTGGGGAAACCGAGCCCAAGCCCAAGGATCGAAAGAATTCCTCCTAATGGTCTGATTGATATCGCAGCGAAATTTGTTGATACAGTTATTATTTTCGAAAATATCAAAAACGAAAGATTTCATAAAAACATTGTGAATACTAACATGATACTGAGTGTGTTGATTGATCTGTCCATCCCTTCTGAACCAAGGAAATCATACATGATTTCTGCTTGCTAGAGTAGGATGAGACTGATAAAGACGTAATGAGTTGCATTGCGATTTCTTTTTTACATCAGGTTTTGTTGATAGGTGACCATCCATGAAAAAAAAATCACTCGCCATGGTAATACCTCGAGAGTGATGTGGTAAATTTACGGTAAACTTCAATTCCATCTTTCTGAGTAGTAGTTGATTAGCGTTGAAAAATTGTTCTCGCTTCATTTATCGTCACTGGATGAAAATATCGAGAATACTCTGAACGTTCGCCATCTGACATATTTCGTAACTTCTAGAATGTAGATTATTTTTGAGACTTACCTTCTCTTTGTGCAGGTGCTACGGCCGACATCGGTTGTGGAATAGCTTGAGGGAATTGACCATAAACGGCGGGATAAGCTGCTGACAAATATAAACGAATCACACCAAAACTTTAACATCGATGCAATATTTCACATGCGCCGATCGGCAAATTGTCGTAATCAGCAGGAGTAAGTATTTTCATATGAACATGTACTTATGGAGATTTTGTCAAAGTTATCTATCAACGTACTTCACTCCAGACAGAACGAGATCTGGTGTGGGACGTACATAAATATACAGGGTGATTCACTTGAGAATGCGGAGAAAAAATGGTGCATTATTATGGCACCAAGGAAAGTGCCGGGAAAATTTGAGTTGATTTATGGTATTTTTCCAAAGAAAACTGGACACTGTCGCTTTCGAACCATCGACTGATACACCCCAAGAATACTTTTGGGAGTTTGCCCAGGATGGTCTGAATATAGTTTCACCCAATTCATGCATTCTTAGGTGGATTACCCTGTATATTTATCACGGAAAAAATGATGAGAAATGAATATTGATGAACTGTAAGTTGAAATGAACATGCACATCCAATGAAACAAATAATTTCATTCATTTCATGAACGTTCCGGTTGAGTTTTATGCAATTTTTTATATCATCAGGTGATTCATTGAAATCAGTTATTCATCGCAATGGAGATCATCGATGAATGGCTTTCTTCAAACCACTTTTATGATTTTAATGATATTCGTCAGCCTATTCATTGTAAATTCATAATGTGATATTTTCGTGATATTCAGTAATATTCATCCAATAAGCGAAATTTTTCATTGAATAGGACTCGAGTATTGACTATCGATGGAGAATCATTCGTTTCTCACTCGAGCTGTCCGGCTTCGGAAAATCGAAGTCTCACCTTCATCGCAGGCTATTTTTCGTATGAACGATGGAAATGTCACGGAGGAAAATTTATCCTCCGAAATGCCCTCAGTAATGGACAAAAATCGTTAAGCCGTTACAGTCACGCGATACCGTACTTTCCTCGATATGTATCACCTTTCTTTTGTTTATGTAACGTTTCCGACATAATTCGTTGACGTCACTCGGCTTATGTAAATGCAATCTGAACAAATTGATTACTACAACACTAATTCCAACGTTGTCAGACGAGAAAATCGAGTAAAACGGTTAATGGTTGTATACAGTGTGGTCAACTTAGCGAGATCGAATCGAAAAAATTGGTGTTTCAATAAACTTGCGAACACTCTGTCAAGAAAATTGAAATCTGTTGATTAATAACGTCAGAATCGAATTTTTCAGATATTGGCATTCGTTAAATATATTTCTCTACCGAATTTCTTCAGAACAAGGTGTCACTGGCAAATAGAGAATTCCTTCCAGATGTCTGAAGGTTGAATTCCAAGCGCAGATATATTGTTGAATAATCATTGAAATTTCTACTTCCGATATTTTTCTGGAACGTGAAGAGAAAATCTCACAAAAACTGAAGAATGGTCGAGTTTTTGTTGTAAATGGATAGGCAATCACACATAACACGCATCTATGAAAGAACTATACAGGATTTTTCTCTATAGAAATCTATTCATCACTGCCTCGAATGAAATTTGTGCTGAGAGTAAAAATGTAATCGCATACGAAGGTACAGGAGATAAAATTATTTTCTCATTCCAACATTATTGACAGAATCGCATGAATCTCCGCATTCCTAGTTACATCACCCTGTATGGAAATTATTTTTTCTATCTTTCCTGCATGAAGAAATGAGTATTTTACAAACTCTCGTTAGATATGACGTATTTGAGGAAGCGACAACATCTAACATAAAATTCTTTCGACATCAAAACATTTAGTAGAATATCAAGCCAACATTGATTTAAATAATGTACACCCTTCACATACACACATTCACTTGAAATTAAAAAAAAAATTATAAAGAGTAGTCAAAAATGAACCCAACCGTTGAAAAAATCCAGCTCAACACAATTCATGCAATAATTCATTCCTTTTTGATATCTCAACTGTTGAATTGCCTTAATAAAGACAATTCTCGCGATATTTCAAAGTTGTGTTTGAAATCATTGCAACAAAAATTGAATTTGTGATTCTTTGAAAAAAAAAAGGAAAATTCAAGTCAATTTGAACACATGGATTTTGATTGATTTATGAAAGTGTTCAGAGTGAAGATGAAAGAAATGAGATATTATTGATGTTTTGGTATTCAGCCATGATTTCTGATGGTAAACCTCTTTTCCAAAAACATTTTGCTCATTCAAATGACCACAGTGACAGTTTTGACATCATCAGAAGTGAAATTTGGCAAATGAAAAACCCACTTTTCGAGTACAAGGTGAAAATCGATAGGATTCAGATCTGGAGACCGTGCTGGTCATGAAACAATATGTTGTTTCCTCTAAAATTGTCGAAGTTGAATCAAGAAACGATGAGCAGAAAAATATCGGATTGTGATTGGGTTCCTGTTCGATCACTCTTCACGGGATGTAAGACGAAACAAAAGTAACATACCGACGCCGGGGTAAGCTGGCTGCATCCCCTGGTATGCGGGATGTTGTATCGCCGCTTCACCATTGGGCAGGCCTTGTGCGGGGATAGACAGGTGTAGCGCATCTGAAATATTCCGGAAATCATCACATTTTCTTATCATCACCAGAAACATTCTTTGTGATTGTTACAGCTTCATTTTTGAATATCAACAACCGCTTTGAAAGGTCATTGAAATGGTGAATGAATATCTTCTTGTATCCAACAATCAGTCTATATTCATCAGATTTCATTCCTAATCAGATGAATAATAACTGATCTTTTTTATCAATAATAGATTCTTAATGAGGTCATTCCGATTCTGCTTCACAAATGCTGACTATATTTTTGGTGAATAGATTGTAACTCATCGGAACAATATTTTGGAATTCATTTTTCAGCTTTTTGTGGGATTTTCTCTCATCGTTTCTGAAAAATAAAGTAGAAGTTATGAAAAATCATTTCAATATATTTTTAGTAAGGACAGATTTTGTGATATGCCCTCGAAATCTCACGAAAAGCTGAAAAATTAATGTACCACCTCCTCGAGAAACAGAGAAAATTCAATAGTTTGGAAGTTTGGCAGGAACAAGTAGAATCCAGAAATTCTTATATTCTTTATTGAATTCACCATGAACTCACAAACAAGTATGTATGTAACCAGCACTGTATCGATTTTGATCAATAATTATATACTTTGCAGGAAACAAGTTTTCAGACTCGTAATTCAACAAAACATGTATCCATTCTGGAGAATAACCTAATTCTCTTGCAACATATTAGGAAGAGGATTGACGTTTTGATTGATGTTGGTGCATGAATTAATCAATATCCTCATTGATTAGGAACTTTGGTGGAGAAACTTCACCAAAATCTCAAGTGTCTTGCAAGATATCTAGTTTCGTTTCCAATCACATGTAAGATTTGGTGGGAAGCCTTTAGAAGCTTTCGATTTTTTGGTGAAAGCCCGAATGAACATCCACCAATAATAGCGAATGATCATTCTTGCATTCACCAAAATCTTCGATTATTTCTCGATAGTATGACCATTTATCACTAGAAAATATCCAGTTTCAAATCGTGATGGAAATATGTCGAATGATCTTAGGTAATGTCATTTTTGGCGAATGGTCGCATTCATCAAAATCGCAAAACGCAGTGCTTCAATTTTTGGAGAATGGTAACTTTGCAGCCACCAAATTTGCGATTTTGAATATTTTGTCTACACGTGAATTGGAAGATTTTGATTCACGAATCATTTCAAACTTTCCAGTAGAAAATTGCCCTGGAAATTTCACCTTCTAGGGCACCACTGGTCTACATTCTCAAACTGGCTTATAATTTCAACACTTTCATTGATTCTGACTGGACCTCACCCCCAGGACTTTATTGTGAGAATGTTTCAGACTGCGTATTGAGTACAAGTATTTGAGACTGATTTTCTACTTCTCCACAATTTTGGACTGAGTTCATCTCCTACGATTCTGGGCATCAAATGATGGGCATCAGGTATAATATAGACAATATGTTGTATTATATTATATTGTATTCACCCCATTCATCTGAGTAATTAGACTGAAATAGCCTGTTTGGATAATGAATAAATAAACAAAAGCCATTGGCGGATCCACCAAAATTGTTAATGATCGAAACTATGGCGAATCCACCAAAATCCACAATGATCGAAACTATGGCGCATCCACCAAAATTATCAATGATTAAAAACTATGGTGGGACCACTAGGACAATTTTGGTGACAGAGCATGTGGGTAATCACCAATACCAAAATTCTTGGTGAACGATCTCGTCGCAAGATTAGTGATTTTGGTGATCGATAATTCGATTTCATCTTATAGTACAGTGAATAGAGAAAAAAAACGTTCTACATACATTCTGGATACTCACGTGCTTGATACGTTTGGGGAGGGATGCCGTTCGTGTAGACCTGTTCCTGTCCCCCAGGCTGACCGTTGGGGGTTTGCGCCGCCATATTGAAGGTCGGCATGGTGGGGGAGGGGAGGCTCGGTATCGTGCCGTTGACAGGTTGACCGTTGCCTTGACCACCGTTCACATCTGCAAAAATCACGGCCCAAATGACGGATACGTTCGGATGAGGAGGATATTTTTATGCAGAGATCTTTCAATGATTGCTATTCAGATTCGTGCAGGTGAGCTATGACATAAGACGTAGGCCTAACGATTTGTGAAACTAATGGATGTGACTCGCATACACTGATTGTTGCATGACCAGTCATAATGAAGGGTAATTTTGGTACCTATCATGCGATGGGTTTTTTCGATTTTTTTTTCGTCATACGTATTTCGACCTCAGGAACCCGAATTTCACAATAAAAACGTGCGCAAACTTATATTTTCCTAAATATTCCTGAATATGTATGAAAATTAACCTTCTTTCTTCAGCTCGTTTTGGGTAGGCATGGAGTTTTTTCATCACATGAGATACTCTTTATATCTTCCTTATACATTCTAGGAGCTGAAAAGAAGGAGGAACATCCTCCAATAAGTTTAATTCATCGTCTTCGGCAACTTCGATGAATCTTTTTTTCATATGAACGGCGCTGTCAAATGTGCATCTGTGATATTTTGACTCACAGAACTAGTGATTCTGACGTAGATTCTCATTTGAAAGCGCCGTCCATATATGAAAAATGCTGGATCCATCTTCCTCCAAGATGCTGCAGAACGTTGATTTAACTAATTCGAGGATGTTTTCTCTTCTTTTTGACTTCTTGAATGTTCAAGGAAGGTATGAAAAGTATCCTGTGTGAGAAAAGAAACTCCATGCCTACCCAAAACGAGCCGAAGAAAGAAGGTTGATTTTCATAGTTTTTCCTGGAATATCTCAGAAAATATAAGTTTGCGCACGTTTTTATTGTGAAATTCGGGTTCCTGCGGTCGAAATACGTGAGTACCAAGGAAAAAAAATCGAAAAAAACCCATCGCATGATAAGTTCAAAATTACCTGATGAAGAATATGAATGAGGAACTTCCCACCTCATTCCCTTAAGGAATGTGTTAGCTCGACAGTATGACTCTTCGAAATTTTTACGTTTCAGATCTGTCTGTCAGATGTAACAATACAATGAATTCTTGATAGTGCAGAACTATCATTCGATGGCTACCAAGACACGAGCATTGACATCATGTCATGATATGTAGGCGTAAGTAACAATGAGTGTTTCTAAACTCATCGAATGTGACTCACGTACATTTTTCTGTCATCATTTTTATTCTCATTATATATTCTATATTCACCAGGTGAAAAATGAGTATGACTCGATGAAACTGATATATTTCATTCAGATCTATCAGCTTTTTGAGGAGACAATATTTGATACTGAAGAATGTTATTGTGTGTATCTTCGTTTTCAGTCACAAACATTTATCTCAATAAAAAATTTCTATCCCCATGAATTTCATTCAAGTACAAGTGAGAAATATTCAATGGACGATTCAAAGTATGAGAGTACAAGGAGGTGTCCAATTCATCGTTCAGAATTATTGAAACTTCTCGATTCGGATTTCTGCTCGATATGCATCAGTGATATCGACGATAGTCTAGACGTGATATGGACACCCTGTGTAAGCTATACCGGACGATGAATTGCTCAATTTTCGTACCATTCATAGCCGCGTGAGGAAGTTGCGTTGCTATCGCAGCCATTGGGTTGATGTAGGTTCCTTGTGCAGTCGCAGCTGCCATGATCGCAGCTTGTTGCTGAAAAACAAAAAAAATGTTGTAGTAAAAAAAATGATTATTGATGATGTATAAGCCGATTGTGATTTTTCCTCCACAGTCGAGACGGAAAATTGGAGATTGAAGAAGGGCCAACCATAGTTATTACAAGAATCTCAAATATTTTAATTATTTTCTGTTTCATATTGAGAGTGTTCTGAAGATGGCAATAGTTTTTTTTTTTTTTTTTAGATAGCTTCATTCAGTTGAGAGATTCTTTTCGATTATGAAAGGATGTACTGCTATTCGGTAATGAGTTGAAATGGAAAATATACACACAGAACAGTACGATGATATTCAAAAATGTTCCAGCAACCAAGTTCTTCATTAGTAAATCCAGCTAGTTCAGAAATCACCACTGTGAGATTCTTGACACTCTATTGACAATATCTCGCGAATTTTCTCATTCGAAATACGCCTTTATCGAACTTCATTCTCAACTCTCGATATCGCATTGTATCCGAAAATATCCTCTCTGTAGATCGATACATCGGTTTGAAGCTCCGATATTTTTTGCCAGCCTGAAGCGTAATCAATTACAGACGAAAATATTATTTCTGTATGAAATGTAGCGTGCAGACTTCAAAGAAACCATAAATGTTGTGTTTGAATACCTCGCAATCTTTACAAAATATTTACCCTGCGTTTCCTTTGCAGGATTACTTGTCTGTATTTTACCTCATTCATTCGAAAATGTACATAAGGGAATCGAAAGCGATGTTGTTTGTATCTTTCGAACAAATCGTGACACCTTTCAGGATTTTCAGTATTTGTTCCTTCATGACGTTTCATTATATTAATATCAACCTCTTCAGTTCATCCGATATGAGAGGGTTGGAACCTTTGGGGTGTGAGAATTTCATGAAAATGAGTTGAATGTGTATATGTTGCCAAAAAGATTTTAATTTCAACATTCATTTATTCATTATGGTTGTTTCATCTCCAAATCTGATTTCGATGACGATGAAACTGGTTTTGGGTCAGAGTGGAATCCTGTACTGTACGTTGGTTGACAAACTAGAAAATTATTTCGATAGTGTTTCGAAGGAACCCTAGTGTATCCTGCTCCTGATGAAAATATCGATCTCGAAGGAAACTGTCGAAATCGATCTGATAATAACTATGGAATGAATTGAACATCCAAGTCAAATATGATGAAACCATAATGATCCGAATGGCATTGCGTGACAACTATTACGAAATCAGGACTCTCCTGTGGAAAAAACCTCCCACAAAATGTGCCATTTGTTGATGAGTTGAGGATTGAGTGAGAAGTTCATGATCCGTCTCACTCCTAATTAAGACCAGGAGTATTGTCTTTATCTCGATTTCTCATTGAGATCTCTAGAATCTCTTCAACTATCATATCAGCAGCCTTTACTTTACTCTCTCCAATGGAACTGTCTTTCCGAATTTCCCATTTTCTAAACTTCCATTTCAACAATTTATTTCTCATCTCCACAACTCTCTGAAGTGTCAGAGTGAATGGATCCCTTTGAGTGACAATCACGCAATTGGCCGAATCTTCCTCTACTTCTGAATGATCCAAAGGCTACGATGAGTACAGTGGGGTGCTTTGTCAATTCGTTTCCACCCTATCGCACATCATCACCAAATTCCTACAGTGCATCCCCTTTTGCCATCTACATCATCTGCTGCAACTCCTTGGCGTTCTCTAAAATGGAGACAGTACGAACCCCTTTTCATTTCTGGCCGTTCAACCGCATGGTCGGAATGCTTATAGACCCGTACACGTATTTATAACGAACACTCGGAAGGAGGACGCCTGACCACGAATATTCCACGTACTCGTCGAATTGAGTATCGAATTAAATCCGTCCGCTCTAGCCTGAAAAGATGAAAGCTCTCCTCGGATGCTAATAATCAAAGCGGTGCTGCTCATCGATCGCGACTGCCGAACAAAGAGCTCGTCTGTGTCTCGAGAGGGAAATCTTGTCTTCGTTGGGAGTTACCTAAATGAGAGTGCGAGTTGAAAAAAGAGGTTCCGTTTGATTACATCAATTTTGTTACGATTATCCAGGGCGGGAGACATTGTATCCGCTTCAATACAATGTGATGGAATATACGAGTTGAGATGGGATAGAAAAATTTAATGTTCTCGAGTCGAATGATGAGCAGCTGTAAAATATGTATAGTTTGGGTGATTCTGGGAAGGATCTGAGTTCTGAAAGACATCCTCCTTCATTCTTTCTAGATTCTAATTAGGAATGATGACTCATGATTGATTTTGCGTGGTGCTCTTCCATAGTGAAATCGTTGAGCTTGATGTTTGAAGAAGCTTGAATTCAATGGAAATTCATCTCAAATAGTCATTTCGAAATAGATTCTCGAGTGGTTTCCAGAACTTCGATTTTCCCAAAAATCATAGGCTGCTCACAGTTTGAACACAAGGTGCGGTCCCATCAACTCTTGCTACTGTATGGAAAGTGGACCTCTTTTTTTTTGAAAATTGAAGGGCTCATAACTCAAAAGTGAGTCTGATATCATTCAACTCACTAATGGATTCTATACTTCACGAAGAACTACTGATCCGCCGGTTCCACTGATAGTTGATTCAATTCTTGGTGAAATATAATTTGTTGTCATGTCATTATCCTTGATGATATGAATATAATCATTTCGAGTTCAAATTGATATCGAAGTTGGAGACGATTTTCAATGTTTTGTTCTTTTCTTTTTCGGGATCATCACGAGTATTTTCTAGAAATATTCCATGAGATAGATCTGTAGACAGAGTTCTAACAGTATTAAATGTCTCTTCATTCAGCATTTTTTCATTACTCATAATGAAACTTCTTGAATCAAAAATATCAACAAACTCCTCGGGAAGTGGAATGTTTCAATGACTGATAGATGTTCAGTACCATCTTCACAATAGGAGAATCTAACCTAACTTTCTGCCATAGTGAAATATCTCCAGTCGATATGGCGCTTTCGGGTTGTATAATCTCGTCCTTAATTTTGCATTACCGGATCATCTAGAATCGAACATCTTGGGACATCACCACGTTGCCATCTCCCAAAAAATCTATTTTTCAAAATTTCAGGATGTCATGGATCAGAAATTGGGACAGTTTGTATGCTATTGTACAATTTGGACACTGTGTCTACAATTTTGTGAAAACAAAAGAAGTTACTCAATGACGATGTGTCAGAAGGATAGTAGCAGTTTTCGAGTTCGTTCCGAGATTATGGCTACGATTCAGTATTTTTCGTTCACTCATGAGAGAGAATTAGTTTACTCCGCTCAAAGGTCTAGTGACTTTATTTAACTTGTTGATTTCTCACTTTTTTTGTAAACTTTGTTTTCTTCTCACGTATTCTGACCTCAGCATCCTAAATCTCGAAATTAAAAAGGTTTTGGGAACAGCATCGCATGATGTTCCATGTTCGAGACATTCACTAGTACGTTCGATGGTTTAATATGAGTCCTATCGAATCAGGCATCAATTCGACTCGCTACAGCTACAGCATTTCGAGGAAAGAAAATAATCGTGGGGGGATTTACCTGAGCGTAAGCTCCGTAAGCACCGAATTGGTTGAACACGAAAGGGTTGAGAAGACTCATGTTCCCGGCCATCTGCTGCATACGTCTCAGTTGGCGTTCCTTCTCTGTATCGGCAAACTTCACTACTAAGCTGGAAGAGGCTCCCTGGAAAGAATCAAAGAAACTTCGTTAGTGGCGCGGAAAATATGTCGAGGAGTTGCGAAAGGAGTTCGGAGAGGCATAAGGGAATGAGCTGATCTAATATACCTCCGTTCGGTGGGTATATTATACGGTTGCTGCTTCGACCCAGATGAATGAAATGGGATCGGACATTTTCCCAGGAACTCTGACTCATCATCCAGAAAAGGTGTTGATTGCTCTTCGTTCCTGAAATTGACTACTAGTGCAGATTCGCTATTCGCATCTCTACAATTTCACGGAAACTATCCATCTAGGTATACTTTAATGACACCATTATTATTTATCTTTATAATTCATCACAGTTCTAGGATATCATCGATAATTTAGAGTTGTGAGGACATTATAAGAAGAAAAATTGAAGTTCCTCCTATGGAGTTACTCCTCTATTGGAAATCAGATAGATAGAAATAAGATTTCATTGAATTTCTGTCCCATCAGTCGATACTTTGGACGGAGCTCTCAAGTTGAGAGTTATTGCAAGAAATATCGAGGGATTTCGGGCATATTCTCTCCTGTAGGATATGTAGAACCGATCGTTCGGCAACCATCTCCAATATTCCAAACATCATGGTATCGAAAATGATAATCAAATAAACTTCTGCACTGTCCCGAATCTGTCCCACATCGTCCGATTCCTTTATCGACGAGCACTTCCTTTTCTCGCTCCACCACTCGTCCGAATCTATTTGAAACCGTCGAATCTGGACTTCTCGCTCAAAGTCACTCATCCGATTCCGCGTCCTCTGGCTGAAGTTTATGGAGATGCCGTATGGAAAGTGAATTGCGAGCTCGATAAATCGAATGGATTTGCAACATTGTAACAGGGAGAATTTCAGTGGTTTTTGAGAATGTATGCAGAAATTATTTGGAAATTGATGTATAGTAATGATTGATTGGGTGACCAGACGAGCTCAGGCTGGTCACTCCTACACTGTCAGGCTCGAGACCTGTCGAACATCGCTATACCAAGCATCATTCATCATTAGAACGCCAAAGTTGTGAAATTCTTTGCCTAGTGAAGTCTTTCCTGATGCTCAAAACCTCCAAACTTTCAAGAAAAATTCCAACACCTTCCTACTGTCCCAAAATTCCACCGCTGGCTCACACGATATTCCTCGAATATTATAGGTTTCCCTTTCGTGTTGTCCACAGATAAAAAAAAAATGTATCGAGAAAAAGCTGGAAGCGAACACAACATGTCAATTTTACAATTCATTTGCATTTGCATTTGGATTTTTCGGATACGATTGGAGATGATGGGATACTGTTCAATTTCGTGATCGTGCAAGCTTTACTACTACTTCGCTCCACAAAACTCTTCCACAAAATATTTCTGTTGATCCTCAGCATACACACTGTGCTAGTCAGAGGAAGAGTTACTTCAGATCATCAGGTCGAGGTTTATAGCTGCTCTTGATGCATCATTCAGCTCATATTGTCAGACACATTATTTTAAGACTGGTGCGCATTCCTATTCCGTGCAATGGTTTCAATTGACCCAAATCGCTTCACCTGGATAATGTAGCAGTCACTAATTCTCCTGAAGGTGACACTATTATTCTATTGAATTCAGTACGGTTTTTTGGAATTTTCTCAGTTGTGAATTGACCGACACGAAGCTTGGCTTGAGAAGAAAGCCACAGATTATGAGGATCTCGATTCCACTAATTCCCACCACCCTTTTCCGTTCCGCTAGTGAACCTAGTAATTGTTTTCGAACGCAATAACCGTCTGCCAATCTCGAGAGGCGAGGATATACCGAACCAGTCAGTCAAACAGAAAATTCCTCAGCCGCGAAACGCATGATTTGTTTGATTTCGCTCATCTCCTCTGCTCGGAAACGATAAAATAACATCCTGGGCCGCATCATTTTCGGTATTGCTGCTTCCTGAGGGGCTATATTCGGATAAAAGTGGGATATCGACGGGGCGGAAGGTGAGGTGACAGTAATGAAACATTCGAGAGAACGGTGGATGGGGTATGCGGTATACAAAGTTCGGGATGGTGTTTGTTGTTGCAAACCAGATGCATGACGATCTTCACTCGATTCGTCCAGTTACACGCAATACAATTCAGAACCTCTCGAGATCAAGGCACAATCTGAAGCCCGCCGATTAGAAAATATATTGAAGAAAAAAGACAACAAATGTTCGAAGGGTCGCATGGATGAATATGGCAGATTTCTCATCCCTGCTCGAAGAAGTAGGTACACGAAGGGTGACTTTTACGAAAAGAGAAATGGCCTCAACATAATGAGGTGCTTAGCATAACAGTATCGAGGGGATAGTATGATTTGATATTCGAAGGGGTTGAATCATCCCTTATGCTTCCCTCACGTTTCCAAACGGGAATGAATGAGTTGTTGAGAATTAGATCTAGTGGAAAAATAGTTATCCTTACTTCAGTCCTTGGGGTATATGATCGAATCATTTTTGAATTCACCACATCAATCAAGTTTGTAGTGTGATTCAATTTTGCCTTTATAACAGTGGACTCTGGAAAACTATTAAATGGCACTTTTTGAAAACATATTTTTCGATTGAATCCAGATTCATCAAATTCCACTCACAATCATAATTAGGTTTATTGAGTATTCATCATCTCTTGATGCAACAATGTAGGAAATGACAAAGATAAAGATGAGGCATATGATCGAAAGGGAGGAAAATGATAATATGCATTGAACTGTATTGATATGCTCTCAATAATATGCATCGTCCGAAGGTTTCGTGATGCAATGTGGAGGGGAAATATCATGAAATGTGACAGATTCATGTTCATCATGAGAGATGATCATTTTCAAATTGTCTGAGCATTGACCTGAATAATGCCCAATCAGGAGATGCAGATGGAGTAATGAAAGAAACAGAAAAAAATTCACGAGAGATGAGATCGACCATTGAGAAGAGAAGAATGAAGTGTGTTTGGGCAAGCCAAAAGTCAACAAGATTTCGAAACCTGCTCGAGAAGACGGACAGGAAGGAAGAAACTCATGGAGAAGAGTGTCATGAATGGAATCACAACTATCGCCGAATGACATTCGACCAATAAAAAATCCCTCGAATAAGTTCGATTTTTTCCGCGATACCGAGCGAGCGAGAAATGCAAATGTGTCACGTGACCCACCCACGCGGTCGACAATAGAAATTCCCATTTCCATTTGCGAGCAACAGGTGGCCGGTAATATCGTGCAGCAGCAGAAATCTGTTCGGCAATTACATGTCGCATTGTGTAAAATGTAAATAATCCGATCGCGCATCATTCGTGATGTCAGGAAATTGGATTTTCATGATGTAGCGCCAGATTTACGGCTCTCGAAACTCTATTCGAACAGTTTTGCCCAAACGCTCCGGAATGAGACTTTTATTGGCTGGAAATTGAATTATCTATGCATATTTTAACGGAGCGCCGTCAGAGAGAATCTGGCGAGGTGCCTACACGGTCATCGACGGGTCCGAATGATTTCTTTTTCTTTCCGATATCTGGCGAAGATTTGACGGATTCGATTTATCTTACTCTCGCATACCATATTCATCTCCAATTCGATTTCAATCACATTTCTCCCACACAGTGACTAAACATTTTCAGAATATATATCAACCTGAATGTCAAAGAATCATAATGCCCGAAATATTTCTCTCTCTGAGTAGCACAATATGCTGAAGGATCGATATAAATATTCTCCGAACGAGTTTTGTGGAACAAGTAGGGGTGACGTTTGTGCAATGTCAAGAAATTATGTGTCTGACAAGAATAATGCATCAAACGCAGATATAGATGGCCAATGAATCTCGAACTAATGATCTTAAGTAACTCTTCCTCTGACTAGCACAGTTTGTATGCTGGAGATCGACAAAAATATTCAGTAAAAGAGTTTTGTAGAGCAACGCAGTATCCCATCACTTCTTGTCGAATCATTCGAAAATCTACAAACTATTATTATCATCAATGGAGTTCGTCTATGAGATGATATAAAGCTCTCAGTAGACGTATAGAATAATTTCTATCAAATATCCACTGCGAACAAGACACTGTACACAAATTGATCACCAAAAAAACATCTGCCAAACATAAAATTCGACCAGATACTAAAATGAACTATGTTTGATCTTCACTCACAATTCATAGAGGAGCTAACAATGTTCCTATAGTACGAGTGATCTATGAAGCAACACATCCCTGGTGTTGTCTGCTACACATGTGTAATATTTTTTGTTTTAATGTTGAAATTCCTGATGATGCCTCTTCTGTTTTCGTCTGGCCGCTCTGTAAATCAGGTCGTGTTTTCCACTAGGGGAACTGCAATCAATATTCACGATCACCACCTCTCGAGAAAGCTATTACCGCCGAGCCCGACTGAGGAAGTGCGTTTGGAAGTATGGAAATTAAGTTTTTATTGCCCTCCGAATGGATGATCTCGCATATTCCGAAAGCTCTCGACGTATTGACTCGGTCGCTCAAATATTTGCCAAAGATCCCAGATAGTATTCCGAGCTTTGCGACGACAGGCTTGTTCCTTTGCCAATCCGAGCAACACGAATTCCACTTTCGACATTTACTATTTTTCTAGTGAAGTTCTTCGAGAATCATTTTGACAGCCACATTGAAATATCTATTCATTCTTCGAACAACTGGTTACTATTGAAAACCTTCGCAGAACTGTTATCCTGATGCCATCATCATGGAATATTACAACGATTACATATTTATCATTTGACAACACGAGAGGAAAACCTATAATTTTCGTGTAACATCGTGTGAGACAGAGATAGAATTTTTTTATTCTGTTGATGAATGATACTAGGTAGGAACTGATCAAATAGAACGGAATCTTCTGGGAAGAATGATAATTTCACGCTCACTAAATCAAATTCGAGATATCCAATACGATTATGGGGATGTTGAATATGATTGAAGTGTCTCACTACTGATTGTGAAATTATTTCTCTATTCGAAATTATGCATGTGTGGAAAAGCACAGTTGTGAAAATCTTTCATCAATATCATTCGTAGTGTTTAGGTTCATAATGAATCGTTCTTCATATTGAAACTTCACGAATCTGTCGACACCTAAGTATTTGCCAATAATATCCTTGTATTTTGCACAATGAACACATATTCTCTCTTCCTGTTCCATTTTTCTTCTAACGATTTCTTCTAGTCTTCCCAACGAACTCGCCTATTCCACTTCCGAACTCACTCGAGATCGATCCCCACTGTTTTGAATACAAATGAAATTTTGTCGGGGGTTGACTCTCCGAGATTTTTGGGTCGCTAAGCTCTTTGCGAACCTTTGTCCCGACAGTCAGAATCATGCAAATTGAATGGACCTGTATCACATAAATTTGAATTATTTGCGGGGCGGGCGGCGGGATCGAGACTCACCACATTATTCATGAATAATAACAATCATGATGATGATAGTAGTGATGACTTGTTTGGATTTATGATCCGGGTCGTACGGTGTGATGCAGAAGAATTCGATGTCGATATCCTATAGACGTATTGATAGCACCAGAATGAGACTCTTTTTTTCGAATGAACGTATGTCCCAAAATGCACCCCCTTCGAGCTACAGCCACTGTGAGTTGCGAAAAGAAAAATCAAATTAAACTCCAAAAAAAAAAGAAATAGCCCGTATGAATCGTCCTGATTAACAGTTGTGGTGGGGAATTAGAGATATGGTGGTGTTATCGAATTATGTAAACTTGGGGGTCCTGTTCAGATAAGTGAAGAGAAAAGACTATGTTTATTTCATATTCATAATTGAAGGCAGAGATTCAACAAACCAACGATTTTTCAGGATCCTTCCAGGATAATTCGAGTATCCAATACTCAATTTCTTAAACGGTATGACTGTTCTCGACTCTAGCAAATTCATGGAGATGAAATGACTTCTTGATCGATCTGTATAATGATATTGCATGTACTTGAATCCCGTAGTTTTCTCAAGTGATATTGACTTTTAGTTGATGCCAGAATCTTTCACGTACGTTTGTATTCCGAACTCAGGATTCGAGTTTCATGATGAAAAAGATGAGAATACCTTGAATTAAGTTTGGATTTTCAGACCTTTCCCTGGATTATCCCAAATAAACAGATTTTCCACTCTGTTATCGTGAAAAAAAGGGTTCCTGAATTCGAAATACGTGAGTAGCAAGAAAAAATTCAGAAGGATATAGATCAACTACAAAAATTACACTGACCGCAACTACAACAAACGAAAACAGTCATTGACTCCCCAATTAGGACTAACAGAACTAATTAGGACTTACAGAACTATGGATCGAGGCTGACGCCCGAACGAATCCATTTTGTCAACGCCCTGTACCTGTCCAGTTGATGTCGATATACTCAAATCGCAATTACGTGATGTAGGTAGGTGTTTAATTGGAACAGGTGAACTGAATGGATACATTGGTGGATCATCATTTGTAACTGGCGTGACTATCCAACAGACTTCCGTCTGGCTGAATTCGACTTGCTGATATTCTCTGATATTTCTGTTCCTTCTGAAGGAACTTTCATAACTAGCCAGTTATGATATATGTAAATACGTGAATGTTTATGGAGTGGGAACTCGTTGCTGACTAGTTAGAGATGGAACTAGGAGGATTGAGGAATGCAGCAAAGCGAAAAGTGCACTCTTTCAAGTTTATTTCAAGTTTTCGGAATCATTCATTCCATCATCAGCAAAGACTACAGAATTACAAAAAATAAATGGCGAAACTTCACTCAGTAGAAGAATCCTAAGAAGAACCTATAACTCAGTTGAAAATATTCACATCAGTGTCGAATGAGTATAAAATTATTGTAAAAACGACATGACACAAGAGAAATGATCAAAATTATGCAAATGACAGAAATAGAGAGAGATCATTTTTCTGTTGTCTATACAATTCTTCGAGAGATTTGGTACCAAACTATCCACCTGTTGAGATAATTCTGATATTTTCTATGAAATAATTGAAGGTTGCTGATTGGAGAGCTCAGGATGAAAAAGTTGTTCCAAAACATAGGATCTATGATGACATTAAATCATTAACGCCAAGTCGACGGTTTGACATGTATCAGATTCACAAAGTGTTCGAAATTTCTACTCGGCTATGGGGTTCATTCTGTATGGAAAGTGAATATGAATATCTGATATCTGTTCTCTTGCGCTAACATTTGTCTTTTCGGTGAATGAAGGCCATTTCTGAGAATATTCCTCCACTGATATTCTGTTCTCACGCTGAGATTCCTGCTTCCACCATACGAACTTTCCATCATGAATGATTCCGAAAGCTTGGAATAATTTTTCACTTTACCGCACTCTCCAAGGGGGGGGGGGGCGTACTCCTCATTGCCCTCCTTTTCCGACACCCATGACGGAGGTGGTAGGAAATCGAGGAAGGGCGGAGTAGAGGGGGAGGGGGAGGTGTATGGGAAGATCTGACGCCAAAGTTGAAGCTCATTGACACGTCGCTCATTACCGGAGGATTACAGTTCATTAGTTGACCGGATAAGCTTGCTTCGTACTGATACAAGCTGCCTACACGTCCGATGAGCTGCCCCTTCCTTGTAGTCCGGCCGGAATTTCCGGTTGTATAACGTTGGAACTTCGATGGGGTCGAACGCCCATTTTCGATCGTGCGATATTGCTCCATTTCCCATTTTACATATCGAGCATAAGCCATTTTTTCTACGATTATCTTTGGAAACAGTCGATACCACACTGTTTTCTCATTGGGGAAGTAGTCCATTCCAGTATATTTAGGTTAAATTTTGGATAATAGATGTATGAATCCACTACAATCCTTCCTCTTTCTTTGATGCGTCTGGTTACGTGAAGATCACCTTCTTTCCTGATATTGATTCCTGTTGATATTATGAATGCACGACATAATTCATAACAAACTCGAAAAATACTATAGAACATTTATAACAACGACATAACACGGTTATCGAATTTGAGTGAAGTTGGTCACTGAAGATAACAGTAATAGTAATCACAAGAGGGACATCGTGTCAGAATAATTTCTTCTTATACATGAATAATCTACCGTCAACAGTCTTTGACCGACATTTTAACAACTGTCTAAAACCAATATTTCATTTTCCCCACTGTCATTGATTTTTTGATGCCTCTCATGCCATATCGGAATCTCACCCACAGCCAAAGGAATATTGCACTTGCTATCGTCAATAGCTATCATTACCTTTATATTTATTTGTGGGACAAAAACGTGAATCATTTTCCATTTTCTATATATATTGTTCCAAGAGGAACCGTCTCAGGTTACTTTATTACACTTTTACAAGTTTACCAACACTGGTAGAGCTATTCTGTCTATTTGCCTATCTAACTACAGCTAACTTGATAACAGCATTTCATTCGTTATAGCGGAAAATCACTCAAATGTCAGATGTTAGATGGCGATACAAGAATGACAACAAAATCAGTATTACTGATAATTGCACAATCGGTGTTTTTAAAAATGTTGATTCAGAACTAGTTATTTAGGTTACTGATCAATTTCAGATCGAACTACATAATTAAAATCTCAAAACATCAAATATTCGTACAGAAATCTGTAAAAATGTCACCACAGAGTTTAATAACTATCAGGCCATTGTAGCGGAAAATAGCGTTAGCGTTTTTGACGGAACAAAACACCATCAGTTACTGCACCAGTGTTGATATTTCCAATATTTCTGTAAAAGTCAGATTGGAGCAGCTGACATCACATATTCCTCAGTCTGACAACTTGTGTCAAAACTCTCTTACTGATCATCCATACGTGAGACCACAGTCCAATCAGAAACTAACTTCCACATTTCATTCACTCTCATTGAGGGTGGTCCAACGAGAACTCAACACCTCGATTTTCCGGCTTTGAAATGAAAATATGGAAAATCGCTCGGACCCGTCGATTTCTGAGTCGAGGGAGAACAAATTTTCCGCTCTACCCAAACGGAATTGAGCACAACCCTCTGATTTTGAATAGGGATGAAGGGTGTTGCGATACCTCATTTTGAAGATCTTATCGATCTCATCAATCTTATCAATCGTATCGAGCCGAACTAATTCAACCATAGTACTCGTTACATCAGAGATAAGAGTTGGGAACATATTTCACCGGATCGTTATCTGATTGTAATGAAATATTTACTATTCCTTGCATTATCTAAATGGAAGTGTATTATTCAATTATGAATTATCACTTTCATGCATGAGTTATGCATACATGATGAAATTATATATTGAAGTGTCAATCATAACGATGAATATCTAACTGAGAAATGTTTTCTCTTTTCCATTACCGTTCATCGATCTAGAAAGCTCTAATATACACTCTGCATGAATTATCAATGCATTAAATGAATATTCAGAGGTCAATGATGGTTCTCAACTCATTCAAGAAAATTCTCAGATGCGATAACCAGAGCAAGTATTATTTCAGCTCACAGTTTCGCACAAATCATGAAAACGAAACATATGTATCCTATTCAGGTACTCTGAACTTCTGAATGAATGGAATCTTCCTCATCTTCTCCAATCTAGCTGACCTAGCTGGATCTAGGTTGAACCGCAGAAGGTATTAAAAGAAAATTGGCTTGAAGGTGATGAAGGTGACAGTGATATACCCGATCGAAAAATCGATACTGCAGAGTTTGCATTGGATGATAATAGCATAATTAGCATCTTCTCGCTTATATTTTTCGACATAAGAACCGAAAAACATGGGACAATACAGTCTGAAGGAAAACACCACAATTCTTATAGATCTTACTGAACCGTGATATAGTGAACTGAGATTCATCGATAAAATTGATAGTTATTCACGGTATGATTTGATTTGCGGGTCAGAGTGCGAGACAGTATATTTACAATGTTAAAGAACTCTTGGGAAACAGTGCTCTAAAATGAATGCAGATGGGGTGAATCATTGTAATTATCGAATAATTCAGATATATTTCCACTCAACGAATCTCTCATTGTGAAGAAATTAATTGATTGATCCTTCACAAATTGACGATTTCGTTTATCGTGATAAGTTGAACTGTATTCTTCAACAAACCGTATCGTTTATAGATGAGGTTTTTTCGATGGAATGATGAGTGATGGAATGTAAATGTCGACATATAGAAAAAAAAACAGAAAGGCAGATTTTCTCAACTCTCAACGAACACCAAAGGATGTTCGAGGAACATCGTGTGAGTCAGTGGTGGAATGTTGGGAGAGAAGGAAGGAATTGAAATTGATCTCGAAAGTTTGGAGGTCGTGAGCATCAGGAAAGAATCCCCGAGTGAATTCCTTAACTTTTTGCCGTTCTATTGATGAATGATGCTTAGTAATTGACTGTAAGCCTTTCAACAAGTCGAAACTATCAGACTGCGTGGCTTAACTGAAAAAAAAAAATATTGGAACATTTTCATCATTCCGGAACTCATTTCATACGTGTCTCACCCTGACCCGCATTGATGTCTATACCTTCCGAGAATATTTGTGAGACTAGAGAAGATGATGTGTTGTTGTCAGACGTTAATGAGAGACAACAACGTTGTCACGTATCATGCAAATAATGATATCAGAAATCAGGTACCATTTGTTTTCTCTCTATTATGGAAATTGATGGAAACGGTGCGAATTCTTGCAAGTTTCCCCAATTCGAGTGCACACTCCGAAGCCTGTTGATTGACTGTGCTCCGGTGTGTACCCATTCAAATTTAATAACACGAAAGATATTGTGTTTCCGCCGTTCCTAAAATCCGACAACATCGAAGGAGCATCATTAATATTCCCGAAACCACCCACTCCCCTCCCTCCACCCTCGTGAAACTGACTAGCGGCGATATTCGCCTAACTAGGATCTGTTTTCCGAGTTCGCGAAATTCATCGGCCCCACATCGGAATCATGTCTGCCATGAATCAGTACGGACTTTGTCGAATCCGATTGTGCGTGTCGAACTCGTTATGAGACTACTGAATATTTCCTCAGTCGAGGCAATCAACTTGATGAATTGAGAATATGAGAACGAGCGTGACATGCAATTAATAAGCTTATTTATACGGCTCGTCCTTTTCCACTACACGAACTTCATCAATTTTGTAATGACTGTTTGTCTGACGCCGGCTGAACATCGATTTTAAATGAACTTAGTGACGACTTGGCTTCTATTGAGGACTCGGAGGAACATACTGTATTAGAAATTTTCCCTAGTCCCTACGAATCAATACTGGATATGAAGTATGATCGATACAAATGGAGCACCACTATGCATGAGAAAATTTTGCCACTATATCAACAGTATGTGGGAAATATTATCTTTGATATTTTTTATCAGATAATAATTGTTCGATTAATGAATGTTTCATTAGTTTGATATTCGTGGATTACGATTTTTTTGCAAACGGTTAGCTGTATAGAAGAAATGCAAGAGACTGAATTCTTAGATTCTTTTATGGCCCTGAAGATCATTCTATTCGAAATAGAAGTTTGGCTTCATGAACATAAAATTTGGGCACATAACAGTGTGGACCTCCATCCAACTCTCTCGAAACTAGGTTCATATAATTTTTGAAGCGAAGAAGAAATGAAGGGACTGAGAAGCAACAGAGGCATGTTGATTTCCAGAAGATTAGATCCTTTATCATAGTCACAATTTTAGGTAATATTTTTTTTCACCTGAATTAGAGTGGCTGTTTCTTGGAGGAGGTGCATTTTAGAACGAATGTTCATCTGAAGGGAAAGTCTCATTTGGATTCCAATAACACGTCCTTGAAATATTTCAGTGAATTTCGAATCACCATGTATGATACCTCCACTCCTCGTTTGTTCGAACGTTCTCATCAACCGCACTCAGATATTCTAATCCTCTGATCCTCAGGATCTCTCTTCCCCATATCGAACAATTCGTTCCAATTTTGCTCTGTCTCTGTCTATGAGTACGTCTTTTGAATATCCTGATGTATTAGAAAATTCTGATTGTTAACAATTAGTTTTCAATTGACGTAGTGCAATGTTTCAGATCATTATGGTATACCGCAGGGTGGTACATCAGGGCCCATACAATTCGTTATGTATATTGAGTGAATCAATATCAATGTACAACTCCATTCACGACACTCCATACAACGTATTTTGTGTAATGCAAGCTGGGTGGTTATTTTTATCAGCATTTCTCTAAGTCTATCATCTGGACTCGATATTGCTCTCCATATACATATAACAACAAGCGAGATTCCGGTGAAGATTGTCTCATAACATCAATCTTCCGTTGATGTTACTCGGAAATGGAGTAATTTATATGCAGAACACTCGGTGATGAAAAACTCAATGGACTATGAGCAAAACGAATAGAAACAAAGAAGTGATAAGATTCGGGAATGCCGCCGGTTCGTGACATGTTGGAGTAGAGATGGGCTCATCGGAGCAAAATGATCGTTCATATTCAACAGTCACAGTAACTCACAACATTCCATGTGTCTACAATATGAAAAATCGGTCATTGGATATTCCAGTATCAGCCTCGAAGTTGTGATGAATTTTCGTCAGCGTTGATGAAAGTCGTACTCATTAGTCTCTCTAGAAAATTGCGATGATTGGGTTTTTGAACGAATGATAAAAACATGATAACAAAGATGTTTTGAGCTAGGAATCCGAGTGTGTACACCTCTATTGTCTGTGGAGCGCATTCAAGACTTCTTTTTCTCCGAGAAAGATCAGGTTTGAACTGAAAACAGCTTTTTCGGTTGACAGATAATTTCGCCCATCTCTATGCTGGAACTCATCTGCCGAACATCCTGACGAAGTGGGTAATTCTGCCAACTCCCGACGTTTCGATTCGCGATGAACAAACTTCCAAGTCGCACAAATTCGACGATTTCGGCCAACAACAAACACCGAAATTCACTCGACATGTTCGGCGGGATTACTTTTCGGCCCCATCGCCGTCTGACAGCTTGATGAAGTGGATGCCGTATATTTTACTTAGAGAAAAATTTTATACGCTCCTACCATCAAGCCTGAGTCTCGTCCCGTGTAACTTTGATAAACGCCATTACGGCCCCCTTCCGATAAACTCTCCCACCGTTTTCATAAATCCCTTTCGACACATAATGAGTTGGAAAACGTTCCATCGCTAACTTTCCGCAATGGTGGATCCGAATAATAGTGAATAGTGGTAATTTTCATCAGTGTCATTCACATTCAGTTGTTATGTGGAAATCATCGAATCGAAGAGAAATACTTTGTTTGACATACGAGACAGCAGTTTTTCTCAATGAACACTGACGACAAACTTGGATGGAATAATTTCGCGCGAAAAAGTGATTTTGCAGCGAATCCATGAAATATTTTGGTCCTTCGAGCCGGACTTGAACCAATCTTGAAGATAGATTACTGATCAGATGTGCGAATTCTAACGTAATTATAAAGATGAGTGGTAGAAGTAGTAAGAAGGACAAGGAGCACTAAAGTTGAACGAGTCGAATCCAAATCATATCCACATACATACATACTTGCATTCATATATATCGCTATACTACTCTATCTTGGAACAGCGGTCTTTGGAGCGACTAAAAACTCGGTGAACCTGACGTGAGAGAAAAAGTATTGAAGGTGAAAGGGAGGATAAGAAAAACAAGAATACAACTCGTCCATTGAAATGAATAACATAGGCAAAATACCAACGGATTTTGAGAAATAGAAATTCATTGACAAAATTCGACCTTTTCCATGGGTTATGACTATACCTAGTTGTTGAAGTTATGTAAGGCCGAACTTTCAAGAGAAAAAACCGATACCTTCCTTCTTTCCCAACAGTCAGAGTTGTCAGAAGATGTTTAAAAAAGGCGCCACTAGTGAGTTTTCTTGAACCCTTGAAATTCTTTGAATTCGTTGTCCTAATACCTGTGCATCGAAAGTAGAAAGTCATAATCACACGGAACATTTTTCGTTCACTCGGCAAATGAAAACCCTCTCCATTTACATCCCTTGGCAGGTACTCGTTCCACCCTTCGAACTCCGCACCACATGTAAACATTTGCCCATTCTGCGAATTTATGAATGGCATTCCATAATGGGGTGGAAGCGACGATTATGGCGCGCTCGAATTATGTCATATTATGCATGAGTACGCAATTATGAACGTTTAGATGACATTAGTGAACTGTGTACGGATTAAAGCCTACCGCCGCCTGTCTTCTCTCAGGTTCGAGCGATGACGTCGTCTCTAGTTTCATTATATTTTCATCAGCTATGCAAATGTTTGCTCGAACTAGGTGGGAGCTCGTCAAATTTCACGTCGAGGTCAGAGAGTCGAGCTACCCTCAACTCACTCATCTTCATGATAGAGGGCTGCAATTGCGCGCTTTCTGAGACGTGAACCTTGATCCTTGATTGTGTGAAAATTGTCACTATCTCCGAACAACAAACCCACTAGAAGGATCACAAAACAAATATTCTGATGCTAACATGAATTCCCAGAATTATCATAATATTAGTACCCAATCGTCGCCAGTGTTGTCATATCCAATCATCAAAAAGTGATGAATAGTCCATAATCTTTAAAGTCCTTTATGAATTCATGAGTTCAATGCACAAATATAATAATAAATTTGGGTCATGACGATTATGAATCAGTTCTGATTAATAGATGATTGCTACATTATTCTGAGACTTAGCAATTTTACTTCCTTGGGGGACTCGAGGACCAGCATGGGTATATCGTGAATACTTTTTGCTCAACGTTGCAACACCGCAATTTGATATTGACAGTCGACGGCGATTATTGCTTTGTTTGGGATCTGTCATTATTTACGATTTGATTTACCGATAATATTAACTTGTGTTCAGTTTTGTGTACTCAGAATTCATCAGAAACTCAGATTATTTCCTGTTTTGGTGATTTGATATAATGGTGAGACATTGTGAGGTGTGTTAAAGACAATTTGAACCGGCGATCAAAACACGTCATTTCATAGATGAGTTACCATTGTCGTATCATTCGAGATTTTGAAGCATTTTCCAAAATGGAATGGATAAAAATGAATTTAAATTGAATTGATTAGATTATATTGATTATACCATACCCAGCTGCGACAGTGTCTTGTGGTAAAATATGTAGCACTGATAAATGCTTCCTTATTTGTAGTCAAAATATGCGAAGCTGCTGAAAAATCACTGAGAATAATGATGAACTCAATTAATATTTTCGATGAAAAATATAAGGATATTTCTATACTTCTTGTACACACAACAATGAGAAATTTACCATTGACTGTTTTTGGAAATAGTCAAACTAATTTGGAGGAATATTTCACTGTAAGACTCGAGGTAAGACTCTATAATGAGGCAAATAAATTGATGAAAGATTCAACGGAAGTTAGAGTAAGGAGTATGTTAACAAAAACAATCCTATTCAGAAATCAATAAATTATTTGTGTGATTATCCATGGTTGTTTTTCATTTCAATCCTGTTTTAAATAAGAAACACTGCTTTTTGCTATATCTTCACATGATTCATGATTTTATTGTTGATATAACATTTCGTCCTAATACTTGTCAACACATATTCATTATCGATTTTCATCTATCAACATGAAATAACCTCCTTCATTTTTGACGATATCGTGAAATGATATAAAAAAGTTTCATCTTCAGATTCAAAAATAACATTCAAATATGCAATCATATCTATTTGCCTCGAAAACAAGTTTTTCACTTTTTTGAAAATTATTTCCACTAGTAGGTACTGAACTCCAAAATCGTAAATATACTTACATGCACTGTCACTGATCGCCAAAGATATAAATGTTCATCATTGAAATTGAACGTTATTTATGATAAAGTATAAGTATTAGACAACTGTATACTGAATAGTAAGTATATTATTTCATATGGCGTTGAGAATTGAACTTTTCTTGTGACGTGGTCATAATAAGTTTATTGATTACAAGCAAGTTCCAAAAATCACCATAGGATTGTATGTTTTCGAATTTTTCGTAACAATGTGAAGGAAGTATAAAGATGTTCAATTTCCCACCAAGAAATGCTGAAAAGTACCACTGAAATTGTTACGGATTTTCAATTTGGTTTCATCATGAATTAATAATAAATTCGACCCCCTCTGACAACACGGCCCTGGTGCTGGGAGAATCAGCTCCTGCTATACTTGTTTAGACAAAGATAGATACTATAGATGTTGCTTCCAAACAAACTATATTGCCAGGGGTGTGGATTACTTATCTAGTCTATTCAATGATCGAAGGTCACTATGGTCTGCTTAAAGAGTAGAGAGAGTATTCAATCAATAAATGATGTGGATATTATGTCGATTCGGATCTATTCCTACACTTACTAGACTATGACTGGAAATTACTGCCAGAAAATATTTCTTATGCTTTATAGTGTTAATAGCATATTCATTTGGGTGAATGAAACAATTAGCATATCGTAGGAAGGGCATGAGTCTCAACTTAAACTGGTATTTTGAAAGGATTTGGCTACGATATTATTCCCCAGGGTGATTTGAAGTCGGGTTGTGAAACAACCTCTCGATTAACCTTGTGTAATAACTGATACGCCAGTATCCAAGACTGGACATGCACGTTCAAATTACATATATTTTCTTCCATTTCATCTGCAGTCTACTGAGAAAACTGTGGAAATGGAAATATGAATGATATTAATTCTGAAATTTCACCAAACATCAACTTTTGCATGCTTTTTTTCGATGTGAGTGTATGTTAATACGACTTTCTTTTTTCCTCTCTCAACTTCGTTTCACCTTCTCATGTCAGTTTATGGCTGAGACGATTGGAATTGAAGTTTCGCGATTGGTTTTTCTGATCTAAACTGATAAGATACAATCCCCGGATTCTGAATGATGATATTCAGTCCTCAATAGATATCTGAACGTAGATAATTCTGATGAAAGAAAACATAAGAAGCAAATTGAATTAATAATCATTATCTTCCTGACCCGGTTTTTGGCGAAATTTAATTCTTCCAATTACGAGCATTTTTCAGGGCTGGCGGAACCGTTTTGCCCGAGAATAGGCCCATATATTAACCTCCCGTTCTAATAAAATTCGCCTCAAAAAAGCCGCGCAGACCCATTCCGCGTCTGGAATAGCGAATAAAAATGTTGAAATAATGGACATCGTATATTCAAAAAACAATAGCCACAAATTACCGAAACTGGTGAAAAAAGCTTTTAATTTGGGATTCCGACACGGTTTCGCGTTATATTTCGCAAAGCTGTGGGGTCGAAAACGACTGAGGAATTTCGTGCGTAGATGAGAGGATCGTCAAGCACGAAAAGAGACAAAAAGAGGAATGGTGGCAATCAAAAAATGAAGGAATAAGAGAAGGGTGGGATCTTGAATATCGATTCTTTCGAGCCAATTCTTCTGATTACAAAACTAAATAGGAGTTTGGCGCTTGACAGATGAATCCTCTTCCAAAACGAAGCATACTCCATACATGGGGGATGTTTCCTTCGAAGGGTTTTATCCCGCATATCCGGCTGGATTCAGTTATCGAATTCCAGTGCGTACCATCCAGATCAACGAGTACACCAGCAGCAATCAACATGTTGCAACAATATAACCTTGTGACAAAAAACATTGAGAAATTGACGATCATCGAGGTTCGTACCATCCGAACCGAATGATACACAACCAAAACCTACATAGGAATGAAAATGATACTAGTTTTTTTGTCTACCTGGAAACTTTTTTGATGGCATACTGCACGTGATTAATATTGGGCTTTGTGTGATCTGCCTCTCTGGTGAAGGTATGAACCCTCCGAACAACAAACCCACTAGAAGGATCACAAAACAATTATTCTGATGCTAACATGAATTCCCAGAATTATCATAATATTAGTACCCAATCGTCGTCAGTGTTGTCATATCCAATCATCAAAAAGTGATGGATAGTCCATAATATTTAGAGTCCTTTATGAATTCATGTACTTCAATGCACAAATATGATTTGGGTCATGACGATTATGAATCAGTTCTGATTAATAGAAGATTGCTACATTATTCTGAGACTCTAGCATTTTTACTTTCTTGGGGGCTCGAGGACCAGCATGGGTATCATGAATACTTTTTGCTCAACGTTGCAACACCGCCATTTGATATTGACTGTCAACGGTGATTATTGCTTTGTTTGGTATCTGTCATTATTTACGTTTTGATTTATCGATATTATTCAATTTGTGTTCAGTTTTGTGTACTCAGAATTCACCAGAAATTCAGTTTATTTCCTGTTTTGGTGATTTGATATAATGGTGAGACGTTGTGAGGTGTGTTAAAGACAATTTGAACCGGCGATCAAAACACGTCATTTCATAGGTGAGTTACCATTGTCGTATCATTCGAGATTTTGAAGCATTTTCCCAAATGGAATGGATAAAAATGAATTTAAATTGAATTGATTAGATTATATTGATTATACCCATAGGTCAGCTGCGACAGTGTCTTGTGGTAGAATATGTAGCACTGATGAATGCTTCCTTATATGTAGTCACCGAGAATAATGATGAACTCAATTAATATTTTTGATGAAAAATATAACGATATTTCTATACTTCTTCTACAAACAACAATGAGAAATTTACCGTTGACTGTTTTTGGAACTAGTCGAACTGACTTGGAGAAATATTTCACTGTAAGACTTCATCATGAGGCTAATAAATTCAAAGATTCAACGGAAGTTAGAGTAAGAAGTATGTTAACAAAAACAATCCTATTCAAAAATCAATAAATTATTTGTGTGATTATCCATGGTTGTTTTTCATTTCAGTCCTGTTTTGAATGAGCTTTTGAAACACTGCTATTTGCTACATCTTCACATGATTCATGATTTTATTGTTGATATAACATTTCGTCATAATACTTGTCAACACATATTCATTGTCGATTCTCATCTATCTACATGAAATGAAATAATCAGACATCAATTTTTTGCGTCAAAATATATGAATTCTGCTCAAGATGAAACCTCCTTCATTTTTGACGATATCGTGAAATGATATAAACAAGTTTCATCTTCAGATTTGAAAATTACATTCAAATATGCAATCATATCTATTTGCCTTCAAAACGAGTTTTTCACTTTTTTGAAAATTATTTCCACTAGGTACTGAACTTTGAAATCGTAAATATACTTACATGCACTGTCACTGATCGCCAAAGATATAAATGTTCATTATTGAAATTGAACGTTATTTATGATAAAGTATAAGTAGACAACTGTATACTGAATAGTAAGTATATCGTTTCATATGGCGTTGAGAATTGAACTTTTCTTGTGACGTGGTCATAATAAGTTCATTGATTACAAGCAAGTTACAAAAATCACCATAGGATTGTACGTATTCGAATTTCTCGTAACAATGTGAGGGAAGTATAAAGATGTTCATTTTCATACCAAGAAATGCTAAAAAATACCACTGAAATTGTTAAATTTGGTTTCATCATGAATTAATAATGAATTCGACCCCCTCTGACAACACGGCACTGGTGCTGTGAGAATCAGCTCCTGCTATCCTTGTTTAGACAAAGATAGATACTATAGATGTTGCTTCCAAACAAACTGTATTGCCAGGGGTGTGGATTACTTATCTAGTCTGTTCAATGATCGAAGTATGAACCTCAGTTATCAGATCATCATTCACGGTATCGATCTTATCGCTTGCATTTCTAGCCTCTTTGGATGGTACAACGGCTCTAGAAGAGGAGGTGGTACTAAGTGTACTATGATCTCAAAATCTATGGATTGCGGAGTCAACAAATCGTTGATGTGGAGCGAAAACTAAGCAGCAGCGGAGAATATTTCGTTGCAGAGCTAACCGAAGGGCTTCCGTCCCCCGTCTCTGTCTCTATTAGGTCATCAAAGCTCCGTTCCTACCATCCGGACCAACAAATACACAACCAACCGGCATGTATATGGATGAAAACCAAAACCGACGGAGCAGCGATGAAAATCCACAGAGAAATACATCCGCAGACAAATAACCGCCGGATGTTATTCTATGCGAATCGCCCGACCTGCAACTTGCAAATGAGGCACTCACATACGGCCGAAGCCTCTTCTCGACTGAGGCGGATTCCGCATAATGCAGATCATGTGTACCCAGTCATCAGCGCCACTCGGGCACGATGTTTGTCCGCCCTTCGACAAGGGCGGGGGCGTCTTCGGGCTCGGGTTTTGGGAAAGCGAAAGTGGCCCGGCGTGCTACAGGGATGGGCGGAAGTGTGGAACCAGGTGAATATCTCGCTGGCGTTTCTTGAATTCTTGCCTATTTTGTTTCGAATGAAACAATGAAACGAATGCGGATCATCGAGCTTTCGATCTTTGAGGCATTCAACCATACGACTGACGGCCAATATGACCTCTCGAGAGGCTGACGAACAAGGCGATGAGTACTCCATACTTATGGTACTCAACAGTTGTTGAATAGAATTCGAGAGCATCGGCGTATTTTCCGAAAATTTCGGACCGGCAGAATTAACACACATCAGATCATGAGAAGCAGTTGGGGTGGAAGCCAAGCTCTTGAAAGAATACTCCATATACGAATACAGGGTGCCTAAGATATACATGCCATATTCCCACTGGATGATACCCATCTCACCTACTGGAATGGGACGAAGACTCGGTGGGAAAATACCAACCCCTACCCGATCAGTCAAGCACCGCTGCGTTGCTCGTGAATAATCGAGTTTTCAATTCCACCCTCTGCGCAAATATGTCCCCCCCATCTCCTTTCTACTTCCCCCCCCTCCGATCACCCTGCGAACAACAATCGGCACTCGTGGAGGTCGTCAAAGATTTCCATTAAACGGTCACATTGTATGACGGAATCGTTTCGCCATGAAACCAGATAAACTCGGAATTAATCTACGACTCCGAGGAGTTCGTTCTGTCGCGAATCTGACGACGACTCTGCGAATTACGAGTGAATAATTGATGGTGGACAGAAGCGACGAATGGCGTGGGAATTGTTTCGCCGCGCGATGAAATCACAGTTTAGAATACTACCTTCAAGTATGAGTGGATATTGAGGTGTTTGAAACACGCGCGATTTCTTGAGCACGTCGACAAATTCCATCGGAAATTTTGGAGCGACACTAATTCCAGAGCCAATTCAAAAATGCACTTACGAACACTCTTTTTAGGTTTGTTTTTCAGTTCTAACAGTTCGTTCAGTGTCGACAATAATGAGGGATACTGATATGGAATCCAAAAACTTCACTCCTGGTCCTGGTCCTGGAATGAGGACCGCAACTTCCATTCAGTGATGTGGACTAATATTCTTTTCACTAGATTACTTCCGTTAGCAAATCTGAAATATACCAGTGTTTCACATTGTATCTCGTCGTATCCAATATGACTACTCCAAAGTTGATCGCAGTGAAACATCTCTTTTATTCACTGCTACATGTTCGATTCGAATTCGAACATTTCGAAATACAAATAATGCCCATTCTATCGGACGATACGCAAATATATTTCCATAGAAACGCATTTCCAATTCCGCAAATGGTATTATTGCATTTTAATCGAATTAAAGCCGATGATAAACATGCTCCACCTGGATTTGCATCCGGCCGGAAAAATATGCATTCAATTTGGCATTCATGTTTTTTAATTATCATCGAACGCCATAGATTCCACGTGCAACACACGTAATCCTCGTTCGGAGCTTTAAAAATTCAAGCGCTTTGGAACATCAAATGTTCCGAATGAAGTGAACAAAGAAAAATAATGATGATGATGATAAAAGCTTCGTCAGTTATTCGAACACATATTTTTTTTTATCTGTGGACAACACGAGAGGAAAACCTACAATGTTCGAGGAACATCGTGTTAGCCAGCGGTGGAATTTTGGTTTTGAGAGAGAAGGACGTAAGGAAAGTTTGGAGATTGTAAGCATCAGGAAAGACTTCACTAGGCAAAGAATTCCACAACTTTGCCGTTCTATGGATGAATGATGCTTGGTATAGCGATGTTCGACAGGTCTCGAGCCTGACGGTCTGGGGGTGACCAGCCTTAGCTCGTCTAGTTTGTCGAGTAGAGATCGCGCGTGGTGGCTCCAATCTCTAGTATGAGCTGAAGTCAGATCAATACTCGTCTGAGACTGCCTACGAAGCCTGGCAAGTCTTGGCAAGCCACAACAAGGTTACACTTCAGGGAGCGAAGACATTAAAGGAGACGAAGCAGCAGATACTCTGGAAAGAGAGAGATTGAGTTCGTGGGGCCAGACCTTGTGTTCGGAATTCCAAAGACCTTGATACCGAGCTGGATAGCAAAATGGGTGCAAGAAAAACATGCAGAATCACTGGAACAACATTCCAAGATGAGAGTACAGTTGAATGATGAAAACACCGTCAAAGAGCGTGAGCAGAAGTCAGGTTAGACTGGTGATGAGATCAATAACCAGTCACTGCTTCCTGAGGAAACACCTACGTCGAATGGGCATATACACGGAAGAACTTCTCCGTAGGCTATACGATGGGGAGGAGGAAATAGGCTCTCAGGTCACACTGGAGTGTGAAGCAGTATCACTATGGAGATTCGCTTTAATACAACAATACAACTCACAGGAGGTTCTTCCGAGAGAAAAATTGGTGAGCAGCCTGCCTGCACCCCAGCCTTGAGGTTGCAGTGCTTGGACTTCGAAACCTTAGCTAGTCATTCTGATTCAATCAATGAAACGATCTAGAGATGATGATATTCTGAAAGGAATGATTTTTTCTATCATCATCGGATGGAGCTCATGCTGTTTTTTCTTCATTGCCGCTGTGTTCGTGGAGAAGGTGATATAATGCACATCAAGATTTACTGCACTTATGGAAGCAGCAATTTCCTCTTTAATAGACCATTGTGTAACACGGGTTTATTAAAATCTCCATTGTGATACAGTTTCGTTGTGAAACTTATCTCGAATGAGGACTCTCCGGGGAACTATACACACCTTACACGCGAAAAACAGGAAACCGAACTTCCGGTGTAGTTTCTTCTCCTACTTTGAGCTGAAACTTCAAGGGAGTTCCGGAAGGTCGAATCTCTTGTGAACGAACGAACTCGACGAGTTTGATTTTTTCCTTCAGTATTTCCCATCATTAAGTTCTCAGAAAATGGAGAGGTCAATGTTACGCTTGGACGGATTGAGGTATCGAGGTTCCAGTTGTGCTATTTTGAGATTTTCCAGAATCGAGCCCGTAATGATGATCTATTTTGGAATCCACCTCGCATAGAATTTTCCATTCTCAAGAGAAAAAAACCTCACGTGAGTTTTGCTACCCATCAAGAGTTGTTATTTTCCATGAATAATCTCATAAAATAGATTCTTTTCAATTTCGATGGAATTTTCGGTTTATTTTCACCTTTTTTCCAATCTTGTGTCTCAAGGAACAATAGGAGAAAATGAACTGAATAAAACTCTTGCACCAAAAAATAATAGTAGCGGTATTTTCATTTTCTTGAAGGAAAACATATATTCATTAGTAGTTGGTGTGTCAGAGTCAGTGTGAGAGAGTTATTACAGTTTACAATTCCTTCAAGAATAATGTGTAAATGTTTATATTCCCAATATCGAATGATGAATCAGAAACATTATTGTTGAATTGGAATAGAAACGACTTTATGAACAAACTACATGGAGCAACTATTTATGAGTAGAGAGACTTTTGACCGGTAGCGAATATCACGTGACTTCTCCAAAGCGATCTATAATCTTCCTTCTTTGAAGCAAAGTTTGACTGACAAGGATGGACCAAGAATTCCGTAACTCGTATCTTTCTCGAAAATTTGGCAAACGTTTCTAGGGTCCTGTATCTCAATATCTATCAGATGTCCATTGAACGAAATTGATAAAATCAGCTATAGATAGAATGATGATATCAATTCCATCACAAAATCAACCTCATTGTTTGTATAGCTGATAAACAAATTTATTTTCAATCCCCATTATGCGCAGAAAATCCGAATGAATTGAATATTTCATTAACAAAGTCCATCTCGATAATCAAATAAATTCGCAACAATGTAATCTGAGTTATTTGATCTGTGCCGCGGTGTTATTGTGCTTCGACAGATCCGCAAAACAACATACATCAACTCCGCAATAGGGGGGATTGGAAATTTCAGGAGCCGCCACCACAAATTATAATTACAAAGTGGTTAGTTTTATGCGGAAAACAAACAAATTGAATTCGGCTGTAAAGGCCTACCAAAAATTCGAATCACAACCAACAATGTTTGTTTACGCGTCATCCTTTGTTGTTCCATGGAAATCAAACAGCAAAACCCAATTAATTATGACCGATGTAATGGTTACAGGTTTTGGTTGGTATTCATGGGGACCACCGGATTATCTCTATGTGAGTCAACGAATGGGAATTTGATGGGAAATTTTCCCATACCAGCCACGCTATGTGTGGTCGCGATATTGCTAGGTTTTAATCGATCCTCAGGGTCCGTATCATGGCCAATTGCTGATTGATGAAGTCAGATGGAGCAAGGAAAATATGGAAAATAATACCCTCTATTCTTAGATCACTTTTCATGTCCATGATGATACAATTCAACTCTTTAGAGACATAGATCGATGTCGTGTTATCTGCAAATAGTATCAGTCTTCCTCCTCATTCCAAAAATTGATATTGAATTGATATATGATTGAGATAAAATTGGCCCCAAGACTGACCCTCGCGGTACGCCACATGCGATAGTCATCAAAGAGCTGTATGTGAAAAAGTGGAAAAATATCAGCCGGATCTTCTTCATGAATTGATCATTATCAAGAAGAGGTTGTCGATGTTTCATGGACAAGCTTCACCAATGAGATTCACTCATATCTAAGACAATAAAATACATTTTTGATTTATTGATTGAATTCAATATCGTGCCACAGCCGCGATTTTTGTGGTCAATACATATCCAATCTGCAGTTCGCTCTCCCTACTCTCTTGACATAAATACTCCCCAACCTTGCCAGGCAAGGAGATGCCATATAAATATATATATATATATATATATATATGTAGGAGCCATTGTGGTCTCCGCTGTCGTTTACCGGTCTCCTAGCTCGAGTGTTGGGTTCGAATGGTGTACTGACGATGACATCTCTCGCACTCGAGTCTAATGCACATGTTTCGCCCTTTCCGCGTCATTTGACGTAGGCTGTGGCGAAATGTAATGAAGCAATTATGGTGCTGTGGAGTTGGCACTCCTGTCGGAATCCTGGAGATCGACTGGTGAAGCCGAGTGAAGAAAAAGTTGCTGGAAGATCTTAGGATCGAAGCTGCTTTAATGTCGAAGGAAAGAATTTCATTTTCAATTTATTGAAATGAAAATCTTGACACTACCTTATATATATAATGGAGGCAATTCCATGGATAAATCAAAACAAAGATAAATTTATTTCGGGAACAGATCTGCATGACCATGATACACGAAACAAAAATCAATATAGGCTGCCAAAAGTAAATGACGAAAAAACAAAAAAACAAACTGAATATCTGCCAATGAAACTGTACAATCGAATACCAGTGGAATGGAAGGAGTTCACAACTAAAAAATTAAAATACCAATTGAAAGAATCATTGCTACTGAATCCACTATATGATATAAATGAAATCTTCCTTCACTCATGGATTTAAAAACTTCCAGAGTGTGGACTACTGAGACTGTGAGGAATATTTATGTGATTTCCACATGTGTAACCTAAATGTAAAGCCTCTCATATATGGATAAGTGTGACTAGTCTTAGTATTGAAAATGTATTGTGACGTACCTAAACAAAAACTGTTGTGTGCCTTTTGTAACATAACTGTTTTCTGTAAAATTTTTTGGAGGTGAATAAATATCTTATCTTATCTTATCTTATCATAGACAGAGCATCGTTTATTCAAGTGATAATTCATGATGACATATGCAATCGAGAAGAATGAGATAACCAAACAATAACAATACGCGAATCTTTCTGAAGGATAAATCTCTGAATCTGTGAGTGAATCCGTGGAAATCGCATCATTAGTACTTCGAGATGCTCCAAAATCATACTCAACTCAAAATACTGTGCTCACCTACTTCCGCTAGAGCATTTGCCGAAGACATTGGTGTCTATAATCTGAAGAATCTCGGCTGAAGATGTTCCCAGTTCGTCCAGAGGAGTGGAAAACAAAAATGGCAGGAAATAACTCTTTTCTAGTGACGATTCTCAGAAGCTATTCAATCATGATCCCCACCTGCGACTGAGCTGTCGCTACTTAAGAAGAATTAACACCACGTTATGCCGGACTAGAGACAAAAAACTCCCCCTGAATCATCTCTAGCAGGATTCCATATGACCCGGATGACAAGTCTCCTCGACTATGCCGGAATGGCTCATCTTTTTCTCCGACGGCAAAAAGTTAAATATGATCTATACGATACGGTCGTCGGAAAATTCACGCACGGTGCTGAACGATGATTTAGCGACGTATCTTGTGCTGCGAGTACCTGACATAACGCGGTGATTCATGCGATATTGAAGTGTCACTTTGTCACTCGGAATACGATGCTTTCCAGAAGAATGTATATCTTGAAGACATTTGGACCACCCCTGGACGTGTACGTTCGATTGAGTAGGAACATATTATGAAGATTCGCAATGTTTTGGAACATATAATTCGTGTCGATAATAGTATATTCTTCAAAGATTGAAGAATGACTCGACCAAAGTGCGTAAAATGTTTTTTCAATGGCACATGAGAGTGTCAATTTTTGGCCGAGACCACCAGTCGATGCCGAAAATTTTTTCGAATGTGTCATGAAAGCACGATTTTTTTCTGTACAGGATGAATGAGACGCTCGAGACTGTAACATAAACAGCTCGCTGTAACATGAACTTTGTTGAGTTCACCTCTTCTAGGGCGATGATTCCATCAATCTGGGGCTGATTTCAATTCGTAGCAAATAATAATTCCTGATCTTTTTCAGGTCTATTTCCGCTCGACTCGGTGGTTTTATTGTCGTGGGAAACGTATGGTAGCCAATGTTACCAAAGGCCGATGCAAAACCTTCATAAAATGAGCAATAACTGCAGGTATATTGCTTAATAATTCCACTTCCCGCTTTATCGCTATGGTATTGGCAGGAAAATGAGAAAATCGATTTGCATTTTCTGTCGGAAGTCGGAAAGCGGAACGGAAAAATGAGAAAAAAGCTGCTATGCTGATTTGATTCCTCTGTGTTCAGGAGTTTTTTTTTTATTTCGTCTATTTATTCTTGCATACTGCGAGAGTGAGTGTCTACCCCCCAATCTTTAATCATCGCTAAAATGCCCAGAAACTTGTAATCAGTACATGATTCAGCATCAAGGAAGATGATTAAATTGATTGTTTCCTACTATTGGCGTCTACAAAGAAACAAAAACAAAAAGGAAAAGGTAGACAAAATATCAGGGTCGAAACAACCCCCCTCCGAAGATCCTGGTGATAAGCAATAACAATGACAATTGATTGGAATAAACATTCGTGATACTATACGATGGGATCGGTGAGCTCGATATTTGATATCCCACTTTTACCATAGATATTGACGTCACTACCCTCCCCGATATCACGTGACACCCTCTGACCTCTCATACACTGGCACCCCGTACATGCCTGGATATTTTCCACATCATTCATCCAGTGCACATTACAATTCTTCACATGAACGTATAGTAAATTCATTGGATTTGAGGCACGAGTTGATGGGAAGAACAGGTGGTAGTTATGAAATAATGGAGCAAACCCTCTTAGCGCCGCCAGCGGTCATTTAGCCGCCACCGTCCTAATTACCGATTTTTCCTATTTATCCGCCCGGCGAAGTTGTCGGTGATTAATTAGGCGTCTTTGTCTTATCCCTCTTTTGTTGTCCTCAACAGGGAATAGCAACAAAATAATTGGGTACACCATACACCTGCCTACTACGTCTTGATGAAGACGCTCAGCCAGAAGATCATTAGCTACGTCATCAGAAGTATGCTGATGAACTCGATGGATCCAGAGATGCTCCATGATTTGTTTTCTAGATCAGGTGTTGCAGTGAATAGGTTGTGAAAGAGCTTCCTGCATATTTCATTAGGAATTTTCAGGCATTATATCTATGTTAACCAACAAAATGGGAGCATTTTTCAATGTTTCCATGTATTTTTCGGAAATTTCCTGCTGCTGGGGTAACTTTCGTGGTATTGGTATCACAGTGTAATCATGATATGATGAGAAGTGACAGTAGGCCCTATGAATGAGAGAGATCATATATATTCCACCAACTCCAAATCAACCAAAGAAAATCAAACCATGAGTATTGTTTCACCGATACCACCTTCATGTTACATGATTCAATGAATCATAAGCAATATCAATATCAATCAGAATAATGAATATGGTGATGAATATGATGTTGCTCAAAAAATGGACATAATAATTCTTCCTAATTCTTTGAATATCCGTGAGCACTGAAAAATCCCGACATTTTCGGTATAAATGACACAGAGGGCAACGGTTGACCATGGCATCTTATATTCCGAAATCATAACTTCATCTAACGTACCTTGGAATCCAATCATCTGAAACTATTGAAATTTCTATTTTAGATTGGATGTGGTTGTTGAATCTCCAAGTGTCTTTCGAAGATAATTGACGGAATCGGCTGAGAGTAGTGAGATGAAGCTCTGTAGCTCAAAAATGTCAACTGTGACCTCTCAACTGTCATCTGTCACCTCTCACGTAGTCAAAATAAAATGACTGGTAACAAATGAATGATGACAGTTGACAAATGCCATTTGACAGATGACAACCACGGCCATATTGAACTAGAAGGAACTTTGTCTTTCTACTGGCCACAGCAATATTCGCAAACGAATGATCCGTCATCAAATGTGACTTGTGGAATATGGAAAAAAAGTGATGATTACTCACCGGCATAGTTTGGCTCCCGTGGAGACTATTGATGGCCGCTTGCGCTTCCTGATGTGAGCTGTATTTCACGAATGCGCAACCTATGAACAGAAAAAAAACACGATATAAATACGGGCGGCAGGCGAATATCGAAGTTATCGAATGGAGCGACACATTCAGCTGGGGCTCTTCGGCAATAACCCACTTCCTAGACGGGAAATTGATGTCGGAACGTGTACGGACACTTTCATGAAACGATAGATTTATATTCCGCCGGGAAGTGTGTTTGCTCAACAAGTTGTCGAAAGGTTGAAGGGCTCGAGCTGCGTTGTGCATTCGATAACTGCTAGACGAGAGTTCAAATCGTTCCGATATTTTCAGATATTTTCAATCCTGCATTCGAACAGCGAAAAAAATCCCCCCTATTCCGTTACATCAATTTCGAATTACCCATCACATCTGATAACATCCAAAGACGAACGGACGGAAATCGTATCCGAAGGGAACAATATTTATTCTCTTCGTGGAATATGGTTCATCCTCATGATCATCTACAAAGTTGGTGCAGATCATCTCACCACCTAGAGATTGATTAAAATTTCCTCAGCCCGTCTCAGTTTCTGATACCGTCTTTCGGCTTCTGATATCATGGAGTACACCTCGGAGTTTTAATAAAAGTTTAATTAGAAATTTTCTTCATTACGTAAAATTAACTCAAACAGCACTTTGTTTCTGTTAACCCATTTCCACGCGAAACTCAATTTGAAGGTGAATAAAAATTGCTGAAAATAATATTAAAGCGGCGAAAAAGTTCCATGATAACTATATTTTCTTTCGGATTCCAATAGCGAGTTGAACTCCGGCAGAATAATTAGAAAATACATTCGGAAAATGGGTTTCTTTGCAGTCGTTTTTAGGTGACGATAGTAATTATGAGTTGAGGGAGTTTTCGAATGCTTATAAACTGGAATTCCAGTTATAATCATTTTATTTAAGTTACATTTATTTCAGATGCGAGGTGTAATTTCAACAGGAAAATTCTTCTTCTCATCTATGATTGTATGAGGAGAGGAATATAAGGGTGACACAGACGCATGGTGAACGCCATTTTCCTTTTTTTTCATATCTACATGTAATCTACATGTATTCTATGTTGTAATACCTCAGAGAAGTTCTCTTTTTGTCAGTGATGCTTCGTCATCAAAGACAAATATATTGTCAATGAATATACAAGTTATATTATTCCATTTGTGTTGGAAACGGCAGCAAATCAGCTTCTACACTACTTTTCGTCCACCACACTAAGATAAGTGGAATTTTCGATATTATCTGAGAACATGTTGGTCTTCTGAAACCTTTTTGAAGAAAGGTGTCACTGACAAATAGATCATTCCTCTTTTATCCATCTGAAGGTTGAATTCCACTTGCAGTGAAATTGTGGAGCAGATCATAAATCTGTCCTCAATACAAATATATTCGAATGTTGTTAATTCTCATTTACATCCCAGGTGGAGAGGAAATCCCAAAAAATATGGAAAAATTAACCTTTCAGTATATTCTCCATATTCCTCTACGTGCATCTTTGCAAATATCTGTACTTCCACGCGATTGTACAGATGGCGCTCTCCCCAAATTGAAAACTAGTCATTTGCCATGGAAGAGAGCCTTGCTCGCTTCAGCGTACATTAATTTCTGGAACGGGATAGAGCCTTTGTTTCGTGAAAATCGCCAATTAATTGTAGCTCCGGGGGAAGCGCGTGTAAATACACTCTCTATACGGAATTCCAATATACTGCGAGGATAAAGAGCTCATAAAATACCTACCTGTAGGGGGAGGGAGGGGGGATACTTTCCGATCCCCCGTAGCAGAGGCGAAAATCCGGCGGCATCTACTCTCACCCTAATTGAATTTTATTTATTGTTCGAGAGGAATTCTTCCATGGGAGAATATATGGAATTATTGTGATACTTCAACGGCGTGATAACCCATGGATATTATTGTAGTAGGAATTTTGAACACGCATTTATGAAAAATGGAGAATTTGACCCAGAACCCCCGATGGTTATCTACTAACACTATTTTCCTATCTTTTCCAGATATGAACATGGAAGGACATCGATATGACATCCATTATAAATGCCCACGGATCTAATTTATCTTCCTTCCTACTTCATTCTGATAATCGATTTTTTTCTAATCATCACGCACCGTGTATTCTTTTCATCATTATTGCGTGAATTATATCAGTCACGAATTTAATCAAATAGAACGGATGAAATTCAACCCCTTTTTCGAATCAGACAATGCCGAAGCACACTTCGAAGTTTTAATTGATTTATTGCTACTCATCGGAGTTGAGTTATGACTTTCCAACATGCCTTCGCCCGGTTCCAATAGAATTGTATGAATGAACACGCTCTCCCAACACGCGACAAAGTTTGATTACTATAATTTCGACTACTCTCACACCGTGACACTCGAAATGAGTCATTTCAACTCAGAACTTCTCAGCCTGTATCTCCACTCATTCCTCTATACTGGTTACGAGAATCAAAATAACTCACGGGTTTATCCCCTAATGTTGTATTTGCTATGAAACACGCCATGTTTGATCTGGTTGTACTTGGGAAGGACCGTCAGGTCAGAACTGTGGATGATTAATGTACAAACAAACTTGAGATGAGTTCATTTCTATTCCGTGAACTTGAGTTTCATTGATAAGCACATATGATTCACGTTCACAACTGGTGTTCAGAATTAGCGTCAGAATCAAGGCGATGTAGTAAAGATTCGCACATTCGTACACATAGCTATGTGTACCTTTATTCTCATTCCAATATTGATGTAGTTGTGAATTATTGTGAATCTGAATCGTATTCATATTATTCGGTACACGAAGTTCCAATCGGGCCAGAATCGAATGATTGCGTCAAGACGATCCGAATCCACCATCGAAATTATTATGCATTGTTCCAGATACAATTTCCGCTCGTTTAACCGGATCCTTATGATGTTAATTAGATCTGAAACCGTAGGAGTTTGAGGGCCTCCGAATGGAATCGTATTTTGGAGGATATTGCCCACTAGAGTGAAATCGCAGCGGACGATATTGAAAACTCGAAGCCGTTCGCTAATCAGCCCATAAACAAAACCCACCGAGAAAATTGATGAGAAGCTAATTGAGTTTTATTGAAAATGGCTGGCCGAGCAAAAATCTCTATCGTCCCAGTTTACTTTTTATGAGATTCCAGAGATTCTTTGACGATAATATAATTATCATTTTCTGGTCCATGAATGTGAGAGAATCCATTTGCATCTGCTTTATAGCGCAATAATTGGAGATATCATCTTCCTCAGTGATTAGATGAGTGGTATCTCATTGTTCGAAATGGAAATGGTTATATTAACATCCAGTGAATGTGGATGAAATAACCAATAAACTCTCTGGCCCGAACATTTATGAATATCATCACTTCCAGTCAGATTACCGAACAAATGGAGGTTTCATATCTGACTGCACTAATTGGACTTCATATTAACTTCATATTATATTCGGTTACAATAAACACACTTATGTCGTAGCGCGTTATGAGCTATAATGCCCGGACATACTATGCGCATTCCTAACGTTGTCTGATGATATAACCTGACAATATCATTGTTTCTTTCATCCTCCTTGTTTAACTGATCCATGCACCCATATTCATACAACGTTGATGAAGATTCAACTTCGTTTATCAGGAACGGAAAAAATGCATAGTTTGATTGATTGAAGTGACAATATCGACAAATGTCCCTGTCAGACAATTCACAATAAAGCCAAACCTCATACAAATCAGTCACATCATGTATCATCTCTTCTCATCAGCCATTAGCCATTAGAAATCAGTCATCATTCGATATCGTTATTTTGTGTACTAATAAATAACGTAGTCTCCACCTTTCGACACCCTGTGCATGCATATTGTTTTCGAGGCAGTTTCTTCTGATTTCGATAATTTTATGCACATAGATGAAATAATGATTGCAACCAACGTTGCTAATCAGGCAACGAACAACATATTTCGCAGTAATAAATCAAGTACAACTTTAATTATTATTGTTGACAAATACACCAGTAGGTTTCATATCGAATTCATCTGGCACCGCGAAAATCAGAAATCTGTTCCAACGAACGCATAACACAAATCATTGTCAGCCATTTCGGATTTCAGCACCACTTGTTTCCGTTCCAACCGATATGATTATTATCTAATTTATTCAGTTGTCAATTATTTTCGACATTTTCGATGCCTGAAAATGCGTTTTAAATTTCATCACATTTTGTATCGATATTCCCTTTGTTGGTCGCCATTAATTCAACTTCGTAATTACATGAAATTCTAGAATGCGGTCCTTTCTAATTTGCATTCCATCAACATGATGTTAATACTACTAAACAGGGTTCCATTTCAATGTGCAGTTTGTCTTCACAGTGAGCAGAATTTAATACTCAACTATTTGAAATGTAATAGAAAATTCTATTCAGGCAAATTATTTCAACAAAACTCCATCACGAATACTGAACAAGTTTGCATGATTACTCCACGCATGAAGATTGATCTCAGTGAGGAAAAAAATGTTAGAAGAATGAAAATTGGACCTACCATGGGAATCGCTAATTACGTCAGTGCAAGCAATAGTCATATAACGTTCGCTCTCTGTTGATATCACACTGACAGATACACTCAAAGACGACGACGACGAACATACTACAAATTCTTCATCATTTTGTTCATGAAAAGATTGAAATAAGAAACAAGGAACAGACTACGTCCTCGATCAACCTACAGACCTATATGTCTTTCAATAATTCACAAAGGAAATGTATACCGAACTGTCAGGTGACGAGCTATATATATATTTTTCTCCCATCCTCGAGTTCCCAACTATACACAACACCTAAGGGATATAACGGAAAAAAGGGCAGCTGACACAGCTAGATCCGTCCTTTTGTCTTGCAAACTTTCCAGGCAGACGGTTCGCTGTCCCTCGACAGCTCGAACTGTCACCTCTCGAAAACTCGCAACCTGTCTTAATTCTTCGCAGTTTCGCCTCTTTTCTAAATATTCGACTCGAGAGTAATGGCCCTTCAGGAGGAGAAGGCGGCTTCGTTAACATCCGAACGTACGTTTGACGTACAACTTTTGAACGATCAACGTCTGAAGGAGCAACAAGAGAGGAGATCTCGCGAGGGGCCATTATGAAACACGGCTTTTTTAGCGACATTTGAGGCGATACAACAGGATGTGGAGATGATGACCGATGCGTGGATTCGAGATGAGACGATGATGATAATAATAGATTTATTGTCCGACACACTCACAGGGCAATGTTGGAGTTTATTGTGACGAGAATCATGTATGAGTAACTGATGAGAATTGATGATATTTCATATCACATCATATATCATGATCGCGAATTGACTGACTCATTGATAAGCTGCATTGTCCCAAGTAACAGAATTGTTATGAGGAGTATAATTGGGATAGAAGCGATATCTCGACGATAAAAAGAGGTTTTGTAAAGAGTCCGCAAACTGATGAGTAGGAGGCATGAGGTGGAAGTCAACTTTTTTCAGAGCCATCCTAGCTCCGTTCTGACTTCACCAATACCTTTTTCAGGTCGAAAAACCGCCTAATAAGGTCGTAAAATCAAAATGGAATCGATATCTCGACGATTGAGGAAGATTTGATAGAAATTTGGCAAACTGATGAGTAGGAGGCATGAGGTGGAAGTTAACTTCTTTCAGAGTCATCCTAGCTTCGTTCTGACTTTACCAATAGCTTTTCCGGGTCGAAAAACCGCCTAATTAGGTCGTGAAATCGAAATGGAAGCGATATCTCGACGATTGAAGAAGATTTGGTAGAGATTTGGCAAACTGATGAGTAGGAAGCATTAGGTGAAAGTCAACATTTTTCAGAGTCATCCTAGCTACGTTCTGACTTCACCATTAGCTTTTCCGGATCGACAAACCGCCTATTTAGGTCGTAAAATCAAAATGGAATCGATATCTCGACGATTGAGGAAGATTTGATAGAGATTTGGCAAACTGATGAGTAGGAAGCATTAGGTGAAAGTCAACATTTTTCAGAGCCATCCTAGCTACGTTCTGACTTCACCAATAGCTTTTCCGGATCGACAAACCGCCTAGTTAGGTCGTAAAATCAAAATGGAATCGATATCTCGACGATTGAGGAAGATTTGGTAGAGATTTGGCAAACTGATGAGTAGGAAGCATTAGGTGAAAGTCAACATTTTTCAGAGTCATCCTAGCTACGTTCTGACTTCACCATTAGCTTTTCCGGATCGAAAAACCGCCTAATTAGGTCGTAAAATCAAAATGGAATCGATATCTCAACGATTGAGGAAGATTTGATAGAGATTTGGCAAACTGATGAGTAGGAAGCATTAGGTGAAAGTCAACATTTTTCAGAGTCATCCTAGCTACGTTCTGACTTCACCATTAGCTTTTCCGGATCGAAAAACCGCCTAGTTAGGTCGTGGAATCAAAATGGAATCGATATCTCGACAATTGAGGAAGATTTGGTAGAGATTTGGCAAACTGATGAGTAGGAAGCATTAGGTGGAAGTCAACTTTTTTCAGAGTCATCCTAGCTTTGTTCTGACTTCACCAATAGCTTTTTCGGGTCAGATACCCGCCTATTTAGGTCGTAAAATCGAAATGGAATCGATATCTCGACGATTGAGAAAGATTTGGTAGAGATTTGGCGAACTGATGAGTAGGAGGCATGAGGTGAAAGTCAACTTTTTTCAGAGTCATCCTAGCTCCGTTCTGACTTCACTAATAGCTTTTTCGGGTCGAAAAACCGCCTAATTAGGTCGTAAAATCAAAATGGAATCGATATCTCGACGATTGAGGAAGATTTGATAGAGATTTGGCAAACTGATGAGTAGGAGGCATGAGGTGGAAGTCAACTTCTTTCAGAGTCATCCTAGCTTCGTTCTGACTTCACCAATAGCTTTTTCGGGTCAGAAAACCGCCTAATCAGGTCGTAAAATCAAAATGGAATCGATATCTCAACGATTGAGGAAGATTTGGTAGAGATTTGGCAAACTGATGAGTAGGAAACATTAGGTGGAAGTCAACTTTTTTCAGAGTCATCGTAGCTTCGTTCTGACTTCACCAATAGCTTTCTCGGGTCGAAAAACCGCCTAATTAGGTCGTAAAATCAAAATGGAATCGATATCTCGACGATTGAGGAAGATTTGGTAGAGATTTGGCGAACTGATGAGTAGGAGGCATGAGGTGAAAGTCAAGTTTTTTCAGAGCCATCCTAGCTCCGTTCTGACTTCACCAATACCTTTTTCGGGTCGAAAAACCGCCTAAAAAGGTCGTAAAATCAAAATGGAATCGATATCTCGACGATTGAGGAAGATTTGATATAGATTTGGCAAACTGATGAGTAGGAAGCATTAGGTGAAAGTCAACATTTTTCAGAGTCATCCTAGCTACGTTCTGACTTCACCATTAGCTTTTCCGGATCGACAAACTGCCTATTTAGGTCGTAAAATCAAAATGGAATCGATATCTCGACGATTGAGGAAGATTTGATAGAGATTTGGCAAACTGATGAGTAGGAAGCATTAGGTGAAAGTCAACATTTTTCAGAGCCATCCTAGCTACGTTCTGACTTCACCAATAGCTTTTCCGGATCGACAAACCGCCTAGTTAGGTCGTAAAATCAAAATGGAATCGATATCTCGACGATTGAGGAAGATTTGATAGAGATTTGGCAAACTGATGAGTAGGAAGCATAAGGTGGAAGTCAACATTTTTCAGAGTCATCCTAGCTACGTTCTGACTTCACCAATAGCTTTTCCGGATCGAAAAACCGCCTAGTTAGGTCGTGGAATCAAAATGGAATCGATATCTCAACGATTGAGGAAGATTTGGTAGAGATTTGGCAAACTGATGAGTAGGAAGCATTAGGTGAAAGTCAACATTTTTCAGAGTCATCCTAGCTACGTTCTGACTTCACCATTAGCTTTTCCGGATCGAAAAACCGCCTAATTAGGTCGTAAAATCAAAATGGAATCGATATCTCAACGATTGAGGAAGATTTGATAGAGATTTGGCAAACTGATGAGTAGGAAGCATTAGGTGAAAGTCAACATTTTTCAGAGTCATCCTAGCTACGTTCTGACTTCACCAATAGCTTTTCCGGATCGAAAAACCGCCTAGTTAGGTCGTGGAATCAAAATGGAATTGATATCTCGACAATTGAGGAAGATTTGGTAGAGATTTGGCAAACTGATGAGTAGGAAGCATTAGGTGGAAGTCAACTTTTTTCAGAGTCATCCTAGCTTCGTTCTGACTTCACCAATAGCTTTTTCGGGTCAGATACCCGCCTATTTAGGTCGTAAAATCAAAATGGAATCGATATCTCGACGATTGAGAAAGATTTGGTAGAGATTTGGCGAACTGATGAGTAGGAGGCATGAGGTGAAAGTCAACTTTTTTCAGAGTCATCCTAGCTCCGTTCTGACTTCACTAATAGCTTTTTCGGGTCGAAAAACCGCCTAATTAGGTCGTAAAATCAAAATGGAATCGATATCTCGACGATTGAGGAAGATTTGGTAGAGATTTGGCAAACTGATGAGTAGGAAGCATTAGGTGAAAGTCAACTTTTTTCAGAGTCATCGTAGCTTCGTTCTGACTTCACCAATAGCTTTCTCGGGTCGAAAAACCGCCTAATTAGGTCGTAAAATCAAAATGGAATCGATATCTCGACGATTGAGGAAGATTTGGTAGAGATTTGGCGAACTGATGAGTAGGAGGCATGAGGTGAAAGTCAACTTTTTTCAGAGTCATCCTAGCTCCGTTCTGACTTCACCAATAGCTTTTTCGGGTCGAAAAACCGCCTAATTAGGTCGTAAAATCAAAATGGAATCCATATCTCGACGATTGAGGAAGATTTGGTAGAGATTTGGCAAACTGATGAGTAGGAAGCATTAGGTGAAAGTCAACTTTTTTTAGAGTCATCGTAGCTTCGTTCTGACTTCACCAATAGCTTTCTCGGGTCGAAAAACCGCCTAATTAGGTCGTAAAATAAAAATGGAATCGATATCTCAACCATTGAGGAAGATTTGATAGAGATTTGGCAAACTGATGAGTAGGAAGCATTAGGTGAAAGTCAACATTTTTCAGAGTCATCCTAGCTACGTTCTGACTTCACCATTAGCTTTTCCGGATCGAAAAACCGCCTGATTAGGTCGTAAAATCAAAATGGAATCGATATCTCAACGATTGAGGAAGATTTGATAGAGATTTGGCAAACTGATGAGTAGGAAGCATTAGGTGAAAGTCAACATTTTTCAGAGTCATCCTAGCTACGTTCTGACTTCACCAATAGCTTTTCCGGATCGAAAAACCGCCTAGTTAGGTCGTGGAATCAAAATGGAATCGATATCTCGACAATTGAGGAAGATTTGGTAGAGATTTGGCAAACTGATGAGTAGGAAGCATTAGGTGGAAGTCAACTTTTTTCAGAGTCATCCTAGCTTCGTTCTGACTTCACCAATAGCTTTTTCGGGTCAGATACCCGCCTATTTAGGTCGTAAAATCAAAATGGAATCGATATCTCGACGATTGAGAAAGATTTGGTAGAGATTTGGCGAACTGATGAGTAGGAGGCATGAGGTGGAAGTCAACTTTTTTCAGAGTCATCCTAGCTTCGTTCTGACTCCACCAATAGCTTTTTCGGGTCGAAAAACCGCCTAAAAAGGTCGTAAAATCGAAATGGAATCCATATCTCGACGATTGAGGAAGATTTGGTAGAGATTTGGCAAACTGATGAGTAGGAAGCATTAGGTGAAAGTCAACATTTTTCAGAGTCATCCTAGCTACGTTCTGACTTCACCATTAGCTTTTCCGGATCGAAAAACCGCCTAATTAGGTCGTAAAATCAAAATGGAATCGATATCTCAACGATTGAGGAAGATTTGATAGAGATTTGGCAAACTAATGAGTAGGAAGCATTAGGTGAAAGTCAACTTTTTTCAGAGTCATCCTAGCACCGTTCTGACTTCACCAATAGCTTTTCCGGGTCGAAAAATCGCCTAGTTAGGTCGTGGAATCAAAATGGAATCGATATCTCGACAATCGAGGAAGATTTGGTAGAGATTTGGCAAACTGGTGAGTAGGAAGCATTAGGTGAAATTCAACTTTTTTCAGATTCATCCTAGCTCCTTTCTGACTTCACCAATAGCTTTTTCGGGTCAGAAAACCGCCTAATTAGGTCGTAAAATCAAAATGGAATCGATATCTCGACGATTGAGGAAGATTTGATAGAGATTTGGCAAACTGATGAGTAGGAAGCATTAGGTGAAAGTCAACATTTTTCAGAGTCATCTTAGCTACGTTCTGACTTCACCAATAGCTTTTCCGGATCGAAAAACCGCCTAACTAGGTCGTAAAATCAAAATGGAATCGATATCTCGACGATTGAGGAAGATTTGATAGAGATTTGGCAAACTGATGAGTAGGAAGCATTAGGTGGAAGTCAACTTTTTTCAGAGTCATCCTAGCTCCGTTCTGACTTCACCAATAGCTTTTTCGGGTCAGAAAACCGCCTAATTAGGTCGTAAAATCAAAATGGAATCGATATCTCGACGATTGAGGAAGATTTGATAGAGATTTGGCAAACTGATGAGTAGGAAGCATTAGGTGAAAGTCAACTTTTTTCAGAGTCATCCTAGCACCGTTCTGACTTCACCAATAGCTTTTCCGGATCGAAAAACCGCCTAGTTAGGTCGTGGAATCAGAATGGAAGCAATATCTCGACAATTGAGGAAGATTTGGTAGAGATTTGGCAAACTGATGAGTAGGAAGCATTAGGTGAAAGTCAACTTTTTTCAGAGTCATCGTAGCTTCGTTCTGACTTCACCAATAGCTTTTCCGGGTCAGAAAACCGCCTAATTAGGTCGTAAAATCAAAATGGAATCGATATCTCAACGATTGAGGAAGATTTGGTAGAGATTTTGCAAACTGATGAGTAGGAAGCATTAGGTGAAAGTCAACTTTTTTCAGAGTCATCCTAGCACCGTTCTGACTTCACCAATAGCTTTTCCGGATCGAAAAACCGCCTAGTTAGGTCGTGGAATCAGAATGGAAGCAATATCTCGACAATTGAGGAAGATTTGGTAGAGATTTGGCAAACTGATGAGTAGGAAGCATTAGGTGAAAGTCAACTTTTTTCAGAGTCATCGTAGCTTCGTTCTGACTTCACCAATAGCTTTTCCGGGTCAGAAAACCGCCTAATTAGGTCGTAAAATCAAAATGGAATCGATATCTCAACGATTGAGGAAGATTTGGTAGAGATTTTGCAAACTGATGAGTAGGAAGCATTAGGTGGAAGTCAACATTTTTCAGAGTCATCCTAGCTACGTTCTGACTTCACCAATAGCTTTTCCGGATCGAAAAACCGCCTAGGTAGGTCGTGGAATCAAAATGGAATCGATATCTCGACAATTGAGGAAGATTTGGTAGAGATTTGGCAAACTGATGAGTAGGAAGCATTAGGTGAAAGTCAACTTTTCTCAGAGTCATCCTAGCTTCGTTCTGACTTCACCAATAGCTTTTTCGGGTCAGAAAACCGCCTAATTAGGTCATAAAATCAAAATGGAATCGATATCTCGACGATTGAGGAAGATTTGATAGAGATTTGGCAAACTGATGAGTAGGAGGCATTAGGTGAAAGTCAACTTTTTTCAGAGTCATCCTAGCTCCGTTCTGACTCTACCAATAGCTTTTTTGGGTCGAAAAACCGCCTAATTAGGTCGCGAAATGAAAATGGAACCGATATCTCGACGATTAGGGAAGGTTTGGTAGAGGGTTGGCGAACTGATGAGTGGAAGGCATGATGTGAAATTCAACTTCTTTCAGAGTCATCCTAGCTCCGTTTTTACTACATCAATAGCTTCATTATTTGTCCCAGGGCATTTGACACTGTATTGGATGAATAGATTGAGGTGTATTTTGTTTTCAGTTCACGTTATCATCCACCATATCAATGAAATACTCATTTTTATCATCGATCCACTATATTCTCATAATGAAGGGATCGAATTATGAATTAACTCCAGGAACTGCGTATGTTCAATTATCACAGTGGCATCCACTACAATGATATATTTTCTCAACGAAATACGTAATGATGAGTACAGGAAAGTTCGACATCAGCCTCGTTCTATTGAGCTATCCAATGACACGAAACCACAATGTCTTCTGAAAATTATTTGTCAGAATATTTTGTATTGGAACATCGAAACCGCTGATTCATAAATACATTTTTGCAGTCAACTCAGTAGAAGAAACAATGTCAGATGAAGTTTACATCGAGTGGAAGTGAAGAAATGTATGAAGAGGACGAACGTTATCAAGTTCAATTTTGTGAAGATGACTTCGAACTTTCCTCTACCATTTCCTCTTCCACTCCACTCCACGAGCGAACGAATCACACAATGTCTTACCTTTACTAGCTCCGTCTGGCCCTCTCAAAATCGTACACTCTTCTATTGTTCCGAAAGGAGCAAATAATTGTCTGACATCTTCTTCAGTTTGTTGCTTACTGAGCATGCCCACGAACAGCTTCCTATCTGTGTCGATGAGAAAACAAACATTTCATTAGTCTGGCGGAGGTGCGACGATTCATTATGATTGCAGAACACACATCAATATCTAGAATGGTGCAATTCCATCGAAATCGCTAAATATCGACACTGACGGTACGAGCGAGAAGGTACAAGAATTTCGGATACTGATATGCCGTAGGAAAATCTTTTGTTGCCTCAGAAATTTAGGGGAATGATATGAGTATCCAGAATTCTCGCACAGCCAATGACATAGTAGGGCTAACAGGATTCGTGTGGAAGTATTGTGGGGTGACGAAGGATGAGGTAGATCAGTCCATATCTGTGATGATTCTTCTTCTCCGAAAATGAATAATAACACTGTCCTATTTCCATTCGATATCAAAGTCAGAGTAATCGATGGAAATCAATGAAATCATTCACGGACCTTCATTTCCCCTCATGATATCGTATGGAAACGAAGTCAATCCGTGGAGAGAGAAATCTGCATTTGTGTAGATCCAAGCATGATGAAAATTTAAAGACACCATCTTTCAAATAGATGACATTGTATCAAGCTGATATTTTCGCGTCCAACGTCAACATTTATAGCTATAAAAGTTAAAATTGAGACACCCCCCTGGCAGATTGACTATTAAGACAATCTGGCACACAGTCGGTTGATATTAGGGAAAATTGCACGTTTTATGGGAACAAATGTTTCAGTTATGTCTTTTCCTGCTTCACTGAGTGGATTAACTAGAAAACCCATCGCTGGAAGTTTACGTGAAGTACTGAGCTCGGAGATGAAATGACTACATTTCAGTAATAAAGATTGGCTGATTATGACTCTAATGACATAATTCTCAGCAAGAACTCAAACTAACCTGCGTTGAAGAATGTAGGTGCTTTTTTCCTCAGTGAATGAACACAATGAGTAATTCAGCTTATAATTCTCATATTTCATAGAATCCTCTCCGTTCAACTACTAGTATTCCATCATTGATTGATGTGAAACATTGATATTGGATACAGCGCGAACGATTACATTGTGTCATCACGAGGTGGAAATACTATCACACACCCCTTATCAGTTAAGCATTAGGGAAGACAAACAAGACATTTCTTCTGAGTGATGAATTTTTATGACTTTGCGGGATGCAATATGAACATTTCACCAGACGGATTGACGAACCGGAAACAAATTGACCTAGATTCGACGCAGCTTGAAACCTTCCATGAAAACTTCATCTGCGATTGAAAAGTACAAGCACGAAAACATGTCTTGTGATATCCACTGAGTGAATCCCAAAACTGCGAATTTGGCAAATTTCTTTCCGAGTGAATTCGTCTAGGCACGCCTACAACATTTCGAATAATGGATGACAGCGATTTTATAGATGTTCTCGAAGTTTACTACGAGGAGGGTTTGTAGCCTGATAAGATCTGCCTGAAGGGCCGTTTTTGCTGATTTATTAAGATTGTGTAGAGCTGTTGCGGGAGGAGTATACAGATCAATCCTAGATAAGCTGGGAAGTGTCCCTAGATGATAGTTAAGATTCGTTTGTCGGGAAACGCTTTTATTTTTACGCCTGTTCTTGTTTTGGAGCCACCAAACGGCCCAGGCGATATTTCATGGCATCGACTACTTACGAATGATTCATTCGTCACTTTTTTCATCACTCTTCAAGACATCATATATGAAAAAAAATCGATGGACCTATCTAGTTGATCCTACCTCAGATTACAGAAATTAATTCAATACGTTTCGTTTCACGATCACGTTCATGTGATCATCATAATTAGAAGGAAACGCAAATAACTACATGTAGCATCGAATCTCCATTGCATCCGACAGAGAATACCTAAAACAAATACTCATCAAAAGCCGTATACACGCAAACAACGTGAAAGGGCAACAAAAGTGCACTATGTTCCCCCAAAGCGGACTAGGGTCATTATAGATTAAAAGGTATTAAGTCCTCAGGGCACGGCAGTCGTTTCCAAACATTGTGATTGAATTCGATGTTCCTCCCTTGCGACATCAAATATTAATGTGCTATTTTTATTATATTTTCTTCCCTTTGTTTTTAGCATCCCCCTGTTCCAGGAAGGCATGCAGCTGAGTGGTATCGATCCAAACTTTTTTTTTGAGTACGTGTTCGATGATACGGTGTATTTGAGTCTGTCTTGTACATATATATACAGAGGTAACATCGGGATTGGGAGAGAGTAGGGTGAATGACAGTGCTCGGTAGTGGCGTTGTATTTTTCGCGGCGGTACATCGACGGAAGATACTTACCGGCCATCGGCCTCTTTGTCAACAGAGGTGCATGAATTTCATTGAACCGTTCTTTATCATCTATATGGAATCGATCAAAAGTACTAAACATTACGGGGGAAAATGATCTCTTCAGTTTCAAGAAGGTACAAGCTCAAATTACACAGTCCTCTCTCGAGTAATATCCGTTAACCGCTTCATCTGAATCTCCTCGATTCCTTTTCAATACCATGTCACGTGACGGTTTGCAAACTGCTTTGGATCAACCTGATCTGATATTCCTGTGGGATTGAAAAATCTTCAATTGCCCTATCAATTGAGCGGTTAATATTGTGAAGTGATTGATCGATTCCGTATATCGTAGAAGAATGCAACTCGTTGAAATTTCGACAAGTGGAGAGTTTTGCACTATACATTCAAAAGGTTACAACAACGGGAACACGTCGTTTACCTACATTTCCACACCCCCTACATCTCATCATTTCCTCACGTTCTACACTCTGATTTTTCCCCTCACATCTCGTTCCTACCATAATTCCCACATCCCTCAATGAAGCGATGTATTCCACAATTATCTTCAATCGATAGTTTCTGTATTAATCAGTAGGAACAAGGATATAAACTACAATTGAAACTGCAACTCCACTTTAGTAATGAGCAGATGTTGTCTCTTTTCTTTGACATAACTGAAAAATTTTGGTTGACTCGAAGAGGGATTTTATGACCACATGAAAGTTCCTTCAGTATTGATAATAGGGTCATGGTTCATTCTCTATTTTCAGAATTTTCATGAAGCATAGGGGTCTACTGTGAAGACCATCAAAACTATCATGAATGATTCGTTTATGTGCATAACATGCATCGCGACTCTCACTATTTCTTGCCATATACATATTTATAACTCATCTCGAAGAAGCTATGCTATGGGTGAGGTGATAAAAACGATGATATTTTCTGAACTGATAACACCAAAAACAATTGTGTCCATTGAAAAGCATGTCAGACAACGAAACGTGGCTGGAGATACATGTGGGTAGAACGTGAGGTTGGAGCTGTGAGAGGTACGGAAAGAGGATGCAACGTTAAGCACCCAATACAACGTCTAGACAAACATCGAACGAACGAGCTTGACCAATTCGGCACACGAACAATCAGTGATGGGCTCGATCGAATTCCAACGATTCGAATTCATCATTCGAATGGTATGTGTCCACTGCAGAAGCAGTTACGTCGGATCGATAACTTCATTATCGCCTTCGGTATCGTCTTTCTGCGTTTTCAGTCGGTTTCGTCATTGGGAATCCACGTAGGGGGGTTCTCCATTCGAATGACCGAATTCTGACCATCATTTCGATGATCCCATCACTATGAACAACGCACTACAACAGTCTAATACGCACAACACTGTCACGACGGCACAACGAGGAGTCGGGACGTAGGCGAGAAGAGAATCGAGCAAAAGATCCCAGGAAGAGAGAAACAAGGCAGATGCGCTATACCAGTGGACGAATTTATTTCCGGATGCGTATGAGGCTCGGCAAGGCAGAGAGTGCATAAATAGAACTCTCTTCGGTGTGATTTCGAATTTTGGCCGAGTCAAGGTACACATGAATGGTGAATAATGCTGGGGTTAGCTTGTGATGGGTCATACAATTCCAGAATTTGTATAAGTTCAATGTAGCTAGGTCCTGATCAAACCCAACCCAAACCGTTGAGATAATGCACATTGTGTTTTTTGTAGTAGCTCTGTAATATTCGAACAGAAAATTATAATTTGCAGCTATATATTTTAGTAATGGAGTTTCAGGAGAACTGCTGTGAGTGTTAATTATGGGAATATTCCATCGTGAGACGCCCGCGTGAAGAGTAATCAAACGAAAATCAGTGAAAAAAAGTGGCCATGACCTTTTGCAAGGTAAAATGTAAATCCTGCTTCACCATCATCGAATGAATGGAACATCAATATGTGTTCGAGGTACATGACATCTCTGCCTAACGTCATTTCGCATTGCCTTGTGACAATCTCACATTGCCTTGCATCATCCCAAGTTACCTTGGGTCAGTTCGCGTTGCCTTGCATCACCTCATCTCAACGCGTGAACATACTGGGAAGAGCACATCTGCAGTTTTATCTCTAGCAGAGCCATCGAGGTAGCATGAGAAAGGAGACGCTATGAGAATATTCCCCGTTGGAAGAGAATGACCCTTCTAGGTGGGTCTGGTCTGGATTATTGAATATTGCAGCGAATTCAAGTGGTGGTACTTTTGGAATTGGGTGATTGACAGATCGATCCTGCATCGAGTCTGCATTGCAACTGCGCTCAGCAGACATGCTTTACAAGATCTGGTTCAACTGCTTTATTTTTCCTTCATAAGTATCGATAAGAAAAGTTCAGATCGAACCTAGTCGTTTTTGGACCACATAAGCCCTCTCTCCTTCCGAATTTTGCATGAAATGACCGAATTGCACATACAATTACATGGTATCATATGTGAGGTTATGTTACAGTCGGAAGAAGAAGCGCAAACAAGTCAAAACATTAGTGGAAAGAGCGTTGTTCATCTGTAGAGAACTTTTCACGTTTCAACGACGTTTTTTGAGTATTTCAACGTTTGTGACGTTTCCGACGTTTTCTAACGTATATTGAGTTTGTTCACGTTTTTTTACGAATGCCTAACGTCTTTTCCACGGACTTCCCACGCTGCTTCACGTTTGTTCTGACTGCAACGATATAACACCTCACAATGACATATGCAATTAGGTCACTTTCTTCGGAATTCGTATGGTCACGTGATGTGGTTGAGTTTGACATTCCTCATGGAGGTCACTTGGGTGCCAGAACTCCTATAGCATATCTACTACGCGACATTCGAACAGAAATTGTCTCTATAAGGAGTAATATTTTTTTTTGACGAATTAGTCTCAACAATATGGCGCTACGATGCCGTTTCTTTGATCACGTGACAGCGTCTCCTCTCCTATACCATCTGAACGAGCAGAGCGCTCTCGCTCGATTCCTTCGCGGCCTGACGTGGTCTTACTTGAGACCGGGGGTTCCAGCGGGTTGGTCGGGAACTAGCAGACCTTCTCGTTATCTAGAGTGCCTCTAGTGGCCGCCACGGGCTAGTGGACAGTGCGGCATTATGAGCTCTGCAATCAGAACGGACTGCTTAGAGGGCTCAGGTCTGGGGCTCTAGGCGGCCGCTTTCGGTTCGCGTCTGACGTATACACTGGGGCGCATAACAAACGGGTGTGGTTTCAACTCAGTTCGATCAGAAACACTACGATAGATTTTCTGCATAGAACATGAAATTGATCTGATGGCATGAGAGCTGAGGTAGGTATCCAAAAGAAACTCTTGATTGTGAATAAATGATGTGGAGGGGTCACATCTCATCGAACTTCAGGATTTCAGTTAAAGATATTCCCAATTTGAGCCGTGGCGAGACAGTCGTCTTTGGTTTGCTAACGAATTGGAAACTTATTTATACAGGGTTTGGATAAAATATGGGACCAAGTAAATATCTTTCCAACCGAAAGGAACGATACTCATGAAAATAAATAAATGATGTTGTTCGTATGCATAGTAAAGATGAACGACTACCCTTTCGTTCTCCAAGTGTCGAACTCTAATTGACGGAAATGAATTTCACATTCACCATAACCGATCATCATCGAAATTTCAATTGTATAATCTGTGAATTGTACGTTTATTCATTCATTTCATTATATTTACTTGGTTCCATACTCCATACCCTGTATCTTTCGACAACACGAACGGTAATCCTATAATGTTAGAGGGACATCGTGTTAGTCAGTGTTGGGGAGAGGGAAAGGAAGAGGTGGAACTTTTCATTGATGGAACTGATATTCATATTTTGTTATGCAGTGATGCGCATATGAACCACCATTTGTTATGCCTCACAGTGTATTCTATCTGACGGGGAGATGAGATTTTTCGCAGATTTTTGTGGTTCATGTTCACAAATTCACGTCTTGTTCTATTTGGTTTTACCTGGGTTTCTTTCCGGAAATAGTTTATCATCTCTCTCGTTAGCATTTCGAGGAAATTGATTGTCATTTTGGACCATCGTGAAACAATCATTTTCCAGTTGAACGAGGGAGTGAATGATTCAGTCACTCGCTCGTTCACTCGTGGAAAACAGTCTAGTGACCCGAAGAGGAAATTCAATTCCATTACGGAATATTTCCCTCGACTTTATCGATGCTGATCACTAAAAAGGAATAACTTCCCATTTACACCGAGAGTTCTGGCAAATACCACTTCGATTCTCTCCCATTATATGCACAACTGGGGTATCAGTCAAACTTCGGGAACTTCTGAATACTCCATAACCACTAAACGACGAGCAATCGGGAATTTGGAGGGATGCGAAATTGCAATTACTTAATTAGAAGCTCTGAGAACCGACGAAAATCAAGTTAACGACGATGTTCTCAAAGGGCACATGCTGAATATTTAAAATACCGATGAGAACTTTAGATTCGCAACTGCTTCCTTGCTATTGTCGATCAAGATGAAGAAGGCTTTGGTGAACTAACTCGATCGGGCAATAACGGAGAAAAGAATGTGTCGGATGATCATGGTGGTACAAAGGGATATTTTCGAAAGTTTTCCGATCATGGAAGTCTTCTGTTCTACTAATGAGATTTGCCGAAGTTTTCCGATTATACAGGAGTTTATGTTCATGAAACTCAGTCGAGGCTCTTTGTCATCTTTTTTCATCCAAGCACAAACACGTTAGAAGATAATATTTGTATATCGGATAATTCATATGTTCCAAGTGCTGGAGATGTTTCTTGGAGATTGGACTCGTTTCGGGAGTCGTTTTCCTCTTCTGAGAATCTGAGTTATTTAACCTCGCACGTTCTATCGCCATTTCCCGCAACTTTCCCACAGTCGCATTCAAACACCTTTCGAGCCGTCGTTCATATGCATGCGAAAACACCGACACGCATACGTTCCCTTGAAGTTTCTTTTATTGCGCTTGTCGATGACAGGTACACTTCGTCGCTTTCCATCCACTGGAAATTATATTTTTGTTCGCTCTTTTGTGCGTGTCGCCACGGTGGAAACACACTTTCGAGTAGAGGAGTGTGTTCGTGATTCGTTCATTCCAGGCGGGCCCCTTTCCTCTGCCGGTTTAATTACTTTCTCTATGATGTTTTAATTGAAATTTCTGGCAAATTTTTATGCTCCTAATAGGATTTCGATGCTGCTGTCAGAGTTCCTCTCATCTGAATTGGTACTGCGATATCATACATGGTGATCAACCCAGAAACGCGATGTGAAACATGTGAACTTGGATTGTTCAGAGTGAAGAATTGAATCTCACAAGATTACCAACGGAAAGCAAATCCTCTCTTCATTTGAAATCACAGACTGATGCACTTTCCTGCACTGCACCACAGGATACCCCGGTGTTAAATACTTGAATAAAAATAGCAGGATGTACGACCACGCAATCGGTAACAAGAATAAATTCACCCTGATGGATATCTACCGAAATCAAACTTCTTCGATCTCCTATGATCATCCTATTTCATCACCAGTCACCATTTTGTCGATCTTGGAGAGATGATGACCTCTAGTTCCGTTCGAAATGTCGAGTTGCTAATTGTTCAACCTTCGGTAAATCACCCTGTGTAAGACAAACTCTCCAGTTAACTTATGGAATTAATCCGTTCTGAAAGCGACTCTGCTTATGACTGAAGAACTCTTCGACGACACAAAGCGAATGTGTCGTGAATAATTACCGAGCTGTTGATAATTCACATAGTCTAGGGGTAGGTGCGAATTCACCCCTCGCATTGTCATCCACCCTATCAAGAAGCGTCTGCACAATGTGTGAGATCCAAACGCCAGAGTCAGCGTTTGAAATACATCATATCCCGCATGAGATGCGAATTATTGCTGTCTTCAGCATTACTCCATGATGCAAACGTCAATTGTCAGAAAGTTCGGCTAGGATATCTGTCGTGTGGGTGAATGTGCCCAAACACAGTAGTTGTGGAGGAAAAATACTGTTCCGCGTGATTTTCCTCAAACAAACCCATTTTCCATTTCAAGATGCCTGTTTTTGCATCCTCATACAATGTTTCTCGTTGGTTGTTGGAATTCCTTCTTCTGTTAATAGGGTCAATAATGTTCATGGTTGATTTTTCTATCGATCTCGCAACAACAAATTTTCTGGCTGATTTTTCTATCGATCATCATTTTGCTTGAGTGATCAATAAAGCTGAACCTCCAATGCACCACATTACTGAAATAATGGTTCCACATTCAGTAGTGTTTTATCAATATTCTCATTGGAACGAAAACCAATTGCATCATGCCCTAATGATGGAAATTGAATGTGGATTCTGTTCCGAACAAACATTGGAATGAATGTCAATATAAATATTATAGCAATGAACTTCGAAATCTATCTAACACGTTCCAACTCAACCTCTGAGCAAGAGAATATTAATGTTCTACTCCAAACAAAGCTCTTCCACAAGCATTTCCTTAATTTTGACGGGAGTAATGGAACTTTCATGAGATAATTTTTAACGATTATCTACGGTAGTTTATGACGTGGATTTAACGTTCGCATCGAAATGCTGATGAAACATTTCATGGTACTCTCATGAATGATTCTTGAAAATCCTTCATTAGCAATTTCGATTGTATTGAAGGATATCGAATGAGACCATCAATTTCGAAGATTCAGTCGCATCGCTTCGCCTTTTATGGCGTAAACTACACTAAAACATCCTTGGAGATCTATTTAAAATAATTAATTCCACGGCCGCCATCAAACTAATTGAAATGATGAATAATGTAATAGGCAGAGAAGAAGAAGAAGTATAAGGGAGAGAAGAAGACTCACCTCCGCGGTTTTCACTGTCCGCTGGTTTCACTTGGATGGGGCGGTTCATCTGAAATTGAAAAGAAAAACTTGTTAGCGAAGCTTAGGAAAACATTTGTGCGTTAACTTTTCGCGAAGTTTGTTTTATGCATCTCAACAGATTCAGTTCCTTGAATAAATATTTCGATAGCGTCTATCAGATGTATTTCGAGAAAATTTACTTCAGCACGAGCTGAGAGCCAAGTTGGGGATGTTTTCGATTGACACGCTTTGATTGCGAATCGAAATCAACCCGTAGCGCTCCGATTTACTTGCTAAGAGTTTTCCTTGTAGGTTTTCTTATTAAGATGGAATTCTTGATGGATGGTGTCCATGGAAATCCAACAATAGTCGCCTGTGTTATAATTGATGATCCTAATACTTTTGTTCATCATACCCATTCGTTGTTGCTGGTAATCACGCATGGAGGTATCCCAAATTGAAAGACTGAAATGATACACAAATATTTCAACCATATCTTGATATTGGTGGTGAGTGCTTGTACCTGACTAGAACAGAAACATCCCCTACGGATATCAAACTTTTTGCACGGAAACTGGTAGAGAAGTATCGCACATTTTTGATGAGTTGATGAAACTTGTATCGGCAAAAGTTTCCTGCAACTTCATCAATATTCATAATATATTAGCTCTCATCCCGTCAGCAACAAGATCCGGCTACGGTATCAAGAGCGCCTTGGTCGTCTCGAAGAAAACAAATGAATTATGAATCGTGTTTGAACCAGCTCTTTGAAGTCGCGCTGGCAGAAATGACGTTCAATCTTCGGCACCGCAAGAGGGCCGCGTTTCATCGTAATCTCATACCGAGATGTGAGATTACGAGGTGATTCTGGAAATACGTACTTGAACAGGCCAATTTCATGTTACTGATTCCATCTATTTAGATGTGCAATCTCCTGAGCTATAATATGAGGCGTATTTAATACGGAGCGGAGCGTGTTTTGGATTTTCTCGATGGATGTGCCCGTCGACACTTGAAGATTCTCTCACTCAAAGTAGCTCTACAATAATGTTCATTCAGTATAGTCTCAACAAGATATTGAAAATTCCATTCAATTTCTCCTTGAACTAGAACCAAAAAAAATCCTATTCGAGTTTTATAATTCGGATAATTGGCCAAGCCTGATCCTTGTGATCCCTTCAATTTCAATGAGTCGGACCGAAATTCTTGAGACCAGTTCTTCTCAACAAAATAGGTGATTTGTGTGTGGAGCTGCAAACTATTTTTTTTTGTCACCTCTTAACAACAAGAGAAGGAAACCCACATTGTTCGAGGAACATCGTTAGAGCCAGTGATGGTATAATGAGAGTGGAGAAATGTATCGAGATTTTTCTCGAAAGTTTTGGAGGTCTTGAGCAGCCCGACCATTCTATTTCTCAATGATTCTGAATTGGACAAAGCGAAGTTCGACAGGTCTCAAGTCTAAATCTGTACTAGTCTAGTTTGTCGACCTGGAATCGGTCGTGCATGGTGGAATGATAAACGATATTTCAGATGAGCACCCATCATGAAGATATCTAAGAAGAAGAGGAAGATCTCCATTTTTCTACATCCTGTTCCAGAGGGGTGAAGAGCTTCAGCGTCTGTTTCCTCCACGAATACCAAGCATTCTGTACGAAGATCAACGTCAATGATGATTATACCCTTCGCAAACAGTCTAGTAATCCAGATCCAGGTACAGAAGATCCAGATCGGAGTGCTTGTGAAGCTACACAGCCTCTTCAACATAATCTACGATCCTGCTCGATTTTCAGAAACAGCGTGATGCATTCACTCGTCCCAAATTGAAGCTGCATTGTTAACGAAAAACGCATATAATTGCTAAACTCGATATGTAAAACGGCATCGTTCACACCATAACAAATGTACTCCATATCTCATACGTGCCAGTCGCCCCGAACGTGGTTCTAATTTACTCTGATGACAGGAAATTAAAGTCGAGCTCCTGTCCATTATGGCAGGAATGTTGTTATCGCCTATCTCCATAGTTACAGCTGGCCCCAGCTTCGCGCCTCGCATTCCTCCCCATAGTCCGGTGTCAAAGGGCTACACTGTCGGGACATATCCGATACAAGATGGGCGTCGGATAGATACGTGCCATCTGGTATTGCTCAATCCGCTGACAAAGACGCGTAATTACGGACGACACATAATAATAAGTGCGAGGGAGGATGGAGCGATCGGGCTGGTGTTTGTCGATGGACGGTGTTGGTATCCCGACATTGGATCGGGAACCGATAATTGAGATCAATTCCAGCCCGACTTCGTCATCAGTGGAACTCCCTACCAGTGGCTGGTCCTCAGACGGGGCGACAGGGGCTGAGCCTCCTCAAAAATTTCAATGCAAAATGAACTAAAAACTGGAAGCTGACATTCCATGCGATCACATGGATCTACAAAATTTTAGGAGTTTGAGAACGATAATGCTACCTGAGAGTATCTGAAATGGAATTTCAATTCCTGTCCACATCCGATTTCTGGAATGATAACCATCATTCTGATGAGCTTAACAAAAAATTGATTGATGCAAGAAGTATATGGACGACGAAGTCTTCATTGCAAGTCTTCATTTATACCTGAAGAAATGAAGAAAAAATAGAAACATCAAAACTCACAATGATGGCAGTCAGTCTGCAAAAAATTAATATCTCCCTGATGTTTTTCTTGATATCATGAGAAGTGTATTATTCTATTCTTCATTGCAAATCTATGAAATCAGTTAACAGGATCGCCAAGCCTGATACGTTGATGAGAATACGTTGATTGATTCGATTCATCCCCAGACGAAATCAAATGAGATTATAATACGACTGATCATGTCGAAATAGTTGATGAAAATGGTATGATAAGTGGTGAGTTAACAGATGGAAATAATAATGAATTATCACCTTCATAGGAAAATGTGTCAGTGTCATTTGTGAATGTTTCATTCCAATCTTCAACAATTCTGTACAAATTCAAAAATTTCACCGAATTCAGCTTCTAGAGAGGCGATCTAAATATTCTCCAACTCTAGAATGAGTTTGCCCTCACAGCATTCACAATTTTGATTGATTATGATGGCTCTACCTACAAGTTCTCAAACTTCTGGCGATCAGATTGGATCGAAATAATTCGGGAGGTTTTCCGAGAGGTTTTCTTCCCAATCTCGGTCTCAATCCACGAATCGCACTTAATGAAGAGTTCCGTGATTGGAGTGTAAAGCTTTATTTGCCTTCAATTAAATGTTACCCGCTTCGATTGTTTATAGAGAAGAATGGAGGGCATCGAACGGAAATTAAATAATGAATTTATTATTCAAATACAATCAATCCTGCCCCTTTTCCTCGTCAGATACGCAATTTCGAAGCCATCAACCATTTTGTTTGTCTACGTGGAATTATTCTCTGCCAAATATCATATCTGATTCAATCCTGATGGAAAGAATTATATCACGAATCGATTCCTTCCAGTCGTTTTCTTATAGCTTCTATCCAACTTTCACTTGGCGTACTTGTTACTTTTCATGTTCATGACATTGATATGATAGTATATGTCATCTCACTAGTTTCTATAAATACACTTATCTGGGATACAATTCGACCTTATTCTTATAGAAAAACACAGTGCGAAATTTCCGAATGATTTGTGAATTGTGAATTTGTGTATTGAGTATTGTGAATAACCTATGATATCACTACCGATTATACTCAGCTCTGAAACATCCTCAAAAATTTCCATAAAAATATAGTTACTGTTTTCCTATTCTTGGAGTAACATTCTGAGCCGCTCCTCCCTTCTCGTAATGATAATCAATCAACTTCAATTACCGATCATTTTCTGATATCATTGTAGACTATTCTTTTTTAATTCCACTAATCAACTAGAAATCGACACTTTCCCCAATTCTCTCAAACCCGAATTCATGGGATGAAAAAGTGATGAAACCATCGGAATAAACGTTGCTCGAGATGTAGGAACGAAAAGAGGGATTATCTACTCCTGCTTCTCTCCTCAAGGGAAAAGTTTGCATACGCTGCTGGTTGGAAAACGAGGGAAAATTACAAACAAAAAATATTGTTTGAATAGTAACATCCTCTTTATCATGGTGAAGGAAAGCAAAATAATGATTTACTAATTTTTATTCCATTCATTTTGAAAATAGCAAAGCTAACACTGCATTTCGTGAAGCCGAACACAATACGATATTGATGAAGTGAGGAGAGATGAAGTCATAGAAAATATTCGAATATTACCACATTACAATTCATTTTCATCAACTGTATCATTGTCATTATATTCTATGTCAGCAGAATATTTCGAAATCCAAATATCTGCATTGTCGAGGTTGAATTTCAATATGAACTTACGGAAAGCTGTGGATTCATTTTCAAACCGATTATTCTTGAATTTTGATTAGTTTTTGTGATGGAGATTAGAGATGAAAGAATTCTATTGGATGAAACAGAGGTGTGAAACTTTCAGAATAAACTTCCGCCTTCATCGAAAACAAAAATGGAACCGACTTACCAGACTCATTGAACATTTTGCCAACAAACCAGAGAACACCACCCTCAGACAACCCCTAATTCATGTGATCAATCCAATAATTCCCATCCTCCCAACGTGATTTTTCAGAAATGAGCCTCAGTGACTCATTCTCCAATTTTTTTCACGGGAAATTATGTTAGATTGTGTTCCACCCCATGAATACTATGATTGAGTAGGTACATCAAGCCATTCGGCATATTGTATTTTCATCTTCGATGCCCACTAAAGTTTATTTTCATCTTCTACTCTGTGAGTTTAGTAGTGGAAAACGTCAGTTTGCTCTCCAATCTCACCGACACTTCCTCGACAGGAAAACTAGCACATACACTATTTTTCTTGTTCGAAGTATTTTCTTGATGACATCAAAGTTAATTTCGCCGACCCGCTTCGAATAGCAATCGTCTCTGCACAAGACGTTAATCAACTCCTTTTTACATTATTAATTAAACACTCGCGATCGTCTGACAGAAAGTTGTTGGATGTCATACAAGGATAGTATTTCGCCTTATAAAACATTCAACGGCAAGGTAATGCTTTCTATTAGGTGGGGAATTGAAACTAACGTTGATGGAATATTCATTCGGCATGCAGATAGGGTTCCTCTGATAACGAGAACAAATCATAATTACAGCTGATATTACGTTCGAGGGATTTGGGGAAAATTCATTAGATTCTCCTCGGAGTTATATTGTTTCAGGTGCGATAGATATTTTTGCGAGCGGTACGTGATACACAAAAATAATATGTAGTTTCCTGAATACCACTCGAAAGAGAGAATGTTTATCTTCAATCAGGTTTCGCTCACGAAAATACAGATTCATGGATCTATCTTTCATTATTTTGCTAGATCTATCTTGTAACCAGTCTCGACCGATACGTGTGAGGATGATAATAATTTCAATGGATGAAATAGATCGAGACCAATAGAGGATGATCGATATTTTAGAACATTCAGATCAGAGCAGCGTATACAGGGTGGCCCAATGGAAACTGAACAATGCCGGCTTAGCATAGTTTTCGTTCTCAGAAAAAAAAACGCTCGATTTTTATTTCGAGGCGGAAACATTTTGCGCATGTTTTCAACATCTTCACTTCGAACTCCTCGGAGGGGTGATCTCCAACCCTCGAATCTCGAATGAGATGAGAGGTCAAGTAATGCATCATTTTGAAGGTAATCGAAATCTATCACCAACGCTTTATGAAAATAATCGGCTAGTAATGTAAGTAACGCTTTTTTCCCTTTCATCACTTTTTCTCATTTCGTAGTTAGAACGATGTTCATCTGAAAAATGCTTTATGTGTTTTTTTTTCAAATTCTGTCCTATCCAACATCACATAAAGAATCATTTATTTTATTGTCAGTTCCTTGATATCTCAGTAAAATGCATACCTTATGGCAAGAAACGTTTTCATACATTTCATATTCTTTTGTGAAAAAATAGAATAGAAGATGACGGAGACACTGCTGAAGATTTGATGCAATGAATAGAGAAATAGTTGAAGGTGAAAACTAATCGTAAAAACATTGGAATTCATGACAAGAAGAGACATTGTGGATCATACAGTGCGAAGATTTTATTTCTATGAATGACACTTTCAATTGATTTCCTCGTCTTCACTCTTCAGCTGGTGGATATTCTGGAATATGCATGACTATGAAATGAATTTGAAACCCTTCCAAAATCCATATTCTGCTGTTTGAATTATTATTCGATGGAACTCAAGCACGACTCCAGAAATTCCATGTTCACGTCAAATATACTTTATCATAGTTCGGAAATACATTTTCCAAGGCTCTTGAGGCTGCAGTTCGCAAGTAGAGTATTGATCAAACCGTTTTTATATATCATCGACGCCCTTCATCAAATTAAATACCCTGTTAGGAGCTTCAATGTCAGTATCTTCTGACCCGCACTTTCTGCGGCGATTCTCTATATAGACCAACAGGCCGCAATAAACAGACCCTTTTGTGCGGGAGACTGAAAGTGATAAAACAACACTGAAAAATTAATAACTCCAAAGACATCGACTTTCCAACTCGTTTCGCGAAGTCTTCCGCAAGACGTGTGGATTGAACGGTTCTTCCCATGGATTATTATAAGAAGATGCAGTTGATTCGAAAGAGATTATGCGACTGGAAGATATTTCACAAATGGCGTCATCTGACATCATGACGTTGACATTTCTGAGGAAGACACAACTGTTTCTACTGAAGTATGGAGAAAAGTGATCGTTGATGACTGAAACGTGCTGAAAGGTGCATCAACTCTGGTGACGGCCTTGCCGATATTAGTTTCTTGACTCAAGAGGAAAAAATTGAAGGATCACATAAGCATCATTCACGGAGAGACTCGATTTTTGATTTTTTTCAAATAATACCTTGCTTGAACAACGTTTGCATGATGAATCATATTGAAGGAAGTCATTTCCTCTGCACGAAATGAAACAATTTCTCATAATGAAAAATTCAATGACCATCTTTGATTCTCAGTGGAGTCGCTTATTTTGGGAAACGCGATGATATCTGCCAAGTTCATGCCAAGTTCTGTCTATACAGAATAGTTTTGAGAGAAAAAAAACACCAAGGTAGACCGCGCCGTTTCACAGGGTTCCCAAAAAGCTTCGTTTGATGTATGACGAACACAAAAAATACCATAATTATCATTCCGTTACCAAGTGTCAGAAAGATTATGTATGCGTTGCTTTGAAATGTCAAAATTGTCTCAACCGAACTACAAATTCGCCAAGCACTACTTATATTAGGATGAATATCTGAAAATGTATGGTATTTCCATCGAAAAAGACTTGCCTGTTCTGTCAGAGAATGTTACTGCTGTTAAAATATTCAGTATGATTGACTTGTTTTTGTTTTGAAAAGAGTTGGGCGTTCGCCTATACTCGTTCCGCGTGAAACAATATCACCTTTCTTTGAAAGGTAACTATTACACGACCCCATTCTCCACCATGAATTAGATATGTTAGAACAGCGAGACACACATTACTTCCATGTTGAGGGACTCTTCCGAACTCACCCGTCCGTGCAACAAACAACATCAAAGTGAACAATAAAGACGAAGTTTGTGGCTAAAACCTCGACCGAAAAATATGGAAATACATTTTTTCCGCTGGGAAAACTTCGTGCGGAATTTCTTTCCTTTGTCTACTGGCTAATTTGATTTTTTCTTCTCTTTCTGATGTTTCACATTGTTGACTCCCTCAAAGCGAGTATTTCGCCGGACTTCAATGCCATTAACATACGGTCCACTGTTCTACATGGAGAGGACAATAATACTCGAGATGATATCATTAGATCTGGAACTGGAAAACGACGATATACATTCTTAAAATTTTTCAGTCATATATTTCACTGATGAAAATAAGCAGATGGACTGTTGATTTCATCATTCGACTCTACCCACCAATTGAAATTATTCAATGCCTATATGATCGTTTTCTATTTCTGAAGAATTCGAATGATTTCATTTCTTCATTTCATTTACCTGTCAGTCTGTCACCAAATCGATTCGTATGATATTATTATTGACGAAAAATGTCAGATTCAAGTTCATATTTACCGAGTGATATTAATTTTCAATCCATAATTGTTCAAACTGTTCATTCTGATTGAATTCTATTTGTTGTTTGTTCAAAGCTACTGATTGTAACCTTTTTATCTTCTTTGTTTCGTGACTGGTGTTGAGATGAACATTTCATCATCAGTTATGAAACATATCACTCCATGTAATTGGGATACGTGATGTAGGACCATAATGTAAATATAGGCTGGTGTTTCAACTCCCTATACCCAGCCCCTGAAAAAAGTTGAAGACTGCTGCCTACTTGATTATATCAAAATTCTCAATACTAGATGGTGTCACCTCTGTGGATCACGAAGATTTTCTTGAAAATCGTGGAAAACATGATTCGAATTTGAAATTCAACACGAATGCTGAAGTTGAACAGTTATCAGTAGAAGCTTCACAGGATCGACGATCGTATCACCATAAATACTCAATCGGTGCTGCCTCAGTAAGGTTTTTTGACAGGTCTACATGTTATATCCACATTCTGTATGACGTTTCAGACCTTCAGTCTGTTTTGAAAAGTGTCAAATTCCACGAAAAACTCAATAAATGCCTCTTCGAATTAGCAGAATCAGAAAAATATCATCTGCGTGCAGGGAACTCAGTTCATATAATATATTCATTTCGAAGATAATTTCTATCAATGTCTGCTCATCAATCTCCCCACGTTTGTGTTCGGAAAAAACCGTCCCTAACGAGTAGCGGATAGCTGAAAAAATCACGTATTGTCGGCGAACGAAAAATATGTTTCACACTTTGTCATTTCCCCGGCATCCTTTTGGTTTTTTCACCGCCCATAATGCTTCCGAACGAACACAGTTGCCAGATCCACCGTTGTAGAAGTAGATCATCTTTTTTGCACCTCGAAGAACAGCTGTATTGTAATTGGTTTGATAATGGTGATGAAATGAACATGAAAAGAGTATTTCATGTGAAGATATGAAGTCATGAATTGCTTTTGATTTGCGAAGCGATTTGCAAGTGATATTTGCCGAAATGATATGAAATTCTTGGTCAATTTCCTGATGATCCAATATTACAGATGATGCATGACGATGACTGTTGATTTCATTGTTGGTGTCATCAAAATGTAGTCATGTCACGTTCGACTTTTCATATCGAAATGATATTTTTTGTTAGACTCCCGACTGTCGAGGTGTAAAAAAAACCTGGCAACACTGTTCCGAGGAAACACATGTCTCGTTCCCAGGCCTGGGCCAGAACTTGCTTCTGCTTGTTTCACACATGTTTCTGTTTTGTTTATGTTCCAACGCAATAATAATATCGTGTACGTGTGCCGAGCACATGCCTTTCAGGCCCTTTTTTTATCGGATCCCATCCGATATATGTTTCGGACGGAAGCTTCGCATGCTCAGAATACGTTGCAGTTGATGGATCTACAGCCGGTTTTATGGAAAACGAGAATGAAGTGGATGGTGTGGATGAAAACATACGTTAGACTACTGAATAAATGGTCCTCTTATAGAGATGAGATGTTACAGTTCCTTCTCACTCAAAATTCCACCGCTGGCTAACGCGATGTTCCTCGAACATTATAGGTTGCCCTTTCGTGTTGTCCACAGATGAAAAAAAAAAGTTGAGTTCAATTGGGATCAAATTCAACAGAGAAAACGAAGTGAGAAAACAAATCGAAATTAATTGAATCTGAGATCATTCTTTAGAAGGATTCGTCTATGAAGTCCTCATCAACCTATTGGACTTTTTATAAACATTTCTCCAAGACATTCCAAGGTTTGAGAAAATTGAACATCTACGATGAGAAATGTCACACTTGTCTGATAAACAGTTTTCCTTTAGCGCCATATGAAAAGGTACACCTTTCTTTTTAGGTATTTCCAGACAGATGAAATATACTTCCATCAGTCGGTACTTCAAGTGTTCCATCAATTCTTCACTTTCACCAAAAGTGGAGAATTTATGGAAAAATTGACATATAAATTAGTTTTTTGTTTTGTGAGGAAGGCCTCATTGACTGTGGTGTCTACCCAAAACAGGCTGAAGAAAGGAGGTGAATTTTCAGACATTTTCCTGGATTATTCGAAAAACAATTACCTTTCTTCAGTGTGAAATTCGGGTTCCTGAGCTCAAAATACGTAAGCATGATGAGTGCGAAATTTCCCAACCTCTCAACGATAGAATAGAAATTTTTATATGAAAAAATGGTTCACAAACTTGCTATGAATTCGGTAAACTATAACAATCGATGGACTCGCATACTTCCAGGAACTAAATACAACTATGGAGCTTCTGGCTATTTTGCTGGATCCACACGTTCCGTGCTTGTAAATGACGATGTTTTGCGCATTTATAGGTAAGGTTGATTATTTGATTCGACGAAGCAGTTTCACAGATCTGTGGCAGTATGGATATTGATATGGATAGCTTGGAGAAAAAAGGGGGGGGCAAACTATACGGAATCAGAAAAAAACAACGCTGCTGGAGATTAATAAAAAGTACGTATAGTTTACCATAATATCTAAAATTTGATACCTATCTTTCGATTGGAACTCATATATCCAATTCATTCCTTCACAGATATAAAAATATAATAGAATGCAAACAGTCCGATACCATATCTTTAAAAATGAAAAACGGGATACATAATCAGTCATCGAGCACTGATTAAGTTAATGCCAGGATTGAGGCGATTTGATGTGACGTTTGAAGTTGATTGGCTTTTGTGCAACTGCTTTTTTCTTGATCGGGCATTTTCATAAGTTAATTAGTTAACATACCATCAAGTATATGATGAATGTTTATGCAACCTAATTCCATAAATAACGTTTTACGTCAAATATTTAATGCGACGTTAAATACTTGATGAACCTTCATGCAACCGGCCCTAAGAGTTTTCTCTTACTTAACCAACGATACAAACTTCCGATCAACGTAATTTCATGCTATATCGATTCGATCGAGCTACGACGATGGAAAGACTTACGGAATAACTGGACAAGTCGAAAGGTATCGACCTGACCACCTCTAGTACCTGCACCATATGGACCGTCTGCCAGCGACGCGACTCCTCGGAACTCGACAATCGAACCGCGTAGCGCACGGAACCACAGAACGCGTGACGTTCGACCCGAGCACGGAACAGCGACTGAGGAGCGGCACGCGCCGCGCCGCGGGTCGAGAGCGCGGTGGCTGCGTAGGCAAGGAGATTCGTGCGCAGCCAATGGCACGCGTCCTTTTCTCGTGCACGCACTACGCGCTCTCGCATCGATCGCGGCTCGTCGAAGATTTCGCGAAAGAGCGCCGGAAGGCCGGCGGGATTTTCTCCGGGTTGTCTGTCGCTCCTCATGGCCAGGAGGAATTTTTCCGTGATGTTTTCCGGCGCCTTTACGAACTACGATGAGTGCCGAGGAAGAACGAGTGCGACAATATGTTTTATGACAAGTGTATTTTACTTTTTTTCTTTATTCCGAATCAGTTCTCACAGGAAGTATATTCCACTAGAGGGTTCACGGAATTGGAGCAATAAATGGAGTTGGAAATAGAAGACGAAAAAAAAAAGCAAAAAACGAGTAGTGAAGCTAGGTATCATATATTGACTGCTAATCAGAGCTCATGCTGGTCACCCCTACACTGTCAGGCTCGAGACCTGTCGAACATCGCTATACCAAGCATCATTCATCAATAGAACGGCAAAGTTGTGGAATTCTTTGTCTAGTGAAGTCTTTCCTGATGCTTACAACCTCCAAACTTTCAAGAAAAATTCCAATACCTTCCTACTCTCCCAAAATTCCACCGCTGGCTAACACGACGTTCCTCGAACATCATAGGTTTCCCTTTCGTGTTGTCCACACATGAAAAAAATATATCAATTTTTTGTATCCACCGAAATGATATCGTTCAGAAGAGTGAAAGTCTTAAAGATTTCCTGGAGGTGAAGGTGTAACAATCGTACTGAATAGGAGAAAATACGAATTTTCAAGAATGAACCACAGCCCCCCGTACGGTTACAAGCCACGAAGTAGTAGAAGCTTTTCGAAACAAAATCTCCAAGAGATATTTATATTTCAACTGTTTCCTATACCATAGCAAGCAAATATCAATCCCACAGATTGTGAGCACAATGAGAAGTAATTTTCGATAAATTTTCACAAGAATTGATTTCCTGAATCAGTAAAAGAAGGTCTGGATGGACAAGATAAGAGGGTTTTTCCCGAAAATGCTCTGTCTTCAAAATATTTGAAAACATGAATAATTAATGGGAGAGAAATATAAAAAATACATGATAGCTGACAGATGTTTCATGTTTTTACCATTATCCTGTTTAATTGAAGGTGATTGGAAATATCATCTTGGCTGGAGCTCAATCCCAACATATAATACTATCCAAAATAAGGAATGTATCGAAATATCAAATATCTCGAAAGCATCCATTTCAATCTCATTCAATGATAGTCGAAATCTATTCGAGGAATTACAAATATTTTCCTTTTGGAACAATTGACGAACTTATGGAATGAGACGAAAAAGTGCATTGTCAGATTATATTTCTCAGAAGCAACCATTCATCTAGAATCCTCATTCCATTATCGAATGACCTACAAGATTATTCCTCACTCGTTGCCATGACAATAGGTCATGAACTGAGAAATTCGAATTCTTGTGGAGAGTCTCGCATTCTTTCTATTCAAGACGCTAGAAACAGTTATATCCAGAAATATCAATAGAAAAAAAAAAATAATTTCTTCTCTATTCACATCAAGCGATAGCCGCTGAGAAAAAAAAATGCACTGAGAACGTGCATGACCCAGATAGTCATCTCGGTGCGAGGAAAGTGTTTTATAGGTCACTCACCCCTATAACACCCCGAGTGTGACCAGGACCGGCCGAATTCGTCGAGGGAATAACACCCTTATCCGGTCATTGTTGCGGTCCGGATTGGCAACGCTGTCGCTCACTGGAAGGCCCCTGCTTCATTTCGATTCAATAGACACGTACGTCATTTGCATCCCCCTCGGTTTACTGTCAAACGGGGTCGGATGTTGCATGCACGGGGCTCGATTTCGGTGCATCGTGAGTGGGGTGGGCGAATAACCAGAGTCGGCAGGCTTCAATCGCTCTAATGAAAAAACTTGCGAATGAATAATCTGAAAGTTTCAAATGATGACAACCGAGGATATGAGTACGTGCTCGAATGACCATCTGGAATCCCGCTAGAAATTCCCGAAAATAGAATCCCCGCATTGGAAAATCCCACATCGGGGTAATCAAGAATGCTTCGCCTCCCCTCCCCTCTCCCAACCAACCGCAGAACCAGCGAAACTCTATATAAAAGTAATCTATATCTGTATCACATCCGATATTAGACTCGAAGTTTGCCTAACTTTCGTGCTCTGCCAATACCCAGTTTTCACGTGTATACATAGCAGTCCCAAAAAAATATATCACATGAACCACGCATGAAAACATGATGATGAAGTCTGTGGAAATGGCTCTGATACTGATAGACTACAACAATAATATCCTCTGGCTAGTAGCAATCGTTTGCGAAAAAAGGTAGCCGAATTTATAGGACCAGAACCAGTCTAGAGTCACCCCAAGTGCTATCAAAACCGTTATTTCGGGCAAGGTGGAGAGAAAAAAAAATCACGCACTGGTCTGATCCACCAGTAATGACACCTTCGATAGCGTTTTTCTCCAACCACCAGAAAATACGGAGCAGATCCTGAAACGGATCGGAGTAGGAACGACCTAAAATCTATCATCGTCTAGTAACTGAGATATTATCCTTCACTTTTTTTTATTGTCATTCACAATTGTTTCAATGCTATCGTCATCGTTATCGATATCAAAAAGCTATCACCACACGTGACTAGACTATTCAACGTCCATTATTCGGTTTGCGTCTATCGATATGAAATTGGAAACCAGAATGGATTCGGAAATGAGCTTTCATATTGCTGTTTTCCTGCATCTTCTCGATGGCTCTCTCTATATGCTCATAGATTTTCCTACATTTTGATAGATTTGCACAATGAACAGGTAATTGGAACCTCCACGAGAAAGCAACAGTTTGTAGTAGAGAAGCTGACAAAATACGGATAACGCACACTGGTTTGAAATGAATCGCATAAATTGTTTAACGGAAATGCGTAGAAAATTATTCAATCGCAGATATATTGAGAACATGTTTCAGCACATTGACATAACCTACATCCTCATCAAAATTCGAAAAACATCTGAATTTACTCTTCATGCAATAATCGTATCTCATTGAGATACGACTAGTCTTTCGCATATTCTGAGGATGAGACGTTTATACAAAAGGAGGTCTTATTATGTTAGTGGAATATCGTGTGAGCCAGTATTGGTATGTTGGGAAAGGAGAAAGGTACTTGGACTTTTCTTGGGAGAAAAGATGACTTGATTCTATTGATGGAATACTCCTCAGTAGAACGATAATGTGGAGATGTAATGTAGTCTGTCTTCCTGGAATCGCTCCGATAAGCTCCTTCCTAACATGTTAAAAGATGAGGTAGCAGGAGGTGGACCATCTCTCTACGAGCACCAAGAAATAGACTTCACATGGTAACCCCATGAGAGAGCTTTGTTCTTGGTGGTGATACCGAGCATAGTAATTGATATTTTTTTATTGGCTTCCAGTTTTCGTTACGTTTGAGCTATAGAAGAGAAGGCGCTATGAAGTGTATTATCGCCCGCAACACTATATGGACTGTGTCAGGAGGTGACATACAACAAATCGTTGATGTAAAGCAAAGACTGAGTTGATGACAGAACAGATTCTCTTGGAACACTAGTGTTAATCAGGCTGTGTCCACCATCACATAGAGCGTTCTATGTGCAGGAAAAGTCGACAGAAAACGACATATTGGGGCAGCAAACTGAATGACAGAAGTGTTGCTAGAGGGCAGGGTAATCTTTCGCCATAACCTGTATGTGTTTCACGATTTTAACACGTCTGCTCAATCACTAAAGTTAATTGTGAGTGGAGAAGCGAAGGTCCTGTGTCATGAAATAGACAATGATTAAGGTTCTGCTGATCAATATTTCTCGAACATTTCCATCTTCTAGAAATCATGTTCCTTCCTGAATACTCAGGTGATAAACCTGACAGACGATCTTCAGGATCTCTCGATCGGAGGGTTGCCAACTCTTGTGCTGGGGAATAGCAGGAGCTTCTTTGGTACGCGGTGTAAATGAAAATATCAGAACTTGATATCTTCCGCCGAAAGTTTTTCGAACTTCCGCCTTTCGGAATACCTACAGTATATCGAGAAACGTGACCGATCTTTCATCTCGCGGGATTGCTTCGAGATTTCCCCCGATAAAACTATACACTTTTGTTGTAAACTTCGGTAATTCTTTCTCGAATCATCGATCACCGTATCGCCGACACACTTCCTTCTGCGGGTCGAGCGAAAATAACGTTTGATTATTTAGCCAGTGGCGGAGTACATATGAAGTAGATATTTGAACATGGATTGGGTTGAGTTGTGGATTTCATAATATGTTTGAATCCGTTCTCCTGGAATCGTTATTCATTGCCCCAAACCTTGTGCATTTTCGAGACTGAAATCATCGGAGAATCCTCTTGATGATATTCTTGGACGTTTTTTCATGAATTTTAACGATTATTATTTTTCTCACGTATTTGTGTGTTTGCCTTTCAAGTGTACTGCAGATATTAGTTATGAATGTTAGTTAGGAATGAGGTACTGCAGATGAAATTGGTTAATATCAGAGCGATTCATAATATGTGTGATCATTGAATCATTATTTCTCCACAGAAATATTGGCAAGGCGTAGTGTTGTACAGAAAAGAAAATACTGCTATCATTACATAGGCAATAATAATTTGAATTGATGATGATGTTGAAATCAATGCGATATCCAGAAAACAAATCTCTACTGACTAAATGATTTGTCACTGAATTTTCCACTTCTTGCGAAGGCAGTTTGTTTTCTACTAACAATTCATCGTCATCAAGAAGGTGTGACACTGTAACACTATATCATATCCATCCAAAGCCCAGAACGCAAAAACCGATTCTCATCATAAAATTCCACGTCCTCTAAGTTTGAACTATCTTAGAACAATAAGCGTGATTCCACACGTGCTGCTCTGACACGAATTTCATTTGTCGGAGGCCGGTTCCCTTCAGAAGTTGCCAAGTCTCGAATTCCAAGTGAATGCGCTGTTGCCAAACCAAAAACATGCAGTTAATTTCAGGAAATGATGATATGATAGATGTTGGGTATTTCTGTGTGAATTCCATCTGATGTCAGCGAGTTCCTGATGAGCCGCTACTGAACGTTTGATTATTTAGCCGGCATCATCAGTCTTCTAGTGGCAGACCAGACAAGTGGACTCGATGTCGGTTTTTTCGTCGACACCGTTTTCTATCGGGATCTCAACAGAGAACAAATCGAGTAGCTGGTTCCAGAGCATTACGCTCCTGTGAGTGATTAGATGGGTCTGCCGATAGGCTCGAGAACTGATACTCTTCGTCACACCTCGTAGACCAGCTCGAATTGCTCTGATGCATTCATCGGAGAGAATCCCATGATTTTTTTCTCAAAATAAGGGATCTTCAGTGACAGTTGATTATTTATTGATTTTATACAGGCTATTTTCATAATTTGTTTCTTGCTGAGAAAATATCGATAATGACCGACCGATATGGAAACTAAATCATATCATTTGTGACACGAGCCTGATATTCTCGATTATTTCTCTTCTAGTTCAGGTTCGAACTCGTCGACCTGATTTGAATTTCTGGTGTCGAAATTTTCATCCCATTTACGACCTAAAACTGCCGCTACATTGTTGGCCAATTTCATTAGTGCAAAAGTGCATTACTGCGTCCGATGAACCCCCTCATACGCGCGAGAGGGGGTACAGGGTTGAATGCAAGCGAAGGTTGCTTCACGTGATTGAAAGCATCAAGATTAGGACTAGGTCTGAGACACAATTTTCCAAGTGGGATGTCTCGCTGCATGTACATTTTTATATGATCGGAGGATAGTATTCCGTTCGAGTTTCACACTATACTTGTTCTACAGCTCTATTAGTTGATAGATGATTTGGCAACAGCAAGGACTTCAACTACAAGAGTTTGTACAAAAAGATTCGCACGTTCAAACACAACTGGTTATCAATTATAAAGGTATGAATAAAAGTGTGATTATGTTATGGATGCACACGGAAATTTCATAGCTTCACCACCCCCCCCCCCCCCCTTCCTTATTATCAGGAATTCTTAGCTTTAGGGCTGCAATTAGTAGTGTGAAATTTCCCACTAACAGAGGCTTTTTATCGCAATCTGACGATAGTTGCCATATTATCGTAAATCTTTGTTTGGTTTTGTTACCGGAATGCCAATTTAATGCACAGGAGGATGATCTGAGATCTTCATTGAATGAACATCATAGAATATTGAAGTTAATCCGAGTTTTGAGTTAATACGAGCAAGTATTGTGTCATGTGTTTCATATGTGAGTACTTTCCATTTTATATAACGTTTATCAACCTAATGCCTCTTCAAGGGCTCCCAAATTTGTATTGATATTCAATAAATTTGTTTTCGATTGTTTGATCTGAATGATTCTTTCAATTGTGTTTCAACCCTCAGAAGTTCGAACTGTTGATAATATAAAAGTCAGATTCGTGACAATACAATGAACGAGCTGAAACTGTGTGGCTTACCGCGAAAAATATGCCCGCCTGTAATTATCTCCTTGTACCTTGTGATCACGTCACGCAGAGGAGTTCCGTCCACTCGAGTGCGAATTGGGTCAGTAAATTGAAGTATTCCAACGTTTACACACGATGGAGCATCGAAAGGGGATGCATGATCACGTACATGAAATCAATACGGATCCCAAATATGTCGACTCGAGGTTTCACGCATAAATGTAGAACGAACAGAGGTGAAACAGTATGTTTTGAAGAATATTTCAAATTTATGTTCTACTTTCTATCTATTTCCCTTCGTACAGCGAGATGAAAGAGAAAAATTATCATTCCATTTGTTATATCGTATTCGATTAGTTTGTAGCAAAGCTTGTATTTGGAATCAATACCGTGCAATTGTTGACTCAAGATGAGAGTTGACGTTTTGCTTCAATTTGAAAATGGAATTTCACCATGAAACAGCTGCTGGGATGTGAAGTATCTTTGCAAGGAACAGAAAGCCGAGTTCTCGTATAGAAGTTACCGCAATTAAATCATTTCTTCTCATGAGAGAGCGCCATTGGTGGTGATGAGTTTGATTACAATAGATCCTCCTATACATATTCTCAATAACTCTTTATCCTTCCACTTCAGACACAACGCCTATTACTGATAATGTCATTTCGCGAAAGGAGAATCCATTCATGTCCTTCGAATGTTATATCAACATCATCGTCACCATTATCATTAGCTTCTTCAAAATTTTCGTCTTTCAGTTCCTTGGAATAGTTACTAGCAGATGAAGTCAGTACATGAATACTTTTTTGGAATGTGAATTCTTTCAGCAAATCCTCCTAGTCCAATGATTTTGTTCACGCTTCGTTATATATTTCACATGCTTTCTGAAAGGGAATTCATTGAGGAATCTTTTGTTCGGAAGACTTCTTTCAATGATTCAAGGACTTCTTCATGAATAGTGAGAATCTAATCATGACTGGAAGGAAAAATAGTGAATACAAATTGATGACCACCGAATGCTTCAGTTTCACTCCATGCATACGAAATATGTGGCTACTATGATCTATCTTCATTTGAATTACCAAGTTTCAAAATCGGAAACCTGATGCAGATGCATACGGAATGAAATAACTTGAGTGATATTCTTTTTCTCTATCTGAAAGTTTGTCGAATGAATTGGTCGCATCTAACCAAATCAATCGGACTTTTTCTCATCCGAGGAACTATCGTCATAACTTCTGGGTGGAGCTAAACTCCGAACTTCCAGTTCGACTGCTCACCACATTATCTTGATTGTTCCTAGTCGCCAATCTGTAATTGACATATTTCAGAAGAACGAACTGAATATGAGTGCTGAAACTAGAGCAATCGATATATCCGACCATGACATGATTCATAGAATGAGGAAATATCACTGTTCAGAAAAAAATATTGTAGGAGTATAATTTTTTTCTCGAAAATCAACATTGAAGCAATGGAATGGATGAGTATAAATGTTATCACATATCAAGCATCTGTCGATAAATGTTTCATCTCATTTTCGCACTTGAATCTCCATATCAGGATCATCATTATCGCGTTCGACTCGATATAAAGTCTACTTCAATTCAACCTCGACTGTATATCTTCATGAGTCGGCACTATAAACTTCTTCGCTTTTTTGTCGCCCTCATTGTAAATTCGGATCATGCTTGCGCCAGCAAAAAGGAGTTGGGATGCCGAAGGAGTTTGCCACTGGTGACAGATGCCGAGGAAGCAAACAAGTGGTCGGAGTTATTTATGAGCTCGATTCCAGTCGCGTTTCCAACAATTAAATCGACTCTTTTTTCATCGATCGGTCGCTCTATTTTTTCTTCCACCCTCTCTGATTAATTGCTCGAGTTTCGATTCAGCGATGTTTGATTAACTCAGTGAGAGGTTTATATTCGCGGAAGATGGACACCGACCGAATCGATAGATGGGGTCAAATATTTAAACCTGGGTCTCTTATGAGACTACTAAATGGAGTCCATTACAAGAAATGCTTCACAAAAACTTTCTGTTCATAGTTCAGCTCTTCGTGGTACAAGAAAAGGCAATGAGGTACATTGCTATCATATCATCTCAAAAATTTGAAACAAATCAAAACCACTAAGTCGGTCCCGTAGAAAACGAATTTGTGATTGGATAATATCATTTCATCACGGTAACGGAGTGATCTTGCTCCCAAGTATTTATTTCGGCTTTGGCTAGAACCAAAGATCGAGCTAATAGGATTTGAATCTGAATTGAATCTGACGAAAAAAATTATTCAAATTTCAAATAGTAACATCCATGAATGGAATGGAAATAAAATTTCAGAGACGATACGATCTGAGAGATAAATCCTCAGTGCCCATCTGACTTTCATAACTTCCAAAATGGACGAACTCTTCCAGACATCGGTGTATATCGAGAAGAATTCAATTCGCCCATTAAGAAAACAAAGAAAGGGAGTCGTATCATCCATCCAGAACGTTCGTTCGAGACATCTTAACCATTACAGAAAGACTACGTATGTTCAACTCGCTTCTCGCGTGATGATCCTTGTCTGAGTATATCTTTATAGGCTCCTCTGGGTGGTATTTACTATTTTGGGAGAACATTTTATGGCACGAATTCGTGCGATATGCCGTCGTGGGAATTCGAAATAATTCGCACCCACACCGTAAATACTCTTTATTCCGAATGGTATCTCCGAAGATGGAGAAGCGTGGCAAAAAATCGCTCACAGTGACATTGAACGTTTATTATTCATGAACAACTTCATAGTTGCTGATGACTCTAATGGAATGCCACATCGACCACGAGTACAAAATGTACCAGAGTGAATGAAAGAATACTGGAAATTCGGTTTGTTTTTCTAGAAATAATTTTGCCAAACTCTTCTAAGTTAAGAGTGATGAGTTATGAGGTATTATTATGGCAATGATGATGTCAAGGGGTCATTAAGGAAGGAGTAATCAGATATAACTTCCGAAAAGAGTGTGTCAAGTTTCATTCCTTCCATGTGCACGAGCCAGATCCTCATATGATCAATAATTATGTTAGTGCTAAAGGACTTCTCAAATGTGCCTACAAAGTTATCAAATTTCTATTTTCACTAACATCATATTATGCAGACTGATGTCTTTTCACGAGGAAGTGGTATTTCGCTGAAATATTCCAATGCAACTAAAACTCAAACTAGTATCTTCACTATTAGGCCGACCACAAAATGCCCAATGTGATGATGTAAGGTTCCACTTTTTATTCCGTGCGAAAAGATACTTCACAACCCAGCAGCTCCTTATATTCTACAAAATGCAAATTCGACATGTCCTGGAGTACCAATCTTATGTTCGAGTTCGAGTTATGTTGGAGCTCTCAGAGTATACAACGAAGTCATTGACCTCTAAAGAATATCACATACCTCTTTCTTTTCCAAAAATATTTCGCCCCTCCACTATAAGCGATTCCAGGTAGCCAAGGTTGACGATCTCAGGTAAGTCACCCCCAAAGAATCAGGCTGGAGACCTGCAGATTTGCTCTACCAAGCAACATTCACCAATAGAATGACACAATTAGGAAATTTCCTACCAAGCAGTGGATTCTTTCCTGATGTTCACAGTTTCCAAACTTTCAAGGATGTTCTGCATATTCGAAGCAATTTCGTCTTTCGAGATGTATTCGCGTATACTGCTGACTCATGGATGAAAAATAAGTGAATGAGTACCATCAGTGGTCTCAGCTCAGATCCTCGAGGAAATCGCATAAATCTATCGCTTCCAATACAATTCCAGTGAGAGCAGTGATGTCGGGTCTCCTTCAGGGGAACTGATGAAGTTATTTCTCTATTCCATTTCAAAAACCCTTCATGCTGTAAGAAGCTTCAGAATGAGATTGGACCTGAACTTTCGAAGTGTGACATTCCAGTCGGGTCGATCGAAGCAAAAGTGACACGGAGTATTCGTCAATCTGTACGAATGTAAAGATAGTTGAAGGATCCATGGGAAGCCGTGTTCGAGGTTTATCGTATCTCCGCCAATTCAATTTGCATACTAGAATACGTCCTCGTAAAATCCAAAATTTACCTCTTAATCAGTCTAATCGACCTTACCTAACCGAATTAACTCAGGCACCGATCTAACAAACTACGTTTAGTCACGCAATCCGATATTTTGCCAGCCTGATTTTCCTCACCAACAAATTCACCTTAGCTATCACAGCTATGCTCTAAGAAGTGTACCGGGCATTTCACCAGATCAAGAGAAGAGAAACAATAATACTTTCATTATGGAAGAGTTGAATGGAAAAGTAATAAAATATGCTCGTATATTCCATATTCTATTTGTGAACTCAAGTCTACTAGATCTATCACATCAAGTAATACATCTTTGTGTTCAAAAAAGATTCGTCGATAATTCTATATGCACGAAAGAGAGTTGCGAGTTGTCACTCTGATGGCAATAACGTCTTGGAAAGTCTGTTTGATCCTCATGAGTCGGAAAATATGACCGTTCCGCCTGAGGATGGAAAAATGCGTTCTACTAACCTGGATGTAGATGAAGAGGCTGAAAATCACGTGACACTGTGTCCAACCAAGCATCCACGGACATCAAAACAGTTTGTTGATCGATATGACCAAAATGTGAGAGTTTCTGGAATTGAATGACTTCAAGAGAAGGTCTCTGACTATACAGCCTCGTTTCCTGAATCAGAGCAACTATTGCTACACGAATTCCATACTCCTAGCATTTCTTCCTCATCAGCCACTATTGAACTTGTCATCTGGACTGGCGACTATACCGTATGATACAAAAAGGAAGCCTCCTCCTGTCATTGATGCCATGTGTGAAATTTCCAGTCGACCTGGAAATCGATTCCAACCTGTTATCGTCAAACACTTGGTGTATCACGTTGGTGATAAGGCTCAAGGTCACTACATCTTCCACGTCGGCTCTATGACTGGGGTCGACGTTATGATTCGATTAGATTTTGTGTTCGTCGATATATGAAACCTTGTGAGCAAGACGTCTCGTCCTTTTAGTTCCCACTCGAGAAAATACGAACCTTCTGATTCCACTTTCAGTACTCTGTTTCAAAGAGGCAGAGTTCTGCGAAATGAAATACGAGCATTTTCTAAACAATACCTGCGAAAATGAACCGTTTCCTCTGGAGTATTCACGACTAAAATACACACACTTCATCACCGCCTCTTCTTCTCCCGCTTCTAATCTGTGATATTTCACACTCAGCGTATATACTCTTAAGTCGGCGATTTCCTACAATTTCGCAATTCGCCTGATAACATTATTAGCCTCGTTATTTTTCTGGAGAAAAAGAGCCGCGCCAGGGCTGCTCGGTCGAGATAAGCCGGCATCCCTCTACCCTCCCACCTCCCGCCTCCCTCGGGAGCCGAAAATATGAATTACTCACTCAGCCCTTCGCACATACATATTTCACTATCGGATATTGTGAATGGCGTATTCGTGCGTCGTTTTGACGGACACCTCTGTATTCGCTCGGGCATCGGGTTGTAGAGAAATTGGACGGACGTGGATCTTTGGTCGATGAATAAGTAAAAACCCGACGATCTGGCCACGGTGAGCCAATAGCACAGCATATCGGCTTGAGATCGGCTTCGTATTGTTCCAATATTTTGATATTGTGTGTTGGCTAAATGATATCGATACGGTCTACGAGGAGGTGGTATATTCATTTTTCAGCTTTTCGTGGGATTTTCTTTCCTCGTTTCTAAAAAATAGAGTAGAAGTTACAAAACCGAGAAATGAAGAACAATCTTCGAAAAATTGTATTTACAGTATACCATGTGTTTGTAGAAGATATTATACCGGTGAAACCAGCAGGCCTCTATCAGTAAGGATGAAAGAGTATTAGAACAATATGGAGAAAAGATATACTGACAAATCAAAATCAGCTGAACAAATCCTTACTGAAAATGGACAACATATGGCCGATTGGGGTAATATTATTAAGATCATAGGAAAAGAAGACAACAACCAAAAACGGAAAATCAAAGAGTCTGCTTGCATTCTCCTGAACGGAGACAATAATATTGCTTCTTGTTCAGTTGATCTATAGATAGAACTTGGCACCCACTTCTGAAAACTGAATATGAAAATGGAAAATTCGATATCAATTAATGAAAACACCTCGTGACCAGAATTCCTCCGTCTACCAAATTGTTACTTTTCAGTGTCAAAACCGAAAACATATTGAAAAAATTTGCGAAGATAAAAATATTTTGTGTTGAGAACGGGAGCAGATTCGTTCCCGAAACGTCCACCAAGATAAGTAGAAGTCTTATTCTTATCAAATATATTTGTATTTCCAAATTTCCCTAAAACAAGGTGTCACTGACAAATAGAGAATTTCTCTTTTAGGTATCTAAAGGTTTAATTTCAAGCGCAGTGACATTTTGGGGCAGATCACAAAATCTGTCCTTACTAGAAATATATTGAAATAATTTTTGTTAACTTCTAGTCCATTTTTCAGAAACGAGGAGAGAAAATCCCACGAAGAGCTGGGAATATCAAATGATTCAGATTTCTTCAGATATAGAGAATTCCACATTGTTCCAATATCAAAAATAACATTCACCATATCATATTGGGTAGATAATGTATCGATAATTCTGAGCCCTCATGAAAGATGAAATCTTTCAATGTTATCATCACTCACATTCTCCAACCAAAGATATGATTTTCTATATTCTCTACTAGATCCAGCTTAAAGAGAGAAGCATTGAAACGACTATAAGAAATAGATGCAGTGATCAAAAATCACATGACTGTTGGCATTGCCAATTTTCAATCTATATTGGCCAAATATTATGAATATATCTGAGATCACTAGGAGCTAGGAGAAAAAAAATAATTCGTCCTAACCATCAAGGTACTCCGAAACATGTTGCAGTTATGGAAATAAAACAATTCATGTTCGTGGGTATTATCCACTACCGAAAACGTTAATCCCATGTATCCCCTTTTCAAGAGCACCCATTCAAGTTGTAACAAATGAGTATTCATTTTCATCGAATGACAGGAGATTTACAGAGAGTATTAAGCTTTTGAAATTCGTGCCTGAACAACATCTGTATTACCAGATCCATAATCTCTTGCGGCAAAATAACTAATTGGTTTCATTCGGAAATTCACAGGAAGGGAGGTATGAGTCTTCTGTCTGAAGTTCAGATCGAATAGAGCTTCAATGAAATGAAGTTTGTTCAGCCTGAAAAATGATTTCATCAATACTCCTGTATCAAAACGAGTGGCAAAGCAATTGGAGTAAAGATCAGCATAAGACACAGTCTTCAAATTCTTGATTTCGAAATTTGGATTAATTTTTTTTTCATTCATCTCCAAGAATATATCTCTATATGTATTCCGACGAATGCTGTGTATGGTATTGGAAATTGACAAGTTCTTCGAGAGTAATGATCTATTTTTTGTGACAACCATTTCGACGTGAGTTACTGTTTCATACTGACAACTTCAACTATTTCTTCAATCTATATCATTACAGCTCGAAACTACATATCGATCTATTGGCGAAATGATTGTATAGTGGTAGATGGAAAAAAACTTGTGCTATTTTATGTTCTCAAGTAGTTTGGCAGCGTCATGCGTCATATGTATTGGTCTCTCGAGTAAATGGGGATATGCCAAATAGTTCGAGAGACAACGTCAAAAATTCAAGTGTGTGATTAGTTAGTGCTGTGCAAAACATCATCAAAAAAGTGCATCCCCATACAGACATACACACACCTCAATCTTGTGATATCACATCCGTTTCGAGTATTGTGGCCGAGGTCTCGTTCACAGTATTGTTTATGTCAAAGACACCGAAAGATTTTTTTGTATCTGTGGACAACACGAAAGGGAAACCTATAATGTTCGAGGAACATCGTGTTAGCCAGCGGTGCAGTTTTGGGAGAGAAGGAAGGTGTTGGAATTTTTCTTGAAAGTTTGGATGTTGTAAGCATCAGGAAAGACTTCACTAGGCAAAGAATTCCACAACTTGTCGATCTTCATTCCCTCCAAGTATTTTTTCATGGTATTGTTGCGGAATGTACATCAATTATCCTCAACGATATAGATGGATATATATTTGTATCCTTCATGTTTTTATAATCCCCTACTTCGGGAACAATGAACGTTCCCCAATTATCCCCGCATTGTCTGAACACAAGAGACTCGGAAAGGTTTAATTAAGCAATTGAAAACAATACAACCACGTGAAGCAACATCATCCTCATTCATCAAATCTCCACTGACCAAGGGCGAAACAGGAAGCATCGTCCACCCTATCTTTGCTGCTGCGGCCTTTTGCATTTCCCTGACCTGCTGACGGTGGCGCCTCATATCAGGATCAGACCCCCTTCTCGAAACTCTCTCTTAAACTTCGACCCTTACAGATCTCATAGTGTAGCTTGCAGTGCTTGATCTAGCTCAGCCTCTGGTATGATCTCAAGATCATCCACGTATTTGGAAAGCTTTGGATTTTCTACGTGTGGTAGGAACCCTAGTTCCAAAAATCCTAGCATGAAATCGGCGCCGATATCTTTTTAGCCTCATGACAGAATCTGCAGAACAGTTCTCCTGCCAGACCAATCGTACCCATATATTTATATATTGGGACCCACCCCACAATGCAGTGTCCGGAGTCTACCTGTCAATCGAGTTGTTCTCTGATGATATCCTGATGAACTCTTCAGAGTTCGAGGAAACAGATAGTCATTGGGATGACAACAGAAGGGCCTCTCACAAGAGATTATCTTACCACACCAAAAGGCATGCAACCTCGCAATTCAATGGCACAGGAGTCGGTTACTCTGACACCTACAACGATATGCTTTGAGACCATTCCTGCTAGCATGATCAAAATCGAACCGGAACACGAATGTCCACATCACGTCCCATATTGCGATCCGATAGACGTGACATCCGTCCTACTGAACATTCGTTTTTTTTTATCTTTACGAGGCCCACTTGATTCAGTCAAACGTCTTGACATTCCTTTCGGGAAGACCATTCGGAAGTGTGTGGAAGATGTCCTCGGAAGTTGAGTTGACTATGAGGAATTTATCCAGCTGATGGAATGGTGTGTTGTTCAGGGGTAGGAAATACCACATTTTTGAGGACTATCGGAGATATCAGTAGTTTATTGCTAGTAAATTGGACTGGAACAACCAGCAATATCATTGTCAATGATGAAGCTCCATTGAGAACCATTTCCCCAGTGAGATAGTTCTGGATCGGTATTTTTGCCCAAATTCATTCCACTGATTGAGTTATACAAATGAGACAGTCTTGTCTCATCTTCCAGTGAACTGTTTCAAGAGGCTGTTGGCTCTTCTACAGTGTCTAGAAAAGATCGAACTATGATGCCACGACTGAACACAAATGGAAGTCAAATTGTAATTCTGTGAGAAGACATCCATAGTATAACTCAAGCTATGTAGGTTCTCGAAGAGAAATCCCAGCTTCCCTTCGCGATCTTGCCATGCTAACACAATACATTTTTTTGTAATCACTCTAGTTATGTTTATCAGCAACAAATTTCCGTTCACTTCTCGAAAATCAGAAGATAGCTGTCTCTGGCAAACAGAATCAAATATTTGCTTCATTTTTAATTCAGCTTCATGGTCCTCATGTTTCTTATAACGAGCGGCAAACAATCAAGATGAGTTTCCATCTCGTCTCGACTTGAATACGCAATATATCTGACGTTATATTTATTTTTGCTCTCTATTTGTCGTCGTTTCCATTCAATCTGAGTCGACCGGTTGTCAGACGAGCTGCTCATATATACGAGCCATTCGCAGACATAAAGACTTTTGATCTTGAATCCAGGTACATTCGCAGAGGATAAAACGTATTGCCACAGCAACAAATCTCCTAGAGTTCAAGTAAATATATTTTTCTCTCGAATTTCCACTCTGAGAAGTATCCATGTTGGAATGGAATGAGTTGCTACACGAATGCATCATGTAACGTAGTCAATGAAACTCTACTCTACTCCTGAACGATTTCGAAACAGTTGCAGATATTTTCGTTGGAACGAGCCTAATATCGCCCTCTTCCAGCAACAATGGCAATCGGAGAAGAAACAACCACACGAACACTCGATTTACGAGCCAGCCAACGGCACGATATCTCCCCACAATTTTCCCACCCCGGACCGATTCATTTCTTATTTTCCTCTAATCGATCGAACGTTCAATTGCGCCTTTGTGTGTCGGCTCTTCGACTTAGTCGACCCGATTGTAAATCACGCTATAAGAGGAAATAGTTTTTCAGTGAGCAACAGGCTGCCTTCAGCAAGAGAGATATTCCTGCCGCTTCAGGACAGCAACTGGTGGTTGCATTCCTTCGTTTGCCCTTCAATCGTTTCCGAATGGGATCCAGTATGAATCCTGCATTTGTGAATTCGCAATGAGCTGCTGATATGTCAGTTCATTACAACAATATCACACAAGAGAGTTCAACTAGATTATAAAACCTCTATGAGAAATGGTAGTATAGGAAAATCAGATATATGTGGAAGTATGTGAGACTTTACCCCAGCTACAGGTCACTTCAACTACCACCCTTGCTTTTGTATCACTCACGAAGTGCCAGTACTTGAATGCAGTTGAACCGGAGGACCTGAAAGATGCACCAATTCTGCTACATGGATTGAAGATCACTGCTAGTAAGGTCCAATGAGGAAAGTATATGGGAGGTTCGAAAACACAGGTTGCCAATATGAATATCGATGTTTCAAGTCCGATGGTCTGACTCAGTGGAACTATAGTTGACCACAATACTGAATATGGATCAGCTGACGATAGTCGTGATTGTGTGTTGATAGATCTAGACAATTTTCCGAATGTATTAGCTCTGGAAGAGATAATTCAGACCAACTATGATTTTTTGACCAATCTGAAAAGGTCATCTTTTCCATGAAACCTAGAATATTCCTGGAATATCGCAAGAGTTAGCAGTGAATTGATAGGGAAAGATGATGGTATTGGATTCTTCCTCAGCATTTTCACTTCCCTAGGCAAGCAAATAATGCCTGGCAACCTCGGGTCTAGCTCCATCTATGTGATTCTTTGCCATGTTGTATAGATTTGTGTGCTCCATAGATCCTGAGGACCTGCTAGGGTGTAAAATACATTTTCGAAGGGAAGAGAAAGTCAACTTTTGTTGAAGAAGTTCTCGTAATGGACCCCACCTGGTCGTCTCATGAGATAGTGCTGTTGGTAGTGATGATAAGCGAATGATCTGTAGATGATATCAAGGAAAGATAAATCCAGTATCGTGATTCCCTCGAGGCTGGAACAATACTTTCCGAAAATACAAGCTTGATTTCTGAAGCCTTCATCAAAAGAACTATCTAACTGGCACATCAATCTGAACACGCGCTGTTTCATTCTTAGCATTTTTCCCGTAAAGCAACAGGCTTGCACTGCCTCTATAGGAAGAAAGATATTCCTGCCGCTCCGAACAGCAACTGGTGGTCGTCGGCTGACTATGAAAGTGAATTGGCATGTGTCCAGGGACTTTTTGACGTTGATTCGAGGTTGGATTATTCAGGTGATGTTCGCCTGAATATTTCATGGGACTGTGGGAAACGTGACATGGAACGATGAGTGTGGAACTGTTACTGGTGCGGTTCCGCTTGGATTTATAAGTGAATGTTGAGTTCCTGAATGATCCTTCGAACATGTCAATTGTAGCTCAGAGTTTAGGTACTCATAAGTGCATGAGCAATGCTTGTATTGGTTCATGCAACACCTTTCAACCAAGGAATCTCCTTTATGAAACTCGAGTACGTCACGGTTCATTCGATGCAAAACGTATGTTAGTCAAATTTCATTATTTCCTTACATTTCAAAAATTTTTTGAATCGATCTGACGAAATTTATTCACTCGATGTTTGAGTCATTTCATGTATCAGGTCTATACAGGGTTAGGATAAAGTATGGAACCAAGTAAATATCTTTCGAACTAAAAGAACGATAATTTTGAAAATCTAATATAGCACTTTAATCAACCTTATTTGAGTTTTTTGCATTAGAGCAAAAATCTATTCAGATAATCCAATTGATGTTGTTTGTATGCATAGTAATGAATAAACGAGTATTCTTTTTTTTTCTCCAAGTGTCAGATTCTAATTGTGAATAAACGTAAATAAATTTTACAATCACCATAACCGATCATCATTAAAATTTCAATACGCCCTTTTTCACTTAATCGAATCATTCTGAATTGTACAAATTGTACGTTCATTTATAACTATGCATACAAACAACATCAATCAGTTTATCTAAATAGTTTTTTACTCTAATACAAGAAACTCAAAGGAGGTTGATCAAACTCAGTATGTATGAATTCAAAATCTGTGAAAATATATAGGGTGTCCCATTTAAATCGAAGAAGTTGATGGCATTTCCGGTCAAACCAGAAGTATATTATCAACAAAAAAATGTACATCAGATGCATTTTGTTTCATTGCACTTACCTTCGAATTTTCATGAATATCGTTCTTTTTGTTTCAGAGATATTTTGCATCTGGTATGCACCCACAGCTTTATTCTTTCATTTGACGTTACATCATTATCGTCCATTGTTATTTCACCTGTCACGGTTCTAAGCATTCTCTTGATCATCGTCAAAAATTCCAGTCGACTATAAAATGTTTTTTCAGCAACCACCGAATTGATCAAAACACTCGAGTATAGATGGGCAAATGATTGAACATTCCGGAGTGAGCAGATAGATATCACAAGTAGGCAATTCATCTCGGAAAGAATTTTGTTTGTTATATATTTCATGTAAATATGGATTTCTGTATCAATAATTATATCGACATGCGTTCAACATCATGCGCCTCTTGTCGGACACCGTGTAACCTTGAATCATCCAATTTTGCTAGTCTGTACTCTGAATTTCCTCTACTCTCATATCCCCGAAGTGATGTTCTATGAAACATGAGCCGATTCGCACCTCACCGAAAACTCGTTATCGAGACATTCATCATCCCGACGACGTTGCCGCGAAAAACATAATTTTCTTCCGACGCCAATCTAGTAATTCGTCTTCAGACTTCCCGAAACTTTCCCCATACCCCATACCATATCAGGTACAACTCCGCTTCGAGGAATCTCCGTGGCGTATCATAATTCCGCATCATCCGATAACCTTTGATATCCGTCTAATTGCGGAATACTTTTCCTCGAGTTACGTAATTCGACTTTGAGGGGAGGAAAAACAAGCGTCCCCTGGGAAATTTCTGTCTTTGCTCTGCCGAGGTTCATCTCGAGTTTCGCGAGACGCTCTACTGGACTAGATATTCGACGATGATTTTCGATTTTCGGTCTCTGGATGTTTCTTCATTGCCTGTTGATATTCCGAGAAATGAAACTGGCGAGATGAATTCAGATGCGATAACACTTCTCCTCTTTTAGTCAGCCTCTGTTTAGATTTGGTGTAGCAATGAATTTCACAATGCTCTTTTTCGCACTAGAGAATAACTGATATGTGAGTGACTCACTATGGGAGGAACTATTTCCTTTTGGATCAAATGCTGGTGCAGTTGTATTGATATCTAACTATTTGATAAATAGTTTTGATAGATTTGCTCGAATCTCCATTCATCTCGGGGGACCACATCATCTTTATTTATATCTCAGACTGAAATGAATCATTGTGCCAATTCGAAATGTTCAAAGTAGAAATCATGATCAATGGAGACTATTATGGAGACGAATATTTGTGTCTACCCACCAAGGAATATCCAACGAATACATGTAATATTAGTTGTGGTGCAGTTGAATCTTCACTGGAACGGAATTTTTTTGAACATCTTGTGATTTGTAGTGAATGAAAGTGATTCATAATTATTATCGCTATAATTCGTTCCATTTTCAATACACTGTTTCGTACTTGTGATTATTATACTTTCTTCAGTTTCAAGCAAAATTTGTTTTGTTGGAAAATGTATGTTGTATTGTTCTCATGGGTCTCGATTCGATTTGGGTTCTCAAAAAGTGAAAATAATGACGTCGCAGTTGGGTTAGAAACGAGATAGTATACCACCACTATTGAAAGAGTTTGGAAATCACTGGGACTCATCTACTGATTATTAATCAAGATCGAACCATATACTGTGAGTGAATTTCTAGATTCGAATGCATTTTGACTTATTCATTTTGATTTCAACCATTTTTCATACATTTTATCTACACTTTACAATTTTAAAATGTCTGTTTTTCCCTACTTCGAAGCTGGTTCACCTAATTGTATTTGTGTATTTCGTATGATGTATAAGTACAATTCTTTCAATAAAGCTATCTATCTACTGCTGCGTAGGGTATTGATTCACGTATCTCTTGGAATGTGTTTGGAGAAATCCATCTGATGATAAAGAACGTGGTCGTCGGAATAAATTTGATCATATAATGTCATCCCGAAATTGAAATATAACGTTATTACATTCGTGACCCGAATTCCTGTGAAATTCCGCGCCAGTCACCTTCAGACTGTTGTGAAACAAGACCTGATTGATATGAAAAAGCACAGCGGGGCCTTGACAAATCTCCCTTTGCGAAGGTTTCTTACCCCCACACTCCGAATCCTCGTCGCGAAATGCGCAATTTCTCAGATGTCCGTAACGTTTCCATTCTGTGCCGGATATTTCATGCATAAAAAATTCGACATCATAAAAATTTCATATAGTCACATGACGTTCCCTTCCCCGGATATTTTTATGTCGTGTGACACCTCGTATTATTTGCGCCGGCGGTCGGGCTACATCTGTCGCCATTATTCGCAGCCATCTCGCGCGTGCAACTGTCAGCTGTCGTATGTCGTAACGTCCGCACAATGTCTGCCACCTCTAGTCCAGTCACTGAAGATTTTTAACAAACCTTGCTATTTTTCCTATGCTCTATTGACGACAATCGGATCCGATTATATTTCCAACATTGTTAATCGAATTGCGAGATCTTTCCAGAAAATTCATGGAACTCCGTTCATACAATGAGCTCCTTTGAACATCATTCCTGGAAGATCTTGACATCCACATGATACTGGATACCAGGATTTTCGGAGAATTTCTACATTCAAACAACAACCGAGTTTGGATTTCGGAGAAGCTCGCATACAATGATAGAAATCAATCCAATCAACTCACATACTGAATCAGTTCGATAACCACAACATACATGAAGATTCTTCAATATGCCTCGAGTTTTTATTCAAGCCATTCGATATCATGAAGAGTTGGGGTGTGGAAAACCCACCCCTTTTTAACAATGTGGAGTAGTTCTCGCAATGGATCTCACAAGGTCCTCAGAGGCGCTGATGGAGATGATGATGATGATGGACTTTCATCTGCCAAAAATCTGTATCATTGATGATGATCGAGCATATTGGATGAATTGAGAACATAGCAAAAATCATCATACTACAACTGTAATGAGATTGGCTCAGAGTATCATATTGTTCCTTCCGCTCGGAATCTGACTGTTGCTGAAATTTCTGCTGTTGTTGCCAAGCCCATATTTGGAGATACGACGGATACGACGAAATATCAGAATTCTCGATGATGATGTTTACCAACTGTTGCGAATCACTCTGCAAAGTAGATTTCATCGCAGCGACGTTTGCATGCATGTGAGGCAACGAAAATTACTTTCCAGATAACGTTTTTGATTTTCGTATTTATTGTCGAACCGAACATTGATCATCAAGTTGGTCAATTTGGCTGCATTTGGCATTCATACAGAGACACCGTAGATACCGAATGCTTCATCATCATTATCTTGTTGGTTTTCTATTCCGTGCGAAGAGGTACTTCACATCCCAGCAACTGCTTATGATCTACAAAGCACACATTCGACCTGTCCTGGAGTACTGTTCACATGTTTTAGAGCTCAGCCCCCAAACAAACGCTTAAGCTCTTAGATTCAATTCAGAAGAGAGCTATCCGCCTAGTCGATGATACAACACTCACCAAATCATTGACCTCTCTAGATCATCGTAGAAAGGTCGGCGATCTATGCCTTTTTTATAGGTACTTTCACGGTCGGTGCTCAACGGAAATATCATCTATTTTGCCATCACGCGCGATTCCTAGTAGACAAACCAGACGAGCTCAGGCTGGTCACCCCTACACTGTCAGGCTCGAGACCTGTCGAACATCGCTATACCTAGCATCATTCATCAATAGAACGGCAAAGTTGTGGAATTCTTCCAAGAAAAATTCCAACACCTTCCATCTCTCCCAAAATTCCACCGCTGGCTAACACGATGTTCCTCGAACATTATAGGTTTCCCTTTCATGTTGTCCACAGATAGAAAAAAAATCTTCCACTGAGAACTCTTTCATTCCTGTGATTTTCATGGGTTGAGGAACTTCCAAAAGGCATCGAATTGACCTGTATAGTGCTCAATGAAGTTATACTCCGGCAATAGAGACAATCGAGGGTTCATTTGCATTCCAGATCCAAAGTAGAATAGAAGATAATTGCAAAATTGTAGTCGATAAGACCATCTGATATAATCAGTTATGATGTTTCAGGGTCACTGGACAATCTAGTAATGATCAATTTCCTCTGGATCCGTGCAATGTTTCTCTGTTCAAATCCCATGATATTCCATTGATTCCTACCAACCGAGATTTGAATATATATAAATGGGACGCAGAGGAGCGCAAACGACTCCGAATAACGTTATGCCGAAAATGTTTATATTAATGAAGGCGAACTCTATTACATTTCGAACCCCTACAAAATCAAAGTTGTCGGAGCATTCCGAATAAACAGGGCAATATCCATTTACAGCCGCAGCCGTTGATGGCTCTCTCTATAGGTCTGCTCTCTCTAGAAGTATGGCAACTCGACAACCCGATGCTCATAACAGGGAACTTCCACTGTGATATACATAGTCAGGGACGGGTCTGGCTCTACGAATAGATGATCTCGAAGATGAAGCTCAGCTTGGAGATAATTCGCAGTAGGAGAATTTTTTCGAGATCACACATAATACAGTCTTCATGTGTCCGTGCCTTGTACATATCTTCATTTTAGTACCATGATAGCGTCCACTTGGAATCTCAACGTCCCATGTCATTTGTCTCTTTTGGTCAGCAGTTTCTTCATTGAAGGAAATATTTCACAACTGTTTCTTCATATAATTCCCACTGCTTCAAAGTGGTAGGTCGTTTTCCTCCATCCTTCGTGAACATCTGCTCCTCCTTAGATTCATCTTCTGTAACCATGTGCCGATGATGACGGACTGATCCTCCAAAACTTGTCTCCTAAATGGAACTATGAATCCAAATCTTTTGGTGGAGTGAGGATGAAAATCATTCTCCTCTCCATATCTGTCGACCAGTTTTCTCATCGCTTTCTCGTGGATGCGGTTCTGGAAATATCTGGAGTTTGGGAGCGCGCTGACAACCGTTACCAGGGGAAACCACTTAATGAGGACCTGCCGCTGGAAAAGGGGGCGGAAAACCGTTTTCTTAGATTACACCGGAAAGTCGATGATGAAAAGAACTAAACGTGAACGGGAAAGCATATAAAATATGAGGGAATTAATAAAAGCCCGCGCAGAATGTCTTCGTCAAGAGATTCTTCACGAATCGACCAAGGACTGAGGTGAAGAGGGTATGGGATTTGTTCCGAATGGAATAAACCTGTTTATCTTCTGACTCGAGATGGCTGCGATAGCGTATGACAAATATTGTTCGTTCAAAGTTCTTTTCACGTTTCACTCTATACACGGTCTTCAGAATTTTACTTGCTCTATTACATACGTCCAATGTCTCATCTGTCGAGCGTCATACTTCAAACATAATTTGACATTCGGTGGCCATCTTGAGGCGGAACGAGCATAGTCGCACTGATGAGATCGACGATAATGAGTTGATAGATTTCAAAGCTCTTGAACCTTTCAGGATGAAGCATGAGAAATGAATAATGATAGAATGAAGAAACTCTTGAATCTGAGTGTAAGAATGAAAACGAAAACACAGTAATTTTCCTATGAAACGAATTGAAATGGAATAGGCACGTACTGTCATTGCCTCATTATGAAAATTATTACTGAAATATTTAAGTTTATCAAGTTCTCACAGACTTTTCGAAGAGGGCAAGAGGAGTTATTGTTTTTGATAATGCAGGCCATTATAAATGAGATTTTTGGATGAAACTTGGATGTAGCAAGTTCGAATCATTTATATCACGTCTAGTACCATTGCTATGCCTGTGTTCATGTATAATTTGAATGTGACTCTACTAGAGCAAAATATACTAGTCACGCTACCGCTGTTCCTGATTCATCTGCTACTATTCTGATAACATAAGAGTTCTCACACTCCATTGTAGCTCCATTGATTTTGATAACTTCAAGATGACATTAAGATGTCATAATGTGCATTTCACTAATGTTGAATGTTTGCGATTGAGTACTCCAGTTCATGGAGCAAAAAGTGTGAAGCATCTATCGGCAAGTCCGTGATATCATTAATGTACAGCAGATTTAATGTGGGTCCCAACACTGACCCCTGTGGTACACCCCATTTTATTAGTGCCAGCGGTTGTCTGTCTGACATGTATGAACAGGACTATCCTTGTGCTATTGCTCTAATACAGTGAAAATATAGTTGTCGCAAGAGTATTCTATAATATATATATAATAATTCAAAGATGCTCATCTCGTTGTTATCGATTTCTTGATTTCATCATCTCGTCCGAGCGATATTTCTGCTGTTCCATAACCATGTATCGATCGGAGTGTTCTCCGACATCCTGTCGGGTTATTTTTATCATAAGGTGGAGATCAGATACAGGGGACCGATTCTCCAGAGGTAATCGAAACGAAACCGGGAGAGAGGTGGCTCCGCTTTGATCGGCGAGCGATGTGTACTTTGTGCAGACGTCGGAATCGGCTTGATAATTCGGCGTGTTTACACATGTCCGGATTGGTTGGTTGGTTGGTTTTCGCTCTGGAATCGCATCGAACGTCGATTTTCCTATATGGGCTCGACAGAGCGAGCTTTAATTATGGAAAAAAGTTGGATGTCATGTGATCTGTCGAATGGAGCTCGATTGATTGGAAGGCGATAACGTTCTGTATCTCGTGAATCTGACTCCATTTTGGATATCTCCCCTTCTAACATTGGCATATGTCATCAGTTATGGATTGACAGATGTCAACCGTACGACAAAGAGGGTCGCAAAGGGAAGGAAAGAGGAATGTAGTGGAGTGACTTTCTCTTCTTCATTTCGAGTCTTTTATGGAGTCAATAAGACACCTGAATGAGATTTTCTCATCTCTCTAACCATTGAGTAAACTATTCTCAATTGTTGTTCAAAAATAGTCATTCAAAAAGTCATTTTGGTTTCGAGAAGCATCATTTCAAATTCGAAATTATTTGCTGAATTTCAAAGTATATCATCAACATAACGCTTTTTGAATCATAATTAGAGAAGCTGTAGAGATTGATAGGGTTAGTCATCTCAGGAGAAAGTTTCAGATGTTGATGCTGCGACATATGAGAAAGATTGATGAGGAAAAAAATTGCTCTCAATACATGACGAGAATATTGACAACCGAGTTCTCCTCTATCATTTAATCAACTGTTTCCGGAAAAAGTGATATTCTCATTACACATTCCACAGTTTGACAAGACAATTGAAGATCAGGCTCACCGTCTTCGTTCTGAAGATGATTCAAGGCCTCCCATCTATCTAATGATCAGTATCGCAGAACATAATGATGAATCCTCGCAACGATCGATAACCCACCAGCACTAACATTTTCCTACAAAACAAAGCCATTATTCACCTACATCGGATCTCGGGAGGATTTTAAAAACATAAACTTCGGAATAAGAGTTCAAAGGCAACTCCGCCGCTTTTGTCGAGCAAACTCACGCTCCGTAATCGTTTTTATACATTTTTCAACAAAGAAACTATTTAGGGGATAACTGGAAATCGATGAGACGGTTTAGGTGAACACAAACGGTTCAGATCGCATTGTCTGAGGTCATATACAGTCTCGGGAGTCGATACTCTGTTACCGTACTCAATCTTGCTCAGTGAAGATCTGGTATAGGTTGACAAACTGAGGCGATAATATTATTTTCCATCGAAGAATGTTTTCATTTCAGGAAAAAACAGTGCGACACTTGGTCAAGAATGGACATGTTCAGGAAGACACGATAGTTCTTCAGTAGGAAACAAACAAATCCAGTAACGTCAAAATTCGGCTGCCATCCTCAAACAGAGATGAACTTCTAGAGTAATTAATCGAATGAAATTCCTTGCGAATTGAATTCCTCATTCATCACGACATATGTATCGACTGCATATGTATGTCATACTCATAGTGTCTGAGAGTGACAACAATACTCTTGTATGAACAAAAGTGGCGAGAAATGTCGTTGGAATGAAAATTGAAAGAAGAAAATTCACCAAATTCCTAGGCAGGATGCAGTTTGAATAGGTTTTTGGATAGTGCTGTGATGTGAATTCGACAATAGAGCATGTGGGTCATGTGTTTTGTCATAACATGACGTTTCTATTTAAGAACATCGATACAAAGGAGGTTTCATAGGTGTTCACATCATTATAGGACATTGAAGAAAACATGCAGAGTTGTTGCTCAAATGGAGTCGATATCAATTTCTCTACAGAAAAATTCATTATGATCTGATATCACAGTTATTTGTCAGGAATCTAAGATAACGATGACGTATCAGAAATTTCATCGAATGATTTCGATATTGAGAAGATAACAATTCTCGAATATCTGGGGAAATAGAACAAGCACTACATTTGACAGATGTAGTGGTAGGTTCTCTGAAAAGAGTTGTAGTTAGACCCAAAAGCAAAGTTCAACCAGAATACACTTTTTATATAGAAGGAAAAAGCTGTTATATTCCCTGCAATATAGTGATGAGAGTCTAAATGGACCACAAAAGCTGTGAATTATGGCAATGAGGTCAATAATATATTGTGATGGACATACTTCGGTGAAATACATGATGGAATGATTCTCTCTAATGACAGCTAAACATATAATCGCAAATAATCGACTTAGTCATATTCAAACTCGAGAAGAGTGAATGAAAAAATTGAAAAAAAATGGTTTTGCTGGGATTCCCCGCCACTGTCTTGTTGTTCGCTGGCAAAAGCGATAAATGAGGTGCGAACGAGAAAATATAAGAAGCTACAGACTCAACAATGCCTTTACATGGGGGCACTAAATACAATGGAGAGAATTTAAAGCACAAATCCTTTTGTACGTGAACGGCGCTTCGTAAATATTTCGGATTTACGGAAAATTCGCCAGGAAAGATTCGCCGAATTCAAGTGGAAGGGAAGAATTTTTCGTTGACGAGTTGAAGATGAGAAGTCATCGGTATAAATGAAGAGTTTGATACAATTCACATCGACAATTTTGACTTCCATCAGCCTAACATCCTCGAAGGAGTGGAATTCCATTTCAAAACCACTAGGAAAACATGTATTGAGTGTCACCTCCAGGCGACGCGATAATAAAATCGCAAATCCGACGAAGTGATATGTGAAATGTCTGACATAATAGTACGAGAACATTCTGGATGTAGTCCCCAAAACTCCCAGAAAGTAAATATTCGACAATAGTGATATTCTCGACAGGAGAAAGTTGGGATTCTTTATCGCAATCGTGCTCACTAGGAAATATTGGAGAATGTGGAAGGTTTCTGGAAAGTTGTCGTGATCGAGTGAACGTCAATCAATGGCGATATTGAACGAAAGTTCATGATTATTTACAATCATCGACTAGGTCGCACACTCCCGGTCAAGATTTTCTTCTTCACTTTTCAACAGACACAATTCAAAATCATCCTAAAGGAAATCTCGTAACACACCTTAGTTCAACTACCGGAAATTCCAATTAGGAAGAGGCTTCAGGTAATCATTCAAGAGGTATTTTCCTTCCTCATCCAACTACCATCTACATTTGTAACTTTTTCCATGATTCCCACCATTTCATCATAACGTAGTCGAAACATATTCATCGACATCTTCTCATGGTTGGTGCAACGAAATCGAAGGTTGATGGATAATTGATCAATATCCATGAAATAAAATACAAAATCTAGAAAAACTAGAACGGGAAAAAATCACCACCAATACGACAGACATCACAACTCATCAAAATGAAATTCATGGTTGAAATGTATCATCATGAAATTCTGGTAAATCATCTCTCGTCTAATACACCTTTAAATAAGATAATGGTTTTTGTCGAATTATCAACAACTGATTTGAGTCACACCTTTTTTCAACCTCAGACATGCTATCCTTGAAATTATTATACAATATATTATACAATATATATTATATAAATATATCCTTATTATGCAAGGAAATACTTGAATTCTCCTTTCTCTTTTGGTAGAAGATTCAATAAGAGACGAAATGAAAATAAAAGAGGTAAAAAACCACACCTGGAAAGAATTCTCTTTGTTGTTCTCCCCATTCGGACTCGAAAAGGTTGTGACAGAGACTGAAATTCATACTCTGCCTTCATTTCCAAATTCATATCATGATTCTGTGATTCCTTTGATTCCAGTATGACCATGTGGAAAATTAATACCCACTTCGCATCAACATTTTTCTAATTTATATTTTGATGCACCTTTGATAAGTGTTGTGTGAATTTATGTGAGCGAGTGTACCGTGGATCAAATATAACATTCTGAAGCCTTACCAAATATTTACCGACGTCAAAAGCTGGAAATTGGAAACGGAAACTCACCTGAAAAAGAAAACAGATTTCAGCTTCACTGGGAAATATACCTCTTCCAATTAAAGTGTCCACTCAGAATGGAGGGGCTATGAATTTTTGACATTTTTTGCTGCTCATGAAATTTCTTTTGATGATAACAGAACTATATCAACTATTCATGAAAATTACTTTGAGGACCACTCATGAAATTTGGAAAGAAAGGAGCATGTTCAGCAAAAAAAAACTATTTCATCATTCGAAAGGATGACTTTCTGGTTTGCTTTGTACTTCCTGCTTTTTCTGATTAATCATTGGAATCAGTAGTTCTAATGTCAGTAGAGAATGAACACATTCAGTGACGTCAACGCCCGATTCATTCAACCACTAGTCTCGAGAAGAAACGAACTGTTGAAGTTACAAATCAAAATTTATTATAATGGAGATAATTCTTCATTCAGGACGACAAACGTATGCATCAAATATATCAGTCACATTCATTGTTTCTGACGGAAAACAACAAAACTTCAGATCAGAGGCCTGAGTCATCCTCATTGGTCTCTCTGGGCACTGGAATGTGCCAAATAGTAAGGTCGTTACGTTTTCGGATAGTGATGTGGGTTTCATATGAAATCATCATTGCAAAGGTGGTTTCAGCTGAAAGTTCTATAGGAGTGTCTTTGATCTATGGATTCCACTGATCCACATAACATTGTGGGAGAACTTCTCTGCCATAAGAAACAGTTGACTTTCGGTTCAGTGAGTTTCTGACTGGAAGTCAACTTGTTACAACCCCTCCATTTGGAAAGTGACATCATGTAGTTCGGTGATTAATTTTCTAGCTGAATCTCCTCATTTCGCAACTAATATTCAAGAAATAATTTCGAGTAACACGACGACACATCAAGGTCTCGAGCGATGGAATGTTTCGATAGAGACCTTGTCGATCAATAAACGCGACAACTTCATTTACAATACGTCTGGAATTAAACATTCATTTTCGACTTTGGCAACTCATAACTTCAAAGCAAAGTTGGCCGGAAACTCGTTTCACTGCTGGAATATGTTAGGAGTTAGCGACGGAGGTTGAAAGGCAAGAGTAACAAAGTTGTTTAATTTCAGTAATTCCAGCTCGACACCTATATGGCGTGAACTTTACAACTGTGGCGACTCCGCCACTGTAATGTTGGAATTCCTATCCACCTTTCGGACAGCTTGCCGACAGGGCGCAGGTAGCGAAACCAGAGCAGCTACCAAGGCAGTCCGTCTAGAGACATTATCGTGTACTGTTGTTTTATCATCTTAGTGTGTGTATGTTCAATTCATGTCGAAATATATTTTATATCAGTGTGGATTATTGCTTTTCTGCATCCGGCATTCGATCCCCTCAGTGGTGACCCCGACGTGATTTTTTCGACGAATTGTAGCCACGAGTTTCGTCTACTGTCTCGTTTTCGCTTTGTGTTGCGCACAAGTGATAAACTTTCGTGAATTACCTCCGGTTTCAGAGTTCTTTCGCGTGTATTCTCGAAAATGGATGACCCTAACCATCCTCCGGGTACTCAAGCGGCCTCATCAGACCCGCATCTACCCGTACAAGAAGCTGAAACACATCTTCCTCCACGAGCACCCCCGCTGCAACCACAACAGCAGTTCGAGCAACTACAACAGATGTTCCAGACTCAACTTCAACAACTCGCGTTAGTTCAAAGCGAATATGAGCGTCTATTACGGCTACCGGGCCCAATTGCCGATCCCGCCGTTCAATCAGCCGCCGCCCACGCCGTTTTGGGCCGCAACGCTCCACCTGCTGCTGCCACGACTGTAGGCACCGATGCTATCTACAGAGTGTCCCCCAAACTGCCAAACTTCTGGCCTAGTGACCCTGCCTTGTGGTTCGCTCAAGTAGAGGCCCAGTTCCAGCTAGCAGGGATTACCCAAGACCACACGAAATACAGCCACGTTACGTCTCAACTAGACAATACGTACGCGACAGAAGTTAAGGACATCATATTGAATCCACCAGTCACGAACAGGTATGACAAACTCAAACAAGAGCTCATTACGCGTTTTTCGAAAACAGCAGAACAACGCGTACGCCAGGTGTTGTCACAGGAAGAGCTCGGAGACAGGACACCGTCCCAGTTTCTTCGACACCTCCGTGGCCTGGCTGATTCCAGTGACATTCCAGAGGCCCTTCTACGAACTTTGTGGACCGACCGCCTTCCATCCCAACTCCAGGCCATCATCGCAACTCAAGCAGACGCTCCGATCGAACAAGTCGCGCGCCTCGCTGACAAGGTGTACGAGGTATCCGCCGTGCCACGTGTCGTCGCCGCCATCCCTGCCTCCACGCCACAGAATTTAGCGCAACAAGTAGCAGAGCTCTCCCGGCAGGTAGCCGCTCTCAGCACCCGTTTTCGATCACCCGAACGCCGCGAAAGTACTCGCTCCAACCGTTCGCAAAGTCGTTCACGCAGTCGTTCGCAAAGTCGCCCGCGTACCGACAGCAAATCTACAAGGCAGCAGTCAATGATGGCGGGCAGTGGCTGCTCCGTTTCTCCGCGCCGCCTTCACGTTTCGGACCGCAAGTCGCGCATACAATTCCTGATCGACACTGGTTCAGATTTGTGCGTTTTCCCACGATCGCGAGTACCTGGAAGACCAACAAGAACGTCGTACGAGCTCATGGCTGCCAACGGCACCACCATCGCCACCTACGGCGCAATGGTGCTTCACCTTGACTTAGGGTTACGCCGTGATTTTTCGTGTATTCTTCTAGCTGTTGGGCTTCACCGCTTCACATGGTTCCTAAACCGGACGGTTGGCGACCCTGCGGCGACTATCGAGCACTAAACGCCCGCACAGTTCCCGACTGCTACCCGGTGCATAACGTCGCCGATTTCAACGCCTTCCTGACTGGATCCACGATCTTTTCAAAACTGGATTTAGTCAAGGCCTATCTCCAGATACCTGTTGCCCCAGAAGATGTTCCTAAAACCGCGATCATCACGCCCTTCGGCCTCTTCGAATTTTTATTCATGCCATTCGGCCTACGTAACGCCGGCCAGACTTTCCAGAGGTTCATGGATCAAGTCCTCACCGGATTACCATTCTGTACATGTCACATCGATGACGTGCTCATCGCGTCCCGATCTCCTGCAGAACATGAAGAACACCTCCGTGTCGTGTTCCAGCGGTTGTCCGAACATGGCGTCCTCATCAACCAAGCCAAATGCCTCTTTGGAGTGCCCTCGTTATCATTCTTGGGACACCACGTCTCTGCAGATGGAATCCGTCCACTTCCGGAAAAAGTCCGAGCGATTTTAGAGTACCCGCAGCCCACCACCGCTAAGGAACTACGGCGTTTTCTCGGGATGTTCACGTTCTATCGACGTTTTCTTGCAAACGCGGCTTCCCTACAAGCACCGCTTGACGATGCTCTCCGTGGACCTAACACCAGAGGCTCCGCGCCTGTTGATATGACACCCGCTCGAGTCGCTGCATTCGACGCCTGCAAAGCTAGCCTCGCTGAAGCTACTATGCTTGTGCATCCTGACCCAGCAGCAGAACTCGCGCTCTTCACCGACGCGTCCAACTCCTGTGTCGGCGGTGTCGTGCAACAAAGGATTCCTGATGGCACGTGGCAACCACTTGGTTTCTTTTCGCACAAGCTGACTGCCTCCCAACTGCACTGGTCCCCCTACGACCGCGAACTTTACGCAGTGTACCGTTCCACGCGGTATTTCCGCCATATGCTCGAAGGCAGAGCCTTTGTGATTTTTTCTGATCACAAACCGCTAATCTTTTCATTCAAACAGAAGTTGGATGCCTGTTCACCTCGGCAACTCCGCTATCTGGATTATATCAGCCAATTTTCTACGGATATTCGCCATGTTTCCGGGGCAGACAACGTCGTTGCCGACGCCATGTCGCGCACCGCGGCTATCTCTTCGCCCCTGGACTACGCAGCTCTCGCCGAATCTCAGAACACTGATCCGGAACTCACAGACCACCTGCGTTCGCCTACTTCGGTTCTGAGGCTCGCACGCTGTCCCGTCCCCGGCTTGAACGTCTCCATTTACTGCGACACCGCTGGTGACCGCCCACGACCTTATCTCACAGCGCCCTTCCGCCAGGCAGCCTTCACCGCGCTACATTCTCTGAGTCATCCCGGCCGCAACGCCTCGGCTCAGCTAGTCGCCGACCGCTTCGTCTGGCATGGATTGCGCAAGGATTGCCGTGAGTGGGCGAAAGCTTGCGAACAGTGCCAACGCTGCAAAGTTACTCGTCACGTGACTACGCCTCTGGGCACCTTCGCAGCCCCTCCTGCTCGTTTCACTCACGTGCATATCGATCTCATCGGTCCCCTACCTCACGCGGGAGGATTCAGATATTGCCTCACGGCCGTCGACCGTTTTTCGCGGTGGCCAGAAGTTACGCCTCTCGCCGATATCACTGCCGAGACCGTCGCCAGAGCTTTCTTCGCGATGTGGATCGCGCGTTTTGGGTGTCCAGTTCAAGTCACCACCGACAGGGGACGTCAGTTTGAGTCCCACCTGTTTCGCGCCCTGGCAACCCTCACCGGCGTACGGCTCACGCACACAACAGCCTACCACCCTCAGGCCAACGGCCTGGTCGAACGCCTTCATCGGCCTCTGAAAGCAGCACTCATGTGCCACGCCGATGATAAGTGGATAGACGCTCTTCCCGTGGTCCTTCTCGGATTACGCAGCGCTTTTCGTCCTGACCTTCACGCCTCTGTCGCCGACCTCGTGTACGGGGAGCCACTCCGCCTCCCTAGCGAACTGCTGACGCCGCCGCTGCAGAGTCCACCCGCGTACCCGGATTTCGTGTCTCAACTCAGACGCCACTTCGCTACGCTCCGCCCGGTACCCACATCGCGCCATGCATCGCCGAACGTTTTCGTGCACAGCGAACTTCCCAACGCTTCGCACGTTTTTGTGCGCCAGGACGCCGTACGAGCATCTTTGGAGCCTCCATATACCGGACCGTACCCCGTACTGGACCGAGGACCTAAAACTTATCGGCTACTAATACGCGACAAGCAGGTGACAGTCTCCTTGGACCGACTCAAGCCAGCCCACCTTCTCTCGCCCCCAACATTGCCCGAGACAACTCCAGCTGCCACCGTCCCGGCACCAGCCGCCATCGTCCCTGCACCGCCTCCGGAAGTTGCTCCTGCCCCTCGCGTCACCCGCTCTGGGCGCCGCGTACACTTTCCGGCGCGCCTCACCACGTGAACCGCAGCGCACTCTACTCCGCGGGGGGGTGATGTGGCGACTCCGCCACTGTAATGTTGGAATTCCTATCCACCTTTCGGACAGCTTGCCGACAGGGCGCAGGTAGCGAAACCAGAGCAGCTACCAAGGCAGTCCGTCTAGAGACATTATCGTGTACTGTTGTTTTATCATCTTAGTGTGTGTATGTTCAATTCATGTCGAAATATATTTTATATCAGTGTGGATTATTGCTTTTCTGCATCCGGCATTCGATCCCCTCACAACTATTCCGCATTTTTTATGTCCTGCACCGGCAAACAATCGAGAGGGCTTGACTTTCTCCTTTGAAGAGCCACAGTGCATATAAAACGGCGAATCAACCAAAGTTTTCTCCATCAGTAATTTTGCTAGCTTCATTCGATCGATGTGATGATGGAGTCATTCGAATTCAGAAAAAACAATGACATCACGAATACTTCTTGATTCAACAATTGTTGATGATTAAATATGTCAATCTATGCATTCTCTATTGATGAAACTTCAAAAACATAGCTGAAGACATTCTGGGCTTGATCTAACATTTTTTTTTTGAATAATTTTATTTATTGTCCCATCAACCTTAACAGTTATCAAAAACATCCATTCATTTTACATTGGTACATTGATACTGTGAAATGATATCGGATTTTGGTTATGAGTTTGCTATGTTTCAGGAAGTTTATCACATTTTCGACTACGCTGCATTCCCCTAAGGTTTGTGTGATATTTGTTCACATGGTTTTCACATCCTTGAAGTATGAGAGGTTTATTCCAAGAGAATCATCCATAGATGTCCATCTAAGACTGATCACTCTGGTTTTTTGCTGGCCATTCACTCATCACGCGATAACCATTTCGAAACCTCTGCTATATGTTATAAGGTTGAGAAATTCACGATTCATCAGTTGACACCTGATGAGATAAAATGAAAGATAACTCTATATATGAAATATCAGAACGTGATTCATGAATATCTATATTACGAATTTGTGTTTATGGAACGACCTAACTGATGCTGTTATGGTGTACTCAAATTTAAAGGCACGCCGATACATATTATAGTCATATCAGAGATTCTGAAGCATAAAAATTCATCGGAAGCAGAAGCATTTGAATGGGGTTTTATCAAGTTCAATTAGTCGTTTCCTTACAAAATTCCTGTACACAAATATGTATGACTACTCGAGATGCGCATAGTGTGTGATTATCATTTGATGATATTTCCGTAGGTACTCAAAAAGCAATCAGTGAAATTGATCATTTCAACAATTCGTCATATTGTGTTAATGGAACATTTTATTCTCAACACGTTGGAAGTATGTTTGTATCTGAAATATTCAGCGAAAGCATAAAGAAAAGGACTAGAAAGTTGTGTAATGATTCTGGTGAGGAAGCCAGTCAGTCTCGCCAAAATATGCTGCCTTTCTATTCTCACCCCACTTCACGGAATATTTTCATAACTTCAAAGTCAGTCAAACGAAGTTTTTTATGCAATCGCGAAACTCGCCACATCGATATTTTCGGGTTCTGAAGAGATTTGGTGACACAGAGAGAAGAAAACAGCCGCATTTCTGGTTGAGCAGCGATTGATTCCTTCATCACGACTACCTTATTCATCGTACGTTGTGCAACAACTTTTCGCAATTTTGTTACGACTTTTGACTTTAGTCGTTACGACATTCGACTGTTCCCCCAATTGAAAATTCCGCTCGAAAGGCACTGGTTCGAAAGCACATGAAAGAACCGATGACAGTTTATCGTTCACTCGAATTAGGATCATTTTGGATAATATCATGAGTCAGATACTCTTGGGATACACTCGGTATATGGTTTCGAAAGTTGTTGTGTCAATCAACAAACTCCATGATAATTTTCGAACTGTTGTTTATAATTTCCTTCCATCTACTCGATTGAAGAAGAAGTGGTTTGTTGCATGAACAGTAGCTGTGATCTTGTTCCACCGAGGAGTTTTCCGACTCTCGGAGTTCATCATAATCAACAGTTCATAATACATAATCATTTCACAACGAATGGAGCTCGCCAACTGCGAAACAACCTTTACGAAGCGAACTATAGAATTTCCCATACGATGATGTACAATGGAAAGTTCGGTACGGAGTTTGTTGCGAGAGTTTGCTATAACGTCACGCCGCTATTAGGGTTAACTACAATATACGTCTATTGTAACGACAGTTCATGAAGTCGGCTCTCGAATCTCCATCGAGGCGATCGATAGCCGAAAATCTGGAGGACGGCGAAGCGTTCTCAATATTTCTCGAAATACAGGATGATTGAACTCTGCCTTTCGACAATCGTTCAGTATAAGTTAAGTATAAACTCAAATATCTCACGAACGGCTCAATTTTTTGTATTCGAATAAGAGTACCTTTTTCATGTAATTTTCTTCGCTCCATCGAATGCTCCTGTTTTTCCACCGAAAATAATACAGGGAAAAAAGTTTTCTACAAAAAATCATGACTCACCCTCTGAAAACACCCTTTATAACAATATCAGAAATGTGGAAGTGTGACGAAAAAATGTATTTTGACAACATACATTCATGCACAAAATTTCAATCGAGTGGCTTTCATCGTTCAGAAGTTTTGCGGAGAAATTATTTTAATTTTATCAACTTTGGAAGGATATATCTCCCTTGATATACATTTTGGGCCATGAGTTTAATCATCAAACTACACTTATTTTTCAATGTTCTATCACCTCCAGAAAGCTCGGTACACATTTTTGACTCACCCTGTATATCGACGAAATAAGTGGATATAATGTTGAATTGAGAAAATATTCAAATATTTCAAATGTTTCTCTTGATCTATCGAGTATTGCAACGTATAGTTATTAAAATTGATTAGTTCCATTCGAGATCGTATTCTCTTGATTCCTTCCTATCATTGTCATTGGGGAAAGTCGTGGAAGCGTTGTCTTCATATCCCAAACTTTGTTGTTTCTAACTGATGTGGCAACGGAGTGAAATTCCTCTATTCAATAGAGTTACTTCACAATATGAATATCATAAATTCATCTGGATTGCTCTAATATTTATCAGGCACCCCATTCTATATGAACCACATGATAGTAGTATATGGGTTCCAAATAATGAAACTCTTATGGGTTATCTTCACCTTTCCACTTGACGACATTGTCGTTTTCTGACAGAAACAATATTTATTCTATTCGATATATTCTGACAGCACGACAGAAAAAACTACAATGTTCGTGTGGGAGAGGAGTAAGAAGGATTGTTTCTGCAAGTATGGCGAAAAGGAAGGAAATCAAAAAAGAATTCTACTGATGTTTGATGCTTGGTTGAGTGAAGTTCAACTGGTCTCGAGCCCGTGAATGCTTACCGATCATCGTGTGGAAAAATATAGTTCCCCGAAGAAAAATAGGGGCTTATGATGATCCCGTGCGACACAAAGTACTTACTTCCTCGAAGGTATCAGACTCCGCGATAGAACGAAACTGATGAATCGACGACGGAAAGTAATTCCGAGTATATACGTATGACAGTGAAAAAAATTTATGTGACGCTTTGAAGCAGTCCCTTTGATGCGAAGAGCATATCTAATTTGCTTCGGAGGAAAATGTAAGAGCTCTGAAAGGCTCGCTTTCAATGTAAACGATACAGAGTAATCGTATCCGAGAGCAGACTGATTGGACCCATCATAGTTCCCAATCCGGATCGCATTCGCTGATATTCCGTGCAGATAGAGTGTGATTTGATGGACATCAATGCATATTTCCGATAGAAAGAGGAGTTTTTGGTTGCGTTGTCACAAAATGGGGATTGGTGTTCCAATTCCGAACAGGAACGGGTTTTATTCACAAAAGATTCGACAGATGGATGAAACAAAGACCGTTCTTTTTTGCTCCATTCAGCTACGATCAAGAGAATCTGCTTTTGTCATCATCAAAATCGAGAGTTTCCGTAATGTAATCTGGAAACTCTTCCATTTTCAATTCGAAACAAACAGCTTGGTTCATTCGATATTCCAGGACACTATTTACATTTCATAGACATGTTAGACAAATGAAAATGTCAGGAACTCTGTCTGGATCATTGAGAGCCTCAGTGTAGTTTCCTCATTTTCTGATTCGACTGAAGGAATACCTACAATTCCCGTGAAACATTGTGTCAGCCAGTGGTGGAATGTTGAGAGAGAATGAAGGTTTTCTTGAAAGTTTGGAGGTCGTTATCATAAGGAAAGACTTCATTAGACAGAGAATTCCACGCCATTTCATTGGAGTGACCAGCTTGAAATGATAGTTTTTCTGACTGTATCCCAGTAGCTGAGGTTCTTCAAGATTCTTTTTTTTTAAACCAACCACATCACAACTCTAATTCACACCACAACTCTTTCATTGTTGCACGATGAATGAGAGTTAGAAAACTAATAATTTCTATTCAGAGAAAAACTCTGCTGATATTGCTGGAATGTTTCATTTTTGCTCATATTGATGAAATTCCGTAGTTTTTGAAAAATGTCCAGCATTCTGGTGTAATCGGAATGGACGAACTACTTGATTTCATTTTCAACTGTCCTCAATTAGAACTCTTCCCTTAATCCACATACAGTGTGGAATACTACTGAGGGATGAATTCGATGATTTCATCATACAAAGTGTTCGCGGAAAACCCCCGACACGTTGTGTTTTGATAAGACATTAATTTTGTCATATCATGAATAAACCAGATGCTCAATAATCGAGTGAAAACGAAGAAGCTCGTTTCTTCAACTAGGATTTCGCCTCACGAAACCAGGATCGATTTGATAATGTCAAAATACGAAGGAGACATTGATCTCATCGATCTGAATGTATCTCGGTGTGATTGATAACAGTCTAACCTAACACGCGCATTCGCCAAAATATATCAAAGCTATCTCACCCCAATCAGACATATGTATCAGACCTCGCTGACCCCATTGAGGCATCATACCTTATATCTTATCTCAATGGGAAAACCGAAATCGATGGGAGATATCGATCAAAATTATCTTGTATCATGAAATGAAAACGTCAAATAATCTTCCTTATCATTAAGCTCAACACAATTAGATATACAACTCATGAAAAAAAATTACTCTACCGCTTCTCACTTCAACTCTTACGAAACAGTCTTTGATTTACGGAAGTAGGCAGACTTAAGATCATTTACTAAATCGAATCAGAGATAATAGCAATACGGAACGTTTCCGAAAGTCGGTTGAAACACTTTTGGTGGGAAAATGCTTCTACAATGTAGAAGAATATCTTGTATTCACGTTCTGTGATGATATGATATATTTCACAAATTATTTTGTGCATGTCCTCTTTGAACTGTTATAATTTTCCGATTCAGTGTTTTCATATATATATAGGAACATCCACCTAAGGAAATAAGGTATCTGTCTTCATGTTATGTGAATTTTTCTTTGAACTTGTACACGCATTGTGAAGTTTCGGACTGTGTCGACAAATGTTCTCATTTAGACAATAAAGCTTATCTATCTCACTGTCTTGTAGGATCTTGCAATCCAAAGCAGTTATTTCATTGACAAGAATGATTATTTCGCTGGCTATTTGAAATATAATCAGAAAATAAAGGATATTCGAGTATTATATACAGACTTGACTCTGTTCAAGAGAAATGTCAGTGAGCCATATTCACCAGTGAAAATTTCCAGTCTTCCGGTTAACATTTTCGATTATCGAAATATTCCCTATGCCTTCAATGTTCGGTCCCCTTTCGCTAATATGCGTGCGTTCACATGATCCAGCCCAACCGATTTGCCGACCATTCCGAATGGACGGTCTCTGTTCGGATGCAAAGAAAATATCAGCCGCGGAAATCGATATCGTTTCCATGCCCGGCCCGAATTTCCCTCAGGCCATCGGGAAACTATTCGTATTTCGAAGAAGGGTTAGCTAGCACCAACTGGCAGAAGGTTCATAGTAACGGAAACCGGGCATAGAATGCAGTACACGCGAAGAATCAATGCAGTTCTTAGGAACAACGAACAATCTGCATTTGAGATGGTGGGGGAAGGAGTGCCTCAGTGGTCCGTTCTAGGGCCTCTCCTCTTCTTCATATCCATCAATGATTTCTTCCGTCACATTTCGCTCACCAAATGTGAAAAGATATGGTCTATATACTAGATCGAGTTCAGAGGAAGACAAATTGAAACGACGATGATAAAAAGACACAGTCACCTGAAATCAGCTGACTGTTGACAAGACATTTCGATATGCCATGCCATTGTATTGAGGAATTCGAATTCAGTTATTTTTATCCCAATCGAGTGTGTTTAAACAAAGAGACTCAGTTTCAGTTTGAATATTGAAAATTTGTGAATATTCCTAGTTGGTTCAACTGGTTCAGCTCAACAAGTCAAGGTAGGATTTTGGAACTTTGTTCGAGATTGAGTTTTCCTGTTCAGCCTATGGCTATACTAATGGATTAAAAAGTATCAGAATATATCATCTCATAAGTGAGTTATTGAATGATGTTGAACAAATTTCAAATACACCATAGAGGAATCCAACCAATGAAAACAGCAAACGAGAGAGAGGCGACCAGCAGTGATCAGCTGACTTCTGGCAAAATTGCACCTTCTTTTGTCGCACGTCCAGACGAATCGATAGCTCTTCCTATTTCTCATGTTCCTTCCAATGCTGCTCAAAAATCGATGGGGCAAGAGTGTATCTAGTAGTTCATTTCATGAACTCATTGGTTTCGACTGATGCAAAGAAAACAACGGCCGTGGAAATCGATATGCCTGAATCGAATTTCCCTTCGGCCATCTGAGCGGACGGATCAAACCCGAATCTGGACGTTCGAACGATTAAGTTTGTCGAGATCGAAGCGGACCTTCAATTAGCATCGACGATTAGAGTCATTGTACCCACGGGATGACCATCGGCTCACGCACCGTTTGAGGTGCATCGAATCACGAAATTATTCGACGTGATATCAAACTCGGTCGACGGCCATCTTGGATCCGGCTCTGGTGATCGATACCAAAACCTAATGATAAACATTACATGGGAAATGAACTCTATCCGAAACAGAAGGATTTCGTTGGGATGCTGTACGAAGTTCAAACTAGTACAGACAATTCATTCACTTTCACATGATTGAATAAGGAAAAATGCGACTAGATTATCGAAAATACATAATCGAGTCGAATTGCAAATACAACATCCATAATTACAGCCCATGAAGTTGAATTGATTATCGAAACACGCCAGTAAACAGAAGGAGCACTCAGCATTGCATTTTTTCTATGCACTGTTGCAGTTCTATGTTTTTTTTTTTATTTGTTGAAAACACGGAAGGATAACCTATAATGTTCGATGAACATCGTCATTGTATTTCTTTGCGAGATGGAATCAAACGATATATGTTGCATGCAAAAATATGAGTGATGTGCTGTCTTTCTATAGGTATTGTTTCAGTATTACTTTCTTTTCAAACTTTTCAAGCTCAACGAAGATATTGCTATGACTTATTGAACTACCCCACATCAAATACTGTCTGTTAGTTTTACGAGGAGGTGGTACATTCATTTTCTAGCTTTTTGTTGGATTTTCTCTCCTCGTTTCTGAAAAAATAGAGTAGTTACAAAACCGAGAAATGAAGAACAATCATCAAAAAATTGTATTTACAGTATACCATGTGTTTGTGGAAAATATTATACCGGTGAAACCAGCAGGCCTCTATCAGTAAGGATGAAAGAGCATAAGAACAATATAAAGAAAAGATATACTGACAAATCAAAATTAGCTGAACATATCCTTACTGAAAATGGACAACATATGGCCTATTGGGGTAATATTAGGAAGATCATAGGAAAAGAAGACAACAACCAAAAACGAAAAATCAAAGAGTCTGTTTGCATTCTCCTGAACGGAGACAATGATATTGCTTCTTGTTCAGTTGATATTGATAGAACTTGGCACCCACTTCTGAAAACTGAATATCAAAATGGAGAATTCAATATCAATCAATGAAAACACCTTGTAACCAGAATTCATCTGTCTATCAAATTGTCACTTTTCAGTGTCAAAACCGACAACATATTGAGAAAAAATTTTGCGGAGAGAAAAATATTTCAATTGTGTTGATAACGGGAGCAGATTCGTTCCCGAAACGTCCACCAAGATAATTAGAGGTTTTATTCTTATTAAATATATTTGTATTTCAAAATTCTTCAAAGACTGAAAAATAGAGAATTTTTCTTCTAGGTATCTAGAGGTTTAATTTCAAGCGCAGTGACATTTTGGGACAGATGACAGAATCTGTCCTTAATACAAATAATTTTCAAAAACTTCTACTCTATTTTTCAGAAACGAGGAGAGAAAATCCCACAAAAAGCTGGAATATGAATACCTCACATCACTTTGAAGCATGCTAATATTTCTGATCCTCCTACATTTCACCACAATTTGACGAGTTTCCATATTCGTTAGACACAGTTATTCCACAAAGTGATAATCTGTTTTCCTCATGGCAACTTTTAGATCGACGTCAAGTCTCCATCTATCAGATTGACGTGGTTGAGAAGCGATCATTCACCTCGACCATCGTCCTCATAGGACCACATCCAGCATGTCGAAACGTTCGCTGTCCCCTTACATATCCATAATCATACTCGTTTAGTTGTTCTTCAACGATAACTGAGGATGCAATTTCGCATTTCTAGCGGTTGAGTCTACAATCGCATTCAAACTTCCAAATGGAGATATAAACGAATTTCCAGGCAATCCGATAATTCACCACGTTGGCTCTGCATGTTGACCTGGAAACTCAATTTTCTCCGAAAGGACTCACGAAACCGCTGTATATAACTCCTCTCCACCGGAATTATACGAGGGGCACCATGCGAAGGTGCGAAATGAACGAAGAAAAAAATATAGGGGAGGTCGACCAGAGGGTGTACATTCTCAACCACGACCGATGCATTATTAATGCCCTCTTTGGCCAGAGCGGTCCACCGCTTGAATCGAAATGCCCCAAAATATTTAGACACAGTGTTGCCAAACAGACTCAAAGAGGGATCATGAAATATAGAATACTGGGATACCCTTCGACCAATGATGGAATCAGAGCACAAAACTGCCCCTGCGAGACCAAAATGGGCGAAATGAAAGGAGGCGTTTCCACATATCGAACAACTAGAGCTCAATTGACCGAAATCTGCATAACGTTCGCATCAACATGGAAAAATTACTTCCACTATGATACGATACGACACGAAACAATATGACAGCAAAACGACTGTCGATACGACGGTAACGCTGTCCTCTAGCTTTTTTTTATCTGTGGACAACACGAAAGGGAAACCTATGATGTTCGAGGAACATCGTGTTAGCCAGCGGTGGAATTTTTGGAGAGTAGGAAGGTGTTGGAATTTTTCTTGAAATTTAAGAGGTTGTAAGCATCAGGAAAGACTTCACTAGGCGAAGAATTCCACAACTTTGCCGTTCTATGGATAAATGATGCTTGGTATAGCGATGTTCGACAGGTCTCGAGCCTGACAGTGTAGGAAAGACCAGCCTGAGCTCGTCTACCGAAAGTATCGTTCATTAGTATCAAAGTCATCTGATTCAACAGGATGATTCATTTAAGAATGCAAATATATAAATGGCGTATTAGTAGCGCATCAGGAAGATTTCCTACGAAATTTCAAAACAATCCCAGTGGAATCATCTCTGGAATCTCTGCAAGTCAATTCCTCAAGATGAGCCTCTGAGTACCTCACTTCTCCCTCCAAAATACAGACTGATTCACTCTACTTTGAGTGACCTTCTGGTTTTGCCAACTGCAACATGAACAAGAAGTAGGGCTTGAGCTTCAAGATGAATGGAAATCAATCGCTTCCTCCATTGTCATTTGATTTTTTTCTCTCATTACCTGATCGAATTATCGGATGTGATAGTTGACAAGTGATAAGCAAATGAGTTATGGGGAATGGAAATCAGTTACTCAGAAAATGAAATGAATTAATCAGAAAATAATTATATTAGAGGAACGAAATGATTTGTTTCTCTCATTTTTTGTGCAATGTAACCCATTGGAATTTTCAACGTCCTGTTATCAAATTTGGGCTCACCATTTGGGAAAAATATGGCGATGATCTCATATCTACGACCCCGATGAGGTCACATTACGCATTATATGTCGAAATTTGAGCATAATATAATTAAGGTTGAGTCCGAGCGATTTTTTCTCAATTGCTTCGGATATTTCACCGAATGTATTCCAATCTGCGCGACGTGCTCAGTGTATAATATGAAAAAAGCATACAGGGTGTTAATCAATTGAGTGCCGATGAAACAGAGTGTGAATCCTCTAGTGATTTCGAGGAGAGAAGCTTTCATCAATATATGTCCTGAACCTCTTAGTTTTCGAGCTATAGGGTATCGAAATTTCAAGGAAGAAGTGAGTTTGTCCTAAGATATGCTCATAGAAGCTCCTCTCCATGAAATCACCCAAGGATTCACTTCCTGTATTATCGGCACTCAATTAATCAACACCCTGTATAATGGTGGCAGTTTCCGAAGTGAGTGTGGAACGGACTCACCAGGTATTTTCACGAATCAGGGAATGTTGCAACAAAAAAAATAGAAAAATCGAGGTGTTACGAGAACCTGGTCCTTTGGAAGAAGACCTGGTCCTTTGGAAGAAGACCTGGTCGTCTGGAGAACGACCAGAAGGTCGCCCTCGACGATTCACAGTATTAAATACATCTTCCGAGCCGCGGCAAGAGCGGCATCAACGTCATCACTTATGCATCGAGTGCAAAACGTTCTCCGGAGACCTGCAAATAGTTTCACCTGTTGCTCCGCGTCGAACAATGTGGCTGCCGCTTGCCGCCAACGCCGCCTCTGCGAGTGAGCAAACGTCGAAAATTCATAATCGACGGTTATATTCGCACGCTATCTCGATCATTATTATCATCATCGTAACTATGTTGAACGAACGGAATCCCTCTCGAGTGCCGATGAAAATAGTATTTTTGATCCTCAAATGCTGACATGGAACCTTCTCTGGGGATTGATCGAAATTATCGACTACGAAAACAACGATGAGTGATAACAAGGGCGCACATGAGAATGGATTCCATATGACATCCATTCCAACGAACTAATTCATCTATCGTTATGAACAAAACATCTATTTATTTCATTCTCCAGCTTTTTGTGGGATTTCCTCTCCTCGTTTCTAAAAAATAAAGTGGAAGTTATCGAAGATTATATCAATATATTTGTAGTGAGGACAGATTTTGTGATCTGCCCCAAAATGTCACTGCGCTTGAAATCAAACCTTTAGATACCTAAAAGAGAAATTCTCCATTTGTCAGTGACACCTTGTTTTTGAAAAATTTGTAAATACAAATATATTTGATAAGAATAAAACCTCTACTTATCTTGGTGGACGTTTCGGGAACGAATCTGCTCCCGTTCTCAACACAATTGAAATGTTTTTCTCTTCGCAAAATTCTTTCAATATGGAGAAAAAATCCCACGAATAGCTGGAAAATGAATGTACCACCTTCTCGGAAAACTCCTAGACAGTATTCATCTATTCATTTATTATAGGTACAAAATCCATGTTCAAATTCATACCATTCATTGAATTCCCTATTTCTACATAGAAGACCGTGAACCATTGGGAAAGTACAATATTGAAATTGGTCGTTACAATAATGATGCCATTTTGAAAGGGTTCGTCTGCAGCTAAACACTCCGTTCGAGTTCCACGATTGACAACACACGTCCAAAAATCAACTCATGCAGTAACTTAAGAAACGTGGGAATCGAATGTTTCATAATTACAAGGTTGTGGGCTACTTCATCGAAGCTTGATAGAACTCATCGTCACGAATAAGTTCAGAAAATGTTCGATCTTGCATTGTTGAATGTTCAAAAAATTCCCGTTCGGCTCGAAATGGAAAAGGTTATGTTTTGGGAATGAGCAGTTCTTCCTGGACTGTCCTGCGAATCGAGTGAAATGCGAAAAATGTGTCGACCGACCGTCCTTTCTGCCAACAATAAAGTCCATTACTGAACAGGACCGGGCAAAGCAGCCCATCAACTGGAAGTGTACGGGCCTTAATGCAGTTAGCGCACTGCTTTTTATCGAGAATTCACTTACATTATCTTTTCAGCGCACAGTCTAACGCTATCAGCGTGTTCTTTGAGACGGACCCACTTTCTGTACGTCGGCCAGCGATGAAGAGGATTTTTAATTCTTCTTTATCTACATGGTCGGCATCGAGGGAGGAAAAGATTCTCCGATAATCGAATTCGAAGTGACTTCCTCTTACATCATTCCCAACTCTGGCAAAGGACTATCAGTCGATATCAATATCAGATTGTTATGATTGTGAGATTCCAAACCCACCACATAGTCTCACATCATATTACATCATTAGATACATATGTCACATCATACTCGCTTATTTGTTCATGAACGATAGCTGAGGATTGATTCTCACATTTACAGCGGTTGAATCCACACTCACGTTCAAAGTTCCAAATGAAGATTCGAAAGAACTCTCAGGCAATCCGACAATTCACCACTTTGTCGCTGAATATTCACTTGGAAACAAGGACCCAAGACCATACATAACTCAACTCTATTTGAATTGAACCTGGCGCACTATGTGAAGGTGCGGAATGGATGGAAGGTGAAGATTTCTCAAACTGCTTCACCTACATGGCGAGCATTGGAGATATATCTCGATAATCAAATTTGAAGTGACTCTGTCTGACCTTCTATGATAACATTGAATATAAAAGGAATCAATCATCAGGTCTACACTGACGGTTTGAAGAAATCGTATAAAAAAGAGCAACACGTTTTCCAAAGATATGTGGAGGAAGAAGACAGCGTCACGCATTCATCAAAAAGCGTAGAAGACGTTTGCTGCTAAGGTTTCTGTCATTCAACTTTCAGATATCTGAAAGAGAGATTCCCCACTGATAGTCTATCATTTTCTCAAAAATGTTTTTTTTTATCTGTGGACAACACGAAAGGGAAACCTATGATGTTCGAGGAACATCGTGTTAGCCAGCGGTGGAATTCAGGGAGAGAAGGAAGGTAGGGGAGTTTTTCTTGAAAGTTTGGAGGTTGTAAGCATCAGGAAAGACTTCACTAGGCAAAGAATTCCACAACTTTGCCGTTCTATTGATGAATCATGCTTGGTATAGCGACGTCCGACAGGTCTCGAGCCTGACAGTGTAGGGGTGACCAGCTTGAGCTCGTCTGGTTTGTCTACTAGGAATCGCGCGTGGTGAAAGTACCTATAAAAAAGGCATAGATCGCCGACCTTTCTACGATGATCTAGAGAGGTCAATGATTTGGTGAGTGTTGTGTCATCGACTAGGCGAATAGCTCTCTTCTGAATTGAATCTAAATGGTGAACCAAAGTGAATGAATTTACTAGGGAAACGAAATGAATAGGTCGTGACGACTGCACAAAGGTGGATTACCTCGAAATCGCACTCGAAATTCTTCGTAGTAATGAATCTGCAGCAGAAACTTCGCAAACGATGACTACATCATCGCCATCTTCTGCCGACGCACTAGCAATTGTTCCGGATGACGTCACCGCTAATCACGTTACACCCCATTATAAAGTTGGACGCGTAAGGCGCGTAACCAGATTAAGGTTGCGTCATGGCGGCCGGCCCATGTGTATTTTGCTGAATTTTCGAAGGATCTCTGCGCGAATGCAAATCACCGTCGGAGGAATGATGAGCTAGGGTTTTAGAGTTCAGTAACTGAATTATGCAGAAGAATAGACGAGCGAATGTACTTCGAACTCGGTGAGGGGGAGGGGGTCGTTGTGTCGAAGACGCTTCAAGATCGCCCCTCGTTCGAAGTCAGGGGGCTGGCAAGTGAAAAACCCACTGTATGTACACGATCTCTTTTTTGTTCGAATGAAGCACTGGTCAGTAAGAACAGTTAAAACAATTGTTGCACTTGCACTGCTTCAGGTATGTTTTCCTCATCGATGTTGTTTGTTGGTTCGCATATCATATGATTGGTCTCACGAGACGACCAAGCGAGGTACATTGCTGGAAATGATTCACAAAAACTTACTTCAAACCCTCGCCGCTCCTCATGATCTGAAAAGCGCAAATCCGACCAGTCTTGGAGTACTGTTCACATTTTCAAAGTTCAGATCCCAAACAACAGATGAAGCTCTTAGAATCCAACCAAAAGATTCATCGACCCCTCTAGAACATCGTTCTTCCTCTTCTCCATAGAAATCCCAATGATCAGTCCCTTCTGATCTGGGGACCTCCAAACTCTGAAGAAGAACTCCAATACATTCTTCTGTCTGAAAGATCCACCATTGTCTCTATGAATGTTCCATGAATGTGGACAGTTTCCTTCTGGTATCGTCGAAAGATGGAGGGGAAAAACAGTGGATATATCTACTGGACCACAAGATGTTTGTCCGTGCATGAATATTGTAGCCCAAGATATTTTGTTGAGGATGTGGTTCCTCTGGGAGAAACGTCATCATTTGCCATACTTAGCTCATCCACTACTCTTGGTCCAGTTATCCAATGATTGGTGCTTCTCGAGAAGAAACCAAGTGACAATGATGAATTTCCCCAGACTGTATTGTGACTTGGACCGCTTCCTATACGAGTAACCAATTTTTCCACTGGGCTCTTCAGTCAATGAGTTCCAGTACGCGTTTGATACTCCACAAACATCACAATTGAGTGTCAGGTTATTATGTCTGATTTTGCGAACCTGACATCGTTATCCTCCAATGATCTGATAGCAACTGGCTCTGATCGAATACTCCGCTAATGAATTCTAGAGGCTTCCATAACCCTTCCGAAACTGATTCCCCGCATTAACCAGTTTTTTTCTCCATATCCATGCATATCACGGATGTTCCAGGTGAACCGATTGGACGCAACACCAGTTCATTCCCAATATAAATTTCCACCTGGCGGGCAAGAATAATCCATTGTGCGTGTTTGCATCCCGCAATGAATAGAGTCGACATATCGGAAAACACAATTCGTCACCGCCAGTGGATTTTCACTCGAACCGAGCTCATTCATCTGCGCGTTCGAGCAGAATGGATGGTAATTCGGATTCTCTACGGTGCATCGAAACGGTACAATAGGAGTGGAACAGAAATTACTGAAAAAAAAAAAACTGTTGCTGACTCTTGAATCGATTGGCGTTGCCAGTTCATTTTTTTTTTCATCTGTGGACAACACGAAAGGGAAACCTATGATGTTCGAGGAACATCGTGTTAGCCAGCGGTGAAATTTCGGGAGAGAAGGGAGGTTATGGAATTTTTCTTGAAAGTTTGGAGGTTGTAAGCATCAGGAAAGACTTCAATAGGCAAAGAATTCCATAACTTTGCCGTTCTATTGAGGAATGATGCTTGGTATAGCGATGTTCGACAGGTCTAGAGATACACGTTTTTAATTGGTAGAAAAGTAGATTGAAGATCGTAGTTGGGTTGTCTTGTGAATTCCCTGATCTGTCCTTGAATTCTGATGGAGCCTAGGATTTTCCTGACGGCTGTCTTCCCAACCTCTGCATTTGTTCAACATCTACTGTTAGTTATTACCAACAACAATACGTTCAACAATATCGAGTTCAATCGAGTATGCTTTCACGAAGAGGTCAAAATAAATAAACGCACAAACACAAAATAACCAAATAATGATGATAATATATGTTCATTCGCAGAACGAATTCATGCGTATACATCAGAGTTTTCTTGAGTGTGCAAATAAACTGTGAGAGTTCGAATATTTTAAAATCCTGATATCTCGATAATTCATGGTAAACATGTTGAAATATTTTGAGAATTCATGTCGAATATATCAGATTGAAAGAAAATCGATCGGAAAATAAGATATGCAATTATGAAATGAATTTATGACTGAATAAAATTACGATAATTCGGTAAAGATACAAAATGACAATATATAAAAGAACAAAACTACATTGTATAAAATAACAAAATAACACAATTACATTAGGAACCTCAACTTCTCTGAAATTATAAAATTTCCATACATATCACTTCAATCTAGCGGGAATAATATAATAATTCGGCTGAGCCAGAAACTTTTCCTTGAAGTATTTGCAAATAACATTCTCATGTTGATTGTTTTTCCATATCCGACATCAAATTGCGATTAAAATGTTGAATACGTATTAATCATATTATAATACACCTTACGGTCTTCTAACAACAGTCATTCTTCAACAGCTTTCCTATATTGGTGGAAATTTCTTGAATTTCTGAAGTTGTGTCAATAACAATATTGTAACAGTATTTAGTGTCAATATGAGCACCTACTGAATTTTATCATCTTGAGGTCAGCTTCTCAACATGACTAGAACATCCAGATATGAAATCTCCGTTCTGAATGACTCATATTATGTGGTATTTGGTACAGAAACTCGAGGGACCATATTGTAGAGTGTTCCACGTGTTTCCACGGAAATATCATCAATTTCATTCTGTTGTTTCAGACCTCCAATGGTTGTTGTGCCTACTCTATTACCACTTTCATACTTTGCGGCTTCAATAACAGTTTCACAGGAGTTGGCAGTTCCGTCGTCACCGAAAACCGGTTAGGTATGCTCATAACAAATTCAAATCAGCATAGTTTCTATTTGTTCTGTATCTAATCAAGGAGGTAGCGCCTGTGAAACAGTAGCGTAGCAACAATCGATGAACCCTAGGTGGAAAATCAGTTTATTTTTGAGTATCAATCTGTCAGTGCAAGTTCGAACATGATATGGATGCAGATCTTTCCAGAAAACTTTCCTGATGTAAAAAATTTTCTGATCTTGTGTCGAGCATTTTGGAGGTGATTTCTAATTAGAGTGAGATCGTCAACATCAATTTCAAAGGGGTCCTTGTTGGCGAAAACATATTTCAGACCAGTAGGTACAAGCAGTGATGGAATCTCAAGTATTTTTCCGACGACTCCTTACATGCTTCCCTTCAGGCTTCAGTTCATTTACTTCGACCTCATTATTAGAGGCTCTATAGATTTTTGAAAACCTGAATTCATCCACTTTTCAGTATTAGACATACTTATGACTCATTCTATATCGCGTGGATGATCTTGGAATACCCCTGGGCCCGACCATGGTTACGCCACTGGCGTGAACGCTCGCGAAGATAGGAGAAAACGATTCGAAGGAAAATTACAAGCATAAAAGTCGTTGCGAGTAAAAGTGCTTTTCGGAAGTGAAATTCGGGCGAGACGAATATGCTGAGGTAAAATGGGGAAAACAATTGGAGCAATTAATCCAAGAAAAACTAATCAAGCAAGATAAATTGGGAGAGAGGAAGTTGCACGAACTCAAAGTCACGATAAAATATCCACGTATTTTAATTGAGAACATAATTTATCGATGTATCGCCGATACACAGGGTGTTAGACAGGATACTTCTCAGTCGATTTCAAGGAAAATAGGTAGCGGTTGCTCCGTTTCCGAGATACGGGAATTTCATTGAAGAGAATAACCTGTCGAACGAATTCCTCAAGATGGAAAAAAGATCTATAGGTGGTGCACAACATGTTGAGGAATGATTTCACGACGAAGATAAGACGAAAGTCGATTCACGTTGTGGTGGATGTTCATATTCATTTCCAATTCAATTCGTACAATTACGACAATATCATTGAAAGATGCGACATATTCTCTTGCAGCATAGATCATTTGAAAAGAATCAATAATATTATTCACTATGCAATATGTTTCATATCTTCACGCTTCTAATTTATATTCATTCGATTACTCTTAGAATATGTTTGTACCTATAATTTTCCCACCCTGTGAAAGAATTTCTGTTGGGTGGTGTACAATGAAAAAAAAATGTTTCCCTCTCATTTATTTCCACACCAGTATGTTGTGTTCGACTGTACATAAAATAACTGTGTGTGGAAAGTTCACTTTGGTGATTCAAAATCAACCCTCGTCTATGATATGTCAAACGTCATTCGAATCTGTGTGGAACTCATAGAAAAAGTCTTCCCATTGCGCAAAATGGATTCAATAATAATAATCATGATCATACGGTCATCGAAGAATATACTATTACTGAAGGCAGAAAAATGTGAACCAATTTCATATTCCATTGAAAGTGCGATGGGGGTCTCGTGGCTTTCCATTCAATACGATAACGTCCTGAACTCTGAATAGACGCCTGCTGGAAGTTGAACTTAATTACTCATGTCTGAATTTTCCATTAAACTAGAGAGCGCCAGTGTGCTGTGTAATGAGTTTATATACGTTTCCTGCGGAAAATGCTGTTATCGGATATATTAGTGCCTACAATGAATTTCCACCGGAAAACTGATTTCTTTCTCTTGATACTGAAAATATACAGTCATCGTCAATGCATGAGGGAAGTTTTCTCTTTGGTGAATTATATGTTCACCTCTACTCTCCGTGTAGTCAGTCATCAGGAGCGACATTAGTAGAGCTTGGTGAGGAAGTTGTGAATCTACTGGCATCCCAGACTCTTCTGTTATTTCTTTCGATAGCTGTTACCGACAATGATTTCACAGGAAAGCAAAACATTTCTCGATTCCCAGGCTCGTGTTCACTGGGAAAGACGTTTCCCTTCTGCAGTGCCATCCTAATTATCTGCCATAACAACGTCGAGATCGCACTCGAAGTATCTCGATCAAAATAATGAGAACAATCTGTGAGAATAGACCAATTATTACAGTCTGAACAGGCTCATATCTATATCGCGCCATAGTCGCCAAGCACCTCATTAGAGATAGTTGTTGCTCCGGATATTCTTTTTACGTGAATCGGAATGCTGGAAATATCCCAGCAAATTTCAGTGCCGTCCAAGTATCTCCAGGCCGGCTAGATACAGCCCAGTTGCCTGATTACTCTTTACTAGTGCTTCAAACCAAAAGAATTTCTGTCACATTTTCGAGAGAATGCAATTTGCTATAGATAAACTTCTGGAACATTTTTCTCTGTACTTCATAGTTAGAATTGAGCTCAAGAAAATATTCGTTGAGGAACTGCCATGAAGAATTGCCAAATTCCCACTAGAATCATCATTATTATTTTTCTCAGGAAGATTACTGAAGATCAGATTCTCTCAGTGAAGATTCATTGAGCATGAACAGAAGGATGTCAGCTGAGATATCTTGGACTCCTAATGGAAGCCTTGGAACAAAATATTTTCTCCTGTATATTCTCGCCCCTACCTACAGGGGTTACTGAAAAAGTCAATATGAAAGTTTCATATTCGCTTCTGAATCAATCAAAATTATTTCAGCAAATATGATATTTGGAATGTCGACTTTTCTCAATGGAAAAATCTGGCGTCATTTTTGGTTATCAAAAGTTTCGATGAACTGATGAACCTCGGAGAGTATCATTTGAGAAAATTCATGAAAATATACAATCAACTATACAAGATAATGAATATATATTTCGGAAACGGTTGAATGAAATGAACCACATGTATATTCATCTTGGAATGAAAAGAAAGCTCCTTTTAGATACGAGATGATATACAGAGTGTGTCATGAAAAAATTGACATGTCAGCATATGGCACGTTTTCCGAAATGATTCTAAACAGAAAACTTTTTTCTCCACTATTTTCTGATAACTCTCTAAATAATCCCTGGGGATGGGGTGCAAAAATATACAGAAGGAGCCTTTTTATCTCGCAGTGATAATCTGAAGTGCAATTACATAATTGATTATATCGAGGCATAAAACTAATGGCTAGCTGAGAGACTTACTGCCTATCGGATCCATTAGCCGTATAAAGCTCTGGATGAAATATTTATCGACAGTCACGTTGTGGGAGCGCAACTGAAAATTCAATATCCGTGAGTTGAATTTTATGAAAAATCTGAACGATTCACCGGCATAACGGAATGGAATTTATCAACTTGATGGAAGCTCATCCATATTGATAGTGAAGCATTGTAGTTCTCATATACCGAAGATGTTCAAGAGTAAACAATATTTTTCATTCCAACATGTACTAAGAGGGAGACCATTTTGAAGTGACACGATATGAGGAAAACATATGAACGGTATACTAAGAATGAACTGCAGTAGAAATTAGATCATAAAACAGTTTGATGAGGCAATTTCTTGACTGAACATCATCCGTGTTATATCATCGAGTGTAGAGTTTCTCAAAGGGGAATGAAAAGAAGTCTTGCAGTTGATATTTCTCCACCCAGTACCTAGCATAATGAGCGGATCAAAAAATACACATTGGATCTATACGAGGTTGAGACGGAAGATAGAACACAAATAGATAAGAATACAAGAGTCAAATAACGAAGAGTCAGTGACTTGATATTTTGTCAAGAGATATGGGTGAGCGATAATTCCTGAGGCGATACGTCGAACAGTCAGGCCTTTGCATGTGAAAATACAGTGTTGGTTCCCAAATTTTGATTAGTTGTCGAAATCATAGCCTGCTTCCTGTTTAGTCTGAAGTATCTTATTGGCTATGTTTTTCAAATCCACTGGCAATTAGCAATCTCTTGGTATACTCTCATATTGAGAAACAACGAATTCTGTCGCTTCCTCAGGAATAATATTCCGAAAGAAAGTCTCGTATCATGATTATTACACTGTTTTCTGAAGGTCTGCTATAAGGATCTCTTTCAACGTTTCGGTGAATCATATTCAAAGAACTGGAAGTCACATGAGGGAGTTCCAGAATGAATCAGATAATTAGCATCCCATTTTGAATACTAATTCCTGATGAGTTCGAACTTTTTCGGTGCAAAATTCCGGAAACTGGGCGACAATATCACAGCCTACCAATCCCATTACGAGACCCAATTCGTGGATGAGTTTTTCATGAAATCGCGAGATAAACCGGCCCTTTTTGACACCGATACGCATATCCCCCTATCCCATTACAGTTATAAGGAAAAATTGAACTTCCGACCAGGCCTGGATGACGTTATATTCATTTAAATGAGACAACTCTGACAACTCCATCCGGACGCGAAAAATATTCGAGAACCTTCGATGCTATCTGCTCAGTCGCCAGACACATTGGCGTAGCTAGCTATTTTTTTCAAAGGGGCTCGGCCGTTCGCAAGATAATAATCCACCTTGCAATCTTCGGCAAAATGTCGTTGCACCCACCTATCCAAAATGCATTACACCCACATCGCATTGTACTCACATTACGGTGGAATTGAGTTGATTTTCTAGTGCAATGGAATAGAGAAATTGAACTTTTTGACTCAATTTTTTTTTCATCAACACGGAATGACTATTTCAATTCCCAAGTCATCAAGGGGTTTGATTGATATGCAAACTCATTGTTGAGTATACGAAAGATGGATAAGTCGGTTTTGATCCAATTTTCCTCGGTTATGATCAGGTTCAACTCTCTTGGCCATAAATTCAATAAATTCAAGCATAGCGAGTTTTTGGTAGAACCTAAGACTCTTTTTATGGATCCCTTGTACTTCAAGGAATCAACATGATGAGGAGGATGAGGATTAGACATATGAATATATTCATTTATCAGCTTCTCTCCTCGTTTCTAAAAAATAGATATTTGAAAGAGAAATTCTCTATTGGTCAGTGACACCTTGTTTTCGAGGGAAATTTTGGAAATACAAATATATTTAATAATAATAAAACCTCTACTTATCTTTGTGGACGTTTTGGGAACGAATCTGCTCCCGTTCTCAACACAATTGAAATATTTTTCTCTTCGTAAAAGTTTTCAATGTTTTCGATTCTGACACTGAAAATCCCATGAGAAGCTGAAAAATGAATGTACCACCTCCTCGAAAAACTTACAGACAGTATATGAATATATGTCCACATGTTTTCATCGGTCGTTTCATGGAATTGAACATTATATGAGGCCTTGCTCACGCTTGTCCAATACTGACTACGCCAATGGGTAGGCGCCATTTTCATTATCGTTCGTAACGTCCCGATGCCCGAATTTAAGCCCCTTACCCATCAGATGATTATTGGAAATTGGGTAAAGGGACTTGTGCCTGGATCAGTTCTGTTCTATATGACAGAACAGTGAACTTCGTACGGCATTCGAAAAAAAAAAAAAATCATTAGCTACACAGCTGGAACTAGGCCGATGGAGGTTAATGCATTTTCCATTTCGATGTCGTACATTTTCCAGCTTTTCGTGGGATTTTTTATCCTCGTTTCTATAAAATAGAGTAGAAGTTATTGAAAATCATTTCAATATATTTGTAGTAAGGACAGATTTAGGATCTGTCCCAAAATGTCATTGCGCTTGAAATTAAACCTTTAGATACCTAAAAGAGAAATTCTCTATTTGTCAGTGACACAGCAGACTTTTTGATTTTTTTTGCTTGCATTATCCTGAACGGAGACAATAATATTTCTTCTTCTTCAGTTGATATCGATAGAACTTGGCCCCCACTTCTGAAAATTGAATATGCGAATGAAAAATTCAATATCAATTAATGAAAACACCTTGTAACCAGAATTCTTCCGTCTGCCAAATTGTCACTTTTTGGTGTCGAAATCGAAAACATTGAAAAAATTTACGAAGAGAAAAATATTTTGATTGTGTTGAGAACGGGAGCAGATTCGTTCCCGAAACGTCCACAAAGATAATTAGAGGTTTTATTCTTATTAAATATGTTTGTATCTCCAAATTTCTCAAAAACAATGTGTCACTGACAAATAGAGAAAATCTCTTTCAAGTACCTGAAGGTTTGATTCCAAGCGCGGTGACATTTTGGGACAGATCACAAAATCTTTTCTCACTACAAATATATTGGAATAATTCTCAATATCTACTCTATTTCCTATAATCGAGGAGAGAAAATCCAACAAAAAGCTGGAAAATGAATGTACCACCTCCTCGAAAAACTTACAGACAGTATTCGATGTCGTTGTCTCTCTTTGGATACCTCCTCATGAAATATTCTCATGAAGGAAAAAATGAGTATTCTTCATGGAAAAAACATGCACTAGTGTATTTTTCCATGAAAAAATCAGGTTTTTTCAAAATGTTCTCACGAAACTGAATTCATTGTTCGATCAACATTGAATGTCATCGCCCACCTTACCTTTCATCAAGTGTCGAGATCAAACACACTGCGGATTCGGTATTATTTTCGACATTGTCCAATGGAATCAAGAGATTGAAGATGAGAAAACGCTCCCAAAGAAGAGATTGATGTGATAGTGGAGATCATCAATATTATTCTGCTGAGACAGTAAGGAAGGAACAACATCGCTCAGATGGTATAGATCAAATTGTTGCCACCCGAAGATTATATATATCAGATCATCTCCAGAATTCTGGTTCACATGGATCGAACACTCCCTTGTACCACATTCGTTGGAAAGCCTTCTGGACATCATAGGTGTTGTATAAATTAGCATAAGCCTCATTTCCTTCTTCGATGAAGACCTTCTGAAGTTCTCTCAATGCTTCTTTGAAGGAGTGCACGAAGTTGAGGTTCAACAAGTTTCCCCACTGCTCCAGCAGACATTTCCCAATCTCTCATGCAATTTGTGGTCACGATCATGAAAATATTGGATCTTCTGCACTCTGAACCCATCAGAAACATGCATGAATCGAAGTGTACCTGTTTTTTTTTGGGATGCTTTGGGTCCACATATTCTGCCTACCAATGAAGGGCATCCCTACGTCAGCGAAATAACTGGATAGAGCTACCGCTTCGCGTACTGCCCTGATCTCAATTAGTATTTTTCTTGATACTCGTCGAGTAAGTTGGTGAAGAGCCCATCATTATCGTGAAGAACAGACCGAGCACTTGCTGGCGCTCTACAAACAAGCCTCCATTCCGGAGACTACTCGTTGCGCCTTTGTATTCATTAAGCGCATTCCTTGGTCTTCGGTGAATGAAAACAAAATACCCCTTTCGAACTGCACCTCCATTATCGCTCAGAAAAACCCAATTAGTCACTAATTATCCCGTTCCTATTTTGCTCCGGTACACGCTCTTTTTTCTTCGCCATCTTCCTCTATTATTTCGCTGCGTCAGACTGAATATTCAACTGAACGAGCTCGTCGATCCAAAAAATCACTTGATTGGAGCAATCAACTTGGGTTGCATCACTGCCAACTTTTCCAGCTAACAACCCAAAACGTTCGAGAACGTCTTTACGTCACATTACAACACGAACAGAAACCTATAAGGTGAACCTATGAAGAAGTTCTATTGATGAATCATGCTTGGAAGGCGACGTCCGATAGGTTCCAAGCCAGACAATGTTGTTTGTCTATCTGGAATAGAGATTTCCGGTGTGCCCATTTCTCTCCATGGTCAATAAAGGTCGATGAATTCGTGATCCTCGACTGAACAAATAGAATCTGAGAGCTCCACTCTATATTTGGGAGCTGAGCTCCAAAAATGTGGACAGTACTCCACGCTTCGTGAATCACAAAGGAACTTGATGTCTGTAGAAATTTGCATGGAACAGGAAGCCAAGTTTTACTAGATCAATTCTACCACTATTATACAGGAATAGTGGTACCTGACATCTCCTCATTGAGATGAGAGAGATTCTTGCCAGATCATTATTCATACCTAGTATTTATAGTAGGTCATCAATCAAGATATTCAAGCTATAACGCATTCAATTTTGAGACATTTGCCATAATTTCCGTATCACTCTGATGATATCAAGGGGGGAAATATCGCCGAGGACATCTTTATAGCGGTTTGTAGCCACAAACATGCACCGTCATCGTTTTTATGACTTGCACATGGACAGACAGGCACAATAAAGCTCGTATATCGTTATCTTTGAGCTTCATCAACTAGGAGTCCTTCACAATGTACACAATTTCGTTGAATGAAGCATCGTTGGTCTTCAGTCTCGATAGAAATACTGTACCGGATTTTCAAACACGGCCAATGAGATATTCCACTTTCATTAATCCTCGTTGCGAAGGATAAAAATTCACTTTCGTGACATAATAACTGGAGTGCATACTGAAAAAACAATCAATCATCGCTGTTGCTGCTTCCCTCGAATCGGACCGCATTTGTATTATAAAACCAACCTCATCAAAGTGTCATCCATCTTAGTAAAGCATTCCCATTTTGGGAATGTAATTATTTTGTCATCTCAATTCGGTGCGGGCTTCACGAATAATGGAATATTCATTGCTCGTCGTGTTATAAAACTGGTGGCACGAAACTCGCAGATTGAAACCAATCCGTTGGAGGGTTTTATAAAGTACGAGCAAGAAATGTAGTGCGATCAATGAGAATTAGACAATTCACCATACGCTTCACGCCTGAATTGTATCATCAATTACTTTTGCTCTTGCTCCACTAGAATGGACTGCTTATTTATCGTCATAATTCATCATACAGATTGTCCTCTTTGAGACATTTCTCAAGCTTGACACGAATAGGATCACCAAAAACGCCTACATGGACATATAAGAGGCAAGTTTTCCTGTGTGAAAGCGGCTTTGTTACCGAGTGCGTGGTCAGAGGTTCCTTCATTTTATGTACTCAGAGTCAGCCAGCTACATTCAAGAGTATCAGAAGCATTTTTTCTATGTCGTTAACATTCCTATCTTCATAACTGCAAGAGCTACAATGTATGCAGCTTCTGATCTGACAAAGGAACAATAGGAGCAAACAAGAAAGCTCAGAGATGACGCCAAATCTTCTGCTTCAACCACTCGAGGATTGAACATTGAGGTTGGAGGTGAGAAGGTGTCTAGTATCAGAATTGAGTCTGTGTAGGTGTCGGAACGAGAAAGACAGAGTTTGAAGTATGAATGCTACAATATGGCGTATTCAAAAGTTCGTATCTCAACTTCGGACCCTCTCGACGTCTCAAAGAATATGAACTTTCCGAGCGTCAAACCAAGTCGAACGCACTTCATGAAAAGGAACTAATATTCGAATGCAAAACGACCCCATTGTCGGAACGATTCGCGTCAGGTCAACCGGAAGGCGTGAGCGCTACGACAAAACGGAAACACATGGGAGGTCTCACGGTCTCGAACAAAACACTATCGCCTGGAATAAAAGTGTCGGTCTGTTTCGGAAACCGAGAACGTGCTTTTCGATATAAGCTGCTTAAGAACGGGGAAAACATTATTCATTCGTCTGTCAGCTCGATGCATAGCAGAGTTCCGTCTTTCGAAGGATATTATCGTGGTCGAGAAGAGTGAACTCATTCGAAGGACTACAAACAGAGAATCAACAATGTCACAACTGGCTACTGACGCCAATCTCATAGAAAATTGCCGCCATGGGCGGCGCATCACTACGAAGGTACAGGAAATCATTTTCGTCAGGGTCTTCTGGAAAAGGATAACACTTCGCGATCGCGCGTCGATTGATTTCCGCATGATCGGCAACTTTTTCCGGTCCCTTCGCCTAACGTGAACGTGATACTTTCGATAAGCCACTCCGGAAGAATTACGTCGACGAAGCGGCAGGCGCGAAACCCCCACAAAGAAAAGTTGTGTGCGATTCTACAGGCGATGTCGCGGCACTCCGAAAGAATGGTCGAAGTAATGAACAGCACGGCGGAGTTCACTCGGGAGAATACATAAAGAAAACTTTACTGCTGAAAGAGGAATATATACGTACGTGGTCTGGGGTAAACTAGGACGGCCATTGGCGTAACACGATATCTACGGCGGAAGTTCCTCCCACACATCTAGCCAGAATATTTGAATCATTGTTATTTCAAGATCCACCCTCTATGCATTATCAATCATTGAAATTTTACGAAATATGTCTACTCGAATCCGGAAAATCCGTTCATCGTCGACATTCACCAGGCAACCCAAAACACAGCAGTCAGAAAAGAGGAAACCCTAGTGAGACCGTTTCGATAGTTCGTGACACAACATCTCTGTCAAATCTGTGCGCCTATGAATTGTTATAAGTTCGGTAACCTTCGGATATTCCTGCTATCATCTTTGGCAACCAACTCCACTCAATTGAGTCGAGGTCAACTGTATTGTTCATCATGTTTTCTGGGTATTTTTTGTATTCGTGATGAACAATGTAGTGGATTCATGATATTCACAGGGTTCAAAATCAGAAGAGGAGGAGGTGATGGTAACATAACCAGAAGCATGTCGAAGAAAGAAGAAGATAGTGGATTGAATCATATAAGTAACTAATGTGACCAACCAGCAGTGAAATTTCCATATGAAATATAATTAAATTCATCAATCACTGCAAGCGTGCGTTCCCCAAATATTTCCACACTATTGCCTTTCACTTTCTACTTTTCTGTTGCCATATTGAAACAGTGTCTACTTCCTGAATACCAAAACAATGTTAAAAGCTGTGTTTCCATAGGTGATCGTAGGAGAACTGATATTTCTCAGCTCAGCTCATGATGTCGATTGAGTTTCTCAGACCTCAGGAATACGAAGCGACTTGAATCTAACATTTCCAGATGAAGGCGACGACACATTCTTCTCCATTTCGGGAATTTAATTAGCCAAAATGGCAAACAAAACAGAGGAATTCCTTTTCTGGATTTGTTCAGAAGCCAGATGATGAGTAAGGTATTCATCCTCGATCCAAATATTCGTTATTAGAGAACCTTTCCTTTCACAGTTCTCGAATAACCTGAGGTCTGTATGCATTTCCAAGAATGAGTTGGTATTCCGTTGGAATTGATATTGCTCGAAATGATAATGGAGTATCGTAATACTTCAATTTTAATCGGAGAGTTTTCTTCACCTCACGCTTATTCCTTATATATGCTGGCTCTGGCTCATCTTATACAAAAGGCATGTGAAAATGTGTAATCGCAAAACTTGCAAAGTTCCTTTGCTTTGCACACTTCTCAGCTCTTTGTACTCTCGGATGTTTTCCATCCTCCGGGCAAACACACTCTGGAAATTAATCTTGAAATTACATTTGCACTCGTTTTTACTCCCCATCTCTCTCTCTCCTTGTCCTCGCTTCTGCTCAGCAAACTTACTTTATCGCTTCGGGCTAGACAGATTTCGCCGTCATATTAATTAGGAGGAAACTTTCGGCCTACACGTAAGCTATACTGAGGAATTTAGGTGATCTTATGCCATGTTTCTTTCGACGTATCCGAGATGCGGTTGGAAGCGACCGAAAGCTTTTTATCCATGGGTTGAGAATTATTCCTCCACCACTCATGTCGATCTTCTTTCATCTTCGAACAAAACAAACTGAAGTTGCTCAATTCATCTGTACTGTTGATGGACGTCTTGCGAGGCGTCCAAACAATTCGGCTCCTAGTTTTCGTCATGTGTTTTTTCCAAGTGTGTGAAGTGTTAGTCGTTATATTTCGATCTTCTTTCTTACGAAGCATGAAAATGAGTTCAAGAAGAAAGTTGTCGCATTTCATATATATTTCACTAAAGTACTGAGGAAAGAATGGAGGTTGACAATATGATTAAAAAAAAACAACCTTCTACATTTCACAATTTTTTAATCGATTTCAGAAATATATATCGTTCTTGTTCTGTTTTTCATGTATATCCCTGACTACAGTAGCACAGTATGCTTTGGTTTGCGATTCATCATAATACAGAAGCCAAATAAAAGCAGAAAACAATAGTAGAATATTAGGAAAGAAGCAATTCTTTCATGAATTTTGGAACTGTATTGTAGCTCATTGCTATGGGAATTGTTTTGAAAGGGTATTGAAGATCCTCTATCCTTCGAAACTCCCCGAAAATGAGTCCAACGAAGGTGAATCCACGAAATATCCCTATTTCTTTCTTTTTTCATCAGGTGCAATCAAATATGAGTTTTTATGATTCGAATATATTGCTGTGAATTCTCATCTGGTGGATTTTTCATCTTCATTGTTATATACACTAACAGAAAATACTCCAAACTCATCATTTTCTGTGTGAACCATCTTCTCAAGATCTCAAGAAAATAATCATTCGTATTGATTCGTAATGATTGAGGGAAATGAACTTTTTCATTCTAATATTTTCATATCTCCCATGATGGATCAGTTAGGTGGAGATGAGTGGAATAACTCTGTACATATACACATGCTCTAAGTTTCCTTTTTCGAACCATTTTCCATTTCCACTACCAAAAATTGGCATCGATAAATCTTGAATTCTCGTAATCCAGCTGAGGTACTAAATACCAATATTCTTCGATCAAGCCCGAAGAACTCTTTCTGCTATGACCAGGTCCCACCCCGAGCGGTGAAAACTTTCTATCTTTCCTCGAAAGGGAACGTCGGATTTCTTTCCAGGAGCTGCCAGTCAATTATCAACCGATAAGTGCGCGGAAATTGGAAGGGATATAAGAAAAATACGTATCTGCAAATGCGTCTGCGGAGTCTAGATTCGATTCTGGAGCTATTCCAAGGTGATTATACATTCAAAATTGAGTTATTTTTCAGTTTGCCACGGCTCGGTCGATAATGGATTAGTCGGATCTCTTTGAATGAGCTGAAAGAGACAGGCGAAGAGAAGTGTATTTCGTGAGATTGAAGAAACTTGATATGCGAACGAATTTCGTTATCTTTATTTGAGATCCACACAGCTGGGATGCATGAGAAATCTTCCAGTCCAATGACGAATTTGATTTCTCACTATTCTCACTCTCACAACAACGAGGTTAGATGAAGTACTATATAGGGTGACAACAAGATAACCGAGTTTATAGCCTTGGGATACAACGATATCGAACATGACATCATCGATTGCTCATGATGAACTCTCACCGATGGAAGAATTCAATACGAAATGATTCATTCAGATCAATCGAATGGTTGCTCTGTGGACATGGAGTTGAATTTTACATCTGATCAAATCGTGAATCGACGTTTTAACTCCTTGTGGCCACTCTATAGTCATCAGTAAATAGGCTATATCATACCTTTTGTGGAAATTTCCATCATTATCCCGCATGTTGATCCTCAAATTCCGAAGTTTGAAGTAATAACAATGAAAATCACTAGAGAAATGTAAAGCGCCGCGCATTTTTCGAGAAACTCAAGAAAGCGTCACGCATTCATGAAAGATTTGAATAAAGCGTCAAACATCCTATCCTGAAAATGACAGACGCATCCTAATGATCCTAATGTAGCTTCCAACTTGAGGCCTGGGGATCGAATCCCGATCCAGATTTTTTTTTTTTTTTCAGTGAAAATATGAGACACCCCTGATGGCGTCAGGTAAGTTCTAGTCAGTTCCTTTGTAGTCGGGATCCAAGATTATATCGTCTGGTGAAAAAAGGTTGGAATTCAGTAGAGCAACAGTGGCTTATGTGATCACATGATGTAGTCCGGAAATGAAACCGATAGATGCCAAATTCTTCCCATGAGAAAACGATGAGGTTTGTCGCATAACGTATCCACTGTCAACTCAGTTACTCTTTTCAGCTGTCTCATTATTGTCACCATCAATCTGGGTAGCCGTTCCTCAATAAATACGACTTTTCTATCGCTTCCCCGACTTCGTCGCAATAACAGTTCAATATTGCCATCGATAGCTATATGGTTTTCCACTTCATTTCGCGAGTGATAAAAGTGTGAGATCCTCGTGTAGGATGAATACGAATAGGCGGAAAGTGTCACGATATATCTGAAAGAAAATCCCGAACACGCACACTTGAATATTCGTATAGGAGGCCGTGTTGCGAAGTTTTCGAGAGGAAATTGAAAATGGGCTCACTTTAGAGACGAAAAATAATTCACAAGATGAGACAAAAATGGAGTGAGAAGTTTTATAGCTACAAGAGAACATCAATGAACAAAGTGGCTAATCAAAATGGTGCTACGGAAACATTCATTTTGTCATTCATGCGATCTTTTTGGAGTATGGAGCGGTATAAAAAGTTTTTGGATGAATGCCTCGTTTCCGAATTGGCCACTCTGTATGACTGATTGTACTTTATCATGATTTAATTTCGGTCGAACGATATCCTGTCTACAATATTTCTCATATTTTCTTTGTCAATGAACCTCTATAATCACTCGAATATAATACTTTCTGCTCATTATTTCGTAGTTCATAGGAACCTGAAGGCAATATGGAAATCACGATATAATCCTATATAAGAAATATACATAGTCAATCGAAGGAAAACGAATCAGAATCTTGCATGAACACTCACGAAAGAATGTGTTCACGAAAGAAGAGGTTCCACTGTGAGTAACAAATGAAATGGCGAAAAATGACAATATTCCAAAATCTTCGCAATCAATTGCATTACTTACATATTGTGACATGCACGATTTGAGGATATTTTTTTTGCTGTATCTACCTTCCATTCCTCATAATCCTAGTATTTGTTCAGTTCAAATTTGTTTTGAACTGATATGAAATTCTCCACTACGAAAGTTGGATAATTCATAGTGTTTATTTTATCGTGTTCATACATAAAGGCGTTCATATGGCGTTCATGCTCTTCGAGTTCAGTCTGTATGTATTTTGTACATCGAATATCATTGAATCATCATCGTTATCATGGATATATCGACCGCAATTGGAAATGGCGCCTGGAAACTGCCTGGGTCTCGGCAAGGTAGACGTGGGTGGTGCAGACTTGTGTAAACTTTGCTCGACGCTTGCCAAGAATCCAGATAATCATAAGAAAATCGACGACTTTCTGCAGTTTGTACTCCTGACATTCAGACATATTGGCTATTAGGGAGCGTATTTACCTCTTTGTTCTAGATTTATCACGACTGATTCCCAGATCCTGGCACTTCTAGGTCAGACGATTGCATTATTTTCGTGAAAACGTTGGAGTTTAGTTGTAGCTTCTCCAATTCATTACAGTTTCGCGACATCATAGAACGCGTCATTCCGCAATTGATTCTTTGCTTCATTTCATAATATCCAGCTGAGAATGCGGAGAATTATCCAATCGAGTATGAATGAGGTTGAGTTGAATGGAAGAAAAACTGTTTGATCGATTTGTGTGAGTCCAGATGAACATCTTCACAATTTTCTACATCATCATACCGGATTTCAATCCCACTGAGCAAACTCAGTGGATATTATTCCATTGAGAATAGACTAACTGGAAGATCAGTAGATACAAGAAAGCTAATGGTTTCTTCTGTCTCGTGAAATTTTTCCACAGAAAATTTCCATTGTTTTCATATCAGATCAAACATTCTAGTGAAAAGTTTGTTACAAATTATTAATGGAACAATACCTTGATGAGGTGCTCTGGTTCATTAAAAATCCATTCTCACTTGATCGACAATACTGTCCAAGAAGAGTATGAAAACTGATACTTTCGTTACAGCTAATTAAGATAGTGAACGAAGGAGAAATTGAGTGAACAAGACTCAGAAGCGAAGATATAGAGAATTATTCCCAACATCGCACCTATGAGAACAAAGTTGATGTTGGTGACACAAAGATGGAACGTCGGATGATAAACCTGAAAGTATCATCATCAGATGGTGAAACATGGCAATGAAGAAATGGTTTCCAGTGTTGTGCTGTATAGTCAAGTGATACTGAAAGAGGAATGATTCCAAGAAGATGAGCAGTTTTGATTGTTTCTCCAGGAACCTCCGGTTTCATTCGGGAAATGGAATGTTCCACAGCAGCATTGTGTTAGTAATTTCGCAAATCAGCCCAACAATACTTCTCCCGTAGTTACCGAGATCGCAATGGTGAGAGCAGGATTTCTGCTGAGTACCCTGTACACCAGTTCCAGCCATCGTTTTATCCAGTAAGTCAAGCGAAAAGTGAAACAACATCGGTCAAAGAGCGAGCAGTGTACCTCTATATTTGTGAAACTGTTTCAATCTTGATTCAAACATGCGACATCATGCTCACAGCAAACATCAGACTGACACAAACCGTGGATACGGGTATCCAGTCGATCTAACTAGGCAGTGGAGGTTCACTTGACAGGAGACAGCTCCGAAGGAGCCTACGATATTTCGATTTTTTCAAAGTGAAACCCCAGAGAAGAAGAACCACTGAGTGGTGATATATCAATCGATCACTCACATTCCCGATATTTAATTGATCCGAGTTCCTTTGTAAGCGATCCAACTTTCCTCTCCCAGCGCGCCGCGAAAGACAGTGCTCACCTTTTTGGAATTTCAAATAGACCATCAGACACGAGTTTTATTTGTGTTCGCTTGTCTCTTCCACTTTGTATTTGGTCTGCTCCATTGAGTTAGCCGCGCTCTCTCGATGGCTGCCGGATATGTAGAGGATTTTATATATGGATGGAAATTTCATTCACTTATATAGAGCAAGTTAATTTGTAGTTTGAAAGGGCTGCAAATTGCTCGTGCTCGATTGTTAATGAAATTTACTGTGAAGGGTTCGAGAGCTACTAGCGAGGATTTCACGTTTTATGTTGGATGCGAGATGAATTTCCCAGAACGGATATTGTTTCGTGTATGTAAATCGTCGACTGTACAGCAATAAAGGCGGTATACAAGTCACGTCCTGATTCTGCACGATCTTTTATTATCACTTCTCTAATCAGGGCGATTCAAAATGCGATGTAAACATATCAAGGACGTTTTTTGGAAACAACATGAGATTTTTTCTTTCAATAAACATGTAGGCGGTCAGGTGGTCGAGATGGTCAAGCGACATCACAGTAATCATGGGGTCGTGAGTTCGATTCCTGGCTGGCCGTCGGATTTATTTATGCGCTGTACAATGTATATCATAAAGTCCTACATAGAACTATCCCAAATGCCATAGTGGTTTGGATTCCACTTGTATAAACTGCAGATCCCCGTCTCCTTCACTCGCACAAGCCCTTCGGGGCTTCTGAGAGTTGTTTTGGCAACTAAGGAGGTGAGTAACAATAACAATGTGTCCTCAGTTACAGGCACTGTTTGTTGATTCATTGATTGATGACATTCATTGATTATGATTTTGTGGCAAACGGTTGATTGTTCGAAAAAAAAGCAAGTTTCCGAATTCATTGATTTTTTCATGGCTCGAAACACCGTGCTATTCGAATTCACATTTCTCGTGGAATATAAGGTGTTCCATTTGAAATACTCGAAAAAAATCAATCCGCAATATCACGAATTGGGAAATCATTCATGACCACCCTGTACAAATATAAAGCATCGGAATTGATGAAGAATATCACTCATCCATCCAGCAAATACCTGTAGCAATATCTTCTTCTGATAATGATAATAGTGACGTTAGCGAATTTTTATGTATGCATCTGTAAATGATATTATTCTGACAAAAAAAAATCGAAACGTTCTAGTGATTTAGACATAGTCGATGATATTGGTAGAGTGGATGGAGGACACTGGAACGTTAAAAAAATGAACCCAGTATGTACAGCGATAACTTCTCATGAAAGACCCCCACATTCCAGTTTACATTCGTTTTTGAAACTTGCCTTTAGCAGACTCTGACGCACTTTTGCCCAACCCTGTATAGAATCTTATTGTTCACTGAAACGTCTGGCGATACATTTGATTGGTTGATTATAATCAAAGGAACTAGAGATGTTATACTTGCTGAAAATTCACGACAAGTTCATACATATTATTACAACGATTCAACATGTTAAGAATTCAAATCAAACCTAAATCACGCCCACAAATCGAGAGACACAGGAAGCCAACCAATGAGAGAATGTTGTCACACTCGCAACCAAATCTATGACCCCTTCTTTTTCCTATGATCATTTCAATGCTTCGTAAAATTATTGATTATGACACATTCGAGGATTCAAAACGGGCCGTTTTAACCGTCGTCTATTATTCTCTATTATTTGAATACTTCCCGAAACAAATCTCCTGGTATCATTCACGTCACATCAGTCTGAATAACGTTTCTAATGCCGCCGCATCTCGTAAAAGTTGCGACAAATATATTCAAATTTAGACAGCGAAAAGTCCTTCCCTAACTTCATAAGGCCGTATGGTGTACCTGCACGGAAAAGTCACAATAATAAATAGCGTCGTAAGGGGCAGGCTGGCACAATTTTCAGGAGTCAGATAACGCTGCTTTCCTTTTTCTTCTTTACAGGGTTCCTTACTTTGCCGGTGTTGTTTTTCAGTAAATAATGGGATCTGTCATTTTACATTAAAGGCCCGAGGGGCTCTAGAGAGGATGTACATGCATCTAAACTTGAATCTGATATAACCGAGAGAGGCTGTTCTAAATCGAGTTTATTTTCAAATACCGCGAATTTTTGAAGATTCAAACTCCAATTGCAATCCTTCGCCCACATCGATGAACTCAATTGGAGTGAACTGACTTCCTCTCGGTAATTACTAATTTCGCAGAAACTGTACCCGTAGTGTACAATGGGATATCAACTACATCCCCATAACGGTGGAAAATTATTTTCATTGCAAGGACATGGAAAATGAAGACGAAGAGGCAAAGATGAGAGGAAAACTAATTAATCCAGCTCTGGATTGAGAATTATGGAACCTTGGTATGGGTAATGTCAATATGGATTGATGCAGGATAAAATTCACCTTCACAATTTCATGAGAAAAAAATTTGAGCACATTTGGGAATTACAGGTACTTCGAATCCTTGGGTCTGTTGAATCATTTTTGATTTCAAATTTCCTGGAAATAGCAGGGTTTTTGATGTTTCCAAAAAAGTGAGGCGAACTCATTTCTGTTCAATATAAAAACGAAACCAATTGTTGAGGATTTGGAGGTCACAACCATCTCAGAAACAACATGAATATTCTGTCGATATAAGATATGAGTAGGTAGATTTATCTCCACTCGATGAAGACAATGAAATAACATCTAGTAATAACATCTTTCCGAATGAATAAACCAAACATCCGGTTATGGAATCAGTTGATCGACCAGGATAATGGGGTGGCAGTAAATCTGATTCTTCTCCTCACTTTTCCAAATGAAAGGGCAGATCGTTTCTCATACGGATAAGGTATTATTTGTTTTCCCTCTATTTGAAATTCAGAGTATCCTCGGTTTCCATGTAGAGACGGAAAACTTTCCAGAATTTGACTGGAGATGCTGTTCGTATGAGAACAAATTCTTTGGGTTGTTTTGAACGGTTCATTCATCTGGAAATGCACGTTTCTGATTCGATCTGATATTTGTGGTGATGATATATTCTGCTTTCTTCACCTGATCAGATATCGAGAATTGGCTATATTTCCAAATAATTGGATATTCAATTTTTGATAGCTAACGTTATATAAAGTGGTATTGGCCACTGTCACATGACACACTCTATTTAATTTGATTCTTTGAAAAAAATGCGTATTCAAAAATACAAATCGACGTGTCCAAGCGTTTTTCTCAACACACCGTCATTTATTTGTTGTCGTATTTATTCCATTTGGCTGTTCCACACTGTATAATAACATATATAGCTGTGTGAATTGTCACAAAACTAAAAGTGAGTGAATCAATGATTGAAATATCAGGACACCTTGTACAATAGATCGGATAGATGGAAATACCAGATGAAAGGAGATGTTGAAGATTATATGATGGAGGAATTTGAGAGCTTCGACAGACTGGTAGTGACTTTGAGACGAACAAGCAAATGGAGGATCTGCAATCCAATAGTTGGAATGGAAAACGCCAAGAGCCAATAGAAATGAAGCGTAATATATGTCTGATGGAAATGACCGAGCGATTAGGAATCCCGATTGGATTAATACTCCAATCAACATCGCAAACGTTTGCCGCTTCGAATCAAATATTGTTCGGTCAGAGCAATTTCCCTCCGAGGACGTTGATCGAAGCTCCACAGTCAGATGTTAATAAGTGAGTCACACTGATATATCGCATGGCCGAGGGACGGAATGCGATCGTCCGGTGCGAAACCGGTCGCCAGATTTCGTTAGGGCTTAGTTGTGATTCACGGTCCGGCTCGAGGTCCGACCCGATTACCGACAGCTCTCGAAGTCTTTACAAGCCTTACATTATGTACGTGCGGGAAGTGCTGCCTTGTACTGGAGGATGGAGTCGGGCTCGGGTTTGGTTGATATCGTGGATTGAATTACGAGAATCTTCTACCAACACTTCCTTTCGAGGAGATGATAATCATCGTATACATGATTCAGGATGATTTAGGTAGACAGGTTGAAATTAGACAGCTATAGCCTGGCTAGCGCGTCATCCTGATCTCAACCCTCTGGATTCTTTTCGTTGGGGTTATCTGGAAGGTTCAGTCTACTACAGTACAGTCAACAGTGACTTGTAGTCCTCACTCGATGTTTTCTCATCTCGAATTTCCACGGTCGATCGAACTGAGTCTCTCTGCCTGACTCACCATCATCTGTTGGTCTCATTCTTCCAACTTCCTCTCCTCCATTCCGAATGGCTATTCTCAGTCAGTTCTTTTCACATCATCATGCGTTCACTGAATCATATTTTCTATCTTTCACCTCTGGACAGTTGGCAAAAATATCTTCCAACTCAATTCCGTCTCACAGTTGTAAATGATGACACGGAAAGATATATCGCATCATTCCCGGCGAGTTCAGAATCCTCTGTATGAATTTCGACAACAAGGGCTCATATACGGACCCCAGCGGAACATCAAAGATCACGTCCCTAGGTGGGCTAACTAACGAAGGGCTCTATCCACCTGAGCGAGGCCTCTGATATCAATTACGCGCTCTCTGATTCCTCATCAAAATGACGTGTCATCCATGAAACTGAACACAGATTGGCAAGAGTATCTCTGGAGTTCAACGTTGCACGATATCTCGTCAACCCTATAGCGATACTCAGATGGATATATTCATCCATTGTGATATCTGATTCCATCGAATGATATGGATTTCGCAACTCGAGAAGGCTGGTCATGACTCCTTCTCTGAAGAAATGGATGGGATACTAGGTATTGGCACCCAAGCGCTACCTACTCGTCCACCAGGTCCTGCGAAGATAATATCAACCCTTACTGAAAATATTCGGGACACTTCCACACGGAGTTGAAACGTCTCGACAATCTTCACTGAGAGAAAATATCCTTCCGTCCTGTGGTAACACTTTGGCCTCTTTTCATCGATGCAAGAAATGTTCTCCTGATTATTTGGACATTTTTTGACATTGGATGCAATTCTGCCACACCTCCATCAGAAATAGTCAGGTTACCGAGAAGCTCAACCCATCACACAACGATGGATTTTTCCTTCTTGCGATGATATCAACCGCTCGGTCGATTATATTATGTAATACATTTCCTGCCAGGAACCCATTCAGTGCTAATTGGAACTCAGCAAGTTCAATCAGCTATATTCATTGAAGAGCATCCGGCCATATACCTCCATAGCTGATATAATTAATACTGAATATACAGGCGGTCACCGCTATCACTACCGCTTCCTTCCCTTCATTCGGAATAGGGTTATGATTGGAATTACAGACCTGATTCGGATATCGGGCGTTGAAAGGTTGCCAACAGTATTCACTCCAAGTGATTGCGTTGCCCACAGTCAGAGATGAGCAAAGCTTCAGGATATGTAACATTCGACCACTGAATCTAACCTGAGCTCATCGCAAATTTCCAATCATATCGAACTATGAGGCTCCTAAGGTTTGGCATATCCTTCCAGGGTACTCGCAGCTATTCAATACACTTTTTCATTCTCTTTTCAATCTCTTCTTCGAGCTTCTTTACTGCGATATCTCAAGAATTTCTCTGACTATCCCCATCGCATATAATTGACAAATTTGTATTTCATGTTGTATTAACATGTCATATCTCTTCCTGGCATGTCCCACCTGGATGTTAACCTCTCTCTACTATCCTTTCATCATTGGGATGACGTGGTGGATACCTGGAGGCAATCACACCCCGAAATTCCCTATTGCGGTTGCGAACAAAGCCAGAGGACTGTATTAAGACACCATTAAGGGCTATAATATCCTGATTTCCATTAGTCTTATGAATATTTTGATGAAGGTCTCGACGCTAAAATGAAGGACAGTCTCATCTCGATTTGCATGGAAAACGGTTCTCGACTCGAAATAATGCGGTTTGTACTCGCATTGGGGATGCCAAATGATTTTTTCCCGAAGAAAAACTCTTCAGCACTGACATATCCACGTACATTGTGAACAACAACCTTGTACCTTCCACCTGAGTATCGAACATTCTCGTAGTTGAATTTTCGGAAGTTTTCAGTGCCAATGATATGGAATGAAGTGAAGTCTAATGATATCATACACTTGCTACATAGTGAGCAAATTCAAAAACTACAGCAGTGTTGGCACAGGCACTATTTTCTATCAAAACGGATTCCAGATGAGAGCAGGATATGAAGAATTCATTTGTTGCAAATCAATTCGATTCTATAACAGTTGAGTTATTCGACATATTGAAAATATTAAGTATCACATTCCTCTCATGGAGAGGGCGAAATGATATTGAAATGTTGTAGATTTATTCACGTTCCACATACCTATTGGTGGGAGTATTTAGCAAACAATTATTGCTTGAAAGTTGAGAAATCACGGAACTATATCAAACAGCTGAGCCAGTCGTCTCATCACAATTCCTTCACCTACCAATAGATATTTGACGAATCAATTGTTGGGAACGAAGGATAACAAGAAGGATTGTCACATTGAATCTTGAGATAAGTGAACCAATTCGTGTACTTGAGCAAACTGAGGAGTGCATGCAAAACGTAGAAAAGAAACCTTATATTCACCATGCCCCACTGTGATATCGTTCTCCGAAAATATTTTTCTTTGAAGGGAAAAATGTCATGGCTGCCGAAGCTGGGAAACCTCCAAAAACCAATCCTACAACGCGTAATTACACGTTTCTTGCATCCACAAAGTGGAAATATAAACGGTTCGCGGTCTTTGTGTGGGCTTTCCTTGACGGAATCGTGTCTCTTCAGCATTGGCTTCTAGCCAAAGAGCGGTTTTTCTCGTTCTGGACGATTTTATGGACGCAATACCGACGTGCACGTTCGCTTGCAAGTCCATTCTTGCGAGCCACATCAAGGCAGAGCACTTTCTAATCGAGTCTTTCACTCTGGAGATATTTCCATTTTTCATCTTGGATGAATGTTATCGGTCCAGATATATTTTATTCGTTGACAACCTTCTGAAAAACCCTGACTGAAACTGGTCGTGTTATGTTATGAGTGAATTCGTTTTGCTCACTTCGAAAATCAGCAGAATCAGCCTCCGCGAGATTTTCATCGACTTTATCATCTGTCATTTCAATTATTATCGCAATTTATACTAGCGATTTAACTCAGACATAGTTTCTAGGTTGTCTCTGGATGTTTTCTATCCATGTGTGTAGAAGAATCGAAGCTATCGAACCACTGAAGCCATGGAAAAATCACAGATTATCACCAATTAGAATATTTCACTTCTTTAATATGTTCAACATTTGTAACGGAATTGTTCGTGAGGAATAATGGATGATTCTCATATAGTTAGCACGAATAATGCTTTCGAATCGATCAACTTATACTAATGATGCACCCACTCATATCGATTCCAATTATGCAAACTGCTTTTAATTATGATAGAATCTCAATTTTCATGTATTCATCATGTTTCCAGGCGTGTACCCGCTATTTCATACAATATTGACAAATTGCTAGCAATGTTCTATCCTGACAATCAGTTCCATCAAGGCAATAAAACGGCCATGTTCCAATTCAATTTCGACATTCCATCATCACTTATACCCGCTCGCAATGAAGTTTTTCAATAATGAATCATGTCGATAGGTTGATTAGTGTGAGGTACTCCAATCATATTGCAGCAGGTGATCAATAATTTTTTTTTCCACGTGAAACTCATACTCGTAATTCAATATCATGATAATATTTGATTGAGCTACCATCAGGCTGAAACCCATTATGATCACTGTTATTTCGGAACTCTTCTTGGAGCTATGAATCATCGGTCCAACCAATGTATCGAATGTATAATCAATAATTTTATTTCTCCGTCGATTCCACTGGAGCACAAGTTCATCCTGACTCGAACCAAACAGTGTGTTCACGATGGTGCTTGATGTTCCTATTACGCCCTCTATCGCACGGTCATGTAACGTGATAGATTAGGAATGACCCTCGCCAGGTCCAGTAATTGATCATTGTTTATGGAAATACGAGAGCTTCCAGTGAAATTTATTGATGTACCTTTCGCGAGATATCATATGGATTATTGATATAGAGGGATGAATCAATTCTGAACGTAGTCCATGATCACGTTCATTCCTGTTGAGATTCGAGGAAAAACATCGGAGCCGGAAGCATATGGGAAACCTTACATATGTTGACAGTTGACAGTCTGGACAGTTTTAGTCAAAATACTCCGTTTTGTTGCATCTAAATAATGAACCTTGCCGCATAATGTCAGCTCTTTTGGATTGTGAGCCAGGGCGACGATACGGGATGAATCAGGTGAGTGCATGAAACAATAAACTCATTATGACTGGTTTTATCGCTGACGAAATATACCGATTTTCCAGAGCAGCTTTGATGGTGTCATAAAATTATCAACGTGAAACAGAGAGCTGCAATGGTGATGCTTAGTGAATAGTGGTGACAATATCATCGATAAACATATTCAGGTTGCCTATTCTCGCATACAACCTTCAATTGAATATATATCCATCGAAGATCTATCACTCTTGGAGTTCTCTGATCGACAAACTGATCTGTCAATCCAGCGAGAACTAATGGTCATCGACGAAAAAAGAGGGCTAACCCCTTTGAACATTTTTTGTCGAAAAAAATCAAAATTGTCTTGGAGCTTCGAAAATCGACATGAGGGTTCCTTACGCTATTGTGTACATGCCATCTCAAGGATTTCTCTCTATTAACGGCAGGAAAAAAATTATGGAGATTTTTCTCTTTTGGGAATCTCAGCAACCCTGCAGGAAGAAGAAAATTTTGGAAAACTCTGAAAATAAGAGAGATACAAAGGAATTGGCTCCGAATTCGAGTTCAGGACGTCGAAAACACCTTGTTTACTGATTCTCCGACGATTTTATTTTTTTGTCGAAATCGACGAAAAAAGGGGGCTAACCCCTTTGAACATGTTTTGTCGAAAAAAATCAAAATTGCCTTAGAGCCTCGAAAATCGACATGAGGGTACTTAACGCTCTTGTTTACATGCCATCTCAAGCATTTCTCTCTATTAACGACAGGAAAAAATCATGGAGATTTTTTTCTTTTGGGAATCTCAGTAAGCTGGCCCATTTTTCGTGAACTTCTTTTCGAATGCATCATCATCATTCACAGCAATAGAATTTGTTGAACAACAAATCACCTGAATCATCATTATATATATAGCTATAATAATCGAAAACTGATTATGCTGAGAAACATTGATTATCAATAATTGAGGTAATTCGGTTGGTATCAACCTTCACTATTGTGCAAGTTGAAATTTCATCGATAACGAAATCTAGATGGAATATCAATATCCAACTCAGTTTATATATATACATCATATCAGAAAGTTCGCATCCACAGTTCAACAAACACACCTAATGACCAATCTGTGCTTCGTATACGACAAGAACAGATCGCAACAAACTCTGGACGAGTATAATTGTTACGATCATGGTTCGAACCCGTATCCAATTACTGGAAAACAATATGAACTTCCTGTAACGAAAAGGGCAACTTCTGTATCAACCGTGTTTCGTTTATCAGACGGTGCAGCATTCATTATTACTCGGTAGGTCAACACTGCTGCAGGAAAGTTCTGGAACACGATGCTCCATAGTGAATTCGCTATAATAACAGAGCCCGAGTTTCGTGGGAACACTTTTTCCCAGAAATAATGACTCGAAAACTCCGAATATCCCAATGTCCTGAATTATGTCTATACTGCGAAGTTTCTAATAATCACCAATCCTCCCCTCTTCAATTTCAGATATAATATGAAGTGAGTGATCATATTTTCAGCTTCCTAAGGTTCTAGTCCAGAAACTCCCATTTGACTCTGGATCAGTCAGGACAACCTTCAAGAATTTTATGCTGGATATATGGAACTCCACTAGAGTTGAGAGCAACAAAAATGGAGAATTGTATCTTCACCAATAATGTCGACACAATGCCCACTATGATGATGTGAGGTACCACTATTTCCATGAATTCAGCAAGCTTGTATGTTCACCAAGAAGGCTGATCACACAATGCCCAATTTGATGATGTCGGGTACCACTGTTCCTATGAGGTCGTCAATATCCATGCTGGGTGTCACCACCAACAGTGCTCTCTCATGGGACGATCATGTGAGGTCCATTGCGAAGACTGCTTCACAAAACTCGGTTTTCTTTTCCGTGCGAAGAGATACTTCTCATCCCAGCAACTGCTCATGATCTACAAAGCACAAATTCGACCTGCCCTGGAGTACTGTTCACATGTTTGGAGCTCAGCCCCCAAACATACGCTAAAGCTCTTAGATTCAATTCAGAAGACCTCTCTAGATCATCGTAGAAAGGTCGGCGATCTTTGCCTTTTTTATAGGTACTTTCACGGGCGGTGCTCAATGGAAATATCATCTATTATGCCACCACGCGCGATTCCTAGTAGACAAACCAGACGAGCTCAAGCTGGTCATCCCTACACTGTCAGGCTCGAGACCTGTCGGACGTCGCTATACCAAGCATCATTCATCAATAGAACGGCAAAGTTGTGGAATTCTTTGCCTAGTGAAGTCTTTCCTGATGCTTACAACCTCCAAACATTCAAGAAAAATTCCAACACCTTCCTTCTTTCCCAAAATTCCACCGCTGGCTAACACGATGTTCCTCGGACATCATAGGTTTCCCTTTCGTGTTGTCCACAGATAAAAAAAAAAAATATTCATTCTTGGAATCACCACCAACAACCCCCTCTCATAGAACGATCATGTGATATGAAATGAATCTGTGGTATCTGCTATGTGCCTAGTAAAAATACTCTATTTCTAGTTTCACGAGGCTAAATGTTTCGTGCCCACAATATTCATCAATAAGTTCGGGCACTGATTCAATTTTGGGAATATTTCTTCCGATATGCATCCATATCCTTCTCAACTCAACCTTGGGCTCCGAACGTGCCATCAATATTAATCGGAACTGGCTGGAGGCCCTTCCACTGATCCAATGTTGTGTTAGCGCTAAATCGAGTCTGGGGATGTACGAGGTTTATAGACACATCGGGTGGAAGCACAGGGATGCTCACATTATCAAAACATTCCAGTTCATGCATCATGGAAGAGCTTCAACAACAAAACCAGTTCACTTTCCTAAATCAAAGGTCGAATAGTCGCCAGATGTGCTGAGCTGGTAATGGTAATATTCTCAGGAAGAGTCAGAGCCGTCATAACATGAGATCATTCTATTCCATTCGGTCGTAATGATATTAACGCTGATGATTTCTAGTTAATGGCCAGGATTCCATTCGACAGAGGATTTGGAGCTTATATGGCAGCACCCATCAAACAGTATATCCGAATGATATTCGTTCGTTCAGATGGAATTAGGTATTCGACTGTACAGTTAAAGGGGTCTATCCATCTCACTATGAATGAGCTATGAGTACTTCAACCTGATCATGAAGAGACCATCAACGATGACTTCGTTTCTGTGTATGACCACCTACCATGTGAGGAATTTGACTCCCATTCATTCCTATAATATTTTTTTCACCTTTCGTCAAGAGTTCCAAAAATGAGTGGTGGTAAGGATTCAGTTTCAGTTCAGAAACCTTGTTTCAGAGTATCTCACACCTCTGACCTCATCAGATGATGTATGCTGTCTTCGATGGTATATTGATTGGAGGAGGAGATGGAAATGATGAACTTCTGTGGATGTACACAAACACTCCGCAATCAACTCGGAGATAACTTTGATTGTCATTTTGAATGAAGCTGGCATCGATTACTCACGAATTTGACAACGAAATGTTAATTCCATTATATTGGAGAGTCCCCATCTCCGGAGTTAATTTCCAGTTACATTCACGAATCTCATGAAGACTGGTGACAGGAATGAAGCTCATTCCTACTGAGCCTCCAACATTTAGTCCATTTTATTAGCCTTCTTCAGCGCGGAAATCTGAAACTATAAAATGCGGATAATTAAATCACATTTCCATCGTGTCACAGAACACTTTGAATGGCAGCGCGAACGATGATAAAGAAAGTCCTCGTCGAGTTCTACATTTCCGGAAGCTGCTATTTGGGACAATTGGAGGGATTTTTCGACAGTCTCATCAGCATATCCGGGATGCTCACTTCACTTCGTTCCATCCTTGAGAGTGAAAACAGCAACAGAATCATTAGAATATGAAATTCGTTACATGAAATATCCATGATTGAACTTGTTTCTGTCTCTCGAAAGACCTTCACCGTTTGATTGAGAGCGAAACTTACGACATGTTAACAGTAGTCAAGGACATGTTAAATTTGGGCTTTGAAGATGAATAGGCAACGTTAGATATGCCTTGTATTACTGTAGATCCTTGAATCCAGCAATCATCGCTTTGTTTACAATATCATGAGACTTGATGATGCATACAGACGTCAATCAATTATTGATTGACGGATATTCGTGACTTTGAAATTCCTTTCGAGATGTGTGATACAACTTGATACGTTATGGATAGGAGTCATATGAGGAAACGTAGTTCCTTGTGTGCTGATGGAATTTCATTCCATCACGAGATATTTCCTAAAAAGAATCACACATCTTGAAAAAAAGGCAATGTTCTTTGCTTATCCACTATTGGACTCAGATACTTCGAAAACAGGCGTTTCGAGCGAACTTTTCGAACGGATGTGTTGGAAGTGTCACTAACAGATCCGATGAAATTAGTTCCGATTGTAGTATTATTCGATTCTCCAGGATTCATACAGCTCGAACGAATTCCATCTGGAAAGGAATCCCGAAGGAATCACTGCCCAACAAAAAATATGTAAATGAAGGAGTTATCAGATCGAGAGATTGCCTACGGAATTGAAGCCAGTTCTGGATGAATTCTCATGCATGTCACATGTTCACTTTCACTTACACAGAATAGCAAAACATATTCTTGATATAGTACTGATCTCCTTCAGGTCTGAGTTCAAAATCTCCGTCCACGTGATATGAACTCGAATCTATATCACGCATCGGAGCGTCATTAATTATTGAGAATATGCAGTACAAATGAGTGAGCTGGTCGCCTAACTATATACTAGAACATTCTAGTCTGGCGAGCTGATCAGTATGGTATTGTTCCTGATCATTTGCATGACCATAATATGTCTCTCATTCCATATTCAGTCACTGGATCTATTGGTGGTGAAACTCAATAGAGCAGATATCAGGTGGGCAAATAATCAACCCACTATGTTCCGAGTAAGTTTCCGAAAATAATAATTGTTCAGGAAGTATATCACTGGAGCAATAAGAAATCGATCTCTTACTCAAACATGTGCTGAGAACAAAGATGGCGAAGCCATGAGGAGATTTCACTTACAGGTGCACACTGTGCAGATGTTCATTTCAATGAGCTCTCATCTAGTGTGATAATTCCTCTCTGATGAATTTTTCAGCATCACAGTTGGCAACACTGCCGCCAGCATATTCTGAGCGTTTCGCAACGCCTCAGTTTGATAGCACAGGATCTGTCGTGGCTGCACATAAAATCCTGATTGAATCACTGCGAGCACAGAGGTATTCGGCGCTCCTTTAAAAAACGGCGGGCTTAGTCATAATGAGATTTTTATTGCGCTTGCGGAAGTTTTATTGGAGTGATTAGTCGGAAGCAACTCTTTTCAATGATTCCAGATTGGAGTTTGATTGGATGTTTTCTTGTTCGGGGATTTTTCAGGTCAACGTGGATTGGCTGCCATTTCCTTCAGACCTTTCATCACCATTCGGCTTTTAGTGACTTTGTTTGAAAACATCTCATTCCAACACCGGAAAGACGAGAGATTGAATTTAATGTAGTGAATTGGATCAGGCTCAAGTGGAATGGTTTGCTACATCCAAATTCAAACCAAGAAACACATTGAAGCATCTTCTGCTCCTAATTTGCTATTGTGAGAAGGCTATGTCACTCGATATCATTTGATAGTATACAAATATAACAAATATATAGTCGTTCCTCTATTTCGGCACTTTGATTTGGTGGTCTTCATGTTTTGGGTTTTTGGAAGATTGGTAAACCTGCATTTGAAGAATATCAGTTGAAACATGGCTGTGATTCACGCTGCGAAATCCGAATAGCCCTGAGCATCAAGGGTATAGTTTTTTATTGAAGTACTATTGGAAAAGTAGGAATACAACTCGTGACAAAGGCAGGTACTCATATAGCTATATTGTTTTTATAGTGGAGACCTCAGTGAAGACTAAAAACGAAGCAGTAATAGTATTTGTAGAACCTGCTGATATTGTTTATTATTAGTACAACTACTGCAGCTTTTGAGAGGAATGTTAGAAATGGTGGACGTATCTCTTGAATTCATCCAAATTCCAGGAAAATTATGAGGAGAATTTAGGCGCTGTCCTTGAAATCCATTCGACATTCATTCACTCATGGAAGGTCTATTTGACAATGATTTCAAACATCTCTTGAATTTACTGAACTTCCTGCTATATTGTGTCAAATCTCAGTCAACTGTCAGAAATGAATCATTTCGGGCAGTGTAATAATCTTGCCGAAATTTCCCCGAATAATCATCGAATTATGTTTCGAAAATATGCATTAAATATCGAGGAAGAATATAATGCCTCCGGTAACTCACGTTTTGATATACTACTCCAACACAACTCCACTATTCAGTGATGCTCGTCATTTGCCAATCATGGAATATTGCTCCTCAGTATGGAATCTCATATGTGAAAAATATGTTGAAAGAATAGAAAATGTTCAAAAAAAACTTATTGATAATCTCAACTATATATATCATCGTTTTCGTCACTATGTAGACTATGATATCAATCTTGATTTTTATAATCTAGAACGCCTTCTGAGAAGAGATTTTGTCGATACATTGTTTTCTTATGAAACCTCCAACAATCTTGTAGACTCTGATACATGTACCAGTCATTTCAAATTGAATTGTAATCCGAGGATTGTTCGAAATAGACTCACTTTTTATCCACCCTCTTACTCAACCAATTATTATAGTAATTCGCCAATTATTCCATGAATGCTCATAATATTATGAGTCATCACGATATTGATATTTTTCAGCTAAATGTTACAACCTTCAAAAGGAAATTAAAACATTTCTACTTCAGTTTTATCGTTCCCTGAATGATTGGAGTACTGGATGCAAAAAAGCTATGTAACCCCATTTCACTAGGCTTCAAGTTACATTAGCTTACAACTCGTTATATGTTCACAAGATTATATAATTTTGTGTTATCCTCCTATAGGACGAACCTCTCCATGGTTTATCTGTTGTTGTGACCTTGTACATTAAATGAATGCATAAATCTCCGAATGAGAATTGGGCAGATCACAAAATCAGTCGTCCTTACTACAAATATATTGAAATAATTTTTGATAACTTCTACTCTATTTTTCAGAAACGAGAAGAGAAGATCCCACAAAAAGCTGAAAAATGAGAATTAGAATATCCAGACGCCGCTGAGATTCAAATGAAACGATGTACTAGATACGATCGTTTTTCAGTATCTGACGCCATCGATCGCACGTTTTCGGACTAAGATTGAGCGGCCTCACAATTAGCATCGCAGCCGTGCACAAACACCAGAGGGTGGCTAATGGATCGTATCGGGCGAGCCTGATTGGACTTAATCAGGTGGCCCCCCTGTTTGCACAGGAGGAGAAGAGACTCTCTGCGAAGGCCACAGAGCGAACGACAGCGTTCCACGACGGTCCGAGCGGTTTTATTGACGCATCTACTAGTCCGGCCCCAATTATCGACGACGGCTGTTTACCTAGCAGAAATTGAAATGTACGCTCGAAGATGCGAAGGGGACCCGATCCGTGAGGCACGGCGAATCGATCGGATTTCGAGGCTTACTTCGATAATGGAGGCATCCAGGAGGCGGACATTCTTGGTGCGACAACAATTCACTGAATCATTCGACGTCTCCATGCTTCTGACAGCTCATCTGTCAACTGTCGACTGTCAACTGTCGCAGTGACAACGGAAAGTTAAAAGTCTCTGTGATCCGTGCAGTTTCTTTCACTAGATCCTCGATAATGAAGGCATCTAGGAGGTGGACATTCTTGGTGCGACAACAATTCACTGAATCATTCGACGTCTCCATGCTTCTGACAACTCATCTGTCAACTGTCGACTGTCAACTGTCGCAGGGACAACGGAAAGTCAAACGTCTATGTGATCCGTGCAGTTTCGTTCACTAGATCATCAATAATGAGGGCATCTAGGAGGTGGACATTCTTGGTGCGACAACAATTCACTGAATCATTCGACGTCTCCATGCTTCTGACAACTCATCTGTCAATTGTCGACTGTCAACTGTCAACTGTCGCAGGGACAACGGAAAGTCAAAAGTCTCTGTGATCCGTGCAGTTTGGTTTACTAGATCATCGATAATAGAGGCATCTAGGAGGCGGACATTCTTGATGCGACAACAATTTACCGAATCATTCGACGTCTTCATGCTTCTGACAGCTCATCTGTCAACTGTCGACTGTCAACTGTCAACTGTCGCAGGGACAACGGAAAGTCAAACGTCTATGTGATCCGTGCAGTTTCGTTCACTAGATCATCGATAATGAAGGCATCTAGGAGGTGGACATTCTTGATGCGACAACAATTTACTGAATCATTCGACGTCTTCATGCTTCTGACAGCTCATCTGTCAACTGTCGATTGTCAACTGTCAACTGTCAACTGTCGCAGGGACAACGTAAGTCAAAAGTCTCTGTGACCCGTGCAGTTCGATACACTAGATCATTGATTCTATTCCGCGATAAACTCAGTGGTCGAATTCGAGTGAAATAGAACTTATGATGGTTGATAATATGACTGTGCAGTATTCCAATTGAATAAAAGTGAATTCGATTATGATGAATAATCGAGTTATTCGCTCGAACATTTCATTCGTTTCATTAGATTACGCCACTCAACGTTCAGAGAATTGATAATCGATTCTGAAATTGATGAGAAGCGGTTTGTCCACTCGAAATAGAGCAACTATGATGGAAGTAATACTGACACCGAATTGGTAGGACCCAAGGCAATTTTCGAACACGAGGCTGCATCTGCTTCGATAGGAAACCTTACACAGTGACCTCTGAGTTTCTCACGAACACAGGATTCAAGGAAATGCTGACTAAGGCTACAACGAATCAGAGCACCGTTCACATCCACTTTTACAGACAGACAAAATTCATGTATGTGAACTGCTAGATTCAATATAAATGAACGGTGTCTTACTAACAATGAATTGAAAATTCATTATCTGTTGTCGAGACCGAAGGTTGACTAATTCCTCTGGAAAATGGTTGAATATCAAAGACTCTTTAGTTCTTCATTGCTGAGGCTTATATCTCGAATTGAAAATGATTCATAATAATTTCTATCACGAGTAGGACATTCCCTCTTGATACAAATTGTCGACATGTCTTCGTCAAAGCTGCTAATTCAAAGGCTTCTGAAACTCCTTAGCGTAGAAAAGTAATTTCTCGAGATGATGAATTGCACTATCGTCGAATCAAAAGGAATACTTTTTTCTGAAACATTTCAAGTGAAGATTGCCCTTGATGAAAGACCAAATTAACTTTTATGGTGCATATACTACCTTTTCATCGGCAACATACAAAAGCGTCAAAGTGGAACTCACCTGAAACAAAAAAAATCCTGATGAAATAATGTATATATATATGACTGAATTCTCTTTCATCGAGATAATATTCTGTTGGTAGGTCTATACACTGAAAGCGAATGAAAATGCACGACGCATTTTCTTGGTCTTCAGAATTTTTCTTCGAAGTTAACTAAACCAGATGGCCACAAGAACATTGGCACCTCTATAACTTCAAATTCGTTCGAGATGTTGAAAAATTTATCTCTGACGACATCAAAGTTACAGTGATGCCCTAGTTCGCGTGGGTACCCGGTATATCATCATTCGATATTATCGGAAATGTGGAATCTGTATAGACCATTGTGGATGAAGATGACTTCTGTGAGGGTTCCAGTAACTCAGGTTGAGAAAACAATCGATCAAGATGATGTACCCATCATCATGAGACAATCAATTTCATAGAAAATCAACATCCACAGCTTCATCAGAATTCAACAGGGTGGTTTTCCTAGAAGTGAGTTACTGGGTACTTACTACTGATACAATATAATTGATACTGGGTGAAGATGAATGAGGACTTTGGACTTGTTAACAATCCTAGAGGCGAGCGCAGGTGATTTTTTTTTATCGAGTGTTAAGTGACCTTACAAAAAAAATATTTGACACCATTCGTTCACCCCAAATATTTCAATGTTCGGAATCGGAAAACCCTTGAAAAATGACCCTTCTTGTAGAAAATATGTGCCAGTGGCTACCTATTGCTGAAAAAATATGATGAGGAGGAACATTCCTGTGAGAAAAAGAAAGAAAATTCATGACTGACTCAGGTTCATAGAAAAATTGTTTATTCTCGAATATAATTATCATCTACACATTGTTTGACATCGTGAATCCGCGAGATATTCTCGAAAATGATGATAATGAACGATGAAGAAACTACTCAGTGGTGAATTATTGAAATGCTTCTTTCTGGCTTGTTAGAAAATGACGGAATGTTGAAACTGTAACGCCAAGTGTGTCTTTCTAAAATTCACTAGATATCATTTTTTCATGAGTAATAGACTGAACATGATATCGAAGTCTTATCATCAGAAGGCAAAAAAGATTGGATCACGTTTTTGAAATGGTGATAATGATATCAATGATAATATCGATGATTCAATCAGTGTTTATGAAAATAAAATTGAAATGAGAGTAACAGGCGAAGTTAAATTCAGGTGGAAATGATGAGTCACCACTAAATTGGTCTCACACTGCATTTGCAATCACTGCAGCAAATCCCCATGATTTTTCATCCACGTCATTATCGAATTCTTGCCATGCCAATGGAAGTTTCATTCGAAATCACGCATATATGCATCGATGAAAAATTGTTTTTGTGTATTCAAAGAGTTGCAAGTTGCAAGTAGTGCAGAGTTGAAATATTTCGTGTGTTCAAACTTGATGCAAAATGAATTTTGCAATCAGAGTTATTGAAATCGAAACAAGGAAATCTAATTATGACTAATGTATCTCAAAGATCGATATCCTTCCGAATGTCTGTTCGGTCACACGGCACAGGGCTACAAACATTTTAAATTAATTACAAAACGAGAGGAAAGAGAATCCAACAAAGACTTTTCCCAAATTAAATGTTCCTAAAAGCTAGTAACTGCCGTGACAATAGCTATTATTGTACAGTGAAAAGTTACTGAATAAAACACTAACTTTCCAGAGCAGGGAAGAAGAAGGAGAAACGAGAGAGAAAGAGTGTTCGTTTTGTCTCATTCTTCTTCCCAGGCAATCCAGTTGATATTTCTTGCAAGTAATGAGTTTACATTCGAAGATATTCAGCGAATATCGTGAACTGTCATAAATTAGCCTGAGAGTTTTGAGGCCTGCGGAATTAGGGCATAAATAATGGTTTACCAAAACGGTGAATTCCGAGCGGGCGAATAATGGTGACGCATCAATTCGGATATTGTAATTATTGGGGAAAAGTCCCAAATGAATCATTTCTAATGTCACCTGTTTCTTCTTATATCTGTCCTGCGTCTTTGATGAAAGAATACTGGAGTTCCTACCAATACCACAATTTTTATACTTTGTAAGCAAGTTTGTAGATCGAAAGCATCAGAAATGATTCCACTAGGTAGAAAATTCTATGGAATTGCCATTTTGTTGATGAATTATGCTTTGTGGAACAAGGTTGAACAGGGCTAGAACCTGACAATAAAGGATTGAGTAGAAATGGAATAATAGGAAAGATTTCCTATGAGCACCAAAGCTCAAAGATATCGCCCTGTTCCAGAGAGTCTGATAATTCTACTGATATTTCCTCTCCCCATTTCTATTATTCAGAAGAATCTAAGAATATAGAAACGAAGAGAGAAAATCTCAGAGAAATCTAGAGAAATGAATGTTTCAGAAAGCTCAATGATTTCGTGATCTTCTCCTTAATAGAATCTAAGAGCTTCAACGTATTTTCGGAAGCTGAACTCCAAAGGTATGGACAGTACTCCAAGACAGGTCTAGTTTCATATCGAATGGAAAAAGTCTCTCGAAACGTGAGTATTGATATGGATATTCGAAAGAATACACCTTTGGAATACCGTGAAACCATAACTATGATTTCGAGAGCATCGCCCTGATGCTCTTGTGTTCGAGATTATCCAATATCGTCTTCATGTAGGATTAGAAAACTTCTTCCTTCCATTGTATACGTTCACCATTCCGAATCAATGGTAGTTGAAGTCTATCGTTCTCACTAACACTATTCCTCATTGACAGTTGATGTCTGTCACAATTTTTCTTTCTCCAATTGTAGGATCCAACATGATCCTTCCTTCAACGCTCGAAGTGCCCCCAAGACTTTGAAGGTAGAAAAAAGGCTGTTTCCTACAGCTTCCTTCCAACATATACCGTACGCATCGCTTACATATTTACTTTCGCTGGTAAATCCCTGATTCAGATACGGCTCGAGAGCATCTCAGCTACCTTTTTATGTAAACCAAAAGCAATATGGTTTAGGCTCGTCCCGGTCATATTGATGATGTCAGTGTGATCGGCAATGGAAGCGACGATCTAATATGGTCCCGAAGGGCCGTGATCCGCTTATCAATCTTTCGATTGTACATACAGCTTTCTCCTTGAGGCAGATACGCCCATCGGATGTATTTATTTTCATAGAAATTCCGGACGGGAATCACGAATGAGGTTCCCGGGTATTATTGGCGTTTTCTTTTCAGAGTCTTTATTTCCATTCACGAGGTCTGTGAATAAAGATCAAGGATCTTCGGCCTACACTTGTGTTTTCTGGTTCGTTCCATCGGATCATGTACTCAGAATTCTTGAGTTGATATTCATTTGCTTCAGTCAGGATCAACCGATCAACGGATGATGAACATTGGGAAATCTCATCATTTCAATTCCTTGAAAGCAATAAAATCAATTAGGAAAGGAATTTGGAATTGTCACTTATCAGTTGTTTTGGCATTTATCAACGAAGATTGGATTAGATCACAGCAGTGCTTAGACATATTCAACTCCAATAATCATCAGATCGAAGAAATTATCAAAATCGCTACAAAGTATCACATGGAAGAGACACTTCTGGCGAAACGTTTGAATTTTCCCCTATAATTTATTCAATCTCTCGACTTATTTACAGAGCGCTCCCTCGATAATTTGAATTATTGAGATGGTAAATATCGAAGTTACACGAGGAGGTCTCAGATCGATTCTACTCATTACGTGATCACATTCAATAATAAATGAGTTGTGTACATTCCGAATCGTTAATGCGACATCATTAGGAATTGGAGCTTCTTCGGATTGTGACGGATGATGTAAAAATTATCAAAACGGGATGAATGCTTTGTATCATACAATATTGGAGGATATGAGTGCTGAGAAATCATGCTGTATATATCAATCAATATCATGTTTGGATTGACCCTAATAATGAAGAGAGCATGCAGTGATCTCATTGGTTGTATGATTATATGATCACACGGAACAACTGCTTCAAAAGCATGAAGAGAGCTCTGGCATGTGATCGTATGTTAACTGGCAAAATCTTTCTTTGTATCTATTGTTCCTGTGAATGAGACTATTCCACGGATTTTGATAACAACAATACCAAGTGAACATCAAGTTTCTGGTGCATTATGCCTAGAAGGTTTTGAAAAGAACTCGCTATGTATTCCTTTTATGTCTGTACCATCATTTGTGAATGTGGAAATGTTTCGCTTCAGGGTATCCAATGTGGAAATTATGGCCAATTCAGTGGGGCAGTTCATTTCTGTACGTCAACAACTCCGCATGATTTATATATCGCAATAGAGCGAAACATTTATCAGGGTTGAAATTGAACTCACTCCAAATGAATTCAATCAACACCTCATCAGCAGTTCATTTTATTTTTTCAATATTGCTGGCATCAAATCATCACTATCCATCATCGTTATTACGATCTTTCAAGAAAAATCCCATACCTTACGGTTACCAATCGTGTCATCAAAAGATGAAAAAATAAAACATATTCATTGCCTGAATATCATTATCAGCTCAATTCCATGAGTTTGATGATGCTTTGCGATCTCGATTCCGTAATGAATAATTCAAAATTCGTATTGCCTCTTTTCGATCTCTTGATGACATCGAAACATATCTCCAATATCGATTAGGTTGGTTCACGAATCCTCTATGACAGTCACGTCTGTATTTCAAAATTAATATGCGTCATGTGTGGATTTTTCATATTTTTACGATGTCATATAACATGCCGGTAGAGTATTATTACTCCGGTAATAAAAGTTGAAGTGCATGATCATGAAAACAGTTGAACTATTTTATTAATAATCAAAATGTGAGAGCTTTGTTGGAGATATGAACACAATTTAATGATGTTCACGGAAACCACGGCATCTTCATTCTGAATATTTTCATGGGGAATAAAATGATTGATTATTCGCTGTTGATGAACAACTTTGTTTGAGGAAGAATCCATCCATGTTCTATTTGAACATTCTGGTCATAAATATATTCCTCGATTCATATTGTTCCTTCACGCAAATTTCACTCGACATATTCCTATTGCACTATGATTTCCTTCAATTGACAACTAGTGGAGTTGTCATGACCAGAACATGCGCAACCATCCACTACCGGATTTTGTGGAGGAGGCTGAAAATAGGAGGTAACACAAAATCCTGATACTAAAGATTCTCCAGATGTGTTGCTCTTCTTGATCTTGATAATAGTACCTCTGTTTTCATTCATCATAACTCTCAAGAACAAGATAATTCAGGAAGATCCCACAATATGCCCATCTCCAGATATTTCAAGATGAATAAGGTGGTTTCACTGTGAGTAACAATCGATATACGGCTAAAAGATATATGGATAAGAATGTGAAGTGGATATGAGTAGGAAACTAGTGTTGACCCTCGAAAAATTAAGGCAATCATACAGACACTGAGGATCATGACATATCATTCATCAGCTGACGACTAATCGCGAATTCTCATCGAACTGTGAGAACTGTGGGAAGTGGAAAGCGTAGCCAACTTGGAGACAATCTCCTGACGTAACTACCGGATTACTCCGAAGGAGAGGAAAATGCAGGTTTCCACCGGAGCCCTATTCTCTCTCGTACACACGAAGTGATTTATGAAGAATCAGAAAAAGCCCAGCCGACGACGTGCCAGCGTATCCGCCGAAATTATTCGTGTCCGTATTTGACGCATGGCGGCGCGTAAATACATACATCAGCGAAAACCGTATTAACGGATAAAGGTAATCGTGTTGCCCCGCCCTTTCGACAAATATTTCCGACGCGGCGGTGCCGAAATTGGCTTTGTGAATTCTCGTCGAACGAAATAAATCCAAAACTTGATGTTCGATGTTGGCGGGAATGAATTATATGGTGATACGAGTCGTAACAGGGCATGATGTATGTTTCGGTGAGTTTCGCCGTCGATGAATGAGAAATGGCCAACTCCATGCGGCAAAAGGACTGGATTGTTACGAAGCATTATCTACCCACGCGAGAGTTTCCGAAAGCGATGTGGATCGAACGAAACACAAGCGTGAACGTGAGGAAAATCAGTTACAGTATCTGCACCACGAATGGACAGCATCCAGATGAAAACCTCATGACTTGCATCATCTGATCCAGATTCTCTTTGCTCCAAGTTCTGCTACTCATCTCGCATGATTTTCTCCAGGAGTATTCAGCATCACGCTGGACTTTTACAAGGTCAACTTCAGGAGTTTTTGTAAATGAGATAAGATGATTATGTTCGACTTCCGACTCAGTATTATCTCGTTCGGTCATCTTCACACACATCTGAAAAATCTTCCGTATGAATATTTTGGTTCTGCCTCTCTATTTTCTAATTTCGATTTCCATGAGGAAACTTTAGGTCTGACGTGCGTGCCTGAAGTGGAACGGATCCGTGAAGAAACTCGTCAAGAAATATGGTTCAAGTGATACCACGTCTGAAGCCCTTTCTCTTGAAGAGATTACCATGGGTAAATTGTGTGAAATGTTCTGGACCATACGAACTACTGAAGTCTATTCATTTCTAATTGAAACGGCATGTGAAATTTCATAACATTACAAGACATGATACTCAACATACAGTTCGAATCTCCTTCTTATCGCATATTTCGATGGAATACTTCGCCTCTTGTCGGCCGTTGGGATGGATTCCTCGACTTCAGAAACCTACTTTAGCGCTCGACACGCGGGCCTGCAAAAGGGAGCCGTCTTTTATGGGACTCTTCTATATCCGTTCTGGGAACGTGCCCAGTTCGAAGTGCCACAATTGCGCAAGTAAGCCGCACAACATCTCCGGATGATTAATTCATGAGTTCTGAGTGGTTTAGGCGGCTCTGGAACGCCGCAAATCCAGAATTAGGATAGAAATAGGCCCCATTGTTCTGGTTAAGGTATAAATTGAATACATATGCGCGCTGCGAGCTGAATAATGCAGTTATTATGTTTTTGGCGACGTATGTTTCTGTTATCATGTCCGACAAGTATGTGAAGATATAGTGAAAAGCACATGAGGACATCATATGTGTCATTGCCGTCTTGTTTCTTTCTTATATTAGAGGTGCATTGATTTGGGGATCCAATAATAAATACTTCATCATTAGTATAAAGACCATATATCATCTGGAAATCAATGACTTTTCTTGATTCATGATGCAATCTGTTCACCTAAAACACTTCAATTCTCACAGAACTCAAATCATCAGTAGCCTATATGTTTCGACCTGTGTATTACTTTTAGAAGATGTCCCCCCAGCACAACTACAAAACATATTGGGTCTCTTCAAGAAATGTATCATTTTTGTTACAATGGAGTCTCAAACTTGAGATTCGAGTGAGAACGTAGCTTTCAATTCCATATAAAACTTTTAGATTTTTCAATAATTCTACTGTATGCAAACAGTGTAAGTGTTAGATTATGTTTTGGAGTGAATATAAAACTCGATTTGATATCAAACTATTTCTCCATATAGAATATACAAGTCGTCCATGGTGTTTCCAGCGAGTGGAAGCAAATATTTCTCGAGTTACAGAAAATGTTCCATGAGAGACCATAATCAAGTTCCATTGAAAAATCAGGGGGACAATAAAACATGGAAAAATTGGCATCTCCAATCATTCCAGATCATGATTTTTTTTATTAATGATGATTTTTTCAATCCCAACACTCCATCATTATCATCAGCGGATCCATCCCGGTAGGATCAGAACCTCGTCCGTCAGAAAAAAATCCCGAACAACTTCACCGGACGGCCGATCCCTTGACGACTTTCCATCAATACTCATGCGAAAGACAGCACGGAACCCTTTAAATCAAATTAGTTGATAAATCCGCTAAATAATGGACCGGAATCTGGCAGGACAGAGAGGGAAAAAAAGTAGAAATCCGGACGACAGCTCTGAAACCCCTGAATTGTCTGGCTGTCCAAATTTAATTAGGAACTGAAGTCAAGGAAAATCTATAATGCGACGGATGTCAGTCGCATCGACTGTTCGGCCAGAGGTGGCTCGTCCAGGTCGAAATAAAAAATCGAATTCGAATGTTCACCATGAATTAGGAATCACATGAATGGAAATCGTTAAAATATCACTCTGGTATCGAGTATGGATATTTTGATATCCATTGAATATATTTATCTCCCAAATTCTTTGAAGAAAGCATGGTGTCACTGACGGCTGGAAATTTCTTTTTCAGGTATCTGAATGTTGATCGACAGTGAAATCTCTCCTTCCTTCCTTCGAAAATGAGGAAAGAAATTCTTGAGAAATTAACATTTCCGTAAGTGTGACTAGTGTGGTATTCCCATTATCATGAATTCCTGGGATACATACGAACAATCCTGTCATAAGGATTTTGAAGATTGTTATCAATCGAAGTCTAATTCTATAATGAACTCCTGTCGGTACATTTTCGATTCGCAAGTAGAAAACTATCAACACTGCAGTTCCACCAACACATCGACGAGGTTCTCTAGATATCCTTCCTGTTCTAGGTTCCAGATACAATTCTTCCTAAACGATCCGAAACGACTCATTCACAAGCGGCATTCCATTCAAGCTTTGAGAATCGCGAGAGATCACCAACACAAGGGTAATCATGGAGATGTCATCAAGATTTGCAATTCAAAATACTGGGGACCTGGAATCCCCCCAGCGCATCTACTAGCTGTGAGTCCGATGGAATTCGAGGATTCCTCGTGGAATGCCGTTCGGCGTCACCGTCCCCTGAAAAATTTCTCCGCCGAATCCCTTTTCACAATACGCTCTGATTCACTCCAACGCGGCGATATTACCTGCGAGGTTCGATTCGCATCGGGAATAAATTAAGCTCACTTATGGAAATCGCAATCAGTCGCTATTTTCTGACGTGATTGTTTACGGGAGCGGCTGCATATTTATGATGAAGGCGGCGGCGCGAGTCTCGAATGCGTGGAATCCGGTAGGATCGGTTAGTGCTCCCGGCATGACATATCGCTGGAAGCCTCGAATGAGGTGCTAGCAAATCAAGCGCTGAATTTTCAAAGCTAATGAACCACATACCGACGCGAGTTATGTGGGGATGATGAAAATGAATTTTCTCCGATGAATGATCAGTTGTAACATCCCAAGAACATTATCAATCAGTCGTAGGCGGAAGAGAATCAGCTGTAGTGTACTATGAAACAATTTTGATTCGAAAAATTTCATATGATAACATTTGCATATGAAATCAGCTAATGACATCATGGTGAAAATCCCTATCCAACCATTCACCAGAGAGTTTGCTGTGATCAGACATGCTTCCTATCAATATGATTGGTAATCGCGTAATCGCTCAGAGCAAGATTTCGATGAAGTTCTATCATTTGTTTTGATCGTTCTCAGTCACCAATCACACATACATACTGCATCAACTATTGACTTTGAACCGAGATGCTGAAATTGAAAATCTTGGTGTTATATTCGATGAAAAACTATGATTTCGAACCCATGTGAATAACATCACCTTGAAATCACTGAAACTTCTTGGTTTTGTGAGTGGGATCGTCAAGTACTCATCAACGAACATAATGGGAATTCTCTATTGTCTATTAATGAGCTCACACTCAGAATATACATCCAGTGTATAGTGCTCATCTTATTTAGTTTACAGAAAACGTCAAAGGTTCAAGAAGAATTTTTGAGTACTGCTGCTCACAAAATGGGCCTCCAAATGGACCAGCCTCATGACTACACCGATATTCAATTACATTTTCTTCACTCACTTATTGGAGGCATTCAAACAATCTGTAGTTATCATGTATCTTTCCTCTAGATCCATGCTTTGTTTTCTAGTTCATTGATGTTTTTTTCTTCAGTTTCCTTCCATTTCCTCTTTCGTTTCATATTTTCAAGTGAATTCCTCATGTATCCACATTTCTATCACTTTCGGAACTTTTTCAGTTTCAAGTATCTTTTTCATCAATGTACCCGAATTTTCATCATTCCGTAATTGAAGTTTGTCCTGCTCCTCGTCACATCATATGAATGAATATCTTGGAAATGAAGTTCGAATACCTTCGTTTCAGAGTCGTCTACATGAATTAACAAGGTATATGAAGACTCTGGATGCAGACCAGGCATTCTTATCAAATCTCAATTGACCATTCATCAAGCCATTCAGCACTAAGATATGAAAATAAACAGACTCGAATGCAATGTTCAATTCCTTCAATTCCATGGTAATGTCCACCTTAGCTGATGATTAGGAAGGAGTAATCCTATGTATTCTCACCCGGAGTACGATTGTTCCAATTCACAAGTGCATCAGCGAAATTTCTTCATCATTTCGTTTTCTGTAGATCCAAACTGATAGCTTCACGAGACAAGTAGTTCAAGACAAACACACAGGTCAATCGCCTCTAAACGATGGCTCCTCCTCAGACTCTCCATAAACCTACTTTGCTCGGACTTTCATAGTCGATGGATAAATCTTGGTTTAAAGCTCCACCGTCGAAACGATATCATCCAGCTTGTCTCCACTTCCAACCGTTTGTCTGTCTCTATTGTTACAGAACATGTTGGAGCAAGCGCCTCACACTTTATCGTTGCATATGCTAGCTATTTCTATGCTGATGCTTTGTTTTCACGCCTCACCTGAATAACTAATAACCGTTTCGGCGCGAGTTCACGTTTTCGACGAGGTTTCTGTTGTTTCCTCTCGAGAGTTCAATTGTTGGGATAGATGGCATATTCCAGAACCAAGAAATCGACAATTCTCTTTGGTATTAGAATTTCCGTGACGGTAAAATATTCAGGACAGTTTGATAATCATCTTGTGATCTGACCACAATTTGATTTTTCGCATTCAATCATCATCATATATTCTTTCTTCTTGAACTCATTTTCAGACCATTTCCACAGTTTTCTGAAATCGTTCAGAGTTCTCATCTACCCTTTTCATTTATCCAAAGTTGATACTCGGTCGAACATTCTGAAAATGCCCAATGCATCAGCTCAGCTGATTTCTTCTTAGTTTGGAAGCCAGGAATTAGTAATATATTCGTTGTAGGGAGCTTTTCTGTAATACACAAAGTTATGGCTAGTTATGGAACTCCATTCATTATTCTCCATTGAATCCATGGAACTATCTGTATGTCTTTTTTCCAATCGATTTCCACAGGCTATTGCTGTTTTCTTCAGATGCATCAGCTCGACCGGTGAAAAACGGTTGAGATACTTTGTTCTAATTATATCCAGACAGAACTGCGCACCGGCCTGACGTTTATTGGCCACTTCTTTGTCGTTCTCGAGGTGCTTGTTTGTCGAGAGAATTTCCCTGAGGGATCGCAATGAACGCCGGCAAAAAAAAAAACGACGTACGCGACCAAGTTCAGCTCTCCACGTATGAATGTTGTATGAATGGTGAGGGTTATTGAGTTGAATATAATTTTCGAGAGCTGTCCCAAACGTGCAAAAAAAACGTGGTTGAAAAATGTTTCCCGAATGAAACTACTTCAGAATGATACAGAAGGTCATCAACGCAGATGGTGTTGAAATGGTTGATGAGGAATGTGACAAACAAAAAATTATTCGGATTGTTTCATCGTAAATGGAATTTACTTCCCATCACTCCTCAACAGTATCATCAGATTACCACTCACTTGATGATATAAACGTACGCAGATGGATTATTCATGACATTAGATTTTGAAATTCATTTCAAACGTTCGATGGATGAAATTTGGCGAAAGCATAATGAAACTTCTCCCTTTCTCACTTCTCTCTCTTCTCACTTTCAGCTCTGTAAGCGCAGAAAGAGCTGCATATTTCCAATTCCACCTCTTCTACATATATTCGAATGGATTTTCGGGCCAGCTACTTTTGGCGTTAGAACAGTCGCATATTTCTCACCGGATATGTGGATCGTATCACTTTCATTACCGGTCGCAAGAACACGGTACGTGGGATTATCTTTTTCAACAATCCTGTTCATAACTCATACGGGGTTTTATGAAGTGATACTGAACGAATTCAACAGTTATTTTGACAGGATCGCAGTGATTACGTAGTTATATCATCTCATCAACTGACAGAACAGAATCCACAGAGAGATGAATAGAGCTCTGGAAAAAAAATCCTTCGAAAACAATTCCCATGTTTTCGATGATATGAATGTAGAGAGGGAATGAGAAATATAGACGAAGGATGGAGGATCAAAATACTTCTCGAACCACCTTCTACTTTCAAATTCATGAATAAGGAGTGCCCACATTAATTTCAACCAAAAGCAAATAATCACTCTCGAACCGTTGAGATCGTTCAAATGATTTCATTCAAATAGACGATAAGATATTTTTGATTTTGGAATAGTAACAATGTGGAGACAAGACGAACCTATATGAGGACAATAACCTCCACAAGTGAACTATTCCCGTTGGAGGATGGGAAATCCTGCTGCGACCATTAAAGTATTGAAATGAGTTATATCCGTCGGGAGTTCAAAGTAGAAGTTTCATATCTTTCATCGTAATGACGCTTTTATCATGATTTGTTCTCGTAGAAGCACATGAAAGGGAGATATAATTCGATTTGGGCTTTTTTATAACCATCCACGAGCTCTAATAAGGCATAAAAGAGTAGTTGTTCTGAATTGCGAAAGAACTCGCTTTCAAAGGAGAGCGATATAAATCAATTTGATGGCGAAAAAACGACACTTTTTCAGACAGTTGGGTTGGCGAAACATCTATAGATGATAATTCAACGTCGTTCAGGTTTCGCTTTCAGATTCATCAGTTCGATGTACTTATCAAAGTGAACCACTCATATCGCTTGTGGAAGAAGAAGGGATTGGTACTGAAGCTCTATGGTTTATCTACTAATAATTCCGACTGACCCGACCAATGCACGAACATTTCATGGGCAAACAGATGAATTCATACGGAGGCTTTCACGTCCATCTCCAATATCAAGGGATTCAAATATGCATTCAAACAGGGTCCGGTCATGTGATGGAAAACAATGACGGGCTGTTTGAATTCAGCGTGGAAGGGTCGCGATATCCCACGTGAGTTTCATCCCGTACACAATTTCGCTACGTGCTCGACTGAGAACTGGAAATGTGAATTAAGGAAATTAAAGCTCACTGCTGGATGAAATGTGCGTAATTAGGATCACTATGACCTAATAAGGGTGTGCGGGAAGAGGTGTTTTTTTTTAACCAGATGACTCTGGCAATTCCCGTGGATCGGATCTGGATAGGATGCTCCATGGTCGACAGGGTCCATGGTGAGTTCAGCTTGAAAAAGGGAAAATTATATTCATAGTGGCGTGAAATAAAGTCCAGAGTAACATCGGGTAGTATCAATGAACGTTTCATGTCGAGGAGAAACAACACAACTATCGAACACTACATGATGTTTTCACATGTCGGCCGAATATTTTCGAGACTGGTAGAAAAAGTATAGTCTACTACTGCGTTGAAGCGTCAACTACCATACACATTAGATGAACAATCGGTGTGCTCAGATAGCCGTGTAGGCAAGGATTTCGCGGTGAAGTTTTCATATTCTCTTCGGAAGTTGAGTGAATATCTCCCTAAGGATGAGTTTACTGAGCTCATAATATCAAGCACACTTCACAGCATGCAGAGGCACTCCTGCCTCGTTCTTTCATAGCGATGAGACAGTTCATATGCTAGTTAGTAGTTAGCGAGCTTGAACTCTCGGAATTGGTATATACAAGTAGAAATTGCGTGTTTGTCATAGCACCGCTTCGGCAAACTAAGTTTTAATTGAATCCACAGCACATACTTCCCTTTGATGTAATTCAGTGGATCTTTTGTACAATCACGGACTAATTATCTATTCTGATATCAGCAAAACTCTCCCCAGATGGGAATGTATACGACACCGACATGTTGCTGCCGCAGTGTGATACAACAAGTTATTGTTCCGAAAAATGTGGATAAAACGTTTTATTTATTCGTTTCATATCTCCTGGTCCTTGATGATGTCGAGTGAGCATTCCAAAATGGTTCACGTGACGATTCAACTGGCCCTCAATCTCAAAAGACTAAGAAAATTCTCATGGACGTTAAAAAGGTGAGGAGTGCATGATGGTGAACTTTTCCCAGAGCCGTCATAACCTCAACCTGATGAATAATATTTGTTATTTGGATCCAGTTCTTCTACAGAAAGAAAATGTCAAGAAAAATCGAACTTCGTCTTCGGATATTTCAGAGGAACAAGAATTCCTCTGCGTCAAATACACGCACGTCATCCAACACCATATTGACACGAGTGTCAGAGACCCAACAACGTGTATCTATAACGTTGTTCTCGCTTCAGTGGAGACATGCGATGAGATGAAAAAATATCGAATTTAGTTCTCACCCACAGCCGATGTGACGAATGGCAGACAATCGTATAGACAGAGAACATTTTCACTGAGTCTACTATAGAAATGATGATAGCTGAAACAGAAACGATGAAGACATGATGATCAAATCTCAGTCTATCCGAAGGTCACACGCTACATTGATTTTACGATGACACAATTCAGGTTATCTCTGATATATCATTATGGATCTGTTACAATTTCGATGGCGTCAGAGAAATTGCTCGAAAAATATTCCTTATCCAGTCAAATTATGCTCCTGGATGTGATCAGAACGCGCCTTGCTCACCGTTCGGTGGATGAAAAATCATGCAGGGATCTGCTCTGTCTACTCAAAGCTCTTCATCTGAGAGACTTAGGAATCTCATCGAATAGAACATTTTTCTCTAACCATCTCCAATCGCTTGAGAACATGTTCAGATTTATCTGTATCGAATTCAGCGCTCCGTTGAGTTTCGTGGGATATCGTGATTTGAATTCTCGCGGAACGGAAAAGAAAGGTATCTCGATGATTCCGTTCTTCCAACTCCCGGAGATCGTTTGATCGTTTCCCAATGAGTTGTGCTCGTGAAATGATATGACAGGTGTTCAATATCACTATTGGTTCGGAAGGAATATCGAAATTTTGTGATTGTACGAAATGCATTCTGAATTTCTCATCAATAATGAGAGATGAAGAAAACTCAAAGATGCAATAGTGATAGTGAGTAAGTGAAGTTAAAGTTAGTCTGACAAGGAATGTTAGATGCGAAATTCAATTCTCAATATCGATGGTTCTCGACATTCCCCACCAAGAAAATCTGCCGCAGTTGTTCCACAATCGGCCATCATTATCACGCGAATTGAAGTGGAACTCTGGCTGGGGCTATCAATTATGTTACGGACATTTCAATATCAATTTTCGACGGAAATACGTCATTTCAGCGCCGTAACTTTTGAGCGATTTCTCGAGCCCCAGCCGTTTAGAAATATCAATCTTCATTATGTTACAATTCCGCCAACCTTCACATACTTTCGGAGTTGGATTAATGTTCATGCACTGATTGATTGGGTATGATATCACAGAACAGATGAGGTTGGGAGTGAAGAATGGGGCGATGCCGAAAGATTTTTTCTGCACTATTCTCGTCTTCTTGATACACGATTAAGTGAATTTTGCATCTCGCAGAAATTCCATCAGTTGATCATAAAATATCTAAATGTTCTCTGGATGTCTTTGTTGGAGTCATGAGTGCACCCGATTTCATTGTTGGGTGCAACATCATATTATTTTCTGTGAAAGAACTGAAAATAATTTGTTCATATTTTCATGTCGACCATTGGCGTTTTCCGATCCTTCGTCTCGATATTCCCTCTGAAATTATTCATGATTTGGTGCATTCGACCAACAAAACTAATACTTTCTCGCAGTTTCATTCTAATGATTTTCTTTTCGAAAGTTGGGACGTCATACTCGACACCATCATTTATCACCGTCCAGACTCGAACAATAAACGGGTTTCGACGTTGATTAACATCACAAAAGCCCGAGTGCAAAAAATCCCGCAGCATGATACTCACGCAACTCCCAACTCCTAATCAGGTTATCTACTTTTTCGTACTCTCCGGCGCGGCTTCTCCGAGTCATGTCCGGTTTAGTGGTACAGATAACTTTTGATATAGTGGCGAGTTTTATTTCTGCGTTCTACGGGGGTTACGACGCAATATCTGCGAGATCTAATGAAATTGAAAGTTACGTCAGTCTGTCTCTTTGTTGCTTCATCGAAACGCGGCTCTACGTAGACCTGGGCGATGAGGAATTCTACAGAAACTTTCTTCCCACTCACTTTCGCGACATGATTGCTGATATTTCGCTGAACAGGCAATCCGAGCGATATCCGTGAGCTGGACCTCATCAAATAAAGTGTGAGCCAAGTGACATTGGAAAAATATATCGATGAAGATGAAATGGAAAACTACGTTATAATCACTGGGCAATGCATGACCATGATGGCTGATGATGACTCTGCCGAAACTACGCCGATTATTACGATTGTGTGGACGGCAAAGTTGATCGGAGTTGATTCAAAAATAACCACTTCCTACCTATGGGTCACGATGTAGTAGTTTTACGCACACCGAAAATTTTGTCACAAATAAAGATTGTCGTGGTGAGTTGCCCTCCATTTTGGTTCATTTGTATAATTAGAAAAGTCCGAAACTACCATCTCACGGCACAAAAGTGGTTCTTTCTTTTCGATTTTTTTCCTGTACAATCTATACTATGTTGTTCGGGACATCCTGTATTTCGACTCATTTTGAGTTGCGAAATTCATGTGCAAATGGCTGGGAGGTGAATCGTTTCCAGGAACATCCGATAATGATTATAACGATGACAGGCTCCAGCAGGGCTCCTCTTCTCATTAATTACTGCAAATTGATGAATTCCCTTTGAATTAGATACTGTTGCGGCATAAAATTTCGAAAATTATTTCATTCAATTAGCAATTCAATAATTCATCCTGTAATCCGCGTATCGAATGAAAACGAGGGAATAGTCGGAATACCCTTTTGAATCGGTAAACATGTTTACCGTTCTGATTAATTAATTCGTTTCCACTGTAAAACGAATTGAAATGACATACTGAACATATTTCACGAAATTAAATCGGGTTGATTCGATCGTGTTATTGAAGATTCGGTGGGAATGGAAAACAAATCCCTCTATTTTTCGAGTAGATCGACTAACTCACTGAAAGGCAGCATTGTCATACAGAGAAGAAGCGAAACTCCTCAAATCAGACGAGAATATAGATGAAAAGTCTCGTACTCGATTGATTTCAAATGTAGGACATGATATATCCATTAAAAAAGATATGAATCACAAGAAAACAGTGTATGATAAGAACCCATTCCATGAACAAACGTTGATTTTTGAGAGTCGAAGAATCACGACACGAGTATCAATAATTTGTGATGTTGCTAAAACTGAATGGATCAAGTTTAATGAATGAGTAATGATGACTATTGAAATAGTGCTGTCGAGATAGGTTCCGAAGATGGTATCGAAAAGCAGATTGGACATCTTCATGGATCAATTCGAAATATCATATCTCGTCTCTACTGACTATTCGACATAACTCCTCCAAACAAGACCAATAATCTTGCAAACTCCTCGCGAACAAGAACAAAGCGGATATAGTATCTACGAAAATAATCGAAGACTCAGACCTTCTCTCATCAACTCGTGTACAAGGAAGCCTCCATTGAAGCCGATCAGACTAGTTGGTGCTTGCATGAACTGATTTCTCAACTAATTGCCGCGGCACCACTTGTTGACACAAAAGGAAAGGCTTTGAGTATAATAATCACCATCTATCAAAGTTGCCCTCACGGATCGATAGGCGATGGCTTAACGTAAAGCTCTTCTTGACTTTCCATCGAGTCGAAGGAGATATCTCTGGATGAAGCCCACCAGTTTCACTACTGAGATAAACCTCACTGAAGTTCAAGGCGAACAGAAGAGACATTTCGTAGATAAAGAGCGTTCGCACGAGTTTACTGACGAAAGAGCCAGTGATGTGATGATTACTTCATCTGTCAATCTACTTCTATATTTTCAGACTCTACATGACGTACACTTCTGAACTGAACACTCATAACGTATCATATACTAGACGAGAACCTGAAATGTTTCAGAGTCACAGGCTGTGATGATGCTGCAAATCTCAAAACGTGAACTTCTCTGCCCACGAGACCCAGGTTCGAATTCTGTCGTGATATTTTTTTTTTATTTCCACGATGTGTTTTCCTGTTGATTATCTTCATACCATACGAGGTATTGAGAACTTGAGTGTTTATGAGATGACTGTAGGTAGAAAGCTGACTCTGATGATTCAGAATCAACCGTCATCAATGATTGACTGGAAACAATGATCAACGAAGGTAATACATATGACAGATGATGCTAACTAACAGAGCAGGTATCGAATTTTGAACATGAGAATAATCTCGAAATATCGAGTTGATTGCATTTTCCATGATCATCATTGAAGGATTTTCTCCGTCAATTCGAACAGAATGTCGTGAAGGATAAAAGGGAATAAAGTGCAAAATCTGCAATCCGTGATCCATACCGGTTCGTGTAATTTTGACCTTTGACTGCACGTAATACCATACTTGGCAGATTTAACGTTCTTGTTGAATTGAAAAGCAATAAACATCCCCTCGAAATCTTTGATGAAATTCCGAAGCTATTTTGTGTGGAATTCTCCATAGCAGAAAAGTTTTCTTGTTATTCCGTCAGTGCATTTATCCACACGAACTCCAGCTTTATCGAAGGTCCTGTTGAGATTTGCGATATTCGATTTCTGTGTGTTTTCACATTATTATTTCAGTTCGAACGAAATGGCATCTACAGACTCCACCATAATCGATATCAAATGGAAGAAGAGAGACTCGCACTTTCAAATACGGACATTTTTCATTTCTGCGATATACAATACAGACATCTTCCTCATTTTTAGGACAAATATTCATTCTGAACCAAATTATTGCTCAATCAAAGGAGCTGGTAAGTACCATTTTGAAGTAGTGTTTCATTTGCATCTCTGATGCGAACGTTGACTCTCTTGTGGAGTTCAAAAGATGCTTGTAGTATGAGAGCAAAGAGGTTGTTCAGTTAGACGATATTATAGTCATCTCTGTGAGCCTTTACAATTCGTTCAAGAGACGTCTTCAACCTATTGGATGCCCTGGATAGTTCAGTATAATGGGGCCCTATGACTATGGAATGAGTACCTGAGCAAACAATCTGAATTTGTTCTAATGTTATTCTCATTCGTTTGGTGACATTGAATAAGAATAAATGATCGAGATTCAATCCGGTGAAGTGATATTCTTCAGCATTCACTATATGTGGGTTTGTACTGAACAATCTATTTTGATTGGAGAAGTACCTTTTTTTCCAGCTTTGGGACTAGCAAATCGTCAATCGCTCCTACAAAGTCTAGGTCTCAGATTATATGGCATCCTACGGACATCAGCAAGAAACTGGTCAATTTCTCTTGATACTTCACATTCAATTTCTCACAAGGACAGTAATAGTAAGATTTTCTACAAATGAATTATTCATATGTTGCTGATCTATATCTAGATTCTAGGGGTGAATCACCACTCAACAATTGGAGATTATCTCTGATAGTTCGATGATATCACAGTTTGATTCCTCCCCAATTTGTCTCTCAATCTTCATCATTATGCTCTCTCCTCTCGTTACATCAACAATCGTTGACCTGAATGAGGAGCTTGAAGAGTACAAAAAGATGTTGAAGACTCAAAGTCGGAAAGAAAGCATCCCGAAATTGCGTGCACTTAAAATCCATAACAAATTGCTACTCAAGTAACAAAGCAAGCATCATTAAACGCGGATTCTTATTATAACTGTGTCGTTGGCTTTTTTCTGCCGTATTATCTTTTGCGTTCTAATTTCAGGGCAGCTCAAAGGTTCCCCAGTTAGTTTACATTCTGCATTCTGCGCTCTTTTTCGTCACAGGAAATTCATTCGGCCCCGGCAAATATTTATTCGACTCTTTGTTTCATTTGTACCTTTTGATTCAAAGGCAGCAAATAGCCTACGAAAGTCAGAGGGATGCTGGTTTTGAACGTTTTCCAATTCTGGAATTTTTAGTGCATGAAAATGTTCACTTTTTAATGAATGCTTGGTCCCCACTTCCTATAGCTGACATATCCAAATCATCTTTATTTTTAATTGCACGTCCTCTTTGGCTTACCAAAGTCTGAATGGCAACTTCAACCAAAAATAATGTCCTCTCATTTGAAGTTCTATATCGAATGCAACCACATGAATGAGTGAGTGATTTCGAGCATTCATCACGGCTCTCATATGAAAATACGTCGATATTTCATTGGAGATGGAGGAAAGAAAATTCATCCTAGATGCTACAAGAATATCATTATCACACATGATTGAGTGGCAAAAAACTGGACATCCAAGAACAAAACCAAATGTTTTGTTTCTTACTCTGTCATGGTACTTTGGAGGATCATTTCCTTTAGGTGTTTTCGATGCGAGTATCTGTTCTAGATCAGATAAATACATGGAAATAAAGATAGTATAATCTCTGACCGATATTGAACAATGTGTCACATGAATCCACATAATCAAAGGCAAATCGAAACACAAGGAAAATTCAGCTGAAACAGTTGGGTTTAACGACGAAACAATAGTTCAGGTTCACTGAGGAAGCATCAGATTCCATACATCTCAAATGTTGAATGAAACAAAATGAAACAAATATCTGAAAATGGTTCGCTCCATCTCTTGAAACAAAAAATCTATTATTATGAACTGGGAAATGAATATTTACTATAGTTTGTTTGCCATCACACACAAAAAAAAGAACTAAATGCTGAAAACTCCTGGAAACTCCAATCTATTTTCACATTGAAACATCGAATTTCAAATTAACCGTGCATTAAACGAAATATAGGCTCTCGATGAACGCATTTCCATTATCTAGTCGCAGAACATGCTTTGATCACTTTCAGAATCGGTGAATTGAAAAACTCGTCAAAATATAAAAGGTTTTTTTTTCAATCGTGAATATTATAGACTCTTCGAATATGATTCCATCAATATCCCTCACGAATATACCTATTGATCTTGATACTGAAAATCATTTCCTGATACCTACTATGATACTGTTCGATGTTTGTGTAGCATGTGGAAGTAATTTTCATGACATGGTCGTGACTGATTCCACAATTATCTGCATAGTGAAGATGATTTTGTCCTGATGAAAATACAAGCTCGAGTTTTAGTTGCATCTCAGATGGCCATTTTGCTGTCTTGCAACTTACTTGAGCCCAAATTTGTGGTCGGGGTGGAGTGAACTTTATATCTTCACTTGACGATAGATTATCGATTGTGAATTATTTCAAAATATGAAAACCTCAAGATATTTCTTTCTTTCCTTCATTCTCTAAGGCGATGACATTGATTAACAATTTGTTACACGCTGTTGATAACTGGTTATTTTCTTTGAATCATCAACCGACTATGAGCAAAGAATGGAACGAAAAAAGCCACATAACCCGCACGTTTCGACAACGACATTACCCATTCAAAGAAGAACCGGAACACTCGAAACAAGCAAACTCCTGTAATATCCCTCGGATCTAGACATAATGAAACGAAATTTAAGATTGCAGTGTTCATAACAATCTTCCATTTCCTCTCATAATATAAAAGAAAAGACGAGACATGTTTGCTTTCGTTCGGCTGCGGAATAATAACATCTAACGACGGGATTATTTTCGAATTTCATAACCGACATTCCCATTTCTACCTGCTTGACATTCCGAATATGCCGGGTATGTCTTTCTTCCCTCTGCCGGCCGGTCCTACAAATATATTTTCTTATCAGCGACGAATAGAAAGTATTTCATTACTGCAATCGGGACCATATATTCGGATTGTTTGTGGAATTCTTCGGGAATGGAATCGCCGGTTATCGAACGGACGATAATGAAATTTTTTCTCGGAAAGTTCCGGAAAGGTGTGAGAACCGACTCACATATCTATAATTCAGATTCTTTACGGCCATTCTGGATCCCGTTTGGTGGTTCTGGAAAGTTTTCCTATGATATTTTTTCATTATCTCTTGACAACAAGAAAAGGAAATCCATAATTTTCGTGTGCTACTTCTCTTCGATAATATCACCAACAGACATAAAATTGGACTATACCACATCGGTGATATTCATTTATTTATTTATTTATTTAACAATTTATTTAATAAGCATGGTCACTCAACAGACAGAACTTCAGAAGCTCGTCCTATAACAGAGTGACACAATATGACAAAAAACATTTCATATGAGCCTGGAATCATACAAAAAACCTAAAACTAACTTATACCTAAAAAGAAGAACAGTGAGTTACATGATATCAGCAGATTGATTTTATTCATCGCGAGATTCATTGGTAACTATATTTTAGCAGGCCATGATGAATAATTTTGTTCTCAATTTTGACGTTCATGTCATCAACATTCGAGTCAACATTGTTGTAGTCGATTTGTTCGTGTGGTTTTTCTGTGCCATTTATCACTGCGATTATCAACTGAGATTTTAAGAAATATGGCAGGTTATTCGTTCTCTGAACAAACTGATATGCTTCTAATGCTTGGCGAGTGCTTCGGAAATGCAAATGCTGCTGAAATATCGTTATACCGATGAATCTCGCGATGAATAAAATCAATCTGCTGATATCATGTAACTACAAAAACTCAAATATCTCACGAACGGCTCAATTTTTTGTGTTCGAATAAGAGTACCTTTTTCATGTAATTTTCTTCGCTCCATCGAATGCTCCTGTTTTTTCACCGAAAATAATACAGGGAAAAAAGTTTTCTACAAAAAATCATGACTCACCCTGTGAAAACACCCTTTATAAAAATATCAGAAATGTGGAAGTGTGACGAAAAAATGTATTTTGACAACATACATTCATGCACAAAATTTCAATCGGGTGGCTTTCATCGTTCAGAAGTTATGCGGAGAAATTATTTTAATTTTATCAACTTTGGAAGGATATATCTCCCTTAATATGCATTTTGGGCCATGAGTTTAATCATCAAACTACACTTATTTTTCAATGTTCTATCACCCCCAGAAAGCTCGGTACACATTTTTGACTCACCCTGTATATGTTAATCAAACAAGTAAATAATCTATTCCAGTAAATAATTATAGTCTGAACACAGAAAAGATTTGAGATGCTTCTTGAACTGATTTGTGAAGTAATGAAAAATGTCTAAGTGGGTATTACAAACAAAATTATATTCATTGATTCATTGATCTTATTCTGATGTAGAAGATTAGTCTATTTCTTGTGATGTAGGGGTTGCAATTAAATGAATACTCAGAAGTTATGTAGTTAGCATCGATGAGATCATTGAATATTTTTTAAACAAAAAATATATCGGAAAATTCTCTCCGGATAAATAAACGTTCAAGTTTATAGAATCTGAGGTTATCATCATAACAACATATTCGATGCGTAAGATATATTTATCATAAATAGAGTACCATATAACGGAATTATATTGAATGAATTTGAGCTGATTAGTTTCGTATGTAGAGATTCAGATCCCATATTCTGTATTCCAACATTTTCATCATATTTCGTAATAAAACAGACTCCATTGAGTGGACACGAGGTCGAGGTACGACACGGTTCCACGTTCAACCCATCTCAAAACGGTCACTCTGCTACAATTTCAATGTTGATCTGTTCGAGAACAAACATCACATCCAGGTGGAGATTTCATCTCCTAATTATATCGCATTACAGCCGCTGATTTCCCCAAGGAACTTGGCTGCGCTCATTCCACTCACCGTTTCGGAATCCGAAATATCGCTATCCATACTCCACACTGACTTCACGATGAAATATACCTGCTCGCATCTATTATGTGAGAAATGAACTGGAAGATTTATTATTTACATTATTTTTAATCCGTCTTCTCCGCACAATACCAGGCGGAGCGATATTAATGTTGGAGCTGCTTACAAACTGATAAGCCACTCATACCGAAATTGGTATTCATCTTAGCTGATGTTGACTATTGATATTTGTGAAACATCACTCGACGTTTCCCCGTCACTGGTTGAGCCTTGACGTTCTTCTCGTTATTCAATTTAGATGCAAATTCTCCGCACCTCGGGCGCCATTTCCTTTTTCCTCTCTTCTTCGATTCGCGTCAGACATTGACAGATTCTCAAATAGATTCATCCGAATCACTTTAATAAATATACCTGCGGGTGATTACCTGCCTTGTGAAAAATTGGATATTTGCATCGTGATTCGATTCACTCTTTCGTATTCGCCGTTCGTCTTCTTCCAGCATCCTTCTCAGACGTCGATATCTCGAATTTAATCCATAGTATGAGGCTGGATGAGCAAATAGCAAGAACCAGGAGAGCCACAGGAAATGAGCAGATCCATATTTCGTCAGATAGTCAGGCTGCACTAGGACATCAAGGAGTTTCGGACTGAGAGGAAATGGCAGACCCAAATACAAGAGAATGAAGACTGAAGAGTAACTATTGGCATAACGAAATCGATCTTGGTGACGATACTTCGAGAGACTGCAGAAAACTAAAGAGCTGACTAACTTGCTCGAAATCTGTGCCATTCGGCGATCATCCTCAAGCAGAGATGCTATAGTAATCGATCAAAAATAAAGCGAAAGTCCTTCATTCTTCACAACAAGAGTATCGACTATATCTGTATGGCATACTCATGATTCCTGACGAAGATAACGATAATCTTGTATGGAGGATAAACATGAGAAGAAGAAAACTCACTTGACCTCCGACCTGCCAAATACCTAGGCAGGATAATTGCGCCACCAGTACGAATGGGTTTTTGGATAGTTCTAATTCGAAAATGAAGCATGTGAGTTAACTTTCAGTCAGGAAGAATGATGCCTTGACATGATGTTTTCATATGAGAACATCATCATGTAGGGTGTGTACATCCCCATTGATGAAGTGAAGACATTCTTCCGTTCGAAAATTCGAAAGTCTTCACGAGAAATGCTCCAAATTCGCTACGACTTCACTAGTAGAGATTCAATTCACAGATGATCGAACGGCCAGATGATCTGGTGGTTCTATCAGTTACCTGAAACTTTGGAATTTAGAGTTTTGTTCGATGCGAGTTCAATTGGCTGATAGGTGAACGAGGTTCGATATCCAACTATAGATTGGAGCATCATGGACACCATGGTCGAACTGCGTTGATATCAGTAACTTCTCACCAGGAAACTGAAATGGAATCGGTGAACTCGGCTTGTATCACGAGTGATCCCTGATTGAATAGCAGGCATCTGGGAATTTCCAATTTCAATTTAAAAAATGCTCCATTGTAACATCCTCACAGAGCTACTAGATGTTTCCACCAAATTTCACTGACATACGTTGAACGCGAAAGAAATTGGACGTGATACCAATGGATTCTCATGATTCTCCTTCCGACCATGGCAGGACGAAGGAAAAACCGGCCAAATCCATTTTCGATAATGCAATCGCCTCCGTGATCCTCCTTGCTGAGCCTGATGCAACGTGAATGACTCGAACCCGACTCAACATTTCCACCGGCTAACTCGATTATCCTTGACGCTCTGCCCGCAACTTCAAAATCGAATTGAATTTTTTTGCCACTCCGGCCGCCATGAAACAGTCTCTCTGACCAGTTTCCTTCGGATTTATTAGCATAGATATGAGACCGGTTTTGATTCACCGTATCTATTTCGCGGGGTGAAATCACACATTTCGGTAACGTTATACAGGGTGATCTACCTTAGAATGCAGAGATGCATTCAGTGTGTTGATCCCCACAGACTGGGATTGAAAATGAATAATGAGAGGCAAAACCTTGTGATGTCATGATTCATATCGCATATATGAGAAATCTTGTTGAAGTTATCACACATAATATAGATGGGGGATTCCATCATCATTCTAGTTTTAGTAGCTACATTATAAGATTATGTCTACTTTTCGATCTTGGAATGAGAAAACATTTTTGCTTCAAAAGTTTGGAGCCATCAATTTGGTTCCGAATTGATTCTTGTGTGTGTGTCAAGTGAAGAAATGAATCAAATGTTTCGACAGACTCAATATCATATCAACCTCAGTGACAAATTTCCATTCATTCACTTCCCTAGGTCATCACTCACGTATACAAAAATCAACAATACAAGACCACCTCAAAACTCTCCTCAACACTCCTGCCAGTGATTTGACGACAGGTGGTGAAAATCGGCGGTTCTTACATATAGAGTTTTCTAGTTGGACATATAATGAAATTGGGAATTTTCAGTTGCCACCCTGATGAGTCCATGTTAAAAATCACTCCAGGTATCGAAACAGCGCCCCAAAGTTCTTCCCCCTCAATTCGAGTTGAACTCCACGAAGTTATTTTGTTTTTGACTCATCGACTCGTTCGTGCTCTGACAGATACAAATATTATTCTTCATCTCTGGCGAAGCCTCTCTCCCGACCGACAACAATTCTCCGGCGAAAAATTCGTAATTGTACCATTAAAAGTTTCGCCGTCGTTATTTATTCTTCTTCGTGGAGAGACAGCGACGGGGCTTTATGAAATCCAGGAATTGCGTCGGCCTGCCTAGCACCATTTATATTAATTTTCACGTTGTATTACGCCCGGCCGGGCTACTTCTCCCTGGAGGAATCAGCTCAACACGCTGTACGAGCACAATACTTTTATGCTGGATTAGCGATATTGGCAAGTTTACATAGCTCACTCAACGAATATTCCGGAAAATTCACTGCTTTCCTCTATGTTCCATGATTTATTGCTCCTCCATAGCAAACAAATCTCACACAGTGACTATTCGATGATCCTGGCCCACCTGTCCATGAAAATATCAACAACTTTTTCATTATTCATTCACGCCACTGTCAACGGTAACGATAATTTCTCCTAGTCGTCTCTTTCTTTTCTTTTTCTTCAACTCAAGAGACATTCACCGAGGCTTGTGAAAACATTTCAGAGGTATTGAACACAGTTTGCAATATCAAAACTCTTGGAGCTGATGTTTGCAGATATTCAAGTCCTGTGAGTACTGGGATTATTCGATAGCACAGAAACAGAAAGAGGAAGTTGGTCAACAGATCGCTGATGTGGAGCAGAAATTGAGTTGGGGCCAAGACAGATCCTTGTGGAACACCAGCATTGATAGTGGACTTATTCACCAAAGAATATGAATCGAGGCAAAAATTTTGATATTCCGTTTGTGTGGGAGAAGTTCCATACCTTCCTCAATTCTCTTTCCATCATCCCTCTTCTCTGATTCTATCCTGTCTGATTTCATCTCTTCTATTCTATCTTCCTCTAGGGATCCTGTTCCTAAGGAGGAACATAATTTTGTATATTCGAAATTCGACAGCTGATACATCTCAAAGACTGTCCACAGGACAGATCTCATTGCCCATGGGATATTAGATATCGGTACTGACAAACCCCGAAAATGGCCATTTCCAATTTTGCTACACTCATTCTGGTTTTTAATTCATTCAGGCTAATTTGGGTACAGAGATCGCAACCAAAGTTCTTCTGCGGACGAAGCCCATGCCTGATGTTGTCGTATGATTCAGTGAAAATAGATGAAATTGAAGGATTCCAGTAGCAAATTTATTCGTTCCAACGTATTCCAGGCATCGCCATGAGCTCGGCGATATTTCTGCCTGGGCGCGAGAGGCGATATTTCGTCTTGGCTCCGCCTCCTTTAGCACTCATAACCCCAAAACGAATTTGTAGTACAATATAAAGGCGATAAATTCGTCCGAATGACGAGGAGTTTTGCAGGAGGCAGACATTTTAATTACTAACATCACATCGGCGCTCTGCCGACTAGCACCTGTTTCCTCGCTCGCAGCCGAAGAATGTTCGCGATGCTCGTTTGTCACGAGACCTAACCTCACAAACTTAAAATTACGCTGGCGCTCGACCCTCTAATTGTGTTTATTTCGAATTAATATCTCGGAAATTTATGAACGCGTCAAACAGATGCAAATGAGATTGTGTGCTAGTGCGTATTGATGTTGATTAAGACATTCGAGATCTTATTACCGCGTTTGAGAATAGCTAGCTATCTGATGAGGTGATGAAAACTTGTGGAACCGAAATTAGAACAGTGAAATGCCGGAAGTAGGTCACGATGAAGGGATTGAGACCTGCTAGGAACATCGTGTTAGCCAGCGGTGGAATTTTGGGAGAGAAGGAAGGTGTTGGAACTTTGTAGGTTGTGAACATCATGAAAGACTTCACTAGGCAAAGAATTCCACAACTTTGCCGTTCTATGGATGAATGATGCTTGATATAGCGATGTTCGACAGGTCTCTAATCTCACAGTGTAAGGGTGACCAGCCTGAGCTCGTCTGATTTGTCTACTGGGAATCGCACGTGGTGGCATGAGAGATGATATTAATATACAGGGTGAGTCAAAAATGTGTACCGAGCTTTCTGAGGGTGATAGAACATTGAAAAATAAGTGTAGTTTGATGATTAAACTCATGGCCCAAAATGCATATTAAGGGAGATATATCCTTCCAAAGTTGATGAAATTAAAATAATTTCTCCGCATAACTTCTGAACGATGAAAGCCACTCGATTGAAATTTTGTGCATGAATGTATGTTGTCAAAATACATTTTTTCGTCACACTTCCACATTCCTGATATTGTTATAAAGGGTGTTTTCAGAGAGTGAGTCATGATTTTTTGTAGAAAACTTTTTTCCCTGTATTATTTTCGGTGAAAAAAACAGGAGCATTGGATGGAGCGAAGAAAATTACATGAAAAAGGTACTCTTATTCAAATACAAAAAATTGAGCCGTTCGTGAGATATTTCAACTATCAAACTACGCTTATTTTTCAATGTTCTATCACCCCCAGAAAGCTCGATACACATTTTTGACTCACCCTGTATATCATCTATGAGAAAGGCAGAGATCGCCGACCTTTCTTTTATCATTACGATAGCAATAATTGATATCCTCACACAAGGTATCATGTATTTGTACAAATGAGCTAAGTTTGACAAGATATCGCGAAGATTATGGTAACCCGATTATTCACATATCGAATGAACAATAAGTCACACTTGTACCAATCTATGATCAGATCCCTTACTCAGTTACTGATTCATCGATCAATCCAATAACATTTTCTCATATACACGAAATAATACCGTCAGATTACTCATGGAAAAAAATTCCCAGTATTTTCCTCCCTCTGTCGGTCATATATACTTCATGTTTATGACGCATAAAGCTCACAACGCTCAATTTTTATCATGTCGAAATTTAAACTAACAAGTAGTAAACATTTTATTCAGCCGTGACTTTACTAGGACTTTTCGCGTTTTAGAACCACGAAGTAGATTTTTTCCCATCTCAGGTGAACTTTAATAGACGACGTAAAATAAAAACGTAATTGAGGGTTGTGACACGACCTCAGAAGCCGCCGATATACCTCCACCAAGATTGGACACGTGAATATCACGAGGAAATATTTCATAATCGATACTGGAAAGGTCGAATTCTCTCGTGTCTCCCGGATCCGATACTGATGAATGATCATGATTCTATCAGATTTCGACAGCTTTGCGGAAGATAGTGAACTTCAAACCGCCATGTTCTCTAAAGCCCTTGATCGATCATCCGGAAGGGCTAGAGGTGCAAAAAGGAGGTCGATACTCTAAATGCACATCTGGCAACAATTTCGAAATTGTGATCTGGAAATCCATACCACAAGAACTCATATTTCACTCACTCATATTTGCCTCCAGCTTTCCACCCCTGGTCGTCAAGAGATGGAAAAAGTTTCTCTATGCAACAAGCAAGCTTCCGGATATCAATGAAATTATCTCTCGATTATTCCTTGCCTCGGGGGATTACCAACTTCGATGGTTTATTGAGTCAACCATCGACTTTATCATACCGCATCGCTTTCAGTTTTCGAGTCGCTCAAGAATCGTGAAGTATCTCCAGGCCGCAAGGACGGGATACGAGTGTGCTTACGGTGAATCCAAACTTCTTATTAGTTTTGCGACTGTAATTCCTCTTAATTCCTTTCCGAATTCGACTCCGGCACCCAATCGGCTGTAACTTTGATTGAAGCCGCGAAATTGATATAGCCGCATGAAGAATCGATCTTTCAGAAAGTGTGACTTGGAGCAGACTCAAAGACATGATGATAAAGGTGGGATCAGAAATGGATTAGGAAACTGATGAATGAACTCCTCATCTCATAGTGAATCACCTTCGGAAATTACGATTTTCCTAGCCACAGATGGATATCATTGGAATGGTAAAACGAATTCTGAAAGATGACACTGATGAAAATGAAGAGGAGTTGAATGTGGAGAGGTCTGCCCAATAACTCAAAAGAATATGTAACATCATTCCAGAGACACCTCCTTGTTCCAATCCATGGTTTGTCTTCATATTGTCTACCTATATTTTCCGCAAATTACAATATAACGACAAGACTGACTTTCGAAAATGGAAGAAAATTATGACCAAACTGGAAGTGGGAAGTATGAAGATGGCAAATGATGATGTAATCGTGAGCATGGAAGGAGATAAAGGTCAACAAGTAGTAGAAACCAGAATGGAAATAACGATGAATGAAGTAATCAGGGCGAAGAAGTGATGGTTCTACATAATTTCACAAGAAAAATTTCTGAATGGGAAGAATACCTCCAGGAAGAATAAACTTCATCAAACCTGGATTTATTTCAATCCATTTCGAGATTACTGGTTGAAGTTCGGAATGAGTCGGCCGTTATGGAATCAAATACATCATCTTCTTTCTCCTGGATCTTCTTGAAGTTCGACATCAGAATCTATTTAATCCGGGATCGAGAGAATGGCTTAATCCTCAAAGCAAGTTTCTCAGCTGGACCGGTTAATTCTGTCGCTGTAATACCGAAGGGGCCAGTCGATTCGGGTCACAATGGATGTAATCCCTCAGGATTCGACGAAACAAACTGAAAGCCGTCGTTTTGTCGAACAAGTCCGGCCGAGAGAGCGTTGGCAAGGTCAAAAGTCGTCGAATGAAAGAACCATTATCGAGATACGTAGTTCTTCTTTGCTGGTGTCTCAGAAATATCTCCCATCGTCCTCATGGAAGTGAATGATACCCAGAATTTCTTCGCTGTTTCTTGAAGAATAGATAAAGTCCGATCCTACTCGTAGAGGACGTCGAATTGTATCAACTGGGAAGACGTATATAGTTCAATCGATGAATTCAACAACAAAAGCATTCTGAAACATGCAAAAGCAAGCTGTCGATGTGAGCTTCATTGATGATATCAGAATATGCACGGCTGGACCCTTTCGAAAATGCTGTCACGTTAAAAGAGGTTCTCATCACAACATCCTCAGGAATTCCTGTAATCATCGTTCAGCTGACCAAATGTATTGTAATCAGAGGTGATTAGTGCATCTTCTTCGCCAGCTGCTTCGATAAGATGAGTTTTCCAATTGGTCACGATATCACATGATGAACTGAATCAGGTTATATTTGGGAACATGCAAGAGGAGGAGGTCAAATCAAGAGCCAATAATGTGAGACTCCATCCTCCACTGCGAATTGTTTTTCCAAGATTGATGGAGAAGAGTTATTGAGGAGTAGCCGAACGATATCATATTTATCAATATTCAAGGTAAGCTGAGAGATGAGACGAGCAGTTGTTGTTGTTCCATTGATCGTGGAAGATATCCGGAGCGAGCCCGGAGCCTGTGTTTCTTATTATATCAGAAACTCTCGTCTCGTCTCCTTCTCTTTGTGTGACATACAGTAGCGAATGCAATAGCTGATAATGATGTTAAACATTGCTTTCTCCAGTTACAGCCTGCTTTGTTTGTATGCACAAACATCCATTCTAGCAGTGCTTCGAATCCAATTACCGGCATCCCATTTATCCCCACGGTAATATACATTTAATTACAAATTGAAAATTCATTATATTAAACCCGCTTTATACCTGGGATTATGATAGTGTCAGTTACGGTAGCATGAATTTGAACAAACAAAAGCGCAGACAAGGTTCACGATATTTTTTCGTTGTTGCTGCAAACGCCCTATAGCATGTATATATATGAATATTCAATCCATAGCAGGTGTGCACTATGTCAATATTGACATCCCAATTCATTTTTGAGTATGGGATTTAGTCCCCAACATTGTCTATCAAGCTAGCGTGATTGATAGGTTTGGACAGTATGTTGCAGGATCAGCTTGGCTTTCCCTTGAGGCTTCGCACGCGGAACAAGACGATTGCATATTATCCTTCGTTTATATTTCTGAATTATCTTCCATCGTCTATGCACCAACTCCATCTCCAGCAGAGTTTCAATTTTTCATCACTGTGAATGTATGACTATTCTCGAATGTGAATGGTCATACATCTCCTTCTCTTCCGCTTAACCCACTATTTGGCAGAAGCATTCAAAAGGGAGTTCAATTCAAAAATCCAATAGTTCACACAGAGGTCTACAGTGTCTCTCCTAGCTTGTAGCTTCGGTGGGTTCCATCAAGCACGAATAAACCTTCGAAAGATATGGTATCTCTTAGTTCAACACTTCCAGCTGTCATTCGCATGTCGAGAAGACAATTATGAGTAGTGACGAAGACACAGAGTATTGCAAATTCCAAGAGCATCGACAGGGACACTCAGTCGATTTGGAGTCGCAGCTGCAGCTTCAATCGAATCCATCTCCGACCATCCTTTTTTTCAATTAGAGGTGAATCGGTATAGGCCGACGTTCAATTTTAATCCGGCTAGCAACATTCAGCATCCCGCGCTGAATCGGCTCCAGTAATTCGAACAGATAAATGTTAATATCTACCGCGGCCATTACAATGCATAGTACCGAAGAAAATGGTTCGGAGCGCGCTGAAATTTGATTTACCGACTCGGAGAGTTGGAAATGTTGAATTTTAATTAGCAGCTAATACGAAGCCGGTTCGTCGAAGAGAAATCGTTTGTGGCAGAGGAATCGTCTGATTTATGAAAGTGGTGGCAAGTTCGAGTCCACACGTGTTTCGCCATAGCCCTATTCTGAATATCGACCCTCAGATAGAGCCACTGATTAATTGCCGGCGGTCTGCCGCACAAGAATCTATGTAAATTATCTATGAACACAACTTGCATTGTCTCATTCATATGAATTCCTCAGCGATCAAATTTCTGAGTGATTGATAGACATCATAGTACTCATTCGAGTTTGGCCAGGAGAGAAGAAACTTTCTGTGTCTCAGATATAAATTACGACGATTATACAGATATATCAATAATGGGGGTCAAATTTGAATCGATATCTATAGTTATGTAGAAATGTGCCTCTTCTCAGTGCAACCATGTCTTTTATTGTATGAGAATTGTCAGAGGAAACATATGTCTCAACCAATCGAACAGAGAATATCAAGATCAGACCTAAGATATGATATCATATTTTCTCTACTAGATCGAGCTCAGAGATGTTGCATTGCATTTGGAAAAACGACATTTTCAGTTATTTCCACCCAAATCGAGTTGGATAGTGTGAGATCATTCACTCAAATCTAATGTTCAGCAAAGTTCATCGATGAAATATACCACAAGCTTCTCGAAAACAACAAGATTCTCTGAAAATTTAAATATAAAAACTCCATTTTACCGAAAGTGCCACACGCAAAGATTCATCTTTTTTTTCGGACCTACATTGTATAACTATCTCCCTACGGATCTAGAAACTATAAAAAAATCAAAGAATTCAAACTTGCTATCAAGAAACACATAATAGAAAACCCAAAAATACTAAATATATTCTAAGAAAACACTGAAACTTTGATATTATATTTCAGTCCTCTATTATGCTCTCTCTCCGACCCTCACCCCCCCCCCTAGACGAATCTAAAATTTCATTTACTACTTAGAATTAGTCTATATTGTACTAAATTTGACATTCCATCTATGAGTGTGTGAAACAACACAAACAGGCGCCTTGTGCCTAGGTGTATTTTACCCACTTGTGACGTTTTGTACCGAATAATTGTACTAATTATTGTACTGTTATCATTGTATATATATAATGTTATTGTATATATAATAATAATATTCAGATTTAGACTCGAATTCCATTAATAGGTCTGGCACAGTGTGTAACTCTGAATTATTATTATTATCTTATCACATATATTGTAAGATTAGGAAATATCCTATAATGAACATTACTATTTGATTTGAAAAAAAAAAAGATCTTTTTTTTATTCATTTTACAATTGCACTCCCTCGTTGGGTGGAACCAGCGCCCCAAAAGTCGGATTTGGAATCTTTGTTCGAAATGAAGTTGTCTTGTTCAGCCTATGGCTGTAATAATCGATTGAAGAAGATCAAATTGAATATCATTCCATGAATTGAGTCATTAAATGATGTTGAACGAATTCCAACCGATGGAAACAGGTAACGAGAGAGAGGCAAACAGCAGTGATCTGACTGTTGCAGATCTGGACGAATCGGTAGTTCTTTCTCTTTCTCATGTGAAGGGGGCAAGGGTTAACCTAGTAGATATATATACAGGGTGTTCGATACAACTACATTGGGAAGATGAGGTTTGTTTTCCAATCGCAAAACTGGAACTTACTAAGATGAAAGATGAAGCTGCAGATCCAAACTTGGGCTTTGCTTTCTTGACCTGCAGGTCATAGTCAATTTCAATCAGAGATAATATTACATTATATACAGGGTGTTCCGGTGATCATGTTACAAACTTCTAGGGTAGATAAAACACATGAAAATAAGAAAAAAAATTCATGTGAACATGGGTCCGGAAACGCTCCTTCAGGGAGCTAGGGCCCTTCGAAGATGACCTTCAAAAACTACTTTACGTTTTATAGCTTCGGTACTACTGCAGCTATCGCAACCAATTTCGGGACATGAAATCTAGTTCGTAGGTTCATCAATTTGAGCCTTCCGGATTTTGTCACCTTCAACCAGGGGCGTACAAACCAGGGGGTATTTGGGCAAATTTGACCCTACTCCTCTTAGGCTTCAATTTCTTACCATTTTTATGTCTGATTATGATTCTCCAATGCCTTTTACATAAAAAAGGTGCTCTTGTAAACATCGCTATCTGTCACCGTTTCCTCCGAAAATGGCTGAATCCAATCAATAATAAATTATTGGTCTTTAACCAATTATTACGTTGGAATATGAAAATGAGGTTCAGTACAGATAGTGAGCATTATTAGTTAGTCAAATCTTCTTCTTCAATGAAAATAAATTAGATTAGAGAAATTTACTGCCTTTTCGAAATTGGGGGTATGAAAAGTAAAAGGGAACGTATACAAAATATTAGAAAAAAAAACAATTAAACCTACCCAAGCAAAACTAATAATAAATTTGCAATAAATCATTCATGAGCACCAATGTAAAACAAGAGTCCTTTTTTATGTATAAGGCATCGGAAAATCATAATCAGATATAAAAATGGTAAGAAATTGAAGCCTAAGAAGAGTAGGGTCAAATTTACCTAAATACCCCCCTGGTTTGTACGCCCCTGGTTAAAGGTGACAAAATCCGGAAGGCTCAAATTGATGAACCTACGAACTAGATTTCATGTCCCGAAATTGGTTGCGATAGCTGCAGTAGTACCGAAGCTATAAAACGTAAAGTAGTTTTTGAAGGTCATCTTCGAAGGGCCCTAGCTCCCTGAAGGAGCGTTTCCGGACCCATGTTCTCATGAACTTTTTTTCTTATTTTCATGTGTTCAATCTACCCTAGAAGTTTGTAACATGATCACCGGAACACCCTGTATATAATGTAATATTATCTCTGATTGAAATTGACTATGACCTGCAGGTCAAGAAAGCAAAGCCCAAGTTTGGATCTGCAGCTTGATCTTTCATCTTAGTAAGTTCCAGTTTTGCGATTGGAAAACAAACCTCATCTTTCCAATGTAGTTGTATCGAATTGATAATCATATATTTCGTATTGTTTAAACATCCTCCAGAATAGTATATCTTCTTCCTGGAGTATGGTGGTGGTAATAATTACCGCGGTAATCAACGAACCCAGCTCCTGTCGTTATGTTGTCGTTATCTTATGAAAATTTGAAAGTCAAAATATCCATTTGCTTTGCAAATGTCCGAGTCGAAAGTTGCCGGCAAGAAAAACAGACGCAGAAAGTTTTCCATCGCGAGTTCAGAAAAGTCGGCTGCCATTTTTGAATTGCATATTCCTGCAGAGAAGACTCCTGATTTATAATGTCCATTAGCTTGATGTTCGCAGTGAGATATGAAATATCTTGATTAGAAGCGAATGTTCGTGAAAAAGAAAGCAGGATGCAGTGAGTGATGCTGTAGATGTCGGAGCGGAAAAGTTTTCATTCAAAGGGGCTAATAGAGAATTCGCGCTTGAATTTAGGAGATTTCGTCATGGACGGATGTTGATAGATGGAGCTCTTGAATAATGATGACTAACGGATTTTTATATACAGGGTTTCCCCGTACCGTACCGAGTCATTTGGACAGTTGTCAGAAAATAGTGATATATGACAGTCGATAGTGATAAATAGTGATTCATCTGAATTTCTTGTCAAAAATTCTAGAATATCTCGGAAAAATTCAAATTTCGACATGCTGTCAACTTTTCCCAATGTAACAACCTGTATATCATTCCATATATAAGAAGATATATGATAACTCTCACCACATACGTCTTGAACGATTCCGTCTTCACCTATCCAAGAAAAATTCCCTAGATTTTTCTCTATTCAATATCCTTCCTCAAGATTTTAAAGAGCTCAGTCTGAACGCTTTCAAGAGAAAATTGAAAAATATTTGCTTAGGCATTGCTTCTATTCTGTCGATGAATTCAGAACTCATTTTTGTACTAATGAACATCTCACTACTTCCATTTGATTTAAAAGGTTAATATATTCATATGATTATACAAATTTTTTGTGTCTAAGTTTATTGATGTCATTGTTGATGTTTCGTCGTTTTTTTTTTCTTTTTCTTATGTTGTTTTACAGATTGTACACTATTTACGTTACTTTTACATTCAGAAGTAATTCAAATATGACTTGCTACAAACATTATATTATGTAACGTAGTTAAACAAAAATTCTATTCTATTCTATTCTATATATCTTCGTGTTTAACATCATTCATTCTTTTTCAAAATGGAAGTGGTGAAATATTTTAAGAGATATAATGTGCACTAAAACATAGTAAGCCATGCCCACTAGAAACGTTTGATGATGATAATAATAATAATAATAATAATAATAATAGATTATTTTATTAGGCGTGTAAGTACATGTAGTACAAGTACATCCTACCGCTCATCAAAAAGGCTCATATTCACGCCAGCATGTCAAGGACACACATGATTAATCTTCATTGAAGCCTGTGAAAAAAATCGAAATTAGGAACGACTGTGTACAGGGTGTCCCGAAAATATACCGTCAAACGTTACTCACTATACTGCGCAATTATCATATCACTGTTCACTTATCAATTATGCTTCATCAACAAATAAAAAGGAATTCAAATGAGAAATTATTCTCCATTTTGAATGCGAATTAGCAATGATTTGAATAAGTGGACAAATAAGTCGATATTATCAATCAACAATATCATTATAATCAAGACAAATGACAGATCCATGAAATAAGTGACAGAATGTCCGGAATGTGTGTTCACAGCAAATTAAGAAGGTTCATTGGGTACTGTGTTGAATTTTTTTCCCAAACATAGTGGTCGTGTTCCATGACATACTCTCAAATTTCTTATTCTTGTAATTTCGATATGAATTTTCATGACAAGTGAGGTAATTTTCAAATCGTTTTTACTCGAGATCTGTTTCCCATCGAAGTTAAACAGAGGGAATCTTTTCATGCAAATGGCTTAAGTCGCAATTTCATGATGAAACTGCACTCGAAAAAGTTCCCACATTCCACAGTTCGACCCATATATGGACGAAATTTTGGAATTATCATTATCATTCATTATTAGTCATGAGAAGATTGGTCGATGTGCCAAAATTTCATAATTCTGCTGACAACAGTTTCGAAGATATAAAATGAGAACCATCTCCAGGGGGCTCTAGCTCACTAATGAAACATTATTCGACCTACGTTTATAGGAACTTTTTTTCTCATTTTTGATCTTGAAATCTGCTTGTGGAATATCGAATGCTGATTAAGGAACGCCCTGTATAGATGAGCTGGTGTTTTATTGTCGCTTTTTTCGCTAAGACAACCACTTCAATTTCCATTTCATTCATCATTCTGAAGATCTCGGATGGGGTCGAAACAGTGGCATTGAAATTTTTTTTTTCTCGTCACGGAATTGATCGGTAGTGTAACATGGCGTATTTGTTGAATATAAGCTAGTTGCGAAAAGGATGAACCAACGCTTCTCGTGTTTTGTGATCTATGATGCACAGGGGCGGAGTTAATTTGTGGTACGTTTTTAGCAAAATACAATTTTGCTAGCGAATGTGGGAAAAATTGTAGAAGTGAAAAAATGGTGGTATATGGATGGGTTAGTGAGTTTTCAAGGACACCTTGGGAAAGTCCAATCCGGAGAAGGAAAGAAAGATATTATTATCGTCTATTCGTGTGGGAATTGAACTTTTTATGGAAAAATCGCAGCAACAGGTGACGATGAATCGAAACGGTGGAGAGAGAAAAAAAAATTTGTGTACCTGTTTCTGCGAACATTTAAAGGCGCCAAACTGCGCCTACTGCGATCAGGACCAGGTCGTCGGCGTGATATAATGGGGCACCGCGACGGCGAAAACGCACTCGGAGACAGAGCGTCCCGCTCAGCAGCTGATCGACTATCAACAGGCGTCGCCTCGGCCGTTCTCTCGACGCCGAGGCGGAGTCCGGCCGTCGTGACGTCAGGCGACGCGCGAGGGCGGAGCGCGCGCGCGCGTCGCGACGCCGACGGACACGTCGTCATAGAGATAGTCGTCCGTGGTAACCTCTCGGAGAGACGTCGGCGAGATAACCAGGTGGACGATAGCGTCTAGGTGGTGGATGAATTTTGGTCTCGAATTTTCATATTGTAGGATACTACATTCAAAAAAAACTGTCTGGTCAGGCACAAAAATATGATTTTGTCATCCTAACAATGTTTTATCGTTTCAATAACCAGAATATTGTTATGGTCACCAAACGATTATAGTAACGAGAAGATTTGGTTGTGCCTTCACCAACTGAAAATTTTGTTAGGGGAACTATTATTTTTCTCTCTGTACGGCTATTTTCACGACTTTTGAAACTCCAGAATTCCGACAACACTGTTTCAAACGACACCAGCTTTGTCAATGATGATATTAAAATGAGATTTTGAATGATGTTTTCCATGAGAGACTCAAAATGAAGCTAGAAGTCTGAAGAAGAATCTAGATCACTGAAAGTGAATTATTTTGTTATTTTCTGTATGCTGTTTTCAAATATATTTTTTTATTTCAACACGAGAGGTCATCCTCTGACGAGGAACATCGTGTCAGTTAGCGATGGAATTTTGGAAGAGAAGAGATGTATTTTTGGAGGTCCTAAGCATCAGGAAAGACTTCCCCAGGCGAAGAATTCCACAACTTCGCCAATCTATTGATGAATGCTTCTTGGTAGAGCAAAGTTCGGCAGGTCTCGAGCCTGACAGTGTAGGCAATGACAATTTGAAAGGAAATAATTGTATTGAAAATTGTCGCGAACACCATAATATCGTTCACAGTCGAAAATGCCTATCATTATTCGTTCCATCTGTGGTATATACCGACTCCGAATTTGCAATTTTATGGTTCCTGAGATATCCTTCTGAATATTCAAGATTTTTAATATTTCCTAGCAGATGTTTCATTCCAATTACGAGATCTCAGGTAATTTCCATCTCAACTCGCATTGCATTGTTTTTAATATGGAAACAACGAATGAACTTTGCAATCGCGAACGAAAAAGTTCAATAACTAAACTGGTTCTTTATTGAAATCAACATTCACGCTCTCCTGCATTAATGTTTCGCGTTCACGAATAAAATTAATTGTCAACTCACTGTCGCACAGTTAAAATCGCGTGATAATGAGTCGAATATTGTTATGCACAGCTTTTTGTTCGACTTTTTGCAATGCGAAAGTGACATTACAAAACGAATTCCATATAGTAAGTTGCGAACTAATTAGCAGAAATTATTTCTGAACTCACACAGCTGAACAATTTCGATTTTGTATACTGGGAATATGCACCTGAAATATAAAATACTAGCCTAACGTTTTCCGAATGAGAAATTCCAATTTCGAAACTGAATTCCAGATACATGCATAAGTATAATTGATTTATAGAATGAAAACTTTCACGTACGAAAGAGACATGTGTGAATGGGTTCCCATGATACATTGTTTCAGACACGAAAAAATCAGGTTGTGACTAGCTAGAACTCTCGCTAGGACTCAGAAGAATTATAATTTTTCTCTGTGCAGCTCCCAAGGTATATACAGGGTTGGGATGAAGTATGGATCCAAGGAAATATCTCTCGAATGAAAAGAACGATATGCCATCAACTCCTTCAATTTCAATGGGACACCCTATATTATATTTTTACAGATTCTGAAAGAGCTTGTTATTCCGAATTCACACATACTGAGTTCAGTGTAAAAAAAATGTGAAAACGAGGAATGTAATAAATAAATCAGTACTCTTTTGTTCTCCAAGTATTGAATTAAAATTGACGGAAATAAATTTTGCAGTCACCATAACCGATCATCATTGAAATTTGAAGACGTTCTTTTTCACCCAATTGAACCATTCTGAATTGAACAATTTTTAAATTGTACGTTCATTCATTACTATGCATGCGAACAACATCGATTAGTTTATCTGAATTGTTTTCTGCTCTGATGCAAAAAACTCAGAGGATGTTGATTAAAGTGCTATTTTCTTCGTTTTTCCGATTTTTTTCACACTCAACTCAGTATGTATGAATTCGAAATAACGAGCTCTTTCAAAATCTTTGAGATTATAAAGAGTGTTCCATTCAAATCGAAGAAGTTGATGGCATTTCCAGTTGACCCGGATGTATCTTATAAACAAGAAAATTCACATCAGATGTATTTTGTTCCATTACACTCACCTGCAAATTTTCATGAACATCGTTCTTTTCGTTCGAAAGATATTTACTTGGTTCCATACTCTATCCCAACCCTGTATAGGAAGGTGAAACCACCCTTCACTCATTGTTTCTTTCCAAAACATGTATACCTATCAAACAACCTCACTAAGACTACACCGCTTGAGTATAGATGGCGATAAGATCGTCGATCCTGTAAAGTCCGCTTCAAAGGATATCTGGCAGTGATGGATAGCTAACAGTTCAAAATTTCGCACTCATCAACATTTGCAAATGTTGAATTTCGAATTCAAATTGTGTTTTCCAGGGTTTCCGAGATTAACCATCAAGATCGGCAGAGGTCCCGCCATCTTGGGAAGCCTTAGTGAGGTAATAAAATTTGACGTTTCAAGTAGGCAGGAGTTAAAATACCGTATCTGTGAATTATGCGATTGTGTGATTGTGCAATAGAGTGATAGCCAAACGCATTTCTGTAATTAGCCAGGTTGATTTCCAACGCGCCTCAATGAAAAATCCCAATCAACTTTTAAAAACGACTTTTCTCCTAATTCAACCCACTTTGAATCTCCCCAAGCTGCTCCTCTTTTCATTACTCTGTACTCACGAAATGAAAACCATCGAACGCAACGGCAAACCCGAAACGACGAAATATAATCGTCAAGCCTGCATCTCTGCGATCATCTTTCGAATCAAACATCCCGACAGAACACGACTGCCGAACTAACATCATGGCAACCCATTGTTTGCCGAAATTCTTTTAATTAAATCCGGTCTGCACAATGTAACATCCATAAAATCTGCCCTTATCCAAATTGCACTGTTTGTGGCTCCGAGCGGTTCCTAGTTGCCTCTGTTGTTTCAACTTTTTTCTTTCACTTTCCGCCGCGAACCATCCAGCGTTGTTTGCCGATGAAATTGCTCGCTTCGTTTGGCTCGATGCCCGAAAATTGATACGATAAACAAAAGAAGTTCAGTCATGATACCGGAATGATGTCGTCTCCATTCGAAGATATGAAAATCCTGTGTTTTTTTCCGGCGGTTCCATCATGAGACGGGCGGCCATCAACCACATATTAAACGTGATATGCATTGGCGATATTTTTTCACTGAGATACACGGAGAAAAATATTGAAGACAATATTAATCGTGAAGAACTTATATCATGTCCGAGGTGGATTTTGTCATCTAATGAAACCTATTCATATTTCTCAACTCATCTGTTCTATTTATCTATGTATTTTATGTATTAAATGTATATCTATTATATGTTCGCATTGATAGGGGTCCATATTTTCAATGAATTTCATTCTGAATATCAATAAATTACGTGGGGCACCAGTGTAGATTTTTTAGACCAGTTTCCATCAGTGTCACAATGAAATCCACACAATTTTCCTTGATTTCCTACCATTCCTCTTGAATTCCCGAACATTCTTCAAATTCCCAAAATTTCTCTCTAATTTCGATCTCAGCTATTCGTATTCATAATGATAATAATGATAATAATGAAAATAATGATTTGCAAGAGAACAAATATTTTTTCGAATGAAATATAACCACATTGGTGTTCTTGCATAGTCAGATTCTGAAGCGTGTGGCATATAGTTCAGACCAAATGAAGAACTTCGTTGGTTACCAGTAATTCCGAAGAAGATCTTCACTATTAGTCGAACTAATATCTGCACCATATCGGATCAAACATTATCAACAACTGCGATGTCTCACAAGTTTTTCATCAATAATTAATGATGAGGTGATGTACTGATTTCTAGAGACGGATATATCATCTCCTTTGAAATATCTTCTAACAACAATATCATTTTCTATTGCTCAATGTATGCCCGACCCCGTTCATGTATTGAGACAGTATGAAAATAACAGTTTTTTCATCAAGAAGATAATATATGCATCTGTCAAACATGCGACTGCCTCAGTTGACTACAACAATGCTTACTAATAATAATATATACTACGAAGCAGTGTCATATCTTCATATTCTCGATAATATTTGTTCCACAGTTTCTTACGTTTTGGAATTGTTAGAAATTTCGATTCAGAGTAATATCTATCGGACATTTTTTCCCGTGTATATATGAAAATGGATCAACAAAACTCTCAAGTATTTTCAAATCATAATGACGTTTTAAAGATACTCTACGAGCATTCTCAACTACTCTCGATCAGAGTGATAAACAATTTTATATCTCACGGGTCTGCAATAAATTTTAAAACTCAGGCGCTTCACAATATACTAAAAATATCATCCGATTCAGTTCTATACTCGACTGGATTAGGGTATCAAGTCTCGATTCTGAACCATTAAAATATCACATCGGTAATTTTCAAGGACCCCATCGACATCGACTTCAGTCACTTTAGAAAAGTCAAAATCACAATTATATGAAGAATAATTGTAGTCCTACATATTGGAGTTTTGCGCTTCTTCGATTTCAATGACTGGTTTTTATTATTGCAATTGTTGTTGATGAATACAAATATTAGTAGAAGGTGGTTCTTATTCATTACATGATTCAATAACATATCAAAACAGTTGATTTCATCATCAACATTAGCTCAATATCTCGACACCACTACACAAAGTTCTAACAGTTTCAAATCTGCATTTGATATTTTCGGAAATATTCATGCCAGACAATTTCTGGTCTTGCATCCACGAGAATCCGCACACTACTCCGAGATGTGGAATATACCTATCAGTTCCTTCCCGTAGAACCTGCTAGGTTATATCATAATGCAAATATGCGAGTTAGAGTAAACGCTCGGTCCATGAATATATACGGATAATAATATCTGCGGCCTCCACTTTCCATGCCCACCTTTCATGTACTCACCGAGAACGGTATCAATTACCTCGTTACATACATCATGTGATCAATGCTGCATTCCCAATCATATACCTTTCACGGACTATAATAGTCCCAGTCTATTCTGCGATAATCGCCTCTGGCCTGAAACTCTACGAGAGATATGCGAAGTCAGTCATTCCACAGCCTTCTCTATCTCCGAGCCATGGTGACAGACTTGGCAACACAGCAAGGTCAAGGCAGCAGTTGCTATGCTAAGGCTGGGAGTTGCTATTTTTCATGTGGAATATGTGTTCGACAATCTTCTTGATATTATGTGATATGATTGTGAGACAAATATTTTGTGAGGAATAGGTAGCTATCCGTAGTCTATAAAGAGGTGAGGTGGACACTCTCGGTGGACTATTGATTCACCAAATTATCTTCCAAAACCTGTGACATCATTAGAGCCAATCGAGATGAAAAAACAAATGTCATAAATATATTGAATCTTGCAGTTTTGCTATATAGATATTCCATAATGAAAATGCATCGGAATATCCAGAAAAAACAATTCCAGTGTTGGATGAGGAGCAAGATGAAAGACATTGAAAATCAATGCTCATCAGGTGGGTAACTATTGCCTCATTCGATTGTTTGATAGATTAAAAATTTCTGTCAGTTCACACATCAATTCTTAGTTTCCTAATCTTAAATAAAACGGGACGGTTGTGAGTAGGACAGTCGAAGTCATGCGGCGTTGCCAGTTCTCTCTCACCATGGCTCGGGATATTGAGAAGGTTGTGCACAGGTCAGTGTTCCGAATATACAAAACTCCATTCTTGGGATCGCGTTGAGTCCAATCGATGCGAGGCACTGTCTATATCGATTCTCTCCAACTGAAACGAAGTGTTATATAAACTTGCATACGGGCGCGAGTAAACAAAGCCATAAAGAACGTCAGGACCCCTCTTTCGATTGTATAAGGAACGACTAAAGTTTCGTAATCACCGTACAGCGGATTCGATGCAGGTAGATCCGACCGAATCCGCCTTATCATCTTACATACATTGCAATCACATCGGTTTCTAATGGATTCGGCTCTATCCCTGCATTTGTGAAGGTTAGGTGATTTACCGTAGAGTCTATCTGAGATCGATGAACAAATAACAGAGGATTTTGGGGGATATAAAGAGTTCTCATTTTGAGTTGTCTCACATTTAAAATATACTATTACAGTGATGTGAGTGGAGACAATTCACTCTGATCGACTCAGAGCTATGAAAGCTAATGTGACATGGGTATTTTAAAAGACTTAGGAGCAGAGAAACATGTGGTATCCTACTTTTCTTCCCTTGTGAATCTGAGGTGACCTTGTCAGCAACCAACTCATTGCTCCCTGAAGGGTTGCACCCTCATTCGTGGTTGGCGCAAAATTTAAATATCTCAAAAGTGATCTTGCGAGACTTGAGAATGATAGGCAGCCCAGTGGATACTGAGGTTAATGCATATGACTGTATGAATAACAGAATCTCAATTAATGTATTCGATATCTGTGGCTTTTATATTTCCAACTCAGTTGGAATATCATTCGATGATTCTTGATTCTTTATGAGTTGAGAACAGCTCCTATAATACTTATCTCAAAAACCAGAGTTCGTAATGAGGACTATAATTTTGGAACTCCAGACTCCAACTTCACTCAACTAAACTTGAATTCTAGGCTTGATATCAGAGAATTATCTAGAGAATATCTAGAGTACTGGATTCAGATTACGTGTATTCTTCTAAAGTCAGAGTGCTAGAAATTTGCTGAAATACATTCGTTAGGAGACGTTGAAAAACAATTTGAAAAACAATCAGTTGCTGAGAATCACGAGCTCGCGTAGGTCTGGATCTCATTGTATCTAGTTGAGTATATATCAGTCATTATTTGTATAACACGTGACCAGGAATTAACGATTTCGAATGGATTCATATTGAAATGATGATCACACAAACCCTGCAAACTTATTGAACTCATTCCTACCAGAAAGAGTAATCCCTCGATGTATGCGAAACAATCTTGTTGTGGCAAAGTCGGCAGATCAGTTTTGAGCTCTACCTAGGCACACACCTCCGTCGTGACATCGATGGGGTGTCGTGGAATAGGGGAGCAAGGGGCAAGGGGCTCGATGTTTGGCGCCCCTCTTCGCAACATCTTGTCGTTCAATCAATACATTCCACTCTCCATTATTACTTCACGTGTATTCTGTTTACCGATATCAACAGCCATAACAAGGGGGTGGGGACAATGCAGAAAGGGGTGTTTGTGCGGGGTATTTTGGAGCGACAACAGGAAGGGAAACTTATTCAAGGTGCCTTTGCAAGTTGCACCAATTGATTCATCGATTGGAAAAGGAAGTCTTGTTTGTTTTCACTCTGAAAGTATTTGTGAAGTTCCAGCATTCACAAAAAGGAAGCTCTACCTGAATTCTTGAATCAACGATTGAACAGATGTGACTCGTATTTACACTCCTCATTCTTTCCTCTTACTCGAATTCATAGTTTGTTTGATTTCGTGGACACCGTCGTTGTCTGATAGAATTAATATCATATCATACCATCAATCTATAGATGAGTTCATGACAAGCTTCATAGGGTTTGATATCCAAAGTGCTGCTGGAACTACTTGGTTCACGAAGTCCAATCAAAAGTTCCTCAACGAAATATCACACATCTCTTTTTCTGCGTGTATTCCGACACTTCACGCATCCGTGAAATAGGAACATATGAATCATTTTCAATAATTCCCGAAACCTTTTTTCGTTTCCTCTTTTGTTTTATGTTGCGCATCTATCGCAGAACTTTATTCAGTACGTAGGTGGAGCAGGTATTCGACCGTCGAATTTATGGGCGAATAACTTTTTTGCCTCATCCGGCGGCAATATTCCCATCCAATGCGATAACTCTCAAACGTTTCGCAACCCTCGACTATCGGCGATTCATAAACGGCCAAAAATCACTGAACCGAACTAATGACTTTCTCATCGAACTAGGGGGAAATTGCGGCGATGATGTTCGCACCATTTTCTGGTCGAGAATGATTAGTTAGTATCATACGTTCATGATCATTCATACGAGAAAATGAATACGTGAATAGAATTGCCAAAACCCATATCTCTAAAAACAAATCAGTGGAAGCAGTGCCAAAAAAATGATGAATTGTCCGGAGATCAAAATGAGCCTCGAACTTCAGTATTTCTTACACCAAGAAAATAATCGAAAGACCTCATTTTGTGCAACGATATTATCCCGTTTAATTTTCACGGACAGATAATTTTCGTGGTTGATTTCGTACCGCGAATCTCTCTGATGAATATTGAAAGCCCCGTCGAACATTTCCACCGCATCGAATAACCAATTTAGTGTCGAATGAAGGCAGAAAGATTTCCCATCCGTGTTGAAGCCTGTTCCGGCGAAACTGTAATATTCTGGCAGCCTGCAACATCGAGACATTTTATTTCACCACTCAATGAAATTTGAGTGGAATCAATAAATTCATGTAAAGGAAACTGAAATCTCCAATTGAGTTACAGCCGGTTGCTGGAAGTAATATCCGGTTTCCATTCAACACTGCTCGCCTGCATAATATAAAGCCACTATAGACGTCGAATATACTGGTGGAAGGTAAAAACTATACTCGGAAACAGCAGGAATGGTGGTCAGACGCTTGGAAGAAAGGTGACATTTTCAGAAACAATCTCTAGAATTCAGGAGAACATAAAATAGTTCGTTCCACAACCCAAGAATCAGGTTTCATTCAATTGACATGCTTTAAGAGTGTGCGTGAGTGTTGAAAATGTTCCTTGTGATGACTCTGTGTCATTTTCGCCTAGACATACCGTTAACCCACAGTGAATAAAATTGAATTTGCATCAATTATGGAACGCTGAACGTTTTTCATTCTGATATGGAATCAACATTTTCCATAATTTTGCCGACTACGTTACACACCACTCTGATCCAATGATCATGAAAGACTTCGAACCCCCCTGATGCTCTGGGCTCATATAGTGAATCCCAAAGATGTAGACCAACATAAATTCATTCATGCTTGAGAACAGTCTTCAGAAGCAATCAACCCCAATTCCTTCGGCAACACTGCTATAAATCAATTAGGATACAAATCGCGTACGCGAGAATATATTAGGTATATCGTCGAGACACTCTCAGATTGTATAATCAATATGGACTGTGAAGGTTCAAAAGTGTCAGCCAAGTTTGCCGCGAACATATATATCAGCCGAAAAGGAAATCTCAAACGAGCCATTCGACAAAGCACTATAATTCACGTAGGCCAGTGGAAACGCAATTATATGACTTGTTGCACGAACTTTGTTTCGTCCTACCAAACCGGCTAATGCCATGAATTTATCACCGAACTGAAAAGAGTCTTGCTCCATTCCTTGTGGGAAAACCGAATCGAATTTCTCCTGAATCTAATTCCATAATGGGTTTGACTACTGTCATGCTATCTACAGGCACTTCTCCTCAACATCATTCAGAGAAATTCAAAAATATATCAGAAATTGGAAACTGAATCACTCATAATTGCACAAGCGATTTGTATTTCATCGGGTGAATTTGGGTTGTTTAATGAGAAACTGTAACAGTTAGTTGCCTACATTGTCTCGAGTCAAGTTCTTGGAGAGAACAGTTCAAAATTCCAATACCACAAATATATAAGATAAGATTGATGATTGCGTCGCAAATGTATCAGAAGGCACACAGGTATTAACAATTTGACTAATTACGACTTCAGGACTCACCGAATCGTCTCAGTTATTGACGAGCATGTCAAACTATTCATTTTAGCAACCAACACCGCGGTCATTGAGAAACCAATGAATAGATGAGAAAATCACTTATGCATTTGTCGCTGTGAAAGTTGCAGCTAACTTTTGCCGTTAACAGATCGTTGATGTGAAGCAAAAACAAGAGTGATGTCAAGGTAGATTTTTGTAGAACACCAGCATTGATAATCATTACATCAGATGGAACTCCTCAATGGAGAATATAAAAAGAGACAAAATGCTCAGATTTTCAGAAGATGTCAATCTCTTGGTTGGAACAGTTCGGAGAGTCAAAATCGTGGAATCAACTGTTCTTATTAGTACAATGTTTTTCACTGATTTTGAGGGTCGAAATTCATATATTTGAGAGAGATTTAAGGAGATTTCATTGTGATCGTCCTCGAGTAAAGAAAAAAATATACTGAGCGCGATAAATATGATTGCTGGACGGTATTTCGGTTCCAGGTACGGAAGAACTTGATCCCTCACAGTACCACTCCTCTAACAAGGCTGCTCCTAACCCCTTCCCCCCTCCCCCTCACCAATTGTCTATACGGAATCACCGGCTGTATCGAAAGTGACATTGCGCTAGACGGAACGTGCCTCGCACGAAGAAGGTCTCCGTGCGCTATCACACGTACATCGTCTTTGCGGAAATCCATCGCGGGGATCCACTCGCACGACCGAACGGTCGTTTGCATATTCCTGCGCGATTTTCCTCGTAAACGTATTTTGTATGTGCATCGGAACGAGGGGGGTTTATTCGCGAAAAGCGAGTCAACACTCACTGAATAATATGGATGCGGGAGAAAATGTGTGTGTCGCCTCGGCCATTCGGTGATCGCGACCGCTCTACACGAGATCTCTCACGAGAATGACGATGTTGCGAATTCAATTGTACTATCATAGGACCTATACTACCAAAGATAGCCCCATCGACTAATGAGGAGCATCGAAACAAACATGAGAAAAAGAGAGACCTATCGATTCGTCCAGATCTGCAACAGTCAGATCACTGCTGTTTGCCTCTCTCTCGTTACCTGTTTTCATTTGTTGGATTCCTCCACCTCCCTGTGATCTTTTTGGGATCTATTAGTACAGCCATAGGCTGAACAGGCAACGCCATTTCGTACAAAATCCTGATATCCTGAAACTGAGTCCCTTCGTTTTAACACACATATAGATCAATAAACTTCGCTGAACAATAGATTTGATTGGATAATCCGACATTAACAACTAGATTCGAATAAAAATACCTGTCAATGGCACATCAGAATATTTTGCCAACATTCAGTTGATTTTTTATCACTTTGTATCTTTCTGATAGTCATTTGAGTCTCTGAGCTCGATTTGAATGGAGAACATATAATATCATATCCTTGGGAACTACCGAGTTTCCTCCCGAGTGATAGAACGACCATCAATACTTGCGTTCCACAAGGATCAGTCTCGACATCAATTTCGTTTTAGCTCCACAAACCCGCCCCTGTCATCTGATGAAGGCGAAGGCAATACAAAAACAAGTCGACGCTATAAACGAAAATCTGGTATGGTGAAACTTCACTATCACTTTTTCTATAGGGGTCAATATCTGTGTTGTCAAAAGATGATGAATCAAATAATTTCGCAATGTCTAATGTGATACCCTCGAGGGTGTCAACCAAATGATTAGAATCATAGAGGCAGTTGTTAGATGGTATTATCGAAGTGTATATAGGGCATTATAAAGAAATAACTGATTTTATATTGTCGTGTTATACTGTGAGCAGATCTCATTTGGATGAATAGGGTAGATAGAGCCGTCAGCGATGAAATCAAACTCGAGCCAGTTGCGCATCCTCTAATATCATCAGTGGAATAGAGAATTGGACATGATTTGTTGATTTTGACATGTTTTCGTTCTTTCCCTCTGAATATTACCAAATGTGAATTATGAATCTATTTTCGATTCAGTCATCGGAGCAATGATTTATCTAATGACCAATACAGCAGGATGATCACTCATGATATCGGTGAAACGACTGTTATCCTCAAAATATTCAGTTAAACCGGCTCATAAAGTTGAGTAAGTTTTTGAGCAAGTTTGCTTAGTTGAACACTCTGTGAACTGTTCCAAATTTATCCAAACACATTCAGCTTCTGGAATGAAGTAGATAACTTTTCAGTAGGGTGAGTTCATCCTCTGGTATCTCACCATCTCCCAAATAGACACGGATCGCATCTTCTGAAGCTCAAGATATTTCGATCGAGATAACAGACACCAATGTGAATCAACAGCTGAAGTTGAACTTCATGCGCCGAACATTGTTACTTCCGTGAATTTTGGTTACCAGGAACTCTTCAATCGACGATTCATCTCAGTTCCCCCATTCACGAAATTCGATGTGTCAATTATCACAGCTCAGAGTGTCCGTCACAACCATCGAACGAGTTATCGGTAATAACTCTTCGAGAATAAAGAGATTATAATCATTTCACGAAAAGCAATTCCCGCCAGTTATTGTATCAATGGCGGCGACGACGCCCGTCCGTTCCCTCTCGCCTCCACACCCTTTGTATCGACATCATCGGCGTAGCTGGGATATTTTCCCAGAAGGACCCGACCTGATTCAGCTCAGGATACTAGTTGAGAGGACTATGTTTGACGTATCCAAGAGATTCGCAGATATTATTGGATAATTTCCATATGACCATCAAATATCCAAAATTCACCCAAAGGGTATGGACAAATGTAGAAGTCAGAGATATGTGAATCGATTTGGTGTCCTCACATATCCGAAATTGGGTTAATCTGTTGGTTCTTCTCTGATTCGAATGAATTTAGGAAATTTTCAGAATTATTAATGATCCCGAGGATGCTTTCCACCCTCAATCTGATCTGGATAACCTATCAACTTGGTGCTTATCAAATGGCATGGACTCAAATCCCGAAAAGTGCCACATTATGCGATTCTACCGTTCCCATCACCCAGTTATATTCAATTATGACATCAACAGGCAGTTACTAAACTCAGTTGACCAAATTAAAGATCTCGGAGTTATCCTAGACTCTTCTCTCAGCTTCAATCCCCATATTACTAATATAGTGCAGAAAGCCACGAAAATGTTAGGCTTTATCAAGAGAACAACCCGTGATTTCAATAATATAACTGCAATAAAAGCCCTATATTGCTCCTTAGTTAGAGCTAATCTTGATTACTGTTCAACAGTATGGTCCCCATACTACACAACCTATATGGCGAAAATTGATAGGATTCAAAATAATTTCCTAAGATACGTAGCTTTCAAATCAGGTCCTCACTGTGAATATGCACTACTGGAATACAATCTGAATATCCTCACTCTTGTGGTCCGTAGCAAACATAGAGATCTTATTCTGCTCTTCAATATTATAAATGGCAACTACGATTGCCCCAATCTCCTTTTGAAAATTAATTTCTTGGTACCTTCTCGGTCAACTAGACAAACTCAAACATTCCACATACCTTTCCACAGGTCCAACTATACTTTCAATAACTTCATCTCACGAACACTCAGATTAGCAAATTCTCTCAAGGAGCTTCCATTATTTGGTACATCATTGAATAGTTTCAGGGTTCATCTTAAAAAAATCAACTTCTAAACACAAATAGTTATTTTGAAAAATGTAAAGCTCTCATAGTTATTTTGAGCAATGTAAAACACTCATATTATGACATATTACCACTTTACTTTATATTCTATCTGCTTATACAATGTAATTATCTTGCTTATACAATGTAATGATTCTTCTTAAATGGGCTCGCCCGTATAAATAAATAAATAAATAAATCATCGACGTCATTCTCAACACATCGATGTGTTGTTGATATACATCGACTAGAGAGTTAAAGACTGGGATTTGCATTGGTGCAACATTATTCTTTGATGTTATTCTGTATTTTCTGGAAACTATGAACTTGCTACTCGATGAGCAGCATTATCAGACACCTCGAATACTGATTAGGACATGATAGGCTAGAGTTGGTTGGCCTAGATTGATGATCGACAGGTACCATGGTTCAAATCCCCGTGATAAAAGTGAAATGGGGTTTTAGAAACGCCGACGTCCTGACTGGAGATACGCTTATGCATCGAACACCCTCGGCCGACATCTGGTAATGACAGTCTGGCCCAGGGAATATCTGGATTTCTGGATGCGGTCGGGAACGGCGGCATGATTGTGCGGCCAGAAGCAATCAGACCGCAGAGACTGGCGATAGTTTCGCGCAATTTGCTTCGGGAAATTCGGAAATTTTGTCTTTCTGTGTGCCGCGCCGCGCCGTCTGTGAATCGCAACGGAACAATCTCTAATCGACATTCCTATCGCGCGTCAGAGCACACTCTCATCGGCGACACTCTCTGCAGATGATGGTGATGATAAGATCCACAGCAGGAATCATACGAATAGTCGAATCGATTAGTTCTTCATATCGAAAACAACGTTTTTCATTGTTGACATCACAATTTTTCTGGTTGATATCGCTTCTTCGATGAATGATTCCTCAGAAACCAAAGGTGCTATTCGAAGACAGGTCGATACCACAAATGAAGAAGTGGCAAGAATTTTGAAATTCCAGTAGAGTTCAATGCGACCAGAACTCATGTGGTGTCCATTGCGAGAACAAAAACCTAACATCACTCCAGCCCCTCCGCATTACCTACAAATCGCGAATCGACACATCCTGAAATGCCGGTCACATGTTTGATGTGAAAACTATAGACTGCAGTGATACTTCACTTGTGGTCGGTGCCAATCAGAAATCTATCATTCGACTACGGACGATTCCAGATTGAGAAACAAACTGTGGATGCGCTAATGATCCCTTCTTCATTTTTACACTCTAGACCTGTCAAACTCCGCTCTGCTCAGCACCATTCAACAATGGGATGACAAACTTGTGGTGTTCTCTGCCTAGTCAAGTCTTTCCTGAATTTCATGAACTGATGCGTACGACCTCCAAGGATTCAAACGGAAATTACTGAACCTCTTTCCTTTACCGACATTCACCTTTGGATCAAACATTAGAGGTTGACTGAAGAAAAGGTGAATGACAAAATTTAGCATATATTCAGCGTGCAGTTCCTCGTGGAGAATATTCGAGCATCTGTCAACCTTCCTCCTCTTCTCAAATTGGCCAGTCGATTTTTCCCATCGAAGTCATCGACACACTTTACACAATAACTTTGTTCGATCATTATCGAGAAGCATCACAAAAAACAAAGTTCGATAGACTCTTCCTGTACCTTCAGAACACTCGAAGAAATTTCGGTGTGCTTTTCCGTCATAGGGGTTTGTCTTGTTCCTAATGAGCAGACTCGGAGAGGGACATTTTCGAGGGTTTATTGGGTATGATGTTTTATTGAGCGAAAGAGGTTGTTTGCCGAGTCTCGTCCTGATCATTTGCAATAAAGCTCCGCTATTCATGCGGAAGCTTCTCGGCGTCTTGATATAACAAGGTGAACTCCTACATCTGCGATATGCTCGGCGAACAAAGTTATGGCTCTCCCACCGAAATTTTCTATTTTCCTATCAGATACTTCTCATCGTAATAGCTGTTAAGGAGAATATCACTCATCAATTGTCAACATCAATGGACCTTTTTTTTTTCTCCAACAGAGTCCACGAAATCATAATGTGGAAAGAACCGTATTTGCTTCATAATGGGATGCGATCGAGGACACTTGTGGATTTGATCCGTTCGAATTGAGGATATCCTTCCACTTGTTCCTTGTGGACGAGTAAAGAATTAATGGATTTTTCGAGAACGTCGAAAATAGCGTACGGACAGTGAGGAAAAGATGCCGACTATCATATTCATGAATGCGCGGCTATATTGATGTTCATATCACATAATTGGACGTTTCGGAGTGCACTCCAACTCTGGAGCAATGTATTCAGAGAACAAGTAGTTTCGTTCTGGAAGGAACATGTTAAGCATCGATGATATCCCAGTCGAATGGTCGTTCCACTGGATAAATTTGACAAACAGATAAAAAAGATCAGAAAAAAAATGAAAATAATACTATCGAAGCCACCGACATGTGCTCGAGGTTCAAGAACTTCCACAGTAATTGTTCAGTGAGCCAGTGGTTTTATCGATTTCCCTTTCATCTAGCAGTGATAAGTCATTCATCAGGACAGACATTTTGATTTCCACGTACACAAAAGACATTTCTATGCCACGTTATTTGATGATGAATAATTGATGCGACTATTCCAGACATGTATATGAAGCTTTGTCCTCAGAATGGCACACGTGGCTTGATTGTCACTCTTATCAGATTCAACAACAACACTGTTAGAAATGAGATATTGTTCGAAATTGTTTCCTTTCATGGTCGTCGTATGATTTGCGTTTCTGATATCAAATCGACAAGGAGGAAACATTTAATATGGGGAATATGTGACAAAAAAAAGGAGCGACCTTTGCCAAATGACAATGAAACTTGTAGATGAGACAGTGCTGTCCAATATATAATACATATATCACAAAAAGTCTGTGGCAAAAAAAATTGGTTTGATACCAATTTCCCCCCCCCCCCAAAAAAAAGGAATGAACTTTCTGATTTACATTGGAGAATTCTCAATGGCCATTGTAGGAGATATTGAGAACGCTGATAGCTCGGGTATGCTGTCGAGTATGAGGAATGCTATCTCCCTGAAGAGACCTCCACACGATAGTAGGAACATTTCGAAATCATTACCGGAATATTTTGCAGAATATTCTCCTTTTTTTCTCATTTTTCTGGTGAAAGAAACAAAACATTACCACTCCTTCACAATCGTACACACAATGAATATGAACAATCATTATCGAATGATTGTTTTTCAATACTGGCCCATCCTTGATACTAACGTATTTTGAAAATTGTGTCCTGCCATTGTGATCCAAGGGAACATGTCCGGAAGAAAGTCCATCTATATATCATCATTGTTCATGAAAGCATGGGGAGCGATTCCTACCGAGGGTCGTGACAGAGAAAAATTCAACAGTTCTCGAAATTGTATATCAGAGAGCAGAAAAGATATAGACCAAGATTTTACCCAGGTCACGGAAAGGACATTACATTCGAATTCAGGCGGCGAGCGAACTGTTGCCAAAATACTGAAGAGAAACTTTATTATTCTCGGTGTTATTGAAATTATACGAGCTGAATTGATTTTCCCCTGGGAGAACACATGAAGATGTCATGAAAGGTCCCTCCGAACTTCTTCACAGATCTGTACCTGAATATAAAAGAGATTTGTACTGAGAGGAGCCCTGTTCATCTCATTAGGACCATAAGTGTTCGCTAGGGTATAGATTATGATGTTAAAAAAAGTTATCAAGATCAAATCACGTTTCACGATATCTGACGAAATTATAGTCTCCCGAAATTTGATATGATGAGAAATTCGTGCATTATGTTCTTGTCAAGGATTCCATCATTCACAATGATTGCAAGTAGTACAATCATCTCTAGGAACAAATCAAAGTTATAAACTCTTGCATCTCATTCAATACGACTAGAATGGTGGGATCCCACTTGAATTTCTCAATGACGTATTTTGAAGCTTAATAATCGACATTTTTCAATTTATGTTGAGGTGATTTGCATGTGTCTGACATATGGATGTCAGACATATGCAGAAAGTCATCGAGTTGGGAGGGTTGATTCATTTTTGGAGGACTATAGATTGGTACATGAAATTATCTGAATAGGGTTACCATTTTTTTGTTCACTGTGAATCGTACGGGTTAACCGCATGCCATGACTATGAGACGATAACTGATTGATACTGATTCATTCTACAGAAGGGTGTGTTGAATTGAAATACATCCATATGATTATGAATGACCGAAAAACTTCATTATTGTACCACACTGACTGTTTCAATCCTACATCTTCGACGGTGTAGATAGAAATTGGTGATGTAGTTCCATAAGTTCCAATTGGAGACAGTACTGCTCGACAATTTGTAGCCAACTTTTTGGCTAGTTCCTAGTTTGTCGAGTAGAATCGTTAGATTCAACATTCAGCAAGTTAACATCCATTTTCTCGAAGTTTTAGAGAGTTTCATCTTCATTTTCTCATGAACCTTTTCCAGTAATAGTGGAGCTACGATTATATTTGCATGTGGAAGCTTGAAGCTAGTTTCTGGAGGAAGCTGATGCTGTTTTCGAGTTATCGATGATCGGTAATGGGAGAAACTTATATGATTTCAACAGGTCACGTGCAATTGTTGGATGGGAATGAGCGAACTTCAACGATAACTATACCCACTCTCGGAAAGTAATAAAAAATGACATAAACAAGTTTTTAGTACTTCTTCGCTTCGGCTCTCTCCGAACTGCTGATGCTGGAAAAACTGTATGTTCCATACAATGTAGGTTAATGATCATTATCTGATATTGTTGCAGTAATACCACTCGAATATACATTCGGGAAAGTTTCTCATCAGTAGTTTCCATTGATCCACATAATATTCATCTGCCAGCTATTCAAGATTAGTAGATTGATAACACTTTCAGTGATGGTAGATGGAAGTCTCATCTGATGAGTATCAATGCTGGTGTTCCACAAGGATCTGTCTTGGCACTAACTTTGTTTTCGCTCCACAACAACGATCAGGCGATGGTGTGGATCTAATTTTCCTCCATCAAATAATCAAACTGATATAATATGACAGTTTTTTCATTACAAATGAGAACGTCATTATCATTACTTTGAACTTTTTCGAAGTACCAGCGATATTATCGCGAACAATCAAAGTATTTGCCCCCGATATTCCTCCTCTTTTCCACACAAACAAAATTAGCTGGTGTATTCTGGGTCGGAATGAGAAGGCCGGCCTGAAACTCGCAGGAGATGATAAATGTTCCGAAGAGCAACGTGTAAAAGTCGTTAATAATGCTCAAAAGTGGCGTACACCTAGGTCATAATATTTCTCTCGTCTCACCTTGGGGGAGTTCAAAGTTCCGTGTATAACGAGATAGCTAGAAACAGATACCGGGAGAAATTTGTCTCGAGCGTCTGTATATTCACCGACAACAGAATCGGCTTGTACACACTTGCAAGAAAATATAAAAAATATTGTTAACGAGAGATGATTTTCCGAATTGAACTCAATATTCATCATCACTATCACATCATTTCGAGTCGATCAAATTTCAATGTTATTGGTACTCATCTCCATGGTTTTTCCAACAACACTCCAGTCGAAGAGGAAAATGTGTCATCCGAATGAATACATCATTAGCATTAGTTTCATTATCAATTGAAACGACTGCGTGACCAATCGCTGAGTATAAAGAATCAACAAATAGATTGTAAGTCATTGGATGTGATATATTCTACCCAGTCGTTCTATTTCTGGAACGTAATTCAAGGACAATGAATGGACCTCATAAAATATTTCTACAAAATAGTGGTCGGTCACGCATATCCACGTCGAATGGGAATACGGTCATCCCTATATCTGATCGTTTCAGATATTCAACTCATTAGGGTGAATTGAGAGTGATTGAATTATCATATACTTGAAACAAAGTTATATAGTTTCAATCTCGCTGAAATATTGGAGTGATGAACGAAAGTATGTGTTTGTTTTTCTGGCGATTTTGACTTGATTTTGACGCTGAAAACTCAATTCCACTTCACCGTCGATCCAAGGAAGTTCCAGGCGAAATTTGGAAGTGAATAACATTTCTTCAAATTTCGAATAATTCCTCACCCACTGCATTCGTCGTTGCAATTTTGGAAACACCCTGTTATTTGTGAGTTTTATGACTTCATGAGATATCAGTAGGCGACTTACCAGTGGATATCATGATTCTGGACATCGATTTGCTACTTACCTGCAACAAAAAAAAATATATTAGTGTATTACGAAGTAGAAATCGAAGTTAATTCCAGACAATTATCGGAATCATTGTTCATTTCCACAAATCCAGCTATGCCCTGTACTAAAATGAAGCCGGCCGTATTAGCAGACAAAATATACGAAACAATCCGATAACGGAGCTAACTAATACAATCAGTACCTATACTAGGCGCTGAGAGAAGCATTGGTTTAATGTAGCCCAAGAGAGTTCCACCATACGAAACAATACATTTAACTCGTTTATAAACTTCTCCAAAATCTCTCGTGAGTTAATTCCACAGAGCTGAAATGAGGGAAAAATCGACATATCATTATGTGAAACCTTTCTCCAGAACTTCCTCAGATCTGACCGAGCATTAAAATCCTCTTCGATTGTGCCCATCACATGTTATGCTTATACGCATTGATAATAATATTCAGATATAATTATTTTGATTAGGTCAAATATGAAAAAATCGCCATCGCCCCGATTTAGAATACTTTTTGACGCATCCTCCAGACTATCTGACCGAGCACCAACTTTCATTCTTATTCATTCAATGGTTTCGGAAAAACGGAGACCATTCTCATCTCTGATGAGGAAAAATTTCCAAACCCACATTGATTAGAACTTTTTTTTCTAATTTTCATCTGCAGGATGACGTACGGCCCTGATTCCTGAACCAAGCCGCCTGGCAACCAATGCCCTTCCAGGGCCACATTCATCTCTGCCGAATTTAAAACGAGTTGGTTAAGTCAGTGGCGTATCAGCAGAATCGAGAAAAGTCATCAATCAAAAATAATATCGTGAAATTCGAGCAAACATCATGATGACGAACATCGATTACCTATACAGTGTGTCTCAAATTCGATGTTCACAATAGGTATCTCGGAAACTATAAGCAATATAGATTTGAGAAATCAAATTCAACTACTCCCAGAGTGGAAAAATGGGTGTTCTCATCTTCTAATTCGACGCATCATTTTTCAGATAGATCCTGAAAATAACGTTCTTTCACTCTAATCTGAACTCGAGAATGGACTACTTCCTTCACTCTAATTAAGTTTGTTCCCAAGTTATATGGAAAAGACATTCAATCAGTTTTTATCGAATATTTCAGAAACGGTTCATGGACCTCATGATAGACATTTACAGATTCAGAATCGACAAATCGAAAAATCGTAGATCGAATTTTTCGGAATGTCGAACTCATAACTCGAGTATTATCCAACAGAAGTAATAAGGAAAATAACAGTCACTTCTGATACGATATGTCAAGACAAGTGACAATTCGATTCCATTATACTGTCGAAAAATATCTCCTCAGTGATGGTGAAATCTGTTATACGGGATGATACTGAGAAATGATTCGTTGTCAACAGATAAAAAAAAAATACTGCATGTGTCAGCCTGACGAAGTCAAACAATGCGACTTATTTCAAATGTTCTCACACCGAGCACATCAACACCATCCATGACTCGAAGATAAAGTTATCAAGCCACATTAATGTGCCTTCCATCTTTCGAATGAATAAAAGTTGAATCAGATAAGAAGTAAGCCTAGCGGAAGTGATTTCGACAACACCCCGCAATGGTTTTTGTTTTGCGGACCGCCGAAACGAAACCGACCACGATAAGCTCTGTATTGTAGGGATGGAAATGATATTTTCGTAACGATTATCACGTTTTCTCATGATTAGCCATAATGGCGTTGGATTCGAGCCAAGCATGCAAACACGATTATGTCTGCATGTTTTAAGTACTCCAAATTAATTTACAGAGGGGCCCGCAACAAGTATATGCTAATTCATCTGAGCGCTACTGCCATAGCTGGGTTGAGTTTGGATTCGAGCAGGAATGAAAAAGGATGCGACAGAGCAACTTTCGAGTTTTTCAAGTGTTGAATATCTCCAGATATGTATGTATCTGTTACAGATCGGAAACGACGATATGAGTGGTGATGAATCAGTGACTGATCAACATGATCAGCGATCATTTCATCACGATATGATGATTCACGGTTATTCCGAAATGTTAGCAGGGAATTTCACTTTCTCACTTTCGTCCAGATATCGCTACCATTTCGATTACACGACGTATGGAGTTGGTTGATCTACCCGAAAAAGCTATTGGTAAATTCAGAATTGAGCTAGGATGGCTCTGAAAAAAGTTGACTTTCACCTCATGCCTCCTACCCATCAATTCGCCAACCCTCTACCAAACCTTCCTCAATCGTCGGAATATCGATTCCATTTTGATTTCACGACCTAATTAGGCGGTTTTTCGGCCCAAAAAAGCTATTGGTGGAATCAGAATTGAGCTAAGATGGCTCTGAAAAAAGTTGACTTTCACCTCATGCCTCCTACCCATCAATTCGCCAACCCTCTACCAAACCTTCCTCAATCGTCGGAATATCGATTCCATTTTGATTTCACGACCTAATTAGGCGGTTTTTCGACCCAAAAAAGCTATTGGTGGAATCAGAATTGAGCTAAGATGGCTCTGAAAAAAGTTGACTTTCACCTCATGCCTCCTACCCATCAATTTGCCAAATCTCTACCAAACCTTCCTCAATCGTCGCAATATCGATTCCATTTTGATTTCACGACCTAATTGGGGAGTTTTCCGACCCAAAAAAGCTATTGGTGAAATCAGAATTGAGCTAGGATGGCTCTGAAAAAAGTTGACTTTCACCTCATGCCTCCTACCCATCAATTTGCCAACCCTCTACCAAACCTTCCTCAATCGTCGGAATATCGATTCCATTTTGATTTTACGACCTAATTAGGCGGTTTTTCGACCCAAAAAAGCTATTGGTGGAATCAGAATTGAGCTAAGATGGCTCTGAAAAAAGTTGACTTTCACCTCATGCCTCCTACCCATCAATTTGCCAAATCTCTACCAAACCTTCCTCAATCGTCGGAATATCGATTTCATTTTGATTTCACGACCTAATTAGGCGGTTTTTCGACCCAAAAAAGCTATTGGTGGAATCAGAATTGAGCTAAGATGGCTCTGAAAAAAGTTGACTTTCACCTCATGCCTCCTACCCATCAATTTGCCAAATCTCTACCAAACCTTCCTCAATCGTCGGAATATCGATTCCATTTCGATTTCACGACCTAATTGGGCAGTTTTTCGACCCAAAAAAGCTATTGGTGAAATCAGAATTGAGCTAGGATGGCTCTGAAAAAAGTTGACTTTCACCTCATGCCTCCTACCCATCAATTTGCCAAATCTCTACCAAACCTTCCTCAATCGTCGGAATATCGATTCCATTTTGATTTCACGACCTAATTAGGCGGTTTTTCGACCCAAAAAAGCTATTGGTGGAATCAGAATTGAGCTAAGATGGCTCTGAAAAAAGTTGACTTTCACCTCATGCCTCCTACCCATCAATTTGCCAAATCTCTACCAAACCTTCCTCAATCGTCGGAATATCGATTCCATTTTGATTTCACGACCTAATTGGGCAGTTTTTCGACCCAAAAAAGCTATTGGTGAAATCAGAATTGAGCTAGGATGGCTCTGAAAAAAGTTGACTTTCACCTCATGCCTCCTACCCATCAATTTGCCAACCCTCTACCAAACCTTCCTCAATCGTCGGAATATCGATTCCATTTTGATTTCACGACCTAATTAGGCGGTTTTTCGACCCAAAAAAGCTATTGGTGGAATCAGAATTGAGCTAAGATGGCTCTGAAAAAAGTTGACTTCCACCTCATGCCTCCTACCCATCAATTTGCCAAATCTCTACCAAACCTTCCTCAATCGTCGGAATATCGATTCCATTTTGATTTCACGACCTAATTGGGCAGTTTTTCGACCCAAAAAAGCTATTGGTGAAATCAGAATTGAGCTAGGATGGCTCTGAAAAAAGTTGACTTTCACCTCATGCCTCCTACCCATCAATTTGCCAAATCTCTACCAAACCTTCCTCAATCGTCGGAATATCGATTCCATTTTGATTTCACGACCTAATTAGGCGGTTTTTCGACCCAAAAAAGCTATTGGTGGAATCAGAATTGAGCTAAGATGGCTCTGAAAAAAGTTGACTTTCACCTCATGCCTCCTACCCATCAATTTGCCAAATCTCTACCAAACCTTCCTCAATCGTCGGAATATCGATTCCATTTTGATTTCACGACCTAATTGGGCAATTTTTCGACCCAAAAAAGCTATTGGTGAAATCAGAATTGAGCTAGGATGGCTCTGAAAAAAGTTGACTTTCACCTCATGCCTCCTACCCATCAATTTGCCAAATCTCTACCAAACCTTCCTCAATCGTCGGAATATCGATTCCATTTTGATTTCACGACCTAATTAGGCGGTTTTTCGACCCGAAAGAGCTATTGGTGGAATCAGAATTGAGCTAAGATGGCTCTGAAAAAAGTTGACTTTCACCTCATGCCTCCTACCCATCAATTTGCCAAATCTCTACCAAACCTTCCTCAATCGTCGGAATATCGATTCCATTTTGATTTTACGACCTAATTAGGCGGTTTTTCGACCCAAAAAAGCTATTGGTGGAATCAGAATTGAGCTAAGATGGCTCTGAAAAAAGTTGACTTTCACCTCATGCCTCCTACCCATCAATTTGCCAAATCTCTACCAAACCTTCCTCAATCGTCGGAATATCGATTCCATTTTGATTTCACGACCTAATTAGGCGGTTTTTCGACCCAAAAAAGCTATTGGTGGAATCAGAATTGAGCTAAGATGGCTCTGAAAAAAGTTGACTTTCACCTCATGCCTCCTACCCATCAATTTGCCAAATCTCTACCAAACCTTCCTCAATCGTCGGAATATCGATTCCATTTTGATTTCACGACCTAATTGGGCAGTTTTTCGACCCAAAAAAGCTATTGGTGAAATCAGAATTGAGCTAGGATGGCTCTGAAAAAAGTTGACTTTCACCTCATGCCTCCTACCCATCAATTTGCCAACCCTCTACCAAACCTTCCTCAATCGTCGGAATATCGATTCCATTTTGATTTCACGACCTAAGTAGGCGGTTTTTCGACCCAAAAAAGCTATTGGTGGAATCAGAATTGAGCTAAGATTGCTCTGAAAAAAGTTGACTTTCACCTCATGCCTCCTACCCATCAATTTGCCAAATCTCTACCAAACCTTCCTCAATCGTCGGAATATCGATTCCATTTTGATTTCACGACCTAATTAGGCGGTTTTTCGACCCAAAAAAGCTATTGGTGGAATCAGAATTGAGCTAAGATGGCTCTGAAAAAAGTTGACTTCCACCTCATGCCTCCTACCCATCAATTTGCCAAATCTCTACCAAACCTTCCTCAATCGTCGGAATATCGATTCCATTTTGATTTCACGACCTGATTAGGCGGTTTTTCGACCCGAAAAAGCTGTTGGTGAAATCAGAATTGAGCTAAGATGGCTCTGAAAAAAGTTGGCTTTCACCTCATGCCTCCTACCCATCAATTTGCCAACCCTCTACCAAACCTTCCTCAATCGTCGGAATATCGATTCCATTTTGATTTCACGACCTAATTAGGCGGTTTTTCGACCCGAAAAAGCTATTGGTGGAATCAGAATTAAGCTAAGATAGCTCTGAAAAAAGTTGACTTTCACCTCATGCCTCCTACCCATCAATTTGCCAACCCTCTACCAAACCTTCCTCAATCGTCGGAATATCGATTCCATTTTGATTTCACGACCTAATTAGGCGGTTTTTCGACCCGAAAAAGCTATTGGTGAAATCAGAATTGAGCTAGGATGGCTCTGAAAAAAGTTGACCTTCACCTCATGCCTCCTACCCATCAATTTGCCAACCCTCTACCAAACCTTCCTCAATCGTCGGAATATCGATTCCGTTTTGATTTCACGACCTGATTAGGCGGTTTTTCGACCCGAAAAAGCTATTGGTGAAATCAGAATTGAGCTAGGATGGCTCTGAAAAAAGTTGACTTCCACCCCATACCTCCTACCCATCAATTTGCCAACCCTCTACCAAACCTTCCTCAATCGTCGGAATATCGATTCCATTTTGATTTCACGACCTAATTAGGCGGTTTTTCGACCCGAAAAAGCTATTGGTGAAATCAGAATTGAGCTAGGATGGCTCTGAATAAAGTTGACTTTCACCTCATGCCTCCTACCCATCAATTTGACAACCCTCTACCAAACCTTCCTCAATCGTCGACATATCGATTCCATTTTGATTTCACGACCTAATTAGGCGATTTTTCGACCCAAAAAATCTATTGGTGGAATCAGAATTGAGCTAGGATGGCTCTGAAAAAAGTTGTCTTTCACCTCATGCCTCCTACCCATCAATTTGCCAAATCTTTACCAAATCTTTCTCAATCGTAGGAATATCGATTCCATTTTGATTTCACGACCTAATTAGGCGGTTTTCCGACCCGAAAAAGCTATTGGTGGAATCAGAATTGAGCTAGGATGGCTCTGAAAAAAGTTGACTTTCACCTCATGCCTCCTACCCATCAATTTGACAACCCTCTACCAAACCTTCCTCAATCGTCGAAATATCGATTCCATTTTGATTTCACGACCTAATCAGGCGATTTTTCGACCCAAAAAAGCTATTGGTGAAATCAGAATTGAGCTAGGATGGCTCTGAATAAAGTTGACTTTCACCTCATGCCTCCTACCCATCAATTTGCCAACCCTCTACCAAACCTTCCTTAATCGTCGGAATATCGATTCCATTTTGATTTCACGACCTAATTAGGCGATTTTTCGACCCAAAAAAGCTATTGGTGAAATCAGAATTGAGCTAGGATGGCTCTGAATAAAGTTGACTTTCACCTCATGCCTCCTACCCATCAATTTGCCAACCCTCTACCAAACCTTCCTTAATCGTCGGAATATCGATTCCATTTTGATTTCACGACCTAATTAGGCGGTTTTTCGACCCAAAAAAGCTATTGGTGAAATCATAATTGAGCTAGGATGGCTCTGAAAAAAGTTGACTTTCACCTCATGCCTCCTACCCATCAATTTGCCAAACCTTTACCAAATCTTTCTCAATCGTCGGAATATCGATTCCATTTTGATTTCACGACCTAATTAGGCGGTTTTCCGACCCGAAAAAGCTATTGTTGGAATCAGAATTGAGCTAAGATGGCTCTGAAAAAAGTTGACTTCCACCTCATGCCTCCTACCCATCAATTTGCCAACCCTCTACCAAACCTTCCTCAATCGTCGGAATATCGATTCCATTTTGATTTCACGACTTAACTAGTAGGCGATTTCTCGACCCGAAAAAGCTATTGGTGGAATCAGAATTGAGCTAGGATGGCTCTGAATAAAGTTGACTTTCACCTCATGCCTCCTACCCATCAATTTGCCAACCCTCTACCAAACCTTCCTTAATCGTCGGAATATCGATTCCATTTTGATTTCACGACCTAATTAGGCGGTTTTTCGACCCAAAAAAGCTATTGGTGAAATCATAATTGAGCTAGGATGGCTCTGAAAAAAGTTGACTTTCACCTCATGCCTCCTACCCATCAATTTGCCAAACCTTTACCAAATCTTTCTCAATCGTCGGAATATCGATTCCATTTTGATTTCACGACCTAATTAGGCGGTTTTCCGACCCGAAAAAGCTATTGGTGGAATCAGAATTGAGCTAAGATGGCTCTGAAAAAAGTTGACTTTCACCTCATGCCTCCTACCCATCAATTTGCCAAATCTCTACCAAACCTTCCTCAATCGTCGGAATATCGATTCCATTTTGATTTCACGACCTAATTGGGCAGTTTTTCGACCCAAAAAAGCTATTGGTGGAATCAGAATTGAGCTAGGATGGCTCTGAAAAAAGTTGACTTTCACCTCATGCCTCCTACCCATCAATTTGCCAACCCTCTACCAAACTTTCCTCAATCGTCGAAATATCGATTCCATTTTGATTTCACGACCTAATTAGGCGATTTTTCGACCCAAAAAAGCTATTGGTGAAATCAGAATTGAGCTAGGATGGCTCTGAATAAAGTTGACTTTCACCTCATGCCTCCTACCCATCAATTTGCCAACCCTCTACCAAACCTTCCTTAATCGTCGGAATATCGATTCCATTTTGATTTCACGACCTAATTAGGCGGTTTTTCGACCCAAAAAAGCTATTGGTGAAATCATAATTGAGCTAGGATGGCTCTGAAAAAAGTTGACTTTCACCTCATGCCTCCTACCCATCAATTTGCCAAACCTTTACCAAATCTTTCTCAATCGTCGGAATATCGATTCCATTTTGATTTCACGACCTAATTAGGCGGTTTTTCGACCCGAAAAAGCTATTGGTGAAATCAGAATTGAGCTAGGATGGCTCTGAAAAAAGTTGACTTTCACCTCATGCCTCCTACCCATCAATTTGCCAAATCTCTACCAAACCTTCCTTAATCGTCGGAATATCGATTCCATTTTGATTTCACGACCTAATTAGGCGGTTTTTCGACCCAAAAAAGCTATTGGTGGACTCAGAACGGAGCTAGGATGGCTCTGGAAAAAGTTGACTCTCACCTCATGCCTCCTACTCATCAGTTTCCCAACTCTCTACCAAATCTTCCTTGATCGTCGAGATATCGATTCAATTCTGATTTTACGACCTAATTAGGCGGTTTTTCGACCCAAAAAAGCTATTGGTGGACTCAGAACGGAGCTAGGATGGCTCTGAAAAAAGTTGACTTTCACCTCATGCCTCCTACCCATCAATTTGCCAACCCTCTACCAAATCTTCCTCAATCGTCGGAATATCGATTCCATTTTGATTTTACGACCTAATTAGGCGGTTTTCCGACCCAAAAAAGCTATTGGTGAAATCAGAATTGAGCTAGGATTGCTCTGAAAAAAGTTGACTTTCACCTCATGCCTCCTACCCATCAATTTGCCAACCCTCTACCAAACCTTCCTCAATCGTCGGAATATCGATTCCATTTTGATTTTACGACCTAATTAGGCGGTTTTCCGACCCTAAAAAGCTATTGGTGAAATCAGAATTGAGCTAGGATGGCTCTGAAAAATGTTGACTTTCCCCTCATGCCTCCTTCTGATCAGTTTGTCAACCCTCTACCAAACCTTCCTCAATCTTCGGAATATCAATTCCATCCCGATTTTACGATCCGGAAAAGCTATTGGTGGAGTCAAAACGAAGCTAGGATGGCTGTGAAGAAAGTTGATTTCTACCTCATGCCTCTTTCTCATTAGTTTGCCAAATCTCTATCAAATCTTTCTCAATCGTCGAGATATCCATTCCATTTTGATTTCACGACCTAATTAGGCGGTTTTCTGACCCGAGAAAGCTATTGGTGGAGTCAGAACGAAGCTAAGATGGCTCTGAAAAAAGTTGATTTTCACCTCATGCCTTCTACTCATCGGTTTGCCATCCCTCTATCAAACCTTCCTTGATCGTCGGAATATCGATTCGATTTTAATCTTCGACTCATTCAGGTGATTCTTCATCACCAAAAAGCTACTGGCTCAGTCAGAATAAAAATAGGATGACTCTGAAAAAAGAAGACTCCCACCTCATAATCTCTTCCACCAAACCTTCCTCGAACAGAGATCTGCCCGTCTCATCATATCCAGCTCTCGTTGGAATGATTGTTCATCTTGATGGCAAAAGATATTCACCGCTGTATCAGTTCAATTTCTATGATCGCCAAGTTCCAAAGTGTATATAACAAGGATACGTTGACGCAACCGATTCCATCGATTGCTGTCACGCAATCTTCAGGCGAGACTTGTAAGTCTTCGTGTTACCAGGACGACATCCCCAGCAGGATTACTCTCCCCCTGGAGTATCGCTTGGGGGGGGGGGGGGCAAGGCTGTCTTGTAATTTCTCGCGTGTAGGATCAAATCTCGCATGCAGCGTTGCCAGTCGTAGTACTTATGTGCTGGATCTAGTACTTTCCATCGCAGTTCAGTTTTTACAGAGAAGCTCACCCAGAAAAAACAATGATGGCAGAAAGTGCAATCGTCTTTCACATCGTCCAGGTAGTGGAGTGGCGTTGATGGAAGCGTTATTATTATTGGTCTTTCTAGGAAATTGGGCTATGCCAAATAGTTCGATCATTTCACTTGTGAATCTGGTGCGACTGCGATTCTCTTTCGAATTGGAAAATATAGCATCCCAGAACGATTGATGTCGTTTGATGATGTTTTCATATAGAAACATCACTAAGGAAATGGTTCCAGTTGGAAATTGGATAGTAGTTCACATCCTTATCCATTCCATTTTCAAATCAGATATCAATTCAAAGTCAACATTGTCATTCAATCGATTTGCTGATATTCGAAAGGTACAGACAGTATTTATATGGTGATAATATTGCTCCATCTATTCACTTAATTGGATCCACTGGGAATACCAGTAGTACTTTTTATCGGAAACGGTATTTTCTGTAGATTTCTGACAGTTTCTGAGAGCTGGCAACGCTGCCCGCATTAGGCGGCAGCAGAAGTCTGTAGAAAGGTACCCGCAAAAATTCAATTAAAACCAACTTAACATGGAATAAAGCCAACACAAATATATAGAGGGAAAGTAATTAAAATTCCCAAGAAGAGGACGTTGAGCAGTGTCGAGCAGAATTAAAATCGGACTGTGAAGGATGAATGCGAAATTCGAATTGAGAAGAAAGGTGCTAGATTCGCTAGATTATATTCTCAGGACAAGTTTCGGAACGAACGAAACACGAACATATTATCGTGCTCCAGTGAGCCTGTTGATTAGATAGAATCGAGAACTCGATATACCAGCCGAAATTAATTTAGATCTCGAATACGGTTCCAGATAAGTATAGGGAATCAACATGAAGATCTGATCGGTGAGTTATTAATGGAGATCCAAGACACCCAATGATATACAGAGTGGTCCATTTGAAAAATCAGTCTCCCAGCTGCTTTTTTTAACAATAGAAAAGGAAGCATTTTTTAAACGTCCTGTATGTTATAGTATTGATTTGGCTGGACTATCGGAAGTCCTCTGGCTAGCATTCCTCGCTAGCTGGAGCTCAGCTGGGTAGTATATTATCTCGATCAAATATTTTCTGTACAGAGTGCCCGTTTTTCTAGCTCCACCAAGTTATTTTTTCATATTCCTCAGTTCTGAACCAAAAGAACCACACGTTCATATAACTATATGACGTTATCAAGGCACTTCTCTTAACAAAGAATATAAATCGTATTTTCCAAAGCGTACTCGATACCAGGTATACAACACTTTTGTTCTTACGCCATATTGATTTCAGAATTCAAAGAAGATTTTGAAATTCAAAAGTTCTGCTCGCATTTGACTGAGATATCAGAATTCAGTCAGTTTGAATTGATGGCGTTGTATTCGAAGCACTCTCCATCACAAAAACGAAAGAATACTTTCAATTTTGATCAGCAAGTGACCGTCAATTATGTGAAAAATGCAAAAATCCAATATGGCGCTGGAAAAAACGATGACAGATTTGAATTCCTTATGAGAAAAGCCTTGATAACGTCCTTATCAAAAAAGTCTAGTTCTCTGGGTTTTGGCTTCATATAATTAGAAATTTCTGTTACTTCTCTCCTTATAATTCAAAAATTGAAAACGACATGAAATTTCCGTCGAGCTAATCTATCCAACCTCGTATTTCTTGAAATTACTGATATCTCAATGTTAAAACAGGAAATTATTATTTCGTAATCGGCTCCAGGAAAGTATAGAAAAGTTCATCAAACAATCTTGATATGAAATGATGGAAGTGTCAGAAAATAGAATAATCACTGTATTGATGTTCTCCAGATACTTCTTATGAGCCATCTGCTATGAATCACCTCGTAGAAGAAATCTAGTGCGGGTAGCAGAATTTCATTCAGAATGAGATCGATCCATCAAATTTACAAGAAAATCTGAGACGCATACGCTCGTTATTTTCGATAGGAAGATTCATAGTGCGATCGGAAAAACACATTGTTAGAAAAGAATTTGCAATTTCAAATTTTTGTATAACTGAACGGAATCAATATAAGTTCGCGAATATTGGAAGCATCCCGCCGATGCAAGATCATGCGGTCTATCAAAGTTTCATTTTAAAAGGAATTTTGATCCTTCGAAGGAATTTCGTATCTTGGTGAAACCAATTTCCTAGTAACATTGGCGTAGTTCAACATTTCCCCCTGATGATATATAACAAGGATAATTTATTTCGAAATTCGATTTGGTTAGGAAGTATATGAAAAATATTTCATCGAATACCGTTTCGTTCTTCTGCTCTAATTCCTATTACATGAGCTGGATTATTCATTTGTGCAAAGGTGGGCAAAGATCTACTGACGAAATCCTGTACAATGTACTACCCTCTGCTATCATTTCAAATCTCAAATAAAACAGATCAGTACATTATACAGTTGGAATCGAGGAATACAATGATGACAGACTTCAGTGGGATATCAAAAGAATAAAATTCTATGACTTCTCGATATAGTTCTTCATTTTGGCAACTAGTTGTTGGAAAATGAATGAGGAAAAATCAATACCACAAAATGTAAACGATTGTCTTGATGTTCGTGAATGAAGAAACAGCATTTTCACTGCATGAAACGGTCGATTATCACTCCGAAAAATACCGTGTGCACATGTTGTGAACAATAATGGAATATAGAGGATTCATTCCATACTCACGAATTCCTGATTTTGTACTGACTGAAGTAGCAATATGACTGGCCAATTCCATTACCTTCTCTGATGTTTTTACTGTTTGATTGTTTAGAACTACACACTGTGGAAGTTCGTCTTGTTTGTCAAAGATCGATATTGGATGTTTGTCCGAGGAAAGATATTATTTGACTTTCCTTTCGTCGTAGCTAGAAACTCATCAAATTGGACGCCTTGTTTAGATATTGTATCATCAGAGATGAGGAGTTTAATTTGTGTTGGAGGCACCAAACGGAAGATTATATATGTACTTATCATTTCGGAAATACATTTCTTGAGCGAGAATTGTATGAACTAGTGGAGAGGTATTTTCATTGAGGTGCATATACGTTGGAAGATAAACGATATCCAGAAATTCCAGTGCTTCCTCACATAATACGATTCGTCGCACCATCAATTTCCATACATTCCCAATGAAAATTTTTGAACAGTGAAATGTGGGAACTCTCCGATGAAAATTCTGAAGAAGCTTTCGTGTATATTCGTGAGATTGGAGATTTCTTACAAAGGTTAGAAAATCTCAGAAACTTCACTGATTTGGCATCAAGAAATGTCTGGCGAAAAAATGAAATGGTGTGAAAGGGTACTGTAAAAAGCGCCGATTCGACCTGTCCTGGGGTACCGTCCACATATCTGGATTTCAGCCTCCGAACATGTATTGGAACTCTTCGATCTCACAAGATGGAAAATAATAGGATGGAAATAATTTTCGCACTCACTCTTACATCTCTTTCGGAAAGACAAGAATCTCAATTGAAAATGTCGCAGAAAACTCACAATTCATATTGAACTACTTGGTCCAATTGAGAGGATGTTATTCCTATTATATTCCCAAGAAATGAGTTTGGAAGATACTGACTCATTTTTTTTGCACCTCCCATGTATTGAGAAAGTTCTAGTTTAGTTGTTCATGTCTCTGATCTTCTCTTCATGATATTCGATACTTTCACATGATCTTAATATTTCAGTTTCGTGAAACTTCTTCATCTCATTGTATACTATTTCTCCTGTAATTCGGAATGAAGTCTGTCATCACAGTTCGTCCTCTCCAATACACAAAATATTCTTAATCCGTCGTCGACCGAACGAATGCTTCCGTGATAAATTGGAATCATCGGAGCATCCTAATTTTATACAAGGCGTTAATTTTACAGTAATTTAATCGAATTATGCAACAGGATCTGTTTCGAAAGCGGCTGTCATTTCAAGACGAATAAGGGTGCCATTATGTTTTTCCATGAAGGTATATAAATTCGTTAATTCCGAGGATAATTGAGCCCTGATGACTGATTATGTTGTTGAACGAGGCATGTTGAGCGGATAGCTCGGATTTGTCCTCGAAACGTTGGCAAACTGCATGAGGTTCGAAATCAATAAAAGGTTTACCTACGCGATAATAATCATTTGTTCCACGATTTCTCGAATAAATATCGATTTGCCAAGTCTCGTAAGTGTATTCCACAGGACGAAGACACAGTATGCAAGAAGAAACTCACACGAAATAGTCACAGTAGTGTCAAAAGAAAGACTTGCACTTCAACTAATAACTTTCCACCTTCATTCTATTTTATCAACAATTATTTCACAGTCTTCTACAAATGCTCAGACAATACTGTACACTGAATCATCCTCCGACCCGATATCTCTGAATCGGATTTTGTATAACGTGATGACTACATAATATACGGGGTATCCAAGCAGATTTTGGACTAGCTGCTAACATTTGTGCTCGTAGGAAGTTCGAGAATCGGTATCACATTCGTTTCCAAAGCGTCTACAAAAATGAGTAGAAATTGATGTTTGTTCATATTGAGTAAGTCTATTTTCATAATCCTGGAAAAGACTATGAAATACATACAAATACAACCGCACTCGTCTGAATGTGCAACAAACTGAGGTGCAATTTTGCCAACAGTCAGCTGATCACTGCTGGTTGCTTCTCTCTCAAAGCAGACATTACAATCACCCCAAGGTTCGTGTGCAAAATTGCCGCAAATAATTCCGGAATACGGTCCTGCAATGACAAATCATTCCTTCGTCGATCCCTTTTTTCAGACTACGAATGTGCATTTATACGTCTCGAAGAAGGGATGATTCAGAATTTCATTATATTCGTACCCTATTAGGCAAACTTCGAGATATTGGAAAGCGTCAAAGTATGACGGGAATCCTCATACGTTTCTCGCTCGATGAACCATATTCTCGATATGTCTATATCTACAGGTATATGTACATGTTCTTGCAATATAGAAATAATGAAGTCAAGAAATATCGAATGCATCGCACTCCATGCAAATTGAATAAAGGAAATTGATGCGATCGACTACGTATAGGTGTAATATTCTATCTCTCGCGAATAAGTATATACATTTCTTGGAATCGTTCTATATTCTATATGTATTGAATGAGACAAAAATGGCATGTTGAATCTCAAATTTTCATCCAGTGAATAATTCCATAATCCATTTCATCTATATCTTGACAATTCCGAAGACCATTCATATTTATATTAATTGTTTTCGATTTTATCGAAGTGTGTTCGATTGGAAAATCAAAGAGAGTATTAGCGCAAACTTGTAGAAACAACGTAGAGGATTAACGGTCATCAAAAATCGAATAGATCGTTTCATGAGGACCATGTAGAACGAAACAAACATCCACAAATTCCAACTAAACATCACATCATTTCGTTAGATTACACTGAATATCAGGGGATTAATTATGCAACAGCACAGTTTTGAATTCGATTATCGAATTACAATTTAATCAATCGTAATACATGTTACATAATAGTATTGATGAAACGAGAAGTTATATGTGCAGTGCCAACTGGGTAATGCAGAATCTGCATCCGAAATCATACACTATAATCTGAAATTCTGTAGCAGGACTATTTAAAAACAGTTCTCTATTGCATCTTGGTAGAATAGAACACAAAGTCGCGTAACGCACTCGAAACTTGATTTTTTGGTTCGGTAGTCCCATCAGAAACCTATAATGTTGGAGGAACATCGTGTTAGCCAGCGGTGGACTTTAGGAGAAGAAGGAACGTTTTGGACACGGTACACAGCCTGATTGAAGCTGCGGTGATGGTTTTTCTTTTATTTTGCATGCCTGAGCTGCTTCCAGCATCTATCAGCTCAGTTCATTCGTACACACACCGACAATTTCCATATTTATTGAATACACAAAGTGCTCAAACATCGCGTGCATCAGTTGTAAATTGAACGACGTGCTCCACGGTATCGAGCCCGGGATCAACATTGGCAAATCGTTCCGTCGTCGACGTTAAAATCGTAATTACAAACATTCGTTTTCGCTGCGAAACCACGTTTCATGTGTTAAGTGCGGCTCAAAATGTCGCATCGGTGAATATAAACCGAAACATTTTGATGTTCGGTAGAGTAAACACGCAAAAATGTATGGGAACTGAAGTGTCTGTTTCGCATAATGGCGAAATTACACCGAAATGAAGTAGTCGTTCGGAATTAATTGCATCGATTGAATGAGGATCATCGTTGGGATGTGCACAATTGATTTCGATGCGTTCATTTTCGCCATGTCCCATGCCATATATTCAAGACTGCACCAGAAGGAATGATTTCCTCGGAATTGTTGATGCTTGCTTCTCCTAACCTATGAGGAATGATCATGATTCCATGACGTTCAAAAATATGTAAAATGAAACGGTAGAATGATTTCCAAATTCTGTTCCTCTCCTGAACATCCTAACTTGAACTCTCAACAGGATCTATCAACACAGATTAAAAAAGCTTCATACCATCATCAATGTATCGTACAATAATTATGATAGTCACAAACCAGGAAGTACTACACAAGATAACCGACGTACCAGGCCAGGTCACATGAGACTCGCCTAATTTTCCTAGCGATGTGAGAATCTTTCTTTCTATGAACGATGGTTAGAGCCCGCCTATACCATGGATTTGAGGGAAATGATGTACAAATTCATCACTTCTCCTCACCGGCTACTTCTGTAAACATTATAGATTGGAATAGAATAGAATTTGTTCATACTGAGCAACAAACAGGATGATTTCCACCTACATATTGCACAGTCCTTTGAGTTCCTCGACACATGAGATTATAAAGTTATACATATCAAAAGTGGAGGAAATACAATAATACAATAGAAAATAGAATGCTATACCCATGTTATTGTCTTTCTGTAACAGACACGGAAAAGATTTCCTCTCCTTCTCAGTCTCATGTCAGGTATACAATAAAATCAATTGTTTGAAGAATTTCAGGTACTTTGAATGTCCAAAGGATGTTAAAAACGATAATCACTTCCGAGGCCTCACGGCGGTCTTTTAACAATTGCATATTAAATTCTAGTATTTGGCCTTTCGTTTTCTGAGAAAAAGGGTTCTCAATTGAATGCAACAAATAAGTGTAACAAACAGTACGTTGAGATAATCTAGTGTGTTCTTCGATCGAAGCCTTCACCAACCTCAAACGATTCTTCTATCCTGAGAAGCTAACAACACCGCAGATGGAAACTAGGCCACGAAATGCATCTAATCAACCTCGCCGGTAATCAGGCGAAATGTTAAGCCCGTGTCGGGACACTTAATCACCGAGCGATGTGAACGGCGCGGTCAGAATGTGTGCTGGCGGTCGGTGCGAGACAATATGTGGCGACCACGTGACCTCGCCGCATGCATCGCCCCGCCATCGCCAGCCAATCAGCCTGAGTGCCGACCTGAGGTGTACAGGGTGACCGGAACTCGAGGCGTGATGGCAATGTCGAGTGATTCGGTGTTTGAAAAGATGCTGCCCTGCATGGTCTCCTCAAAATTCATAAATTATCGCTGTCTCAACTTCCAGAAACGATTGAGAAATATTCAATCCAATCGTTGAAAGATCTCCCAGTCCCACAGTGATATTTCCTAGAAACTACTTCGTAGTGGTAAAAGTCTTGTTAACTAGCAATCAATAATAACGTTGATTTGTTACAACGTTGATTGAGTTACATCAATGAATCCCTATTAGTATAGCTAACAAATGAACAAAAGTATCCACAGAGCTGAAGCTGTCCGTGTTGATTCTGCTTATATATACTTCGTTATGTATATTTAATATACAATCAACCAACGTAGTGAAAATGACGATTTCTTGTGGCAATTCATTGCCTTGGTTGCGTTCCCATGGTTGAAAAGTTCACCGTATGTCTATTTTTGAATAAGAATGTGATCATTTCAGTGAAAGATGGTTGTCGGGGAACAATTCATTTCATCTCTAGTAAGGATCTATGGTTATCAATTCCATCAACTGAGTTTATTCCAATTGAAATATTATGATTGGCAATGTCGAAGTGATCGAAAGAAGGTAAATTGTTTTTATAACTTTTTCGTACCTGTGGTCTGTTTCAACTGTATATTTGTAACTGTGCATGATTTCTTGACTTATTTTTCGTATTTCTCACAACAAGACACCCTTGATCTCCTAAGGTAGATGATTGAATAACTTGAGACCATTACATTTTTTTCCTGTAATGTTCGAGGAACATCGTGTTAGCCAGCGGTGGAACTTTGGGAGAGAAGGAAGGTGTTGGAATTTCTGTTGAAAGTTTGGAGGTTGTAAGCATCAGGAAAGACTTCACAGGGCAAAGAATTCCACAATATACAAATGAATCCTCAACATCAATGGGCGATGTGGCATATGGCAAGATTCCCTAGTTAAGATACAAGCGAGTCTCGATCACATTCTCGATTCCCTAAAGAACTATCGAACGAAAATATCCATCTCGAATGGCCTGGCGTGCAACAGATGGAAATCCATCTCGAAGAGTCGGACATTATTTAATTTTTCGCACGTATCGCAGAGTGGTGAGAACGTAGAACGCATCCGAGTGATTAAATATCGATTTCGCTTGCGTAAACAGCAACAACTTGGAATGGTAGCGAACGACAGCGAAAACACTTTTCTTGATAGGAAAAGTCCGAGTGGCGGAGGAAAGAATGGCGTGGATGGAAAATTCTCTGAGAGAGATGTATTATCGATCGAGAATTTGAAGGACAACATTGGGATTCGATGCAGTCGAAGCGATTTCAGTACATAAATTCTTCATGCATATTTCTGAGACACAGTTAATATTCCTTCGATATCGATGGCACCATAGAATATAATGATAATAATAATAATAATGATAAGAAGCAGAAAGTATATATTCATAGCATATTATGAGAAATCATGAATTTAACAAGAAAATGAATCAGCGGTATTCTGATATGATAGGAATGCCCTTCAAAATCTGATGACTACAAGGAAAATCCCAACTTAAGAAGAACATTGCAGATTGCATCTGGAATGATGTCCTCCAGTAGATGGAAAGTCGACATCTGAATCATGGAATTGATTACCGAAAATCGAAGTGGTGAGAAGAGAAGTCTTCGAGGAAGCAACAATGTCCATCCGAACGTAGAAGAAACTCCATTCACCATCAACCACCGTTGTCTCTGCTGGGCATAAATAAACCCTGTGCATGGAAGAGTTAATTTTGTCGTACCCCTATATATACCACCGCTCAGGCCAACAAAATATATACAATGAAGTAAAACTTTCTTGAAACTCTCCTAGTGAGAAGATATTCTTCTCGAAGGACATGATGTTCCAATTCTGTAGGAGTTGACCTCTGAGTTTGCATCAGATGTATGTTGATGATGTGCTGACGCTTCAGCTGGTTTCCTCATTGGTTGGACTGCATAAAATGGCGGTGTTTTGGGCAATTGCCTCCGGATGCGCATTAGCTAATGCAGGAGTTGTTGTTTGTTACGATATCATTATCAAGTCGACTGCGTATACAGATAAGTCGTCATCCTTGGAAACAATACGTTCCATTGATCTCGGAAAAGGAAAGAGGAGAGTTAATTACATGGAAATTTCGAAGTTTATCAGATGCAAGTATGTGAGTAAGAATTTCCAATTCAAACGAAGAGATGCGAAGGCAACGTGAACGCATTCCTCCCACAGTGGCGTAAAGGGTAATTCTATGTTGCGACTATCGAAGAAACGAAACCATGAAACAAGGTACCTAATATGGAAGGAGTATAAAAATGTTAATCGACCTGATATGACGGAAATATTTTGAATCGCCTCTGTGATTCACTACATACTGGGTGGCCCAATGAAAACGAAACAAGGCCGATTTGACATAGTTATCAATCTCATCAGTCGATTTTCATTTCGAGGGGAAAATATTTTGCGCATATTTTCAACTTTTCCACTTTGAACCCCTCGCAGGAGTGAGCTCCAACCCTTGAATCTCAAATGGGATAAAAGGTCAAGTGATACATCATTTTGAAGGTAATCGAAATCTCTTACCGACGATTCCTTGTTTTTGGAATTCAATGCAGTAGTTCTCGAGAAAATAATCGGCTAGTGATGCAAAGTAGGTAACGCTTTTTTCCCTCATTTCATCACTATTTCTCATTTTGTAGTTGGAAGGATGTTCATCTGAGAGGTGCCTTATGTGTTTTTTCTTTCAAATTCGGTCCTATCCAACATTAAATAAAGAATCATTTATTTTGATGTCAGTTCCTTGATCTCTCAGTGAAATGCATACATTGTTTCTTTTTCATTGGGCCATCCTGTATATTCATTCTCCTCTATACTAATCATGATTTCCTTCAACTAGACATGTTATAATGTTAATCTCATATATGAAGATAATCGGGATAGTACAATCTTTCGGTCAACTTCAAGAAACGGTTGATTTGAAAAAAATCGCATAAGGCCCTTCTTAGATGAACATCTTCCTAACTACAAAATGAGAAATAGTGATGAAAGGAATGAAATCAACTTCGAGAAACGGTTGAATAGTGCCAAAAAGTGGAAGATTTTGGAAAGGGCCTGAGTCCAGACTCCATTTGAAATGATAACACCTAGATAAACATCACATGAAATAGTAGCCTTGAATAAAAAAGGGTATGTGTTCGAAAGGAGAAGCTTAACTACCAAAATCTTAGGGGAACTGGTGAAGTACAACTAGAAACCCATAAATTTATGTCGCTTTCGAACAGGACCCCCTTCCCATTCTAGCTACTCCACTGATTCCTCTTCCTTCTCGGTTCTTCTGTCTTCTCGAGTTTCAATATCAGAGGATCCACAGCGAAATTCATTATTAGGAAACAAGTTATTCAATATGCCGCTCTCCTTTGATGTCTAATGTCGACTAACACGGTCTCGCAAGTTCAATTCTCGATGTTTTCGGAATGTCATCTTCTATAGTTATACGTCTTTTCTTCTGCTCACTGTTTTCACCGATTCCATGACGAGAATATCTAAGAAGTGTTTGAATTGAATGAACCCTTGATGGATGTCGAGGAGATGAACGGAGGAATTCGATGCTTTAGTCAAAACCTCCGATTATTCCACTCATAGATACTGAGAGACATGTCTTTGATTGGTTGAAACGTTCGCGCTAATGATCAAACCACCTTGTTATCGATTTTGTATTTCGGCTCTCGACTGGATATGAATTACCTACCTATAGGATGATCTACTCCAGAATTGAGGTAAGGTTGTCCCCAATGAAAACGAAACAAGGCCGATTTAACATAATTATAGTTCTCAGGAAAAAAAAAAACGCTCGCACCGGTCGAATTTTATTCCGAGGTGGAAATATTTACGCATGTTTTCAACATTTCCACTTCAAACCCCTCAGAGGGGTAAGCTCCAACCCTTGAATCTCAAATAGGATAAGAGGTCGGTCAAGTGATACATCATTTTGAAGGTAATCGAAATCTCTTACCAACGCTTCCTTGTTCTTGGAATTCAATGCAGTAGTTCTCGAGTAAACACGTTTATGAAAATAATCGGCTAGTGATGGAAAGTAACGCTCTCTTCCCTTTCATCACTATTTCTCATTTTGTAGTTAGAAAGATGTTCATCTAAGAAGGGCCTTATGCGATTTTTTTCAAATCCTGTCTTATTCAACATCACATAAAGAATCATTTATTTGAATGACAGTTCCTTGATCTCTTGAAATGCATACTTTGTTCAGTTTCCATTGGGCCACCCTGTGTATACCTATACTTCGTACTATGCTCTCACTGCCTATCGATATTGCTGTGTAAATGAGCGAAATCTCTCAGCGCAGCAAAATTCGATTCGAAACTATGTGAATTGATCGCTTTTATAGTCTTGTAGAAAGATAATTTCATTCGCAAACAACAAAATCCTCCTTCAACCTCAAGAAAAAAATCAATGCTTTTTGGCGCGAATAAATTAAATAGATACAACCCTTGCACACAATCACACTCCGCCATTATCGCCGACATTGATATTGCTGTCACGATGTTTGATTCTGGAAACTCTGTACGGGATGTTATGAACTAGCTCATTACGATGAAATGTCGCCTATTCCGTATCACATCGATGAAATACGAACTAATTTGGAGCCAATCGATATATATGATGCTATGGACAGCAGGCACAAAACAGTTGATGGCAAACAAGACAGTTGACGTTGACGTTGAGTTGTGTGAAGTTGGTCAACAAAGATGATAGCTGAAATATGTCAAGCTTATCACAATTCATAGGCGTTACACATTTATTTTCATGAAATTGACACACTCAGAGACTATTGAAAGGGTCTATGGAGTTTTCTTGTCATGTGTCCTGATTGCTTGCGGTGACTGTCGACGATGAGCGAGACTTTGGATACCTTTCGAATTCGAGTAGGAGTATTTCTTGAAATTCCAATGAATAACAATGAGGAGTGGGTGATGAAACTTGGAAAATAATGATTAAATTATGTATGGTCGTACGAAAGATAGTGAACTTGTTGGAAAGTGTATTTCATGATCTTGTTACATTTTTGCACACCTGGAATTTGGAAGGTATTGGAGGAGATGTCTGTGGAGAAGGTTCGTTTTTCACATAAATCGGAACCATCAGTGATTTTCACACATTTTCCAGTCGAGCCCGGGTGGGGGGGAGAACCGCATAGTGAAGACGGAGCTGATTATGATAATTTCCGCGATTGGATGCAACATTATCCAATGGCTGATATGCGGGCGGTTCTTTCCACTACGAACGGATATTCCGTTGGGTACGCGCAATTTGACCCAGTTAGTTATTGACCTGTCGCCAACACAGAGGCGGGGCATGAATGCCTGCCAGAAACATTTCACGGCCGACTGCGATCTCGTGTCGCTCGTTGCACTCTTGCATCCTTCTAATAGAGAGCATAGGTAAGGAGACCCTGTCATCTGTCAAGTGACCGGAAACGATACCGGTCCGCCATATTCGTCAAACTTCTCTCGAATTCCTCTCACGAGTGTCGCTCTATTTTGAGGTATAGTTGGGGAGACGGTTCACCTGTCACGTGACCTGAAACGATGCCAGTCCGCCATATTTATACGACACATCAGTCAAAACGTGTCATCATATTGGCGAACTTCTTTGGAATTTCTCTTACTAGTGTTGTGTTCCCAGATGTATTCGTGAAATACTGTCTAAGTTATTCGAATTGATACGATGAATAATTCGAATTATTCATCGGATATATTTGTCTCTAACATTTTGTCCATGGCAAATAAGAGAATTTCTCTTCAAGGTATCTGAAGATTGAATTCAATGCTCAGTGACATTTTGGGGCAGCTCATATATCTGTATCATATATATACGTATCTATACTACTGTCACATTCATAGTTTCTGACAGTACTCTTGTTTGAGCACAAGTTGGCAAGATAATTGAAATGATAATTAGATAATGAGAAGACCTAACCTTCAAATTATTTCTCGAATATATGATTACAATGCATTTTCATTTATTTTCGAGATTGTTGGCAATATAATCTCACCGAAAGCTAATATGTCACTTATCGAACAATATCCGTGACTTTGTAGTGTCTCTATGATTACGAACAAGTTTGTCATCACTGTGAAATTCCTAGTTATATTCGCATTGGCATTGAATCAGCTTCAATTCACAATTGATCATTTCAATCCATCGGTCTGTGCAACATTTGAGAAAAAAAATATTTGATTCCCCATTCTCCATAGTACGAAGCGCTGAACGGACTTTTTTTTCATAATTGCCAGTTTGAACTGGCAATTAGGACTAATTGCCAGTTTGAACTGACATTTATGGCTGATTGCCAGTTTAAACTGACAGCTAAGGCTAATTGCCAGTTCAAACTGGAAATTAGGGATAAATGCCAGTTTGAACTGGCATTTATGTCTAATTTCCAGTTCAAACTGGCAATCATAAAAAAAGTCATCATGTCTGTTCAGCGCTTTCGTACTATAGTCTTCGGATGGAGCATGTGGGTAAACCATCCAGAAATACCCGAAAATAAGGGCATTGCCCCACCTGGTGGTGTCTGCTCGCAGAAAAAATGTTGTGTCGGTTATTGCACTCGTTTCGCACTGACACTCGTTTGACGGATTTATTGCGTCAATTTTATTTCGTTGCTCGCGAGCAACTGGAATTTATTGGGGAGAAACTTTCGGATGATTTACCGACGAAAGCGAGGTTGCCGGATGTGCGGGTAGAAGATTTCCGAGTCCGTTGACGGGTCGCTTTATGAAAAGTATAAATCACTGAGAGCCTAGCCTGGCTCGCTGTCTATACTTTCCCCGGTCGGTGGAGAGTTGTAAAGCAATTTGCCTTCGTTTTATCCCCTCGATTTTCGAATGAATAATGCTCGGTTTGATATGGTAACCGAGGATCGATAACCTTCACGAAATAAATAAAAACTGCAAACTGCTGAACTGAGCAAATTTTCAAAATTTGGTGGAAAAAATCATTGGATTCGAGTTGAATCAACGAAAAACCACTCCTCATTTTTGAATGGGAATTCCAATCGTCAATCCAATTATATAATTCAAAATTATAACCGAGAAAACAATGAAACTCCATCCTGAACGAACGAAACAGCCATGGTGTCAAAATTGGTGTTCAGATCATTTCTTGTGGACTTCAGATGTGCTGAGAAGTTTCTCATTGCCAGTGGAAATCCTATAATGAACGAAATATGTGTGAACCCTCCTCGCTATTCCGGTCTATGGAAAGCGGCCATATCGTGATATGTTCGTTGGAAAACTCACCAGTTTCCGGTTCTATCCACCAGGGATGAACTTCAATTTCGTTCTGATAAATTCGCGCCGCAATACTGTTTCCACGTGTGGAAGTCCATGAATACGCGAATCAAACTTGCAAGCGTGCAATTCCAATTGCAGAATATAACGCCAATAGAGACAAATAAACCCCTTGACTGCGAACGGCACGGAAATAATGAAGTTTGGATGGAACTAGCGCCTCACAGTCCCAAATCCATCCGACAAATAAGCCTGTTCGTGATTCGGACCGAATCTCATCACGATGATGTGATTCTCTGTGTGAGGAATCATGAGGCACCCGATCTTCGATTTATTATATTCATCACCAGGTCGCGTAACGATTCGGTGGTTAACACACCCCTCATCAAGTTGGTGTCTGCGACATCCAATCACGCTACTCCTCAATTTGATCTTGATTTTTATCAAACATCTCCATCCGATTCTGATGTTCTCGAATCATCTCTCCGATTCCGAGCTGGGATATTAACGTCTGCATCATCATATTGTGAATCTGCTGACATCCTGGTGGATATATAAGCTCCTGTTCTTATTGCATTGAACTCCAGCAGATTCTCAGATCCCCCTTTCAGAATTCCACTCGGATCTTCATTTATATCATCGACCTGTCTTCTCCTTCCACCTCTGGTCCTGGTAGAGAATATCATGGTTTGATCACCCAGTTTTTCAAACATTCCCATTCCATCCAACTGTCAATCTCTGAAAATATTTTCCACAACACAAGTCGTGAGCTGATCTTCCGACGTTTGTCTCAAAAGCAATCATGAGGGTTCAGTGTGATCATAGAATCTGATCTGCATGCCAAAGGGCGTTATGCACTTCATGTGTGAAGAGAGAATTCAGTAATCTTCTGTTGTCCACAACGGATATTTGCTGCTATTTTTGGTAAGAGCTCTCAGTAAATAATCCTGCCCCTTTCCCACCACCAACTCAGGAAAACCACTCGACTAGTGTTGAATTTTAGTGTGATGATACTCGATGTTTCTCTGATTTCACGCGATGATTAAAATTCCACTTCGAAATTCCACGTATCATCTCTTGATCCATGACCGGCAGTTGCAAACTTTTGGTCCTTCGAGCCGGATATGATCGCTATACCAACAGACTATTCCGAATCGGCCAGAGCGAACGTGAATCATTTCTATCCATGAAGTTGACCTTCTCAACTTTGCTATTGCTGTTTGATGATTGACCGATGGTTATCAGAGCGAAATTCGACAGGTCTCGAGCCTGACAATGTAGGGGTAACTGTCAATCTCTGAAAATATTTTCCACAACACGCAATCATGAGGGTTCAGTGTGATGCTCATAGAATGCATAGTTATGCAATTCTGTGTGAAGAGAGAATTCAGTAATAGGGTGGAATCCTCGATCGCCTGAAAAAAAGTTCATCAAATTCATGATATTGTGTTAAATTCATCAAAATGTCTCTTTGATTCCACCCCTCGTCATGTCGGTGTCGTCTGCTGACATCCAACTAGTCGATATCAGAAATCGGAAGATTATCAATTGTGTCGATATGAAGGGAAACGAATCTAACATGACAGAGAGAGAGATAGTTAAACTTCGAAAGGGGTACATAAGCGGATTGAGTGGGGGGCAGACTGGGGGCTTTGCGGGGCAACGAAAGCTCCTCGCTTTGTGTGCCATGGAATCCGACCTACGAGCTTCCTCATCGAAAGATTATTTTTGATTAGCCTTTATGCTCGTCCTCCGAAGAGATTTATTGGGTTAATAGAGGGGTTGTTGTTTGGCGTGCAATTAGACGAGATGTTCTGAGTAGATATATGGAAGGGGTGGAGCTGCAGCATCTTCTCATCCCCACTTTGCCATAGTCATAGCTGTTTTGCTTATTCATGAGTTTCATAAATCGGAGTTATCCCAAGTACTGTGGACTGTAAGGAGTGTGGCAGTACTCGATCATGTACCCGCTGTTATATGTTGCTATTGGCTATTCGTGGTATCCATTGAAGTGGTTAGAGGAGATGACTTGTGATCAGGAAAGTTTCACATCATTTTCTTTCTCCACTCTCTGACAGTTATGCCTTCGTACTTTCGTATACGACTGACTCTTCTTCTTTCCACTTCGACTCGTTGGAACGGATCAACCTTTCTGCAATGATTCGTTGAAGGCCAATTTCTTCATTCAACACCGGTATCAGTCAACTAATACCGTGAAACTATCTGTCAAATGATATAAACCGCCTCACAAATCAATGGATGTTGAGATGATCTCTTCCCACACAATTGGAATCGAGTTCACGAGTGAATCGATATTCCGACGATTGAGGAAGGTTTGGTAGAGGGTTGGCAAATTGATGGGTAGGAGGCACGAGGTGAAAGTCAACTTTTTTCAGAGCCATCCTAGCTCAATTCTGAATTCACCAATAGCTTTTTCGGGTCGAAAAACCGCCTAATTAGGTCGTGAAATCAAAATGGAATCGATATTCCGACGATTGAGGAAGGTTTGGTAGAGGGTTGGCAAATTGATGGGTAGGAGGCATGAGGTGAAAGTCAACTTCATTCAGAGCCATCCTAGCTCAATTCTGAATTCACCAATAGCTTTTTCGGGTCGAAAAACCGCCTAATTAGGTCGTGAAATCAAAATGGAATTGATATTCCGACGATTGAGGAAGGTTTGGTAGAGGGTTGGCAAATTGATGGGTAGGAGGCATGAGGTGAAAGTCAACTCTTTTCAGAGCCATCCTAGCTCAATTCTGATTTCACCAATAGCTTTTTCGGGTCGAAAAACCGCCTGATTAGGTCGTGAAATCAAAATGGAATCGATATTCCGACGATTGAGGAAGGTTTGGTAGAGGGTTGGCAAATTGATGGGTAGGAGGCATGAGGTGAAAGTCAACTTTTTTCAGAGCCATCCTAGCTCAATTCTGATTTCACCAATAGCTTTTTCGGGTCGAAAAACCGCCTAATTAGGTCGTGAAATCAAAATGGAATCGATATTCCGACGATTGAGGAAGGTTTGGTAGAGGGTTGGCAAATTGATGGGTAGGAGGCATGAGGTGAAAGTCAACTTTTTTCAGAGCCATCCTAGCTCAATTCTGATTTCACCAATAGCTTTTTCGGGTCGAAAAACCGCCTAATTAGGTCGTGAAATCAAAATGGAATCGATATTCCGACGATTGAGGAAGGTTTGGTAGAGGGTTGGCAAATTGATGGGTAGGAGGCATGAGGTGAAAGTCAACCTTTTTCAGAGCCATCCTAGCTCAATTCTGATTTCATCAATAGCTTTTTCGGGTCGAAAAACCGCCTAATTAGGTCGTGAAATCAAAATGGAATCGATATTCCGACGATTGAGGAAGGTTTGGTAGAGGGTTGGCAAATTGATGGGTAGGAGGCATGAGGTGAAAGTCAACCTTTTTCAGAGCCATCCTAGCTCAATTCTGATTTCATCAATAGCTTTTTCGGGTCGAAAAACCGCCTAATCAGGTCGTGAAATCAAAATGGAATCGATATTCCGACGATTGAGAAAGGTTTGGTAGAGGGTCGGCAAATTGATGGGTAGGAGGCATGAGGTGAAAGTCAACTTTTTTCAGAGCCATCCTAGCTCAATTCTGATTTCACCAATAGCTTTTTCGGGTCGAAAAACCGCCTAATTAGGTCGTGAAATCAAAATGGAATCGATATTCCGACGATTGAGGAAGGTTTGGTAGAGGGTTGGCAAATTGATGGGTAGGAGGCATGAGGTGAAAGTCAACCTTTTTCAGAGCCATCCTAGCTCAATTCTGATTTCATCAATAGCTTTTTCGGGTCGAAAAACCGCCTAATCAGGTCGTGAAATCAAAATGGAATCGATATTCCGACGATTGAGAAAGGTTTGGTAGAGGGTCGGCAAATTGATGGGTAGGAGGCATGAGGTGAAAGTCAACTTTTTTCAGAGCCATCCTAGCTCAATTCTGATTTCACCAATAGCTTTTTCGGGTCGAAAAACCGCCCAATTAGGTCGTGAAATCAAAATGGAATCGATATTCCGACGATTGAGGAAGGTTTGGTAGAGGGTTGGCAAATTGATGGGTAGGAGGCATGAGGTGAAAGTCAACTTTTTTCAGAGCCATCCTAGCTCAATTCTGATTTCACCAATAGCTTTTTCGGGTCGAAAAACCGCCTAATCAGGTCGTGAAATCAAAATGGAATCGATATTCCGACGATTGAGGAAGGTTTGGTAGAGGGTTGGCAAATTGATGGGTAGGAGGCATGAGGTGAAAGTCAACTTTTTTCAGAGCCATCCTAGCTCAATTCTGATTTCACCAATAGCTTTTTCGGGTCGAAAAACCGCCTAATCAGGTCGTGAAATCAAAATGGAATCGATATTCCGACGATTGAGGAAGGTTTGGTAGAGGGTTGGCGAATTGATGGGTAGGAGGCATGAGGTGGAAGTCAACTTTTTTCAGAGCCATCCTAGCTCAATTCTGATTTCACCAATAGCTTTTTTGGGTCGAAAAACCGCCTAATCAGGTCGTGAAATCAAAATGGAATCGATATTCCGACGATTGAGGAAGGTTTGGTAGAGGGTTGGCAAATTGATGGGTAGGAGGCATGAGGTGAAAGTCAACTTTTTTCAGAGCCATCCTAGCTCAATTCTGATTTCACCAATAGCTTTTTCGGGTCGAAAAACCGCCTAATCAGGTCGTGAAATCAAAATGGAATCGATATTCCGACGATTGAGGAAGGTTTGGTAGAGGGTTGGCGAATTGATGGGTAGGAGGCATGAGGTGGAAGTCAACTTTTTTCAGAGCCATCCTAGCTCAATTCTGATTTCACCAATAGCTTTTTTGGGTCGAAAAACCGCCTAATCAGGTCGTGAAATCAAAATGGAATCGATATTCCGACGATTGAGGAAGGTTTGGTAGAGGGTTGGCAAATTGATGGGTAGGAGGCATGAGGTGAAAGTCAACTTTTTTCAGAGCCATCCTAGCTCAATTCTGATTTCACCAACAGCTTTTTCGGGTCGAAAAACCGCCTAATTCTTACAAGGTAGGCTACGGTACTTCCAAATCATTTTCTTTCATCGACCCCATCGTTTGTATCTCCATCTATTGAATTGATCGATGCTGATAAATTGATTCATCTTTATAACCTAATTCGTTTCCCCTCAACGTTGCTATATTTTTCGAAGTTCAGATACTGCGCTCCCGATCTATATTCACGCAAACTATCGAAAGATAATTGAATTATTCCACTGAAAGCTCCACAAAGCACTACATCGAACAGAATTATATACTTGTTCGAATGATTGATGATACTTGTATAACAACATTCATGCGGCGCACGTTTGTTACCATATGAGCATTTTGTCGAGCATGCACGGGACACAAACACAATCGATTATGACAGAGAGAGCTTTTTGAAGTTGAACGTTGGGAGCGCGTTCGAGCTCTGAAATTCAATTTCCGCTAATCAAGTGGTACAGAAAGTGAGTTGCCAAACGAAACTTCACTGCGCTCGATTCATCAGTAGAGGACTGTAAGTATACATTGAGGAAAGATACTTTTTTTTTTCATCTCTGGACAACACGAAAGGGAAACCCATAATGTTCGAGGAACATCGTGTTAGCCAGCGGTTTGGAGGTAGTAAGCATCAGGAAAGAATTCACTAGGCAGAGAATTAGACTTTGTTCTCAGAATATGTTGCCCTGAGAAGGTCATGACACTGATGACGTCTAATGTTGCTGAAAAATCTCTACCTCCCAGTTTGACAGCTCGAGTTGAGGGCTTGGGAAGGTCTCATGTGAAAGATCACTTTGCGAGCAATGAATGACGATGGGTCGAAAAGGGTCAGTCGATTCGTTCTGGCAATGGGCGATAGAGAGAACCAAGAACAATGCGCTTTGCGAATCTCATTTCGATCCCGATCTCTTTCATGTCGAAGGCTGCAGATCCGTGGTCGGTTGATTAATCCGGTCCGAGCCACTCATCCGGAGCAAATCCGGATGCAGCTTCCCGCGATTTCGCTCCGGGCCACTCATAAACTCGCATAATCAGTGGCGACCCCTAACGGCCAGCGTCGGATGAATATTCACCATGCACTCTTATACTTCTCGGAGGGATTCGTATCGAGTGGAGTGTAGAAATTTCTCAGTTACACACGGGTGGGAAGTGAAGAAACTGATGAAGTTGATGATATATAGTACATAGTGCGAATGAACAAGAAAATATCTGCATCCTTCGATCTGGCAACTGGAGCAGACTTTCCCCTCGAATGACTCCCAGATACGGGCGACCGAGAATCTCTGGAAATCTCGTGGCTGATTAATTCCGGTTAATTTCTGGAGCGAACCCCAACGTTCGCAATGAAGCTTTTCCCATATGTGACTGTCCGTACCGCCATTTCGTTGCGTCCCGAACGTAACTAATTTCGGGGATTAGGGAAAGTGCTATTAGAGTGCAGCGAGGACTTTCTCGGACACGTCGGTCGATTTTGTCGGACATTTTTCCATGTCGCAGGCGAGGCGTGAGGCGAATCTGTCCGCAAACATAAAGTGAATTACTGGAGGTGGGCGGTTGTTTGGATACGGGTATGGGGGAAGTGGAGGTAAGAGGTTATCGCAGAGGATTAGCGATGCCCCGTTCGATTTGGATTTTGCATTGGTTGATTCCGAACGAACACACTTGTATACCTTCAGTATACCTTATATATCTATTTCGTTTCATTTCTCTATTAGACGAGCACTGTTGTTTTTCATCACCCGTGATCAACGTGTTGAAAGAGACGAAATGCTTCGACAGTGGAAGTTTTTGGGCCACCATTGGAGAAATTGGTTAATCCATTTCTAGAGTGGCCTTTCTCTCTCCAGTCTGTGGTAGTCTGCTGGAGGAGTAGGTATGCTGTATGAGATGGAAAGCCTATCTAAATGGAAGATTTTTCCACAGATTCCTCGGCAATCTTCCGTTGTCCACGACGGATATTTGCTGCGATTTTTGGTGAGAACTCTTAGTGGATAATCCCGTTCTTTACCCACTACAAACTCAGAAAAATCACTCGACTAGTGTTGAATTTTAGTGTGATGATACTCGATGTTTCTCCGATTTCACGCAACGATAAAAATTCCACTTCGAAATTCCACGTATCATCTCTTGATCCATGACCGGCAGTTGCAAACTTTTGGTCCTTCGAGCCGGATATGATCGTTATACCAACAGACTATTCCGAATCGGCCAGAGCGAACGTGAATCATTTCTATCCATGTAGTGGACCTTCTCAACTTTGCTATTGCTGTTTGATGATTGACCGATGGTTATCAAAGCGAAATTCGACAGGTCTCGAGCCTGACAATGTAGGGGTAACCAACCTGAGAACGTCTAGTTTTTCTACATGAAACCACTCGTAGAAAGATAAGAGACGGAATTTCTGATATGAATCGACCCTGGAAATATCTTCATGAAGAAGGAAAGATTGCCCACCTGAAATTGCCTGCCCATCAGATCTATAGATTGAGAAGGAATTAGGAAATAAACAAGCAATACTATAATAACAATATTCTAGAATGATCTACTCTTCATTTCCTTGGCAGAATTGCCCAGAAGCAATGTCCTCCCCAGTATCTCCCAGCGACGTCAAGTGGACGTCAACCGCCGACAATCGGGCGTCGCAATCGCTGTTCGGGTGTTTAGGTAACAAAACTCGTCGTGTTCAACACGCAGCTAGAGTCATTAATCAGCTGTTTCGCATCACCGTCCAACTTGTAGACCCTCATTTGTTATCGCCCCGTGACACTTAATTATTGCAGTGCATTCGGGCGCCGAGTACATCGTCTCGTCATAAGTTAACGTCTCCCAGAGGATAACGAGACGTTTCGAGCCTACCGAAGGTCGGATACGTGCTCGGATTCTTCCAGGACTTCGCTGGATCGAGACCCACGAGTTAGTTTAATTTACATCATGGATGTTCCAGTGAATGAGCTGAGTTATGAGGCATATGGTCTATGAAGCAAGAATATTCATCCTGAAACTTCCGAGACTAGGAAATGTTGAAGAGAGTTTCGATAGAACGATCCTGTACAGCTCGGACAGATATTGAATAGATCAGTAACAGTTCATGCGCTTGGGAGGTTGCTTCGGGAAAAAATGAAAACCCAATCAACCCAAATGACTTGGGGACTATAACAGTTAGAAGTATCGTCTCAAATAATGTTCGGTGAGAATTCAAGAACCTTTGCAGGCAAGCATGCTGCTAGAGTTCTTCAGAAGAGGATATGATAAGCAGCAATAAAAACTCTGTAGTCTCATACTGGTGAGTCTGAGCTGACCTAGCAATACAAACGGTCTCTAAAAGACGGGCAACAAATGCACCAGGTCACTCTGATATCGGTGCCAGATCACAAGAAAATCCATGGCCTCTACTAGGAAGAAAGATTGCCTCACTGATGGAAGTGCAAATTAACAAGATACTATGTGAAATTTCTCAATGTCGCAAGCCACAAAAGACTCACAAGTTCGTTGGAGAGGGCGCTTCTTCCAAAATACCATTGATTGTATTTTAGAAGGGTCTTAGATATCTTCCAAATCCTTTTTCCTGACCTCATCTGTAGCATTTGGAGGATCTGATGAGTCAGTAGTTACATGATCAAAGTCAAAACCTGGGCTGTTATACGCAACAAACCGATTTATATGATACAATCGGATCCAGTCCAAAACAGCGACTCAAATTCGATGCATACGACAGAGAACCATGAATATTGCCTTCGGTTCGATCCTCCCACACTCCAGAGAGTTCTCGGCAATATTCCGCTCGAATTGAGATATTAACGATGTCCTCTCGATGAACAAATACGCTCTTTCCCTTTCTTTTGTTTGTTGAGGACCACACGAATACCCTGAAACCGCCGTCCTTTGTAAATTCAGCTTCACCAGAGGGTCGCTCGTTTTATGTGTACATTTTTAATTATACTTCGTTCTCGTCGCATCCATCTCCATGCAATCCGACATAAGCGCATGAAATTGTCCTCTTGATTCACGATGAAATTCAGAATACTGGGCCCCGTTTTCCGAAAGGTTAGTTCTTCGTGAAGCTCAAAACACCCTAGTACTTCAGCATCATTTCGGATTCTTTTTTCATTTCGGAACTCATGGTTACCCAGGGTCGGCGAAAAAAAATCTCAAACTATTCGTATTGAATACATTTCAATATGAGCCGGAGGGTTCCAACAAAAAAAAACACATTTCTCTCCATATGTCCGTATGGAAAATATCCCATCGCCGCCTATGATATCCGGCAGGGCCGCACCAAGATATGTGAGCGATCCCAAGGGCCACTCTGATTACTGGAACATTATGACTTTGTTAGGCGCTTTTGATACTGCGAAACGTTCCCGCCGAGGCCTACTTGATGACGACACGATAACGTTTAATTAATATACTGCCGCGCCGCCTAACACGCTATTATTCATTTTCATGATGGGTCAGGTTCCACTTTCGGGCATAGGTGGCAGGGCGAGATGGATTCCACGATTATCCAATGATGATGAATGTGATGGGGTGTTGCCGATTGAAAAAAAATAACTCCCATACCTATAGAAACCGTTCTAATACATAACGTTAGATATTTATATCTCGATAACAGAAGCTATTCAATTCCCTATGAATTTGATGATATATAATTTCAAAATGAAATGCACAATATCATGATCGAGATACTTGATGTATATGATTGAAAATCACCAACTTGACATCAAACTGATTTGACAATATTCCATGAATAGTAATCTCACTATCTTCGAAGTAGTTCTACTGACACCTTATACCTAATGTAGGAAAATATACTGCGACCATTGTGAAATATCCTGAAACAAGACTTTACAAAATCAGACTTACGGCCATAGGCCGCCAGGTGGTCGAGATGGTCGAGCGACATCACAGTAATCATGAGGACGTGGGTTCAAATCCTTGCTGGCCGTTGGATTTTATTTATTTATGCGCTGTACAATGTATATCATAAATTCCTACATAGAACTATCCCGAATGCCACAGTGGTTTGAATTCCACTTTTGTATGAACTGTAGATTCCCGTCTTCTCCACTCGCACAAGCCCTTCGGGGCTTCCGAGATCTACTTCGGCAACTGAGGAGATGAGTAACAATAACAAAAAAAGAGTATCTTACACGTAACAGTGGAAGTAATGGGTCATCATCATCATCACGTCCATGTCCACAGTATCAACGACAACCAACTTCGAATGAAATACCTAGTGAGATATTCCGTATCATTCAGTATTCAATAATCTAGGTCATATCTACCCGATACTCGACATTCAACTGCCTTTCTATAGCTTCGAAAAATAAATGTGTGATCTGATCTCCTACCACAATACTCTGAACTGGATCGGGATGAGGATAAAACGTGTGAACACTATTTGAGAAGCAGAGCTGTCTGATGAAAACGAAGATTACGTTACATAATAGATGGATTACTCGAGAGGGACGTGTCTGCTCTGTCCTTCTTTATTTGCAGAGATACATCCGAATCTCAGAAGTTCACATTATTTGAGATACTAGACATTCGCCTGAATAGTACAGGAGAGTAGGAAATATTTTCCCACTTATTTATGCCTCTATATTTTTTGTATATGGAATTGATATTCTGTTTCATCATCGATTGATTTGGGTTTCTACATTCTCCATATTTCAGACCTCATTATGGAACAATAACCTTCGAAAGATGAACCAGTGAATTCCTAGAAGAATACGGAATACGAAGAAGACAGCGGCAATGATATTTTCAATAGGAACATGTTACTGATTCGATAGAATAAGAAACCCTGATGCACCAGTTACCAGTTCCCCAAATGGAATTCAGAATATGCACTCAGTGCGCACTAGTTTTACCAATAGAATTCGCTACAAGTAGGCCAGCGTGGTGTCTTCATTCCGATTGTCTGGCACAGTATCCGCCTGCAGCGAACTATTGGATGATATCTGCCCAATAGAAAATGAAGAAGTTAGGAATTCTAGTTGGGACTTTGGAATAGTGGAGAGGTCCCCAAAAGGTCACGATAATAGTTGTTGTCAGTGAAACTTCGATGTCAGAATCATGTGCGTTCTTTGTTTCTAATTAGAATTAGCTTTTCGAAATCTCACGTAGCATCACTATCACTATTCATATCACTCAGACTATACAGCAAGACGAATCTGCCGTGCACTTTTTTTTCAATGTTCAATCAAGTAATGAATAAAACTTCCAATCATTGTAATGAAATCTTTGAGCGAGTAATAATGTTCCTTTTCCGATCGATCGGCTCGTGAACGTTTCACCAGCAGACACTTGGAAGTAATATCGAGCTCGAACTGAAAGAGACTTTTTCGCCTAATGAAAAGTCGGGAATCACTGCGAAAGTTATAAAAATCCAAAGTCGCTCCGGAGGAAATATCCGGAATATACAAGCGCCCTACCTCGATCTCAATTTTCTATTCGTAATTGTCTGTCTCGTGCTGCAAATGACGCACTGCTCTCGACATACAACTTTTAATGAATTTCCTTGGTGATCCGGGGTAGTCGAGCATCGACTGGATAGTCCGGGAAATCGCGTCGAGAGGAAAACAATGAGGTCAATTATCGCTGGTATTTTCCGCGCACTGAAAAACGGATATTAGATACCACCAGACGATCCATTATTCACAGTGGAGATGAGATATCAACCTTGAGAAAATATCTTCCAATGGCATATAAGAGATCATGAGAATCGGGATACTCATGCTACTGATACATGTTGTTCTATATTTCCTTCCCTTAGATTATTGCATTATGATATCATTCTCAGATATTCTGAAGAATGATCTCCAACCGACCTGCAAATGATTCTTGCCAGTTCTGCTCAGCTCATAACTTCAAAAATTCTTTCGAAATTCAATGAATTTTTTTTGGGACGCTGAATCCATCAAACAGTCGGTACAGAATCATGCCAACTTTGTTCTCATAGCATCTATAAAAAAGTGCTGTCTATTTCGATATCTGAACTTTATTCAACTATAACTTTAGTTTTTTCCACACTCCAATTCATTCTCATGTAAACAGTCTCAGACATCTCTCATAGAATATCTGAGAATATCTACAGCATTGTTCAGTTCCGTACTGGGAATATAATTACGATGAATCATCTGCGAATGAATCAGATCCAAATGCCCCATTTAGGTATATTATTATGAGAAGTGGGCCAGGTACATATCCTCGAGGAACACCAATGTTGAAATCTATCTCTTCAGATGATTTGGAAACATTTTTGTTCTATGTTTTCTTCCATTTCGGTGACTTATATAGTGAGCTAGTAAAGAACCTGTTGGAACTCCATAATTATTAATTTTTTCCAACAAAATATTTCTGTCAATTGTTTCGAATGCTCGAGAAAGTCGAGAAAATCAGCCAGAGTGTATTCATCGTCATCATACGCATTTTTCCATTGAGAAAAAGTAAAGTGAATAGCTGATTCACAAGAATGATTTTTCTAAGATTAGAAATAAGAGGTGAGAAATAATCTTCTCATACATATCTATGGTATCCCAATACATAATTATCCTCTTCCATATTCGTAGATGACTCTGACTTTCTTTCTACTTCCGAAATAACCACATCACCATCAATTTCTATGGACATCGTTCAGATATCCTCTCAATTGTTCTCTCGGCAATTCCAATCTTGGCAACAAGCCCCTAACATCGCAGCAGGATTCATCTTCCATTCGCTCTATCCATCCAAACCTAACACCGAAATGAAAATGAGATAAGCGTCGAAATGATCTAGGATCGAATTAAATGCCGCGAAAGGCCCATGCATTATGCATCAGGCAGGCTGCTGGCCCAAGGACCTGTTGGCAGGAATCCCACTGGCGCCATCTAGCGGCGGATGCCCGAACCGAGTATCGACCGGAAGCGGATGGCGGATCGTTAGAGGCTACCGCTAGCGATGACTAGATGGCGGCAGAGATCGGGTTCGGTGAGCTGGTCGATAAGTTAGTGAACACGCCCATTTTGACCACGTGGCTGCTCCCCACTACTTGCTGACGTACACATGGGGAGCACGATGCATATAAGTAGCTTCGAATGAGTCGCATAGTCATTCATGAAGACGATTTCAGGGAGCGTGGTGTTATCTTGTATGAATTCTCAATTTGAGATGAGGAACAATCCATAGAAAATCATAGTGAGAACTAGAATGAAGAATTCCTCAGGAATCAAAAAAAATGAGTGAGGATTCAATGCAAGATATCTGAGAATCAGAATACGACGAATCATACTGAAACATCTTCAGGAATGGGGTTATAGTTTCCTCATTAGGAAGGACCCATTTCATCACTGAAACTGATACTGTTGAGTATAACGAGGCATTCCCATAATTTCCCTACTGATCTCCATCAAGCCATATAATTAAGATATCACAGGGAACTTTAGAATTCCCAATTAACCTGTAATTCAATCTAGAAAGTAGCTATGCGCCTCGAGCATGTGAAGTTTAACGTAAGGCTGGTATGATTTATTCGGACAGTTTAATATTTCTTGAGCTAACAAATGAGTTATGTGTTTTGATTCAGTAATGAAGTTGAGAGCGTTATTATAGATTCATTCATTAGATGGGTGGCAGTGAAATGGTTGGAACCAATTTTCATCAGCAAGTCTCAGGATCGATAAAGCATCCTCAGTTCGATTGATATCTAGCATGAGATTGTGTGAGAAATGATGACACAATGCATCGCAAGAGAGACGAATTGGAACGATCACAGAAACTTCCAAAGAAATAATAAACCAATTCTGATTATTTGAGACACACTATTAATTCACAAGAGTTCCAGATTCAACATCTAATATCTCGCAAATTCTTCTTCTAATTATCTGTTTTGTCCGACACTTCGTGTATTTTTTGTGAATATCATCATGAGAGCCGTTTCAGTCAATGCTCATGTCAATTCCTGTATTTGGCTCAATGATTCTTGAATAACGGCCATCCATCGGCTATCATCGTGAAATCCACGTGGATCAATTCCGTATGAGAACTAGACTATGTCAGTTCCGAATGACCTTTAAATTTCGCCAGCTATTCAATGAGGCGTAAGTATCCAATAAAACGAAACAGTTCGTGTATCGAAATTCACCTGCTATTTGCAACGATACAGCCTCGAACATCCGAATCTTCCAGACCATTATCCACCTCGCTCTCACCACAATAACACTATTGATAAACAACAATCACGCTCCAGCAGAACGTTATCTGAGCGCGATTGTCTTTATTGCCAAACGGTCTGAACGGTACGGAGTGCTGCGCTATGAGTCCTGGAGGACCCATCCGGGACCCCGAATCTTTCCCCCAGTAGCTGTTCCATCTCGAACCACCTCATTCGACGATGCATATTCTTCACTATCACGAGTATCCGGATCTCGATGGGCAACTGATTATTTTAGAGGTCCTCGGAGTTTTAGATGTTTGGAAACTATCTCACGAAATGAACGTGTTTCTGATATTGACGATCATGATATGAGGTCCACTAGCGTGATTGGAAGCGTCCACCTGCCACGAACTTTCAGGTGAAAAATCTGAGATCATGATTTCAGTGGATACACAAACTACTAGTCACCTCTCATTCATAGTTGGAGTCAGTCGATACACATAGTTGGTAACCTCACAGATATGGCAGTAGGACCTAAGAGGACATTAGAGAAGAGATATATCAAGGAATATCGGAGTTTGGAGAACTGGTAGGTAGCCTACCTGCACTGTTATGGCATCAGAAACTCATCTCGAGACATAATGTATGAATGGGAAGGGTTATAAATCGAAATCAGTGAAAACTCTGGAAAAAATTGAGACATTATATTTCTTTACGGATCCCATTCGACGTTTTGAATCTCGCTCCAATAAGTCTAATGAGCCTTCAGACAATCAATCAATACATATATGAAGCCAACCCCTACAAACTTCAATGAATATGGGATAATCGAAAAGGTCCACAGAAACGGTTCCCAGATTTGATCCACGTTGTCTGGCAGAGCAACTTTATTGCTCTTATACTGAAGTAACAAAAAAAAAATGTTTGGCTGTGTGCACAGATGGCGAATTTTCCAGCTGAATCGAAAGACACAATAATCGATCGTTCCATCTGTAGAAATAGATTCTGCACTGAAGAGAGTCTATATCAGGAAGAGACCTCTTCAGCTTCTCCATTTAAAGCTAGCTATCGTACGGCTACCCTTCACTAGAGATGCACAGCTCCACGATAATTCCCCCTCGGACTGTATCAAATTTCGGCGATCATTCAATCCAGACGGTTTCAGGAGCATCTAGAGAATCGCTTCTCTTTACGACCACTCTCAGTCTCCATCCAGACAACCGGCAGATAAGAACCGACATCCCACTCTCGACTGTTATCATCTGACGCCACTGGATAATCCGGCTTCTGTCTGGAAACCTTTCCGATGGTAATAGAAATGGGCGATAGAGGATCACGAGAGGACGGACGTGCCCTCATTTCCTCCTGTTGGAGTTATTGAAGATTATGGATTCAATTACTCCGATCATTCCGGGACGTCGGATCGCCTTGATTGATCAAAATATTTCGAGTGTCTAAGTTTTCGATCCTGCTGTCGGTTGATATCATTCACTATGACATTTGTCATTATCCAGTTCAATTTTTGTGCCCATGAACTCAAAATTGCTGGCTTCAAGAATATTTTTCGTGACACATCCTGAATTGATCTTTACTGGACTCGCAGTCTTCCAAACCTTGCCTTCGGAATGAAGCTTCTCAATAAAAAGAAGGGTTCTGTGAAATCAATTTTCCGAGTTTCGAGCCTTGATTACACGATCGAAAGAAGCAATCAACTGGAAATCCATCGTATACCTATCATAAAATGCAGTCATGAAATCATTATTGATAAGATCATCATCAGCGTCAACAAACGGAGAACTGTGGAAAATAATTGGCATATCAAACGAATCGGCAGCAATCAGAATTGGTTGAGGTGTCAGATTTTTCAATCTCTCGTGTCTTCATATTTGTTTCAAACGAACAAATTGGATATTTACGGACACAAAACGTTGATCATTCCTTTGATCCAAACATAGATGCAGCAGCAGATCCATGAACATGTATGAATGTCAAAATACCCTCGAAACGGATACTGAGACTGAAGACCAGAGACTAGAATGGAGGTGACTAATCGGACCTTCGAAATTGACATTCATATTTTGACATCTCGAAGTGGCAGTTCCATAATTCTTCAAGATAGGGAGATGAAAGTAGAACCTGATGAGTGAAAATGAATGAAACTCGTTCCTTGATCCACTGAAGAGATGACATATCATAATCATATTTCTTGGTCATCAAAGCATTCAGTAGAAACTCTCCACGCTCTATTTTCGCAATCGGCCATATTGACGAGAATGAAAAAGGGCCACTTCTGTAAGAACGTCGGACATCGGAGCATGACCAGCGTGATGGATTATTGGAAGGAGGAATGCTGCACCAGCTGCCACAAGAAGAATCGTAATGTGCCGAAGGAACGGCATTTCTTTCTTGGAAAATTCGATTCGGTCGGGGATAAACCGACGCGTGATGTTATCTGATTTCGCGAGGCAGTAGGCATAGAATGACTATGGAAATGATGAGTGGGAAGAGGAAATATTTCGGCAATTTCTTTTGGATTTTTCTTCGCATGAAATATTCGTCCTGATGTGTGCTATAGTGGAAGATTTTTCTTCCATCTGGTCGTACATAGCATTAGAGTATTCATTTTTCAATCTACAGAACTCACTACTTCTCTGTCAGTGGTATGATTGTCGAAAATTTCATCGTTGATATCGATATCGAATTTTTTTTTCTTCATCTGTGGACAACACGAAAGGGAAACCTATAATGTTCAAGGAACATCGTGTTAGTCAACGGTGAAATTTTGGGAAAGAAGGAAGGTGTTAGAATTTTTCTCGAAAGTTTGGAGGTTGTAAGAATCAGGAAAGAATTCCACAACTTTGCCGTTCTATTGATAAATGATGCTTGGTAAAGCGATGTTCGACAGGTCTCGAGCCTGACAGTGTGGGGGTACCAGCCTGAGCTCGTTTGGTTTGTCTACTAGGAATCGCACGTGGTGGCATAATAGATGATATTTCCGTTGAGCACTGACCGTGAAAGTATCTATAAAAAAGGCAGAGATGATCTAGAGAGGTCAATGATTTGGTGAGTGTTGTATCATCGACTAGGTGAATAGCTCTCTTCTGGATTGAATCTAAGAGCTTCAGCGTATGTTTGGGGGCTGAGCTCCAAACATGTGAACAGTACTCCAGGACAGGTCGAATTTGTGCTTTGTAGATCATAAGCAGTTGCTGGGATGTGAAGTATCTCTTCGCACGGAAAAGAAAACCGAGTTTTTGTGGAGCAGTTTTCGAAAGGGACCTCACATGATCGTCCCATGAGAGAGCACTGTTGGTGGTAACACCCAGCATGGATATTGACGACCTCATAGGAACAGTGGTACCCGACATCATCAAATTGGGCATTGTGTGATCAGCCTTCTTGGTGAACATACAAGCTTGAGTTTTAGTTGCATTGAACTGTACTAGATTCTCAGATCCCCATTTCAGAATTCTTGTCAGATCCTCATTTAAAGCATCAACCTGTCTTCGCCTTGCACCTCTGGCCTCGTTGGATGATATAGGGGCTCTAGAGGAGAAGGCGGAATGAAGTGTACTATCATCCGCAAAGCTATGAACTGGGCTGGAGGCACATTCAACAAATCATTGATGTGGAGCAAGAACAAAGTTGTTGAGTTCGAACAATCATCCATTCCGATATCAATCATTTTCCTCCAAACACAGCCACAATTCACGCAGTTGGACTAGGTAATTCTATTATTTCCGCAATATAGTTCTCAGCGAAATATCCTGATATGCAAATATCACCACAACACTATCCGAGTTGGGCAGAGAGTTGTCTCCCCAAGTTGGATACATTGAATTTGTCATTGTGCCTTGCCGAGAGATCTTGAACATATATCTTGTCATCTGATAGACTAATAATAATAATAAACTTTATTTGCTCAGTTTCAGGTAATAACTCACAAATGTAATATAAAAATATACAGTATAATAATGGCATTTCCATGAAGATATTCGTTCATAAATATGTATTTAAATTCATCTATCATGTATGTGCTATTTTATAGTTCAATCAGCAAATAAATAGAGAGGTTCCCGGCTAAAGATACCTTGTCTGCGGGTTGTTTTCCTATCAATTTTACCAATACCCTACAATATCTCTCATGGTTTTTACTAATTCATGTGTCTATAAATTCATGTATACCTATATATTTAATAGCAAATGCTCAAATTAATAATAATAACAATGATAAAAAAAACAAAAATTATATTGGAATCGAAGAGTTTGTAACAAATAATAAGGGTTTTTGGTATCAATAAAACGAAATAGATCTATCCTGGCTATACCTGAAATCCATTTCACTATTTTGGATTTGAATGAATTGTATGTATTGATTCGTTCAACATATAATGGCAATTCGTTAAAAAACTTTGGTCCCAAGATTACGAACGAACAAACTCTTCAGATTCTCATTGATGTTGCTTGATATCTGTGACACCACTGCGGCAATTCTTCGATGCCTTCCAGTCCTACGCCTTCTGAAGCCCGACTAAAGGTTATTGAATTCTCATGAACGTTATACAGATGATAGATTCTCGTCGACTTCGTGGAAACATTGATCTGCAGTAATTAGAGAATCCCTCCGAACATTTTTCGAGACAGACGAGTCTATCCAATAAATGTTCTCAGTCGCGTTTATTTCTACGAGGATCCAGAGGAATCATTGTACCGTTGACGATCACAGAAATACAGACTCGTTAAAGCGAATTCGACAGTTGTGAGAGTCCAACAGACCATGAGACGCCTGGTTTTTTTCTCGATCTAGATGATCGTTGTCTCTAATGATGAGACTTTTGGGACAGTGTCGTTTTGAGTGTTTCGTATTATTTATCGAAATGAAATAGAGTCGTCCCAACAAATAACTTATTTAACGAGCAATTTTTTTGGGGTACAAGGATATTTCTTCTTTTCTGCCATAATGAGAGCACGTGGTAGGAATCTGCTCAACTAATGCACGAGTGGATATGAAACGAAAAGGTGTCAACTATTTAACAACTATTTGATGAGATGGTAAAACACCTCTTCAATCGTTCCACTCCAAAGCATGTGGATTCAAACGAAGATATCGTAACGAAAATCATGGGATCACAAGATTTCTCACTGCCAAGGTGTGCAACATAGCATTTCATCATTGTTAGACCGCAGGAAAGAGTTTAAGACATGATGAAGGTGAGAAAAATCACAGGAACGAAGCTTTCTATCAGTGAAAACCATGGACTTGGTGTCGGTGCAACGTTTTGAAGTCCATATTACTTTATCCCTTCCATATTCTGAGACACTCCTTGATCATTGAGGGCTGGAAGCATCGGAAAATCGAAGGACATGGCGATTACCATGTGAAAAAAGCATAATTCCGACTATTTGGGTGTACATGGGGAATTTGAATGCTCGGAAAATCACAGCGACCGAGATAGCATGCACGTCCTCGTAACCAATCATGATTCGGGCGATTCAGACCGCTCGAGCATACACACACACACACACTCACACACAGAGAGAGAATCAGGACGGTCATGTAACCAGTGACAGCAGCTTCGGGATTGGATGGAAGCATTGTAGAGCTTGTGCTATTCCCAACCCGTGCATTAATCATGCACAAGCTGCGTCCACTTTTACCACTCTCAGCCATCCGAATATCGCAGTTACATTGTATTCGGATTCGCCAGTCGGGTTGCTACAGTATAGGTTGCCAGATGGTGAATAGAAATAGATCGTGTGTCGATGTGCTAAGAGAAAAGTCACGCTGACTTCGACATCCGATCCCAACCGCTTTCCATATTGGAACCCAACATTCCTCTCCAAGTTCACGCACCATCACCGACATTCCCCACGATAACCTCGATTTTTCTTCTTCCACCTTGATCTTGGCGAGTGTGTGACATTCCCTCTCGACGTGCTCCACTCCCCACCCGATCACAAGACGCGGATGAGTCGATAGGAGTGGGGGGGATAGGGGAGCCTGGGGGAGCCTGGGGGAGCTCGAGCCGTCGATGGGGTGGCAGGTGTCCTATCGCGTTCGTGTTTAATTAAAGGATGGGTCGAGGCTACGCCGAATCGATTGCCTTTCATCCCAGATGAGCGATTACGCCGACCGTGCTCGCGTAATTGATAATCAAGTACTTCATGGGGCAATCCGATCGATGCCCTGATCGAGCAGGAGGATGTATCCACCTGTATATGTCTCTCCGTGGTTCAGATCCCGAGATCGAACCATCAGATCAACAAATTCCAACAAGTGATACTTTGGAATTTTCGGGCATTCAGTTAGATCGAAATCTCCATCTTCACACTCAGTGGTCATTGGTGAACAGCCTTATTCACTTCATCATCCAATGAAACATTCGATGAAAATTATAGTCTTTCTACTACACGCAGGTGGACAGGTGGTCCATGTGGTCTAGGTCTATGATCATGAAGTTCTACATAGAACTAGACCAAACGCCACAGTGGTTTTGAAACTACTCGTATATGCTTGCATTCTCCTGAACGGAGACAATAATATTGCTTCTTGTTCAGTTGATGTAGATATAACTTGGCATCCACTTCTGAAAATTGAATATGAAAATGGAAAATTCAATATCAATCAATGAAAACACCTTATAACCAGAATTTCTCCGTCTACCAAATTGTCACTTTTTGGTGTCAATACCGGCAGCATATTGATAAAATTTTTGCAAAGACAAAAATATTCCAATTGTGTTGAGAACGGGAGCAGATTCGTTTCCGAAACGACCACCAAGATAAGTAGAACAAGGTGTCACTGACCAATAGAGAATTTCTCTTTTGTCTGTCCTTACTACAAATATATTGAAATAATTTTCAATAACTTCCACTCTATTTTTCAGAAACGAGGAGAGAAAATCCCACGAGAAACTGAAAAATGAATGTACCATCTCCTCGAAGAACTTACAGACAGTACTCGTATATGCTGTAGATTCCAGTCTCCTCACCTCGCACGAGCCCTTCAGAGGCTTCTCAAGGTTACTTCGACAGCTGCAGCTGAGTACTGAGTAACATCAATATGGCATTTGCTCCACTCGGCAATCAAATCAGTTTGTGATGAACGAACATGTATTAACCTCCAACTGAGGAGCCATCGAAATAGGTTTCATCGCAAATACGCAAGACAGATCCCGATCGAGATCAACACAAAATGTGTGTATAACGATAACGATCAAAATAAAATTAGTCGACATTGAGGTTTGTCTGTAAATCGATTTTATCACGATTCTTGGCGGTTTTCTGAATTGAAGAATCAATTTGGGACCCCTTCCTCGCAGATATCTCGAATGAATTTCTTAATCAATAGCAGTAAACCGAAGATTGCTTCGGGCACTGATATTCATTTCAAAATATGAAATACTCAGAAAGAAAATGATTGTTGAGTGAAGAACTTTTTTCTTACCTTCGAGAATACTTGAAGAAAATATAGAAAATCACGCGACTAGTTATATATAGACATAAAATACGATTCCGGTAGGTTCATCAAACCGAAAACTCGAATCAGGATTGTGTATGAAATGTACTAGAGCCGATTCTGCCGCGACAGTGAATAGAAGATAGAACGGCTTTATAAATCACGACAGGAATGATTTAGACTCCTAGAATAACCCAATGAGTTAACCACGCGGATGATTAGGCGTTACTCTTGATAAATATTCGACCATTATAATTAGGAAAAGGACTACTCCAGACGCAAACCTAATGGGGGATTTAGCCGCGCCTTTATATTTATGAATAATGAAAGCGATACCTTTCCCGAGAAAGGACATTCATCAGCAGGAGATGGATCCCGGCTTACGTGCTTCGTATCGCATGGCTAATAATTGAAAACGATCGGATGAATCTGTAGAGACAAGTGGTATTCTGAATACTCATCGAAAGAGATGGTAGATAAATCAGATGCGAACTTGAGATGATATCGAAGAAATCTTGCATTGAATCTTGGTGCATCAAATTCTACTAGATTATTAGATCTCATTTATAATATTGCCCTACCTCAGTCCCACCCTTCTGGTTTTTGCATCTTCGATCTGATACATCAGCATCGATACTCATTGTATCCAGCGTAGTTTCTTGAAATGACATCGTAAAAAACATGGATGAGATAATTTATCGTCATGCACCGATTCGTGTAAAAAAAAACAAAAGTTGAACAGCCATGTCAGGCGAGATTCTGTCGCGCCAGCATCATCAAAGGAAACTCGAACAACTCTCGTTTCTTCATTGGAAAATATCGCGCCACACCAAGGTGTGAACACACGAAGCGTATCGGATTCGAGAGGAAGGAGACAAGGCACAGCATCCCCGGAGAAATTTCAAATTGCATAATCTCGCAGAGGTCTTCCCCTGTCGCTTCGTATACGCCGGAGGCCTTCCGACACGAAAAATATACAGGATATCGTCGAAGACGAAATTGGAATGCGTTGAGGATTGTTGTCAATGCTTTCACGATGGAGATCATAATAATTGAGATTGCTCCACGGTTTTAATGAATGCAGTAGTTGTGGAAATATGCTCGAGATACAGAAGCTCTCCAAAGAAGTGGCAGAGTAGATTTTCCTCCCAACTGTGTTGTCAAAAGATTAACAAAAAACAAACTAACTCCATTCTGAGCTTGTAATGTCTTCCGTCTGAAAAAAAAACACACATCGCTCTTCATGAAGGAACAACCTATTGTTTTTGCGGTTTCCTAATGAAAGAGGATACCATCCATCTCCCAGACAGCGACGGAAAATTTTCCATCTCGCATCGTATACGGGAAAAATCAGTCTTCGGTGAAAGCGTCGATAATTGGAAAGTTGAAAGCCGAAAACACGGTGATGATTTACAAGGGCGACACGCCAGCTTGATTAACTACGAGCGATGCCAGAAATCGAACAAAAGAGCATCGGGGACATTCTGTCCGACGGAATTTCGACCGACGGTTTGACCGCCGACTATTCCAATTCCGAAAATCTGAACGGATATTGAAACGCGAGAATGGGGAAAAAAGATGATTTGTTACGACACAAAAATCATGTTTCCGGGCAAGGAAATATCGATGGATTCACCAGATTCGGTTCATGTAATGGTCGACAGAGCTCTCTCATTACAAGTCACTTTTCAGTGTCAAAACCAACCCCAACATTAGGAAATCTTGCGAAGAAAAGTATTTTAATTGTGTTGAGAACGGGAGCAGATTCGTTCCCGAAACGTCCACCAACATGAGTAGAGGTTTTATTCTTATTAAATATATTTTTGATCCCAATTTTTTCAAGAAACTTTTTGAAGCAGATCACGAATCTGTCCTTGCTACAAATATATTGGAATAATCATGATAACTTCTATTCCATTCTTTAAAATGAGAGGAGAGAAGATCCCACAAAGAGCTGAGAAATTAATGTACCACCTCCTCGAAAAACTTACAGACAGTACATGGAATAACGTCCAGAGTCCTTCAATAATCATCCAAATATCATATGTATGTTCTGTGAACTGTACAATGTTTATTTTTCAGCTTTTCATGGGATTTTCTCTCCTCGTTTCTAAAAAATAGAGTAGAAGTTATTAAAAATTATTGCAATATATTTGTAGTAAGAACAGATTTTGAAATTGAACCTTCAGATACCTAAAAGACAACCAACACTGTAATCCCATGTATTCCTATGTAATCCCATACATTCCCGGAATATCTGAAAGAATTAAACGTGTTGTTGACAAGTTTCGAGTGAAAACAGTGTTCAAGACAGAAAATACAATGAGATCGATTTTGACTCATACAAAACCGAAAAATGAAGAACCTTCATCAAAAAATTGTATTTACAGTAAACCATGTGTTTGTGGAAAATATTATACCGGTGAAACCAGCAGGCCTCTATCAGTAAGGATGAAAGAGCATAAGAACAATAATAATACAGACAGTATTTAATACAAAGAAAAAATACACTGACGAATCAAAATTAGCTGAACATATCCTTACTGAAAATGGACAACATATGGCCGATTGGGGTAATATTAAGATCATAGAGAAAGAAGACAACAACCGAAAAAGGAAAATCAAAGAGTCTGCTTGCATTCTCCTGAACGGAGACAATAATATTGCTTCTTGTTCAGTTGATATAGATAGAACTTGGCATCCACTTCTGAAACTTGAATATGAAAATGGAAAATTCGATATCCATTAATAGAAACACCTCGTAACCAGAATTCCTCCGTCTACCAAATTGTCACTTTTCAGTGTCAAAATAGAAAACATTGAAAAAATTTACGAACAGAAAAATATTTTAATTGTGTTGAGAACGGGAGCAGATTCGTTCCCGAAACGTCCAGAAAGATAAGTAGAGGTTTTATTCCTAATGAATATATTTGTATTTCCGAATTTTTTTTTCAAAAACAACGTGTCACTGACCAATAGAGAATTTCTCTTTTAGGTATCTAAAGATTTAATTTCAAGCGCAGTGACATTTTGGGACAGATCCTAAATCTGTCCTTAATACAAATATACTGCAATAATTTTTAATAACTTCAACTCTATTTTTTGGGAACGAGGAGAGAAAATCCCACAAAAAGCTGTAAAATGAATGTACCACCTCCTCGAAGAACTTACAGACAGTATTTGTACAATGTTTGTTGGTATGAAGCTTTTCAATCGTTTCCCTTGCGCATACTTGACGACTGAGTTACTTCACTTTCGGAAAATTTATATTCAAAATTCAATGCTCCGATGCTCTTCACAATGTCAACTCCTAATATTCACAACCTACTCACAGTAACGAGCTGTTGATGACTGAGAAAGTTTCTTGATATTTTTCTTCTGAGAAAAATGAAGGTATGCTCAGAATACAAAATTCCTCTCTACAATCCATCCAATTCAATCATGCTTTACGAAATAAAAGTGTGATGGCGTGGGCTGTCAATTCCAGCACTGGTACATCTCGCAACCCGTAATTGCCAGTCAGCACGGTTTTGGCAACACGTGCGCCAACAAACAAACACAATCCCAAAAATCCCGATACTTGCATAAAAATGATGTCACAAAATCATAAAAACAACCGCATTGCAGCACATAACAGGGCGCTCATAGATTTCGCATTTCCATAAAGCCCCCGTGTGTGTCGTGTGTGTATCGGTTTATTCTTCGTAAACTCCCGCTCCGCCATTCTCACTCTCTCATCTGTTTTCTCGCAACCCTCACCAAGGGTGCAATGCATGCATCGAAATAAAAGAGGTTATTGCTCATTTCGCCGCCGAAAGTGGTGAGTTATTGTTCGCGCTTTTTCAACTGGAGCCGGACTTTATGGGGCTTCGGGACTCAACACGGATTCTCTCTTATGAAAACGATTCGAGGGTAATGGTTCCTCTTATTTCGAGCCATCTATGAGGTGATGTTCTAGAGGTTTCGAGGAATTATTCTCACTACGGGGTTCATCACAAACATCTTCGATGTGGCGTTTTGGTATGTGGAGAAAACTGGCTCTGTGAGCTCACAATAGTGTCACATTATTGGGGGAAACCAATAAACAAAAACACTTTTGAGAAACATTTATTTCTTCGTATCTCTCTCGAATCTCCTAGGCGTCATAATATACATAAATAATAATTGCCAAGACTGCAGTTTCAGCGGATCGACAAATGTTCGCTTTTCACGGGAAGAATTGAAATTGCTGATGATTGAGATATGACTTTGATTCGAAAGAGAGGGATTTTTGCGCGGATGAACGACACTCGATCGCAGGACGTCCTCAAGGTGTGACACAGGCCGAAAGACATGATTCCTTCGTAAGTACATTGGGTTATTTTCATCTTTGAATAGATGTATTGATTTTATCCAACTCTTTTAATTACTCACCACCTTACCTCATGAACTGGGTTAACAAATAGATGGGACGAAACAAAGAGTGGAACCCCTGAAGGAGGAAACTGGTAATCGGTTACCAGAACCCTCAGTCTTGAAGCCCCATGGCCTGGGGTTGTGACAATAGTTCACTCCACGTTCGAGGTTCAACGCAATATTTACATCACGTGATCACATCGACCCTGCTTCGTATGTATGACGTTCGATGTGGTCCAAAACATTTATAGCCTATCTGTTCGAAGATATCCTCCGACCAACAGGTTCCGAATGATAAACATTAATTCCGAGCTCCAATTATATCCACGAGCTGCAAAGCCAAAGTAGTGTTAAAACCGAGTTGAACGTTTTAATGGAAAAATAAACGCATTCATTTGTCATCCGGCGGCTTACCAACGACAGCTTACTTGTCTGTTGGACAAAAAGACAAGGCTTTCGGATATTTCGTCTGGCCGCCTTCCAATTCGCATGTATCGCTCTATCGAAACACCCTCGAACAGCAGCACGGCTATTCCGAAATGCAAGGCGCATAAATAGTCAACTCATGGAAATTGGATTTAATAATATTCGAGCGGAAACCGTTCGCGATACATTGTCGTTGAACGAGTTCCGCCATTCGCTATTCTCGAAGGCATTTTTCTCGAGCGGAATTTGACTTATGAGGTTCTCGTAATGATTAGGAATTTATCTAGGAATAACAACTACTGTTGCCTACATTCGACGGATCGTTTGGAGTTTTTATGTTTGAGTGGCTTCCAATCATCTCCTAACAGGATTATTGGAATCCACTGGAAACGAATTGCTCGGGGGGAAATCATTCGACAGGATGGTTTGAAGAGTTTTCAGCTGACTGATTTGATGAAGATTGCATTACGGCACAGCCAGATTAATTCTCACGTCTGGGTCTTCGAATGAGTCTTGCGAAGAAGTTTCATGAACCAACAAGCGATATCAGAATTGTACAAACATCTCAATTACTTAGTCATGTGAACTGTACTTGTAAACTTGTGAACTTATAAAACTCATTGAAAGGACTCACCCATTCATGAAGAGCATAGTACATTGAGAAAACTCACCTGGAAAAGAAATGGAACATTAGAATCAAGATCAAGATCAACTGATCGACTGGACAAATTCATTTCACATCTACAACACGGAATATTGTTATCTTGCTGTAGTTGAATCAGGCGAATATCCATGTAGCTCAAAAAACGCCAGGTCACCTACAAAATCGATGTGTACCAGGAGCATTCGAAACATTTCGAATTATATTCTGACATCTCCAACTAAATCGTAGTCAAAATGTCTACTATATCATCCAGAACATGCAAGAAACATTTCCGGACTGGTCGACAGATACAAATCGCTCTGCACAGTGGACATGCGACTTGATGCACAGGTGTTTTTAATCAAAAACCACCCTCTAGTTAGTCGGTTTCTGCGTGGAAAAAATATCCAAGTCAATGAGGAGGGTTCATCATGAGACCGTCCATTGATGATGCAATTAGGTGAACTGCAATAATCAAATCTTGGCATCTCACAGAGTAATTGAATGAATCTATTTTTTTTTTTGAAATGGATTTGAAACCGGTTTGATTGTTTCAAACTCATGTTCGAGATTTTTGTTGTGTTGAGTTGTTTTTTCCATGGAATGCTGAAATAAACTGCTCCACAGTGGATGATTTCCGTAATCACCAATTTTCTGAAGCTCCAACCTCAAACTGGTTCATAAACATAGCTTTTCTATTTTTCATAGTCTTTGCTGATATTTAGAAAGTCTAGATGAAACGAGTGGATGGAGAGTACTTCAAATACTCCAAGATTGAAGTGTTCGAAGTTGAGTATTCCAATTTCGATTCGATCGAAAAAGTGGGATGCGATGAACAGAATCAGATGAAATTGACTATCGAATTCAGGACCTGAACAGAAGAAAAAAAAATTGGAATCGGAGTCATTATTCACATCCATCACACAGAATCATCGCAGATGATGGAGATCTCATTTTCTTATTTGGAATAGAATCCGTTAGCTGAGAAAGCTCTTTCCGCATGCAACTACCTCATCCCATTAGACGAAAGTTCCTGGAAACTGACGATAACAGAATTCTTTTTCATGCACTTTGCTTTGAGCTTTCCTTTAAAAGCATTTCAGAACTGCTGGAAATATATTCGCTCTCTCTCCCTCTCTCTTGACAATCTACAAACAAAACTTTATGCAGTCTCGTTGCAGAAAGATTTTCCGGTATGATTTTTGGTATATGCATTCTCCCAATATGATTTTTCCTACACGCAAGTTCCCGAGTATCATTTTCATCCGTCTCAAAACCCTCCAAAATCGAAAATTCCAATCGAACGACTGAACTCAATGGAGAAAAGATGTCTATGAAACGAATCAGATTATTTCACTCTAATTCGACCGTTTCGAGTCGGAAAAATTGTTGACATCAACAAATATTGTAGCATGACAAAATATTTTCCTTTCTCAGAACAATATGACGCAAAATAGTTATGGCTCAGCATATGACATTGGAATAGAAAAGTGATACACAAAACTCATGGATATTTATCACGTCGAAGCTGATTTATTTCCTTAATGGTTTCTCGACAACAGATACGTGTACGGTATCATCGATAATATTTCATATCCGAGTTGACTTCCATACTCGAATAAACTCATCTAATGCATTTCTCCTGTAGAAGGTATACACAATGAACAAGATGAACGAGTGTACCACCACAATTACGTCGAAATAGCGGAACATCCATTAAAATACTCGCATGAAAATATCGTGAAATCGTAACGCAAACACTAAATTCGTCCATAAAGTGCTCGTTGGAAAATCCTTTTCGTTGTTACTCTCGAATTCTGAAGAATGAAAGTCATCATACGCCGTGAGAAGACTATACTATCTTCATAACTTCAACAAATATTTCGCCAAAATAAGGAAACCTCATCAAAGTGAAGTCTCTCATCTAGAATTGTTCTCATGTCATACGTTCAACTCGTTCAAGTCGTTGATTTTGAGGGAAGAAATTGAAAAAAAAACATCACTGCCACCAGATCTGGACCAGGGTCCCACAGCTGATGATATTATGTACTAAGAGAGGCATAAAATGACCGATTTGCCGCTTTCCCATCCATCTTGTTTATATGAACTGGAATTGGTTTGCTGTATGTTTTATGTTGTCTTGGTTAACTGACCAATCTCACGACAGGAATGGATCTCCTCCCACCTCGGTGTGTAATATACTATTTCACCCCAAATTAGAATCGGAACTGTTGATATTCTTCATAAACATCAAGGTGACATGAATCATTGTACAAAAAAGTGACACATGTAAAACAACGTGATCCGAAATGTATACAATCAAGCTTGAACAGCTCTAATTCCATTCGAATCAACGGAGGAAATCTAAAAGCAAGCCTATCATTTGAAACAAGTCCCACATGTCGATACTGCCGATAATAGTAATATCAGTCGCACTCAGTGTATTCATTCAATTTTTATACTATTGTCCTGACTGCCAATCAAATATTCTCCTGATACATTCGAGTCACGGCATTTGACGATTTTCTTGCTGTTCATTGCCCACTAAACTGAAAATAATCACCATGAAAATGAGTCCGATTGGAGAGTTGATGGTATAATGGAAAAGGTAAATTAAGAGGAGAACTTCATGTCTGATAATGAGATATTTTCCCACATTTTGATGAAGTCGGAGCTCGTCGACCCACGTATCATTCGCAGTAGTTTATATTGAACACATGATGTTTCCGACAGAATTCGATCAATGCAATAGTGATAGGAGACGAAAGAGTGGAACTGAATGACTTTCGATTGTTTCGAAATAAATTCTTATTATACATTATGATGATTCGTCTTCACAACAAAGGTACGGAATTCCTTGCATAGTGAAATCCAACACCTTCAATCTCTTCCAAAATTTCACCACTGGCTAACAATATCATAGGTTTTCCTTTGTGTTGTCAACATATGAAAAAAAAACGACATCTCATTTTATCCATCACTTCAATTCTGGAAACACCCTGTGAAATAATGGGAAGTCTGTCCAGCAAAGTTATCTAAAAGAACGTATCAGAAACTGTAGTAATAATTTTGAGGCGAAAGATATGGACTAAGCAAAAAGAGTAATATCAATGAATGTAAATCTCGAGTAGAAGCTCTAAAAGGAAAACGTACACAAAATAAAGCTCCCAAGGTATTTTTATCCGGGACGATTAAATCTCAGCTGGAAATTTAAAACTTGGCACAACTTCTTGGATCTTTATTACTTTCTAGGTGATGCTTTATTAAGTTGCGTACCTGAACTATAGGTTTTATAAAGGCATTTCTTGTCTAAACAAAATGAATTCAGGATGTTCCATTCTCGAGCTAGGAAAAGATATGGATGCCATCTTGTGGAAACAATACTGGACATAACCAAACATAACTGGAGCGAATACAAACTATTCCGGAATCGAAACAAAATATTCTTTCTCTTTCATAGTCACACACACACACACAGTGTGATCCACCTACGGAAGCAGAAAGTCAGCCTGCCATTAAAGAAAGTCCAAGGACTTCGTGAGGAAATTTGGCAACATGTAACCGATGATGACGCGTCGTTATGTAATCAACATTTGCATGTTGATAACGGACGCCAGCATGGCCGTCTCATCACTCTTATCGGACGCGCGTTCTGACAGATAAAAATCTAATTAATACCGCTTACGGCTGACAGTGGCAGCAGTCACTCTGTCACCGATATGTTTGCCGTTCGATAATGGACCCGCTGGACTTCCAGGGTTAGGAGACAACAAATCCAACACCTGCCGCGTTCCATATTCATCAGGCTACGAAAAGCCGCATTCCAGAAGTGGGATGATTGAAGTGTCCGCCAAAAAGACGATAAACATTCGGTAGTGGGACAGGGTATATCACTTCTATTATTATTCGCGTTGAATTGTCTCTGAAATCTTCTGAAAACTTATCGATGCTGTGCTAAGAATCTGAATACTTCAACTATGAAGTGTGAACTATGACTGATTGAGATTTCGAATCTGCTTTTGATCAGGGGAATATCGTTTTTCAACATGAGGATGAGGCTACCCTTGTAGGATACAGAAACTCGAGGGTCATGAAACATCATTAGGGAATATTTTATCTTCTCATTAGACGTCTATGTGATAATGGTGAATGGATGTAGACTAATCAAACGCATCTATCATGATGGAAGAAAAAAAGTGTATGACTACGACAGGATTCGTTGATCCCACCGTTCACAATTTGACGCTATTTGGAAAATGTCCAAGACGCTTGGTAAGCCACCCGCACCATATTGTTCCACTGCTTGTCAATGTCAATGTCAATGTCAATGTCAATGTCAATGTCAATGTCAATGTCAATGTCGATATCAATGTCAATGTCAATGTCAATGTCAATGTCAATGTCAATGTCAATGTCAATGTCAATGTCAATGTCAATGTCAATGTCAATGTCAATGTCAATGTCAATGTCAATGTCAATGTCAATGTCAATGTCAATGTCAATGTCAATGTCAATGTCAATGTCAATGTCAATGTCAATGTCAATGTCAATGTCAATGTCAATGTCAATGTCAATGTCAATGTCAATGTCAATGTCAATGTCAATGTCAATGTCAATGTCAATGTCAATGTTCGCGCTGAGGATGATGATTCGTCATGATGATTGAACATAAAACATGCGATATCCAATGTCATAGAGGAGAGAAAATTATTGGATATTCTCTAGATGAATGATCCAATGATGTCTCCACCTGTGACGTCTTAATCCAACATGAAGGTGATTGTATGAGAGAGATGAACATAAAGTATAGTTCGGACTGGGACGTCATACCTTCGTCGGTTTTCCGCGCTGATGACAAATTGAACGAACCAGTCTAAGGAGAGTCTCCATAGTCGTATTCGATGGCTAGGAAGGAATGACGAGGCATCCTGAACCCCGGATCCGAAACGGGCGCGAGATCTTCATCTACAGTACAACGCAGCAAAAGAGTAACATTACCGTTATTCCTCGAACAAAGAGAGATCTCCTGTGCCGGGAAAAGGTCGCATCAACGTGTCATCACATCTTATGATCATCAGTCTTCATTACGTTCACAATGGGAAGGTTTTGCAGTTGTCTGTTCCCAGACGATGCTCTTCCACCGTCACTCCACCCTTCGCCATTGTTCTCGAGCGATGGATCGCATAAAACCTCGATCCCCGATAGCTTCATTGTTGCTCTTCTCGACGGAATTAATTCTGACCGTCTCCACCGGCGATTGTTCCGAAGAAATTAGGATGCTTCTCAGGAAATGGGTCGAGATATTTCCGACGTGATGAACTCGAGGAACATTGAATTATCACAAGGGAGCCTATTACCAAAAACTGTGTTGCAATGCGCGCTGAAGAGATTGGCCCAAATATTTTCTCATCCTCCTGAACGTGTCCATGACATTGACCGGTTTGCTGAGGAACCTTCGAAAACGCTGTACCGAGAATACTTGACCATTCAGCTGGAGAAGAATCGAGGACATGAGACATGAGTGAGGTCTCTGGATGTGCAGCTGTATGGGAACTTCCACAAGAAAGCTTCCTCACTGTGCCTTCAATTTTTGAAATGGTACTTTCGGATTCATTATATTGAATAAGAGTCTGATGAAATCTGGCACATCTGAACTACCGCCATACGATCGTCTGGCATCTGGTATGTGGTAGCGGAATTGTGGAGCATCCATAACGATTACTTTTGCCGAATTGAATCCCAGCCCAAAATGGAGCATCGATCGTTCTCCCAGCGATATACCCACTACGCCATTAAGTTTACTGGCACTAATAAACGCGCCATCATTCGCACATAAAATGACATCAAAAATTCCATAGCTGAGCCCTTTCCATCAGGAATTTATGTTTCTGGGTCGCCGGCAGAGGTTTTATCGCTTGGTTCCAGTGAAATTCGTATGATGGCGTCAATTAGTCGATAGACTGGCTGCCATGGAAATATAAACCGGATGACACGAAATTCCGACTAGTCATCACTTCCGCTCGTCGTTTCCATACCAAATATCGCTACTTTTTATGGATGAATGTGGATGAAAGGGAAATGTTCTGGAAATCCACGTTCCAGATGATCCGATACTTTCGATAGGAAACAGGTGAAAGATTCTCAAGGCGATCAAATACTGTGGAAGATCAATATTCATATGAAATTTCGGCTCTCGCTGCGAGATTTTCGAAACCTCCTATCAGAAGTGGGATCGAGAACCTCGACGGGAGGTTCTGCGTGAACGGAAAATGAATTTCCATGTATATTTTGTTTCGCTATGCAAACACATCCACTGATTGAATCCCTCTTTCGGCCAATACATCCTGGCAAGAACGCGCGCCCTATAAAAATTCAAATTGCCAGTGGAGTTTATCAGTAGCTCGCTCGTGGTGGGGTAGAGGTAATTTATGAAATAGAATTTGCATTTCGGGAACGGCTGGGAATACATATATTTTTCAGATAGGCGACACTTCAACTACGGTTCACTGGAATCTTGATGTTCGGGGGATTTTTTTTTTCGGAACGTTCGGTATACGACGCTATCGCGGAAGCCGTTCAAGATATGGAATGGGGGACGATAATTCCGGTTTTTGCCTCTAGGGATCAACAGATGACTGCTGTGGAAGATATAGTGTCTCATGCATTTTGCACACTATACTGTAATGATATGAGCATGAATGCAATTTTCATCGGAAAATGTCTCTTCATTAGAGTAGTGAAAAACTTGTTCATCCTCAGTACTATTTGTACATACGGCAAAATCATCAATATCGGGTATCCGAACGATTTGAGGATATTATCATAAGGGATGTGAAGGAATCTAGAACATGAATCAGCAAGTGGATCTAATGAATCTGTTGAGTCAAACTCACTGCATTAGATATTAGCAAAAAAAGAATTGACACAAGAAAAGGGAGTTCATGATTGACATCTCGAGAGAAACATGATAGTAGAATGAATTATTGGAGATGAGATTCGTGATGGAACACATGAAAGAACAAAGTGTTGATAGAATCAGTGAGAGTAGATCAAGCAAAAGTGGACCTAAGTAATGGAAGAGAATATGATGAAACTACATGAAAATTTGATGAATCAGGAGAGCAATGTGAAGATTTGAAGAGACGGATAGGAAACTGGAAACATTGGAAGCAATGGGTGCAGATGATGAGACATTGAATTAGCCCAAAGAGGGTGAATGGATGGAGGAAGGAATAATCGGAAATATAACGTGTAGTACACGAACATTTGATCAGTGGGTCAACTCATCCAAAAACCATTAGCTCCTTTTCTCAAAATTTGCATTGTTCTCAATGAATTGCTCAGGGTCGACCATGATGACTGCTGCATCTCAAAGACGATACGTGACAGAATTCTCGAGATAGGGGCGAAAGTTAGGGGTGGATGAAGGATCGTGCTGAGAGCACGTGCTTTGCATCCTGCAGCAAGAATCATGGGTGTAAGTTGCATAATCAGCGGTGTCCCATAAGGAAATAAAGTTTCTGATCGACAGAAGTGATTGAAAGATTCGTTATGGTAGTGTGGCAAATGGGAATTTTTCAGGTCGGATAGTTCCAGTGGAGTCAGTAGTAAAGCAATGCGTGTTCTAGACCAAGATATTTTTCTTGTTCCTTTGACGTCACAAGGTGAATCATTAGCTTCAAATACACGGTACTTGGGAAAATATAGATCTGCAGAAATATTTCGAGTTGCCTTGTTAATTTTTATTGCGAACTTTTGTTCTGGTATAAGTTTCAGATGCGTCAATGATGAAAGTATATAATTTCATGAGGAGTTAACCATCAGATATGTTCAATTCATCTACAATATTACATCGATTTTGAATACCTCTCACGTCGACGATGAAATTTCCGAACATCTGAGGGAATCCTGAAATGTTGGCGGTCATTTGTATTGGAGAGCCGGCTTATAATAAAATCGTGAAATATGGCCAATGCCGACCGGCTGTGCCCTTTTCTGAATCAATTTTTGTTTTTATAAGCCGTTATTTATCGATATTATAAATTGTGAATGACCACACAATGGGAGAATACGAATGGGTGTTTGGATGGCGCTGAAACTGATATAACTTTCAGAGGTTTTATGCGAGTTGCAGGAGAATAATGGTGATGAGATTCTCAGAAAACGTGACTATCGATCAGTGATCAGATGATACAGGTTTATACGGTACTTCCATCGTCGTTCCAATCTTTGATTGTATGATCATTAAGATATTTGGATAACTACAGATGATGTAAAATTGACTATGGATTAGATTCGATATTTCGCCTACACAACCTCAGACGCGTTGATATTTTTTATTGAGGAAATCTTTTTTAGATCATCTCACGACTGTTCAGGATGATATAGATGATTCGAATTGAAATTAGGTAAGCTTCTCCAAACTCAAACCTTTATTATTCATTGTATAATTGGATACAAATTTTTAATACAAGTTCAACGATACCAGGTTTGATGGTGTTGTCAGTAATATTGTTGTAGATTATTTCACATATACACCCGATGAAAACGAATGATCTGACGATAGACTCGACCCCTCCATCACATTCAATATCTTTCCAAATGAAAAATGGAACATGAATTTCACAGATTCACAGGTTCCTCATATCAATGTCAAGCTGATTTCAAGTCGACCTTGTATTTTCTCTCCACCCTTTCATAAGAGTCCTCCATTAACAATTCCAAGACTAACTTTTTTATATTGTCTGTGATTCATTCAGGACTTGAAACCGATCAAGAGACGTTTTTGCTCCTCCATTCACCAAAACTGCGTTCTGAGGGATTCTTCTTCGTCGTAACACCCGAACAAATCATTTCTCTTCCCGAAAAATTCATTCTCTCGGCTCAACTCGAAGCTAACAATTGATTGTTCCACTTCGATTCGGCTCCGACTATCTCAATAATAAATCCACCAACTTCGTTCCTTCAAACTCCTTTCGAGTTATTCAATCTGTGTTTCGTGCTACGCAAAAAGTGCACAAAAGACTCTAAAAGATTCGCGCGGAGTATATAACATAATAAACTTTATTTCCGAGATGCTGAGCAAATAATTTTCCTCGACATCTGTGTTCCCCGAACCTGAGAAATTACAGGGTGATTACTCTGATAATGCGGATGGAAAGGTGTGCATTCGACTTGTTCTTGTACTTGGGAGTCTGAAAGTTGTGAGCAATATGAAGTCATAAATGATGGCTTTTCCGCACTGAAACCTCTTCCAAATTCAAACATTTTTTTCTCAACATTTCGCATTTTCCAACTTGTTTTGATGAGGCCAACCCACTCTGTTCAGTATTACATAATCATTGCTGTTCACTTTCGATTCACGAGAAGTGGTTCTTCAACATCTTCCCCATTTTGAAATATCTCGAACTTCAATTCACCATGTCACAAATTCAGGTGATATAATTCGTCTGAAAATTCCACGCCATCAACATATCATAAACACATCGTCTCCGACTAACGAGTTTGAAGTTGAAGAATATAGATGCTGGGGTGAAAACTTCTCAATACATTAAGTCGTAAAATTTTCTCACCAAATACCCCTCAGAAAATGTCAATAATGGAGTTCTAGAGAATTCCCGTATATGATATGACCTCTAATGGTATTAAAAGAAAAAATATCTCGAGAAATGCCTCTCTGTGGATCCTCCGATATTTCGGGGGTTCACAGTTCAAAGGGGCTGCTGCGTTCGCATTATTTGTACATGGCTGATGGGGTCCGCAGACTGGAATGTATTCGCTTTGATCTATCCGCAAAAATTCAGGAACATATTGCCCACTAGTCGATCCGAATGAAATGCAGGCGGCGCTCTCGAAAGTCAATTTCCATCGCATATGATGCTGAAAATTGGAAAAGCAATGTGTCGGATAGTGCAAACATAAATTAGGATAGTGTACGGACTTCTCCAGGAGACATGTCGCAGTTTTCGATGACTCTCGCCACATCTCATTCGTTGATAAGACCACGAGAGCTGTAGGAAAACTGAATCTTGATTCATCCTCTAGAATGAAATGTGTTTCCAAAATCGAAGCGATTGATTCAATGGGGTTTTCCATGAGGCATACCCACACAGTCAACTGCACCATTTTTCATTTTTTTAGGAGACACTGGCTTGATTCCACAGTCCATAGTATGAAAAATTACCAACTGAATTGGATTCACTTTCGCACTGTTTCCAGTTTATTTCCATGTCGTAAACTTCACCGTAACCGTCGAAGTTACTGATACTGACCTATGGTCAGTGATGAATGAAATTTGGAGCAAAACTTCTCAATTGTATTTTCTATCAGAATATTCTTTTCGCGAAACATCTTTTCTTCAATCTTGGACATAGCAAGATATAATAATGGAAACAATTGATGTGACCAATTGATTCTGAAGCCTCTGAAACAAACTATTGACTTTGTTTTCGATTCAATTATTGTTTTGTTCTTGTCAATCTCAAAAAACAAGTGTACTTTTCAGTGTCTAAACTGACAGCATATTGAAAGAATTTTGCGAAAAGAAAAATATTTTAATTGTGTTGAGAACGAGAGCAGATTCGTTCCCGAAACGTCCACCAAGATAAGTTGAGGTTTTATTGTTATTAAATATATTTTTATTTGGGAATTCTTCGAAAACAAGGTTTGAAGGTTCAATTTCAAGCGCAGTGACATTTTGGGGCAGATCACCGAATCTGTCCCTACTACAAATATATTGAAATAATTTTCAATACCTTCTACTTCTTTTTTTAGAAACGAGGAGAGAAAATCCCACGAAAAGCTGGAAAATCAAAAGGAAATGATTGATAATGAATGAAGGCCCATAATAATTACATCATTATTTTATCGTTCAATCAAATGAAGGGCCATTTCAACCCTGCTAGAGGCCTTGATAATCTTACTCGATTCCGTTTGCGGATATCTCCTTCGTACGAATAATAACCCTGTTAGAGACCTACGTGGCAACGATAGAGGCTTAGGGCTGAGACAACAGACCTGCCGGACCTATTTGATTAGGGGTTTGCCGCCGGATCGAATCCACCTTGCGATTGTGGGGAGACCAGTGGCGGGTTGTCAGCGGAAGCTACAGTTCACACCCCCAGAATGTGATTTGCCGAGAAATTGCACTGAAACATTGGATACTGTTTGTGTACCAATCGCGGAGGTTTGTTTCAGATTCTTTTGCGAATTCATTCCCTCGTTTCTAGAAAAGAAGATATGATAGTTAGAACAGAGCACTGAGTGATTGATCTATCAGATTTCTGCGAGTTTTTCATGAACAGTTTTCAACACTGCAGTTCAGCTCTTTGATCACCTGAAACTGCGCGTGCAAGTGTTTGATGAAGATTTCAGACACCTCGATTTCAGTTCTTTTTTTTCACTGCTCAGGATTCCACGAGTCACCACTGTTTGGGGTCCCCAAGGACGTACGCCCGATCGGGATAAGTCCGTTCTTGGGAACGATTTCCATCGACAGTTCGTTGAAAATATCGAGAGGAAAGAATACAGGACAGTTACTACAATGGAATGGAATAGTTGAGTACGATTCCTTCTGATCAAATTTCGCTCACAACTGAGTTTATTGCTTATATCATGAGAAAAAAAATCATATTGAGGATCTTTTCATGATGCTGGTGAATTCAATAGCAATCGCCGGTCCGTAAGGACGTCTTGGCAATGTTGGCGATATAAAATCGTGCCAAGACGAACTGTCAAAAATCGTGATGCCAAACACTGATATCGATCTATGCATGGATACATTCCGTCTGGTCGAACCCGAATTCTCATAATATTCAATGTACCAGCCCATCTCTATCCGATTCACAAACGTATCTATTTTATGTGACAAGTTAATTCACGAAAGGCCATTTTAATCCGGAAAGCTGAATTCACTGGGCATTTCCTCCGGGCTCATATATTATATTGATCACATATCAGTCCGTCAAAGCAATTGAGAATTGATGATAAACGTTTCCCTCTATCGAAAACAAATCTGCATCATTCCACACAACGAGAACACAGCAAGTCCAAAATCAACGAAAGCTAAACGTCATGCAACCCCTAAACAATCAATCGAATTTATCACTAACGATTCATTTCAAGGTATACATACTTTCCTCATTCAATTTCTTCACCATCCATTGAAATACCTTGAAATGATTGAAAATTGAAATCAAAGTTTTGGACGCGCAAACACTAGCTGACTAGGGTGAACATCATATAGCTCGATACATCTTGGTTGTGATGCAGACAACATCGACAGTGACAACATCAATGTAACCAGTGATATACAACATCAAATATCGAACTAGGAACTCTCGAGTGATTGACTTGTCAAAATTCAAATAATAACCAATCGAATTTTGTTTCTCGCGTTTCATGGCATATTTTGTCTTCAACGTCAATACTCGGAGGAGTTCGAACTAAGGACATCCGAGCAGAAAAACAGCAATTTTCTGATGAATGGCTCATAGCCAACGTACCACAAAATCATGTTTAGCGGTGTTAACAAGACCTTCCGAAGTCGCCAGAGAGATGGCGCTGCGGTCAGTCCCTGCAACAGATAAAACTAGTCAGTCGATGGAGAATTGTCTGTCACTTACCGAAATCATCAAATTGGGATATTGATGATATTTACAAATTTACCAAAATATACTAAATCATATCGTTTCTTTGAACTGTGTATGGAACCAACAAAATACGAATTCTCACTCTTGGGTGCTAGTAAAAATAAAAAAAAACCCAACATAACCTAACCAAACCTAGTGCATATCCATACTTATTCATTCTTTTTAATTCTGTGGATGAATATCTCCTTCCTTGATTAACGACGTTCATTTTGAATGTGTGTTGGGACAATGTTTCAGTTACCTTCAAGCGAGAGATTCCATCTATGTGTATGTAATGATTCTTTCATTATCTGCCAGAACAAAAATATTTTCTAGTAATCAATGGATTTTTGATCTCTAATGGCATATTGATCCAACAGTTGAATCCACAACCTCGTGAACGATTTCAGCACTACAAAATCGAACCGACCAGCTGAAACTGACGATAATAATCATTAACAGAACAAAATCACAACATTACTTCCGTTCTAGTGTCACCATGACTCCCATTCACGATTACATCTATGGTCCTTTTTATGTTCAGGAATGAAGCCGAAATTCATTCAAAGCGGACGGAAATTCAGCTGGCAATGACAAAATTAAAAAAGGACTATTATGTATCCTGGCCCATACTCGATCGAAGGATTAATTTTATAGATGCGCAGGATTATCGGAAAAATACAAACAAACATACAGTCAATGCCCAAATCGGAACCGTACTATGAAATAAAAACTGTTCAACTGAAATGGGCACTGATATTAGTTTCATTACCGTGTTCATGCATGTAGAAATATTATATTCCAGAAGAATCTTTCTAACTTTATTTTCTCAGAGTGATTATGATCTTGATGAATTATGAGGTCACTATTGTGATATCCGGTGTTATAATGATTATCGAGCATTCCGAGCATTATGAATACAGGCATTTGTTTTGTCAGTCCGAACTGGTTTATGGGATATAAATAAAGTTCCATCGATGTCCGAACTATAGGTCACCATGGCAGGTCACGTACAAATCAAGAGGTGTGGCTCTCGCTATGGTAATTGTGAGTAATGTTGCGGCTCTTTCATAAATCAGCCACTAATTATGCTAACCAAAACATGCAGTCGCACCAATATCAATGACCACGGAGCGTCAAATGTCAATAGGAAATAATTCATAGTCACATCATAGGCCAACTGAAGAATGTCAAGATGAAATATGAAGAAAGAGAGAAAATGATGCTATAGTTTCAGATAGTAGAATACGAGTTCTATTTTCACTCAGTTCTATTCAGTCGGTGTATATCCAGGATAGTCTTCACCTTTCCAATATGGCTTCTTCATATTCATATTTTTCTATTGTTCTGAAAATCCAACACAGAATCATTTCAACATGAGTAGCATGGTGAATTTTCTCAAACGTTGAAGTACGATCATTCCAAAGTCATTTTGACTTCAAGTTGATTTCGCTAGTTGCGATTGATGTGATATTCAATCATCATTTTGGAATACTAGACGATCTGAAGCACGTCATAGTCCTCATGAGTAACAAACTAGTCAACACATTTGTGAAAGACATGAACGGCATTGGAAATATAAAACTTTCCCATTTCTCCGGTCGGTAACCTATCCATTAGCTTTCGAAAAATATTCAATAGTCAGCAGAACCGTTCGGCGCATTGATTGTTCAACTTTCCGAAACTTATGTATGTGCCAGATTGAAAACGATATTCGTTTTCGAAAACGAACAATAGTGATGCAAACACAATGTTCGCAAAAATAAAATTCATGCCATACACCTTTGTGCGCTTGTTATATTTCCCCAAATCCCGAAGCTCTCCAGTTTTCATTCCATCAGAGAAAACAAGTACATTTATAGGTATTTCTCTCGTTGAATACATTTCAAGCGTATAGATGAATATTCAGGTTACTGTTTAGAGGTTGATCGATGAAGAGATATATTCCTCCTTCTGGATTCCTGGGATTATATCTCCTCTTTTTCGGAATTGAAAATAGAAATTGAAATGATTATTTCAATAAATTCGTAGTATGAACACTTGAAATAGAACCTTCAGATGCCTCAAAGAAAAATTCTCTATTATTCCTTGAGAAAAATGTTTGGGAAGACAACTGAAACAGTTGAAATGAAATCAAAATAAGGATAGAGACCAGTGACACAATTTACTATGCGAATGAACGTCATTCCCTGTTTGAAATATTACTTAATCTGCTGATGATGTGATTTCTACCTGAAGTTGTTGAGTATCATTTTTTATTCCGTCTTGCTGCTTTCATCCATCTCTCGATTACTTTCTTAGCTCTTATGTCTCAGAGATACCACCGAGTTGTTATTCAATCTGCTGCTGAGAAGGAAATTTCTATCTGAAACATTTTATCTTTCGTCTTACTGTTGTCTCTCATCTCCTCCTACTGTCACTATAAAATTTTCACCCGTTCCTCACCATTTTCGGATATGCTTCTTTCCGACGGTCTCGATGAATTATTGAGCTAGAGATAATGTTCCTTCGGGAATCTGCAGTCATCCCTCAACCTGCTGAGAGGCATTCCATCTGCATGATTTCAATATTTCATTGACCCGGTTCTAGTGGATCCAGCACGAAAAAGCTGCCAGAAATTATTCCTCATCGAATATTCATGACGCCTTAAAGATGCGGCCATTACTTGAGGGGTCGATGAATTAATGAAAGGAATTTTTAGAACTGTTCGGAAGTTGGGAGTTGGAACCGGAAGGGGTGGCGGCGCACTCCCCGCTCGCTACTGTAGAAAACCGCGGGGAGTTGCGAGAAGTTGGATTCCTTGAAATATTCAAGGACCAACTTTCGGGAAGTTTTGTAAATAACTTCGGATCATCGAACTTGCAGATGAAGAGAACGTGTGTGTTCGCATGTAGGTAGGCGTAGCTTCGAAATTGAATTCACGAAAACTTTGGGTTTTCTTCAAAAGTGATGATCGAGCAGCTTTGTTGCAATTTCAAAATGGCGGCGCAAGCAACTGGGACTGAAAAAAATTTTCATAATGAAGCAGCACATAGTTTGTATTCCGTACATGGTTCTTCTGTGAAGAACTTTCGACATCATCGGTGTTTCATGTCAAGAAGAAAAGTCTGCATTGAAACAAATTCACTTTATTCCATTCTTCTTTGAGATTCGTCTGGATATGTGAATGACAATGAGATGCAACGGTTGACTCAGTAGAGTGAAGTTGGTTTCCAAAGATGGCAGCTAAGATATCCGAAGATAGCCGAACTTCAAACAGTTCATATGCGCACACATTTATTTCCATGAAATCGACTTAGGTACTGTTGATCAAACGATCTAACGAGTCTCCACTCGGGTTCCCTCGATTCTGACTACTGTATTCTTAGGTTACATAGTGGCTGTTGATATGCTATGCCATTCTTGACATTTTTCAAACACTGCTTTCGCATATTCATCTATAGAAATGAGAACTGTCGATGTTTCGCAAACTGACCTGTCATCTTTAGTGAATGTAAGAAATGCAAAAGGTTATTGCTGACTCATTCGTATCTCTCGAGGTATTCTCACGATATATACTCTCGATGATGATTCAAAAAGACTCTTTTGAGAGATATCAAGACGGTTGAACATTAGACCACAGTTACCAGAGGTTCACTTCATATCCTGAATATAACGTGATGAAACAAACGTTTCTGCTTCAATAAATACTTTCATTATTGATTCTCCGTAATTTGTTGTCTGTTACTAGGTATACAATCCCAGCATGTTATTCCGATGTCTGCTCTTGATAGCGAAATTGAATGAATAAACAAAATTTCAATCAGGACGTATCGATTCAACATCACTTCGAATAAATATAGATACGAAATATACATACCGGCATGTACATCATATGTAACACGATTTCCATAAAAATAGTGGGATTTGTATTTCAAACTGTCCTGTTTACTCGATTTTTTTTTATTCAAGCAATCATAACTAGAATAACTCTGTTTTTCCAATGGATCTGCTTGCATGAGAATGCATATGCCAGATCCTCAATTCGATTGCTCACACTGGAATCTCCGAAACAAATCTGAATCATTCACACAGAAAACAAAAACATTTTGAGGTTATGTGAAATTCAAGGTGGAGCGTTGATTTTGCTAATCAGTATATCACATGGGAAGAAACGATCGATATAAATGAAACTGTGCCATGCTTGAAATCGATTGACCTGCTCACGATTGTTCAAGTTAGAAAACCCTCAAACCCCCATCATTCGAATCTAGTATCGCGAGATACTCTTCAATGTCAGCACTTTTGAAGGCAGATCCCGATTATTTAACGTGGAATTGCGGTCCCTGATGGCTGAATAAACTCGAGTCAAAGTTGATTCAGCATATTCAGCAAAACTGAAGCGGGTTATTTCGAGGTTTTTGCAACAACGGAGTGCTCTATTCAATCGAGAATATATTCGCCGATGTATCGAGGTTTGACAATTGGCTGAGTATGCCAAATCATCAGTTCACTCAATTCTTTCACGATGTCCCACAGTATCACCCAATATACCTTCAACTTCTTATTTTGATGATTCTGTAGACTGTGTGGCATTAGTTACTTCACAATTCAATCATGATACAACACTCACCAAATCATTGACCTCTCTAGATCATCGTAGAAAGGTCGGCGATCTCTGCCTTTTTTGTAGGTACTTTCACGGTCGGTGCTCAACGGAAATATCATCTATCATGCCACCACGCGCGATTCCTAGTAGACAAAACAGACGAGCTCAGGCTGGTCAACCCTACACTGTCAAGCTCGAGACCTGTCGAACATCGCTATACCAAGCATCATTCATCTATAGAACGGCAACCTCCAAACATTCAAGAAAAATTCCAACACCTTCCTTCTTTCCCAAAATTCCACCGCTGGCTAACACGATGTTCCTCGAACATAATAGGTTTCCCTTTCGTGTTGTGCACAGATAAAAAAAAATGGAAAACATACCAACAACCTGTCCACTTGTCACATGATAATTTCTTTAAAGACTTACTCTACATCATCAGGAAGGAAGATAAACGAGACTCACCTGAAACAAACAGAAAGAGGAAATTAGAAACTTCGTTAGGACTTCGTTAGGATCATTGAGACTTTCGTCCTATTGAATTACTTGAATGTTGATGTATATCTATCCATTCGACCAATATTTGTGTCATGAATGTTTCCGAAGACTAGTTCCTTTTTGAAATTCCTATGAATAGTTGACAAATATCGTACTTTGCAATTCATAATGATACATTTTTCCATGAAATACATTTTTCTTCATCTAATTGTTCAGGTGACACAATCATCTGAAATTTCAACATCTCTGAATAGTATCTCAAAGTACATCTATTTCCAATTCCACTCTAACATGGAGCGAAGAGTGATTATCTAAACATTCAAATTCGAGACACTCATTAGCCTTTCGGAATACCGTAAAATCTCCCCTGACGGCCATGCATGTTTAATAACTGCTACTGCGAGAACTCGAATTCATCATGTCGTTCGATTCTACATTGAGTGAAGGCAACGTTAGATAACACTCCAAATTAATTCGTCACGAAACTCGAAGTATCTTCGCTCTACTCATCGTTACTCCAATGTACTGAAGCTTGAAGAGAATATCTAATGAAACTTCCGAGATGATACTTTCGAAGTTTTATCAGCTCAGGTTTGACACTGAACTCTGCAATCCGAATCTGTCTTCTAGTGCCTGAAATGAGTCTGATCGAACGGAAACCCTATCAATAACTAACAAAATAAGCCATCGTTTTCGACATTGTACTGTCTAGAACTCATTAAACGAGGCCATATTAGCATCTTTGAGCTCTACTCCAATTTGTATTCATCACGTAATCTATAGTTCCTGAAATGATCCTAATTGATCACCGCTTTTTTCCAAGTGCTGGGCATGCTAATGGTCTGATTCTTCCGAACTTCGCAAAGCCAACAGTCCAAAACGTTTAACGAAACTAGCGACATTATACGTTCACGTCGACGAGCAAACTTTCCTAAACTTCCGAAAATTAGCAACTGAATAACCCATTGAGGTTGCTCGATAAAACTATGCTCGTGGAGACAAGGGAAGTGAGACTTGTAGACTCTGTTGATCTGAGCACGATTCATATGATGGAAAAATCTCCAATCGTCACGTCGATTCCCATTCAGATTCAATGCGTCAATTTATCCCCCCAAACTACTATTTTTCCAAATGTAGGACAGTCCAAGTGATAATCAATGTCAGAGGCTAAGGCCTTCGAAAGCAATACATAATTTTCCAATCATACTTTTATATCATCTCTCGACAACAAAAAAGACAAGCCTATAATTTGCGTGAGGAATCAGTGTGAGAAATTTCCGAAAACAGAAATAAAGTTCCCACAAAGAAGCGCTGAGGCAGTTGGCTATGGATATCACAAGGTCTTGCAGAGGAAGTTTCAACAAATTTCTCCATCGATAGTGTTAGCAGAATATCTGTGATAATTTCATCTCTGAGTGCAAAGGCTTCAAGAAGATGAAACCAAAGAGACCTGTTTTTATTCGGAGATTCGAAAGTGTTCTGGGGATTCATATTGAGTATGAATATTGTCTCTATGTGAAGCTATTTGGCATAAACATCCACATGGAAAAACCAAGATGGCGCCCATCTGTCATTTCGTCACTTCGAAAAAGATGTTAATTTCAATCTGACGTCAACATTACGATGAAAGATATGAGAGAAGGTTATTTCCTCACTGTACATGAGAGATCCTCCAGATACCGCAGAACTCAGTGAAGTAGAGTCTAACAGTGTCGCAATTTCGGAATTCTAGAAATGAATTAGTATAGAGTTATTCATTGGACGATTTCTCTCTGCATATAGTAATCTGTAGTGAAGAATTCCTAGTTGAGAGATAAATATCCCTGAATGTTCCTATGAATTTGCTTTAGGGACTGTACATCTTTCAACCCCGGAGGAATTCCGTACTCACCAATGTATGAAAATTAGCTCCATATTTACGGTACGACCGTTCCCCTTGTATTCATTTGGGAAAACTGAGATATGACGGCATGGTTGACCTACATAATATCGCATACTTGTACGATACTCTTTTCCAGCATCCCTTGCTCTCAGGCTATTAGTGCTCTCTATCATGCCGAGTGGATCGCATACAAAACAGATTTCCTTTGGGGCCTCGGGGTTTATCTGACTGTAGACTGAGTCGCGACAAAAATGAAATTCTCTCTATTCTCATATCGACGGAAACGACTCCGAGGATCTGTGTTCATTCGATCTTACGATCGCAACTCGGATCTCCTAGATATTCGGCGCATGTGAAATGCAATGACACTTGTCTCACAGCTTTCCGAGCATAATCAGAACTTCTTGGATCATCCAGATATCATACCCATGTTGATTCTCCAGCTCTGGAAGCTACATCATCTACAACTCATTCTTGAATTCGACAAATTGGGCGAAGTTGACTCAAATCATCAGCCACCAACTCTATAATTTGACAATATCTCTCAATGAACTCACTAATCGTCCAAATACCCCTTCAATTTCGATTCTGCAACCGGATGATCCTTCAATATCGTTTCTACGACCTTATAAGGCTGTTTTCCGACACGAGGAAGCTATTTATGGAGTCAGAACGACGCCAGGATGACTCTGAAATAGGTTGATTTTCACCACATGCCTCCTACTCATCAGTTTGCCAACCCTCTACCAATACTTTCTCAATCGTCGAGATATCGATTCCATTTTGATTTTACGACCTGATTAGGCAGTTTTTCGAACCAAAAAAGCTTTTGGTGGAGTCAGAACGGAGCTAGGATGGCTCTGAAAAAAGTTGACTTTCACCACATGCCTCCTACTCATCAGTTTGCCAACCCTTAACCAATACTGTCTCAATCGTCGAGATATCGATTCCATTTTGATTTTACGACCTAGTTAGGCAGTTTTTCGACCCAAAAAAGCTATTGGTGAAGTCAGAAAGGAGCTAGGATGGCTCTGAAAAAAGTTGACTTTTACCTCATGCCTCCTACTCATCAGTTTGCCAACCCTTAACCAATACTGTCTCAATCGTCGAGATATCGATTCCATTTTGATTTTACGACCTAGGTAGGCAGTTTTTCGACCCAAAAAAGCTATTGGTGAAGTCAGAAAGGAGCTAGGATGGCTCTGAAAAAAGTTGACTTTCACCACATGCCTCCTACTCATCAGTTTGCCAACCCTCTACCAATACTTTCTCAATCGTCGAGATATCGATTCCATTTTGATTTCACGACCTAATTAGGCAGTTTTTCGACCCAAAAGAGCTATTGGTGAAGTCAGAACGGAGCTAGGATGGCTCTGGAAAAAGTTGACTTTCACCACATGCCTCCTACTCATCAGTTTGCCAACCCTCTACCAATACTTTCTCAATCGTCGAGATATCGATTCCATTTTGATTTTACGACCTAATTGGGCAGTTTTTCGACCCAAAAAAGCTTTTGGTGGAGTCAGAACGGAGCTAGGATGGCTCTGGAAAAAGTTGACTTTTACCTCATGCCTCCTACTCATCAGTTTGCCAACCCTTTACCAATACTGTCTCAATCGTCGAGATATCGATTCCATTTTGATTTTACGACCTACCTAGGCAGTTTTTCGACCCGAAAAAGCTATTGGTGAAATCAGAATTGAGCTAGGATGGCTCTGAAAAAAGTTGACTTCCACCTCATGCCTCCTACCCATCAATTTGCCAAATCTCTACCAAACCTTCCTCAATCGTTGGAATATCGATTCCATTTTGATTTCACGACCTAATTAGGCGGTTTTTCGACCCGAAAAAGCTATTGGTGAAATCAGAATTGAGCTAAGATGGCTCTGAAAAAAGTTAACTTTCACCTCATGCCTAAAACCCATCAATTTGCCAAATCTCTACCAAACCTTTCTCAATCGTTGGAATATCGATTCCATTTTGATTTCACGACCTAATTAGGCGGTTTTTCGACCTGGAAAAGCTATCGGTGAAGTCAGAACGGAGCTAGGATGACTCTGAAAAAAGTTGACTTTCACCTCATGCCTCCTACTCATCAGTTTGCCAACCCTCTACCAATACTTTCTCAATCGTCGAGATATCGATTCCATTTTGATTTTACGACCTGATTAGGCAGTTTTTCGAACCAAAAAAGCTTTTGGTGGAGTCAGAACGGAGCTAGGATGGCTCTGAAAAAAGTTGACTTTCACCACATGCCTCCTACTCATCAGTTTGCCAACCCTTAACCAATACTGTCTCAATCGTCGAGATATCGATTCCATTTTGATTTTACGACCTAGTTAGGCAGTTTTTCGACCCAAAAAAGCTATTGGTGAAGTCAGAAAGGAGCTAGGATGGCTCTGAAAAAAGTTTACTTTTACCTCATGCCTCCTACTCATCAGTTTGCCAACCCTTAACCAATACTGTCTCAATCGTCGAGATATCGATTCCATTTTGATTTTACGACCTAGGTAGGCAGTTTTTCGACCCAAAAAAGCTATTGGTGAAGTCAGAAAGGAGCTAGGATGGCTCTGAAAAAAGTTGACTTTCACCACATGCCTCCTACTCATCAGTTTGCCAACCCTCTACCAATACTTTCTCAATCGTCGAGATATCGATTCCATTTTGATTTCACGACCTAATCAGGCAGTTTTTCGACCCAAAAGAGCTATTGGTGAAGTCAGAACGGAGCTAGGATGGCTCTGGAAAAAGTTGACTTTCACCACATGCCTCCTACTCATCAGTTTGCCAACCCTCTACCAATACTTTCTCAATCGTCGAGATATCGATTCCATTTTGATTTTACGACCTAATTAGGCAGTTTTTCGACCCAAAAAAGCTTTTGGTGAAGTCAGAACGGAGCTAGGATGGCTCTGGAAAAAGTTGACTTTTACCTCATGCCTCCTACTCATCAGTTTGCCAACTCTTTACCAATACTGTCTCAATCGTCGAGATATCGATTCCATTTTGATTTTACGACCTATCTAGGCAGTTTTTCGACCCGAAAAAGCTATTGGTGAAATCAGAATTGAGCTAGGATGGCTCTGAAAAAAGTTGACTTCCACCTCATGCCTCCTACCCATCAATTTGCCAAATCTCTACCAAACCTTCCTCAATCGTTGGAATATCGATTCCATTTTGATTTCACGACCTAATTAGGCGGTTTTTCGACCCGAAAAAGCTATTGGTGAAATCAGAATTGAGCTAAGATGGCTCTGAAAAAAGTTAACTTTCACCTCATGCCTAAAACCCATCAATTTGCCAAATCTCTACCAAACCTTTCTCAATCGTTGGAATATCGATTCCATTTTGATTTCACGACCTAATTAGGCGGTTTTTCGACCTGGAAAAGCTATCGGTGAAGTCAGAACGGAGCTAGGATGACTCTGAAAAAAGTTGACTTCCACCTCATGCCTCCTACCCATCAATTTGCCAAATCTCTACCAAACCTTCCTCAATCGTTGGAATATCGATTCCATTTTGATTTCACGACCTAATTAGGCGGTTTTTCGACCCGAAAAAGCTATTGGTGAAATCAGAATTGAGCTAAGATGGCTCTGAAAAAAGTTAACTTTCACCTCATGCCTAAAACCCATCAATTTGCCAAATCTCTACCAAACCTTTCTCAATCGTTGGAATATCGATTCCATTTTGATTTCACGACCTAATTAGGCGGTTTTTCGACCTGGAAAAGCTATCGGTGAAGTCAGAACGGAGCTAGGATGACTCTGAAAAAAGTTGACTTTCACCTCATGCCTCCTACTCATCAGTTTGCCAACCCTCTACCAATACTTTCTCAATCGTCGAGATATCGATTCCATTTTGATTTCACGACCTAATTAGGCAGTTTTTCGACCCAGAAAAAGCTATTGATGAAGTCAGAACGGAGCTAGGATGGCTCTGGAAAAAGTTGACTTTCACCACATGCCTCCTACTCATCAGTTTGCCAACCCTCTACCAATACTTTCTCAATCGTCGAGATATCGATTCCATTTTGATTTTACGACCTAATTAGGCAGTTTTTCGACCCAAAAAAGCTATTGGTGAATTCAGAACGGAGCTAGGATGGCTCTGAGGAAAGTTGACTTTCACCACATGCCTCCTACTCATCAGTTTGCCAACCCTCTACCAATACTTTCTCAATCGTCGAGATATCGATTCCATTTTTATTTTACGACCTAATTAGGCAGTTTTTCGACCCAAAAAAGCTTTTGGTGAAGTCAGAACGGAGCTAGGATGGCTCTGAAAAAAGTTGACTTTCACCACATGCCTCCTACTCATCAGTTTGCCAACCCTCTACCAATACTTTCTCAATCGTCGAGATATCGATTCCATTCTGATTTTACGACCTAATTAGGCAGTTTTTCGACCCAAAAAAGCTTTTGGTGGAGTCAGAACGGAGCTAGGATGGCTCTGAAAAAAGTTGACTTTCACCACATGCCTCCTACTCATCAGTTTGCCAACCCTCTACCAATACTTTCTCAATCGTCGAGATATCGATCCATTTTTATTTAACGACCTAATTAGGCAGTTTTTCGACCCAAAAAAGCTTTTGGTGAAGTCAGAACGGAGCTAGGATGGCTCTGGAAAAAGTTGACTTTCACCACATGCCTCCTACTCATCAGTTTGCCAACCCTCTACCAATACTTTCTCAATCGTCGAGATATCGATTCCATTTTGATTTCACGACCTAATTAGGCAGTTTTTCGACCCAAAAAAGCTATTGATGAAGTCAGAACGGAGCTAGGATGACTCTGGAAAAAGTTGACTTTCACCACATGCCTCCTACTCATCAGTTTGCCAACCCTCTACCAATACTTTCTCAATCGTCGAGATATCGATTCCATTCTGATTTTACGACCTAATTAGGCACTTTTTCGACCCAAAAAAGCTATTGGTGAAGTCAGAACGGAGCTAGGATGGCTCTGAAAAAAGTTGACTTTCACCACATGCCTCCTACTCATCAGTTTGCCAACCCTCTACCAATACTTTCTCAATCGTCGAGATATCGATTCCATTTTGATTTTACGACCTAACTAGGCAGTTTTTCGACCCAAAAAAGCTATTGGTGAAGTCAGAACGGAGCTAGGATGGCTCTGAAAAAAGTTGACTTTCACCACATGCCTCCTACTCATCAGTTTGCCAACCCTCTACCAATACTTTCTCAATCGTCGAGATATCGATTCCACTTTGATTTTACGACCTAATTAGGCAGTTTTTCGACCCAAAAATGCTTTTGGTGAAGTCAGAACGGAGCTAGGATGGCTCTGAAAAAAGTTGACTTTCACCACATGCCTCCTACTCATCAGTTTGCCAACCCTCTACCAATACTATCTCAATCGTCGAGATATCGATTCCATTTTGATTTCACGACCTAATTAGGCAGTTTTTCGACCCAAAAAAGCTATTGGTGAAGTCAGAACGGAGCTAGGATGGCTCTGAAAAAAGTTGACTTTCACCACATGCCTCCTACTCATCAGTTTGCCAACCCTCTACCAATACTTTCTCAATCGTCGAGATATCGATTCCATTTTGATTTTACGACCTAATTAGGCAGTTTTTCGACCCAAAAAAGCTATTGGTGAATTCAGAACGGAGCTAGGATGGCTCTGGAGAGAGTTGACTTTCACCACATGCCTCCTACTCATCAGTTTGCCAACCCTCTACCAATACTTTCTCAATCGTCGAGATATCGATTCCATTTTGATTTCACGACCTAATTAGGCAGTTTTTCGACCCAAAAGAGCTATTGGTGAAGTCAGAACGGAGCTAGGATGGCTCTGGAAAAAGTTGACTTTCACCACATGCCTCCTACTCATCAGTTTGCCAACCCTCTACCAATACTTTCTCAATCGTCGAGATATCGATTCCATTTTGATTTTACGACCTAATTAGGCAGTTTTTCGACCCATGAAAGCTTTTGGTGAAGTCAGAACGGAGCTAGGATGGCTCTGGAAAAAGTTGACTTTTACCTCATGCCTCCTACTCATCAGTTTGCCAACTCTCTACCAATACTGTCTCAATCGTCGAGATATCGATTCCATTTTGATTTTACGACCTACCTAGGCAGTTTTTCGACCCGAAAAAGCTATTGGTGAAATCAGAATTGAGCTAGGATGGCTCTGAAAAAAGTTGACTTCCACCTCATGCCTCCTACCCATCAATTTGCCAAATCTCTACCAAACCTTCCTCAATCGTTGGAATATCGATTCCATTTCGATTTCACGACCTAATTAGGCGGTTTTTCGACCCGAAAAAGCTATTGGTGAAATCAGAATTGAGCTAAGATGGCTCTGAAAAAAGTTAACTTTCACCTCATGCCTAAAACCCATCAATTTGCCAAATCTCTACCAAACCTTTCTCAATCGTTGGAATATCGATTCCATTTTGATTTCACGACCTAATTAGGCGGTTTTTCGACCTGGAAAAGCTATCGGTGAAGTCAGAACGGAGCTAGGATGACTCTGAAAAAAGTTGACTTTCACCTCATGCCTCCTACTCATCAGTTTGCCAACCCTCTACCAATACTTTCTCAATCGTCGAGATATCGATTCCATTTTGATTTCACGACCTGATTAGGCAGTTTTTTGACCCAGAAAAAGCTATTGATGAAGTCAGAACGGAGCTAGGATGGCTCTGGAAAAAGTTGACTTTCACCACATGCCTCCTACTCATCAGTTTGCCAACCCTCTACCAATACTTTCTCAATCGTCGAGATATCGATTCCATTTTGATTTTACGACCTAATTAGGCAGTTTTTCGACCCAAAAAAGCTATTGGTGAATTCAGAACGGAGCTAGGATGGCTCTGAGGAAAGTTGACTTTCACCACATGCCTCCTACTCATCAGTTTGCCAACCCTCTACCAATACTTTCTCAATCGTCGAGATATCGATTCCATTTTTATTTTACGACCTAATTAGGCAGTTTTTCGACCCAAAAAAGCTTTTGGTGAAGTCAGAACGGAGCTAGGATGGCTCTGAAAAAAGTTGACTTTCACCACATGCCTCCTACTCATCAGTTTGCCAACCCTCTACCAATACTTTCTCAATCGTCGAGATATCGATTCCATTCTGATTTTACGACCTAATTAGGCAGTTTTTCGACCCAAAAAAGCTTTTGGTGGAGTCAGAACGGAGCTAGGATGGCTCTGAAAAAAGTTGACTTTCACCACATGCCTCCTACTCATCAGTTTGCCAACCCTCTACCAATACTTTCTCAATCGTCGAGATATCGATCCATTTTTATTTAACGACCTAATTAGGCAGTTTTTCGACCCAAAAAAGCTTTTGGTGAAGTCAGAACGGAGCTAGGATGGCTCTGGAAAAAGTTGACTTTCACCACATGCCTCCTACTCATCAGTTTGCCAACCCTCTACCAATACTTTCTCAATCGTCGAGATATCGATTCCATTTTGATTTCACGACCTAATTAGGCAGTTTTTCGACCCAAAAAAGCTATTGATGAAGTCAGAACGGAGCTAGGATGGCTCTGAGGAAAGTTGACTTTCACCACATGCCTCCTACTCATCAGTTTGCCAACCCTCTACCAATACTTTCTCAATCGTCGAGATATCGATTCCATTTTTATTTTACGACCTAATTAGGCAGTTTTTCGACCCAAAAAAGCTTTTGGTGAAGTCAGAACGGAGCTAGGATGGCTCTGAAAAAAGTTGACTTTCACCACATGCCTCCTACTCATCAGTTTGCCAACCCTCTACCAATACTTTCTCAATCGTCGAGATATCGATTCCATTCTGATTTTACGACCTAATTAGGCAGTTTTTCGACCCAAAAAAGCTTTTGGTGGAGTCAGAACGGAGCTAGGATGGCTCTGAAAAAAGTTGACTTTCACCACATGCCTCCTACTCATCAGTTTGCCAACCCTCTACCAATACTTTCTCAATCGTCGAGATATCGATCCATTTTTATTTAACGACCTAATTAGGCAGTTTTTCGACCCAAAAAAGCTTTTGGTGAAGTCAGAACGGAGCTAGGATGGCTCTGGAAAAAGTTGACTTTCACCACATGCCTCCTACTCATCAGTTTGCCAACCCTCTACCAATACTTTCTCAATCGTCGAGATATCGATTCCATTTTGATTTCACGACCTAATTAGGCAGTTTTTCGACCCAAAAAAGCTATTGATGAAGTCAGAACGGAGCTAGGATGGCTCTGGAAAAAGTTGACTTTCACCACATGCCTCCTACTCATCAGTTTGCCAACCCTCTACCAATACTTTCTCAATCGTCGAGATATCGATTCCATTTTGATTTTACGACCTAACTAGGCAGTTTTTCGACCCAAAAAAGCTATTGGTGAAGTCAGAACGGAGCTAGGATGGCTCTGAAAAAAGTTGACTTTCACCACATGCCTCCTACTCATCAGTTTGCCAACCCTCTACCAATACTATCTCAATCGTCGAGATATCGATTCCATTTTGATTTCACGACCTAATTAGGCAGTTTTTCGACCCAAAAAAGCTATTGGTGAAGTCAGAACGGAGCTAGGATGGCTCTGAAAAAAGTTGACTTTCACCACATGCCTCCTACTCATCAGTTTGCCAACCCTCTACCAATACTTTCTCAATCGTCGAGATATCGATTCCATTTTGATTTTACGACCTAATTAGGCAGTTTTTCGACCCAAAAAAGCTATTGGTGAATTCAGAACGGAGCTAGGATGGCTCTGGAGAGAGTTGACTTTCACCACATGCCTCCTACTCATCAGTTTGCCAACCCTCTACCAATACTTTCTCAATCGTCAAGACATCGATTCCATTTTGATTTTACGACCTAATTAGGCAGTTTTTCGACCCAAAAAAGCTATTGGTGAAGTCAGAACGGAGCTAGGATGGCTCTGAAAAAAGTTGACTTTCACCACATGCCTCCTACTCATCAGTTTGCCAACCCTCTACCAATACTTTCTCAATCGTCGAGATATCGATTCCACTTTGATTTTACGACCTAATTAGGCAGTTTTTCGACCCAAAAAAGCTATTGGTGAATTCAGAACGGAGCTAGGATGGCTCTGGAGAGAGTTGACTTTCACCACATGCCTCCTACTCATCAGTTTGCCAACCCTCTATCAATACTTTCTCAATCGTCGAGATATCGATTCCATTTTGATTTTACGACCTAATTAGGCAGTTTTTCGACCCAAAAAAGCTATTGGTGAATTCAGAACGGAGCTAGGATGGCTCTGGAGAGAGTTGACTTTCACCACATGCCTCCTACTCATCAGTTTGCCAACCCTCTATCAATACTTTCTCAATCGTCGAGATATCGATTCCATTTTGATTTTACGACCTAATTAGGCAGTTTTTCGACCCAAAAAAGCTATTGGTGAATTCAGAACGGAGCTAGGATGGCTCTGGAGAGAGTTGACTTTCACCACATGCCTCCTACTCATCAGTTTGCCAACCCTCTACCAATACTTTCTCAATCGTCAAGACATCGATTCCATTTTGATTTTACGACCTAATTAGGCAGTTTTTCGACCCAAAAAAGCTATTGGTGAAGTCAGAACGGAGCTAGGATGGCTCTGAAAAAAGTTGACTTTCACCACATGCCTCCTACTCATCAGTTTGCCAACCCTCTACCAATACTATCTCAACCGTCGAGATATCGATTCCATTTTGATTTTACGACCTAATTAGGCAGTTTTTCGACCCAAAAAAGCTATTGGTGAAGTCAGAACGGAGCTAGGATGGCTCTGAAAAAAGTTGACTTTCACCACATGCCTCCTACTCATCAGTTTGCCAACCCTCTATCAATACTTTCTCAATCGTCGAGATATCGATTCCATTTTGATTTTACGACCTAATTAGGCAGTTTTTCGACCCAAAAAAGCTATTGGTGAATTCAGAACGGAGCTAGGATGGCTCTGGAGAGAGTTGACTTTCACCACATGCCTCCTACTCATCAGTTTGCCAACCCTCTACCAATACTTTCTCAATCTTCGAGATATCGATTCCATTTTGATTTTACGACCTAATTAGGCAGTTTTTCGACCCGGAAAAGCTATTGGTGAAGTCAGAACGAAGCTAGGATGATTCTGAGAAAAGTTGACTTTCACCTCAGGCCTCCTACTCATCAGTTTGCCAACCATCTCAATCGTCGAAATATCGATTCCATTCCGATATTTCGACCTAATCAGGCGGTTTTTCGACCTGAGAAAGCTATTGGTGAAGTCAGATCGGAGCTAGGATAATATTGAAAAAAGTTGCCTAACATCATCAACCACCCATGCTTCAAATCCGACAGTCACTATCAATGAGTCCCCTCATCTCCCAAATACTCCTTCCATTTCAATTCTACGCCTCGTTCAATTGGTTCACCAGAAGGTTTTAAAAAAGTTTCCAGTCACCAAGTCCAGTAATGTTGTTCGATAGATTTTTCATACCTCCACCAATACGCAATGTTCTGCCCGAGACAATGGAGTCCCACAAGTATTCCCCATCCACGATATCGCACCCCGTTTCACATAACTAAAGACGACAATAAATCTAGTCAGCCATTCACCCTCTTGAACAGGTACGCATACTTAGGTGCGCGATCGCACTAATGATCATAGTTCAGCAGCATTAGGCGCCACCGAAGTCGGAATTAATCAGACCCCACGTCAAGCTGGTGAGGCGTTTATACCATTCCTCAACAGGGTCTTCTCGAAGGAAGTGTAGTTTCACTATCAGTGATGCGGCATCCTTTCGATCATGCGCAGAAATAGTTCAGAAAAAATCATCACCCAAAGTTGCAGCAAAAATATTCTCATAACATGATTTTTTCAAGGCTATGAGAAAAAAAAAGTTTTCACAATTGTTCATGGACAGATGGAGAGAAAAATGTTTGTAGATCAGCCCACGTCCTGCCAGTTAGAGTTTGATTAATTTCATCACCGACCTAACTGGACTGGTTTCGCTAGTGAGTGGTGGAATCAGAGCGAAGGTAAGAAGACTCTGAAAAAATTGACTCACCTCATCAAACACTCATTGATCGAGAGGATGAAGATGTCGCTTACATTTTGATCATCAAACCTAATCATGCTGCCGTTCCGGCAATTCAAAATAGCTTCGAAATGAGATCATAGTGAAAATTGCTCTTAGAAAGTTTGACTCACACCATCATCCATAACCTAATTTTCAGTTCGACAACATCTTCCAAAAAGTTCCCTTTTCGTCAGTACACCCCATCCATTTTGATTTTGTGCAATGATTCTGAATTATTCTTGTTGTCGTAACAAGACTGTTGAGAGAATGCCTCACCTCACTTACTTCCACTTTTACTAGAATCTCATTCGTTTCATTTTCACCAAGTTTTCCGGCAGAGCAAGCCATGTCGAACAATTAATCTTTTACCTTGATGCCATATATATCAAATTATCGATATGGTGGCAGATTTATCATCGGCTGTTTGCGATCACAAGAGGTTCCAGCCGCAGAAGAATCTGAAGCATTTTTCACTGGAGTGATGACTCATCCAGTTATGTCTCTGGAGAACTTCGAACAATGCGGAAGAATGATATTGCTTTCTGAAGAACAACTTGCTTCGTTCGCAAAGTCTCAACTGAGGTCTCAACTATAAAAACAATAACTCTTCAAGTACCTGTTACGAGTTGTGTTCCTATTCTTTCAATGGTACTTTAATTGAAAAAAAAAATCCTCTGCTGATAGTCATCGCTATCATTTTTGTCTCCTTCATATCAATAGTTGATTATTTCAAATCTTCCCTATGATTCGTTCAACATAGATCTCGGGTAGCGAGAGTCACAGCCATGTTCGAACTGTCGATAATGTAATATTCATCACATGCAGGCACACCAATCTCGGAAAAACCCAAAACAAAATCACCAAACAATCCTGTATCAATGGAGCTCATCGGTACACGAAAAATGGTGCATTGTTGAGAAACTGAGAAAAAAAATTCCGATGATCCAGGAAAAAAAGGTACAAGAAGGAAAAACGTACAAAAGGGAGGAAAAAAAATTGGACATCTAGAAACGGTTCGGGCAGGTTACCACTCTTCGTGAAAGTATTCTTGTCATCTCCCAGAGGGTAATGAAACCTTTTTCGACGATTCGATGGTCAGTCATGGCCCTGGAATACGTTGAAATCCGTTCCGCTATATACCGAGCGAACAAGTCGGCTCCCCACATAATCAATCCGGTAATGAATCCGGAAAGTTCACCATGCGAAATCCACATTCGCCATCCTGAATCGCCGTAAATCAAAAGGGGCGCGAATCGATAGCGAAAACGTTTAATTTCGCAAATTGAATCAGTTCCGCTACTTTAATTCGGCCGGAGTTTTGTTCATCGATCTGACTTCTAAAGCGCCGTAAATGCACTAGTTCTTGTCGAGTAGTAAATCACGATTATGTGCCGCCGTTTGAGATGGCGCGACAAAGAAAAAAACGGAATTCGGAGTTCCTTTTGCGATCCAACTTCATCGCGTCTTGTTTTTCAGCAACAGCAACAAGTCTTCGACGATAAATATGAGCCCAATAACACTCTACAGGACATAATTTTTGTTGAATGATCCGATGGATCCTACAAAGTTTCGATACGAGTTCATTCTTTATTCTCGAGATCCAGTTCCTGCGACGCCATTTCGAATTCCGATAATTCGCATACAAAGTGTGATTTCGGGGCGTATCGAGAATGGCGAGAATGACAATCGATTGTCCGATTCCAGCCGTGATTTGCATATTATCATCTCAGAAAGTGGCCCCTCAACCAGGCCGATGCCATGTTCAATAACATTCGAGTTTCATAACAACGAAATTCAATTTGCTGGGTTTTGCGGGTCACGAACACAGTTTTGCCCTTAGTGTCAACACCCAACCAATGGTTTTCATGCGATAACTATACACCGCCGAACATTCCATCGGATATTAATTAGTATATAGTGAACTGTTCACTAGCTGGTGTATGTGGAATGAAACGTCATGAACTGAACACAAAGGCTTTTCATACAGTGACAAATCATTATTTTTCCTATGAGTTTTTTTTTCAAATGATAATGCCATCTGCAGGATTGGCGAGAAAAAAAAAACCGAAACGAAGTTAAACAATGCGATAACGAGACGTTATAAGGTTCATCTGAGAGTTTTATAAATCACTGATCAAGTGTCAACTCACAAAACTAGAATCAAAACAGAGTACCGAGAGTGTAAGTGAGCTTTTTGGAAGACAGAGGGTCAACAAAAACTACATAACAACTACATAAATGAGTCTAGTCGAAATATGATGAAACATTCTCAATTCCCATAGAATTTGAGAAAACTCATTAGTGAAGTATCAGAAACAAATAATTCATCAACTTTTTTATTGAATTTTTTTGTTCCATTTCCCTGTGGAGCTGTATTTTCATCACATCGATGAGTACTATCTTCGATGAATATGCAGACTAGTTCAACTGTCACTTGTGAAACGAAAAAGCACTCCGTGAATGCTTTTCCATTCAAGTCGCCCCATTCTGGATTTGTAGAGTCGTGTTTAATATGCAAAAATATTCCTCATTCATTTTTCATCTTTCCACCATTCGACTCGAATGAAACCTTTTGCTCACTTCCCAATTAACTTCCATGAAATTATGAGTTCTTGAATCCGTTCTCCATTTATGTTTGTATGTACCAGACTATATCAATATCCATATTTCAGAATCACTCACGGAGATTTTCTTCACACCATGACCTCTTCAGACCTCTTGTTTGTGACATGGAATTTGTTTGTGATCAGTCCTTTGTCTAGCGACTGCTCTTCAAATCTTTCTCAACTATCTATCTGCAGTTACTACTACTAAATCAGATGAGGAGTAATCGAATCTTCCATATATATATGGGAGCTCTCGATTTCTTCTTCCTCACCGTTGAGAATTCCAGTCTTCGCAGGTCCTCATAGTGATAAACAATTTATAATCTGTTGATTTGTCATTTTTCCAGGAGAATATACATATTCTTCTCTCGAAACTTACATTAATCGTATCATAGTTCTGCTCATCGCAATCTTCGTCGAACCAATGAGGTTACACTTTCAATAAGGCCTGCACAATCAGAAATGAATAATGCACGGACGCTTTCGATGAGAATTTTGTAGATTGATGAAACTGATAAGGTTATACGCGGCAAACGGAATTGAAAAAAATAACTTCTGTAAATATGAGAGCAGAATTCATGACTCATCCGATATAATATCTGCTGAACACGCTACCGACGTACACAATTACAGTTAATGGCTCGGTGTACTCACAATCAACCGGTATTTTCCAGGCTTGAATTATTCAACTATCGAAACACCGGCAGAGGCGATTACTTCAACGAAAATAGCTATTGGATCAAACCCGAGAGTGGATTGGTCTATGAGCAGAACATTCGAGACAAACTTTGGAATATGAATGAGGAAATTCAGAAGATGATAGGTGGAAAGTATCACTGCCATTAGTGTTGAATTCTCCTGTATACGTTTCAAGTAACTGATAAATTCACTCCGACTTGAGATCTATTTTTCCATATCCAACACAGTTGGTCTTTATAAGTCCAGCAGTTGATCCAGGTCTTTTCCCCTCTGGATTCTCTGGATCTGATATGCCTCCATATTGGATGATCCACCCTCCTCGATTGATTGTGGATCCAGGTTTTCAGTTCTTGGGGGTTGAGTACCAGTATTAGTATAAGGGTTCCATCCTCATCCTCATAAAACACACATTCTCCTAAAAAAATATTCATGTTCATATGCACATTTGTCATTGGATTCGATATGGATTATTTTGCTGTTTTCATATACAATATTCCGCAGCGGTATTAATTCCACTCGTCTAGCACGAGCCCTTCAAGGGTTGATCTGGCAACTGATTGTATCCTCTCAGAGATATCATATCTGTTCGAGTTATCCTTTTCTAATTACTTCCAGAATGAAACTGCTCTGGTCCAAGATATCTCCAGGTCTAACATCATAGTGACTGTAGTCTCATTTGTGTCGATTCACTATCTTGAGAGAAGCCCCAGGCGGATCTATCATTCATTCCATTCGCATGTTCAGGAGCGACATGGCACATCGCGAAAACCCACATCGAATTATGGAAGTGTTTCTGCAAACGGAGAAGCAGATGTCCTAGGAGAACGTGATTACGTCGAGGAACAAAACACGTCATAATCCGAATGCAGAACGGAAATGTTCGATTGGGAGTTTTCTTTGTGGGGAAAATAAAGCTGTGTCGTCTATTCCTTTCGGTGTTACTGGTCCCGAGACGTCTTCCGCGAGGGTTAACATCGGAGCGAAAATAGGGAGAATATTCGTTGTTGGAGTTTCCATTGTCGTAGTTCGGCTTTGAAGTTCCAGGATGACAGAGGGGCCGAAAATCCCAGACATTTTCAATATGCTTCGGAAGAATGATGAAATATCGGTTCGATTGTTCAGGATCTGGAAATGTTTGGAACATCTGTTCTGGAAGGGCGAGTATCAATCCCATGGATTCGAGAATTACGGAGGATGGCAAGTAGATTATGTAGGTCAATTCTTTGCGAAAATACGTACCGACACGTCCAGAGTTCGAGGTATTCTTTTGTGCATGTATTTACTGGAGAGTCTTGATGCTCCAACATAATTTTTCTCAGTCTGTTTGGTAAATACACTTTGGTTGTATTTCCTTCCAGGACTTCTGAACCAACAACTTTCGAGATAGCAAATCCCTGAACTGAATGAGGTCTTGATATGCTAAGCTCTGAAACACCATGAACATCACATCGAATTCACCTTCACCCCTATCCGCTGACATCTCCAACCCTATTCCTAACGTCCTCTCGGACTTCGACAACGAAATGAACTAGTTCGGAATGTGGTGGGAGAAATCAATCGTGAAACACATCGGGCGAAAATTCCGTATTATTAATGACCTCGATGCCAGCTCATCCAGACAACGACTTCTCGCTAGATTGCCCCTTCAACATGTGAACACTCCCGAAGGGCCTGACACGGAATCCCGGCCTCGCTAATAGCCTCTTCCCATTAGATTATCAACTTTTGAAACGCTTCATTCGAAATGTCACATCGAACATCGAAAATTTATGGGAGCGCTTTCGGGTGCCTCCACAGGACGGAGTGACATTATTCGGTGAGGCGACGTTGAGCGACTCTCAAAGCGCTCCGATGAAAATTTCAACGTCTACAATCGATCCGGAACGTCTTCTACATACAGAAGGAACATGCTCGAAGTACTGAATAATCAACAGGAGACGAGGTGATTGTTTCTTTCCGGTATGAAATATACTGAGTGGCCCAATGAGAACGAAACAAGGCCGATTTGACATAGTTATCGTTCTCAGAAAGAAAACGCTCGAGCCGGTCGATTTTTATTTCGAGAAGGAAATATTTTGCGCATGTTTTCAACTTTTTCACTTGAAAAACCCTTGAATCTCAAATGGGATAAGGGTTCAAGTGAAATCTCTCACCAACGTTTCCGTGTTTTTGGAATTCAATGCAGTAGTTCTCGAAAAAACACGTTTACGAAAATAATCGGTTAGTGACGGAAAGTAACGCCCTTTTTCCTTTCATCACTATTTCTCAATTTGTGATTAGAACGATGTCCATCTAAGGGGTGCCTTATGTGTTTCTTTGGAATCCTGTCCTATCCAGAATTGCAATAAAGAATCATTTATTCTAATGTCTGATGTCAACTGGAGATCTGCTTGCCTATGTGACACATAAGTGGCAGGTGTCAATAGAGAAACATGGGGAGTCTCTGGCTGTAGCCTTGGATATCTCCAAAGCATTTGACCGAGTTTGGCACCAAGGCCTCCTAGCGAAACTTCCGTCATATGGTTTGCCGCCCCAACTGTGTCTTTTACTATCGGGTTTTCTTGCAGATAGATCACTCTTCGTGGTGGTAGACGGGGTCTCGTCTGATACAATGACGATCAATGCTGGTGTTCCACAAGGCTCTGTCTTGGCACCAACTTTGTTTTTGCTCCACATCAATGATTTGTGGAATGTGACCTCCAGCCCAGTTCATAGCTTTGCGGATGATAGTACACTTCATTCCGCCTCTTCCTCTAGAGCCCCTATATTATCCAATGAGGCCAGAGGTGCAAGGCGAAGACAGGTTGATGCTTTGAATGAGGATCTGACGAGAATTCTGAAATGGGGATCTGAGAATCTAGTACAGTTCAATGCAACTGAAACTTAAGCTTGTATATTCACCAAGAAGGCTGATCACACAATGCCCAATTTGATGATGTCGGGTACCACTGTTCCTATGAGGTCGTCAATATCCATGCTGGGTGTCACCACCAACAGTGCTCTCTCATGGGACGATCATGTGAGGTCCATTGCGAAAACTGCTTCACAAAAACTCGGTTTTCTCTTCCGTGCGAAGAGATACTCCACATCCCAGCAACTGCTCATGATCTACGAAGCACAAATTCGACCTGTCCTGGAGTACTGCTCACATGTTTGGAGCTCAGCCCCCAAACATACGGTGAAGCTCTTAGATTCAATTCAGAAGAGAGCTATTCGCCTAGTCGATGACACAACACTCACCAAATCATTGACCTCTCTAGATCATCGTAGAAAGGTCAGCGATCTTTGCCTTTTTTATAGGTACTTTCACGGTCGGTGCTCAACGGAAATATCATCTATTATGTCACCACGTGCGATTCCTAGTAGACAAATCAGACGAGCTCAGGCTGGTCACTCGTACACTGTCAGGCTCGAGACCTGTCGAACATCGCTATACCAAGCATCGTTCATCAATAGAACGGCAAAGTTGTGGAATTCTTTGCCTAGTGAAGTCTTTCCTGATGCTTACAACCTCCAAACTTTCGAGAAAAATTCGAACACCTTCCTTCTTTCCCAAAATTCCACCGCTGGCTAACACGATGTTCCTCAAACATCATAGGTTTCCCTTTCGTGTTGTCCTTGATCATAGCATACCTTGTTTCGTTTTCATTGGGCCACCCTGTATAGTAGTGAATGAATATTCAAAAATAATCACTCCGTTCAATCGATCGATAGCTGTTATTGTTGTTATCAATGTTGCAAGGGTGTGATCGAACTATTGTTACATTCCAGATTCAGGTAGTATCGCTTCTCATAACAATCGATGAATAAACAGGGAAATTATTAGCAAAAAAGGAAAACGAAATTTCAACTTCAACGCTCTGGTCCCATCGCCATATTCCGGTCCAAACAATCTTCCGTCAGCCAATGTCCCAATAGTTGTGACTCACCCTATGTATCAAATAATGCTTCGAATCGATTGCATCACAATCTCACACTCGATACACTGTTCGTGCTGTTCGAGAGTGTGCTTTTGCGTTCCGGAAGCGTGAAAACAATGAAGTATCACCAATATCTTAACGCGGCATAAATTTCCGACGCACCGAAAAGTGTCTCGAACACTTTATTGCTCCAAAAGGAGGAAATTCGAGCGAATATGTATACGGGATATGGAGTATCGCAGACTTAACTCATATATCTGTCTGGCAACTCGCTTATCCGCCGTACGGCGAAAAACTTTTAAGCAGTATATAGTAGCCCAGTTTGCGTATATATTGTCAAATAAAGGGTTATTTATCGACGGCGAAGAGGAAGGACATGCAAATTCGAAAAATTCGCTTGTCGGTCGCGGAATCCGTTCGATACGGTATACAAAGAGATGTTTCCTCACGTTGGCCGAGATTCAAAGTTTCAAAGATCTATCGATGTTGTAGCAGGTGTTTTTTTCAGAATGACAACTAGAGTCGATTATGAAACTATAAATTCTCTTTGAAAAACTCCCATTCCTCTTCGCTCAATCTCTAGGTCAATTTCCTGATCGAATAGTCGACTGAAAAATATTTCTGTTCGAGTGACTATAATTTCGCAGGTGCGCCTGGAAAACACGGGATAATTATCGTTTTCCAAAGGCGTGTCTCTGATGGATATCAGCCACTCCCACGCAATTGTTTTCCCAATTATCTTTGGAAAAACTGATACGAGGTGTCGATAAAGATCTTTCCAAGGTCTCATCGGTGGACAGAAGCAATGATATTTTTGTGTTCCATGAGACAATTTGAGGGTCGTCAAGTTTTCCTTTCTGGAATCTTCCAAAAAATTAGCCACACCAATATTTCCACGAAATCCTAGATAGGTCAATGAATTTGTGAGTGCAGTATCACCAGCTAAGCGAAACACATCCAATGAATCATTGATGTGGAGCAGAAACGAAGTTGGTACCAAGATAGATCCTCGATTGATCCAAGTAACGAAATAGAAGTAGGAGTAATTTCTTGTGCATTGATTAGACAAAAATCTCAACTAGTTAATGAAACATGGATTCTCTTACTTGTGCAAATCGATTCTGAAGGAGCATTAATCCTTGTTGGCATACTTGATAACCTCCTACCCAAAGTGAGCTCGAGAACTTTTCAAGACTTGTTAATCTCGTCACAAAATTGAATGTTCCTCGGAACCCATAATGGATATCGAATCCCTCATTAAAACTTTCCACGGACATGAAGAGTTTTCATAATTAATTTCGGATTTAGGAAATCTCAATGAAACTTTTTCCGCAGCATCCGCGGATCATTCGATATCCATCATTTCGGATGAGCGACTCTATCTAACGAAAGTCCATCATATTCCTCATCTCCAGAGGATGACTCGTCTCAGATGGGAGTGATATCCCCATTCTTTTTACATTGAAACTGACAATTATCAATTACCTGATCGAAGAACGAGTGTATATGGTGTTTGCTCAACTATCGAAAGAATTAAATGAATTGACACCTTTTTGTCTGGAAGAAAACTGATGTTGAAGGATATCTGGAACTTCTCTAGATCCCTGATGAGAGATAAACGATCCTACTCACAGGGTACGGAGAAAGTGTCACGTGTATTTTTTTTTTATCTGTGGACAACACGAAAGGGTAACCTATAATGTTCGAGGAACATCGTGTTAGCCAGCGGTGGAATTTTGGGAGAGAAGGAAGGTGTTGGAATTTTTCTTGAAAATTTGGAGGTTGTAAGCATCAGGAAAGACTTCACTAGGCAAAGAATTCCACAACAATTTTAGGTCAATGAGACAACAAAACCGCCTCTACTCGATCATGAATTCCTTCGATGCATCTAGTTCTGCACCAGGACAAGAGGAAACGAAAAAAAAACAACAGTTTACGGGTAATATATTACGTAAACTTCCCTTCTCGTTGATTGCGTTCCGTTGAGTACTTTGAAGTTGCGAAGTGCGGGATAAATAGCCGACTGTCGCAAACAGTTCACTCTGCTGTTGACGCATTCGCTTCATTTGTTTAGGAATGACTGACACGTTTTCTGGGACACTGTTATCGCTGTCATTCGTTGCAGAAGTTTGTTCGTCAACTGGTCCCCCGATGGCGAGACTCCAGCCCAGCCAGTTCAGTTATTAGTTTACATCGCTTATGATGCGCTGGAGACGGTTCATTGGGAAATTCGATACAAGCGATTCGGGAGCATTGATCTGCGCCATATACGACTGCCATCATCGGTGTTCGAATGGTATTGGCTGGAAAGTAAATATCCTACGTTCTGGATATACTGAACCAACCTCATCAATTATGACTGACAATCAACCACAATATTTCTAAGACATCCCTAAACCATGGTGTTATTTTTCCACTAAAGTATGAGAGCATTGGATCTGTTCTATCAGACAACGTCAACTCAATCTGGGACCCTCGAATTCTTTCATACAAGTGATAGCAGTCGGAGTTCATTATTAGAAAAGTCCATAATTTACTCGAGCTCCACCAAGCAGAATATAATAATTCTCTAAATCCGTCAAAAACTTCAGCATAGCGATGTGGACATTCTCTAGTCCAACGCAACGAAAACACCAGCTCGTATCTTTCCCAAGAAGACGGATCATGCGAAGCCCAATGAATATGATGATATCAAATACCATGAAATGACGATATGAGGTCCATTGCGAGAACTTCTCCAGGAAAACTTGGCTTTCTGATCCGTTGAACTAGGTACGAGAGTCTTCCTTCCGTATCATCGATATATAAGATAGAAAAAAAAACGCTGGCTCAGTTGTATGCCATCATTGTTCCCTCAGTAGTCATGATGACAGATGACAAATGACGGTTGAAAGATGACATATAACTGATGACAGACGAAAGATGACAGCAGCGGCCATCTTGCGCTAGAACATAGTTCTATGAGCATCAGACTGATGCTCCTGCTGATTTCGACATGATTCGTTCAACAATGTAGCATTTCATCTGTAATCGTAAATCATTCCAGGAGAATTCGACAAGAATCCATTTGTATTTCTCGTCGCATGCCGTTCTGTTGGTTATACAGCGGCCAATTCTTAGGTGCGGACTTTCCGACACAAACCCAATTTGTTTAGGGTGAGTGAGCCGTTAGAAATGCCACCTAATATTTCTATTAACATATAAATTACCTAATGGCAAACATAAACGTTTGGGCTGCACGCGAGTCGAAGTCACGTGATTCGGAATTAGAGTTGGCTATGACTTTACATGATGGATATTGGAGAACGTCTAGTTCAGCTCTACGTGCTGAATTAGTATTGAATACTAGTTCGGAACGCGAGCTGTTGTCTACTTGACAACACGGAATGATGATAAATAGAGGAATGAAAGACGGGAAAACATTTCCTTGTAATTGAACGAGTTCGGGATGCATCACACTCTGAGGCGAATATCTGCACGAATATACATACATATAAAGATGCAATATCACTCATAGCCCGAAATATGGGCAGGAAGTAGTTAAATGCAAATATCTCCGTACTGCTCAGAGGAGGAAAACTTTTATGAATCTCGCGAAAATGTAAATTTCTTGTTGCGCTGACAGCGCTCTGACTCTCGACAAGTTTTCGAGATATGTAGGTCGTGTATCTTTTACGTCACTTCAACTTCCTTTTTCTTTATTTGATCGGTCCACGAGAAATTGGACTCCGTCATCGGAATTGTTCATTCGAATGGGGAAAACATATTGTCGCCATTCGAATTCTGGACACACGATGATGGATATCTTTTACACGACTCCAAATAATTACCCAGATTGAGTAGATAGATCGCTGGAAGAAAGGCCTAAAGAATCTTTGTTGATAATAAAAAAGTCGAATAGACCAAGATATTCCTGGAAGATGATATCCAGAAGAGATCAGAGCCTCAGCAACGCAAACTCCGAGAATCCTGTGAATTTATCAACGGAAATCCTATGAAGGCATAGTTGGGTTGATTGATAATAACTAGGAGGATGATGGATGAAAATATTTGGTGCTGATGAGGATGAGATCTCCATAACTCATTTGGATTCTGTTCATGGAAGGGATGCAAACCTAGTTATCAACTCGACCACAAAGGATGGATGTGAAGAATCCTTCACTACCCAATAGCTCAAAATAATTCTGATGAGAGAAAGTCTGGATAATTGAAACGTTAGTAGAATGTAGTTCATGATCTCTATCTACACTACCGCCGATGAAATCTTCTGTTATTTCACCCCAATTGGCCGAAATGAATATATCATTCCATAGCATGATCTGAATCTTCACAATACAGTAGTATGTAACCAAACAGATAAGGTTTTTTTTTCAACTCGATGCCTCGAGACGAAACCTATCTAGAACTCTTGGTCAGTCAATGCTTTGTCTACCCTCAGGATGATTATTTCACTGGATACAAAGCATTTGAACACGCCGTACTGGAAAAAAAATGCATGCCAGAATTATCTGCCACGCCTGCTCACGATGTTTCCTACGCGCTCGCTGCGCCATCTGGACCACTCGTTCTCGATGAATCTTATTAGCTAAGAGAATCGAGCGCCCCTTAAATGTCTCGAACCACTCATGTTCCCACCTATCGAGCAGTTTTCGATTCTGCACAGCGGAAAACAGAACGGTCGTTATTACTTTCGATCGAGCGAAGAAGTTGAGTAAGCAGGACGGACGCCGTTAAGGGCCTTAATGGATTTCGGGACGTGTACTTGCACCTGCACCTCGTCTTTGTGGTGGTATCTCGCCACCTGAGCTCGAAATCCGATGAAACATTCACCGGGCAAGATTAATACCGTCTTCGGGAAGCGGAAGACACGATGTTCCACTCGACGATGGGAGAGGGTATTGGAACGGACTGGATTCACTGTAACTTTAGTTCTCACTGGAATATTCATGCTCAATCCTTATGTGAGGTTCACAGGTTGGGAACTACTGTGGTCGTCAGTTCAGGTTCGTTGAAAGTAGTTCCAAGTATGGTTCACGAATTGCTCCATGGGTTGAGTTGGAATAGCCAGCTGAAAACATAGCTATCGGTAAATGAGTTCTGGGAAAGGAAAGATATGTGTGAAACTCTGACAGATAAACTGCACTTCAGACCCAGATATGAGGGGATTGGATTGAAGCTGCTAGATGAGAAGCTCTGTCATCTATTCTCGTGCCAGCTCGATACGAACAATAAAACCTGGAAAAGGCAACAGAAAGAACCCTATTAGAGATCTACTTCTGGTAAAAGACGAGCTGAGATATGCAAAGCTGACTCAACAAGGCTAGTACAGATCTTCTCAGTGTTCATTTACCTGTTAGGAACCACGTCCGAAAAAAATTGGCACAGACAATTGGTCACAATGTGAAGCATTTCTGATAAGCTTTGTATATTGAGTAGGGTTTTTCACGAAAAATAACGGATGGAACCTCCACTCAACTAATTGAACTGAAACACGTGAGGATCATCACCTGTATGTCATGTAGAGTTTCAAACTATTCAGCTGTGAATACTGTCTGTAAGTTTTTCGAGGAGGTGGTACAAGCATTTTCCAGCTTTTTGTGGGATTATCTCTCCTCCTCCCTGAAAAATTTAGTAAAAGTTTCAAAAACTATTTCAATATATATGTATTTTTTTAAACTTCTACCTCATCTTTTAGAAACGAGGAGAGAAAATCCCACAGAAAGCTGAAAAATGGATCTCCAACTGTGATTCTGAGGTAGATCACATACTGTACTGTGTTTTCAAATTGATGATATTCCATTTTTTGGGACCCGCATAATTCCCACATCCAACCGCTTCCCATAAATCTGGCGGAGATTTGTTCGGGTTGATATTTGTCTGGCGCCTTTGAATGTCCCCTTATCTGGCATAAACATTAACCTGGAGAGTGATTTCTGTTCCATAATAAAAACAGCCGTAAAATGAAGCAATGCGAAAAAGGACGTTCGTCTCGGCTACATTTATTCGAATGGATTGTCAGTTTGCGGGACGCCATATTTTATTCATTGTCGTGGATAGTGATGTCGTAAACTTTGATTGGAGACCGTGAAAGAGATTTTCCTGTTACACGTCCAATCATTCCAAGGCTTTTGTCCTTTCAGCCTTAATGCTTGTCGTGCTTGCTCAAACAGATACCAACACAATACTTTTCATACAGACAAAGAATCTCCTGATATGTCGACCGAAGAGATATATCGTAGTTTTTTCTGATGTTCTCGTGACGAGAATGAGTCTTTGATAGCTCTGAACTGCATCCCAACTGAATTTGGCTCCGATATACTCAACAAAGAGTGATGTCCAATCAATTTGGGGAACGAAACCAACAACATTTCTCGTGTCCTTCCTCGAGAATTCCTTTCTATTTATTCCGGAACACGACAAAATTTCCGGGGTTCTCTCGTGCTCCAGCGAGAGATCTCCAAGTCCTGATACTATTAGTGCTCTTTATCATATTGTGCTCGTCTTCGGTAATGATTTCCTCTGGGAGATGTGAACACGTCCCGAGCAGTCTGTTCCGACCTATCGACCCAGCGGCGTCGCATTTCCTCCAAAGGGATGTTTTGCGAGTCCACGAACTCGTAATACATCGAGCGATTCCTTCATTTTCCTCATTTTTCTTTGGTTTTTTTCTCAGATTTCGTTGTGAGCAGTATCGACGGTTTCGGAGATATGGACCATTTTGCGTCTGAAACAATTTTTCCTTGTTCACGAAGAAACTATCAGATATTTTCGAGATCCAGCCTCGTATGGAATGAAGAAGAGAAATCTCCTGTATTGATGGATCCCATAATATCCGGTCGAGACGAGCAGAAAGGGCCCGCAAACTTGGAATCACTTACTGCCGTTTTCCATTTATCGTACGCTGAAACAGTGGCCTTGCGAGCAAATCCTTTGACAAATTGAAACCAACAGGATTGTCGATAAGTCCTGGGAGAGTTTTTGCAACGGACTGCCGCGAGCGAAAACAAAATCTAGTTGCTAGATTTATCCACTCGGACTCAACGAAGAATTATATTTCAATCGAGCCGTTTCATCAAAGTCCATCGTGTTGAATTATTCATGAGGGAAATAATGGATTTTCGAAGGCTGAGCGCAAGTTCGTATGTAACTGATGGATTCGTTCGATGAGAAAATAAAATACGACCCCAAACGTCTACTACGACAAAGCTTTGCTGTTCCGATAATGCATTATGGAATAGCACGATACAACTATTATTTCCATTCTCTTTGAAACGATGAACGTATCTCAGGTACGAGATCGAGAGATTATTTCACTCGAAGTGCGTGCTTTCGATTCTCTAACGCGCCTCTTGAGATGGAGATGCAAAAATCACAGATCACAGATATCTTTTTCATAGCTTCATTTCATCTTGTCGTTTGATTCACATTTCATTCTGTGACACTCTCTCCCTAACACCCTGTATAATCAGAAGATATGTTATTCACTGAAGAGTGTAAACATTGCATAATGTAGCAGCTCTATGAACGAATTCGAATAAGAATAGGTATCTTCAATCGACACAAATGGCCTTGAAATATTCATCAACCCATAATGGATACACGATAGAAAACTTCAATTTTATACTCAATCGATATTGCACACTCGACTTCCAGAATAGGTGGCGTCATTATTTACTTTACATCGAGGGTGCGAACTTTGTAAACATCGTTTAATAGACATGCAACGACTGGAATTTCCTCCTGCATATATCTTTCCGGCATGCGAACTTCTGCTTCATTTAAAATTCTTGCGACCCATTTATAATGTCTGCGATCGTTCGCCCGGTATGGCGTCCGCTATGACTACGTTTCATACGTTTTTCCACGTGAGTTGTTGTAGGATTTCGAGGTATGATTTCCTTCATACAATCATAATCAACGAAAAATCGACCTTTCGTAAATTCACTCCCAGATTATGATAGTTTTGTCGATGATAATAATGATAGTCATGATGATAATGATGTCAATCCTCGATCACAGATTGTTAAAAATTTTTATGAAAGAACTCCTTCTTTTTAGAGATTCAGAGTATGCCCCCTGGTTTCTCTTTGTCCAGACGTTTACCACAATCATTTAATCATATCGAATGTACCAATATAGCATCAACCGATGTGAAGTTATTCGTGTTTCATTCAACACAGAGTCGCTTCAATATCGCAAGTTCTGATCAAGAGTCATTGGAAAACATCGAAGAACATCTAGAAACACAACAGCGCAAATTTGACCACATGTCCAAAAGCAGGCAATCTGTCCCTTTTCAGATATTTCCATGGTCTTCAGAAGTCATACCTATAATTCCACCACAAGAGAAAATCGATCTTATTATCAAGCGAATAGTATTTTAGTCAATTCATCTTTCACGAACGTACCCACGAAATTTTTTTTATACCGATGATGATAATAATGATTAGTATATCAATTCACATCAGACGATGGGGAAACCCGTATGCACTTCACACGAAATACAGAGTGGCCCGATGAAAACGAAACAAGATATGCATTTCACTGAGAGATCAAGGAACTGATATTGAAATAAATGATTCCTAATGCAATGTTGGATAGGACAGGATTTGAAGAAATAACACATAAGGCACTACTTAGGTGAACCTCGTTCTAACTACAAAACCAGAGAGAGTGATGAAAGGGAAAAGACGTTACTTTCCATCACTAGTCGATTATTTTCATGAACGTGTTTTCTCGAGAACTTCTGCATTGCGTTCCGAAAACGAGGAAGTGTTGGTAAGAAATTCCGATTACCTTCAATATGATCACTTGACCTCTCATCCCATTCGAGATTCAAAGGTTGGAGCTCACCCCTCCAAGGGGTTTGAAGTGAAAAAGTTGAAAAACATGCGCAAACTATTCTATCCCATCATTTTTTCCTACCTGAAATTCGAACCTCAATCAGAATCGAAGTGACTGTCTACAGAAAAAAGTTCAACACAATTCACCCTCACTCATACATATATTCTTGGAAGAAAAATACAATTCGGAATCACCATTCTAGAGCAAAAATACTTTTCGTGTTCTGTCTTTCGAAGTGATGGATGAAAGAATTCCGTCGGAGAAAATTGCATCTGAGCCTGAACAATATCAACAAACTCAAAAAATCCTCGTTGCCAAGCATAGCTATCTGCAAATGCAGCGCTTCTCACCGTCCACGAAGAAATTGCTATTTCCCAAATGATAATATTGTTCGCTATTATTTACGTACCGGTGAATAAATAAACATCAGCTCTGCAATTTCTTCCATTGGTGTGTTTTATATCCGTAGTCGTATATCTCTCCTCTGTTCGCGTAATTGCCGGCGTAATGAAAATTACGGGGGCCGAAATCATCGAGGTTGTAATTTCCATGTAAATTACCACTTTGAAATGCCTTATTTTTCTCGTGAAGAATAATCCTCTCGAAATACTGAATAGCTTCGCGTTTTTCTCCGTGTAAACATTTACATGTCGGACTCATAAATATGTAGAGTTTCATGTTTATTTTCTTTCAAAGATTAAGTAATCTCATCTGGGATTCTGCCGGATGTGCAGGGGCTATTCTCCCATGAGATATTCAAATCTGAGATGAAGAAAAATCGACGCCCCACTTCATCACGAAAACGCAAATTTTGCTTCAGGAATTTTCAAACTGACTTATACTGATCCCCATGAAAACTGTCATGCATCAATCAGGGAAGCACATTTTTCCGTATTCATTAGCTTCGTGATTGAATCGTTATTTTGTCTTATCTGATCTCGTACTTTCACCTCCCTTGTTTATGAAACTCAGTTTTTCACATTGCGTCCTCACTTCTCAATCTGAAGAATACACTCACAAACCTCACATAAATTACTATTTCATCGATTTTATGACGGCTCAAAAACCACTGAGAAACCTATTCCAGCAATATAAACAAACATGAATTCAACAAACTCTAAAAATGGTAATGTTTGATTTCTCAAAAAAAAAATCAGGGTCGTCGAAAATCATTGCGATTTGAATAGTACTCACATCAGAAAAACAATACTTGGGATTAACTCAAATCTGGCCCATACTCTTGTTACGTGAATTTGGTTTGATATCGGACGGTATCTAATGTTTCATCACGAACGACAACAAATTGTTTTCGAGAATGAATGAAAATAGCAATAATTAATTCAGCATAAAGTTTGCTAACTTATAATGAAATGTTGATTTAATGTGATGAATCATTCACAAGTTTTATTCAATCAGTTCTTCATTCAAATCAAAATAAGTTCTTATTGAAATGCCACATCTGAATTGTCGATCGAACATCTATCTATCTATCCACCGATGAATCTACGCCAAAACTATTTTATTTCATGTCACCCGATGAATTGAGTCATCGAATTAGTCTGGTGACGTCTCCCAAAATAGGATTGTACCCATGAATGGGCCCTAATACAGATTGATGATTCCTTTACGATATAATTTATCGACAAGGGCTCATTCGGAGAGGATGTTGCTCTGTTGAAAACATCGTTAGCGAAATTCGGCATTCTTTTATGCCAGGTCAGGACTCGGAACTCCTACCAGATGTTTTCAAAAACTTCACACGATGGATATTTTTTTTCTTCAGTTTTGATTCGAGATCCATAATGAATAAATGAATGTTCATTGACATCAATTCAACCAGATACGGTTGAATGAACATTTAAGACTCGAAGGAGTTTTTGACAGCATCCACAACTTTTATGTGGTAACACAACACAAAAATTACGTCAAGATTACAACAATTTTGATTCATCAACACATCGGTTGCATCATATCATCTGAATGTGTATATAAAACGAATAAGAATTGAAAAGCAAGAACAAATGGTGATGAAATAACAAGGCAGCAATACTTTGGTAACAATTCATCAATAATCATGACAATCCGTTCAAAGATCTGAACTTTGTGTAGTTTCCTTCGTTTTTCTATCATTTTTGAAGTCCAGAATGAGATGATTAATCATTACTTCCACTTATTGTCATGGAACGATCAGTAGAAGATGATATTCCTAGTCCTGATTCGAGAGATTTTTTTCTTTCATTTCTCTTCCATACGTTCAAAGCACCCTCAACAGTGTTTTGGTCTCATACTGCTTCTGAGGTTCACAGATCCAGAATAGATTGCTCTGGATAGAATCTAAGAGCTTCAGCGTATCTTGTGATACACTCTACTTGACCCTCTGGATTCAAGAATCAACTCTATTCTCAACATACTTGTACCTCAAATTATCTATTTTGACCCCTTGTTTATAATGTGATATTGGAATTTCACCGAAATCAGTACGATAAACCATCTCGTTCTTCTAGAATTCCACTTATCCAGCAACCACTTCAATTTTTTTTTCACATTCACAATTGTTTACATTCACATGTTCCTCCTTGAGCATTCGAGAGTGTGAATGTTAGTTATCAGTATAGCACAACTTGGTCATGATTTCCTTTCTCCTGTCCACATCGAACTTTCCCTAATCCAACCCTGGAGTCTACTCCGCCGCTTTCGGAAAACGTATCGGGGCCGTATCGGAAAAGCCTTCATCAATATTTTCGCTGTCAGAAATTCGGCTCATAACTTCATATAAACTAATCAATTTTTCTGGTGGTTATAGGACGGTGGAGAGTGGATCCATTGTACTCCGAGAGAACCTTTTGTGTCTCCTGATATAATATGACAGGATTTCCAATAGAGAAAGTCGTGGGTTCCGCATTTTCCGTTCGATCGAGAAATGTTCACCCTCGTTCACGGCAAGTGAAATGCCATTTGAATGACGGCTGGGAGACTCGGAATGAGTTAAAATTGTTCAATTCAGTATTTTTTTTGCTACGAAGCGCGAAGTCGTCCTGTTGACCTCTCTAGAATATCGAAGGAAATAAAGCGATCTCTCAGGTTCACTTCGATCTACTTATCATCATTCATCAATAGAAGAGCAAAGTTGGGAAATTCTCTGCCTAGGGATCTCTCCCGATGCTTACACCTCCAACCCCTGATAACCTCCTCCTCTTCCTATATGAAAGGTTTCCCTTTCGTATCGTGAAACGATGAAAAAAAAACGTCATTCTACCGGAAAAAGAACGCAGACATGGGAGTGGATAATAAAATGAGAAATTCATTTCTCCGCTGGATCCAAAATATCACCAGCTAAAAACACTCGCCATAGTCGAAACAACAAGAAAAAGCACAGAAGCTTCGACCGACATACGACATATTTCATATCTCTCCGAGATGCCGCACGCGTCACCCGTCCGAAGCCGCAAGTAGACAGCCATCTTGGATCCGGCCGAGAAAATATTATAAAACAAAAGCGCGCGGAGGATCCGCTCGATCCAATTTGAGACGAACCTGATACAATCCGGCGGAATTTCTCTGACAAGATGAACAGTTGAATGCGATCCGAGCCGCATTTCTTCTGATGTCGGAATACCTAACCTAACCCGAGCTCGGTGCAAATCCAACTTTAATTCGCCGTCCTTCCCACCCTCCGACTCCTTCGATCTGGCTACCGAACTCGTCCGATTTATACGACCGTAAAGGAATAAGCGGAATTCAAGGGAATTCATTAGGACTCGCTGCATTTTTTGTGGACGTAGCTGGAACAGAAGGGCTCCGAAATAATTGACTACAGATCGAATAGAAAGGCACTGTGGGACTTTCAGACCGGATCAAATCGAATTTCACTCCACGCGCAGCCCAAGAAAACAAGGCATCTTACAAAGCTACTTTGCTAGGTGCTATCTCGTCTTTGACTTCCAGCATATCCAAACTTCGATGAGAGATATCTCCACTGGGTATCGACTTCTGAGCTGTCACATTCAAAAAATGAACGAAAAGAAACGAAACTACATACGATAGGAAGTATCTAACAAGCGCACTGGAAATCAACACGCATCGAGGCAATCTCAAGCAGAGAATCAACTGAGGATTGTGAAGCAGCATGATTTCCTCGTAGGCACATATCTTCTTCGGATATCAGTATGATAGCTAAGGCGTTCGTCAAGCTATGGAAACATTCAAATTCTCAATGAAGACAAATTCTAACTGGATTCCCAACCACCAGAACATTGATGAGATTGATTGAAGGACAAGTTGTGGAACACCATCAGCTGAGACTTCACCTCTCCATTAATGCTCTAGTACTATCACGTCAGCATCAAAGAATTTGTATCTTTCTTTCATTGGCCGAATCTGGTTCTGGTTCTGGAAGGAGTGGCATTTGGTTGCAGTACGGTTTCATTTCCTGTCAATCCGTGAGACACCGTGAGAATGATGGATCAGTTCTGGGAAGGAACGTCAATCATTTTGTCATTCCAAGCGCTCTCTGAGACGAAACCAGGTCGTTAACATCAAAGAAACCAACCATGGGCGAAGAACAACGACCTCACCAGGGAGCAGCACGGAACAGATACGACAATTGACGTGACTGAACCCGGCCAGAGAACAATGGCGCGTATTTCGGAAGGAACAAAAGGATACAACGGATCGCGTGACGATTTGCTCCTTTACGAGTGATGAATCGGGTCGTTTCTGATCCTGAGAACCGGACCGGATACGGTGCAGCGTTATCATCATCAACCGCCATTTGCGAGCATTGTATCGCGGCTAATGAAACGGGAAGATGCCGGCAAGGTTGCCGAACTCGAGACTTTTCCTGAGAAGCACAGAAATTATTTATCAACCTAGAGCGGTAATGGAGCGAGATGAGAACAACATAGATGAAGCTGAAAGTTTATCGGAAAATGTCGCTGAAGCGAGGAATTGAATGAATCGAATCTAGTTATGGATGTTTCAACTGAGACTACTTCTTCAATGATGTTCTCATGGAGAGTAACACCATCTGACGGTAACATTCGTTCTGAAAGTTGACTCGCATCCAACATTTTCGAACTCAAATCACAGCGCTGTCCAAAAACCCAATTGAGCTGGTGACTTTATTCTCCTATTGCACTATTCGGCACATTCCAGTTTCATTAATAGACCAATACCAACCTAACCTAACCTAACCTAACCTGACCTACCCTAACCTCATCTAACCTAACCTAACCTAACCTATTTGACGTAATCTATTCATTTGTCTGTCTATTTCCAATACTGAAGAACATGGCTCTGCTAATACTGGGTGTGAGTGAAACGACTTGCCATTAGACATATTTGGCAACACTGAGGCCGAAAACGAAACGCCAGTCGGATGGCGAAGTGGCTTCGCAGTTTCCAGTCATCCGGTCTTCTCTGCGACCGCAGAGAATAATGAGAATGTTATGGTGATGAGGCGGCGGTTTACATCCCGATATTAAGCCGGAATATTAGCGGAGGCCGGCAGCCAATTCACCAGGTGGCGCTCCCGACGCCGACTACACTTCATTATTCTTTTGCCCGCGATTCGTCTTCGTTTTACAGTTGCATACGATTGCAGGATGCCGGCTGGATAGCGAAACAAGTCCGGCGAAAATAACGTTCATCCAGATCATCACACGATGTCGATTCGAAACATAAATGCAATTTCGACATCTCAAGCAATGTCCAGAATTTTGTTTTTGTATATGTGGTATTTGGACACTGTAAATGAACTCAGGCTTTATTATTCCTCACTTCTCCTTTGAGATATCGAAGAAAGTTCCAGATATATCATCACCTTTCACAAAGACGGGAAATTCAAGCCGATTGGAATGAAAACTTATCGCAGTCAACGATCATGATCACCATCATTCATTATTCCTAACCGCGACAAGATCCCTTTTCCTCATCTTCTACTCCCTAACCTAATTCTTCTCACTTTTATCTAGGCATAGGACACAAGCACACAGTCACTGTCACTCCTCATATATTCATTCTCACAACAGATAAATCGAGATGATTATTATGATTCAATTTTTGTTGTTATTCTTCGGGAGATAAAATCCCAAAAACGACATATTATATTTTATAAAATTAAATGAATTCAAACAAAGTTTATGAATTCCGTGAAGCAAAATGCACTTGCCACCAAAGTGATCTAGGAAAATTTATGAGAGTGTGTATATTAAGGTATCGTGCAGTAATTTCCTGTAATGAAAATAAACTAATCGAAATATATCTGGTATGCGTGTTCATGTTTTAGTACTCGATAATAATATTGTTTACATCTAAAATTAGAACATTAATTTAGATTCGGTAGCCGATAGAATTCGTTCTGCTTATTTTTAGTGCGATATAGTCGAGTTGAGACCAATCGTTTGAACCTTTCTGATGGTTTTGCCGAATCCAAACATAATATCAATCAGATAGCCGTAAATAAATTTCCTTCTTCGAACTGTGACCCCTTGATGTTCATTTCGAATAAACTGGACTAAATTAATCGAATATCATCACATCCCATTCATTGAAAATACAATTTGAATACAATACATACAATTTGAATAATTATCAAAATCAATGAAAACTCGATCGATCTCTGATAGTCTTTCCTGATGCTTACAACCTCCAAACATTCAAGAAAAATTCCAACACCTTCCTTCTTTCCCAAAATTCCTCCGCTGGCTAACACGATGTTCCTCGAACATCATAGGTTTCCCTCTCGTGTTGTCCACAGATAAAAAAAAAAGATCAGAGTTTGAATTGAAATCAACTACGATTCGTTCAACAAATTTCTGACACTCTCCAATTCAACTGAGATTATGAAAAAAAGTGTAGTGGTGTCAATCTGATATGAAAATAACGTTTTCATGATTCCACCCTATACGATCTGCCCATGCAAAACAAGGAAAAGTTCACCAAGAGATGAAATCAATTTCACTCGTTTGATATATATACATTTTCACTTCAATTTTTTTCACTGTACCATCATGTGGTTCAATAAACGATATCGAGCTTATCGTCAACTGTCAATCAGAAATTCAGTTCCGATCCTAAGAAACAAATGAAAACTTAGACTTCTCTTAGTGGGCGGTATGCTTCTACAAAAATGAAAGTTATCAATTGTTTTCTATTTTTTTATGTCCACTCGATTTCACGGCATCACTCTGTAGAAAATTGGAGAAGTGTCACCACCAAAGTTCAAGGAGAAGAAGCTCCAACTTGCATCGAGATAAGAGAAAAATGAAATGGATTTGGAACAATAGGCAAAGCCCAGAAGGGGTCAGTCAAGAAAATTTCCATCATAAATCTCAATTATGACCCATACATTTGAGGCAATGCAATGATTTCCTGTTGGAATATTGCTTTTTAGCACTTCAATAACTAGTTGACAGCCGCATTTCCATAATTTCTCGATTCCTCATGCTGAGAACTGAGGGAGGCTTAATGGCATCAGAGGAAGCGATGCGTTAGAACATAACTTTTCGTTATTCAAATTTTCCATTCTCATATACTTTCAAGGATTATATGCATTCAGATGGAATGAAGAAAAAATACTGGTGGACGATTCTCTTTCGGCTCCGATGGAAAAAAATCTTGAAAGAGAGCGAGAGGAGTTGATGAAGTTGTTTCCACAACGTTACATAATCTTCGAGTTCGGTTCGAACTTTTTTGAACACAATACGGTTTTCATCATTGGAAGGATTCTACAGAGAAATGGAGAAAATCTGAAATAGGGAATTTCTACATATATCTGATATTGCTTTTTCAATGAGTCTTATTGCTAACAGCCACTCGAACTTCGATTCTGTGGGACAAAAAAAGGGTTTCAAAAGGATCTGTGTGGTGTTGTCTTCAATGTTAGTATTCAACATCACATCCCAGTTTGATTCAGCTGACTCTTGTTTTTCATTGTGGAACTTGGAAATGCTGCCTTCTTCTACGACTGACTTGATATCTGGTCAACACTTCGAATGCTTCTGGTTGGAACTTCCAAGTGAATATCTGAATTCGTTGAAAGTTTCTGCTCCAAGGTAAAGAGGAAGTGAACACTTGATCGAGATTCTCTTCTGCTGAGATTCCCTCATTTCATCGTCTCGATTGTGGCAATGAAACCCTTCTCTTCGTGGAAATCTATCGACCGAAAAAGTTCACAATGTCCTCTTCGACTCTTCTCTAGTCGGTTGCGAATACCATTAGGAAAGCTGAATGAATCTGGACATCTGCTGGCCAGTTCTCAAACTGACAGGTCCAACATACCCCTTTTCTATCCCATCCATGGATCATCATTTGGTGTTATTCGATATCCGAAGAGATGACGTCAGATCGAGACGACCTGATTGGCAAAGCAGAGCTTTCGAGAATATGGAAACGGATGCCTCATCGATTTTGCTGTCTACCGACATAGACGTATAAAAGGTCATTAGTTTTTCGGAAGACACATTATAATTCGTACATCGCTCAGGAGCGGTTGCATTTCTTGCTTGCATCAATCACCAAGGCGAGCCTTGGAAGTATTACGACAGAGGCGGCACAAGGAGTATTTTCGGAATGTGGGGATAAATGGCCACAATAGAACTAGTGTCAAATCAAACACATTGGTGAGAAGAAGACCATAATCAGACCAGAATCATTCCATCGAGGAAAATCTAAGTTGATAATCCGAGGAAGTTAGTCGTAGAGGAAGATGGCACTCACTCACAAATATCTGAATTATCTTGAAAAGCACCATCTGACAGTTAAGCACAGGGAAACATACGTCCAATCAGCCTCCATAGTGAAATTCGAGAGTCTGAAAACATTTTTCTTCAGTGTGTCAACTAAGATAACATCTCGGTGAACTATGCTCAGAGGAAGACACCATACTGGATCGAACCAATTATGGAACTCCCCAGGTAACTGGAGCTCTAGGGAGTGCTATGAATGAAAACAGCTTGTGGCACAGTAAAGTATGCCATAACCGACCTGATCTTGTTCAAATCCCAACCTGAAAGTTCTGATCTATCCTCTCAGTCTCGTAATTGGAACTTCAAGATTCGAACTAATTATTTAGGCATTCATCGAACTCGTTTCGAAGGAAGCAAAGATGCACCCATTCGAACAGAACAAGTAATGCTCTTCTGCTTCAAATTTTGGATGATGTGATCCCAATTCTTCATCCATCATACTTCATAGATGAATATCAAAGCAAAGAAGGTAGACAATAGACCCCATCTACTGTTTTGTGATTTCTTCTGTCAGTCTCGCGAGAGAAGATTCAAGATTCAAACCAATAATAAGGCTATATCTCGACTCCTAACAAATTCCAGGAATCAGAGCAACCTTTATTCAATTGAAAAAAGAGTTGCTCGCGTACAAATGAAATTGCTCTTCCGCCTCAATTTCTGGATGACGTAATCCTATTCCTTCCTCCATGCTCATCTGGTGGATGAATATCAAACATTTCGAAACCGAATCATCCGAGTATAATAAACTTCTGTTACATTTCTATCGGCGATGGTAGAATCGCGGTTTCCTGAAATCTCATTCAATTCGGTAGAATGCATTCCTACATTTGACATCTTTTTATTTCGGTGCTTTTAAAAACGAGTTAGCCAGAGAAAATAGCTTCTGGAATTGCCAATTAAAACGTTCCTATTTCGGATCGAGGAGAATGAGAAAATTGCAGACGAAGCGGTTTCTAGGTATTTAAATTAATGGTATTCCTCGAAATGAGTCATTGAACGGAGTTGCAATATGAATATTTTCCGTACGGCGAGTCACTATAGATGAGAAATGGCCACGAAAAGCTCAGATGTAGATGCTCTAGTGAACTGATTTCATTTGAAACTGAAAATTCGAAATATCTCTTGAACTTCCAATTGGCCCTATTTCGAAAGATACTTCCGTCATCAACGATTACTTTTCAAAATTCGGACCAGTATTTTCCACTTCCTAAGTATTCCAACACGAACATAAGGTATAACAAAGTAGAAATTAGATCTGACCAACGGAAATACTGATTTCTTGTATAAATAATGGAGCTGTGATTTCTCCGAGTTCAATTATTCACCCTGTCTGATACTTGACTGTATCCTCCATTAAACTTAATGGAACAACAATAATTATTATTGTCATGCCCTTTCGCAGCTAATGCCTATTTGCAGAAGCCATCCTCCACAGTAGACAATAAAAGATAATAAGGTCAGTCCAATAAAACTGGGGAAATGACGCTATAAACAGACTAACAATATCTTCCATGTATACCTACAGTTATGATCAGTTTCGGAAATTTTCGTCATCGGAAATTGCATATATTGTCTCCTGTGATATGCACAGGTTGTCATGAAATATGATTGGAATTCCACCGGTCGGTAAATTCATCCTAATGGAGGAGCCAAAGGATTTTGAAGGATGTGAACAACCAACTTTCGAAAAATTGTAAAATCATCATCTTGGAATAGATTGAGAAATCATGAGAAGAAATTCGTTGGAATTGAAATGGAAATACAAATTCTTTCGTGACAATCACCACCCATTTCTTCAGAGATCTTATTTCTAGTCGAATTGAAAAGTCTAGTCGAAAAACTATGAATTCACAATTTCTGCTATCAAATGTCACGAGATTTATTTCTCAGCCTCTGGTTAAGGCTGAAAATATCCTGATCTATCGCTCAATACTGAGCGAACTGAATTTGTTTGGAAAAATCAATCATTGATGATGAAATTTGAGGAAATATTCAGATTCTTCCGAGATATTTTCCTCTTCATAGGGATAATTTCCTGTAGGATTCGCTCATAACTTCTGGAATTAAAAATATATCCCGATGAAATCTTCCATCGGATGGAATTTCAATCGATTCCGATGCACGTCCGACGCCAATAATTTCGCTTTTATGACCGAACATTAAACAATTTGTACATAAATAAATCCGTAGCGGAGCCGAGCAACGTATATATCAATTTTCGCCTGATAAATCCAGCACGTTACGAACGAGTAGCTTTCGAGTGCCTGAGAGTGTAGTATTTCGAAATATCCAGAAACGTGCGGCCATACCTCATCCGTTCGGCAATAATGGCCACATGCTGTGTTATCATAATGCAAGTGCGGCATTATCGACGGGATCCGGTCGAGACTCGCGTCGCATATTTCTCGTTCGACCATAAATAAGATAATCAAAGTGGAAAGGCATCGTATGTTCGATAAAATTCGTATTTCATCCGGCTCGATGGGTCTGATGCAGCACGAACTGCAAAAAAATCGGTTTACAAGCGATACTGTATTGGTTTTGGTATAAGAAAACACTACTGGAATCGATGATGTATCACAATATTATGGATGTACGGACTGAGGGATCATTCGTCGAGTAGGATAGCTATCGATTGGTGAACTCATATCGAACTCAATCAGGAATGCTCCTGGAAGAACCTAAGTTCTGGCTTATATCATCTACGTGCTCAGTTCACCAACCTCGAATGGAACTCTTTCATCCACTCATACACCGCGAAGATTTCCTTCTGATCTATCAGGCGGTTTCCCGACCCACAAAAGCTAAGTCAGGTCGGATCTAGGAAGCCTTTGAAGGAACATAACTTTTGCCTCATCATCTACTCTTCTCAATTCAACAACCTCAATCTCAGTCATCCAGATATCGCTATGATTTTGATTCTACGACCTCATTAGGCTGTTATCGACCCAAGAAAGCTATTGATGGAGTCAGATCGGAGCTTGGATAGCTCTGAAGAAAGTCCAGTCTACTCACATCATCTACAACCCATGCACTCATCTCATCCTCACTTCTTAATTCGACCAATACCCTTTCGATTTTGATTCTACGACCTATTGAGGCTGATTGACCCAATGAATCTATTGATGAGATCAGATCTGGGACGCTCCTGGAAGAACCTGAGTTCTGCCTTATATCATCTACGTGCTCAGTTCACCAACCTCGAATGGAACTCTTTCATCCACTCATACACCGCGAAGATTTCCTTCTAATCTATCAGGCGGTTTCCCGACCCACAAAAGCTAAGTCAGATCGGATCTAGGAAGCCTTTGAAGGAACATAACTTTTGCCTCATCATCTACTCTTCTCAATTCAACAACCTCAATCGAAAATCCTCCAGTCATCCCGATATCGCTCTGATTTTGATTCTACGACCTCATAAGGCTGTTATCGACCCGAGAAAGCTATTGGTGGAGTCAGATCGAAGCTAGGATAGCTCTGAAAAATGTTCACTCAATACACATCATCTATCACTCATGCACTCACCTAATTTGATAAATACTCTTTCGATTTCGATTCCACGACCTATTTGGCTGATTGACCCAATAAATCTATTGATGACAACAGATCTGGGACGCCTCTGGAAAAACTGGACTTTTGTTATTATCTGCTTACTTCTTAGTTTGACATTGTGCATCGAAAAGCCTTTAATCGATCAGATAACGCTCAATATCCCGATTGCAAGACCTATCAGAGGGTTCCAAACCCAGAGCAGATATTGGTCAAGTCAGATTGGAGCTAGAAATGCTGTGAAAAAACTTCGTTCCTGCCATCTACAGTTCTTCTGACAAGTCGATTCTTGAGAATAAGTTGACATCACTATTGGAAACTGTGCAGCTTCAGCATTCCGAAGTGAATTTTTTTGGAATTTCGCCACGAATATTCTCCTTGTAGGACTGCCTCATGGAATTCCACAATAGTCAATCAACCTTGAGAATATACAACGAACTATCACACTTAATGAAACTTTCGATTCCTCCCATCCTATGTGATCCTCTTTCGTGAGCATAAAAAATCTTCTCGGTCTCAAGCATGGTTCCAACAGTGTATCGGGGACCCAAGAGCGACAGCAGCGCCTCCTCCATCTGTAATCAAATCCAATTTATTCGGTATGCATCGCGACGCGCCGCTTTGCCGTCTCTCCCGATGGACAATTTTCCTAATGAAGGTTTTATAATTCAGCGAGCGGATATGATTTTGTCTGCCGCTGTTTCGTATTATGTCGTTATAACAGGCTCATATTGTAGATGGGGTCGATAAAGCCATCATCCTGACCTATTAATTCGGAGGTCGGCTATTTATATTCGGTTCATTTTATAGGGAGAGTGGTAGGAGAGTGCTTTAAGGAAGTCGCTCGATTTCCCTTCAATATTGATTTTGGAAGCATTTTCTTATTTTTTGCCGTTTTGTCCATCACAATTTTCTCGATAGTATAATGTTCTTTCGTTCCAACGGTGAGGTTCAATATTTTCACAACCATTCTACTCTTGCGAGGAGTGTGATGCATTTGACAGGAAATATTTCTGTTCCGATCATTTTGCATTATTGCTTCCATTAACTCCTGGTTTGTGTTGCTTCCTCAGAGTCTTCTCAAGTCATACTCATTTCCACTGGTGCCTCTCCAACATCTTCTATCCAGGACTTCCTTGGTCATCATCATCCTCGGGTTCTCCAATTAAATTTCCTCCATCCGATTGTCCAATGTTGCTCATTATCTAACGGGATCTATCTATGATTTCCTCTATGAATGGTTCTCTTCCATCTTGTTTTATATTTCCTTCAATTTTCCTCAACTAGGTATCGTATTTTCATTTTTGTCAATCTCATTATGTGCGATTCCACGTCCATTTTCTTGGTTTGACAATGAATATTTGTACTCATTTATCATTTGGAATTTTTCGAGGAGTTTCCGAGAATGAAGAAGGTTGAAATTGCGACGGTTCTTCACGACATTAATCGTCGGATTATCGATTCTATTTCGATTTCAGGACCTAATTGGGCGGTTTTTCGATCCAAGAGAGCTATTGGTGGAGTCAGAACGGAGCTAGGATGACTCTGAAAAAAGTTGACTTTCCCCTCAGGCCTCCTACTCATCAGTTTTCCAACTCTCTACCAAACCTTCTCCAATCGTCGGAATATCGATTCCATTCCAATTTTACGCCCTGATTAGACGGTTTTTCGACCCGAAAAAGCTATTGATGAAGTCACAAAGGAGCTAGGATGAATCTGAAAAAAGTTGACTCACCTCATGCCTCCTACTCATCAGTTTGCCAACCCTCTACCAAACCTTCCTCAATCGTCGGAATATCAATTCAATTCTGATTTTACGACCTGATTAGGCGGTTTTTGAGTTATTGGTGGAGTCAGAATGGAGCTAAGATGACTCTGAAAAAAGTTGACTTTCACCTCATGCCTCCTACCCATCAGTTTGCCAACCCCTCTACCAAACCTCTTTTAATCGTCGAGATATCGATTCAATTTCGATTTCACGACCTAATTAGGCGGTTTTTCGACCCGAAAAAACTATTGGTGAAGTCAGAACGAAGCTACGATGGCTCTGAAAAAAGGTTGACTTCCACCTCATACTTCCTACTCATCAGTTTGCCAACCTCTACCGAACCTTCCTCAATCGTCCGAATATCGATTCAATTTCGATTTCACGACCTAATTAGGCGGTTTTTCGACCCGAAAAAGCTATTTGTGAAGTCAGAATTGAGCTAGGATGGCTCTGAAAAAAGTTGACTTTCACCTCATGCCTCCTACCCATCAATTTGACAACCCTCTAACAAACCTCCCTCAATCGTCGAAATATCGATTCCATTTTGATTTCACGACCTAAATAGGCGGTTTTTCGACCCAAAAAAGCTATTGGTGGAATCAGAACGAAGCTAGGATGACTCTGAAAAAAGTTGACTTTCACCTCATGCCTCCTACCCATCAATTTGCCAAATCTCTACCAAACCTTCCTCAATCGTCGAAATATCGATTCCATTTTGATTTCACGACCTAACTAGGCGGTTTTTCGACCCGAAAAAGCTATTTGTGAAGTCAGAATTGAGCTAGGATGGCTCTGAAAAAAGTTGACTTTCACCTCATGCCTCCTTCCCATCAATTCGCCAACCCTCTACCAAACCTACCTCAATCGTCCGAATATCGATTCAATTTCGATTTCACGACCTAATAAGGCGGTTTTTCAACCCGGAAAAGCTATTTGTGAAGTCAGAATTGAGCTAGGATGGCTCTGAAAAAAGTTGACTTTCACCTCATGCCTCCTACCCATCAATTTGACAACCCTCTAACAAACCTCCCTCAATCGTCGAAATATCGATTCCATTTTGATTTCACGACCTAATTAGGCGGTTTTTCGACCCAAAAAAGCTATTGGTGGAATCAGAATTGAGCTAGGATGGCTCTGAATAAAGTTGACTTTCACCTCATGCCTCCTACCCATCAATTTGCCAAATCTCTACCAAACCTTCCTCAATCGTCGAAATATCGATTCCATTTTGATTTCACGACCTCACTAGGCGGTTTTTCGACCCGAAAAAGCTATTTGTGAAGTCAGAATTGAGCTAGGATGGCTCTGAAAAAAGTTGACTTTCACCTCATGCCTCCTTCCCATCAATTCGCCAACCCTCTACCAAACCTTCCTCAATCGTCCGAATATCGATTCAATTTCGATTTCACGACCTAATTAGGCGGTTTTTCGACCCGAAAAAGCTATTTGTGAAGTCAGAATTGAGCTAGGATGGCTCTGAAAAAAGTTGACTTTCACTTCATGCCTCCTTCCCATCAATTCGCCAACCCTCTACCAAACCTTCCTCAATCGTCCGAATATCGATTCGATTTCGATTTCACGGCCTAATTAGGTTGTTTTTCGACCCGGAAAAGCTATTGGTGGAGTCAGAACGAAGCTAGGATGACTCTGAAAAAAGTTGACTTTCACCTCATGCCTCCTTCCCATCAATTCGCCAACCCTCTACCAAACCTACCTCAATCGTCCGAATATCGATTCAATTTCGATTTCACGACCTAATTAGGCGGTTTTTCAACCCGGAAAAGCTATTTGTGAAGTCAGAATTGAGCTAGGATGGCTCTGAAAAAAGTTGACTTTCACCTCATGCCTCCTACCCATCAATTTGACAACCCTCTAACAAACCTCCCTCAATCGTCGAAATATCGATTCCATTTTGATTTCACGACCTGATTAGGCGGTTTTTCGACCCAAAAAAGCTATTGGTGGAATCAGAATTGAGCTAGGATGGCTCTGAATAAAGTTGACTTTCACCTCATGCCTCCTACCCATCAATTTGCCAAATCTCTACCAAACCTTCCTCAATCGTCGAAATATCGATTCCATTTTGATTTCACGACCTAATTAGGCGGTTTTTCGACCCGAAAAAGCTATTTGTGAAGTCAGAATTGAGCTAGGATGGCTCTGAAAAAAGTTGACTTTCACCTCATGCCTCCTTCCCATCAATTCGCCAACCCTCTACCAAACCTTCCTCAATCGTCCGAATATCGATTCAATTTCGATTTCACGACCTAACTAGGCGGTTTTTCAACCCGGAAAAGCTATTGGTGGAGTCAGAACGAAGCTAGGATGACTCTGAAAAAAGTTGACTTTCACCTCATACTTCCTACTCATCAGTTTGCCAACCCCCTACCAAACCTTCCTCAATCGTCGGAATAACGATTCCATTCTGATTTAACGACCTAATTAGGCGGCTTTTCGACCCAAAAAAGCTATTGGTGAAGTCAGAACGGAGCTAGGATAACATTGAAAAATGTTTACTCACATCATCAACAAACTACTTCTCAATTGGATCAATAAAAGTGCCCTCATCGTCCAGATATTCCTTCAATATCGATTCTACGACCCAATTAGGCTGCTCTCCGACACAAGAAAGCTATCGGTCCAAATCCAAAGGCTCCACTCACACTCCAGTCACACTTTTTCCTCTCGCGCCAGCATCCGTTCCGCCAGACATCGCTCACCTGATGTTTTACACGCGAAAGGAGATACATTATTATGATAATACGGGCTGCGCCACGGCAATATCATCACATGCACTATTGCCCATCCAATATCGAGCCGGCACCGTGCGAGAGAGAGCCGGTGATGCATTGCTTGTGATGTTGAGTCGACGTAGAGCAGTACATCGAAGGGGATCAAGGCTGGGGATCCATCAAGCCGACTCGGAAAAATCACCCATATATCTGGTCTGCTCACATACGCTTCGTTGAAATCAGCCCCAATTGGAATTGGGACAATTTTTGCTATTTTGAGTTCATTGGGTACCCTCTTGATATCGTCACAAGTGATGATGTTTATCGAGTGATAACATTGACGTTCAATAACTGATTAATATTCCATCCAAGCATTTGTTAAAACAATGGCTGGTATGATCAAAAAGAGTATTTGCTTGTACTGCAAGTGAGACCTTCTACTTCCTAGTATCTTGTTGAGTATATCCTTTCACACGAAGTGAATTCTCAGATTGGAACTGTTTACTTGGGTTAGAAGTATAAACTAGTCGCAACGACTGAGACTCGTTCAACCTAACCTCAAATTGGTTCGAATATTGTTGTTTCGTTTGTCCTTTGGTACTCAGTAATCATGAGTGACAGTGATGATAGGTTTAACAGAAGTGCTGATAATGCTGGAAACGTGAAAGATCTTGCCTTCGATGATTTGTTGGAAGATTTGGAAATACTTTTCGACAAGCCGATCACTTAGAGTTCTGAAGAAACACCTCTGTTCTCGTTACATATGATGAAGCTCTTCCCCTTATCTCAATATTAGTACCCAATAAATGATTAGCTATCCATTCGACATTGTTTGAATCTCAGATTGAAGTATGGTGCTTGATAGAAGAAAGCTACTTGAAATAATCGACTCATCGAAATATTTTTTTCATATTGTGCCTTCTCATAGGTTCCACTTCAACATACTCTACTTCTTTTTCCTACTTCAATTCACAAAAAAAATCTATTTCCGACACCTCTTCAGGTGAAGTACTTGGGAAGAAGTTACTTCATGATCAGATTATAGAAAACTACTCCAAACACTCATGTGGAGTGAATGCTATGAATTTCTCGAATAAAAACGACGAAATGAAGCATCAATTTGAAGAACAAACGATTACTGATATCAATCATACCTCTCTGATTCCATTCAGTCCTTCTGATATGGTTAGTTGAAATCTTCTCAATTGTATACTTTGCATTGGGAATATTCGGATCATTCATATCAATAACTTCATTGTCAAACGCGTAAACTTTGGAGTAAGAACCTCAAAGTTTTCTACATTTCTGTTGAACTACCTTCATCAGAGTCAGTCATGATTTCTAGATATTTATTTTCCTCCTGCCTCAGAACACAAACTGCTTCCTCAAAGCGTCGCCAACTTTCTTCAGCTCTACCTGAGAACCGACTTGGAAAAATCATGTCTCATGTCTTAGTACATCTTCCTGAACGTAAACGTGTGGGTGGAAAACAACATGAATGGAGAGTTCGACCTATCCGAATGAAACAACTTCTGGAGACACATCCTGGTTGTGGTTTTTCGCGTCCTGGACCGGCGACCACGTACCGGGAATGTTTTCCGTTCAACCTCCCAACGCGAAATTAAACGGACTATTATCTCTGGAGTATTTAATTGTAAGTACGTCGCTCTTACATTTTCATGGAACGAGGAAGAGGCAGCAAAGCGTAAACTTGTATCCGTCGCTCTCTCGTAATCCTCTTCCTTCGTCCTCGTTTTTATTTTCGTCGGAGACGTCTTAAGTCCACCGCACGGCATCCAGTGGTGGATATCCAAGACATCTAAAGCAGGGTATTCACTCAAGAATGCGCAGTAGGAGGTACGATAGATGATGAATTGTAATTCAATAACAAGTAAACTAGCTAGTGGGTGTTTTGCTATCAGAATTATCAGGGAAAACTTGAGCTTTCGATGGCAAGAGCATCCTATTCCGTATTGATTGAATCCCACTTGCTTTATGGCATTCCTTACTGGGACTTCTGCATCCAAAAACTATTTTCCTCTGTATTTGTTATGCGAAAAAGAGTTATTTACTCCGACCAGAAGCATCTAACAAGTCTGACAGCATATGGAAATCAACAAATCAATAATTAATTGCCGGTTCCAATTCCAAAGTCTTTCTGAACAAAAATGAATTGATGTTCGAGAGTGAAACAATGTTCGATCAATGGCCGATCAATTTGAAGAAAGTGTCTGACTACTTTCCGGTAGGCACTGTTTTTGAATTCCCCACAAGAAAATCCTAATGACAAATTGTAACATTATATGAATGATTCCAAAGATTCCAACATCATGGTGTATTATTATCATTTTATATTCTATATTCTGCTGTGTCTACTTCTCATATGCATGTTTTACATTTCACTCTCATATGTGTGACTTTGACAATTTGATATTCATATATCATTTTCATCGACATCATTATTGGTTCAGAATAAAAACTGAAAATATCATTCCAATATAATTGTAAGACAGATTGGCCATTTCATCTATATCACTTTTATGATTTTATGGATGAATAAAGACGAGTTATTATTATTATTATTATTATTATTATTATTATCAGGATTGGAAAGAACGCACCTGATTATTGTGAAGAATGTCAAGTTGAGTGAAACGAGACCACGAGAGAAGGAAATATGGCGAGACTAGAGAATCCAGTTGAGTTTTTGTTCAATCACTCCACACTCCTATTGGATCTTGTGGATCCGCCGCTGGCCTTTGTTTTTATTTTCGTCGAGGGAGGGGGGGGGGTCTTGAGTCCACCACACGGCGGCCATAGTTTCACGATGCCCGCCTCTAATCCATTTTTAAACTCCCGAAGCTGATGCATATTTATTCGTTTTTAGTTCGATATACGAGCCAGGAATTTTATTTCGGTTTCGCATTCGTATAGTCGAGCTGAGGTCAGGGAAGTTCCGGCAGGTTTCTTCGTTTTTTCTTCCTCTTCCTTTTTCAGGAACGTTTCTATCGGTCGGAAATAATCTGCTTTCCTAAATTAACCCGCAATCGTAAATCGTCGCTCACTGCGATTCCGAGGAACATTATTCACTAGATATTCCTCGTCTACTTGGAAAATGCAATATTCGCATGTAATGATCAAAGTTTTTCCTAGCTCATAACTCCGCAATATGAATAAACCTACAGTTTCGATCTTGTCGGTTCATGTACCAACTATAATTAATTTGTCATTCCTTCAGAGTGCCCTAGATAGTGATAGTACCAGCAATACAAAACAACAAAGAAATCGAAGATTCTATGAAGAACATTGTTACGAGAATATAATCAACGCTGACAGAGGTTAAAAACAGCTAGACTGATAACCTCGACGTCGTCATCAAGCGAACGAATCAGATTGAGATTGAATTCGATGATGGTTGAAAAGGAAACTCACAGTTGTTTTGTTATACTCATAGTAGTTTATGATCACTTATTATATTATTAACTTTCTACTGTTACGAAATTTGAACGATGTGTGAAGCAAGATAAGATCGATGAGATAGATATTCTGAGGGGTCTGAGGAGTGCGGTATAGATAGCCGGTCACGTAGGCCAGAGTCAGTATTCTCTATACTTCACTGCAGTGATGTTGAAGTGACAAAACTGAGGTTGAACAACCAAAACAGAAATTGGCAACGTCTGAGAAGAGGTCGAAAAGAAGTTTCAACAATCGATTGAAGAGAATTGTGTAATAATACTACTACGTAGTACAGAATTTTAACTTTCTCTGCATCGAATCTGATGTTCAGGAAGACATTTTGAAATATTGGATAATTCTGTCAATGAGTGTATGAAAATACTGAAAACAAGAGGTCATACTTTTCAAAGTTGTGGAATTCTTTGCCTAGTGAAGTCTTTCCTGATGCTTACAACCTCCAAACATTCAAGAAAAATTCCAACACCTTCCTTCTTTCCCGAAATTCCACCGCTGGCTAACACGATGTTCCTCGAACATCATAGGTTTCCCTTTCGTGTTGTCCACAGATAAAAAAAAAAAAAAAAAAAAAAAAAAAAGTTTGAGACATCCTATATCTTATAAAACAGATATACGGCATATGTGATATAATGCGTGATGAGCCTAGGAATGAAAAACCTCCCCTTGAGAATGATATGCCACTTCTCAGCAGATCATATAGAGTTTGCCGACATCCCGCCAAGATTTCGTCGGTTCTTTTCGCTCGCGTGATGATCGAAACGAGCCGAAAAACCAGCAGCCGTTAATAAATTGTACCGTATAATAATCGGACTAAACAAAAGGATCGGGGAATATAATGGGGAAGCTCTCGCCGGGAGATAATCAGGATTTCGTTCGCCTTTGGAATGATAATAAAAAAATCGCTCGGCTCGAGAAGGACTACGGTAGTTTGCACGTACATGGAAGAACTGTTCTCTCTCGATGAAAGAATGAGGGTGAATTTGAGGTAACTGTAGTGTCTTCAGGGACTCGTGATATCCTAGTTCCTACCTGGGAAATCGGAGACAATGTGTTAGCCTGGATGGACATACCTCAACGTTTGAAGATTTGAGGCATGGTGTACCTCAAGGCTGATGATTCAACATCGATTAATTCCAATCCCATCAATATTCGTGCCGGAAATTCTAACCTAGTCTTAGGAGAGAGGCATGTATTCTTGTTTTCTGCAAACTATTCGAACGATAGCAGAACGATTCACGAGCCCACTATGGAGACACTGTTGAACCTCGAGGCGTTACTCTCTACCACCCATCAAATTGGTCAAACCACATGAAAATACTTTGCTCTCAACTCTCCAGTTCACTTTTCATCATGAGACGAGCGATCACTTCACGAATCCTTCTATGTATTTTCCATTTTCTCATTGTCATTTATCGACGAACATCGACGTTATCGATGTAGATGCAAATGACTTCAAGAAATGGGTGGAACAATTTTCGACAGAATCGTGTTTGCATTCTGTATCAGAGTATATAGACACTCATCCGTCATATCAACATTCTCGCTGACCATGAAAGAATTTTCCATCCAGTATTTTCTTGTTTCTTTTCGTTCATGTATCGTTATTACATCATACTAGATGAGTAACTTCATTGCACGAATCGACTCTTTCCTCCTGACTTGCTGCAAATGTATATATACATTGAAGTGGTTAAATAAACTATGTCTTTGTCCACGTATGTCATTCAATTATGGTCCAATTCGTTCGATACCGAATAGTGTCAGCTCGCCAAAAATCTCACCAAACTATCCAACTCAAGCAATATAATATACACGATGGAATAATTGAATGAAAAAAAGATAAAAGTCATTAATTCTGATGTTTCCCGTACTATTCCAGCATCAAACAAAGTAGATCACTTCTAAAGGTTCCTATAATTGAACTTCGGAATGCAGCTCTCTATACAGGGTGAGTCAAAAATGTGTACCGAGCTTTCTGGGGGTGATAGACCATTGAAAAATAAGTGTAGTTTGATGATTAAACTCATGGCCCAAAATGCATATTAAGGGAGATATATCCTTCCAAAGTTGATAAAATTAAAATAATTTCTCCGCATAACTTCTAAACAATGAAAGCCACCCGATTGAAATTTTGTGCATGAATGTATGTTGTCAAAATACATTTTTTCGTCACACTTCCACATTTCTGATATTGTTATAAAGGGTGTTTTCAGAGGGTGAGTCATGATTTTTTGTAGAAAACCTTTTTCCCTGTATTATTTTCGGTGGAAAAACAGGAGCATTCGATGGAGCGAAGAAAATTACATGAAAAAGGTACTCTTATTCAAATACGAAAAATTGAGCCGTTCGTATGAGATATTTGAGTTTTTGTAGTTACATGATATCAGCAGATTGATTTTATTCATCGAGAGATTCATCGGTATAACGATATTTCAGCAGCATTTGCATTTCCGAAGCACTCGCCAAGCATTAGAAGCATATCAGTTTGTTCAGAGAACGAATAACCTGCCATATTTCTTAAAATCTCTCTAGTTGATAATCGCAGTGATAAATGACACAGAAAAACCACACGAACAAATCGACTATAACAATGTTGACTCGAATGTTGATGACATGAACGTCAAAATTGAGAACAAAATTATTCATCATGGCCTGCTGAAATATTGTTACCGATGAATCTCGCGATGAATAAAATCAATCTGCTGATATCATGTAACTACAAAAACTCAAATATCTCACGAACGGCTCAATTTTTTGTATTTGAATAAGAGTACCTTTTTCATGTAATTTTCCTCGCTCCATCGAATGCTCCTGTTTTTTCACCGAAAATAATACAGGGAAAAAAGTTTTCTACAAAAAATCATGACTCACCCTCTGAAAACACCCTTTATAACAATATCAGAAATGTGGAAGTGTGACGAAGAATGTATTTTGACAACATTCATTCATACACAGAATTTCAATCGGGTGGCTTTCATCGTTCAGAAGTTATGCGGAGAAATTATTTGAATTTTATCAACTTTGGAAGGATATATCTCCCTTAATATGCATTTTGGGCCATGAGTTTAATCATCAAACTACACTTATTTTTCAATGGTCTATCACCCCCAGAAAGCTCGGTACACATTTTTGACTCACCCTGTATATCTTCCCAAGAAAGATTCCAATTAAAATTACTTTGTGAATCTCGCACTGAGTAACAAGATACCGCAAGTAAAATAACGTTCAAGAGGAAACACGCTTCTTCAACAATATCCTGTCGACGCTATCGAAACCATGCGAAATCATGCAAAACTGCCAATCACATGTCACGAGAAGCCGAACAGAGCAAATTATCCGCCGTCAAAGTGGTGAAACACCACGTGGCTACAATGCGAGACGCTGATATATTTAGAAGCGAAAAATTCTGCGGTTCGATGGTAGTTGTCGGGCTGAATTGAGCACGTGGTGGTTTGCGATTGATGAGAGACGTCAATAAACGAACAAAGGCGGTTATTTCTGGCCCGAAGAAAAACCCGTTTCCTTTCGGAAGACATTCGATACCTTGATGAAGCGCTCCGATGGCTGCTGCCACTTTTCATGTGTCTTTCTACGACTAATAATAATGATAGAGAAAAGAGGAAAATGGTTTCTTCACACTACCGAACTGGATCCTATACATATACTGGGTGGCCAAATGGAAACGAAACAAGGCCGATTTGACATACCTTGTTATCGTTCTCAGAAAAAAAAACCGGTCGATCTTTATTTCGAGGGGAAATATTTCACTTCAAACCCCTCGGAGGAGTGAGCTCCGACCCTCGAATATCGAATGGGATGAGGTGTCGAGTTATACATCATTTTGGAGGTAATCGAAATCTCTTACCAACGCTTTCTTGTTTTTCGAATTTAATGCAGTAGTTCTCGAGAAAACACGTTTATGATGGAAAGTAACGCTTTTTTCTCTGTCATCACTATTTCTCATTTTGTAGTTAGAACGATGTTCATCTAAGAAGTGCCTTATGTGTTTTTCTTTTTCTAAATCCTGTCCTATCCAACATTACATAAAGAAACATTTATTTTAATGACAGTTCCTTGATCTCTCAGTGAAATGCATACATTGTTTCGTTTTCATTGAGCCACCCTGTATAAACAGGTATTCAAAACAAGCATTGGTCGAAAAAGGGAGGATAAGTGCACAAGTCATATAGCCGAATATGCATCACGGGGCAAAACTACCCGCTTCAGAATCTTGATACATTATTGAAGCTCGCGTCAAGTATACAAGATGGTGTTCATTTTTATTCATATCATCGAGAATCGAAAAAAAAAAACAAAGTTACATTCGCAAAGAAAAATATGAAATAATCCGACTGGTTGATCAGCGGAAAGTGACGCGACTGATCAGTCGCTGGTGAATTCTGTATCAGAAAAACTACAGTTTCAAATATGTGTTCGACACTTTTCAACCCTATTTTTTTATTTCAACTCTCTCGAATATCAATTGCATGCCAGTGTTTCTTCATCATTTTATGATGAAAGATTGAATATCTGTTGTATAATAAACGTTCAATGGATCGTTTTGGACTCGAATCATCACTAATATCGTGCGAGACTCTGCATAGACCAAAATGACTCTAATTTCGAACAGTCGTATGCTCAAATCATGTGTTCTGATTCATTATGGTGGCTTTATAGAAACTTTCAACATTTAACATTTATCATTTATCACTTTAAGATTCAAGACATTATAATGGCTTAGGTTATAAAAATATTCGACATTTAGAAATCATTTAAGCTTTGTATATACTGACGTTTCTATTTATTAATTGAATAATAAATTTCAAACGCCGAAAGCATTAAAAAACTGGTTTAGAGTATTAATACCCACATGACAAAAATCCGCAAAAATCCTGGAAACACTGACAATATTCTCGTACAGTAAAAGATAACCTCAATACAGTTTTAAACAAAAGTGGGAAGAAGAGGTGTCACTTGTCGACACTCCCGAAAAACATCATAGGCGAACATGCGCACATCTTATTTTCATTTATGGCCATTTAACAATAATTTCTTAAGTTGGAAGTTCGGCATCTTCTTAAATGATAAATGTTAAATGGAAAGTCTTAAATGGTTTTATAACATGAACAATTGTATTCCCATTTTCCATCTGTCTTAAATGTAAAGTCTTAAATGTTGAGTGGTAAAATTTTGGTGATAAATTTTTTTATTAAACCACCATTGATCTCAAACCAAATAGGTTAACTGATAAAGTTCACGGAATAAAAATAAACTGGAAAGAATACGAGAGTGAATCAAATCTCATCAGGCAGTTCTTCGTGTTATGCACTGAGGAATCAAACCAGTATCTGTAGATGAATGCTGATGAAATTCCAGAAGAAATGTTCTCTTCGCATTCTGATATCCTTCACAAGGAAGATCTAGCTAGTATGAAGGAAAATGGCGAGCTGTATTCAACATGACGTCTGAAAGATGATGATATAATGTCTAAGCATGATCAACATTTTTCTTTCCATCAGACATATCACGCCACATTTAGAGTCCGCTAATTCTCGATGACAACGCAAAGAGACTTGATACTCTGCGAGATGCGTGCTCGACTCTGGGCAACTCCCTGCAACTCCCGCCGACTAGCGTGAGTTTCTGTCATGTTTTCCGAGAATTTCTTAATGCCACTCTTCCGGCCCCGACGCGAGTCCCAACAATGGACTCCGGGCTGGCTATATTTAATTCTGCACTCCCCGTCCGATACGAATAATATTTATGAGGATATTTACGTGTTTTGTGCCGATCTGGCACGCCGGAAGCCCTTTTCTGCTAATAAGGTTTGCCGACAGTGTTGCCTACTCACGGTCACGGAATGGACGGACATGACGAGAACAAAAAAGGAAGGTCCATTGAACAGTTTTTCAAGAAGCAGAATCATATCGTTCAAGAAGCAAGATTATATTTATTGCTCAAGAAGATCATCTTGCTCAAAAAGCAGAATCATATTGTTCAAGAAGCAAGATCATATTCATTGCTCAAGAAGCAGGATCAAATTTATTGCTCAAGAAGCAAGATCATGTCGTTCTCAAGAAGCAGAATCATATTGTTCAAGAAACAAGATCATATTTATTGCTCAAGAAGCAAGATCATCTCGCTCAAGAAGCAGAATCACATCGTTCAAGAAACAAGATCATATGTATTGCTCGAGAAGCAAGATCATATTTATTGCTCAAGAAGCAAGATCAGCTCACTCTCAAGAAGCAGAATCATATTTTTCGAGAAACAAGATCATATTTATTGCTCAAGAAGCCAAGAAGCAGGATTATCTTGTTCAAGAAGCAAGATCATATTTATTGCTCAAAAAGCAAGATCATCTCGCTCTCAAGAAGCAGAATCATATTGTTCAAGAAACAAGATCATATTTATTGCTCAAGAAGCCAAGAAGCAGGATTATCTTGTTCAAGAAGCAAGATCATATTTATTGCTCAAGAAGCAAGATCATATTTAATGCTCAAGAAGCAAGATCATATTTATTGCTCAAGAAGCAATATCATCTCGCTGAAGAAGCAGGATGATCTTGTTCAAGGAGCAAGATCATATATATTGATTGCTCAAGAAGCAAGATCATGTCGCTCAAGGAGCAGAATCCTTATATTCGAGAAACAAGATCATATTTATTGCTCAAGAAGCAAGATCATATTACTCAAGGAGCAAGATTATCTCGCTCAAGAACAAAGATCATCTCGTTCAAAAAGTCAGATCATCTCGTTCGGGAAGCAAGATCATCTCGCTTGAGAACAAAGATCATCTTGCTTGAGAAGCCAAATCAACATTCCAATAAGCGAGATCATCTGGCTTAGGAAGCGAGATCAACTTGTTCTTGCTTCTCAAGCGAGATGATCTTGATACCCGAGCGAGATGGTCTTGCTTTCTGAGCGAGATGATCTTGCTTTTTGAGCGAGAGTAGGAGAAACACTACATGTGTCATGGTAAATTGAGGAACATCAGAAAAAAACTCACTTGATGCCTTATTTCGTGTCAAAAAAATCCTGAAACCACCTGTTCTAGAGAGAAAATCGCTGTGGCAACCCTGGTGCAGACGCCGCTACAATGTCGTGTGGCTAGTCTGAAGGTTGGCCTTGGTCTTTACCATAATCACAGGGTGTGTACTTATATCGAAAATACAAAAATTTTCGGGCACACTGTGATAACAACCCTAATCATCCCTAATGAAACACCTTTATGGATATTTCCATTCAGGCATTTCATTCGAATAGTTTGAAATTTATGTGGGTGATATATTCTGAATTAGGAAAAATGCTCTGAAAATATAACGGCAAAGCGGAAAATATATAGTGAATTAACGAAATAACTGAAAACTTCACGTTAGAGGGATTGAAGACGCTCTCGAAAAACTATATTTGAATTTCAGTACCGTATAGAGAAATTCAAAGTTTACTTTATTTTCAAAGATTACACAGAATTGTCTTAAGCGTAGTTTTAGATGGACTATGCAACTTTGTATTTCCACATTTATACCTGAAATGTCGAAACCATGAGAATATTTATTATCATATCGGGAAAGAAAGCTATTCATTCAATTGCGATAATATACAGATTGTTTCATTCGAAATGTTGACTCACTTGAAACTTCTCGATAATCAATAATTTTTCGAAATTTACGCAAGCAATTTCAGCAAAATCACGCAGGACTCGAAAACATTTTTGGCAATAAACTCACCTCCCTGTGAATTTTCCATAGAAATAGCACTAGAATATTTTTTTCTGAAATCACCAGTGCCAACGCCGGAAAAATAGCCACGCGATCAGATCAAAGCCGAATTTCGACATCCCATCAGAAAAGAAACCAACCAAAAACACTCAATGGTAGTAAATACATCACTACCTCTCGATTTCGGGTCTTGTTTACACTGGAATATCGATGAGTATATTATTCTTGTTTCTTACGTTGAAATGAATCGAAAATATTTGAAGTATAATCCGAAAATAGAAAATGTTTATTGACGTTACATATTTAACTCTTGAAACCTACCATGTGTGTAACTGAAAGCGAGTGGAATTCGGACCTGAAATTGAATGGAACGAAGTGAATCACTCACACGAAACGGTATTTAAGGAATCTCGAATGAATAAATCATACATCAGATTTCAGTTCGACTTCGGGAACATTAAAGAAACATAGTGAGTCTCTAGCTGTAGTAGCATTGGATGCCTTCGAAGCATCTGATCGACTTCGCCTCCAAGACCGTTCAACAAATTTCATCTAATACAATGACTATCAATGTTGGTATTCCACAAGAATCTGTCTGGCACGAACTTTGATTTCGCTGCACATCAACACACTGTCGGTTGTGACCTCCTGCTCAGAACTCAACTAAAGAGAATACTGCAGGAAGCAGAGGTTGTTCCATTCAGTCAATTCGATATTTCGACAGCTCACATCCTCTAATAATTCAACTAGAACTCGATTGAAGATGATCACGTTACAAGAACGATGTTTTGTTCCGTCAAAAACGCTAACGCTATTTTCCGCTATAATGGCCTGATACGTATTAAACCCCCCAGAAGATGGTGACATTTTTACAGATTTCTGTACACATAGTTGATGTTTCATAATTATGTAGTTCGATCTAAAATTGAGAAGTAACCTAAATTACTACTTCTGAATCATCATTTTTGAAAACACTGATTGTGCAATTATCAGTAATAATGATTTCGTTTTCATTTTTGTGTCGCCATCTAACAACTAACATATGAGTGATTTTCCGCTATATTGAATAAAATGCTGTTATCAAGTTAGCTGTACTTTAGACTCCTGGTTGAAGAAATAAGATAGGCAAATAGGCAGAATATCTCCACCAGTGTTGAAGCCTTCAATTACGAGTATTGTTGCAGGTTCATTCAACAAAATAGACTGCCTATCAGCAATTGTCTTGTGAAATCACCTCTTATTGTTCTGAGTTGACAAAACAAGAGGCTGTAAACTACCGACCCGAACATATTCGAACACTTCATTCTGTTCAACCAGCCGAATTTCCTAGCTCAATCTAAAACGAGTCGAAACCGGAACCAGTACACGTTTCCTCGTTCTTTTTTTTCCGTGTAGCTGCTCTTATATTGCCTGCATCGTATCGCCAATTATTCATTTGATAGTCTACCGGCTATGTCGCTCGCCGACGAAATTAAAAGCTGTCGGGAAAATATAATCGCTCATCCGAGGCGACCGCTGATGGAGCTGTGCATGGGGAAAGATGCCTCGAGACTCAGTCAGGGATCCGAGAATATGGCTCCCTTCCTCCACAGCCTCGCCGTTTTCTCACTAGGACCACGAATTTCTCTCATTCTCTGAACCTTTGATTTGCGATGTTGAGACGAGTCCAGAAGAAACAGTGTGTGGTTCGAAATGCGAAATTTCGTTTATGTCATAAAGTCCAAGGTACATATTTATCGGATAATCATAGCTTGGAATAATTCGAAATTTCTATTCATCACTTTAGAAATCTGAAAAAATTCAAGATCACTATTTCGGACCCGTAAGAAACGAATCTGAGATCGAAATTGATGAATTCGTCTCGATAACGGAGTAATCTCGCTCCTAATTCTGATTTTTGCCGAAAAGTGCACTATTTCCACTTTGACGCCCTATATCTCTGAAACGGTCGGTCCCACAGAGTCGATCGACCCACCGATCGATTTCTCGTTCAATTTTCATCTAGATCAGAGAATTTCAACCAATCCCCAAAAAAAATGCGAAAGTTCGTTGGAGTCAGAGAGTCCAAGGTACATATTTATCGGATGATCATAGCTTGAAAAATTCGAAATTTCTATTCATCACTTTAAAAATCTGAGAAAATTCAAGACCACTATTTCGGACCCGTAAGAAACGAATCTGAGATCGAAATTGATGAATTCGTCTCGATAACGGAGTAATCTCGCTCCTAATTCTGATTTTTGCCGAAAAGTGCACTATTTCCACTTTGACGCCCTATATCTCTGAAACGGTCGGTCCCACAGAGTCGATCGACCCACCGATCGATTTCTCGTTCAATTTTCATCTAGATCAGAGAATTTCAACCAATCCCCAAAAAAAATGCGAAAGTTCGTTGGAGTCAGAGAGTCCAAGGTACATATTTATCGGATGATCATAGCTTGAAAAATTCGAAATTTCTATTCATCACTTTAAAAATCTGAGAAAATTCAAGACCACTATTTCGGACCCGTAAGAAACGAATCTGAGATCGAAATTGATGAATTCGTCTCGATAACGGAGTAATCTCGCTCCTAATTCTGATTTTTGCCGAAAAGTGCACTATTTCCACTTTGACGCCCTATATCTCTGAAACGGTCGGTCCCACAGAGTCGATCGACCCACTGATCGATTCCTCGTTCAATTTTCATCTAGATCGAAGAATTTCAAACGATTCTTCAGAAAAATGCGAAAGTTCGTTGGAGTCAGAGAGTCCAAGGTACATATTTATCGGATGATCATAGCTTGAAAAATTCGAAATTTCTATTCATCACTTTAAAAATCTGAGAAAATTCAAGATTACTATTTCGGACCCGTAAGAAACGAATCTGAGATCGAAATTGATGAATTCGTCTCGATAACGGAGTAATCTCGCTCCTAATTCTGATTTTTACCAGAAAGCGCACTATTTCCACTTTGACGCCCTGTATCTCTGGAACGGTCGGTCCCACAGAGTCGTTCGACCCACCGATCGATTCCTCGTTCAATTTTCATCTAGATCAGAGAATTTCAAATGATTCTTCAGGAAAATGCGAGAGTTCGTTGGAGTCAGAGAGTCCAAGGTACATATTTATCGGATGATCATAGCTTGAAAAATTCGAAATTTCTATTCATCACTTTAAAAATCTGAAAAAATTCAAGACCACTATTTCGGACCCGTAAGAAACGAATCTGAGATCGAAATTGATGAATTCGTCTCGATAACGGAGTAATCTCGCTCCTAATTCTGATTTTTGCCGAAAAGTGCACTATTTCCACTTTGACGCCCTATATCTCTGAAACGGTCGGTCCCACAGAGTCGATCGACCCACCGATCGATTTCTCGTTCAATTTTCATCTAGATCAGAGAATTTCAACCAATCCCCAAAAAAAATGCGAAAGTTCGTTGGAGTCAGAGAGTCCAAGGTACATATTTATCGGATGATCATAGCTTGAAAAATTCGAAATTTCTATTCATCACTTTAAAAATCTGAGAAAATTCAAGACCACTATTTCGGACCCGTAAGAAACGAATCTGAGATCGAAATTGATGAATTCGTCTCGATAACGGAGTAATCTCGCTCCTAATTCTGATTTTTGCCGAAAAGTGCACTATTTCCACTTTGACGCCCTATATCTCTGAAACGGTCGGTCCCACAGAGTCGATCGACCCACTGATCGATTCCTCGTTCAATTTTCATCTAGATCGAAGAATTTCAAACGATTCTTCAGAAAAATGCGAAAGTTCGTTGGAGTCAGAGAGTCCAAGGTACATATTTATCGGATGATCATAGCTTGAAAAATTCGAAATTTCTATTCATCACTTTAAAAATCTGAGAAAATTCAAGATTACTATTTCGGACCCGTAAGAAACGAATCTGAGATCGAAATTGATGAATTCGTCTCGATAACGGAGTAATCTCGCTCCTAATTCTGATTTTTACCAGAAAGCGCACTATTTCCACTTTGACGCCCTGTATCTCTGGAACGGTCGGTCCCACAGAGTCGTTCGACCCACCGATCGATTCCTCGTTCAATTTTCATCTAGATCAGAGAATTTCAAACGATTCTTCAGGAAAATGCGAGAGTTCGTTGGAGTCAGAGAGTCCAAGGTACATATTTATCGGATGATCATAGCTTGAAAAATTCGAAATTTCTATTCATCACTTTAAAAATCTGAAAAAATTCAAGACCACTATTTCGGACCCGTAAGAAACGAATCTGAGATCGAAATTGATGAATTCGTCTCGATAACGGAGTAATCTCGCTCCTAATTCTGATTTTTACCAGAAAGCGCACTATTTCCACTTTGACGCCCTGTATCTCTGGAACGGTCGGTCCCACAGAGTCGTTCGACCCACCGATCGATTCCTCGTTCAATTTTCATCTAGATCAGAGAATTTCAAACGATTCTTCAGGAAAATGCGAGAGTTCGTTGGAGTCAGAGAGTCCAAGGTACATATTTATCGGATGATCATAGCTTGAAAAATTCGAAATTTCTATTCATCACTTTAAAAATCTGAAAAAATTCAAGACCACTATTTCGGACCCGTAAGAAACGAATCTGAGATCGAAATTGATGAATTCGTCTCGATAACGGAGTAATCTCGCTCCTAAATCTTATTTTTGCCAAAAAGTGCACTATTTCCACTTTGACGCCCTATATCTCTGGAACGGTCGGTCCCACAGAGTCGATCGACCCACTGATCGATTCCTCGTTCAATTTTCATTTAGATCACAAGATTTCGAAATATTCCTCTGAAGAATACGGAATTCCGTTCATGTCAGAAAGTCCAAGGTACATATTTATCGAATTATCATAGCTTGGAAAATTCGAAATTTCTATTCATCACTTTAAAAATCTGAAAAAATTCACAACCACTAATTCGGACCCAGAAAGAACGAATCTAAGGTCGAAATCAGAAAATTCGTCACGATAACAGAGTTATCTCGCTCCTAAATATGATTTTTGCCAAAAAGCGCACTATTTCCACTTTGACGCCCTATATCTCTGGAACGGTCGATCCCACAGAGTCGATCGACCCACCGATCGATTCCTTGTTCAATTTTCATTTAGATCACAAGATTTCAAACGATTCTTTTGGAGAATACGAAATTCCGTTCATGTCAGAAAGTCCAAGGTACATATTTATCGAATAATCATGGCTTGGAAAATTCGAAATTTCTATTTATCACTTTAAAAATCTGAAAAAATTCACAACCACTAATTCGGACCCAGAAAGAACGAATCTGAGGTCGAAATCAGAAAATTCGTCACGATAACAGAGTTATCTCGCTCCTAAATATGATTTTTTCCAATAAGCGCACTATTTCCACTTTGACGCCCTATATCTCTGGAACGGTCGGTCCCACTGAGTCGATCGACCCACCGATCGATTCTTCGTTCGATTTTGATCTAGATCACATAGTTTCAAACGATCCGTTCGAAAAATGCGAGATTTTGTGCTAGTCAGAAAGTCCCGAAAAATCTGTACGCGCACCTATTCGATATTATACACCAGGCCAACATTAATATCGACCATCAGAAGTCCGTTGACAATATTAATGCATCGTTACCACTATATGGTTGGTGGATGCGATTTTCGAAATTGTTTCGACTCGATGTTCGTCCTCGTTCGACGTCACAGCTGAATAATATATTATTTCGATGAATTCGATGTATTTCGAATAATGATATTCCAATCGAATATACATGATTCACAGAGTTGGATTACGAATTATCGAGTACTACTCGCCATGTTTCCTTCCAGAACGAGTGCATGGTTGTTCTTAGAAGAATCTGATACAGATCCATGGGAAACTGATGAGAAATCATAATTAGAGAAATCCCAGTATATCATCTATTTCGGCCAACCCTGTACATACCTCAGTCAATATTCTCGATTGTGATCTTCGCTGAGGTAAACAATCATGGGTCGTTATTGTTGATTCGCTAATGAAATCAACATCCATTAGGGCGAACACACAAAAAAGAACATAGTTGATGAAATAAAAATCAATCAATATGTACCACCAGATAACAGAATATTATACGTTATCAGATATAATGAATACTGACATGAGTAATGTAAAGTGTGATATTATAGTGTCTGCAAATAGATGTGAAATGTTGATATTCTGTCAGAATTGATATTGTTATAAATTCATAAATGAATGTCTGGTGTGAATTTGAAAGCAACTGCCCACATTATCCTTCACAAATGATTTGGCTTGTATGACTGATTCTGTCCACTTTTTCTCGAAAATTCAAGGCATCATAAAAATTTCATGAGAAGAATCAGTAACGGTATAACTCGACAATAAGGCTTCCACTCGAATTCTATGAATATCTTCTAGCAATTCATGTTTTGTCATAGTACTAAAGTTTTTGCCACAAGGATATTCCGAATGTTTCGTGTTTGTATTCAAAACCGTCCATGTTCAGATTGTTCATATTCGTATTCCGAATCGACAGTTTTCAAATTTGACTTCATTTCCATATTATTCGTATGTTATTGATTTTCTTGTTTACTCGTACATTTCACAAGTTCGTTCCTCTACAGATGTATATTCTTATGACAAGTGTTGTTCATCTTTATCTTGTATAACAAGCTTTGTTAGCAAGCCTATGACAATAAAGTACATTTTGAATTCACTTTACAACTGTCTACTTCTTCGAAATCGCACTCCGAATAACCTCTACTGGCCTCCTCCATTATAGGTCTACCATCTCACCTAGACCTGCTCTAGGACACCCACTAACATGCAACGTGGACTATGACGTCACTAGCCTGAAACTTTTTCACTTTCACGAACTTCAGATCTAATAGTTTCGAACCTCAGCCGAGTTCATTCACAATGTATGCGAATTCACTTTATGTGTTCAATTTAAACTTGGCGCTACAATAATAATTGTTGCAAGTTCGGGTGGAGTTTCCAATGGAAACTATGAAGTGAAATGTTAACTTCCAAGATATACTGAGATTGCTCGAGTTAATGAAGACAATTTATATTTCCTGCTTTATTGTCGTTGTGAATTGTTGGATATTTATGGGATATCTGATAGCATGGTCGTTTATTCACTTTCAAGCCAACATCATCGAAGTCTGAAATTTCCCACTGCTGCAGAGCAAAGAGAAAAATCGTCCTCATTTACTGGAGAATATCGCGTTGATATCTATACAGAAAAAATTCAACTTTGCTGATTGATGTTCTTTTAGAAAATTTTGCATTTTGCTGTCAATCGAGGGGAAATCGTGAGTGCAGTTACTAACCAAACTGGCGTCGTAATAAGCCAACAGTTCCGGAAAAACGAGCACATCGTAATCCATGGAGGCGGCGACGCGCGTCAACTGTCAAAACTGAAACCGAAACTTCGACGTCCGTCTGTAATGGAACGGGAATATCGACGCCTGTAGTTGAGTTCAGGACGCGCACTGAAACCCGTTGTAGTTTTTCAGCTGGTACACGCTGCCGGACATGATTGTTTAGATTTCATACGGCGGCGGGTGGAGTTCGTAGCGAAGTATACCGGGAGACAAAGAAATAGAGGTCAAATTATTTACCGGATTTAATTTGACCTCGTGTGGTATTCGGTGAGAAAATTCCACACCAAAAATGTGTTTCCAACAACATCAATTTTCGTCTTTATCAAGTTCTTGCAATTAATTAAAATAACAGGGCATGGTAGCAGTCACTCCATAAAACCATATCTGCAAATTGACTCGGGCCATCATCAGGATATAATTGACGCAATGAGGTCTGCTTCAACTTCTGCAAAGACAGTCCAAGAATCTCTAAATCAAGAGCAAGCAACTTCGAATCAACTTGCCATAGTATACAATAATTGCGTTTTCAATATAAACATCAATCATAATGGTCCACGAACTTAGAGAACATTTCAGCTTTTTGTTGAAATTGATCAAAATTATTATGTGTGAAAACAAATAGAAATTAGATTGTTAAAAAAATATTCTGTCATTATAAACGTCAAAAAAATTTCCACTATAATTCGCAGTTGGGTACCCACCAGGAAAAAATTTCCGATAAAATTCATTCATTCGTTGCAGTGGTGATCTGAGAGAAATACACATTCTGATTGGTTAAAAATCACATGTGTGGAATTTTCTTTGGAGTCCATCATGTACACACCCATCGAATTTCCAACTGGAATTTCCATTCAAAAACGTCATGTAACGGCAACATTCGTTCTGAAAGTTAACTCCCAGCCAACAAAACTGAGATAAGGATGACTTCTGTCAACGAGAAAATCGAAATTGATACCAAAATATCCAATGACTGATATTTTAACTTACATAGACACATGAAAAATCGAATAGTTGTTTCCATTTTAGAATTCAAACTATTGACTTCTGGTACGTTTCGATCATTCATTTGCGAAAAATCAAAGTGTGGCTAAACGAATGATTATTTTTCTGGGAGTCGAACTTACCCCTGGCAGCGTGTGTTTCTCATGCAGAGCGTTTTGGGCGTTGAGGGCACTCTCAGGGCTGAAGTATGTCAAAAACGCGCAACCTGCAACAACAGACACCTTTACAGTTGCCGAAAATGAAACATGAGAAAACAGACGAGATCAAAAGGAGATCAGGTGAGTGATTCTTCTAGGAGTCAATTCAGACCTGTCTAAACATGTTAGTTAACTTCAACTGTCAATAGTATAATGTATCGTAGAGACTGATGAAATCCTTCTATGTGCTATTCTTATGGAATCAAACAATTTACCCTCAGATATTTCATTGTGAACGTTTCATCAGAATTCAAGCAAGTGGGAAACGTTATAAGACGGAACTGTTATAAATTTGTACGGCGATGTGACATAAAATCAAAGCCGACAGTCTATTCCTGCTATTTACATTCGAGTATGCAACGCGAAGTGAATTCGAATGAGATAAATACTGCATTTATGCATCAATATACAGGGTGGAAAGCAATATACCTGTGCCAGTCGAATTTCTCGACCGGTTCCAATTTTTCCACAATCAGCAACAACTCGTGGAAACATTTCAAGAAATGATTCCTCGTCACAAATCAAATAACTCAAGTTGAAAATGGAAGAATTATCGAGGAAAATCCAGGGGTTCATCAGTTCCTGTCTAGACAGAGATATCATGAAAATTGAAAATCGTTCCTCCAGTATAATTACATCCTCCTGTATTGAAACTTTCTAGAAGCACTCTTCGCCTCGCTCGTCGTACATCGTAATTTCGTGCGCTGAAAAACCGTCAGTCATCATTGAAAATATCCATGTTGATCTGTTTTCCGTTACGGAAAGTTTGCTTGCTTGCTTTATACCAGAATTATCGATATCAGTTTATCTTCCACCTGATTAGTTTACGCAGTTTATTGCTTCATCGTACTATTTCTGTGTTCGAACGAATCAGGTAACATCATTTTTTTAAGACGCCTATATCGAATGTTTATTAGGATAGGTGATTTGTATCAGTATGCTTTCATTGAATATACATATAACTTCACGTTTCTAATGAATCCATCTGGAATCACTACACGAAAAAATGATCAGAATGTATCACTTCATAGATAAATCTTGAATAATGTTGAACAAATTTCAGATAGACACTAGTTTGCGCCTAGTGAAAAACGGAGGAATCTACCCAATCAAACGAGAGAGAGTCAACCAGCAGTGATCAGCTGACTGTTGACAAAATTGCACCTTTCTTTTTTTTTTTTTTATCTGTGGACAACACGAAAGGGAAACCTATGATGTTCGAGGAACATCGTGTTAGCCAGCGGTGGAATTTTGGGAAAGAAGGAAGGTGTTGGAATTTTTCATGGAAGTTTGGAGGTTGTAAGCATCAGGAAAGATTTCACTAGGCAAAGAATTCCATAACTTTGCCGTTCCATTGATAAATGATGCTTGGTATAGCGATGTTCGACAGGTCTCGAGCCTGACAGTGTAGGAGTGACCAGCTTGAGCTCGTCTGGTTTGTCTACTAGGAATCGCGCGTGGTGGCATAATAGATGATATTTCCGTTGAGCACCGACCGTGAAAGTACCTATAAAAAAGGCAAAGATCGCCGACCTTTCTACGATGATCTAGAGAGGTCAATGATTTGGTGAGTGTTGTGTCATCGACTAGGCGAATAGCTCTCTTCTGAATTGAATCTAAGAGCTTAAGCGTATGTTTGGGGGCTGAGCTCCAAACATGTGAGCAGTACTCCAGGACAGGTCGAATTTGTGCTTTGTAGATCATAAGCAGTTGCTGGGATGTGAAGTATCTCTTCGCACGGAAAAGAAAACCGAGTTTTTGTGAAACAGTCTTCGCAATGGACCTCACATGATCGTCCCATGAGAGAGCACTGTTGGTGGTGACACCCAGCATGGATATTGACGACCTCATAGGAACAGTGGTACCCGACATCATCAAATTGGGCATTGTGTGATCAGCCTTCTTGGTGAACATACAAGCTTGAGTTTTAGTCGCATTGAACTGTACTAGATTCTCAGATCCCCATTTCAGAATTCTTGTCAGATCCTCATTTAAAGCATCAACCTGTCTTCGCCTTGCACCTCTGGCCTCATTGGACATCCAAACTGATCCCTAGTTCTTTCTTTGTCTCATGTTAGTCTCAATACTGGGCATAAGTCGATGAGGCAAGGGTGGATCTAGTAGAAAATATATAAGATCATATCTTTGGTTATAAGTAGCAAGCAATTTTTCCGTATAGGAAATAATATCTTTCATTTCTGAACAGGGTTTCGATTGATTCTCCTTGTTGATAAATTGCGCCGAACAGGAATAGCGTTATGGAATTAAAAACAATAAATGGTCATAAGCTCATTGAAAAAGTAGAAAAATGCGGCAATTGAAGCTTGTCGTATATAATCAGTTCAATCTACTCGCATGATATTACAAAATATATTAGTGGCAGGTATGTGCGCTATGTATTTTTATATTTTATTTTCTACGTAATATTTCAACGTTAATCTTTTCGTTCATGGAAACCAGAGCGCATTCTGATCGAAAGATATGAACCAGAGATTATCACAAGCGACTTCACGTCAATGTACTAGTCACAGGGTGTTATCGAGAGCGAAGGATTCCGTTCAAAATAGTGCTGTAGACAAAATGTGAAACATCGAACATGATACGAACACCCTGTTTGTGTATATTCTTTCCCACCACTTTATGAGTTTCGTCTGAAATGTCTGTGTTTATGTTCGTATGTAAAACGTACGCATAGGACGTCATTAGTATTCAGGTTATAAAGTATAATTAGCGGTAACGAATCATGGCTATTATCATAACAAAGCTCTGGTATTTGTTGCGATTATTCATGGTTTATTTGATGGAATAATTTCCACATTATTCTCGGTGTGCATTAATGTCGAAAATTAAGATCCAGAAGCGGTCGCATGGAATACGGAACGGAATTTACGACACGTGTCGAATCGATCATGTTCCATTTCTTCTTCGATAGGACCTACTCATCTTATTCTACGATGGCTCTGAATCACGATCGTGTTTTTTTTATTCGCAAGCATTTTCCTGTGCGATATCTCAACCCCTCAAAAATTTGAAATCCTCACGATTCAGTATGATTTTCAATTGGAGCTGATCAACAGTCAGGATCTAAAAATCGAAGGAGTTCACTTGAACTTGTTTATTTTTGAGTATTGTTCTTCGAGAGATGGATCAGAGTTTTGAAAAAAATTGTTTTTCATTCATAGCTCTATAACCGTTTAGCCCATTCTCTTGAAGTTGGCAAGTTTTATTTCCATCAGGAAAAGATATCTGATGATAAAAATAATAATAATTCCAGTGGTGCCCCTGAGAGATTCTAATCTCGAAATACCTACAAGTTGTGTGTTCGAATTTTACGACTGTAATTTCAGATTGAAGTCGGAGTTCAATGAAATTTCGACACGAAAAATAATTACATTGATGGATGGAACATTTTCATTCCTAATATGCTCCATGACTTTTCGATATTCTGATAACCCCAACAATCAGAAAGATTCCAAATTTGCGATATTTGAAAATGAACTATCAATGAAATTTGTCTCAAAAATACAAACATTCTCTCTACTCCATACAGTTCTCAACTCAGCGAATGTTTCTAAGTGAATGTATCTGATGTGATGTTCCATCGACTCCAAGAACTACTAGAATTTTGCGAAAAAATCATGCCCGAGGGTTAAAGTGGAAGTAACACAAGCATTACACTATGCTCTACATTGGCGATGTTGTCTGATGGCAGAAGATTTTTTTCTGAAGAATTTTGTAATTCACCCTTGAATCCCTGACTTTTTTCTCTAGAACCCCACAAACATTGAAGAAGAGTCGAAGGATGAGTGATCAATTGAGTCTGTTCAGAAGTTGTTGAACATCTTTGGAAAATTACTTCTCACCACGAATCGAGAAGTGAAAAAATACAAAATGTGCTCAATCTGGAATGAGATTAGATTCCAGGTGATAATAAAAGCACAACAGAATCTGGATCTTACACGCTCATTCCCCAACGTGATTTGTGCTCATACAGCGTTCCCCGAACTCGTAATACTTCCGCTGAGACAATCGATGCTATCATAAGAGAACAATTGCCTCTATGGCGTGCTCATTTGCCATCCCCTGTACACGTGATGCCGGTGCGTTTTCATCGTTGATATGCGTGCAGAACATGCCTCTTCATCCCCTCCAACTTCGCCCTTAATCAGGTCAAGCATACGACCGATCCGTCGAAATGGGTTATTGGGACAGGATGATCACTCAATAAGTTTTGTCATATAAATCACAACATGTTATGAACACAGCATCATTCCATTTTGAATGAACCTCAATAATCGTACACTCTTCAACATTCGAGTTGTTATAGTAGCTCAAAAGAAGATAATCTCGAGACACCGACCAACTACTTATATCCCTGAAAATATCCTCTTGTCGTGTAGAAATACAATTCACTCTACGATATTTGTGAATAATCCTGCAATACCACTCAGAGCAATATCAATAATAAAACACGTCGTGATAGAATTCCTGACGAGCGTTTGTTAAAAATTGAGCTGACTTCCATATGTCGTAGCAGTTGGCTCATGCAACATAAATTCGGGGCAAAGCTACAGCAACTTTACTCTCGAACCATTACCAACATTTCGTTGGGGTCACAAAAGGGGAGGACGCTTATCACGGTAATATTATCAGTTTGCAAAGTCCGGAAGGACGTCATTATCAGTTCCACCGACCTGCCGTATTCAGCCTGCCCTAATACAGGTCCTCTTATCCCTCTCGAGAATCGCACAATGTAGTGATGCAATAGCTCAGGAAACTTCAGCATGATTCTGAGTTTCCAAGTATATATATAGTGGCCCTAGGATGTATTGATTGATTTAGGATCACGTAGCCAGAAGGACCATCATATTGTTGGTCATTCCATTAGCTTGGAGGTGAAGTTACGTTCCCTGGAAAAGCTCCTCCAAGTACTCATGTCTCAGAAAAAGAGGAACCTCATTTGGTTTGTCATTCTACAAGGCTACACTCTGTAGGTCACTTTCCCAATGATATACTTTGAGATTCAGATTGTCGTCATCTCATTCTACAGCATATCTGGCTTGGAACGGTATTTGAAATTCCGAATACAGTCCCACAAACACTTTCAGAGCTCCATTTCCCATAATGCTTCCTGTCCTGGAACCCACTGAAAGAGACTTTCCAGAGTTAGCGAACTTTATGTACAGTTCCAGATCAGTATTGTAATGACTACGCTAATGAGTACGCTAGCGATCTGTCCCAATATCATATCGCGAATTTTTCGAAAGTCTAGCTAGCTAGTTTCTTCACAACACGCAAAAACTTCGTGCAAGTTCCATCATCACCAAGCCCCAATCCGGCGTATTCCAAGAGTCTCTCCTGGAAGTTTCCCCATCACATTTGCCTCTCTCGATCCAATTACCGAAGGCGTCGTAACAAAAACCAAATACCGTGCCCGGCATTACATCACAACATAACAGAAACGCGATAGCGAAGTTATAAAGTCGATATATAACGTAGTTTGCCGGCGACGAGCGCCACTTGATCATCCTGGTCACGTGGCCACTCTCAGGACTCAGGACATACGAGGAGGGGGTCGCGCGGGACGAGGGTCATACGACATCGAACGGACAAAGGAATCGGATCAGACGGATCTAAATGCCGCGGACCGCTTCGGAATTCCTTTCCTCGTTGGACCATTTCCAGATCAAGCCAGGAGAATCTTCAGATGCGAGTTCAATCGCGAAGGAGATCAATCAAAATCAAGCCCCGAGTCACCAAAGCAGGATTCTCCATTATTTTATTTTCACCATTGTTGATGATATTTCACTACCCTCACTGTTCTCTTGAGCCTTATCAGAAGGCCATACAAGTCTTGACAAAGGAACGAGAAAAACGCAACATACTCGGCAGGTTGAAAAAATTATCTCGCGACTATCCAAATCTGCGATAGAAGAAAAAACTAAATGAAAATTATCCAACGGGACGAATCGCCAGTTTAAACTGACACTTAGGGCTAATTGCCAGTTCAAACTGGCAATTAGGGATCAATGCCAGTTGGAACTGGCAATATAATATATAAAGAAAAGTCCGTTCAGCGATTTCGTAATATTGCACCGTTCACGTATGATCATAAACTGTATCTGTGTGTTCGAAATCGATTGGTTCATCGCCCAATCATCTTATCATTTACTTCATCGAGTTGTGATTGTATTGCAAACATTTCATGCGAAATAAACATTGTCAGTAGCTTCTTTGATGAGGACCACAGCTTCATCAATCCAGGAATTTTTTTTGTCCAGTTCAGTGACAGTCAGTTGAAACTGACTCAGATCACTTGAGCACGACCAAAGATATGATATTATAAATATCTCTACTAGATCGAGCTTAGAGAGGAGAGAGGAATCGAAACGAACATGTTGAAGAAATAGACTCTAGTTTGCGCCTAGAGAAAGACGGAGGAAACAGCAAACGAAATGAGAGAGGCAACAAGCAGTGATCAGGTGACTGTTGGCACAATTGCACCTTCCTTTCTTCCACATCCAGACGAATCGATAGCTCTGTCGCATTCTCATGATCGTTTCGTTGCTGCTCAAAAGTCGATAGGGCAAGGGTGCATCTAGTAGAGGATATATAATATAAATAATAATATATCTTCGAGCAGAAAGTAAGTTATCGTTCCTTCAAGATCATGTTCAGCAATTTAAAGTTCTCATCTGATCCCCATCTGAGATCTGATTCGGAGTCTGATAGATAACTGAAGGTAATAAAGTCGTGGAGTGAAATGTTGACCCCTTCGATAATCATGTCCTCTGTGCGTCGGAGGGTACTCTATGAAACATGTAGTGCATCAACGTTATCATCCCTCAATGTCCAACAAATAGTGCATTAGACCGATTGTATCTAAACACCGAAAGTAATTCATGCAAGCATGCGAGGCTCTGCCAAAACAACCCCATTCCATGTCCCATTCCACATATCGCTAGCTCGACAGGGTAGATCGCTGCCACAATAAAAACGAACCTCTCGTGACGACTTACATAACGACCAAGTTCGATTTTAATTACCCCCGAGTTGCGTGTCGCGGATAAGACAAGAGTCCCAGCCGTTATCTCTAATTCCGCATTATTATTATCAATATCGCTATCTGGATTTTCGTGAGTTGTTCGCGCCAGACACGGCACCTCTTCAGACCGATAAACGGACGTCCCGCTGCTGAGGAATAATGGATGGGGTATCGTCGTCGTCCTTATACCCTCAGGGTATGTCCCGAGACCGGAAGCCGTGTAGGAACTTTGCTTCCGAATGACCGCCGAATGACATTAGATGAAGTGGTTCTCGGAATGATGTGAATCAGTGAAGGGTGGGGATCGATTCGGAGAGGGGTGAGGGGATGTTGCAGCAGGACCGAGCGTTTGTGCCAGATTTGTGGGGGGTTGCAGCACTGTCACTCACATATGATGCAATCTTGTGGTATGTTGAACAGAGTTTTTGTTGATATTTGACACTTTTCAAAACTGACTGGAACTTTGGAACGTATTTCACGACAACAGTTGCGTAAAAACGAGAAAAAAAAATAGAGAAATAGATTTCCACTCAGTAGCTATGATTCATTTTTCAGCTTCCTGTGGGATTTCCTCTCCTCGTTTCTGAAAAATGAAGTGGAAGTTGTAGTGAGGGCAGATTTTGTGATCTGCCCCAAAATGTCACTGCTCTTGAAATTAAACCTTCAGATACCTAAAAGGAAAATTCTCTACATGTCAGTGACACCTTGTTTTTGAAAAATTTGGAAATACAAACATTTTTAATGAGAATGAAACTACTACTTATCTCAGTGGACGTTTCTGGAACGAATCTTCTCCCGTTTTCGACACAATTAGAACACTTTCCCTTGCAAAATGATTCAATGTGCGGTTGGTTTCGACACTGAAAAGTGGCTATGAATCGAAAACAATTAAAATTCAATCAGAATAAATAATCACACCATTGACACAAGTGGAAATAATGATTTCTGATGGAATTGTTCGTGATACGATTATTCGTTCATCCAAGGAAATACGTGGCAATATTTTCCTCATTCTGTTAGGGATTTTCCATATCTCACCTCTGCTTTGTGATATGCTCTCTCGACGAGACATCTGACTCATCTGATTGATTGGTATTCATCGGACTGTTGCTTCAGGAATGGCAATAAATATGTGTACTGAGTACTAATATTGAGTAATCTGTTATTAAATGTGTATTGTATTGAGTAGCCGATAGTACATTTTGTGCTACTACTTCGTACATCTGAACCTGAGACACCTGGTATAGTTCGAAGTGACAAGCATGGCAACTCATGTAGAGCTGTCATTTTTTTCTTTAGACCAATCAAAATTTCGCATCGAAATTCAATAATTTTTTTGTCACTCTATGACTATACTAGGCTACACAAAAAAACGCCACTGTTCATATGAATAGTTATAGAGTAATCCAAATTCCTCAATGTTACGAAAACTAATGATTCAATGCAATGTGAAGATATCATATCGCAAACAAAACTGTGATTACAACTTCGCTAAGGATTTCGCTTCATTCTAGATTTATATGTTGAACCAAAGTCGCACTACCTATCAACTCTAAGCCTTCAAAGGACCCGAATCCCATCCGAACGAGCAAATATCAACATTGATTCGTGGTTCACGTGGTTCGTAACTGTAATGCCGAACAGATCCGTTTTGTGCCTGCAAATCGGCCTGTCTACCGTGAAATACCGTTGCGAGAAAAAAAAAAGTCGAAATGGCAGTTTATGCGAGTCAGGGTTCATTTGCTCCGATGCCCGAACGATTTGAATCAATCGCTCAGCTTCGATAGCTATATGCGCTCCGATTGCTGGTTTTTAACCAATGGGAGAGTCGGCACACCGATCTCTCGCCCAACAGACTAATATGATTTTCGCCGACCAGAATTTACATCGCGGAATGAATGTTCATCCACGTTCTCGTCAATGACACCACATAACAAGAATGCTACAGGAAAAACTCAGACACACAGTTGCTCAACGGGAGTTGGATTTTTGGGTCAAACCGACTGACACGAATTCCAGTGCCAATAGAAGAAGGTGGAAACATTGAGCTCCATCATGACGTTGATCGTCAAGAAATATCACACCTTGGAATCCATGTTTTGTCGGTCTGTCCAAATCTATTTGCTTCGACCTGCGAAACATATCATGAATAACTGTTATCGCATCACATACGAATATTTCTGAGAGCAGAAGTGATTCTATTTCTTTTTCCATTAGTTTTTCCTCGAATGTCAAACATAATCAGTTTCTGCAGAACTTTCCAGCGGAGCGAAATCAATTTGTCGATATGGATCTACTTCGAAAGTCTAGCAGCGTTGCAGGAATATGTATATGGAATGATGTCTACTTCTTTAATCCCGCTAGAACTACGAAGTCAGATGGAATACTGAATATGCTATATAGGCGAGTAGTAATGTTTTTAACAAAGATTGAGGTGGAGATTAAAGCGCTTTAATTCAAAACTCATCAAGCCCATCACAATTCAAAAGTGTAGTTCGGACAGTTTCAAATCCTACTCAGTATATTATATCCTCCATTATTCGATTACTGGTTCGATTTCAAATAATCAGCATTCTCGATATTCCTCTTGCCTTGATCTTGATCCAACAGTTCTCACACGATCTCAATTCGACACCCGGAAATTTTCCGCGCAACTGACCCTTTCCACTCTGTGACAAGCCATATCGTTCGACCTGACGATCATCTCAGCCTCGTCTGCCAAAAAGTTCGGAGTACCATCACGTCCGTGCCAAATGGATCCGAGCCCGACTCTTATTCTGCCAACTAGCGCACTTTGATTGCCCCGATCGAACGATGAAGAGTGCATGTCGTGCCAAGAGTGATGTCATCAATGCCACAACATTGGACGGACTCAGATTCCACCAGGATGAGAAGTTGAATCGACCGAAAACAGTTGTATGTATGACTTTTTGACTCTGGAGTAAGTGACAGCTCACTTGGGCTAGCCTCCCACCTTCGCGAATAGAATACAGAGATTGTTCCATAAAAAGAGTATATACGATGCACAAGTATCATGCGAAAGAAACAGAAGAAGAGTCGAAGGAAAATATGGAACGATAGAATTGGAGGAGGAATTAGAATCTGACGATGCAGGAATGGATCATGAGAAGATGGAGGAGGTCTCAGATCAAGGGAGTGAGATAGTGCGTCACATCACGTTGCAGAACATCTTCAGAAACAGGAGATTCGTGGTAGAGATCAAGACAGAATTGAAGTGAATCAGATTGGATGGTGAACGAAGGTTTTTCATCACAACACTCTCGTCTCGATATCTCATTACCCATCATTTCTTCCATGTGCCCATATAGAATAATATCATGATTCTCTCCTGTGACCAGTTTTGACACAATCAGCGTGTATGATCGATGAGCAAATCGACCGACATCGAAAGGTTCATAGGGCTTCCATTTCTCGGGAAATGAATCTAATCCAGATATGGTGAATAAGCCTGTTCCCCATCTTCTAATCCCTCTCCGCGTACATCGAGGGACATTTTTCTCCTTCCTCCGACATCTTTCGTTCCGTGCGCCCAGACATATTCATCGATCAAAGCAGGCCGTGCGAACGGGTTCGACGAGACGTATCCTTTCGTGAGTTATCGAAAACGCAGTTCGGAGAGGACGTGCACCGCCTCACCAAGTCTCGCCTCTCAGCGCCCGCTCCTCGAAGGGACGATCCTTGTTTATGGGGACAATATGTGTTTCAGGGATAAACGAAAGAAATTTACGATTAAGGCCGCCGCGCGAAGGCTTTTCCCTGTTCCGGCCCTTGACGGTGATGAATTCGGACGGGAGAGTGCGCTTCGGTGGCGTTTGGGCTCTTCCATTTTTTGATGAGAAGCACTGATCATGGCTTGGGAAATTCGAAATTTCTATTTATCTTCTTAAAAATCTGAAATAATTCACAACCACTGATTCGGACCCGTAGAGAAAGAATCTGAGATCGAAATTGATGAATTCGTCTCGATAACGGAGTGATCTCGCTCCTAATTGCGTTCTTTGCCAAAAGCGTACTATTTCCACTTGGACGCCCTATATCTCTGGAACGGTTAGTCCCACGGAGTCGATCGACCCACCGATCGATTCCTCGTTCGATTCTCATCTAGATCACAGAATTTCAAACGATTCTCCTGAAGAATGCAGAATTTCGTTCATGTCAGAAAGTCCAAGGTACATATTTATCGGATGATCATAGCTTGGAAAATTCGAGATTTCTATTTATCTTCCTAAAAATCGCCACCAATTCGGACCCGTAGAGGAAGAATCTGTGATCGAAATTGATCAATCCGTCTCGATAACGGAGAAATCTCGCTCCTAATTGCATCGTTTGCCAAAAAGTGCACTTTTTACACTTTGACGCCCTATATCTCTGGAACGGTCGGTCCCACAGAGTCGATCGACCCACCGATCGATTCCTCGTTCGATTTTCATCTAGATCACATGATTTCAAACGATTCTTCTGAAGAATGCAGGATTTCGTTCATGTCAGAAAGTCCAAGGTACATATTTATCGGATGATCATAGCTTGGAAAATTCGAAATTTCTATTTATCTTCTTAAAAATCTGAAATAATTCACAACCACTGATTCGGACCCGTAGAGAAAGAATCTGAGATCGAAATTGATGAATTCGTCTCGATAACGGAGTGATCTCGCTCCTAATTGCGTTTTTTTGCCAAAAAGCGCACTATTTACACTTTGACGCCCTATATCTCTGGAACAGTCGGTCCCACAGAGTCGATCAACCCACCGATCGACTCCTCGTTCAATTTTCATCTAGATCACATCATTTCGATCATTAAAAATCAGCCAATAATTAAGGTATCGCAAGCAATACTCCCAGTGAGAGAATTACACATATCCACTCTTGAAGATTCAAAGTTCAAGATGACAGATTCATCAAAAATCTGTTTGATTCTTCTCGCGAAAAATGCAATGTTTTTGCTTGAACGGAGAAATCAACCCGACCAAAGTATTCAGTATCCCAACTAGTCTTCGGTTGAATCTCAAATATCCATGCACCACGGAATAATATTTCACGATAGATAATCCACATTTTTGGCAACCCAACCCGAACCATTTTTATCTGCCACTAATTTCACAGCGGTTGAGCCAAATATTTATCGATCGTTTTTCTGTGTCCAAAGTTCAACAAGTAGGGCACGATTCCTGTGAAAAATATTGCCCTATGATAACTCGATTGTATATATGTTCTTGTCTAGGCCGATATCCGAGCAAGTGTATTCGTAGAAACTTAGTAATTCTATATTTTTACTTGCTTTCTCGGAATGAATGAATCATGAATCCAGGGGATTCTTCAATTAACAAAACGGAGGTTCTCATGAAGAGTACTGAATTCGATTAATGATACTTTATATCTCATATTGCTGACGTTTTTCCTTGATATCCTACTTTTCTGGCTTTACAAAACTCCATGAATTGTCTCCAAATCAAGGGTTTCGTATTCCTTGTAGTTTGCGAAATTGATTTCTTTATATTTCACGTGATTTGTTCAGAGAAAATTCCCCCAAAACGGCTCATCTTGCGATTTTTTGCCAATAATACCCAATAATTGTGAATAATACCCAACAATCACACTTTACACGACAGAAATTGAAGAGACGGGCGACTGTTGGATGCAGTATGGTTTTGAAAAACAATCATTCTTACAGCGATAAAGAAATAGATGGACCTTTTTTATCGATATCAAAATGATCCACATCATTGTCAAATGGTGTTTTCAATGGAGCATGGAACACGACTAATCTGATGAAGAATACATAAAAGATCACAATAAATTTGAATCATCTTTCACGAGATTCATCTTCAAATATTTCTTTCAAGTTCCATAAAGATATTGATGATTGCTGAAGATGTTGAGAAAAACAATAAAATAAATCTCGAGCAAGATAATAATCATCACACACACAACTTACTCATCTAAACTGACTATGACAATGCCCAGGAAGATAATCGTCGACCACTAGTCAATGTGAAGCTCACCTGCAACGAATATTCCAGAATTAGATATCGATCGACGTCGCCGGCTTCGAAAATCAAACCACTCATATAATGAAATGCGAAAGCCTCATTCGGGCATCCTCCGGGAGAACGGTATTCCGAGTCATCTTTTAATTAAAGCGGGATCCAAAGTGGGTCGCCTAAAGGCTGGAACGAGAGTACATCGAGAGACAATATCCAAAGTGGACTTGATAATGTTGATAATCTTGCTACCGGATGTGAAGAGGCTCATCAGGAAACATTTGCCTGAAAAATCGCGCTTCAACTCTCCAATCTCGTCTGAATGGAAGTAGTCACTCAGGAGATTCGAGAGCTCCCATCGAATAATTGCATATCGTCGAATTATATTCATTTAGAGATGGAATTCACGAACCATATTATAAGGTATTGAAAAAATATGGAGATTTTTTGGCTGGATTTTTTGGATATTTCGTTGTATCTTTTTCACTCAAGCATCTCCAATTTCACGAAACAATGATTAGATATTGAGATTTTCGAAATTCATTTCATATAATCAATATAACTGATCAACAGGGTGTTGAAAGAAGTGTCACAAAACGAAATGAAGTAGATAGAACCCATAATTTTCGAGGAACATCGTGTTAGCCAGCGGTGGAATTTTGGGAAAGAAGGAAGGTGTTGGAATTTTTCTTGAATGTTTGGAGGTTGTAAGCATCAGGAAAGACTTCACTAGGCAAAGAATTCCACAACTTTGCCGTTCTATTGATGAATGATGCTTGGTACAGCGATGTTCGACAGGTCTCGAGCCTGACAGTGTAGGGATGACCAGCCTGAGCTCGTTTGGCTTGTCTACCAGGAATCGCACGTGGTAGCATGATAGATAATATTTCTGTTGAAACAAGCAAAAAAGTCGCAATAAACATGTGTCTGCAAATCAACGTTTTCGAAGATTCGGGAGATTTTGCGTTTGAAACATTTTTTCAAATGAACACAATGATATTCATTCACAAACAAGAACAGAGATTCAAATAAGATGTTCGAAGTGCCTCCCTCCATTTCAATGCAGGTACCACATCTCCGCCGCAAGGACTGTCAAATTCTTTCCAAAACATACTCATTGACTAGGATCCTTAACTAGGAAATCGTTAATTTGGAGATTCTTATCATTTTGACTGAATTTTTATTTCAATTAGATTCGCTATTTTGTTTATGGAGACTTTTCTGCATAGTTTGGGCCCACAATTCAATTCTATGAAAATCTTCTCCAACACCTTGTACATATACAAATCTGATTCTCTAGATTTCAATATTTCATCCTCATTCATATTCGTATACATTTCCAAATTGTTTATTCTTCTTCGAATCCAATCGCCAAATTAAAGCCACACACTTTCTTTTATTTATTTATTTTCATCAATTCTGACAACACGAGTGGTACACCTATAACGTTCGTTGAATGTCGGGAATGACAGTTCGTAGGATAACATCGGGAAACAACTGTGCTGTTCTATTGACGAATGAGCAAAATTCGACAGTTCTCGAGCCTATCAATCCAGAGGTGACAAGCCTGAACTCTTCTGGTTCGTCAACCTGGAATCGCTCGTGGGGAATAATAGACGAAATAAAAGAAGGGTTATGTTCTAGACAGGTTAATGTACAGTGTAACCACCCAGTGGAATCTAAGAAAATCAGCGTTGGTTCGATAGCTAAACTCCAACAATAGTAGGTCGTGTGGTGAAAACAAAGTTGATGCCATTTTTGTGGAACACCAGCATTGACAAATCGACAAGACTTCGTCTAGCACCGCATAGAGTGATCTATCCACGAATTGATTGAAGTTTTGCTGGAAGACCATGGTGTCGAACTCGGTTGAATCCTAGAGATATCCGGATGTCAGAAAGAAAAATTGAAATTCATGAGTGCCCAATGTGAAGGTGCTTGAAATCAGAGCTGAATCCAATCCAATCTCTCTCCGCTCTCGGTGATCATCGGTCGCCGTCCATAATGGAATCTATGATAGGTATGCAAATCAATACAGAGCGATCGTCGACCGCGGGACTTGGTCGAGTTGACTGTATACATGTCGTGGCTCCATTCAAAAACAAAGACCGCCGGACTCAATGAATAATAGTGATAAATGGCGTCGCACATACGTTATCCCAATTTGTTTACGTCCAGAAAGTGGACGGGCCGAGGCAGATGGTAAATTAGAACGCCGGGTCAGAGTTGAGAGTCGTCCTCTTGGAAAATAAATCTGGGAATTAGCATGGGAAGCGACAACTGATTGCCCGGAGTTTCGGGACAGAGGGACAAAACGAATTTGGGAGACCGTCCGCCCCGGAGTCATTTACACGATAAAAAAATCGACGAAATTCGGAGGAGAGAAACGGTTAAAAAATAGAGATTCATCGGAGAGGCTTTTATCTTTGGGCAACTTCACTTAACTCGGGCGAAAGGAATCTGATATTCAGCGGAAATTTCTTTGCCTTTCAAAGGACCCTCCGTTTTCGCGACGTTTATTGGAAAATATCGCCTTTCAATTTAGCCCCAGTCCATTCTCTGGATATTAACAGGGATCAACTTTTTTCCAACTCGAACCATTCGACTGTTGACAAAGGATATCATCAGATGAAACTGCTGCATTCATGTATTCTTTTCGAAATTTTGTTCCCAAGCAAAACTCAACATACTCCATCCACATATCGAGGTTATTTCTGAAAGGAATATCGTTCTTTAGCAATCACCACAAAGCACAGTGGAATGAACTACCTTGCAGCTCATTTCTCTCGACTGAAAAGAGAATCTAGGCACATTCGCCTGTATATTTTTCCGTATTCATATCCTCCTCACTACTGTGGATTCCATTATTAGGCAGCAAGCTGCTTTTGATTTCAGCCAAGCTCGAGCCGTATTATTCCGAGTGTTCAACGTTCGGAATACCTAAATAGGAGAAAGCCTCGCATTCAGTAACTTTCTTGTTATTAAATCTGCATCTCTATTAAAACTTTAAAAACACCAGCTTCCCTGCAGACGTTTCATGTATGTGAAATATTAAACAGGAACTTTTATGCAACATAAAAGCAACTATAACTTTGTTAGTTCGAAAGCCACGGACTTCACTACGTGTAATAAGTTATTCTCTCTGTGCGTTAGACAGAACAGATTTTGCCCTAATGTAGGGTTGTAATGCATTTTTTATATCCGCGAAAAGGTGCGATTCATATTCAATGATCTTGTTGTATTTCTATCCGCAACAGATACCACCTTTGTTGCCTCAGAATAGATATAATTAGATATCTGCCTGTGCAATTACTGTGTTATAACTCTGTTGGTGTTCAAACATTGTAATCAATCATGTGCATGTAGTTCTGTAATTGACATTCCTAACAGGAAATCTGGGACATTATATCGTCAATTACAATGATCATATGTGAACAAAAACTCTCAATCCCTGTACTCTGTACATCTTACTGAAACTCATTTCTATACAGGGTGTGACTAGATAAATGTAAAACATTCAACGCCTTCATGACAGCTACAAGAGAATTTTGCTTAATACAGGGTGTAACTGAATGAGTGTGAAACATTTGAGGGGGTGATTCTTCATCGAAAAAAAGATTTCCTATCCATATTGCTTGTTCACCATTTTAAAATTTATTTCCGATAACCTGTTTCATTCTAAACATGAAATGTCTCCTTGAATTTTTCGACCAAAATAAACCAGTTTGTAGCAAAAAATTATTTTACGAACAACCAGAGATACATCGTCATGAATGCAAACTGGATTCATTGTTATTTTGTATTTACTACCTCCATTGAATGACTGAAGGGGAATAAATAAAACTAGAACTGGGTCAATTTTAATAGTGTAACTTTTCAAGTGCTTATGAAAAGAATTTTTGAACAAATTTCATGTAACCCCTTGAAGGGGCTGCATCTTAACAAGTGATGCTCCAATGAAGTTTCTTTACATGAAAGATCCTATCTTCCTCTGGATGAGGAATCACCTTCCCAAATGTTTCACACTCATTTAGTCACACCCTGTATCAGCAAAATTCTCTTGTAGCTGTCATAAAGGCGTTATTGTTTCCGATGAGGCCAGACTAGATGTCTGGGTCCAGATGAAAACATCCAAATCCAGATACAAAAAGTAATGGCCAGGAGCAAAACAGTTCTGGATCGGGGAGATGGAAAAGGAATCGATACCTGAGTAATTAGAGATCGTTCGGCATCCTCAGATGTGCAAGAGTGAGAGAGAAAGACAGGTAAGAACGAAACCCGGAGTATTCGAAGCGGCAGGATTTGCATTCGGGGTGACAGTGGGTCCCCGGATTCTCGAATAAAGCCATCCGCAAAAGAAATCGATAGCTTCGAATGGGGGACACGTCATTAACTCGCGGGTTATTACGTCTTCTTCCCCTTCGTTTTATTGACGATTTCGTTTATTCAGGATGTCCTGCTCACGTCACCGAAATCGTACATTGAACCTCATCGATATGGAACTGCTTCTAATCTCGATCAGAAACCTTCGGAATACTTTAGAATCCACCGAGCTCCCACAAAGGCAGACGTCGAAAACACTTCTCACTCCTCAAAGTGCTTCCGATCTTTCCGCATAATTAATCATAAAGAAGGTGAATATAGGGTGCGCCTCAGGCACAAAAGAGGGACGAGAAAAAGTCGTCTGGCATCGGATGGCGAGTCATTTGTTTCGGATTGCTAGGCTGTCAGACGGACTAGACGCAGTTCGGTATCGCAACAAAAACCAGACGTTATTGCATTTTTCATCCCGTTCGTACGAAATCGGTGTTGTACACAGCCAGTGGCCTAGTTTTCCCGCTCGAATACCGATCGAGGAATTGTTCGTGACTTATGAATGAAAATCACTAGCTTGTAGCGGGACATTCGAGCAACCGCGGCCCAATATGAATCCATGACATCATTTCTGGATCGAATATCCGAATGGAGGACGAGTCATTTCTACGGCGCGCGACAGAAACCATTCACATGGTGGGAATAACAACGGAAATTCAAGTTAATGTAAATGTAACAGATAGATTTGACATTTGTGTCAAATACATGGTGGCCCAATGAAAACGAAACAAAGTATCAAGGAACTGACATTAATTCAAATGATTCTATATGTAATGTTGGATAGGACAGGATTTAAAAAAAACACACATAAGGCACTTCTTAGATGAACATGAAAGCGTTAGTTTCCATCACTAGTCGATTATTTCCGTAACCGTGTTTTCTCGAGAACTACTGCATTGAATTTCGATCACTTTCAAAATAATATATCACTTGACCCCTCATCCCATTTGAGATTTGGGGGTTGAAGCTCACCCCTCCGAGGGGTTCGAAGTGAAAAAGTTGAAAACATGCACAAAATGTTTCCCCCTCGGAATAAAAATCGACCAAGTTTTTTTTCTGAGAACGATGACTATGTCAAATCGGCCTTGTTTTGTTTTCATTGGGCCACCCAGTATATCAATTGATCACTGTTTTGATGCATACATTGCACATTCCATGAATTGTTGAGTTTACAACCGTGCTGAGTGAAAATATCAGCAACTGTAAATTTCAGAGACATTTCTATAGATGCGTCAGCTCAGTCAACTGAAGAAAATAATAAGTTTTCAATGACAGATACAATCTTGTAAGGACCACGAGAAATATCAGATGAATACGATTGGCTTTATTATCCCTGAACTGCACTTCTATCGAAGCAACTCTCCTGAAAATTGAATATGAAAATGGAAAATTCAATATCAATTGATGTTGTGTTTTGGATGAGGTATGTATTGCAAATGAAACGACTGTCAAAATAACCCAAAGGAGGACTTACCTGGATTCCTTTCTTCCTCGCTTCTGACCATTTGACGGGGTTGCAACCACCTATCCACGAGATCTTTGTGGACTGTATAATTTGTTAGGCTGGTTCAGTGAATACTTGCGTTGGAGATAGGACTACGATGTACCGGTAGCACTATGATAAAATTGTAAAGTTCTCGCGAACCGAAACAGAAATCACAAGAGATATGTGATTCCGATAGAGTACAGAGTGATACTAATCCTCGATTGGTTCTTCACGATAAGCCCGCCAGGGAAATTTTGACAGGCATGCGTTAAAAGAAGCAAAACCGAACTTATTTACAACTATATATGTAGTGAATATTTGAATACGAATCAATTATAACAAAAAAATTAAAATAAAATCGAAATCTTCAAATCACGAAGATGAAGGAAAAAAGGTGAACTAAAAATATACCTACCTACATAACGCGGGTGTTAACATTCCGCCCACCAAAATACATAGTATTTTCTACAGGTTATAGTGGTGGCAGAGGGCAAAGTTTTACTAACGGCCTTTGGAATAACCCTTGAACTGTATGAACGGTCGCCACCCGCACAACTCCATCAGACCCAGGGTGAGTTTTTACAACTCTTCCTAATCGCCATTGCAAAGGCGGTAAAGTTTCATTCTTGATCAGGACTAGATCGCCAACATTTAGAGATCGACCATCAGTATACCATTTTTTACGCTGCTGAAGAGTATGTAAATATTCAGAACTCCATCTCTTCCAGATATCTTGTTGTAGCCGTTGCACCAATTGCCACCGATTAAGAGTATTCATTCTCAGATGGGAAAGATCTGGATCCGGAACAGAGGTGAGAGGTTCCAAGGTAAGAAAATGGCCCGGAGTGATTGAAGTGAGATCGTTAGGATCGGAACTTTGCGCACAGAGGGGTCGAGAATTCAACAATGACTCGATTTGGACCAAAAGGGTATATAATTCTTCGTATGTCAATATTTGGGATCCTATCGTACGGAAAAGATGTGTCTTGATAGATTTAATACCGGCCTCACTCAGACCGTTAAAGTGAGGAGAACCAGGAGCACTAAATGAAAAGGATATTTTTTCGGCTTCAGCAGCTTGTTTCATGAATTCAGAAAGAACTCTCTGAGACCCAATGAAATTGGAACCCTGATCACAAAAAATTTTACCAAGACGTCCTCGTCGACTAACGAAACGCCTGAGAGCAGCGATGAACGCGTCTGTAGATAAATCAGAGGCTAGTTCAATATGGACTGCCTTAGTGGCAAAGCACACAAACAAGCAGAGGTAAGCCTTTTGAGATTTGATTCCTCTACCTTTGCTCATCGTTATGTGGAAAGGTCCTCCATAATCCACTCCCACGACTGAGAAAGGTTTGACCTGATTAATTCTCAAGGCTGGAAGGTTACCCATAAAGGGAGTCAAGGGGACAGGGTTCAACCTGAAACATTTATGGCATTTTGAGAGTACGTGTCTGATAGTTTGTTTTGGAGAGAGTATCCAAAAGTTTTGTGCCACTAAAAAGTGAACAGTTTGAAGGCCAGGATGGAAGTGTTCTTTGTGAATGCTTTCAATTATCAACTCAGTGAGACGGTGCTTTCGCGGTAACAGAGCAGGATGTTTCTGCTCATAGGCTAGCCCAGACGCATGCAAACGTCCGCCCACCCTGAGAACACCATCTTCCCCAATGAAGGGGTTGAGCTTTCTAAATACTTTTGATAGAGGAATTTTATTTTCTAAATGAGAAATTTCTGACGAGAAAGAGGTGTGTTGAACACGTTTAACCAGCACCAACAGGGAATTATGCAACTCTTGCATGGTGAGAGGGGTGGAAACCCTTTTAACTGGATTTTTCATATTTTCAACAAAACGGATACAATGAGCAATTATTCGCTTTATCTTATTGAGAGAGGAGTAGCGTTCTAGAAGTAAGTCTAAAGAATCCAATGACACGAAAGAACCAAGAACAATCTTCTTTTCTTCCTCTAAGGCATCAGAGGAATTGAACTCAGGAGTATAAATCGGCCACTGTTTCTTAGGGACAGTTAACCAGTGAGGTCCATGGAACCAAAGGGTGTGATTTAGAAGTTCCGATGGTAACAATCCTCGAGACGCACAGTCTGCCGGATTATCTTTAGATCTGACGTGGTGCCAGTGAGATGGACCTACTTTGTCTTGGATATAGCTTACTCTATTACTTATAAAGGTTTGCCAACGATGAGATGAAGATTTTATCCAAGTGAGACAGACCATAGAGTCACTCCAGGCATATATTTGATCGAAACAAATAGAATCCTTCAAGGTCAGCGAAATATATTCCATGAGTTTCGATAACAATACACATGCACATAACTCTAGCCGGGGAATCGACAGTTTTTTGAGTGGTGCCACTTTAGATTTTCCACAAAGCAGCCTAGTGTCGAATTCGTCCTCAGATATTTTTAATCGAAGATAAACTACAGCGGCGTAGCCCCTCTCTGAGCTATCTGCGAAGCCATGCAGCTCATAAGCATGAGAGTTCGTTAACAAGCAATGTCGTGCAATTCTCAAATCCGAAAGCAAAGGAATCTCTAACTTGTACTGCGTCCACTTTTCTACAATATAGGCTGGAGGAACGTCATCCCACTTACAACCTAAACTCCAGAGATGCTGAATCAAGAATTTTGCAAAGAAAGAGAGTGGCGCCAAGAAACCGAGAGGATCAAACATCCTGGCGATTTCAGAGAGAATACTTCTTTTTGTGCAAGCTTTATCTAGGCATTTGATATCATAAAGAAAATTATCAAAGGAAGGATTCCATTTGAGGCCTAGAACTTTGATACCAGAGTCATTTGAATCAAACGAGAGTTCAGACTGTTGACAATCTTCGGGGGGAAGATTCTCGAGAAGAGAGGGGTGATTTCTAGACCATTTTCTCAAATGGAAACAACCAAGTTTGATCAAAGATATCAGTTCCATCTGTAGAGATTTTGCTTCATCTAAGGAGTGACTTCCAGAACAGATGTCATCCACATAGACATTTGTCTGTAGTATTTTTGAAGCGCGAGGAAATCTGTCTTTTTCATCTTCAGCCAGCTGATTCAGAACTCTGATGGCAAAGAAAGGACTTGCAGATACTCCAAAAGTGACTGTCGTCAATCTGAAGTCCTGGACAGGATCTTTCGTAGAAAACCGCCATAAGATGCGTTGAAAATCGCAATGTGATTCTTTTACTGCAATTTGCCTGTACATCTGCATTATATCTGCGGTAAATACGAATCTATGCAGACGAAAATTCAATAAAAGGCCCACCAGGTCCTGTTGGAGCTTTTTTCCCGTTAAGAGGGTATCATTCAAAGACAAACCAGAGGGAGACTTTGCTGATGCATCGAACACCACTCTGAGTTTGGTAGTTGAACTATTGGGATTCGTCACGCAATGATGAGGAAGATAATAATTATTTTCCAGTGGAGAGGGAACATTCACAGCTTCCATATGGTTATTATCAAGATAATCTTTCATGAATTTAGAATATTCGGAAAATAAGAGAGGATCTTGATACAAGCGTTTTTCTAATGAATAAAAACGTTTGAGAGCCAGGAAACGCGTGCCATTGAAATACGGATCACTGTCCTTAAATGGAAGGGAAACGGTATACCTTCCAGAACTGTTGCGGTAATGAGTATTTCGAAAAATGTTCTCACAGTGGGAATCTTCTGGAGATATAGAGTTAATGACAGGTACTTCTTCGATTTGCCAAAACAATTTCAAAGTATCGTCTATCGAAGACTCACAAGAGACAAAAAAGGAGTTAACCTGCGTAATAGAGGTTGATTTCATTTTTCCCATTACGATCCAACCAAATATCGTATTGAATGCAGTAGGTCGATCAGGTGTTGACAATTTTCCATCCAATAAAATCATAGAAAATATATCAGCGCCAAGCATCATATCGATCGGTCCAGGAATATTGAACCGCTTATCCGCTAATGTGATATTTGCAAGTTGAGGCCATTCTTCAATAGAAAAAGAAGTAACAGGCATCTGGGAACAAATTTGAGGGATAATGGACGCGTTGACATTTATTAGTGGTTGACATTGGCCTACGGGTCTTATACTACATAAGGTTGAGGAAGAAACCGCTGAGGTCATATTTCCCAAGCCTTTAATGGAAAGGCGGGAATTTTCTAGAGGTAAATTCAAACACTTTGCACAGCTCTCTGTAATAAACGAACCTTGGCTCGCGGAGTCCAAAAGAGCACGTATAATCTTAAAATTCCCTCGAGAATCGAGAATTTCAACTTGGGCAGTAGAGAGCAAAACTGTCGTAGTCGAAGAAATACTGGTTAAAGCATTTACTTCCGGCTCCAAGAGAGTTGGAGTCGCTGAGGAAGCGGGCAGTTCTTTGATATCACCGGAAGACGATTTTGTGTGGGTGCTATTGAAATGCAAAAGCGTGTGGTGATGAGGACTATTACAAGTAAAACAAGCAGAGTTTGATGAACAATTTTTTGCAGTGTGTTTGAATCCTAAACAGTTTATGCACCACTTATTTTGCTTAACAATCTCATATCTTTCCTTTGCTGTCCTAGATAAAAAGTTAGGACATTTATATATAGTGTGATCTGAATTACAAAGAGGACATTTTTGTTTACTATCTTCAGTATTCGTTAACATAGTGGATGAATACTTGGGAGAGCTTGAGGGGGTGCTATGATATTTTTGAACTGAATAACCCTTTCTATTATTAACGTTGTGGTGTAATCTGGTCGGTGTCTTCACGAGTGAAAGAGAATGCAAGGCAAGGCAGTGATTATCCAGAAACGAGTACAAATCAGTATACGTAGGTACGTCTGAGGAGGCATGTTTCATTTCGAAACGTTTGAGGGAGTCATCATCAATCTTTTTTGAAAGCAAAGTGAACAGAACAAAATCCCATTGATCGACAGGAAATTCTAAGTTATCTAAAGCCTTCAAATTATTATTGAAGGTATCTAATAATTTTCTCAAGTCAGAAGGTGATTCAAGATTGATTTTGGAAGCACTAATGACTTCGTTCCAATAAAAGGTTGCTAGAGCTCGCTTATTCTGATAACGACCACACAAATTCTTGTAAGCAATATCATAATTATCATTTTCAAGCGGGAGATTTTTTATTAATGAGAGTGGCTCTCCAGATAGTAGAGATAATAAATACTGGAATTTTTCAATTTTAGAAATTGAATTGTTACCGTGGATTAAAGAATCATATAACCCTTTGAAGGTAGTCCAGGATTTTAGCGTGCCATCAAATAATGGAACATTAAGTTTTGGAAGTTTAATATTAGAGTTCGTGAGAGGGTTCTGAGCTATAGGAACACTTTCGAAGAGGTCATGATGAATCGATTTTATCTCGAAATATTGGCGATCCACCTGGGAACGAATGTCTTTTTCAGGGCCCAAATCTGCACCGTCCTGTACAGCAAGAGCTTGAACTATCGCATTATGCTGTACATTGAATTCTTCATATATTCCAGACAGTTGCATAAACCTCATTTTGAAAACTGTGCGCTTATCGCCATCAGTGACTGCAGATTCTGCACTCTGCCATATTTCTAGAATTCTATCACTAGCAATATCTCGAGAAGCGCGATATTGCTTTATTTTATTAGCCATTTTATTTAGAGGTCCTTACTTGTTTTTTTTTTTTTTTGTTTCGATAGAAAATTCAGAAAATAAAAAATATTAAACTTTTGATGCAAACACAATACCGACAGGTATTGTATTCATAAGCCGGAAGGCGAGTAGAGAAGGCAGAATGAGTAATGTCAACTGAATAGAAGCTAAATCTGAGTAAAAACTAGTCGAGGTGGCGAACGTTCAGCGAACCAAAAAAGTTCTGCAAAAAAGGGGATTCTGACTTGCAAATTGTCGACTACTAGATGAATAAATTCAAGGTCAAATGAAATTTATTTCGAATAGTTTTAAAGAGGAAATGTAATCGATATAATAATTCAAATATTCACTGACAATCCGGCTCGAAGGACCAAATAATGTTGTGTTTTGGATGAGGTATGTATTGCAAATGAAACGACTGTCAAAATAACCCAAAGGAGGACTTACCTGGATTCCTTTCTTCCTCGCTTCTGACCATTTGACGGGGTTGCAACCACCTATCCACGAGATCTTTGTGGACTGTATAATTTGTTAGGCTGGTTCAGTGAATACTTGCGTTGGAGATAGGACTACGATGTACCGGTAGCACTATGATAAAATTGTAAAGTTCTCGCGAACCGAAACAGAAATCACAAGAGATATGTGATTCCGATAGAGTACAGAGTGATACTAATCCTCGATTGGTTCTTCACGATAAGCCCGCCAGGGAAATTTTGACAGGCATGCGTTAAAAGAAGCAAAACCGAACTTATTTACAACTATATATGTAGTGAATATTTGAATACGAATCAATTATAACAAAAAAATTAAAATAAAATCGAAATCTTCAAATCACGAAGATGAAGGAAAAAAGGTGAACTAAAAATATACCTACCTACATAACGCGGGTGTTAACAATTGATGAAAACACCGTGTAACGAGAATTCCTTCGTCTACCAAATTGTCACTGTCAAAACCGATTGCACATTGGAAAAATTTTGCGAAGAAAAGTATTTTAATTGTGTTGAGAACGGGAGCAGATTTGTTCCCGAAACGTCCACCGAGATGAGTAGAAGTTTTATTCTCATCAAATATATTTATATTTTCAGAATTTTCGAAAAACAAGGTGTCACTGACAAATAGAGAATTTCTCTTTCAGGTATCTAAAGATTCAATTTCAAGCTCAGTGACATTTCGGGGCACAACTACAAATATATTGAAAACATTTTTGATAACTTCTACTTTCTTTCTTTAGAAACGAGGAGAGAAGATCCCACGAAAAGCTGGAAAATGAACTATAGGAGAATCTGGTTCCTCATCTTCCTTGTGTTGCAACAATGACATATATTGGAAATTCTGGAACGAAGTGAACGAGTGCTGAGTTCTCATTGAAATGTGGCATATTTTCCTCCTGTGCTTGTAAACGATCTGTTATGCACCTCCAGAATGTTGGAAAATATCGCATATTCCTGCAACAACGCAGCCTGTTACGAGTCTTTCATTTTTCTCCCGAGAAACGCCATACAATTTTAATATGCGATCAAGATATGAGTCTTTTCGACCAATGACGTCGTCGGGATCCGGCTATCAAAAAATACTTCATGCGAAATAAAATGGCGTTATGAAGCCAGCTATAAAAAAGTTATGCATCTCGATATGAGAGGAAAGTGCATTTTTAATAAAAACGAGCTGACAAATAGCCATGATCCGTATTATTCTCAGTGGAAATTGCTTATCTAACGGATAGGGCGAAAAGTGCAGTAAACGCGAAAATTCATGGTGGAATTTAATGTCTCCGAAAGGCAGATTCTTCCTCTAGAAGGTTTCTAAGATAACTGAATAACGAACTCTACATCAGTTATGAGTCATCTTTGATGATATCACAAAATATGTGAAGTGTATCATGGAGTCAGCTTCGAAAACAATCGAATTATATTGATGCTATTTCAATCTCGGAATCAAAATATGATATCTATCTACAATCCACTCATAGTTATAGAAGTGACTCCATGAAGGTAAGAGTAGAAATCACTGCACTATCATCAATTACACTAACCTCTTTTCATCTACTTCCCAACAGGATCTTCATCGAAAAAAGTTGGTGAGACTATTGAGGAAAATTAGGAACACTATAATGATCAATCACTCTTCACATCAACTCACTCGGTTGGACCATATTTTCATATGGAGAGCTCTTATAATAACTCGATCATAGAAATATATATGTCAAGTGGCATGCGATCATACATAGGAAATACTGTTTGGAAAACAGAATCTGTGAGTTCAAGGAACTGAGGAAAACAACAATGTCAGAGAAAGTGAATCACATCATCGAAGAAAAAATAAATTATGGATAGTCTGGAGTAGAAGCCATCTAGGAGCAAGGAGAACAAATATACGAGAAAAAATTCAAAGAAGCTTCATCATTGATGTCAATTAAACGAATATTCGAAATGTGTGGAATGGCCTCTACAGCTACACCTCATCTCTCTCACTAACTCACCATCTTCCACTGTCCTGCTATCACTTGCTGACTTCTGACACTGTTTCGCAAGAAATAGGATATACAGGGTGGCCCAATGGAAACGAAACAAAGTATGCATTTTATAAAGAGATCAAGGAATCGACATTATAATGAATGATTCTTCATGTACTGTTGGATAGGACAGGATTTGGAAGAAAAAACACATGAGGCACTCCTTGGATGAACATCGTTCTAACTGCAAAATGAGCCTATTATTTTCATGAACGTGTTTTCTCGAGAACTACTGCATTGAATTCCAAAAACAACGAAGCGTTGGTGAGAGATTTCGATTACCTCCGAAACAATGTATCACTTGACGCCTTACCCTATTTGAGATTCAAGCGTTGGAGCTCACCCCTCCGAGGGGTTCGAAGTGAAAAAGTTGAAAACATGCGCAAAATATTTCCTTCTCGAAATAAAAATCGACCTGTTCAAGCGTTCTTTCTTCTTTCTGAGAACGATAACTACTATGTCAAATCGACCTTGTTTCGTTTTCATCGGGCCACCCGAATGCGAATAACACCTATATCGACACATACGCATACGATATCCATACAATAGAATGCAATCATGTATCTCGAGACTACTCCATCAACGTTGATGTGTGCAGCCCCCTGCATATTAAATCTTCTCGCCCGTCCGATACAGTAGCAAGTTCCCGATATACGGCTATCGCCGCTATCAAACCCTGCATACCATCAATTCATCAGGATTAGATGGTAATTGGTCATTTCTCGTGACAGGCTTTATCGACGTTTCTGGCCGACTGGATCGAGACCGCGTCCCTCTTCAGGGTGCTGATCGATATCGATACGCGTCTGAGACAAGAACAACCATCGAGTGCCGTATCACTTTTATCATGTTGGATGCACAATCGTCAATTGATTGACATTGACATCCAATATCACAAACATCGTGAATTCCTGAGAACATCCTAATTATTCATGTTCGATGGGAATAGATAGATTTTGTATTGGCGCTCTCTCATGGGAAGACCATGTGGAGTACATTGAGAGAACTGCGCCACAAAAAATTGTTTTTTTTTTTTCAGACACATCCTAGCCGCGTTATGACATCACCAATAGCTTTTTCGGGTCGAAAAACCGCCTAATCAGGTCTTAAAATCAAAATGAAATTGATATCTGGACGATGAGGACAGGTTTGGTGGAGATTTTGCAAACTGATGAGTAGGAGGCATGAGGTGGAAGTCAACTTTTTTCAGAGTCATCCTAGCTCCTTTCTGACTTCACCAATAGCTTTTTTGGGTCGAAAAACCGCCTAATTAGGTCGTAAAATCAGAATTGAATCGATATCTCGACGATCAAGGAAGATTTGGTAGAGAGTTGGAAAACTGATGAGTAGGAGGCATGAGGTGAAAGTCAACTTTTTCCAGAGTCATCCTAGCTCCTTTCTGACTTCACCAATAGCTTTTTTGGGTCGAAAAACCGCCTAATTAGGTCGTGAAATCAAAAGGGAATCGAAATTCCGACGATTTTGGAAGGTTTGGTAGAGGGTTGGCAAACTGATGAGTAGGAGGCATGAGGTGAAAGTCAACTTTTTCCAGAGTCATCCTAGCTCCTTTCTGACTTCACCAATAGCTTTTTTGGGTCGAAAAACCGCCTAATTAGGTCGTGAAATCAAAAGGGAATCGATATTCCGCCGATTTTGGAAGGTTTGGTAGAGGGTTGGCAAACTGATGAGTAGGAGGCATGAGGTGAAAGTCAACTTTTTCCAGAGTCATCCTAGCTCCTTTCTGACTTCACCAATAGCTTTTTTGGGTCGAAAAACCGCCTAATTAGGTCGTGAAATCAAAAGGGAATCGAAATTCCGACGATTTTGGAAGGTTTGGTAGAGGGTTGGCAAACTGATGAGTAGGAGGCATGAGGTGAAAGTCAACTTTTTCCAGAGTCATCCTAGCTTCTTTCTGACTTCACCAATAGCTTTTTTGGGTCGAAAAACCGCCTAATTAGGTCGTGAAATCAAAATGGAATCGATATTCCGACGATTTTGGAAGGTTTGGTAGAGGGTTGGCAAACTGATGAGTAGGAGGCATGAGGTGGAAGTCAACTTTTTTCAGAGTCATCCTAGCTCCTTTCTGACTTCACCAATAGCTTTTTTGGGTCGAAAAACCGCCTAATTAGGTCGTGAAATCAAAAGGGAATCGAAATTCCGACGATTTTGGAAGGTTTGGTAGAGGGTTGGCAAACTGATGAGTAGGAGGCATGAGGTGAAAGTCAACTTTTTCCAGAGTCATCCTAGCTCCTTTCTGACTTCACCAATAGCTTTTTTGGGTCGAAAAACCGCCTAATCAGGTCGTGAAATCAAAAGGGAATCGATATTCCGACGATTGGGGAAGGTTTGGTAGAGGGTTGGCAAACTGATGAGTAGGAGGCATGAGGTGAAAGTCAACTTTTTTCAGAGTCATCCTAGCTCCTTTCTGACTTCACCAATAGCTTTTTTGGGTCGAAAAACCGCCTAATTAGGTCGTGAAATCAAAATGGAATCGATATTCCGACGATTGGGGAAGGTTTCGTAGAGGGTTGGCAAACTGATGAGTAGGAGGCATGAGGAGAAAGTCAACTTTTTTCAGAGTCATCCTAGCTCCTTTCTGACTTCACCAATAGCTTTTTTGGGTCGAAAAACTGCCTAGTTAGGTCGTGAAATCAAAATGGAATCGATATCTCGACGATTGAGAAAGTATTGGTAGAGAGTTGGCAAACTGATGAGTAGGAGGCATGAGGTGAAAGTCAACTTTTTTCAGAGCCATCCTAGCTCCGTTCTGACTTCACCAATAGCTTTTTTGAGTCGAAAAACCGCCTAATTAGGTCGTGGAATCAAAATGGAATCGATATTCCGACGATTTGGGAAGTTTTAGAAGAGGGTTGGCAAACTGATGAGTAGGAGGCATGAGGTGAAAGTCAACTTTTTTCACAGCCATCCTAGCTCCTTTCTGACTTCACCAATAGCTTTTTTGGGTCGAAAAACCGCCTTCTTAGGTCGTGAAATCAAAATGGAATCGATATTCCGACGATTTGGGAAGTTTTAGAAGAGGGTTGGCAAACTGATGAGTAGGAGGCATGAGGTGAAAGTCAACTTTTTCCAGAGTCATCCTAGCTCCTTTCTGACTTCACCAATAGCTTTTTTGGGTCGAAAAAACCGCCTAATTAGGTCGTGAAATCAAAATGGAATCGATATTCCGACGATTTTGGAAGGTTTGGTAGAGGGTTGGCAAACTGATGAGTAGGAGGCATGAGGAGAAAGTCAACTTTTTTCAGAGTCATCCTAGCTCCTTTCTGACTTCACCAATAGCTTTTTTGGGTCGAAAAACTGCCTAGTTAGGTCGTGAAATCAAAATGGAATCGATATCTCGACGATTGAGAAAGTATTGGTAGAGAGTTGGCAAACTGATGAGTAGGAGGCATGAGGTGAAAGTCAACTTTTTTCAGAGCCATCCTAGCTCCGTTCTGACTTCACCAATAGCTTTTTTGAGTCGAAAAACCGCCTAATTAGGTCGTGGAATCAAAATGGAATCGATATTCCGACGATTGGGGAAGGTTTGGTAGAGGGTTGGCGAATTGATGGGTAGGAGGCATGAGGTGAAAGTCAACTTTTTTCAGAGCCATCCTAGCTCCTTTCTGATTCCACCAATAGCTTTTTCGGGTCGAAAAACCGCCCAATTAGGTCGTGAAATCAAAATGGAATCGATATTCCGACGATTGAGGAAGGTTTGGTAAAGGGTTGGCGAATTGATGGGTAGGAAGCATGAGGTGAAAGTCAACTTTTTTCAGAGCCATCCTAGCTCAATTCTGATTTCATCAATAGCTTTTTCTGGTCGAAAAACCGCCAAATTAGGTCGTGAAATCAAAATGGAATCGATATTCCGACGATCGGGGAAGGTTTGGTAGAGATTTGGCAAAATGATGAGTAGGAGACATGAGGTGAAAGTCAACTTTTTTCAGAGCCAGCCTAGCTCCGTTCTGACTTCACCAATAGCTTTTTTGAGTCGAAAAACCGCCTAATTAGGTCGTGAAATCAAAATGGAATCGATATTCCGACGATCGGGGAAGGTTTGGTAGAGGGTTGGCAAACTGATGAGTAGGAGGCATGAGGTGATAGTCAACTTTTTTCAGAGCCATCCTAGCTCCGTTCTGACTTCACCAATAGCTTTTTTGAGTCGAAAAACCGCCTAATTAGGTCGTGGAATCAAAATGGAATCGATATTCCGACGATTGGGGAAGGTTTGGTAGAGGGTTGGCGAATTGATGGGTAGGAGGCATGAGGTGAAAGTCAACTTTTTTCAGAGCCATCCTAGCTCCTTTCTGATTCCACCAATAGCTTTTTCGGGTCGAAAAACCGCCCAATTAGGTCGTGAAATCAAAATGGAATCGATATTCCGACGATTGAGGAAGGTTTGGTAAAGGGTTGGCGAATTGATGGGTAGGAAGCATGAGGTGAAAGTCAACTTTTTTCAGAGCCATCCTAGCTCAATTCTGATTTCATCAATAGCTTTTTCTGGTCGAAAAACCGCCTAATTAGGTCGTGAAATCAAAATGGAATCGATATTCCGACGATCGGGGAAGGTTTGGTAGAGATTTGGCAAAATGATGAGTAGGAGACATGAGGTGAAAGTCAACTTTTTTCAGAGCCAGCCTAGCTCCGTTCTGACTTCACCAACTGCTCAGAAGTTCATACACCCATATTTCAAGCCGAGATTCGAAAAAAATTGGTGAAATGATAGCAAACGAATAAGAGAAGCATGATCATGGAAGAACTTTCCAAGTGCATCAGGTATGAGTTCACGAGCTGCATGATAATCTCAATAAGTTCGATCAAGGATGATATTTCCAGATGGAATTCAACGCCTTCGATAACCCTTCCCAGTAATAATGCAGTAATAATTGCTTCATTCTGAGGTAGTTAGACATGATTCATTGCTCAAACCACCGGAAGTTTTCTAACACAAAATGGGTCACAGCACTCCAGGGAAGGCAGATATCACTACTCGTATCCTAATTAGTACAAGAAATGCAATTAGGACGTGCTATGGAAGACATTCACGTAGCTCATCTACCGTACGAGTACGCCCAATTGCATCAAGAGGAAATCAATGGAGAAGCATTAATCTTGATTATTTTAATGCGATATCATTCCAGTGCGAGGAAATTCCATCTCACGGCTGTCGTCCATGGATCATGAAATGATTTTCTACGCACACAACAAAACTCCTGATTTTGAATATAGAATCAAATAGACCAATACCATTCCAACACTGAGAAGGCAGGAAAAAATGATATCTATCTAACAAATCAGGTGATTTCGAGATGATACGATTCCAAAATAGCTGTCAAGGCGAATAACAAAAGACGTTTGGCAGATGACGTTCAGCAGATACCGTTCGACGAATAACAATTAGCTAATAGAGTTTGACTAAAAACACTTATCCTCAAAATTCGTTATAGATGCTGATTTATGCGGCAGAGATTCGTGATCAAATATCACCTGTCAAATGTCACGTATCGAACATCACCTGTTATATGTCACCTACCAGCTATCGAAAGTCAAATCAGTCAAATGTCACAAGTCGAGACTCATTTGCTATACGTCATGAAAGCCATCATCATGTCAATTCAGATCAGGCGCCTCGAATAATATCAATAATAACGGAAATTCGTCATAGATTTGGCTCAATTTCTTTAGTTTAATCTCTCTAAGTCTCAAAATCATGTAGATTGGCCATTCTTCAAATGCTGTTCTCAAAACAGAGAGATATTTCGAATCACAATTAGGAAATGTGGGATTCCGCCAAATTTTATCCACAAGATAAACGATCTGGTCGGTACGTATTAGCGGTTTGGGCTTATTCGCAGAAAATGTAGACTGGCATACATAATTATAGAAAAGTGCGACCGCTTCGCTGAAATCATGGTCCCATTTCTTAATCCACTTTGTGAGTTTCAAACAAGGAACAGTAGTATCGTGCAGTGAGCACAGGGTGTGAGTAATACCCTATACTTTTCCTACAGCAATAACATCAATCGACCAAAAAATAAGAGAAAATAACTGAACGCTCGGAATTTCACATTTTTCCATTTGTTGACAACACGAAAGGGAAACCTATAATGTTTAAAGAATATCGTGTCAGCCAGCGGTGGAATTTTGGGAGAGAAGGAAAGTGTTGGAATTTTTCTCGAAAGTTTGGGGGTTGTGAGCATCAGGAAAGACTTCACTATGAAATAATAACTAATGAAGCATTATCAGTATTATCACAATATATAAGAGAAGCATGATCATGGAAGACTTTTCCAAGTGCATCAGGTATGAGTTCACGAGCTGCATGATGATTTCAATAAGTTCGATCAAGGATGATATTTCCAGATGGAATTCAACGCCTTCGATAACCCTTCCCGGTAATAATGCAGTAAGAATTGCTTCATTTTGAGGTAGTTAGACATGATTCATTGCTCAAACCACCGAAAGTCTTATAATACAATGGGTCACAGCACTCCAGGGTTGTGAGCATCAGGAAAGACTTCACTGTGAAATAATAGCTAACGAAGCATTATCAGTATTATCACAATATAATAGCCGTGTGAGAAAAGACGTATTTTTTTCCTCTGAGTGAATTTATTGGGATACTGAATATTTCATAGACGGTTTAATCAGGAGAATTCCATCATGACGAAATAATATAGGTAGGTATTCGTTCATTCACTAGAATATTACCGTCAAATGACTGTAGTTGTTGGATATTCATTATGCATAATGTTAACATAATCATTTTCATTGGACGACGAGGTTGATGACAATCGATTGAAATTTCGATTTGTTAAATATTCCGTTCTCTTGAAACGCGGCAGTGAAATGAACCGCCGCTATATAAAATTTTAATAATGGAATAACTCAACAGTCGCTCTTCATCAATGCTGAAATCTACTGAATAATTCATCGGCCACCAATTAGTCCGGTGTATGGGAGCTTTTCCATTTCCAAATGGAAAACTATCATTACCCTTCGCATTAATGACGTTATATGCAGTTTTCAACCGCTGACATAAAAATTGATGCGATAGCTCTCTTGGAAAAACTCGTTCATGCATAACTAGGTTTCCTGAACCTATCGGAATGAATGAAACTGCAACTCGGTATCCAAGGTTGCAACTCCCAACTCCCAACCTCCTTTTTCTCAAACAATGGCGCGGGCAACTCACCCGACGAACAAACACACACTCGACTCAGTTTTACACATTATGCTCTCGAACGTTGTATTCTCTTCGATAACAATGGCAAAGATTCGAGAGCAAGTGTGCGGAAAACATATTGTGGAAGACACGACGACAGCGCTCCTACCATACACTCGATATTAATGTCTAATATTTGCGCATACCATGTTTACCCAATGAGAAAATAAGGATCTATATCACGATATTGATGTTGAAAATTTCTCATCAATCAATTATGTTCTCACATATCGATGGATTCATCTCATAACGTACTGTGGATAAAAGTAGCATGGATGACAGATTCTAACCAGGATCCACATAGCATGAGATTCTGGACTAGCATTGACTGCTTCCTCAAAATGCCATATCTAGAACCGATCTGGTGACAAATCTCGAGATATGATGCATAGATTCACATAAAGACGTTGAGGAACGTAACGCCATTTCAGTTCCATGGTTGATGGAGTCATAACACCAACAACTGTTCCCAGCTCAAACAAAGTTTATGATGATTATCTCGAGGAGTTGACACTCCGCTTTTATGCGAACTGAAATCGTCAAAGATATGTAGCGACTGTATCTAAACTATGCGCCATAACACCCAGAGATCCTTCCTATTCATACCGAAATTATTTTCACGCCGATTAAATTCAACTGTGCAAGCAGTCGCAACCGGAATGAAATACATGGGAGCGAGTTCTTTCATCGTCTTCAGTTCGCTACAGTTCATACGAACAGCTGACGTCTTCCCTGTTATCTCTCTGTACGACGTCACAGGAGTTCGTTGGGGAAGACAGGAACAGCTTGCCTTATTATTAACAGACATAATCGATGAAAGTTTACATTCAGTCGATGGAACCGTTTCGGATAGCATCGGGTATGAGATTCGTCGATAGAACTCCAAGACATTTCAAATACTCTGGCAAATACGTGGTGGCAAGGATAATTACATTCCTAACTCATTCCCAACAGAGGATTACTCGATCATAATCTTCTCTTTCACGAAAATAGCCAATAATATCAAGTTATATGCTTAGTGGGGATAATGGTTGCAAACTAAACCATCCAAGCCCTTTTCTGGAAGAAAGTGGAGAAAACTCCAGATTGCTGAGCAATCTGGCACCAACTACAGTCACGTACAGGTGAGATAGCTCTACCTGAAAGCATAGTAGTAGTACTATTCAGGAAAGCGGTTGAAGAATTTTCACTTTGTAGACCATACTATGAGATTCGCGAATTTTTTGAGGAAAGAATTTGAGATGTTTTCTGATTTTATAAATGGCTATTCTCTGTGTATTTTTATTGATTGACTATCATTTCATTTTAAGATTTTAATCTGTATTACCTTTGTATTGTTTGTCCTATTGGCACTTAGTTTGATATTTGCTTTGTCCATAAGATGTATAAATCTTTGACAATAAAGTATATTTTATTCGATTTGATTTGATTAGTAGTGGAAGACCATAATCCTTCATCTTGTTCGGGGAATACTGCCAATTCGTCGAGCAAAAATGAGATCTGTTTCAGCTAACCATGAAATGTGATGAAATTGACGAACAGATTGCGAAACTAGTCACTCCTCGCTCGCTTCAAAACCATGAAAAACGAAGCTTTCAGCAACTTCTTCATGAAAGTAAGTATCCCACAAGAATCACAGATGAATATTTCACGTATTCCCGTGATGAAACGTCCACCTGCGAACAAACTCCGTCTTGATTCGTCCACCAAATTTCAGGCCCGCTGAAACTTTAACGCGGCCGTCGATGAATAATTCCTCAGTATCGGGCTACAGTCCTTCTGGAATATCATGGCACCGACAAAAACGTGACCATTTGTCTTGGCCGAGTCTCTTTACCGGAATCACTTCAGCAATTGCAAGGCCCACAATTCGGCCATTGTGTTCGAGCTGCGAAAAGAATTTCAAGCAGCAGATGGAAATTAAAGGATGGCCTGTTGATAGTGTTGGGCATCGATTCTGGGACGACCATCTTTCACGAAAATGAAGTGGAGAATGTCGACAACACCGTCGTATCGAGAAAACCCATCGTTCTGGAATATCCTAGTCAGTTTGCGTGAGGTGCGTGCAATCGACGTTATGTTATGGGAATAGTTGCCTTCAAATATTTATGCAATCCTCTGTCGGTAATAGACCTTAACGGCCCATCAATGTTCAAACTTTGTTAATTAACTGAAGAGCTCGTGAGAGCTGGGACGATATTCCGAAAAAGAAAGGATGGTAATGTTCGGAAACATTTTGTCCGCCAAGGGTTCGAAAAGTTTCAGATTTAGAGGGGAAATGTATAGACTGAATTTATCTGTTTGATCGCATCAGAAGACATCACACCGCTGCGATTAGAAGGTGTCGATTGAGGAATCAGTCGTTTGAAGTGACAAAATTGGTTTACGGATATTTCACTTGAGATATTGACTAGTGTCTTTCGAGGAATGTCGGAATAAACTGCTCCACAAATGCGGTGATTTCTCGAACAGCTAGAACAACATTCTTCTAATGTTTCAGTCAGCGTATCTGACTGAAACCGGCTGAAATATCAATATCATACTAGTCATAAACGGATACCGACGTTTTCTACTCGAACTCCGAAATATAAATCTATCGCTTGACATTACATACAGAGATATCTATGCTTACACGCACTGTATCTCCAGTCATTAATATTATGACAACAACAATAGGAGAAGATTAGTTCGCAAGTGCAAAAAACTGCACTCTTTTGGAACTACGGAGAGCCAAACTTGAGGCGTTTGTGAAAGAATGTTATAGGGTAGTTGTTTGTGGGTGAGAATATTATTTTTTCCTAATCTCCTGCAATTCTGAAAGAAGTCAGTTCAAACCAAACACCAATTTGTAACCATAGAAATCGATTCAAGGCTTGTAAGCTGACTAACACCTAAGCTAGAACCCATTTAAACGCACGCATCCTCTGTTGTTTCTACACACAAGACACAGAGACGTTTAATCAAAGTTAATATCTAGAATCCTACCGCAGTTAATTTGGAGCCATGTTAATGTGCAGACATTCCTAGCTTTTGAGAGTCGAACAGTATCCAAGTTGGCACATTACCCCAAGAATTTCCACCATAGTGCTATAATCTGGCTGGCTGAAACACATGTCTAATGACCGGTAATTGATTTATTCCTGCTATGATACAGGATGTCAATTTGTCGATGGTCATAGACATAGGATGATCATCCATGCTCAACCTGTAACATCTGCCATTTCGAATACACGAATAAACAGCTTCATTTTCGCAGTAACTAATAGACACATTTTTTTTCAACTGTCTATACGGTCCTTCTCGAGGCGAACCCTAAACTTTTTCAGTATAAATAATGAAAAAGTGTCTGTTTCGGAGATTTCATTCTCAGTGTATTTTTTCATTCTCAGGCCTGCTGAGCTCTTCTTTGACACTCCTCAATATAAAAAATGAACTGATTAATCTCACTCGAGAAATTTTCTCATTGTGAAAAATTCCCGCCCAACGGCGCCCAAATTTAATTACATTCCTTTGTTCTGACAGTCGAAATCGCAATATCAAAATTCCCTTTATGTAGGAACGGAATAATTACGGATGCCGAACGCGAATGGAAGACTTTAAGTGATAGAAGAGACGAAGATCTCACCTTCACAAAGCAGGGAAAGTTATGTTTCTTACTCGCGAGTTTGAATCCGAGCGGAATTATTATTAGAGTTCGGAGTGCCGGTAGGTAGGTAGCTACTGGCAAGGAATTCGGATATTGGAACTTCCCTCGTTCCCAACCGAAAGTTTTCACACTCACAAAGGAATCAACCTACGGAAGCGTAGAAGAGCCACTGTCATTGGATTCGAACTTCTCCCTTTGAATTATCTTTTATTACGTATTCCTTCTCGGAATTCGCACAGACTTTTTCGAAATCAGGACTTATTCATTCAACTAGAAAAATTTCATTCGATCTTAAAATGTTTCTATTCAACAAACAATAACTCCAAAAGAGAGCTACTCGCCTGTGGATGATACAACACTAACCAAATCATTGACCTCTCTAGAACATCGCAGAAACGACCTCCAAAGTTTGAAGAAAAATTCCAATTCCTTCCTTATCTCATCATCCCACCACTGACTACCACAATGTTCCTCGAGCATTATAGGATTTACTTTGTTATTGCCGAAAGAATAAAAAATAGACTAAATGCAATGACAGTCACGACGGGGGTACGTCCGAAACTATTGTTTCATTACTGAAATCGATTTCATCCTGCCAAAGGTTCATAATTGATATTTTCGATGTCATCGGTTCGTGTTACATTGTGAAATCCATCAATAACCTAATGCATTGTGCTGTTTATTTTGAAAATTTATACTACGCCATGTCCTGTATGTGCATATAGTTATTTTCAGAATTTTCAACGACAATTTATGAATTACCAACGATAATTTCATGTCGTGTTATGAACGTATACATGAATTATCGAAATGACCAGAGTGACGGTAGATTTGTTTCATGCTAATAGCCAATGAATACCAATTTACATAATTATACCCAATCCATATCAACCGGTTGTTCGACGCTTCTATAATACACACAAATACATATGCTTCCCTCTGATCAGAACACGAATGCAATGTCAAACGGCCCTTTTTCTGTTCAACAGCCAATCGACAATTCACCTCGAAATGATCTGAGCAGCGAAAGATAATAATAACACGAACTTCCTGAGTGGAAAACATTGACTCGATGTCAACAAAAGTTGTGAGACAAAAACATTGCAAATCTAAAAATCACAGATGACTATTTCAGCAATGTGGACTGAGGATTCTGCAGATATTTGAAGCCCAGTTGTTGCTGGATATCTCATAAAGCTTGGTTTCTTCCTAACCTATATGAAGATCGAGCTATGACCGTCTACTGTATTTCAACCCTCTCGCCATGACATTCCACGTGAAAAACCCTTAATTGTTCACATTTTAACGATAGCTGCCCTCGATCGTCAGATAATACAGGTCCGGTGCTTTAATTATTCTCCATTCGCTATTGTTTCCATTCTGTGTCCAGCTCTCGCCTAAAATAATTAAAAATATTTAAAGCCGATGCATTGTGCTCGACTCTATTCAATAGAAGTATGGCGTACGATTACCAGATTGCTTTTTTCATTACGAAGATAGAAGCGAAATTGAATGAGGCAGACCGGGAATACAAAAAAACACGTCGCTACGGTCATATTTGATTGTTCGGGATTATATTTATGTTCTAGGGTTCAGCGAACAAAGATTTTCGAACTGAATGCTTTCATAGCATAAAGAACGCATGTCTCTCGTGATCCTCAAATAAACTAGAGAACCAATGCTAACAAACTTGACAACATCTTCAGAATTATTACTTGCGCTACTGACTAGTTTTTTTCTGGGGAATGCAAGAATAAGCTACTACACAATTGCGATGATTTTTTCGAACAACTGAGAACGATAGTTTTATTCCAGACTCATCATTCGCCTCGCCTAGCCTCAGGTTGATTCAATTATTCCAGATGGAAACCCTGGAGCTGAAATCCCATGTCTGATATTCCGTTCAGAGTTTTCAGAGTTATCTTCAGATCTTTCCGAGGAGCATCGAGAGCTAGTCGGGACGTATTATGGTAACAAGGATATATCTCCTGGATGCAACGAGTAACGATAATCAGTCCATACACTCCCAACTAATGCAATCCATTACTCTAGCCGGAGGCAAAACATCCACTCGCAGCGATAAGAACTATCCGGCTATTTCTCAAATGCATGTATCGCGCCGGCTTCCATTAATTAGCGACTTCGGTTACGCCGATTAAGGATATACCAGAGCTCGGATTTATCATTGTCCAGCAAAAACTCCGGCTCTCCGTTCACGTTTAGAGTTGCCCTGGCGTGAGGTCGAACCGCTCTCGAGCACCACCTACGTCTGCTCTCTGCTATCTGCTGTTAACAGGCAGTCGGGCAGGCCATTGTGCCCTGCTCGACAGTCAATCAATAGCGTCGAGTAGCGGCTATCCAGGATCCAGACCGGTAAACACTACAAGGACGCCTCACTGAGAGCCAACGGAATCGTTTTCGACAGACGACCATTGTGAAATAACGTTCCTCTATCAAATACCACTATTGAGTCGCTTGCATGAAACATTTGCTAGACGATTCGACATTCAATTTGTCTTTTTTCATGCCTCAGCTATCGATTCAACGTCAGATGACAGGACTCTCAATACACATACCATTTATCTTTCGCATCATTCTCAGTCATTACTGATACTATAATTGATTAGTTTATGACCAATGAATTACTTCATGAGATGCAACCATCATGCAAAAGTAGGTTCTTCTTCCATGGCGTTTTTTTTAAACTCTGTTGACAACACGAAAAGAGAACCTATAATGTTGTCAGTTGGGAAAGAAGGAAGGTGTTGGAATTTTTCATTCCCACGACATGGTTGACGTGATTAATTGTTGCATTTTTTAGTTCAATTCATAAAGTTGTTGTGTTTCCTCGATTTCTTATCATACTGTAGTCTTGGAGATAAAAATTCAGAAAACGAGTTCTGAAAACATCCTGAGGTGTTCTACAGAAAGATAAACATTGATAGGAAGGGAACTGTGAGGCACGGATGTTCTATTATGAGATTAACGATACTAACGAGACTAACGATAGGTTTCAATGCAAACTGAAAACAGAAGGCTGATGTTTGGAGATTGACGTCACCTCAGCATCAAGTTCTAGCTAGGACTCTCATATACAACTCATAAAGTAGATCGTATAATCAACTGTCACATGATCAATATCGTTCCCAATCGTTTCTTGAAGGAGCATGAGAATCTCTTCCCATTGACGAATTTCAAGCTATAAATATGATCAAAAAGTTGCAACTTTTGATAGTTCAGATGCTGGTTGGAGGTAAGCTGTGATATTAACAGAGTACCACTGAATATATCCAGTAATTATTCGGAATTGAGGATGTTCCATCTACGTCAATACTCTCATCATTAATTTGAGACAGAGTTGTTGATAAGAATAGAGATTAAAGTCTGATGCTGAACAGATATGGAAACTCGAGGAAACGTGAAACCTTCGCCAGTTAGAACACTGACAGAACCCCTGTTTTCCAGATCTCTTATTACAAAACGACTGTAACGAGCTCCAACATAACCAGATGAGCTGACTGAGCGCTTCAATTAGTCCAAGTAGAGGATTTTGGTTAAGCTCACCGACAAATTTTCTCCATCTGGCGTCTGGTTGTTAATTCAACGCTATTTCACCGTGGCCCAATTCTGAATTTCTGCTTCCGCAGAAATATTCCGTAATATTGTCTCATAATTATAACGAAGTCAGGTGGAACTGTGAATCGTCTTTTTTCTTCTGTAGTGGCAAAGAGAGCATCTTGGCGCTATACTCAGGTCATCAACACAATCCTCTCCCTCTCCAATAAGGCGTAGAGAGAATCAGGAGCGTCCCAAATCATTGTATCCAGCAATTTATTGCAGAACTACCTCAGACTCATTCATTCATTATGAGACAATCATGAGGATACTGAATGCAAGATAATAATGATGCCGTATGTCGTGTATCTCCGAGACGAAGATTCATAGACATCCCAAAGGATCTTCATCTGTTTTACGGATCATACTGACGCCAATATTCTGTCGTAACCGCCGAAAATACCTCATTCGGAAATAAATCGACATATCTTTTCGAATACATCAATTCGGAATGTCGAGAAGGAAGAACGTCTCGGAAAATGCATAATATTCCGTATCTAGCGATGTAAAATGAGTTATTCTAGACGGCTTGGCGGAGATGACACACCTCACTGCAATTGGCGGATCCGTATGGCAAATAGAAGGTCGTGGAAAATCGATAGGCAGTCTTTTATTCGAAATTTACAGCTGCGAAACGTGAGATATCTTCGTGATTCGTGTCCAACTCATTGTCTCTTGAATTGCTTGAAACTTTGGAACTAGTAGTGATTCCATTCGGAACATTCTGAACAAAATACTAATATTATTACTGAAATAATAAGATGTCATTTTGAAATGTATCAGATATACAAAAAGTGCTAACATGCATCACAATGCAATAGCTTCTGGCGTCTATTATTGTTACATGAAAAATTTCAAATTAAACGACATCGTCTCATTTCGAAACGTCCATTACCAAATGAAATTTATCATTATTCGACTTCAGACAATTATTCTTCATAACATCATTAGAAATTTCCAAAACTGAATCATAAAGAAGCCTGATTTTGTTCGAGAGATTCACAAATGAAGGACATTGAACAAACGTACCTCTATGTGTTCATCTACTCAAAAAATTTGGTCAATTAAAAATTAGGTTGGTTGATAGGTATATGATACAATACAAATTCTCTTCTATATCGAGCTCAGAGAGCAAGGAATCGAAACGACAGTTATTTTTATCCGGATCGAAATTATTAATATATTGTTTAGCGAAGTTGGTCCAAGAGCTACAAAAATGATACTCAGTCTCACTTGTTGTTTGAATATTGGAAATTGGTGAATAATCCTAATTCGTTCAAGTCAAGGAAGGATTTTAAAACTGTCTGAGATGGTGTCGCCCTGTCCAATAGATTCAAAAAAAATAAGAATATATCATTCCATAGATAAGTTATTGAATGATGTCGAACAAATTTCAAAAAGTATATATAATAAATATACTCTGATATACCTAGCAGTATCCAATTGTATGCAGGACATGTTAACATAAACTTTCGAAGAAATAAAATAGGGTTGTATAAGTTTCAAAAGACGGTCGTATAGGGGAAAAGTATTTCTCGCTTGGGGTGAAATCGTCGGCGTTTCTGTTTGTAAATAATGCAGCGCTCTTCAGGTATGAATTGATAAAGAGTCGAGCGAAGTGGTCGATGAAATTCATGTGGGAGAGTCAATGATTGAGCTCGACGCTCAATAATTCATCACCTCGAATTGTTACCGACAAACATGATGATTTTGACAGCAAATGGCCATTTTCCACCATTACTTGATATAATGTTATACTTGATAATTTTATTCGAGTTATATCAGCAGCGAGTAGGCTAGATCAAAACTGAAACCAGATTCCTAAATCCTGAATCCGATTCCTAAAACTAGTTGAATAATATGAACAGCCAATACCAGTCAATTGAAATTATACCAGATATAGATTGAACCTCAATCCGACTGATGCACTTGAGACCAATTCGTGAAAATTGGATAGAGCCGAATGTATACGTTGAAATTCACGACTGACCCAAGTTAGGAGGAAAGTTTGAAGCGCAAATACAAGACCTAGCTTTGGTTCGGACAACATCACGATTGAATCGGACAGACTCGATCTCCTGTAATGAAAGGGTCATACACAGTTACTTTGATGTCGAACATCCAATCCAGATTCTCGTCAGTGATCTACGCTTCTCAGATCGTAATGAAAAATCTACATATGCCTGATACAATCTAGATTGATCAACATAATATCTTCAGCAATCTACAAGAATAACTCTCTTCTGTCACATCATCCTAGACTCTGAGTCCACATCCGTGGAAATTTTTGTTCCAACGAACTTTTCTTCTAGACTCATTCTCAATGCTTCTTTCCCTCTTCTTTTTGTCAAAGCTTTCAACACAAACTGAGTCAGTTTTTTTCCTACCATGGAAAATCTGAAACAGATCCGCCAAGATATCGCATCGATTTATCGGTCCAATTTCACGTTGAGCAGTTTAAGTTTTGCACTCCAGACGATTAGGAATATGCGAAGACGAAGATGAGAGCGAAGGAATAGGCCGAAACTAGCAGACATTTGGCACGTTGTGATATGACTCCAGACAGCATTGATCGCCGAGTCGGGCCTACAAGGACACTTTCCGTGAACTGCTTATTCCTTGGGATCCAGACGAAACGACAGAGATTTCGCGATACCGTGAAACAGGGTGAGAATCGACAATCACTTTTGTCCCGCATGATATTGATCAAGGGCAGACTTCCTCATGGGGGACAAGAAAGGTGTAACTCACAATCTTACTGCTCTATCAAAGACGTGGAAGGACTTGAAACATATTCGGAAGGATCAGTCCTTCAATGTCAGCAAATTCAACGAGGTATCTGAGGAAGAAAAATCTGTTATGAAAATGTAAATAACTGTTTCCAATAAAAAATCTCCATGTATCCTTATGTTTTCTGGTGGAGAGACTGTAAGTAACATCTTCCTTTTCATATCTCACCTTTACTCTTAGTAATGAATGGTAATCCTTGTGGAAGCTGTCATGAGACCATCAGTATTTGTTTCGATTCGATGGTGATCAGTCTTGGGACCAAAGAAATCCTCAAGATCAATCTCCAAGACCGAATTGATATGTGAATGCATTTCCATCAGATTTTCACCACCAACCTCATTATCAAATGGGACACATATATGAGTTCTGTTGAGTTCGGCATGTTACTCGAATGGTTGGGACTACCACAAAACAGAGTCAGGGGTCTCTTCATGTTCATTTTATATGTCACAAATTTTTTGGATACACAGGGGTGTTATAAAAACTCAGTTATTCAATCAATATCATGTCACTTCAGCTCTTCATAGTAGGATTCATCAGTTTGGCTCCCTCCAAAAACTCATATTTCGGTGTAACTTGTTATCAAGTGTGAGAATAATAGATTGTATATTCAGTAGAGTGAAGATGCACGAAGACAATGATTTGTTGTAGAGATACTCGAAGCTCAGGTTGAGTTAGGTTTGGTTTGGTTATAATAGGTAAGATAAGGTTAGGTTTGTCACCAACTTCTTTCGAAAATAGAACATATATATTGAATAACACATCACCAAATTCCATTCCCTTAAGCGATTTGCTTCTGGTGCTCAACATCTACTTCGACTCTGTTTGGTGACTACACACGTCAGGGTCAGAGGACTCTCTATGTTTATTACATGTCTCTAATTTTCAGATACAGGGGGTTGTTATAAGTACCATATCAGTCATACAATCGATCTTGGTACACTTCGGTTCTTTGTAATAGGACTTCTCCAAATAAATTGCGGAGGATGAGTTGGTTGAAAGCAAAGGTATCTTCCCTCTTCTCACCTGATATTGAAGACCTGCCTAAATGGACCTCATTTTGTCCAGCTGACGCAGGTCGACATAGATCCCTAGGGGTTTAGATGAACGATTTTGGGTGTCAAAAGTCTAAAAAATCTTAGATTGTATATTCAATCAAGTGATGTCTCTAGTTTTTTGAAACAGCTACTTGAAGCTCAAGTTTGGGGTCACTTCCAACTTGGGTAGGGGTCCACCTTCTGAATGAATTTGGTCTTTGTAGAATTCTACAGACTCCTCAAGGCGAGCAGAAATTGAGGATAGTGGAAATAATTGAATGAACTCAGGCTTCATCCACAGCTCAATATGTTTCTTTGAGAGAGAGATATTTACGCTCCCTTTTGGTGCCACTTTTTGGTATTTGTAGAGGTCCTGAAGAGATCATCGCGGTGCAGCAGTTGAAAATAGTAGAATGAGTGAAGGTGAGATAAAACTCAGACGTCATCCACAGCTTACCTGTTGTGGAAGGATGAGCTCAACTCAGAAAAATACCGATCTACACAGACCAAAATCAGTCCTTCGACTAGTGACGTACCGGCACCGTACGGCCTTCAGCAGATCCAAAAAAACTGCACACCAGCAGACGAACCGGTGACCTTTCGAGGTTATGTTCGCGACCACAGCAACAGTTTCGAGCTTATAGCGACGGGCAACAGTTCACTGGCGCGTCGTGTTGACTCGCGCGTGCGAGCACCGGACGAAAAATCTAGTCGCGATCTAGTCAGCAGGATGTCACCCCTTGGCGGTTCATGCCAGGACACTGGGCGGCAGCGACGGCAGCGTCGGCGGCGTCTGCTATCGAGTGCGGCGTTGCCGGCTCGCGCTTCGGAAGCCGCGAGACAGACGCTGCATCTTTCGAGGACCTCTACGGATACCGGATTCTTTATACTCAATACTCAATACTCAATATATTTCATGTCATTATACATAGGTATTTACACTCGTCAGAAAAAAAAATGGAGCTACAAACCAATTATATAATAAAAATAAGATTAGACTAAAATGTTCGTTTAAGAACAGAAAGTATTAAAAATAATAAAATTTGTGTGTGAGGAATTCTTCATGTGAGTAAAAACAATTTAGATATCAAATCTGCTTACCTTTAAATACTGTCTGTAAGTTCTTCGAGGAGGTGGTATATTCATTTTTCAGCTTTTCATGGGATTTCCTCTCCTCGTTTCAAAAAAATAGAGTAGAAGTTATTAAAAATTATTGCAATATATTTGTAGTAAGGACAGATTTGGGATCTGCCCCAAAATGTCACTGCGCTTGAAATTCAACCTACTGATACCTTAAAGAGAATTTCTCTATTTGTCAGTGACACCTTATTTCTGAAAGATTTGGAAATACAAATATATTTAATAAAAATTAAACCTCTACTCATATTGGTGGACGTTTCGGGAACGAATCTGCTCCCGTTCTCAACACAATTGAAATATTTTTCTCTTCGTAAAATTTTTTCAATGTTTTCGATTTTGACACTGAAAAGTGACAATTCGGCAGACGGACGAATTTTGGTTACAAGGTGTTTTCATTAATTGATATCGAATTTTCCATTTTCATATTCAAGTTTCAGAAGTGGATGCCAAGTTCTATCTATATCAACTGAACAAGAAGCAATATTATTGTCTCCGTTCAGAAGAATGCAAGCAGACTCTTTGATTTTTCGTTTTTGGTTGTTGTCTTCTTTTCCTATGATCTTAATATTACCCCAATCGGCCATATGTTGTCCATTTTCAGTAAGGATATGCTCAGCTAATTTTGATTTGTCAGTATATCTTCTCTTTATATTGTTCTTAATTTTTAATAATTTCTACTCTATTCTTTAGAAACGAGGAGAGACAATCCCATTCGAAGCTGAAAACTGCTTAACTTTATTCTCAAATTTATCTCGTTCCGAGCTTTTTATGAAATTTGGTAGAGTATTGAAAAATTTTATGGATAGATAGCCTGGGCGATCTTGACACGTTTTCAACCTTCGAAAGGTGGCCCCAAACTTGACTCTAGTATTAGCTATTTCTCCTTCAAAGGAACAGTAACCCCATCGAATATTCGATCTGATTGTTTGAAACCATCCTGAAACAGCTATTGAGCAACTATTGGGAAATTATTAGGAAATTATTGGGATAATTTCCACGATTCTCAAAGGCTACCATTCTACTCTCATTCATGAATGCAACAAAAATCTCTGGGATTCTCTGCCTGAGTCCTTGAGGCTTTCCTTTCGCGTGGTCAATAGATATAAGAAGATAAATGAATCAGCTTTCGATATTTCCCAGAGGAAGTGATAACGCACAAAAGCACGAAATATTTCTTCACAACAAATAAGGTCATCATTCTGAGCTCGATGTGACAACATAACCTCATTCACAACATAACCAATTTTATAAAATTCCCACTTCAAACTCCCATATTCCTAAACCCCGAGTCACAACTCGGAATATTACTGAAGGAATTTCATTGAATTCCTAAGTCGATATCGGAATTCAGTGAAATGTTCCTCAACCTCATATGTGGTCCTTCTACGCTTCTCTAGTACCTCGACACAAACCCAAACCGTCAGTTCTACGGAGAAATCCACTGGTTTGGCAACCCTGTCGGATCGCTTTCGCAGCCACGAGGGTTCTTCGCGCTCCGACGCTTGCGCCGCCCCCCGCAGGCATGCGCGCCGGGACGCCGACGTCCCCCCTCGTGAGGACACCTGAGGGATGAAAGCGGCGATGCCAAACGTTCGGATTTTCCTTAGATCACCGAAAATTCAACATTCATCCTCTGGATCGCTTCTCTACTCGGCCGAGTTCGATATCATACTTTTGCTACGTAATTATCGCTGCTGTTGCTTTCTATTGAGTACTGAAGCGACTTAAGTGAGCGACTACTATGGCTTGGACGTCGAGGTTACAGAACTTTGTCGTACTTGTTGAAATGGAATGAAAATGAAATAATGAAGTCGCAAAGCATAATCCGAGCGAGAATGACAAAATAATGAAAGAATTGAAAATACAATAACGAAAAGTGAAGACATGGAAGAGATGATTGAAGAAGAAGAAGGCAAAGAAAGGCAAAAATCCTAACTAACTGGCTGCTTGACACTGTAAAAGAGGCCAGTTAACACTATTATCAAATGTTTTTTCAAAAAATACCAACACACTTACACACAATTGATATTGTTTTATCTGTGTTGTTTATATTTCAGTGGAGGGACAGAAATTTTCGAAGAATCGACCTCTGATTGTTCTCTGGATTCCCATAAAGTGTTACAACCGCTTTTCTATAGGAGGTTCTGTGAGGTTATATTTCATAACGGTTGAAACAGCATCACTCGCTCACTCAATTCGAGTTCGATAATTCCTACAGTGTCTGTGGGCAGAGGAGTCGCGCGACTTGGCAACACCGCTCGCCGCCAACTTCCAACTCTATAAATCACGTCGGTCTCGCGAATTTTACATTGTTATTACCTGCGCCACTGCCATTGTTACCTCTCCACATCTTTATGTTCGAGCAGTCGCGTTTATCAATTACCATCATCTTTCGCGGGCCTGCCATTTCGTACAGCGTTGCCGAAACGGAGAGTTCGGTAAAAAATCATTTCGAGATGATTATCCGTGTCCATAAACAGGATTCATGATGACATCAGATCATCATTTGAAGGGTAGAGGACTACACTTTGTCTACAACTATATGGGATGAAATAATTTTCTTCAGTTTCTCGATCCTCTGAAATATTTATTCTCACGAAATTGGAGGTGGACGAATGAAATGGATAAGATATCGTGACACAATGGATCTCAGGAAAATATTTCTTCTTCAAGGAATCAAGAAGTACGTAGAAAAAATGGAAAGGCCTTCCCGAGGACCCTCCTTAAGTAGTCATGATCCCCTAAAGGACGCCACTGAAAAATGTGATTTCTTGAATAACAATGAAATCAATATAATTCGAGAAAAAATCATTATCAGGTACACTGGTAAGGAACCCTCAAAATTAGCATTATTTAGCTCTCTTAGTTTATCAGGGATTTATCTTTGATGCCCAATTTTTCAACACCCTGTATGATAAAAGACCAAGGAGAGAAAAATTCGGACAGCTTGGACCTTGAACTAGAAAAAAAGTACTCTTGTTCATGGTCGATAAAATGGACCGTTATCGAGGAAAATGATAATAAACAAATCAATGTTTTATTTCCAATAAAAAGGACCAATGTCTTGATTCACTTCTCGAAAACTGTTTATTTTATCTACAATAAACAAGAATACCTCTCTCCAATTTGAGGTTCAAGCCACCAAAATTTATTATTCAGCTCTTTGTCATACAGGATGGAGTATATAGAAGACGAATCTGACATCGAGAATTAAATCACTCTACACAAGCCAGTTGTGCCTGATCAAACTTTTTTGAACTTACACACTAACCTGATGGAGTATGCTGAAACCGAATTTGGCATGGAAAAAAAATAGATTCACAACATGAGCCAGCTATGCATCGTCAAATTGTGTACACTGTGTACACTTTGTATTTTCACTGCGATTTTTTGAAAAATGGTTAATCCTACGAGTTCGAGCGATAGATCAGTCGATTTCTTATTGAATTCTCAGTCAGAAAACAAATATCGCTCAGTATCACCGGTCTGGTTTGGATTTCAGACGAAATATCATGAAAGTGTGTCTAAGTTTACCAAAACCCAACATTCTCAAACTTTTTCCCAGATTTCTAACGATTCGAAAAAATTCACGATGATCAAATGGCAAACCCATTCTGCACAATTCAATGAAAAAAAAATCCTTATTCCATTTCGTCTTGTTCCATTCATCGCTTACACCCTGTATGAGACTGGGTCTGGAATGATCGCCTAAGGTCTGGCAACACCGACTCTATCTCTTTCGTGTGGTACGGGTGTTCCTGTGATCTATATGGTTCATTATTCCTGCAGAGACATTATCGTTATTTGCCTCCTTTCCTAGGTTAGATATAATTCACGTCAAACGCGGCTTGCTCCAAGTTTCACACCCAATAATAATAATAACCCAGCAAATGTAATTCTATCATCACAGATATCGAAGAGAGAATTTGGATTTTTCGTTGCTTCAATTCGTTCCTCAACTTCCGATGGGTGAAATTTTCGAATAATTATCAGGACCTGACAAGCTGAAGCTGTTTTAAACTCGAGAATATTTTTTAAAATACAGAATCATTGATGAGAATGTTCCTTACATATTCTCACATTTGTACTATCTGTAGGTTAATCGAAGAGGTATATCAATTCATTCAGATTTTTAGAGATTTTCTCTCCTCGTTAATAAACATGAAACATAAATTATAATCATTTCCATTTCCATTTGTCAGTGACAAATTGTTTCCAAAAAAATTCTGAGCAAAATATATCGATACCAACAAATGTCAAAACAACAATCGAAAATCGAATTCTATCGCAATCAGCTTCAAAATAATACAAAAATGTTCAGAAAATTCTTCACCTATCAAACTTTGAATTTTCGCTAACAATAGAACAACATCTCAAGAAAGCCCTACAACTCTTCCATTCAACTTTTTTATAGCTCTCATGGTGGTAAAGTTGAGAAGGGAATCAAAATATAGTGACCAACCCTCTACATATTTGAAAGTACCCCTCGAAAACCCAGATAAACAGTAATCAAAATGATAAAGTTCGAACATCATCGACTGTTCTCATGTGCTTCGAGATTACGATGCACCCTGCGAACTGGGGAGGATCGCTAGCGTGCAAGGGAGAGATCGCACCCCAGGCTACACTCACCCTTATCCCGAACGAGTGATCTTTTTGCGAACGTATATCCGAGTTGCACAAAGTTGGCTCTCATAGAGTCATTTGCATGATTTTCATATAGCCCGCTCCGACATCAAAAGCCATTATCTTAAATGCTTTATGTTTCACGTAATTAAAACATCCCATTTTCGGCGTACATACGGGGAGGGCAACCCACGAACGTTAAACGCATCTCTTCGAATCATTCATTTATTCATGTTCAAATCAGAAGTGGGATAATTATCAAACCCTACTCCAAACTTGACCACATTGAATTCACAGATTCACAGATAGATCATTCTGATTCGTGTGAGAATGAATCAGCTCAGCCTCGAAATTCTCGATTCTCATGAATATTATTTCAGAATAGCTACTAATGCATGAATCCCACTTCTGATTTGAGTGGATCCCACTTCTGATTGACGGAAATCCTGCTTGTGATTTTTCAATCTCACTTCTATGTGTTTATGTTGGACACCCCGTAGATATATTTCAAAGTGGAAGTTGCCTCTATCATTAGGCATTATACAGCGAGTGTGAGAGGGTTAAATCATGATTACAGAGCTGGTTTTGTTCGGCATTGTAGTCGCTTGCGCGTACCAGCTAAATGTTATTTGTATGTTAATAAAAAGTCCAGTAGTTACGTCGAAGAGCTATACGAAATGTTTACAACGCCATACTGGCTTCGCTAATGACGGAAAAACCAGTCGGAAAATGCAAAAAATACTGAAGCGGTGCTAAAAATTTCTAGAGCAAATATGTCATATATGTTATTCCAGCCGTTTGTTATAAATGAACAGGGACGGTCCCCCACTGTCGGAAAAAATTACACGTGCTCATCGGAGCTGTCATTTTTCGAATAATATGATGCAGTTATTCATTTCGCGCAATTTTTCCCACTGACAATAGACCCTGTAGAGTGTAGAAGCAAACAATTCGAAAACAAAGCGATGCGATTTCATAATAATCCGCAATTGAGGACTACGGTTGTTGCTCATTGCTCATGGAACCATGAATAGAATGGAAATTGGAAAATAATATTTACGATATGAACGGAAAGCATTATTGAAAATCCGTAGTGACAAACGGAAAATCCATCACAAAAGGATATGATTCAGTGGAAAACCTCAATTGACAAAACAAAGAGAAAATATTGCGAAGAAGAGATTGACTATTTTTGTTTTTCTTGAAAACGAAAACAGATTCGTTTCCGAAACTTTCACAGCTGAGAAAGAATGTTCATTGATTCATAAATATTGCATGTTGTCATTGCTATTCATGCATTCCTTGAAAAGCTGAAACTTCATTCATAACATAGTCTTGAAATCATCATTATGCAGGGTGTATCTTGAACGATGTAATTAATTTTTCTTGTGGTGATTTCTTGTCATTTTCCATGAAAAAGAATTCACAAAAATGAGATTCTCAACTTTTCGACTCTCAATCATCCTGTAAATCGAAAAAACACATATCTCCGAGATGAATGAGTGTGGGTATCTGTGTCTTCGCCGAGATTTGAGTAACTCCAAGACATTTCTAAAGGGTCAATTCTCTCATCGGAATGTAAAGGAAATAATACAAGAAACATGAGTTCCTAAATGTTGTATTAAATGAATGAATCATAACATTTCTCCATTGAATATGTCAAGGAATCACCATCTGGAATCATTGACATCATTTGAGATACCCCCTGTAAAACATTGAAGTCAGGAAAGAATCTGGTCCTTCGAGCCGGATCCATCTCACCTACCTTTATGCATCCCGGTGTACTTGTCCTTGAGGACAGTAAACTCGTAAATCTTCCCGAAATCCTCGAACATCGGCCTCAGTTCCTCCTCCTCGAGATGCCTGGGAATCTGACCGACGAACAGCTTGACAACATCCCTGTTGCTGGCGCACTGCTGCTGCTGGTGCTGCTTCACCAGATGCATCGTCGGCGATGTCGGAATCAGCATCGCGCCTATCGCCCCTACCGCACGCACAAAATATCGATTTCGGCCTACGAAAGTGGGATGACGAACGCACCCTTTTCGCCCAGCGCGCTGCGATCTCTTTGGGATGCAGCGAATCGAAAAAACCGGTTAACGTGCTCACAAAAAACACCCCGAACGTCGAATAAATGTATCGACTACACTCGGAATCGGCGGAGTCCTCGGATACAATCGGAATGGCTGCTAATAATGCATCATCCCACTTCTGATTGATGGGAATCCCACTCCTGATTTTTCAATCCCACTTCTTAATCCTTGATACTAGTGTATCTTTCTGAATGAACGATGGTTGTACTCGCCTAATCAAATAGTTGAGTCTCCGCAGTCAATATCCGTTCGTCCAGTAACAGGAGTAATTTACTAACAATCTTTCAATGACTAGAGTTCAACTGAGATATGTATGAAAAATTAGTCACTATTCAGTTGAAGTCAACTCTGTAACGCTCACTGACAATCAGAGGAGGTATTCACTTAATATCACCATCAATCGTGGAAGCAGTCCAAATCGAATGCAGATCAACCACCTACTGTCCAAAGGTAGAGTACACAGTGAAGTGGAGTTTCTATAGTCAACGGTACTGATCGTTTGACGAAGATCAGCAACTCCAAACAACCCTCAAATAACAGTATTGGTCTCAAACACAACTAAAAATAGTTTGAATAGTAGAAAACTGTAGTTTTCAACGTCAAACACTAACAATCAAAGTCCAGTTTCACTGTTGAAGCAGTCCAAATGAATCGCACATCAAAGTTGCAGTACACACTGAGCCGTTTTTTGTTTTGACGCCAACAGTGATAAGCAATCACCAAACAACCAATAGAGAACAGTATTTTACAACAGCATTGGTGTCAAACACAACTAATAATAGTGCAGAAGCCAATGAACACCGGTGGGTTTGTAATGTCCAACACTAACAGTCCAACTCGAGCTACACTAAAAATCACTTTCCATCATTGAAGCAGAGCAGTTGAACTACAGATCTTTAAACTACCAGTACCAAGACTGGATCGAGAAGCAATCAGCACACTACCAGCAAAGAACAGTAATTTGCAACAGTATTTGTATCGAATACAACTGGAAATCGTGCAGATAGGTGAGGTCAATGAACACTGCGATTATATAATGTTCAACACTAACAGTTCAATTCGAGTCACCACACAAGTTGGCAGTACGTATGGTGGAGTTTTTATAGCCAACAGTACTGTGATTGGACCAAAAACGGTATTCGCAACAGTATTATTGGTATCGAACTAAAGATGGTGCGAACGTACACCTTAGCCTTTTCAGTCTTCTTTCCTCTTCAAAAACAAACGAAACAGGTGATTGAGCAACAAAGTGGCAAGCGAAAAACGACGTTCAACAATAGACGCGTGTTGCCTAATCTAACGACCACAGGACTGCACCTCCACAACAACAAACTGACACTGCCGATGCAGTTGCAAATCCTGATGCCACCCTCGCCCAATAAAGAGATGTTGGGCATGGGGGTGAAGCAGCCCCTCTTGCAGGGTTGAGTCATGCGGTCCGTTTTGTACCCTCGGTGAATGCGTGCAGCGTGTTTATTCCGCGAGAGCGTCGCGTTTTGCGACGTCGTCGACGTTGCCAAGAGTCGTTAGAACAGAAACAATGTATTTTCTCAAGGTAGGGTCACGCTCAAGGTTTTTGATGTTCCGAAAATATTACAAGCCTATTTCGAACGATTATTGGTGAGAAAATCAACTCTTCACGGGTCGCGAGTGTCACGTGATATCTCGTCTTTTCCAAAGCAAAACTTGACACTCGAAAATTTCAACACTCGAGTTGAGTTTCAAAATGAAGTATCAACATGTTGTGAAAGAATGGAAGCATTAGAATATTTCTTGAAAGTTCAGAGATGGGAAGAATCAGGAAAGACTCCACTAGGCAAGGAATTCCACACCTCTGACAATGCAGAGGTGACCGATCTGAGTTCATCTCATTCGATTGGAATCGCTCGTGATGGCTGAGATGGATGCGATAAAAAATCTGCTGAAACTTGCCAGGAAAACTGTTTTGCTCATCTTAAATATGAACACAATTCGATTGATCACGAATTGATCGACGTATGCGCGAAAATCATTTTCTCCCTTATCTATTTCGCAGAATATCTGTAACAGAAGCGGCGTATGGGCTGGGAATTGGCCTTTTTATGGAAATTCGAAGAAGAGATCAATCTTCCGGGCGCTCTCTGATCTCTCAGCGCCGAATATTATATTTAAAACCGAGAGAATCATAATGGAGGCGTATGGATTAGGCATGTAAAAATCGACGCAATGTTTCATTTCCCAAGTGATTCAGAGTTTTAATGGAATCGAATCGGAGAATGGAAGATTCATCAATCGCGAGAGTATTATTTGAACACTCATTTCTCTTTACTGAATTCTCTTTTTTCATCTCAACTTTGTTGGAGGTGTAGATAATTCTGTTATATCTCCAATGAACTACAGAAAACCCTTCTCTTCATAAAAGTACTAAGTGGGACCTCGTCCTGTTTCAAACTACAAAAAAATGTAATCGATGTTTGTACAAATTGAGGTCAGTTTGTTCTGTTGTGTCGATTTCATCATAGAGGCTACAATTCACAATGGCTATAGGACTGATGTAGTAGAAAATATGGTATGAAAAGTCAAACATAAAATTAGTATTCGTGAAACCACCACTCTGGATTCAACTTTGCCCAGTGAAACATTTGTGAAAAAATTCCTTTTGATTCTAGAGTTACAAGGAATTTGGATGGTATTCTCGGAAGGCAAGGGCTGATATAGCTTTTACAACATTAAATACGATTCTTAGTTCATTGGGTAACCTCGAAGACAAAGTCAATTCGAATGAAAAATCAGAAATATATTAAATACATTGCGATGGTTGTAATATGAACTATATTGGACAAACTCGTCGAAACATAGGAACTAGATTCAAAGAACCTATTCCGAATTTCAGGTATAATCGGCCAACATACTCTTGAAACTAGTCATCCAATAACATTAGATAATTTGGAACTTATCAAACATGCAACGAACAATCGAGAATTGAATAGTTCGAGACGTATTTCCATTCATCGTCATAAGAACCAAATATCGAACCAAGATCTCGGTCCCATTCCAAACTCTCGATTATTCGATTTGCTGACTAGAGTATCATTGAATTTTTACGGTTAGCTGAGTTGCAACGGTTTATGGAACTCATGTATAAATAGACTGATATGAATACGAACAATCACTCTAGATGCTAGATGCTCTGGAGAATATCTTGATAAATACCAACGAGTCTCTAGTCTTTCACTTTCCAGGTCTACTGAAGATGGTAACTGAGTTGCCGAATTCGTGGTTTTTGGGTTTTTATTCATTTTATATCTGACTTTCGAAACTATTATTGATCGTGTATGGAGCTGACACGAAATTCATGATATTCACTTCCTTGCTAATGGATTTGGCATCCATGTCCATTTTTTTCCGGCAATCTGGATATTTTTTCCAGCTCTGCAGTATATTACCATCCGATTCGCATGTTAGGGCTGGTCAGGAGAGTTCGCAGTTCAGTCAATGTCGAATAAATATCGATTTTCCAGTATTTTCCTGACCTTCATGCAAACACGCACCAGAATTTTCGAATATATGATAGTTCGTTGAAGCAACTGTTCTTCGTAATAAGAATAAGATAATTTTTCACGCAATTGAAAATCATCTGAGTGGGTCATGAATCATGACAAGCGAGATTATTACTATACTCAATCTAGTACTCTTTGAATATTGAAACAAGTTTCAACACTGAACATTTTCATCGTATTCCATGTGTAACAGTATTAGCAGTTCTTGAGAATTTTTGCAAGCTCTACGTACGCTTGGTCGATGTTTTTTGGTGTCATTTTGAAGATCTCGTCAATTCTGAACTTTCTGATATAGTTCAAAAATGGTAATAACACCAGAAGGAGTGAACATACAGGAGATGCATCAACTTTTTCAACACGAAAGCGTTCGGTGGTGTTACATATATAGCATATTTTTGAAGAATTCTAGTTGAATATCAAGTTCGTCAGAGAGATAATGAACCAGTTCTTCTTGAATGTGAAAGGTTTTTGAGCTCCACGATGCACAGGGCGGAGTTGAAGGATTATTGATGTGGGGAACGTCCAAAGCAAAATAGAACTTCGTTTATGAAGGTGGGGAAAATGTTGGAGTGAGTTTTTGGTGGTATGTGGAAAAATTTTTGGGTTCTTGAGGAGCCCTTCCCTCAGGAAAAGTTGAAAATCGATATTCGTGAGGGATTTTGACTTGGGTCTCAGTGATCGGATCTACGATAGAATTATTCTATGCGCAATCAAGAAAGATGTTCTGAAAGTTCCACTTTTACTTAACCAACATTCAGATATTGGTGCCATCTAACTTTCGCACACAATATCTATCATATGAGAATATTGTTCATATTTCTTCAATCTTCATCTTCAGAGCCCGATAATATTTTTATCATCATCGACAATGAAGACAACAGCAGTTGATGTGGAGATCAGTTATATTTGGCTTAGTCGAGTTTGAGAATTTCCATTTTTCTTCAAGTTCAATGATTTTTCATCTTTCTAATGAAGACATCATCCTCATATCTTTGAACATTTCTTCAATTTTCATCATGAAACGAATATTTCCAGTCAGCCGACATGCATTTCATTCAAATAAATGATCTCATGACAATAAATGAAACTTCTGAGGAGATCTCTTATATTTTGATTCGTTGAGTTCAACAAACCAAAATATAATTTTTTTTTCCTCAAATCATTGATCTCATGACAGCAAACGAAACTTCCACGGCAAGAATTCGTTGAAGATACACAACATGTCGTTATCCAGTGAGAAATAAACTTTCAGGCCTGATGAGGTTCTCCATCATATTCCAGGAAAACACTGCACATGTTCCATAACATTCAATTATTGTGGATATATCACGTCCACATCGATACACCGCACAGAATAATTTCAACCACTGCATGAATATGACTCTAGGGGACAGAGGGTGATCAATTCCAACGAAATATCCATCAAAATTAAATTAAATATTGACCAGCAATGTTCAGTGCAGATTCCGCCCTATTTTATATGCATAGCAAGTTTCAATGGGATAAAAACCATGATAAATAATGATACAATAATTAATTATACCAATCGAGCGTGCATTTCATTGTGATTTTATGTATCGGAATTATATGCGAGGCAACAACAATAATTCACGAAAAAAAAAAATACCTTAGCCTTCAGTACGTTACCGTTGAAGAAGCATAGTGGATAATCAAAGAGAGGCAGATGATAGACGTAAGAAAACAGATGTTCATAGATAGATACATGCGAAAATGCAATGCCATAAAAAGGTTATATAATTGATAAAAAATAGAAACTCGTCAATTCCTGTCGAATTGAAGGCGATCGCAACCACACGAAAAGAAAAATGCATCGTAGTGTTGTCCGTTCAGTTTCATTGATTCGTCGACTTTTCCCAAGGAATTCCCAGCTAAAGCGACATTCCAACAAATTAAGCGACCCGACCAGCCACTCCTCGGGCGATATATTGTATCGGAGGGGTGAATAAATCTTGCGGGGTTGCAAGAAAAAGAGCTTACTTGCCTCCGAGAATCTATAGGAGGCGAGGGAGCTTTCCTGTTTCATATTGAATGAGAGTGAAATCAATGATAAATCAAGGCGAAGCCGTTGTTTCTAGTTGAGGTGGACGTGTTTCATCGGCCTCTCGATCTGTCATAGGATTGATGGCGAAGAAAAATTATCACAAAAGGTGATCGATTTCTGTCATTAACCAGACTTTTTTTTCGAATTTATGTTCTACTTCTTCATACAAAAGCGCTGAACGGATTCGATGACTTTTTTTTTATAATTGCCCCATATATCCCTAATTGCCAGTTTGAATTGGCAATTATCAGGTCCATTCAGAGCTTCCGTAAGATCACTCGGTGAACTTTGTACCACCTGAAATTGATGAACTTCATCATGCGAAGCCTGCAAGTGGATTTACCTAAATAGACCGGGATGAATTTTCGCAGAATGTAATCGATTTGACATTTTCTATCACGATATTTCAATGACATATCGAATAGTGAATGAAAATATGGAAAGTGTGTTCAAGAATACGTTTGTGAATTTCCTGACGAGAATCATGAATACCACCAAAATGCTCCGCTCAAGAACCATGTGCACAAAATCCAATTCAACTACTCGTAAAAAATACCGGCTAGACGAGTTATTCGTGATTCACCACTAGAAAATGAAAAACAGAAAGGACGACATCATATTCCATGCCAGTCTCAGACCGAAAATGTATGCATATAAATATGGAGCAGAATGAAAAAAAGTCGGTGGCATTCCGAGAGAAGCGAAATTAGATTAAGAAAATGAGATATGGTTCCGAAAAGTCCGTAGGGCCTCGAGTCTTACATTCGGTCAAGGAGGCTGGGGGACGGCAACGATCCTCGTTTGTTATGCGAAAATTCCGCAAGGGTTTCATCCCCATTTCATTTGCTCAACCGATAAATCCAACTGAGATGGAGTCAGACTGTGTTTTCGTGAATTTGATTCAAAAGATTCAGATATGTTCCTTTTCTTTCTAGTAAACTGTGGAGGAAATGAATAATTTCAACTTACATGTCCAGTTTTTTGTTCGATGCTGTCGTTTTCGTAATTATACAGAATCGATTCAAACGTTGTTGTTCAACCATAATCTCAAAACGCGTTGTGGAATGAGCCTGCTGAGAAATTCATGTGAATCGAACTAAAACTGAGAAAATTTGAGACCAAACAAATATGGATGTTGCGGTTTCAGCACACTGTATAGTTCCACTGACGTCGGATATCATCTATCAGTCACACTCCCGGAAATTCTGTTGTTCTCGAACTCTTCAGGGAGGGCGAGATGATTCATCACGACGTAGTAGTAATATAATGCAACCGGAGAGTAATGGTTCTTTTCATAAATGACCGGCTTTTTTTCCTCTCGTGACATCAACCGTAAATTGAAGACGCCGAAAGCGGCCGATAGAATTAATTTCTCGCAGACGATCTATCCCACTTGTACTTTTTGTCAACAGAAAAATCCATCTTGATGAACGACCTCGTCGAAGACGAATAGTGAGTTTCGATATCGAAATGAACGTCGAAACTATCCGGAAAATATTCTATCATGATTGATAATAGCTGGATATTCGATAAAAAGGTGTTCGGTCTGAGAGGAAGATAGCTATCGAGCCGGACAAAGGAAATGCCGTTCTCTTCTGTGGAAACAGGAGAGTATAACCTGGAAATGAAATAGAACTGGGAAGACAAAAGGATGGCAAACACTTATTAGGTGGGACATGCAAAACAAACTCCCGAAGATGCAGCTCTTGGACGACTGATCAGGTGAGACAAGGCAGAGGAAGACATGGTGAGCACCAGGTCATTGAAGCAATGATCCATCAGAAGAGAGAACGTTCCGACTGTTAACACTGAAGTCCTGAGTCCTTCCACGTGGAGCCATAGTGCGACTTCACTCACAGACAATAACTGTTTACAGTTATTGCTTGTTCCAAAACCAATTACACCACACGAAGACATGACGCTCTTGAAGTCGCGTCAGAAGCAGAAAGCGTGTTCGTGAAGAGTAGGAAGCTCTGCTCTTACACAAACGTTCATCATCACTGAGATTTGACCAAATCATAGTTTCCTGAAGCAAAAACCACCATAAATATAGCCTCGGATGACGAAATCAAACCCTCGAGTTGACATCCACGAATAGTCGAAAATCCAAATGACATAAGGATCCTAGAAAATATGCCTCGTATACCCGTTTCATTTCATATGACCTGACACATTTCAAATATAATACGATGGGACGGGATATACTTTATGGCGAAGAAATTTTACGAGACATCCTCCAAAGTGGTAACGATTTCCTCGACATCAGTATAAGGCCCAGGTGAGATCACCAGATCTGGAACGGTAACCAGAGGCGGGCACAAAAAACATCTGACCAGATTTTGATGATGAATTAAAATGGGGGTGACGAGGGTGTTGAAGCAAACAAACTCATAGGGTGGATATCCCACAAACTTTCCAGTCAGGCTCACGTTTTCAGATTTTTTGGGATTCTCTTCCCTCATTCTCGAGGAAACGAATGAAAATATAGTAATAGTATACTCATAGTGAGGACAGATCAATGATCTGCCCTTACTAGTAAGACATTATTCATATGGGAGAGGCATTTCGATTAGTTTTCGGAAATAATTATCATTTGTTCAATGATTCGATGTTTGGGTCATGAAAACATGAGAAAAAGACATGCGAGACTAGGCTACTAGGCTGGGGAATATTTTGTTGGAAGCACTAAAAAACATTCAATGAATATCGTGATTGTCTAACTGAGATGGATTCTTAGGAGGAAAGGACCATCTCCTGAGCCCATATAGCTTCTTGAGGTCGCATAAGGATCAGGTGGTTGAGAAGATCAGCGATGTGGTCAATGATGAAAGTACCACTCCAAAACTTACCTGAAGACAGGTCGAGATCGAATTGATCGGTGAAGAAAAATAGTACCCACATTTAAGACTACAGAAAGTCCTTGTGTCCAACTGGGAATGGCTGCTGAAGAGCTGAATATCTTGTGGAAAGACAAGTGTCAGATGGTACATTTACCGAACCAAAATATGTATTCCTGAAACCATATATCATGAATATTTTTTCAAACAAGAGCTCGGAATTCTCTTTCGAATGGAATATCACATAGTGCAATCCATTTCCAAAATGACAAAGTGATTTGGCATTCTTCAAACTATCAATTGGATTCTCCCAAAACTGAGCACATTTGAAAAAAAATTCTGAAATTTCTCCGTCCTTCGAGATTTCGAAAAGAAAAGTAAAATCATTTATATTATAATGGGTCATTTGAGCATTCATTTATATCTGGATGAATCTGTTGCTCAAACCACAATGAATAATTCAACTATATGATAGAAAGTGATCTTCTTCTCTGATGTGACGCCACTGTTCATCAAAATGGCACATACCGGATCCCTTTTTATCCACTTGATGTGTTTTTTGCGCCAGTCTGCGATAAGGGTCATCCAAGCATTCCAAATAAGAAGGGAAGAAAATGGAGCAATGGCCTCTGTCTCCACGTCAGAGACGGTGGATCTGATGATAATGATGCGTAGAAAAAACTCTTTTGACAGCTGTTACTCGATTCAAAAGTGATTTCTTCAACTGTATTTAATGAAACATTCAATGTACCGAGCATCCTTCATCAATAGAACGGCAAAGTTGCATAGTGAAGTCTTTCCTGATGCTCACAACCTCCAAACTTTCAAGAAAAATTCCAACACCTTCCTTCTCTCCCACTGGCTAACACGATGTTCCTCGAACATTATAGGTTTCCCTTTTGTGTTGTCAACAGATAAAAAAAATGTCCTTGTCTGGTTGCTCATTACTTTGGTGCAATATATACAAATGTGGATTTCAAAAGGAACGGGAGATGTTTCGGAGGATCAATCCTTCATCATCAGCAATTTTCAAGAACATAGAATCCCAATGTAAGTAATGGAAATTACATAAAAAAACAGTTTTTGGCGATTTTTGAACAGAAGGTTGAATTTCACTAAGGAACCGAATATCTGATGGCAAACATGCTTCAAAGTTGACCAGAAATCTCTCATGGCTATTGAAAAAATTCAAAAACAAATTGTAGATGAGAGTTTGGGCCCGCGATAATTTTCTTTTCACGTGCAGTGTAAAATAGTAAAGCGGATTATATTTGTTTCTCGAGAAATATCGTACGAAGCATTGAATCAGCACAGAACAAAAATGTTAGGGCATTGATAATTCAGTTTTGGATTCAACGAAGATGTGTGTTTATCAGGAAACAAAAAATACTTTTTCGTGGGTAAGTACCTATAGGAATTTTTTTCTGTGAGAAGGGACGTCTATAGACTACTTTTCCCCAATCATACTCTATGACCTCACCATTCTATAGTTTTTACTTATAAAAGGACTTCAAATTTGACAAAACCCAACGAATTTCATTTCAGGAAATGATTTATTGATTTTGAAGGGGGGGGCATGACGCATTTTCACGCTTTCCCAACATTCAGACTGACACGTTACCATTTTTTCATGTTTTTCACGCTCTTTGACAGATGTGACAGTTTTCCTCGTGACATCCATCAGGAATATGAGCAAGCGTCACGCTTCAAAGACGCGAAAATGCTTCAAATGCATGAAAAAACCATATTCTCAAATCGTCACGCATCCATTGAATACTTCGAGAAAGCGTCGCGCGTCCGTCAAAAACGTGACAAACGCGTGGAAATGCGTGAAAACAACGTGAGAAGAGTCACGTATCCGTCAAAACTTGTTGGAATCTTGTGCAGACACGTTGAAAAATCGTCACGCATCCATTGAAAACGTTAAAAAAGCGTCACGCACGGCCTGTCTAGAACTCAAGACCAGGAACCGAGTCTCGACATATGCCAGCTGAGGCCACACCTCCTTCGAGAATAAATCATGATTCGCGGACTATAAATCCTCGTTTTATTTCGGCTTCCATCATCTCCCGACTCCGAAACGCTTACTGATACTGACCGAAGATTTCATGCCGCCGCTATTCGCTGTAAAGAACGTCATTCACGTCGTCGATATATCGCGTGTGGGTGCACGTGAGGGCGTTTGCATTAATTTTACTATTCCTCGAAAGCACGTCGACTCAGACAAGACTTTAATGGCGCGACTCCCGAGAAGTTTACTACCTCGGAGTTCCACGGAGCGAAGCGATCGGATGTTGAAGGGTTCGGAGTGAGACACACCGATGAAGGTGTTATCAGGGATTTTTCGCTAAGAAAAAAAGTTGACTTTCACCTCATGCCTCCTACTCATCAGTTTTCCAACTCTGTACCAAACCTTCCTTGATCGTCGAGATATCGATTCAATTCTGATTTTACGACCTAATTAGGCGGTTTTTTGACCCGAAAAAGCTATTGGTGAAATCAGAATTGAGCTAGGATGGCTCTGGAAAAAGTTGACTCTCACCTCATGCCTCCTACTCATCAGTTTTCCAACTCTCTACCAAATCTTCCTTGATCGTCGAGATATCGATTCAATTCTGATTTTATGACCTAATTAGGTGGTTTTTCGACCCAAAAAAGCTATTGGTGGACTCAGAACGGAGCTAGGATGGCTCTGAAAAAAGTTGACTTTCACCTCATGCCTCCTACTCATCAGTTTTCCAACTCTTTACCAAACCTTCCTTGATCGTCGAGATATCGATTCAATTCTGATTTTACGACCTAATTAGGCGGTTTTTCGACCCAAAAAAGCTATTGGTGGACTCCGAACGGAGCTAGGATGGCTCTGGAAAAAGTTGACTCTCACCTCATGCCTCCTACTCATCAGTTTTCCAACCCTCTACCAAATCTTCCTTGATCGTCGAGATATCGATTCAATTCTGATTTTATGACCTAATTAGGTGGTTTTTCGACCCAAAAAAGCTATTGGTGGACTCAGAACGGAGCTAGGATGGCTCTGAAAAAAGTTGACTTTCACCTCATGCCACCTACTCATCAGTTTTCCATTTCTCTACCAAATCTTCCTTGATCGTCGAGATATCGATTCAATTCTGATTTTACGACCTAACTAGGCGGTTTTTTGACCCAAAGAAGCTATTGGTGGACTCAGAACGGAGCTAGGATGGCTCTGAAAGAAGTTGACTTTCACCTCATGCCTCCTACTCATCAGTTTTCCATTTCTCTACCAAATCTTCCTTGATCGTCGAGATATCGATTCAATTCTGATTTTACGACCTAATTAGGCGGTTTTTTGACCCAAAGAAGCTATTGGTGGACTCAGAACGGAGCTAGGATGGCTCTGAAAGAAGTTGACTTTCACCTCATGCCTCCTACTCATCAGTTTTCCAACTCTTCACCAAACCTTCCTTGATCGTCGAGATATCGATTCAATTCTGATTTTACGACCTAATTAGGCGGTTTTTTGACCCAAAAAAGCTATTGGTGGACTCAGAACGGAGCTAGGATGGCTCTGAAAAAAGTTGACTTTCACCTCATGCCACCTACTCATCAGTTTTCCAACTCTCTACCAAACCTTCCTTAAGCGTCGGAATATCGATTCCATCTTGATTTTACGACCTAACTAGGCGGTTTCTCGACCCAAAAAAGCTATTGGTGGACTCAGAACGGAGCTAGGATGGCTCTGAAAAAAGTTGACTTTCACCTCATGCCTCCTACTCATCAGTTTTCCAACTCTTCACCAAACCTTCCTTGATCGTCGAGATATCGATTCAATTCTGATTTTACGACCTAACTAGGCGGTTTTTTGACCCAAAAAAGCTATTGGTGGACTCAGAACGGAGCTAGGATGGCTCTGAAAAATGATGACTTTCACCTCATGCCTCCTACTCATCAGTTTTCCAACTCTTTACCAAACCTTCCTTGATCGTCGAGATATCGATTCAATTCTGATTTTACGACCTAATTAGGCGGTTTTTTGACCCAAAAAAGCTATTGGTGGACTCCGAACGGAGCTAGGATGGCTCTGGAAAAAGTTGACTCTCACCTCATGCCTCCTACTCATCAGTTTTCCAACTCTCTACCAAATCTTGCTTGATCGTCGAGATATCGATTCAATTCTGATTTTATGACCTAATTAGGTGGTTTTTCGACTCAAAAAAGCTATTGGTGGACTCAGAACGGAGCTAGGATGGCTCTGAAAAAAGTTGACTTTCACCTCATGCCACCTACTCATCAGTTTTCCAACTCTCTACCAAACCTTCCATAAGCGTCGGAATATCGATTCCATCTTGATTTTACGACCTAACTAGGCGGTTTCTCGACACAAAAAAGCTATTGGTGGACTCAGAACGGAGCTAGGATGGCTCTGACAAAAGTTGACTTTCACCTCATGCCTCCTACTCATCAGTTTTCCAACTCTTTACCAAACCTTCCTTGATCGTCGAGATATCGATTCAATTCTGATTTTACGACCTAATTAGGCGGTTTTTTGACCCAAAAAAGCTATTGGTGGACTCAGAACAGAGTCAGGATGGCTCTGAAAAAAGTTGACTTTCACCTCATGCCTCCTACTCATCAGTTTTCCAACTCTTTACCAAACCTTCCTTGATCGTCGAGATATCGATTCAATTCTGATTTTACGACCTAATTAGGCGGTTTTTTGACCCAAAGAAGCTATTGGTGGACTCAGAACGGAGCTAGGATGGCTCTGAAAGAAGTTGACTTTCACCTCATGCCTCCTACTCATCAGTTTTCCATTTCTCTACCAAATCTTCCTTGATCGTCGAGATATCGATTCAATTCTGATTTTACGACCTAATTAGGCGGTTTTTTGACCCAAAGAAGCTATTGGTGGACTCAGAACGGAGCTAGGATGGCTCTGAAAGAAGTTGACTTTCACCTCATGCCTCCTACTCATCAGTTTTCCAACTCTTCACCAAACCTTCCTTGATCGTCGAGATATCGATTCAATTCTGATTTTACGACCTAATTAGGCGGTTTTTTGACCCAAAAAAGCTATTGGTGGACTCCGAACGGAGCTAGGATGGCTCTGGAAAAAGTTGACTCTCACCTCATGCCTCCTACTCATCAGTTTTCCAACTCTCTACCAAATCTTCCTTGATCGTCGAGATATCGATTCAATTCTGATTTTATGACCTATTTAGGTGGTTTTTCGACCCAAAAGAGCTATTGGTGGACTCAGAACGGAGCTAGGATGGCTCTAAAAAAAGTTGACTTTCACCTCATGCCACCTACTCATCAGTTTTCCAACTCTCTACCAAACCTTCCTTAAGCGTCGGAATATCGATTCCATCTTGATTTTAAGACCTAACTAGGCGGTTTCTCGACCCAAAAAAACTATTGGTGGACTCAGAACGGAGCTAGGATGGCTCTGAAAAAAGTTGACTTTCACCTCATGCCTCCTACTCATCAGTTTTCCAACTCTTTATCAAACCTTCCTTGATCGTCGAGATATCGATTCAATTCTGATTTTACGACCTAACTAGGCGGTTTTTTGACCCAAAAAAGCTATTGGTGGACTCAGAACGGAGCTAGGATGGCTCTGAAAAATGTTGACTTTCACCTCATGCCTCCTACTCATCAGTTTTCCAACTATTTACCAAACCTTCCTTGATCGTCGAGATATCGATTCAATTCTGATTTTACGACCTAATTAGGCGGTTTTTTGACCCAAAAAAGCTATTGGTGGACTCAGAACAGAGTCAGGATGGCTCTGAAAAAAGTTGACTTTCACCTCATGCCTCCTACTCATCAGTTTTCCAACTCTTTACCAAACCTTCCTTGATCGTCGAGATATCGATTCAATTCTGATTTTACGACCTAATTAGGCGGTTTTTTGACCCAAAGAAGCTATTGGTGGACTCAGAACGGAGCTAGGATGGCTCTGAAAGGAGTTGACTTTCACCTCATGCCTCCTACTCATCAGTTTTCCATTTCTCTACCAAATCTTCCTTGATCGTCGAGATATCGATTCAATTCTGATTTTACGACCTAATTAGGCGGTTTTTTGACCCAAAGAAGCTATTGGTGGACTCAGAACGGAGCTAGGATGGCTCTGAAAGAAGTTGACTTTCACCTCATGCCTCCTACTCATCAGTTTTCCAACTCTTCACCAAACCTTCCTTGATCGTCGAGATATCGATTCAATTCTGATTTTACGACCTAATTAGGCGGTTTTTTGACCCAAAAAAGCTATTGGTGGACTCCGAACGGAGCTACGATGGCTCTGGAAAAAGTTGACTCTCACCTCATGCCTCCTACTCATCAGTTTTCCAACTCTCTACCAAATCTTCCTTGATCGTCGAGATATCGATTCAATTCTGATTTTATGACCTATATAGGTGGTTTTTCGACCCAAAAAAGCTATTGGTGGACTCAGAACGGAGCTAGGATGGCTCTGAAAAAAGTTGACTTTCACCTCATGCCACCTACTCATCAGTTTTCCAACTCTCTACCAAACCTTCCTTAAGCGTCGGAATATCGATTCCATCTTGATTTTAAGACCTAATTAGGCGGTTTCTCGACCCAAAAAAGCTATTGGTGGACTCAGAACGGAGCTAGGATGGCTCTGAAAAAAGTTGACTTTCACCTCATGCCTCCTACTCATCAGTTTTCCAACTCTTTACCAAACCTTCCTTGATCGTCGAGATATCGATTCAATTCTGATTTTACGACCTAACTAGGCGGTTTTTTGACCCAAAAAAGCTATTGGTGGACTCAGAACGGAGCTAGGATGGCTCTGAAAAATGTTGACTTTCACCTCATGCCTCCTACTCATCAGTTTTCCAACTCTTTACCAAACCTTCCTTAATCGTCGAGATATCGATTCAATTCTGATTTTACGACCTAATTAGGCGGTTTTTTGACCCAAAAAAGCTATTGGTGGACTCCGAACGGAGCTAGGATGGCTCTGGAAAAAGTTGACTCTCACCTCATGCCTCCTACTCATCAGTTTTCCAACTCTCTACCAAATCTTCCTTGATCGTCGAGATATCGATTCAATTTTGATTTTACGACCTAAGTAGGCGGTTTTTTGACCCAAAAAAGCTATTGGTGGACTCAGAACAGAGTCAGGATGGCTCTGAAAAAAGTTGACTTTCACCTCATGCCTCCTACTCATCAGTTTTCCAACTCTTTACCAAACCTTCCTTGATCGTCGAGATATCGATTCAATTCTGATTTTACGACCTAATTAGGCGGTTTTTTGACCCAAAGAAGCTATTGGTGGACTCAGAACGGAGCTAGGATGGCTCTGAAAGGAGTTGACTTTCACCTCATGCCTCCTACTCATCAGTTTTCCAACTCTCTACCAAACCTTCCTCGAGCGTCGGAATATCGATTCCATCTTGATTTTACGACCTAACTAGGCGGTTTCTCGACCCAAAAAAGCTATTGGTGGACTCAGAACGGAGCTAGGATGGCTCTGAAAAAAGTTGACTTTCACCTCATGCCTCCTACTCATCAGTTTTCCAACTCTTTACCAAACCTTCCTTGATCGTCGAGATATCGATTCAATTCTGATTTAACGACCTAACTAGGCGGTTTTTTGACCCAAAAAAGATATTGGTGGACTCCGAACGGAGCTAGGATGGCTCTGGAAAAAGTTGACTCTCACCTCATGCCTCCTACTCATCAGTTTTCCAACTCTCTACAAAATCTTCCTTGATCGTCGAGATATCGATTCAATTCTGATTTTATGACCTAATTAGGTGGTTTTTCGACCCAAAAAAGCTATTGGTGGACTCAGAACGGAGCTAGGATGGCTCTGAAAAAAGTTGACTTTCACCTCATGCCTCCTACTCAACAGTTTTCCAACTCTCTACCAAACCTTCCTTGATCGTCGAGATATCGATTCAATTCTGATTTTACGACCTAATTAGGCGATTTTTCGACCCAAAAAAGCTATTGGTGGACTCAGAACAGAGCTAGGATGGCTCTGGAAAAAGTTGACTCTCACCTCATGCCTCCTACTCATCAGTTTTCCAACTCTCTACCAAATCTTCCTTGATCGTCGAGATATCGATTCAATTCTGATTTTACGACCTAATTAGGCGGTTTTTTGACCCAAAAAAGCTATTGGTAGACTCCGAACGGAGCTAGGATGGCTCTGAAAAAAGTTGACTCTCACCTCATGCCTCCTACTCATCAGTTTCCCAACTCTTTACCAAACCTTCCTTGATCGTCGAGATATCGATTCAATTCTGATTTTATGACCTAATTAGGTGGTTTTTCGACCCAAAAAAGCTATTGGTGGACTCAGAACAGAGCTAGGATGGCTCTGGAAAAAGTTGACTCTCACCTCATGCCTCCTACTCATCAGTTTTCCAACTCTCTACCAAATCTTCCTTGATCGTCGAGATATCGATTCAATTCTGATTTTACGACCTAATTAGGCGGTTTTTTGACCCAAAAAAGCTATTGGTGGACTCCGAACGGAGCTAGGATGGCTCTGAAAAAAGTTGACTCTCACCTCATGCCTCCTACTCATCAGTTTTCCAACTCTTTACCAAACCTTCCTTGATCGTCGAGATATCGATTCAATTCTGATTTTATGACCTAATTAGGTGGTTTTTCGACTCAAAAAAGCTATTGGTGGACTCAGAACGGAGCTAGGATGGCTCTGAAAAAAGTTGACTTTCACCTCATGCCACCTACTCATCAGTTTTCCAACTCTCTACCAAACCTTCCATAAGCGTCGGAATATCGATTCCATCTTGATTTTACGACCTAACTAGGCGGTTTCTCGACTCAAAAAAGCTATTGGTGGACTCAGAACGGAGCTAGGATGGCTCTGACAAAAGTTGACTTTCACCTCATGCCTCCTACTCATCAGTTTTCCAAGTCTTTACCAAACCTTCCTTGATCGTCGAGATATCGATTCAATTCTGATTTTACGACCTAATTAGGCGGTTTTTCGACCCAAAAAAGCTATTGGTGAAATCAGAACGGAGCTAGGATGGCTCTGAAAAAAGTTGACTTTCACCTCATGCCTCCTACTCATCAGTTTTCCAACTCTTTACCAAACCTTCCTTGATCGTCGAGATATCGATTCAATTCTGATTTTACGACCTAATTAGGCGGTTTTTTGACCCAAAGAAGCTATTGGTGGACTCAGAACGGAGCTAGGATGGCTCTGAAAGAAGTTGACTTTCACCTCATGCCTCCTACTCATCAGTTTTCCATTTCTCTACCAAATCTTCCTTGATCGTCGAGATATCGATTCAATTCTGATTTTACGACCTAATTAGGCGGTTTTTTGACCCAAAGAAGCTATTGGTGGACTCAGAACGGAGCTAGGATGGCTCTGAAAGAAGTTGACTTTCACCTCATGCCTCCTACTCATCAGTTTTCCAACTCTTCACCAAACCTTCCTTGATCGTCGAGATATCGATTCAATTCTGATTTTACGACCTAATTAGGCGGTTTTTTGACCCAAAAAAGCTATTGGTGGACTCCGAACGGAGCTAGGATGGCTCTGGAAAAAGTTGACTCTCACCTCATGCCTCCTACTCATCAGTTTTCCAACTCTCTACCAAATCTTCCTTGATCGTCGAGATATCGATTCAATTCTGATTTTATGACCTATATAGGTGGTTTTTCGACCCAAAAAAGCTATTGGTGGACTCAGAACGGAGCTAGGATGGCTCTAAAAAAAGTTGACTTTCACCTCATGCCACCTACTCATCAGTTTTCCAACTCTCTACCAAACCTTCCTTAAGCGTCGGAATATCGATTCCATCTTGATTTTAAGACCTAACTAGGCGGTTTCTCGACCCAAAAAAGCTATTGGTGGACTCAGAACGGAGCTAGGATGGCTCTGAAAAAAGTTGACTTTCACCTCATGCCTCCTACTCATCAGTTTTCCAACTCTTTATCAAACCTTCCTTGATCGTCGAGATATCGATTCAATTCTGATTTTACGACCTAACTAGGCGGTTTTTTGACCCAAAAAAGCTATTGGTGGACTCAGAACGGAGCTAGGATGGCTCTGAAAAATGTTGACTTTCACCTCATGCCTCCTACTCATCAGTTTTCCAACTATTTACCAAACCTTCCTTGATCGTCGAGATATCGATTCAATTCTGATTTTACGACCTAATTAGGCGGTTTTTTGACCCAAAAAAGCTATTGATGGACTCCGAACGGAGCTAGGATGGCTCTGGAAAAAGTTGACTCTCACCTCATGCCTCCTACTCATCAGTTTTCCAACTCTCTACCAAATCTTCCATAAGCGTCGGAATATCGATTCCATCTTGATTTTACGACCTAACTAGGCGGTTTCTCGACCCAAAAAAGCTATTGGTGGACTCAGAACGGAGCTAGGATGGCTCTGACAAAAGTTGACTTTCACCTCATGCCTCCTACTCATCAGTTCTCCAACTCTTTACCAAACCTTCCTTGATCGTCGAGATATCGATTCAATTCTGATTTTACGACCTAATTAGGCGGTTTTTCGACCCAAAAAAGCTATTGGTGGACTCAGAACAGAGTCAGGATGGCTCTGAAAAAAGTTGACTTTCACCTCATGCCTCCTACTCATCAGTTTTCCAACTCTTTACCAAACCTTCCTTGATCGTCGAGATATCGATTCAATTCTGATTTTACGACCTAATTAGGCGGTTTTTTGACCCAAAGAAGCTATTGGTGGACTCAGAACGGAGCTAGGATGGCTCTGAAAGGAGTTGACTTTCACCTCATGCCTCCTACTCATCAGTTTTCCATTTCTCTACCAAATCTTCCTTGATCGTCGAGATATCGATTCAATTCTGATTTTACGACCTAATTAGGCGGTTTTTTGACCCAAAGAAGCTATTGGTGGACTCAGAACGGAGCTAGGATGGCTCTGAAAGAAGTTGACTTTCACCTCATGCCTCCTACTCATCAGTTTTCCAACTCTTCACCAAACCTTCCTTGATCGTCGAGATATCGATTCAATTCTGATTTTACGACCTAATTAGGCGGTTTTTTGACCCAAAAAAGCTATTGGTGGACTCCGAACGGAGCTACGATGGCTCTGGAAAAAGTTGACTCTCACCTCATGCCTCCTACTCATCAGTTTTCCAACTCTCTACCAAATCTTCCTTGATCGTCGAGATATCGATTCAATTCTGATTTTATGACCTATATAGGTGGTTTTTCGACCCAAAAAAGCTATTGGTGGACTCAGAACGGAGCTAGGATGGCTCTGAAAGAAGTTGACTTTCACCTCATGCCTCCTACTCATCAGTTTTCCAACTCTTCACCAAACCTTCCTTGATCGTCGAGATATCGATTCAATTCTGATTTTACGACCTAATTAGGCGGTTTTTTGACCCAAAAAAGCTATTGGTGGACTCCGAACGGAGCTACGATGGCTCTGGAAAAAGTTGACTCTCACCTCATGCCTCCTACTCATCAGTTTTCCAACTCTCTACCAAATCTTCCTTGATCGTCGAGATATCGATTCAATTCTGATTTTATGACCTATATAGGTGGTTTTTCGACCCAAAAAAGCTATTGGTGGACTCAGAACGGAGCTAGGATGGCTCTGAAAAATGTTGACTTTCACCTCATGCCTCCTACTCATCAGTTTTCCAATTCTTTACCAAACCTTCCTTGATCGTCGAGATATCGATTCAATTCTGATTTTACGACCTAATTAGGCGGTTTTTTGACCCAAAAAAGCTATTGGTGGACTCCGAACGGAGCTAGGATGGCTCTGGAAAAAGTTGACTCTCACCTCATGCCTCCTACTCATCAGTTTTCCAACTCTCTACCAAATCTTCCTTGATCGTCGAGATATCGATTCAATTTTGATTTTACGACCTAAGTAGGCGGTTTTTTGACCCAAAAAAGCTATTGGTGGACTCAGAACAGAGTCAGGATGGCTCTGAAAAAAGTTGACTTTCACCTCATGCCTCCTACTCATCAGTTTTCCAACTCTTTACCAAACCTTCCTTGATCGTCGAGATATCGATTCAATTCTGATTTTACGACCTAATTAGGCGGTTTTTTGACCCAAAGAAGCTATTGGTGGACTCAGAACGGAGCTAGGATGGCTCTGAAAGGAGTTGACTTTCACCTCATGCCTCCTACTCATCAGTTTTCCATTTCTCTACCAAATCTTCCTTGATCGTCGAGATATCGATTCAATTCTGATTTTACGACCTAATTAGGCGGTTTTTTGACCCAAAGAAGCTATTGGTGGACTCAGAACGGAGCTAGGATGGCTCTGAAAGAAGTTGACTTTCACCTCATGCCTCCTACTCATCAGTTTTCCAACTCTTCACCAAACCTTCCTTGATCGTCGAGATATCGATTCAATTCTGATTTTACGACCTAATTAGGCGGTTTTTTGACCCAAAAAAGCTATTGGTGGACTCCGAACGGAGCTACGATGGCTCTGGAAAAAGTTGACTCTCACCTCATGCCTCCTACTCATCAGTTTTCCAACTCTCTACCAAATCTTCCTTGATCGTCGAGATATCGATTCAATTCTGATTTTATGACCTATATAGGTGGTTTTTCGACCCAAAAAAGCTATTGGTGGACTCAGAACGGAGCTAGGATGGCTCTGAAAAAAGTTGACTTTCACCTCATGCCACCTACTCATCAGTTTTCCAACTCTCTACCAAACCTTCCTTAAGCGTCGGAATATCGATTCCATCTTGATTTTAAGACCTAACTAGGCGGTTTCTCGACCCAAAAAAGCTATTGGTGGACTCAGAACGGAGCTAGGATGGCTCTGAAAAAAGTTGACTTTCACCTCATGCCTCCTACTCATCAGTTTTCCAACTCTTTACCAAACCTTCCTTGATCGTCGAGATATCGATTCAATTCTGATTTTACGACCTAACTAGGCGGTTTTTTGACCCAAAAAAGCTATTGGTGGACTCAGAACGGAGCTAGGATGGCTCTGAAAAATGTTGACTTTCACCTCATGCCTCCTACTCATCAGTTTTCCAACTCTTTACCAAACCTTCCTTGATCGTCGAGATATCGATTCAATTCTGATTTTACGACCTAATTAGGCGGTTTTTTGACCCAAAAAAGCTATTGGTGGACTCCGAACGGAGCTAGGATGGCTCTGGAAAAAGTTGACTCTCACCTCATGCCTCCTACTCATCAGTTTTCCAACTCTCTACCAAATCTTCCTTGATCGTCGAGATATCGATTCAATTCTGATTTTATGACCTAATTAGGTGGTTTTTCGACTCAAAAAAGCTATTGGTGGACTCAGAACGGAGCTAGGATGGCTCTGAAAAAAGTTGACTTCCACCTCATGCCACCTACTCATCAGTTTTCCAACTCTCTACCAAACCTTCCTTAAGCGTCGGAATATCGATTCCATCTTGATTTTACGACCTAACTAGGCGGTTTCTCGACCCAAAAAAAATATTGGTGGACTCAGAACGGAGCTAAGATGGCTCTGACAAAAGTTGACTTTCACCTCATGCCTCCTACTCATCAGTTTTCCAACTCTTTACCAAACCTTCCTTGATCGTCGAGATATCGATTCAATTCTGATTTTACGACCTAACTAGGCGGTTTTTTGACCCAAAAAAGATATTGGTGGACTCCGAACGGAGCTAGGATGGCTCTGGAAAAAGTTGACTCTCACCTCATGCCTCCTACTCATCAGTTTTCCAACTCTCTACAAAATCTTCCTTGATCGTCGAGATATCGATTCAATTCTGATTTTATGACCTAATTAGGTGGTTTTTCGACCCAAAAAAGCTATTGGTGGACTCAGAACGGAGCTAGGATGGCTCTGAAAAAAGTTGACTTTCACCTCATGCCTCCTACTCAACAGTTTTCCAACTCTCTACCAAACCTTCCTTGATCGTCGAGATATCGATTCAATTCTGATTTTACGACCTAATTAGGCTATTTTTCGACCCAAAAAAGCTATTGGTGGACTCAGAACAGAGCTAGGATGGCTCTGGAAAAAGTTAACTCTCACCTCATGCCTCCTACTCATCAGTTTTCCAACTCTCTACCAAATCTTCCTTGATCGTCGAGATATCGATTCAATTCTGATTTTACGACCTAATTAGGCGGTTTTTTGACCCAAAAAAGCTATTGGTGGACTCCGAACGGAGCTAGGATGGCTCTGAAAAAAGTTGACTCTCACCTCATGCCTCCTACTCATCAGTTTCCCAACTCTCTACCAAATCTTCCTTGATCGTCGAGATATCGATTCAATTCTGATTTTACGACCTAATTAGGCGGTTTTTTGACCCAAAACAAAAAAGCTATTGGTGGACTCCGAACGGAGCTAGGATGGCTCTGGAAAAAGTTGACTCTCACCTCATGCCTCCTACTCATCAGTTTTCCAACTCTCTACCAAACCTTCCTTGATCGTCGAGATATCGATTCAATTCTGATTTAATGACCTAATTAGGTGGTTTTCCGACCCAAAAAAGCTATTGGTGGACTCAGAACGGAGCTAGGATGGCTCTGAAAAAAGTTGACTTTCACCTCATGCCTCCTACTCATCAGTTTTCCAACTCTCTACCAAACCTTCCTTGATCGTCGAGATATCGATTCAATTCTGTTTTTTCGACCTAATTAGACGGTTTTTCGACCCAAAGAAGCTATTGGTGGACTCAGAACGGAGCTAGGATGGCTCTGAAAGAAGTTGACTTTCACCTCATGCCTCCTACTCATCAGTTTTCCAACTCTCTACCAAATCTTCCTTGATCGTCGAGATATCGATTCAATTCTGATTTTATGACCTAATTAGGCGGTTTTTCGACCCAAAAAAGCTATTGGTGGACTCAGAACAGAGCTAGGATGGCTCTGAAAAAAGTTGACTTTCACCTCATGCCTCCTACTCATCAGTTTTCCAACTCTTTACCAAACCTTCCGTGATCGTCGAGATATCGATTCAATTCTGATTTCACGACCTAATTGGGCGGTTTTTCGACCCAAAAAAGCTATTGGTGGACTCAGAACGGAGCTAGGATGGCTCTGAAAAAAGTTGACTTTCACCTCATGCCTCCTACTCAACAGTTTTCCAACTCTCTACCAAACCTTCATTGATCGTCGAGATATCGATTCAATTCTGATTTTACGACCTATTCAGGCGATTCTTCGACCCAAAAGAGCTATTGGTGGACTCAGAACAGAGCTAGGATGGCTCTGAAAGAAGTTGACTTTCACCTCATGCCTCCTACTCATCAGTTTTCCAACTCTCTACCAAATCTTCCTTGATCGTCGAGATATCGATTCAATTCTGATTTTATGACCTAATTAGGCGGTTTTTCGACCCAAAAAAGCTATTGGTGGACTCAGAACAGAGCTAGGATGGCTCTGAAAAAAGTTGACTTTCACCTCATGCCTCCTACTCATCAGTTTTCCAACTCTTTACCAAACCTTCCGTGATCGTCGAGATATCGATTCAATTCTGATTTCACGACCTAATTGGGCGGTTTTTCGACCCAAAAAAGCTATTGGTGGACTCAGAACGGAGCTAGGATGGCTCTGAAAAAAGTTGACTTTCACCTCATGCCTCCTACTCAACAGTTTTCCAACTCTCTACCAAACCTTCATTGATCGTCGAGATATCGATTCAATTCTGATTTTACGACCTATTCAGGCGATTCTTCGACCCAAAAGAGCTATTGGTGGACTCAGAACAGAGCTAGGATGGCTCTGAAAAAAGTTGACTCTCACCTCATGCCTCCTACTCATCAGTTTTCCAACTCTCTACCAAACCTTCCTTGATCGTCGAGATATCGATTCAATTCTGATTTAATGACCTAATTAGGTGGTTTTCCGACCCAAAAAAGCTATTGGTGGACTCAGAACGGAGCTAGGATGGCTCTGAAAAAAGTTGACTTTCACCTCATGCCTCCTACTCATCAGTTTTCCAACTCTTTACCAAACCTTCCGTGATCGTCGAGATATCGATTCAATTCTGATTTCACGACCTAATTGGGCGGTTTTTCGACCCAAAAAAGCTATTGGTGGACTCAGAACGGAGCTAGGATGGCTCTGAAAAAAGTTGACTTTCACCTCATGCCTCCTACTCAACAGTTTTCCAACTCTCTACCAAACCTTCATTGATCGTCGAGATATCGATTCAATTCTGATTTTACGACCGATTCAGGCGATTCTTCGACCCAAAAGAGCTATTGGTGGACTCAGAACAGAGCTAGGATGGCTCTGAAAAAAGTTGACTTTCACCTCATGCCTCCTACTCATCAGTTTTCCAACTCTTTACCAAACCTTCCTTGATCGTCGAGATATCGATTCAATTCTGATTTTACGACCTAATTAGGCGGTTTTTTGACCCAAAAAAGCTATTGGTGGACTCCGAACGGAGCTAGGATGGCTCTGGAAAAAGTTGACTCTCACCTCATGCCTCCTACTCATCAGTTTTCCAACTCTCTACCAAACCTTCCTTGATCGTCGAGATATCGATTCAATTCTGATTTAATGACCTAATTAGGTGGTTTTCCGACCCAAAAAAGCTATTGGTGGACTCAGAACGGAGCTAGGATGGCTCTGAAAAAAGTTGACTTTCACCTCATGCCTCCTACTCATCAGTTTTCCAACTCTCTACCAAACCTTCCTTGATCGTCGAGATATCGATTCAATTCTGTTTTTTCGACCTAATTAGACGGTTTTTCGACCCAAAGAAGCTATTGGTGGACTCAGAACGGAGCTAGGATGGCTCTGAAAGAAGTTGACTTTCACCTCATGCCTCCTACTCATCAGTTTTCCAACTCTCTACCAAATCTTCCTTGATCGTCGAGATATCGATTCAATTCTGATTTTATGACCTAATTAGGCGGTTTTTCGACCCAAAAAAGCTATTGGTGGACTCAGAACAGAGCTAGGATGGCTCTGAAAAAAGTTGACTTTCACCTCATGCCTCCTACTCATCAGTTTTCCAACTCTTTACCAAACCTTCCGTGATCGTCGAGATATCGATTCAATTCTGATTTCACGACCTAATTAGGCGGTTTTTCGACCCAAAAAAGCTATTGGTGGACTCAGAACGGAGCTAGGATGGCTCTGAAAAAAGTTGACTTTCACCTCATGCCTCCTACTCAACAGTTTTCCAACTCTCTACCAAACCTTCATTGATCGTCGAGATATCGATTCAATTCTGATTTTACGACCTAATTAGTCGGTTTTTTGACCCAAAAAAGTTATTGGTGGACTCAGAACGGGACTAGGATGGCTCTGAAAAAAGTTGACTTCCACCTCATGCCTCCTACTCAACAGTTTTCCAACTCTCTACCAAACCTTCCTTGATCGTCGAGATATCGATTCAATTCTGATTTTACGACCTAATTGGGCGGTTTTTCGACCCAAAAAAGCTATTGGTGGACTCAGATTAGAGCTAGGATGGCTCTGAGAAAAGTTGACTTTCACCTCATGCCTCCTACTCATCAGTTTTCCAACTCTTTACCAAACCTTCCTTGATCGTCGAGATATCGATTCAATTCTGATTTTACGACCTAATTAGGCGGTTTTTTGACTCAAAAAAGCTATTGGTGGACTCAGAACGGAGCTAGGATGGCTCTGGAAGAAGTTGACTATCACCTCATGCCTCCTACTCAACAGTTTTCCAACTCTCTACCAAATCTTCCTTGATCGTCGAGATATCGATTCAATTCTGATTTCATGACCCAACTAGGCGGTTTTTCGACCCAAAAAAGCTATTGGTGGACTCAGAACGGAGCTAGGATGGCTCTGAAAAAAGTTGACTTTCACCTCATGCCTCCTACTCAACAGTTTTCCAACTCTCTACCAAATCTTCCTTGATCTACGAGATATCGATTCAATTCTGATTTTACGACCTAATTAGGCGGTTTTTCGACCGAAAAAAGCTATTGGTGGACTCAGAACGGAGCTAGGATGGCTCTGAAAAAAGTTGACTCTCACCTCATGCCTCCTTCTCAACAGTTTTCCAACTCTCTACCAAACCTTCCTTGATCGTCGAGATATCGATTCAATTCTGATTTTACGACCTAATTAGGCGGTTTTTCGACCCAAAAAAGCTATTGGTGAAATCAGAACGGAGCTAGGATGGCTCTGAAAAAAGTTGACTTTCACCTCATGCCTCCTACCCATCAATTTGCCAAATCTCTACCAAACCTTCCTCAATCGTCGGAATATCGATTCTATTTTGATTTTACGACCCAATTAGGCGGTTTTTCGACCCGAGAAAGCTATTGGTGAAATCAGAACGGAGCTAGGATGGCTCTGAAAAAAGTTGACTTTCACCTCATTCCTCCTACTCAACAGTTTTCCAACTCTCTACCAAGTCTTCCTTGATCGTCGAGATATCGATTCAATTCTGATTTTACGACCTAATTAGGCGGTTTTTCGACCCAAAAAAGCTATTGGTGGACTCAGAACGGAGCTAGGATGACTCTGAAAAAAGTTGACTTTCACCTCATGCCTCCTACTCATCAGTTTTCCAACTCTCTACCAAACTTTCCTTGATCGTCGAGATATCGATTCAAATCTGATTTTACGACCTAATTAGGCGGTTTTTCGACCGAAAAAAGCTATTGGTGGACTCAGAACGGAGCTAGGATGGCTCTGAAAAAAGTTGACTCTCACCTCATGCCTCCTTCTCAACAGTTTTCCAACTCTCTACCAAACCTTCCTTGATCGTCGAGATATCGATTCAATTCTGATTTTACGACCTAATTAGGCGGTTTTTCGACCCAAAAAAGCTATTGGTGAAATCAGAACGGAGCTAGGATGGCTCTGAAAAAAGTTGACTTTCACCTCATGCCTCCTACTCATCAGTTTTCCAACTCTTTACCAAACCTTCCTTGATCGTCGAGATATCGATTCAATTCTGATCTTACGACCTAATTAGGCGATTTTTCGACCCAAAAAAGCTATTGGTGGACTCAGAACGGAGCTAGGATGGCTCTGAAAAAAGTTGACTCTCACCTCATGCCTCCTACTCATCAGTTTTCCAACTCTCTACCAAACCTTCCTTGATCGTCGAGATATCGATTCAATTCTGATTTTACGACCTAATTAGGCGGTTTTTCGACCCAAAAAAGCTATTGGTGAAATCAGAACGGAGCTAGGATGGCTCTGAAAAAAGTTGACTTTCACCTCATGCCTCCTACTCATCAGTTTTCCAACTCTTTACCAAACCTTCCTTGATCGTCGAGATATCGATTCAATTCTGATTTTACGACCTAATTAGGCGGTTTTTCGACCCAAAAAAGCTATTGGTGGACTCAGAACGGAGCTAGGATGGCTCTGAAAAAAGTTGACTTCCACCTCATGCCTCCTACTCAACAGTTTTCAAACTCTCTACCAAACCTTCATTGATCGTCGAGATATCGATTCAATTCTGATTTTACGACCTAATTAGGCGGTTTTTTTACCCAAAAAAGTTATTGGTGGACTCAGAACGGAGCTAGGATGGCTCTGGAAAAGTTGACTCTCACCTCATGCCTCCCACTCAACAGTTTTCCAACTCTCTACCAAACCTTCCTTGATCGTCGCGATATCGATTCAATTCTGATTTTACGACCTAATTAGGCGGTTTTTCGACCCAAAAAAGCCATTGGTGGACTCAGAACAGAGCTAGGATGGCTCTGAAAAAAGTTGACTTTCACCTCATGCCTCCTACTCAACAGTTTTCCAACTCTCTACCAAACCTCCCTTGATCGTCGAGATATCGATTCAATTCTGATTTCACGACCTAACTAGGCGGTTTTTCGACCCAAAAAAGCTATTGGTGGACTCAGAACGGAGCTAGGATGGCTCTGAAAAAAGTTGACTTTCACCTCATGCCTCCTAGTCAACAGTTTTCCAACTCTCTACCAAATCTTCCTTGATCTACGAGATATCGATTCAATTCTGATTTTACGACCTAATTAGGCGGTTTTTCGACCCGAAAAAGCTATTGGTGAAATCATAATTGAGCTAGGATGGCTCTGAAAAAAGTTGACTTTCACCTCATGCCTCCTACCCATCAATTTGCCAAATCTCTACCAAACCTTCCTCAATCGTCGGAATATCGATTCTATTTTGATTTTACGACCTAATTAGGCGGTTTTTCGACCCGAGAAAGCTATTGGTGAAATCAGAACGGAGCTAGGATGGCTCTGAAAAAAGTTGACTTTCACCTCATGCCTCCTACTCAACAGTTTTCCAACTCTCTACCAAATCTTCCTTGATCGTCGAGATATCGATTCAATTCTGATTTTACGACCTAATTAGGCGGTTTTTCGACCCAAAAAAGCTATTGGTGGACTCAGAACGGAGCTAGGATGACTCTGAAAAAAGTTGACTTTCACCTCATGCCTCCTACTCATCAGTTTTCCAACTCTCTACCAAACTTTCCTTGATCGTCGAGATATCGATTCAAATCTGATTTTACGACCTAATTAGGCGGTTTTTCGACCGAAAAAAGCTATTGGTGGACTCAGAACGGAGCTAGGATGGCTCTGAAAAAAGTTGACTCTCACCTCATGCCTCCTACTCAACAGTTTTCCAACTCTCTACCAAACCTTCCTTGATCGTCGAGATATCGATTCAATTCTGATTTTACGACCTAATTAGGCGGTTTTTCGACCCAAAAAAGCTATTGGTGAAATCAGAACGGAGCTAGGATGGCTCTGAAAAAAGTTGACTTTCACCTCATGCCTCCTACTCATCAGTTTTCCAACTCTTTACCAAACCTTCCTTGATCGTCGAGATATCGATTCAATTCTGATCTTACGACCTAATTAGGCGGTTTTTCGACCCAAAAAAGCTATTGGTGGACTCAGAACGGAGCTAGGATGGCTCTGAAAAAAGTTGACTCTCACCTCATGCCTCCTACTCATCAGTTTTCCAACTCTCTACCAAACCTTCCTTGATCGTCGAGATATCGATTCAATTCTGATTTTACGACCTAATTAGGCGGTTTTTCGACCCAAAAAAGCTATTGGTGAAATCAGAACGGAGCTAGGATGGCTCTGAAAAAAGTTGACTTCCACCTCATGCCTCCTACTCATCAGTTTTCCAACTCTTTACCAAACCTTCCTTGATCGTCGAGATATCGATTCAATTCTGATTTTACGACCTAATTAGGCGGTTTTTCGACCCAAAAAAGCTATTGGTGGACTCAGAACGGAGCTAGGATGGCTCTGAAAAAAGTTGACTTCCACCTCATGCCTCCTACTCAACAGTTTTCCAACTCTCTACCAAACCTTCATTGATCGTCGAGATATCGATTCAATTCTGATTTTACGACCTAATTAGTCGGTTTTTTTACCCAAAAAAGTTAGTGGTGGACTCAGAACGGAGCTAGGATGGCTCTGGAAAAAGTTGACTCTCACCTCATGCCTCCCACTCAACAGTTTTCCAACTCTCTACCAAACCTTCCTTGATCGTCGCGATATCGATTCAATTCTGATTTCACGACCTAATTAGGCGGTTTTTCGACCCAAAAAAGCCATTGGTGGACTCAGAACAGAGCTAGGATGGCTCTGAAAAAAGTTGACTTTCACCTCATGCCTCCTACTCAACAGTTTTCCAACTCTCTACCAAACCTTCCTTGATCGTCGAGATATCGATTCAATCTTGATTTTACGACCTAATTAGGCGGTTTCTCGACCCAAAAAGCTATTGGTGGACTCAGAACAGAGCTAGGATGGCTCTGAAAAAAGTTGACTTTCACCTCATGCCTCCTACTCATCAGTTTTCCAACTCTCTACCAAACCTTCCTTAAGCGTCGGAATATCGATTCCATCTTAATTTTACGACCTAACTAGGCGGTTTTTCGACCCGGAAAAGCTATTGGTGAAGTCAGAACGGAGCTAGGATGGCTCTGGAAAAAGTTGACTTTCACATCATGCCTCCTTTTCATGAATTCGCCAAATCTCTACCAAATCTCTCCCTTATCTTCGGAATATCGATTCCATTCTGATTTCACGACCTAATCAGGCGTTTTTTCGGTTCGAAAAAGCTATTGGTGAAGTCAGAACTGAGCTAAGATGGCTCTGAAAAAAGTTGACTCTCACCTCAGTCCTCCTACTCATCAATTTGCCAAATCTCTACCAACGACCCAATTAGGCGGTTTCTCGACCCGATAAAGCTTATCGGAGCCTAGCATACCTTCGAAAAAAGTTGACTGACATCATCTACCTCGCACTCTTCCTTCATTCCTAATCACTGAACAGTGACAGTATACAAAACGACAAAGCATCGAAATTATCACACAAATGAAAAAATATTCAGATTGTGTTGAAAACGGAAGAAGATCCGTTCCCGAAACGTCCACTAAGATAAGTAATAGAATCCATCTATATTCCCAAATTCCTTTCGAAAACAAGTTGTCATTGATACGCACAGATAATTTCCATTCCATGTATCTGAAGGTTGAATTTCAAGCGCAGTAACATTTTGGGTCAGACCATAAGTATTTCGAAATAATCGTTATAATTTATATTTTTTCGAATAGAGGGGAGAGGTCCCAAAGAAGAAGGGATGAGAAGTTCCAGAAAATCAGTTGGAAAAAGTGATACCAATCGTCTTCAGCGTACGATCGAACATATACATAGTGTCTCAGATGATGAGACAAGTAAATACGAAATCATCATGAAGTCGCAGTACTCTCGTTCCTGAGACATAACCAATCCGAACCCGGACACGGAACTTTCCTCCAAGTCGTACAATAAAGTAGAGAAGCCGGCAGTTCGCGGGATTCTTAATGAGGCCCGCTTCCCAAATTATTGTTTGAAGAGAGCAAGAGGCGAGGTTCACGGTATGTATAGTTGTATGTCGTCGGAAAGTTCGGCCTTATGTTCGGTCAAACTTAAACAAGGACAACTTCGGGCCGTTCTGCCATGTCCGGAAGCTGATATGGGAACAGTCTGCCCTCCTCCTTCCCCCAAGTTCATCGTCCCACCGGAAAATGAACGAGTACAGGGTGTAGAGCTCATGAAAATTGACTATATAACTGAAATTCATCCGCATGAAAATGACAAGTGGATGCGACAACCTAGTGCACTCTTCAAAGAAACAATCCGATCTAGATTTCGAATAGTATATTACCTACATAGCTAGTGTGGGAAGTAACATATTCCGCACGAGTAGATATTCAGCACAAGCCGCTTTTATTAGCGGTGAATGTAGAAATGTAACGAGTGCATGAATTACAACGAGCTATGTACATTATTTTCCAAACGACTATCAATATAATATAGCGGGAGTCATCTTCTACAACAAACTGTCTGAATGAATAAAAAATCAATCTCTGAGGAGATTCAAGACTGAAACTCAAATAGTTTCTGAATTTGAAATACATTCAACATCAATGAAATGATCACCATCTATCTGTTCATCTTCTTACTGAACTGTATCGTGTTACTAACTACATCATGTTCCGCATCTGTCGCTAACCAGTCTCAAATGTCTATATCTTGATATTTCCTCGACTTACTCATGTATTGTATGTCTCGAAAATGTTTTGGTAATGTTTCAATGTAACTGACGAACATACATGTATACATGGCGAAAAGGTTAATGAGTGTTCTATTCTAATATTTGAATTATCTCAAGTTTAATTTCATTTGAATTCCACAAAGTTATTCCAAATTTTCGCTTATTGTCAACGCAACCCAGAATACAGCAGTTAGGAACGAGAAAATCCGAGAGACCTCTATGTTAGTTTGAGAGACAACATCTCTGTCAATTACATGAAAATAACTCTGTGCGCCTATGAATTGTTATAAGTTCGGCCACTCTCGGATATCTCAGCTGCCATCTTTGGTAACCAACTTCACTCAACTGAGTCAACGTCAAATGTGTTGTAATGTTTCCTAAGTATTTTTTCATTTTGAAATGAATATTGTTGTGGATTCGTAATATCCGCAGGGATCAAAGTCAGCAAAAGGGAGGAGGTGATGGTAACATTACCAGAAGAAGGAACGAAGGCAGTGGATTGAATCATTTTCCGAAAGGTTAGGATGCAACATCAATCAATATGTGTACCATATAATTTCCATACCATAAGTTCCACATTAGTGCGTTTTACTTTCGACTTTGCTGTTGATCTAAATAACAAAACAATATTGAAAGCGCTATTCTCATACGTGGATGTAGGGAATTTTTTTTTTTTCAACAGAACAGCTTCTTCAAAGTAGCTTCTCCAAGCGATGTGACTACTCATGAGAAGAAAATGTAAGGGAAGAGGTTAGGATTATATCAGTAAGTGCGAACCTACTAATCACTAGGTATGTTTTCCTATGGCCATCTGTGAAAATCTATTAGTTAGTTGTAACCTCACTTGGACTAACTGGTCTCACCATTCTCAAGCCACATGAGGAAGTTCAAATGTGACAAGATTTTCGAAATGTCACCAGAAGCACCCACCTAGCTCACGCAGAACTTTTTGAATTCGCAGACACTGCGAAACTTCCAAGCGTTACAGAAATTGCCATCGGACAGGTAAATATCGATACATCGCTATACCGGGTGGCCCAATGATGACCCTCGAACCGGTTGATTTTTATTTCGAGGGGGAAATATTTTGCGCATGTTTTCAACCCCTCGGTGGGGTGAGCCCCAACCCTTGAATCTCAAATGGGATAATGGGTCAAGTTAAACATCATTTTGAAGGTAATCGAAATCTCTTACCAACGCAACTGGAAAGTAACACTTTTCTGCCTTCCATCATTATTTCTCATTTTGTAGTTAGAACGATGTTCATCTAAGAAGTGCCCAATGTGTTTTTTTTTCCTTCAAATCCTGTCCAATCCAAATCATTCATTTAAATATCGGTTTCTTGATCTCTCAGTGAAATGCATACCATGTTTCTTTCCCATTGGGCCACCCTGTATACCGCTTCACATGCAAAACTCCAAATATCTTCAATGTGAAAATTTCGAAAAGAAAAACTCCAAATTACAATGAAAAGGACGAATTGAATCATGCAGATCACGGAGCAATTACCAGTGTTGGAATCTAATAACTTCTTCTCTCCTTGAGGTGACGTATCGCGTCATTCGAATTTGGAATAGCGGACAATCAATCTAGCCGGGAAAAACATTCAGCTGTTTTCCATCGGATCCCGATGACAATAGCTTTCTCTCGTTTGTCGCCGAAGAAGCAAAACAGAATCGCAATATTTCACCATCCAGGCAATCCAATTACGTCATGAAAACTTCGTTTATGGAAATGAATGATGGCGACAATCGTCGAATCTCTTTCCGAGGCACCTTATCTAACAGCGACAACAGATCAATTTTTCTCGATTGTGTTTTTCACGTATTAAAACGCGACGATTTCGTTCAACTCTCGACAACACCAATGGAACACCCATTGTGATATCTTGAAGAACGACCAAAATCTTCCCCACGAAATTTATAATTGAGCTCAAAATCATCTCAGAAGGATTATTATAAAATTATTAAGACTCCATATCCAGCCTGTATGAAGATTCTACAACGAAGTGTATCAAAATAGTACAAAAGTCACAATGTGAGTCTATACACTCACTTGGAGAAAAAAAATAAGCGCAGTTGGAGATTCACGATCTCGTATCAAATATTTCGTACTATTTTGGTACACTGTAGTTTCACAATCTAATTGATAGCTTTTTCTTTACTTGTCTATAATGGTTGATAATGTTGTGAAAAATAAAATCGAGATAATAATTTGTCAAGAAATATTAATGCACCTTTCGACGAAAAGTGGAATAATCGAAGGGGGAAAAACAGTAGTTGTAGAAATCATATTATTATCCATCAACTTCTCACTTTCCTTCAGCCAAAATCTGAGCTTGATCGAAAAAAAATGTGGAGAAGATTTTGAGCTCTCTTCTATCCTTAAAAGCCCATAATATTCGTGAAACATCGTGTGAGACAGGAGTGGAATGTTGGGGAAGAAGAAAGTTATTCAAATTTTTCTTGAAAGAACCTAGAAGCGTCAGCGATGTTTGATACCTCAACTCCGAACATATGAACAGCTTGAATTTAATTCAATAAATATAATATAACCTATAATGTTCGTTTTGCCAACAGATGGAAAAATTTGTAGCAAAACAAAGTGAGTACCAAGACAGATAGTTGTAGCAGGATCAGTATAGTCTTTGTATCAGATGAGACTCCGTGTCACACGACAGTAAAAGTCATAGTTGGACCTTGGTGCCAAATGCTTCCTCGAATGGCATCTGCCGCATATTGAGAAAGCAGGGTTATTGAAATGTCTGATATTATATTCGATCGCTAGATCTTTCCACATCGGAAAATTATCATTCGACGTGTAATAATCTGGAAATTCGATTAGCGAAACAACGCCAACTTTCGCGATTACGTCTTGCTCACCAGACTCTCCTAGTTTCGCTTCGTTATAGGTAAAAGTGCGGATAAAGACTGAACATTCAGAGGGAATTCAGCTCGCAATTTTAAGACTGCAGCATCTGTGTCGAAGAGATAACTCCCGTACACGAGTGCAGATTCGAGAGGATATACTCGGATACGTTTATATAGAGGAAATGCGCTACCGGAATCGTGCAGAAAATTACGCCGGCTGATGAGACTGGAATGAGACTTCGAGTTGGTTGTGTCCTAACGGGGCGACAATAAAAATTTCCACGACAATTCAACTCGAAAACACCCTGTATAATATAGATGCTTCTAACAGGCATGAACGTCGTTGACATGGAGATGGAAAATAAGAAAAAAAATGTGCCCGCTACAGGAATCGAACCAGGGTTCCACTGGAATGTGTCATCAAACGCAACAAAGTCCTCACTTTTTCGAATGAAAGTATCAATCGATGTGTTTATAATTTCTCTGGGATTCAACCCTCACTCGTTGAAGACTAGTTTCTAACATAATTGCAGCTTTCAGAAATGAAGTAGGTCCTAGAAATTCATCGGAAAATACATAAATATTTTCTATCAAAGTGAAGTGCCTTTCATGTCGCAAATTTGACGAAACGTTGTCAAAAAATGCATTTAAAGCACTCCGATAAAGGCTACCAGAAATATTTGCAGGCATCGGAATCACTTGCTTCGAGTACAAAAGATCTGATTGGTCGAAGTGCTTGTGAGGTTGCTGAGTTCTCCCGAACCCCCTACAATCTACAAGCGTCACATAATTTGCCTCCTCCTCCTCCGTATACCGTTACACATTCGAAACATTAAACATTCTCAATGTTAAAACTAGCCCCGCGATATCGAGGACACATTTCACACAGAAAGTTCCGAGACGTGTCTCGCGAGATCACGTTTTCAACTTCCCCAGACGTAAATATGGCTCATAGCAGAGCTAGAGTTATGCGACTGCAGCCAATGCAGTCTTAGGATAACTCATTGAAAGTTCACCAGAGGAAAAATTCAGTTTCCTTTCTGTCGGAAAACTCCAGTCTATTTTCTCTCTGTATATACCTATACAAAGAGAAGATACTTTACAATCGACACGTTGTGAAGAACAAATATCGTTTCGGATGAAAAAAGTGTCCCTGACTTGTGGACGATGACTGAGTGTGCCGAATTCCTGGGCCTAATCGTCTACGCAGTTTTTAGTAAATTACGACTCGGCAGATAACCGGCGCATCCTATAAATTCCTAGCACGGCTTCAACACGAGCGGTCGTAATTTATTCGGAATAATAATTCAGTGCGACACGACAACATATTGCCCTAATGTCGTCGACACGTCAGCTCTGGCGATGACAGGAAATTCGCAGCCGTGGAATATGACGATGGAGCTCTCAATGAATTTATCTGATAATCCTTCGTGATGAAGGACGAGTCGACGTTGCCGCTTTTCAGTCCACATGGACGAAATCTCACCTCTTCTGAACATCAGCGAAAATGGAAAGGGCGACTGAAATTCCTGCGATCAAGAAAATAGCATACTCAAGTCCTGAAAGTGCGAAAGACAACGTTTCTTCATGATTCCAACTGAAGATTCAACTGGGAGCTCTCCAGAGGCTCAGATGAGGGACTGGTCACAGTGGAGCTCACTTTGGGGTACCAAGTCGAATCAGACAAGACTCATTGATTTCATTACTCTCTTTTTATCCTACGTGAGTACCTATTTAATCAAGAAATGATGTTGCATATAGGTCCTTGTATTATTCATCTAGACCATCAGAAGATAAAGTTGCTGTTCCGTAGTGAGAAGTGAACACACTGTGTCCATAAATTGACCCCTTCCGAAGGAACTATCCAAAGATAGTTGAAGGAATACATTCTGTTACCACTGGGAAAGATGCATATTTCGAATTCTCTCGATCTTTCATTCTTCAATCACAAGAAGCACACTCAAAGATCTCCATTCGTGCAGTCTGTTGGAAATGCTCATGGTAGTGAAGAGGCATATTGAGCTGAGTCTAATCGGAATTTCTGCTCACTGAAATTTGGAAGAGACATGATCACCGACAGGAGGTTTGAACTAGAAACATTGGAAATATCCATATCGGCATGATATGGAAGGAAACTTTGTGAAAGTAGCACAGCAACCACAGCCTCTTCAAAAATGGTATTGCAGACTCTTGTCAATCGTCGATACTAAGCTCGCGAATTAATTCACTCCTAGAAGTTCTCTTCTATCATTCTTCCGAGAGTGGTTACAGCCAGACGAACTGGAGGTGAGGCTGGTCACACTGACATTGTCAAGCTCCATTTTTTTCAAACTTCGCTACCAAACATCATTCATCAATTGAACGAAAATGTTGTGGAGTACTCTTCCTACAGAAAGAGTGAGTCTTTCCTGATCCCTACAAAAATTCCTTCTGTCTCAAAAATAGGAATTCGATGAGGACCAATATTTGGTCCAGCATTGGCGGGAGCTGAGAAAAAAAATTCTGAGACAACACAGCAGGATGATCCTATTTAGCAAAATAGCCTTTTAATGAAGTGATAATGAACTACTATAACTTTACAGAGACAACTGGTGAGAACTTCAACAGGACTGGCTGTATGAATTGCAGACTATTCCTCCTCCCAGAGATTGCCGAAAGCTTCTTGAACAAGCTCAAAGTGTTTAAATGTCCCCTAAAACAGGATGACAAATCACGGAATGAAAAGCAAAAGTCCAGGAAATACTTCCCAGTCCATAAAGGTAGCGAAGCTGCCGCAAATTCAATACGAGGATAATAACAGAGAAATTATTCGCCGCGCTGAAAGGATTACCATTCACTGTGGTCGTAGGCGGCGCGGCTTTAGGAAATGTTGCTAATAATCGGAAAACCTGGCCGTTATGGCCCGATAAATTGCAGTTTATCGTTAATAAAGAGTTGTTCGCTGCGCGGCATTCAGCAGGGCATTACGCCATAATTATAAATAACTATTTAATCTGGCGGTGGATTACCAGACGACTTGATTCGGCTGGAAATGTCGGCCCGCGAACAGAGTTCAGATAATGTCCTCGCATACCAGAATTGGTCCAGGACATGATCAAACCACGAACAATCTCCACATTCGAGATCAAACTTCAAAACGATTTAATTAACTGTAACATTACAATTTTTTCTTGCCACAACCAGCCTTCTGCCTTTTTCTGCTAGTTTGAAACGTTCGACTACTCTTCCGGACCGATGCATGAAGGATTCTTGTAACATATTCATAATCACCGCAATTTTCCACACTTAAATGTCCATGGTAGGAGTATAGGTCTCGTTCAACTCAAAAAATCTCGAGCCAAATATGTTAATTGGTAAAATTTACGAAATTCAAATAAACTGGAAACAAATTACAGGAACAGTGTGATCGGGATACAGAGAAGAATATAATTCTTTTATCATTCAGAATCTTTGTATTCTGATTCTTTTCCTGCTAGAAAAATTTTTTGCGACCCCGATATGGGTTTCGATGTTTTCCACTCTCCTAACAATAAATTCGCCGCCCATAAATGATAAATTTTCGGAGTCGCTGAAAACTGGAAGTAACTTTAAAGTTTTGACGTACCATTATTCGTGGCATCCGATAACAAAAGCTCAGATACCTTAAAGGCCGTAGAGAACCAAATAATAGAGAAACTTTCGGGGATTCTTATTCGCGTATAAACTCCTATTCCGAGTTCTGAAAAGACTTCGTCGAAAGACTGCTATCAGTGGGGATCGTCGGGGAAAGTTTCGCGATACGGGCTAGGGAGGGGGGATTGATGGGTATTTTCAATAGTACGGTGATCCAATATATATTAGGTGCTACGAATAAAACTGGTATTTCCATTACCTTCACTTTCAACGCATGTAGAGAAAATCGAATATCCCACAGTGCAATTGTCAATAATAAATAATTCAGAAGAATGAGAAATTATTCGGTATAATTTGACCAGGAACTCATATATGATGTCGATGATGTTTTTACCGAAAAAAAAAAATGTAAAAACAGATGCCCCGGGTGAGGATCGAACTCACGACCTTAAGATTATGAGACTTACGCGCTGCCTACTGCGCCACCGAGGCCTGTACAATGAAGTTCCAAAGCAATGATATACGTCACGAAAAAAAAGGAGTAATTTTGCGAAAGAAATGAAGAATGAAGCCTACGGAGTTTTAAATATTCCAGTTCAAGTTGCCAGATAAACATTTTCCCACGTTCCAAATGGTCACAGACGGTGATGAATCCTGAAAATTTCTGGTTTGCCATTGGTATTCAATAAGTATCGAATAAATTTGTTCTGATCCCCGGAGTATGAATAACGACCTGGATCCTTCGAATAGCTAGAGAAAAGTGATGAATCCTCAGTGATATTTTTTAGTAATTATACTGTAGGTACGGAATTGACACAAAACAGCGTTTCGCTTCGGATTATCTTCATCAGGATTGACACGCAGCCAACTGCATATATATATACGTAACGCACAATGATAACCGTGATGAAATTGTCCAATACAGATAGCGCGTAAATGCAATCATGAAAAATCAATCGGCTCTTGTTATTTGAATCGGATCTGCATGTGACAGGCCAGACAAAACCGTATGATCATTGATTGATATACCTATAGTCATTCGCTTATTCGACAATAACTTGTTTTTCCTCGATGAAAATCATCAATTTCCCATTTTATTACCGTATATAATTGAGGAACCAATAAGAGTTCATGCGGAGACAAAATGGCCAGTTTTTGACACTGCTAGAATTATACAAATACTGTCTGTAAATTCAGCTTTTCATGGGATTTCTCTCCTCGTTTCTTAAAAATAGAGTAGAAGTTATTGAAAATTATTGCAATATATTTGTAGTAAGGACAGATTTAGGATCTGCCCCAAAATGTCTCTGCGCTTCAAATTTAACCTTCAGATACCTGAAAGAGAAATTCTCTATTGGTCAGTGACACCTTGTTTATGACAAAAATTTGGAAATACAAATATATTTAATAAGAATAAAACCTCTACTTATCTCGGTGGACGTTTCGGGAACGAATCTGCTCCCGTTCTCAACACAATCAAAATATTTGTCTCTTCGCAAAATTTTTTCTCAATATGTTTGACACTGAAGAGTTACAATTTGGTAGACGGAGGAATTCTGGTAACAAGGTGTTTTCATTAATTGATATGGAATTTTCCATTTTCATATTCAATTTTCAGAAGTGGGTGCCAAGTTCTATCTATATCAACTGAACAAGAAGCAATATTATTGTCTCCGTTCAGGAGAATGCAAGCAGACTCTTTGATTTTCCGTTTTTGGTTCTTGTCTTCTTTTCCCATGATCTTAATATTACCCCAATCGGCCATATGTTGTCCATTTTCAGTACGGATATGTTCAGCTAATTTTGATTTGTCAGTATATCTTTTCTTTATATTGTTCTTATGCTCTTTCATCCTTACTGATAGAGGCCTGCTGGTTTCTAAGAATTATACACTTTCATCTATTCATTAAGAAACCCTAGGAGATCCACGTAGGGGATCTTTACAAATATACGTAAAAATAAAGATGTGAATGTTAAAATAACTATAACAAACATCGTTGAATCGCAGAAATAGTAGTTTGATAATATAAGTAGATGTAGAGTAGATATAGAGTTGATAAGTGGAAATTTTGATATTCATTATATTCATTACGTTTTTTTTCCTCCCAACATTTTTCCAGAAACAAGATGTCACTGACGAATAGAGAATTCCTCTTTTTTTAGAACCGAGGAGACAAAATCCCATGAAATCTAGAAAAAGATATCGAACATTTCGTTTGAACGATGTTAACTCAATAATTTTCCATGGACCTGTCCGAAAACATTCATAGTATTCGACAAACAAAAGTTGAGGTCAACATCTGAAGAATCAAAGAACTTGTATGCCAAAAAATATCTCGAAATCGAAAATCAAGTTATTTCATGTCATATTTGAACATTTTCATTCACCAATCTGAAAAAAAATCTGTTCCAAATGCATTCGCCAGCGTTTCGCAGTTCATTCGATCGTCCCGGATCCGTTTTCACAACTCGATTCACCGGATTTCCCGTTTGTCCCGATGAGTTTCTAATATCGCCCCAGACTCGAGTTCATGAGGAGAAAATAAAATAGGAGGAAAACTTTCGCGAGCGAACGTTCGGACTCCGGATTCCACAATGAACTTTCGTTCTGACGTAATTCGTAGGAATTCGACCTGGCTTTGATTCCAGCAGCAGCTCCATTCCCTACAATGCCAGTACCGTGACTGGCTGTAGTCTTAGAATACACACAATGCGAGTCAAAATCTTCTATTTTCATTTAGCGAACACTGGATGACAGATGAAATTCCTAGAAAAGTGAAAAGGCGGATCCTGATTCACCCAATCATTATTGAATTATCACTGTGTTTTATTGAAGTCAAACAATCAGACCAGCGATTGTTTTCTATCATTCTATCTCCGCTATAGTAGTGATAAGTTGTATGACGAATCTGGCATATTCGATCTGAGACAATTATTTTATAAGACACTAGCACTGAATCAATTTAAGGATAAGAGAAACCTTAGTCAGCCGAGCCATGAGTATACCACACGTCATAAAAATAAATTTATTATACCATATGCATTCAAGAACGTAGGTCAGAGATCCTATAATTTTCTGGGCCCAACTGTTTTTAATTCCCTACCGGAAAGCATGCATTCTCTGAACTCACTTTCACAATTGAAAAAAACGCTCGAGAGATTAATAACTAGTCAACCTCGTGAAAAAATTAGTCAAATATTTGATAACGGTGTTTGAATGCTATTGCAATTATTGATTGATTACGACTATACCCCCTTGTGATGTGTTTATCTTTACAAGTCGCTAATAGCTTTATTTGTTGTAACTTCTGGATTTTATCTATACCCCAAGTGATTCATTTTGTATATATATATATATATTATACGTCTCCAAAGTTTGTGATTTATAGATTCATATTCCAAAATTATTAATTTTAGTATTTTCAGTAATAGTTCGTCAATGTGATGTGTTTTATTTGTTTTAAGTTCTGGATTTCATTTACACCCCATGTGATTTACTTTATACATATATTATATGTCTCCGAAGTTTTGTGATTGTTCAACACCGGAGTTATTTTCATTTCATACTTTTTCACCACGTACAAGCAGCAATTGCTGCTTCTGTGGGTTTTACAATGTTTATTTACATAATGTTGTCTTATTATTATGATTCTTTCAAAATAAACATTATTATTATTATTATTATTATTATTATTATCATTTGCAATTTCAAATTTTCATAATGATGAACACATCATTTCATTCTGACACGTCAAATCCTGCTGAGATCATTGAAAGAATTTTGGCACAACAGAAAAGCCTCCATATAAGAGAGAAGTATCGAATCAAAACCTCACCAACAAACTCTATGCAATTTATGCAGAAATAGTTTCGAAGAAGGCCAAAGGGACTGAGGTTAATCCGACGGTTTTACAGAGGTTCCACGAGAAATTGTTCGACGTACGTCAAGAAAAAATTTATTATTATCATAATTGTCAAAATATGAAATATTCAAGAATAGACATGCGAATGGAAACTAAAAAAAATTGCGCTACGAGCAGATAGTGGTTGAAAAATTGTTTATTCAGAAACAAACAAACGATTTTCGGGAGAATTTTCCCTGTGAAGTTTCTTCAGAAACAATTTTCAATAGCTTTTTGTTCAAATAGAAATGAATGTGGCACTTTTCATGTAATTTTTTCTGATACATCCAAAGAAATCTCCAAATGAATGGAGTGTCTTCAAATCTTTATTCATGATTAATAGCTATATTAATGGATTAATTAATACCTATATAAAAATCAATTTCTGTGGTTTGGCAAAAATGATGAAATAGCGTGCATGATTTTTTTTTCAAAGTGCTGATATGGAATCCTGAAAAAAGACGTATTGATCCTTGGATTTTTTTTAGAATCTGGTGCTTTTTGGTCATACAATCAAGTCGATTCAACTCTACAATTCAAAAAAAAATCCGGTCAAAATCGCGATAAACAAACAATATAGATTTTACAAGGTGGCTCAGAATCAAATGGGTCACACTGTTTGTAATAATCAACTGTCGTGTGTTAGTTTCAAAAAAGAGTTGACCAATATGATTTCTCATTCATTTCGTTCCCCCTCATTATGGGGTGGTTTAGGGAAAACACAGGGAAACAGCTAAATAATCGAAAAAATCGAACTAGGAAAGTTGTTATCAAATATTCAATGATTGTGGTGTTTTATACTGAGGATTCAATGAATGTGAGACCTCATTATCCATTCCAATGAAAAATTAGTAAATTATTCTAAGAATTATTTCATCGTGATGTGACCATAATGTAATGTTTTTACCAGTATCGCAAATGTAGACCATAGTGGTTGTCAAAAAAGACTAAAACTATGAGTGGTCCGGAGTCTGTCGAGAACGTATTCAGTTGGAAACAAATTCCACGAGAATCGATCTGAAGTGAACTGTCTCATCGTTGCTCCAGGTGGGTTCCCGATAACATCCCGCCATAAACTACGGAGTTTTCAGAGAAGTTTGGATGCGAGGCGCGTGGCCGTTTTTACGATTGAAAAATAAATTTAGCGGCTGATCTCGACGGCCGCGGGGTTCCCCAAGGAGGCGTTCTTTGCCGGCCGCTCGACCTGCATTCTCCATGACGTCCTGCGAGAAGGGCACGAAAACCCATTCATCCCGACTGTTTTCCGAAATATTCCACCAAAACTAGTGTCCATTTTTTTATGTACTTCGTAAGCTCCACGCGAGTTCCACCAAGACTTTTTGAAGTGTGACCGAATTCATGACGTTCGTTAAATTGCCTGCTGATATCGAAAAATCAACTTATGCAACTTCTGGAAAGTAACATAATCGCACGAGCAGGTATCAAGCACCAGCCGTGTAGGGACGAGTGTGAAAAACGAGTTATGTACACTATTTTTCCTACGACCATAAATAATGGAATCATCATCAGTCCAAGTTCAACACGCTGTCATTGAAATTTCTCGAAATACGTCTAATCGAATTCGAAAGTTATTTTAAGTTTCACTAACCGTCCTCAGCTATCATGCAACCCGAAATACAACAGTCATAAATGAGAAGACCCGAGCGGAGACCCTTTTGGTAGTCTCATGGACAATAACTATATCAATTGCATGAAAATAAATGTGTGCGCCTATGGATTGTTAATAGTTCGGCCACTCTCGGATATTTCAGCTGCCATCTTTGGTTACCAACTTCACTCTACTGAGTCAACGTCAACTTTTTTTTGTCATTGTCATGATTGGTAATGTTTCTGGAGTATTTTTTTTCATTTCGAAATGAATATTGTAGTGGATTCCTATAATATCCGCAGGGACCAAAGTCAGAAAAGGGAGGAGAGGATGGTCAGGTTACCAGACGCATCTCGAAGAAGGAAGCAGTGTAGTGAATTCAATTTTTTTCCAGAAGGTCATGATGCAAAATCAATTCAAAATATGGTTACCACATTTGAAATTTCCAGGTAAGATATTAAAACATCTAGCAACCGCTGCAAGCGTGCGTCATTCAAATATTTCCACACCAGTACGTTCTACTTCTCGTTGCCATAGTGAGATGTTTTCATAGGTGATCGTAGGATAAATCATTATACAGTTCCATGTGATAGAATTGGAGTCAGATTATTATTCCAGATTTTATCTATTAAGTGTAAATTTTTGTTAGTTCATTCGTTCTGTATTTTATATTCTCTAGTATGGTTATTGTTTCAACACTTTCAGTAAATGCGATACAACTCCCCGTAGGATCCGATGCCTCGTTCTCGGAATCCATTCGGCGAAACGAAGATACGGGAACGAAGTTTTCGGGAAAGTTTAGCGCGAAATTCCGCTAGAATGCGTCCCTCGAAGGCATCTCGGCGGTGCACTAATATGTTTGTGTGCCAGGAATTATGCATAATTCCGGTAAGACGCTCACGCTACATTACGAACGGGTAAACGAAACTGTTTCAACTTTCGACGAGAGCTGCCGACGATCGAATCGACACTCGGTTGAAATGTACCAAATTTTCACTCGCGAATATCACCGGAAACGATCCGTTCCCGATACACAGGGTATTCGAGTTTCATGAGAAAATTGATTTTTACTAATTTCTAACAAATTCCTGAACCGATAGTGATAAAATTCACAATGTTTTTCATTTTTCATCTTCCTGTGGGAATTTATCTGTCCTTACTACAAATATGTTGGAAAATTTTTGATAACCTCTACTTTATTTCGTGTATTTAGTGCTGAAAAATGAATATACCACCTCCTCGAAAAACTTACAGAAAGTATTTCACAATGTCTGTTGGAATCACAATGAGGTATTTCTTGGACATGATACAGTTGATAAATTACTACCAAAAACGTGCCCACTGGGCATGCCCAAAAGTTTTTTGCACAAAAAATAGCACCCATGCAGGAAAAAGTATAATTTCACTGGAAAGAAACCGCAGCTTGACAGGTCATAACTAACTCAGATTCTCAATCTTACTGACGCCAGTTTTGTGCTCTACACATCCGAATTAATCAATGTGATTTTTTTCAGATTTTTCAAAATTTGTGAAACGAGGAGGTATCTAACAATATCCGTTTCTCAGGTCAAAATTGAACAAAAATTCGATTGATCAACCAGAGAAATCTGTAGAGTCAACTGTTTCAGAAATATCTCACTCAGAAGTGAAAAGTATGTTTTTATTTGCTAAAAACGAAGTTGGATAGGTCATCATCAGAAGATCATTATCTCTGATGCTAGTTTTCTATATCCGTATCAGTCAAAGTGAATTTTCCGACATTTCCGAAAATATTCTTTGAAAAGTTCAAACTGTGAGGAATCGAAGAGAATCGAACTCTACGTGAAGACCCTGTAGACAGGAACACATTTCATCTCTATCGATTCCGCGATCATCGTCGGTTATCATCCGAAAAGAAGGCCGCACATCTCTCGATAATTGAACCGAAACGATGTCGAACTTTCCGGAGCGCGTCGTATTCCATTTCCTAGGATGAATGTTTGATCGAGACGCTCAAATATTTATGGGGCACGTTTGCTACCCCCGGCCGCCCGAACAGAACACTGCGATATCCGATATTCAATCGGATCGTATGAATTTTATATTGATAAACATGGAGCAAAAACAGATCCAGCATCGTCGACCCGATGAGAGAAAACGAAAAAAATTCAGAGCAAGTCATGATTTCTCGCCGGATTGTTACGATATAATGAAGAGAAATCAAACAGTGCATGAAAATGTCGCGGAGTGTGTTCAAGAATACGTTTCAAGCGACTAACAAAATGAAGTGAGGTACAATACAGTAACAGGACGGGTTGTCAGTAGTCTCGCTGCAGTTGTAGAAGAGTTTTTCCTTTCCTAGATATTCAATGTTTGAGAAAGTCAGCTCAGATTCGAATCCGTTTAAGGGAAACATATTGAATTTGAATATAACTGTTGTTGAATTATGACAGACCCTGACGAGGCATCTTCCCATCCAGATGCATGTTTCTAGGAAGCGAAAAATGACTTCTCAGAGAATTCTAGTAGGGGAAACTCCGGCTCCCTCCGAATTTCCATATTAAACGTCCGAGACACAATACCCTCCAATTGAATCATCGAATCGTCATAAAGCTCATGAATAATGCAAAGATGGCTACACCTACTCGGGAAGGTTTAATTATAACCGTATCAAGACAATAATGTTGGCTCAGTATCAGGCTCTGAAATAACGGATAGATATGTAACTAAACCGAATTCGCTGAATGGGATGGAGAAGATTGTCTTAGGCGGTATTGTTACGTGATTTACATCAACGGGGTTCATCGATTATCGACATGCCGTGTGACAAAGCAACAATATATTTTCTATAGACAGTGAATCGAATTCGTATACACTTCTATGATAGAGTCTAGATAGAAATTAGTTCTTGTTTCCATTTCCTTCAACTTCTACAATCATCTATTGTAGCTGTCGATGAAAGTACATTTGCCACTTCGACTTCGGCGTGAATTATGGGTTATACTGTCCCCGCGACTGAACCTTGCGCCACACCCTCTACAATATCGTCACATTGAAACAAGCACAACACTCTCAATTCCACGTATTTTGAATTGATGTAGTGAATTTTTTAACGTTTTCGATGATTTTTGGGATGCTGAAATTTTCTTTTGTGTGCACTTTGTTATGATTTATAGCTTTTAATTTCGAAAAAGTGTGTCTATTGCCGAAAAACATCTTTAGCTCTGTAAGACCCATTTTTTCCTTAGATACAGAGCCAAATTGGTGTTATCAAAAAAGTGAAACTTAAAATTCTTTGTCAAAATATTCGGGGAAATACGCATCACAAAATTTGTTGGATAGTTCCAGAAACGGGTTGAGTACCTCATAAAACATAGAGAACTATATGAAACCAAGTTTTCATAGATTTTTGGGATTTTATCTCATCTTAAGATGGTGGTGGTGGGTTCTCCCACTCAAGTAGGATCGAAAGATGTCGTAAGTTACACTCTCACACCATAATAATCGAGTTTTTCCGAAGAAGATGAAGTCGAAGAGTTCGATTAGCGGTTGAACAATCGAAATGGAAATGAATCAGCGAAACCAAGTAATGGTATATAAAATGTTAACCGAACTGAATCCGTCGAGGAATAAAGCTGGAGGATTTGGCATCGGATCCTCGTCGAAATTGCCGGAAAATCTTCGGACTCCTATTGCATAAACAGTTTCCAATCGGTGTCAGTGGCGAAACTCGGTAGTATAAAACGTCGAACTTCTGTCGTTCGGGTCTAAGTGGCGCGACCCACGTCCGTTCGACGAAACCCGATATGGTCGAAATAAATTGCGAATCTCGGACGCGATGGTATTTTTCCGGAAAATAATGAATCGAAAATTGTAAGGAAAATTGTCGAAGGGTATTAATAACTGTTCCTACCCTTCGAAGATATTAGTTTATTTCGCTAAGCTTTCAGATTAATACAGGAAAATGACAGTTTTACGTTGCCAAAAATCGGTTAGTCGGTTTTCTTATACTGATGTCTCTATATTTGTCAGTGACACCTAATTTTTCAGAATATTTGGGGATCAAATATATTGAACAAATATCAAAATCTCCATCCAAAACGGAGAAAGACATTTCCACACATACTGGGTGGCCCGATGAAAACGAAACAAGGCCGATTTGACATAGTTTCGAGGAGGAAATATTTTGCGCATGTTTTCAACTTTTCCACTACAAACCCCTCGGAGGGGTGAGCTCCAACCCTCGAATCTCAAATGGGATAAGAGGTCAAGTGATACATCATCTTGAAGGTAATCGAAATCTCTTACCAACGCTTCCTTGTTTTTGGAATTCAATGCAGTAGTTCTCGAGAAAACACGTTTATGAAAATAATGGGCTAGTGATGGAAAGTAACGCTTTTCTCCCTTTTATTACAATTTCTCATTTTGTAGTTAGAACGATGTTCATCTGAGAAGTGCTTTATGTGTTTTTTTCTCAATCCTGTCCTATCCAACATTACATAAGGATCATTCATTTCAATGTCAGTTCCTTGATCTCTCAGTAAAATGCATACCTTGTTTCGATTTCATCAGACCACCCTGTATAAACAAATATAAAATAATTGTTTCAGGTATACGAAGGTTGAATTTCGAACGCATAGTGATATTTTGGGGCAGATGATAAATCTTTCCTTGATACAAATATATTGAATTGATTATTATTATTCCAATTTTTATATTCAGAAAGAAATGACAGAAACCATCAAAAAACTGTAAAAATCAATATAGGTACTACCAAAGATATGATATATATTCTCTACTAGATCGAGATCAGAGAGGAAAGAATCGAAACGACCATAATACGAAGCGATCAAAAATCAGCTGACAGTTGACAGAACGTCATTTTTATTCGAATCGAGTTAATAGTGTAAGATTGTGTTTCAAAACAAAGATAGTCAGTTTTACTTGTTGTTTGAATATTAAAAATTGGCAAATAATCCTAGCTGGTTGAGCCGGTTCAGCCCTCAAGTCAGGGAACGATTTCAAAACTTTGTTCGAGATGTTGTTGTCCTGTTCAGCCTATGGTTGAACCATGATGTAAATAAAGACTGGTGTCTCAACTTCCTATACCCAGCCACTAGAAAAAGTTGTAGACCTTCGCCTACTTGATTTTGTCGGATTTCAATACCTTACTAAGGCTTCCCAAGATCGAAACTAGGTGGCGTCACCTATGCCGATCTCGAAGGTTATCTTGGAAATGCTGGAAACACGATGTAGATTTGAAATTCAACATAAATGTAAAATCTGAACTGTTAGCTATCCATCACTGTCAGGTATCCGTCATTATCAGTAAAAGCGGATTTGACTTCACCGGATCGACGATCGTATCGCCATCTATACTCAAGTGGTGCGGCCTTAGTGAGGTCGTTCGACAGGTCTACATGTTTTGGAAAGAAACAATTGAAGAGTTATTTCACCATCCTATATTCACCTTGGGTTGAACCTACTAATGAATTCAAAAAAGATCAGAATACATCATTTCATAGGAGAGTTATTGAATAATGTTAAACAAACTCAAATAGACCCTAGAGAATAGGCCTTGAGAAAGGCGATTAACATATCTTTGCACCTACAGACAGTATCTATCTGCTATCCTCTCACTCGACACGATTTTCCCGGACTGATCCGGTACTCTACATGCATCGAGAGTTGCGACAGGGAGGGGGACGGTAGAAACAGAGTTTTCCGACGCCAACGTCATCCGTATTACTTAGTCCGGCGATAAAACGACGGCTCCACAATTTTCACCCGGTATTAAACATGATTTGCGATTAGTGCCCGCGCATTTATGCCGGCCTTTACTACTCATCCAAGACGTCTTTTATCATCCACAATGGCCGCCAGGAGGAGATGAGCAAAGATGTGATATTATGGGAGGAGGTCATGGTAACATAACCGGACGCGACTTCCGAGAGATTAGGTCAATTTCCAGGTGAAATATCATTTCATTGATCATTTATTGCAAACGTGCGGTTTTCAAACTGCATTTCATCACACAAGAGGGGTACGAAAAAATTAGTGGGATGTGGAAAAACTTTCAACTGTGAAGCTGACAGTGGCGCCTCATTATTAGATAGATATTGATTCTGAAGAAGCAATGAAATAATTCAATGTTTGAAATAACTAATTAATAATAAATTATATTTTTCTTCAATAAAATCCTCACAGGAATTGCATGAATGATTTATTCCTGTGTTTATATTGCATCAACCTATGTAAAAATGAGAGCTTTCTTCAACTTCGCATTTCTTGAGTAGGTCGAGCTCTTTTTTTGCCTACAGACAATTCGCATAAATATTAGATTGACATGCAATATTTGAAAAATTCAGACGATACAGATTTACAAAAATGCAAAAACAAAACAACATCGAGACATATTCATGAAGTGCTGGGGATATTCATGGGACCTTGTTGGGATTGGCTTGGCAATGTAAACACACCAATCACAATAAGATGCGTCAAACGTTCGTAATCTTCTTGAAAATGAGCCTACAAGCTAGATATAATTTTGTCTTGAATTTGACATGACATTCATCACGTGACGAACATCAGCCAATGAGATCTTTTACGCTCAAGTCGAGTTCTCATTCCGTGTACATTCATAAAAGCGTATACAGGGTCAATATTATTATTACTACTACCTACTTCATTCGGATAAATGGGCTACTTTCTAGATATCAAGTCAATGTTTTCATATATGGTCGTAGGAAAAAAATCGTTTCAATCACACACCGTCTGATCTAAACATTTTCAAACCACTTCAGAAAGTGTCACCACCAAAGGTTCGACTTGATTTGAAAAATGACACCGAAATAATATTGAGCATTAAATATGATCCGAACAGAGACAAGATAGTATAAAACGGTCGTAGATCAATCAAAGAGTGCTATTCTTTTTCGGTATTATTGTTGCCACCTTTCCAATCGCCCGGTACACGTACTTTAAAATCCGCTTTGATCAACAATAATCTGCTACACAAAAAGTTCTGTTTCTTCTGTCGCGACTCTAATACGGTTTTTCTCTCTTGGATCCCACCGAAAAAAGCTTTTTTGTTCCCTACTTTCCGTGCATATTAAACACAGCTGAGCTTTTGTACTACGCTGCAAGCTTCAGTCTTCCTCTCTAAATCTGAGGATTTGCTCTCAGAAAAACGTGAGCGAACAAACCAGGTAGCCTAAATGAGGGATGTTTTATTTCCTTTGGAGATCACTTCCGCTGGAAGTAGGTAATCTACGTCAGGGTGTAGGAGATTAACAGATTGTGATTATAGAATGAGTAGTTTCTTCATATGTTTGAATCTGGGATATTAGTTTTTCGGTAAGATCCTCATCATCTCCTGGAAAGCCTAAGAATCACACAAATTCCTGTATTTTTCAAGTGATGATATTTTTGATTTTGCCGAAAAGCGCACTTGGACACCCTATATCTCTGGAACGGTCGGTCCCACAGAGTCGATCGACCCACCGATCGATTCCTCGTTCAATTTCAATCTATATCAGAGAATTCTAAACGATTCTTCAGAAAAATGCGAAAGTTCGTTGGAGTCAGAGAGTCCAAGGTCCATATTTATCGGATGATCATAGCTTGAAAAATTTGAAATTTCTATTTATTACTTTAAAAATCTGAAAAAATTCAAGACCACTATTTCGGACCCGTAAGGAACAAATCTGAGATCGAAATTGATGGATTCGTCTCGACAACGGAGTAATCTCGCTCCTAAATCTGATTTTTGACAAAAAGCGCACTATTTCCACTTTGACGCCCTATATCTCTGGAACAGTCTGTCCCACTGAGTCGATCGACCCACCGATCGATTCCTCGTTCAATTTTCATCTAGATCAAAGAATTTCAAACGATTCTTCAGAAGAATGCGAAAGTTCGTTGGAGTCAGAGAGTCCAAGGTACATATTTATCCGATGATCATAGCTTGAAAAATTCGAAATTTCTATTCATCACTTTAAAAATCTGAAAAAATTCAAGACCACTATTTCGGACCCGTAAGGAACGGATCTGAGATCGAAATTGATGAATTCGTCTCGATAACGGAGTAATCTCGCTCCTAATTCTGATTTTTGCCAAAAAGCGCACTATTTCCACTTTGACGCCCTGTATCTCTGGAACGGTCGGTCCCACTAAGTCGATCGACCCACCGATCGATTCCTCGTTCAATTTTCATCTAGATCGAAGGATTTCAAACGATTTTTCAGGAAAATGCGAAAGTTCGTTGGAGTCAGAAAGTCCAAGGTACATATTTATCGGATTATCATAGATTGAAAAATTCGGAATTTCTATTCATAACTTTAAAAATCTGAAAAAATTCGAGATCACTATTTCGGACGCGTAAGAAACGAATCTGAGATCGAAATTGATGAATTCGTCTCGATAACGGAGTAATCTCGCTCCTAATTCTGATTTTTGCCAAAAAGCGCACTATTTCCACTTTGACGCCCTGTATCTCTGGAACGGTCGGTCCCACAGAGTCGTTCGACCCACCGATCGATTCCTCGTTCAATTTTCATCTAGATCGAAGAATTTCAAACGATTCTTCAGAAGAATGCGGAAGTTCGTTGGAGTCAGAGAGTCCAAGGTACATATTTATCCGATGATCATAGCTTGAAAAATTCGAAATTTCTATTCATCACTTTAAAAATCTGAAAAAATTCAAGATCACTATTTCGGATGCGTAAGAAACGAATCTGAGATCGAAATTGATGAATTCGTCTCGATAACGGAGTAATCTCGCTCCTAATTCTGATTTTTGCCAAAAAGCGCACTATTTCCACTTTGACGCCCTGTATCTCTGGAACGGTCGGTCCCACTAAGTCGATCGACCCACCGATCGATTCCTCGTTCAATTTTCATCTAGATCGAAGGATTTCAAACGATTTTTCAGGAAAATGCGAAAGTTCGTTGGAGTCAGAAAGTCCAAGGTACATATTTATCGGATTATCATAGATTGAAAAATTCGGAATTTCTATTCATAACTTTAAAAATCTGAAAAAATTCGAGATCACTATTTCGGACGCGTAAGAAACGAATCTGAGATCGAAATTGATGAATTCGTCTCGATAACGGAGTAATCTCGCTCCTAATTCTGATTTTTGCCAAAAAGCGCACTATTTCCACTTTGACGCCCTGTATCTCTGGAACGGTCGGTCCCACAGAGTCGTTCGACCCACCGATCGATTCCTCGTTCAATTTTCATCTAGATCGAAGAATTTCAAACGATTCTTCAGAAGAATGCGAAAGTTCGTTGGAGTCAGAGAGTCCAAGGTACATATTTATCCGATGATCATAGCTTGAAAAATTCGAAATTTCTATTCATCACTTTAAAAATCTGAAAAAATTCAAGACCACTATTTCGGACCCGTAAGGAACGGATCTGAGATCGAAATTGATGAATTCGTCTCGATAACGGAGTAATCTCGCTCCTAATTCTGATTTTTGCCAAAAAGCGCACTATTTCCACTTTGACGCCCTGTATCTCTGGAACGGTCGGTCCCACAGAGTCGTTCGACCCACCGATCGATTCCTCGTTCAATTTTCATCTAGATCGAAGAATTTCAAACGATTCTTCAGAAGAATGCGAAAGTTCGTTGGAGTCAGAGAGTCCAAGGTACATATTTATCCGATGATCATAGCTTGAAAAATTCGAAATTTCTATTCATCACTTTAAAAATCTGAAAAAATTCAAGATCACTATTTCGGATGCGTAAGAAACGAATCTGAGATCGAAATTGATGAATTCGTCTCGATAACGGAGTAATCTCGCTCCTAATTCTGATTTTTGCCAAAAAGCGCACTATTTCCACTTTGACGCCCTGTATCTCTGGAACGGTCGGTCCCACTGAGTCGATCGACCCACCGATCGATTCCTCGTTCAATTTTCATCTAGATCAAAGAATTTCAAACGATTCTTCAGGAAAATGCGAAAGTTCGTTGGAGTCAGAAAGTCCAAGGTACATATTTATCGGATTATCATAGCTTGAAAAATTCGGAATTTCTATTCATCACTTTAAAAATCTGAAAAAATTCAAGACCACTATTTCGGACCCGTAAGAAACGGATCTGAGATCGAAATTGATGAATTCGTCTCGATAACGGAGTAATCTCGCTCCTAATTCTGATTTTTGCCAAAAAGCGCACTATTTCCACTTTGACGCCCTGTATCTCTGGAACGGTCAGTCCCACTGAGTCGATCGACCCACCGATCGATTCCTCGTTCAATTTTCATCTATAGATCGAAGAATTTCAAACGATTCTTCAGAAAAATGCGAAAGTTCGTTGGAGTCAGAAAGTCCAAGGTACATATTTATCGGATTATCATAGATTGAAAAATTCGGAATTTCTATTCATAACTTTAAGAATCTGAAAAAATTCAAGATCACTATTTCGGACGCGTAAGAAACGAATCTGAGATCGAAATTGATGAATTCGTCTCGATAACGGAGTAATCTCGCTCCTAATTCTGATTTTTGCCAAAAAGCGCACTATTTCCACTTTGACGCCCTGTATCTCTGGAACGGTCGGTCCCACTGAGTCGATCGACCCACCGATCGATTCCTCGTTCAATTTTCATCTAGATCAAAGAATTTCAAACGATTCTTCAGGAAAATGCGAAAGTTCGTTGGAGTCAGAATGTCCAAGGTACATATTTATCGGATTATCATAGATTGAAAAATTCGGAATTTCTATTCATAACTTTAAAAATCTGAAAAAATTCAAGATCACAATTTCGGACGCGTAAAAAACGAATCTGAGATCGAAATTGATGAATTCGTCTCGATAACGGAGTAATCTCGCTCCTAATTCTGATTTTTGCCAAAAAGCGCACTATTTCCACTTTGACGCCCTGTATCTCTGGAACGGTCGGTCCCACTGAGTCGATCGACCCACCGATCGATTCCTCGTTCAATTTTCATCTAGATCAAAGAATTTCAAACGATTCTTCAGGAAAATGCGGAAGTTCGTTGGAGTCAGAATGTCCAAGGTACATATTTATCGGATTATCATAGCTTGAAAAATTCGGAATTTCTATTCATCACTTTAAAAACCTGAAAAAATTCAAGACCACTATTTCGGACCCGTAAGGAACGGATCTGAGATCGAAATTGATGAATTCGTCTCGATAACGGAGTAATCTCGCTCCTAATTCTGATTTTTGCCAAAAAGCGCACTATTTCCACTTTGACGCCCTGTATCTCTGGAACGGTCGGTCCCACTGAGTCGATCGACCCACCGATCGATTCCTCGTTCAATTTTCATCTAGATCGAAGAATTTCAAACGATTCTTCAGAAGAATGCGAAAGTTCGTTGGAGTCAGAAAGTCCAAGGTACATATTCATCGGATGATCATAGCTTGAAAAATTCGAAATTTCTATTCATCACTTTAAAAATCTGAAAAAATTCAAGACCACTATTTCGGACCCGTAAGGAACGAATCTGTGATCGAAATTGATGAATTCGTCTCGATAACGGAGTTATTTCGCTCCTTATTGCGTCTTTTGCCAAAAAGCGCACTATTTCCACTTTGCCGCCCTATATCTCTGGAACAGTCGGTCCCACAGAGTCGTTCGACCTACCAATCGATTCCTCGTTCAATTTTCATCTAGATCGGAGAATTTCAAACGATTCTTCAGAAGAATGCGAAAGTTCGTTGGAGTCAGAAAGTCCAAGGTACATATTCATCGGATGATCATAGATTGAAAAATTCGGAATTTCTATTCATAACTTTAAAAATCTGAAAAAATTCAAGATCACTATTTCGGACGCGTAAGAAACGAATCTGAGATCGAAATTGATGAATTCGTCTCGATAACGGAGTAATCTCGCTCCTAATTCTGATTTTTGCCAAAAAGCGCACTATTTCCAATTTGACGCCCTGTATCTCTGGAACGGTCGGTCCCACTGAGTCGATCGACCCACCGATCGATTCCTCGTTCAATTTTCATCTAGATCGAAGAATTTCAAACGATTCTTCAGAAGAATGCGAAAGTTCGTTGGAGTCAGAAAGTCCAAGGTACATATTCATCGGATGATCATAGCTTGAAAAATTCGAAATTTCTATTCATCACTTTAAAAATCTGAAAAAATTCAAGACCACTATTTCGGACCCGTAAGGAACGAATCTGTGATCGAAATTGATGAATTCGTCTCGATAACGGAGTTATTTCGCTCCTTATTGCGTCTTTTGCCAAAACAGCGCACTATTTCCACTTTGCCGCCCTATATCTCTGGAACAGTCGGTCCCACAGAGTCGTTCGACCTACCAATCGATTCCTCGTTCAATTTTCATCTAGATCAGAGAATTCCAAAGGATTCGTACGAAAAATGCGGAATTTCGTTTATGTCAGAATGTCCAAGGTACATATTTATTAGATAATCATAGCTTGGAAAATTCGAAATTTCTATTTATCACTTCAAAGATCTGAAGAAATTCATACTCACTAATTTGGACCCAGAAAAAAACGACTCTGAGATCGAAATTGATGAATTCGTCTCGATAACGAAGTAATCTCGCTCCTAATTGACAAAAAATATTTATTAGGTCAAACATTCAAACCACTATGTGTATATCCAGAATGAAACAAGCTCTCAGAATACCTGAAGCTATAATCGAGAAAGTTCGGAAAAATCAATTTGGAGAACACGAAAAGTCGGAGAAGGAAATCATATTCACATTCAATCACGTTGAATCATATCTAAAGGTGCTGTGAAAAAAATTTCTAGTTTTTCTGTATTCCTTATAATAACGACTCAAGAAAAACTGAAATAGATCATCAGAAGAATAACTGCAAAAAACACTTATCTACAAATTCTTCTGCAGAAATGTTGAGAAATATGTGGAGGTTCTTTGAAAATAGCCTATCTTTCTTATTCTTTGTGGACTGAATGAGCTCCACTTCCAGCCTTTGTCATAATACCAAGTAAGGATTGAAGAAAAATCTTGAAGAAAACATATTCTGAAGTAGGACTCACTGTTAGTATATAAGTATTTGATCAAGAGTTATCACTGAAATAGAAATCGTTGGGTCAGGCTTTTCACTTTTTCCAACGATTTCGGAAGCAAGGGAGTCACAAGATCCAGCTTGGACACAGGGTATAATGTGAATAAATATCGTCATTCTATCTGATATCTACTTATACCTAAGTAAACTGACCAACATGTTTGGGATAAGTAGGTTTAGGGGTGTGGCGTACAGTATAATATCATCAAGACATCACCCAATCATCACCACATTTTACAGAATTCATTTTCATTCCGGAGACTTTGGTATCAAGATCATCAATTTCAAATATCGTGAAAACTCACCAGGATGCTGATAAAGCTAGGTACTCATTCATTTGGTACTACCGGTCTGTTCAATGATCGACGGATACCACCATTCAAAGTTTTCAATCGCGAACAAAAACCCGTACACATTTTTCGTAAACGATACCGGTTGATCTCACTTTGCCACACTCTGTATCGAATTGTATCGCGAAAATAATCGAATATTCGAATTTTGTACATTTTGAGAATAATCCCGAAAAATTTCTCGACAGTCGCTCACCGTTTTAGGAAAGAAAAGGCCGGTTGACAGGTGACAATTCTAGATGTGAAAATGTTCACAGCACTGTCGGTTTTCTGTAAAGGTAATGTCATACTATGTCAAACTGTATCTTCTTTATGAATACGAGACAGGAATGATGATGCGAAAGACGACACTTCTTTGCGCTCCGTGAGATATTCCGGGGATACAATAAACTCCTAATTTATGGCATGTGTTTTCGTAATAGAGACAGCAATTTCGCAAGAACGTGTGGACGGTCGCCAGAAAAGCTTTGCTGGTCCCCGTAATTACAATGAATGTGCAAGAACGGCAGAAAATACTTATATACACAGCACAACTCTTTCCCGCACGTATATTTCATGTGATATTTTTCTTTGTAGCGTTAGTTTGTGTCTCCGTTAATAAAGAAAAAATATATGTTTTACGCCATTTGCAGTCTGTGTCAGAGTGCTTTATATCATGTTCTGAAATTAAAATCATGGAAACTAAACTAAATAGATCGCAAATACAAACTCTCAATAGGTTGCGTTGGCACTATTGGCATTCTGGTTCCCGATATACTTCACTACTATCTACATCCAACATTATCTAATTCAAACATTCCCACTTTCACAGATCAATGCATGATGAAAGCATTTTCTGGATATACAGCGCCACCTAATCCCATTTTCATACAACTATAATCCGACAATAAAGTAGATTCCTACTTTTACTCCAATAACTAAGTAGCAACCTGCTAGTAGGTTACTTTGTACCGTTTCTCACATTTTTTCTAGCTGAGTTCTCCATGAATTCTCAGAGGAAACTGAGCATAACAAGAGCATAATAAGCAATGGTCAAATGACTTTTCAATAGATGGCGAGACCGAAATCTCACAAGAACAATGAATACCTACATCCCATGCATTCACCATATCGTAAACATCTCTCCAGGCAGAAGTTTAGCAGATGGCATAACAAATTGACACAAGTGTCAAGGTGTCTAATCTAATGTTTATTTTATAAAATTTGGAATTTCTTGGAAATTAAGAACGCTGGTTTTTATTATGTGAGTTCAAAATGCATATGATTGGAAAAATATAAATCTCGAATTGCTGGCCCGTTTCATCATCATCAGGTGAATAATTGCTTCTCTAGTGTAATTTCATTTGAGGAACCCAATCAATTTTTCAGGAAGTAAACAGACCACATCATGTCTCGTCAAATGAGTCAGAATGAACGGAAACTATCCGAAAAGCTAATAATCCTCAATGACCGAGGTGTCGGCATGCTGACTAGGATTTACAACATCAAAAAAGCTTGTGGAGATGCCAAATCCAAACCAGGCTTCTTGTCTGACAAAAATCTAGAATCTTCGATAAAACACATAGTCAGGAGGTTCCCCACCATCGACGTCAAGAGCCTCACCCCAATACAAACCCTCAGAAACGATATCATCAAATCTTTATCGCTCTATTATTACACCTTCGTAGACTTGTTGGATTTCAAAGACCATGTTTGTGAGCTGCTCACTAGTATGGATGCTTTCCAAGTAGATCTGGATATCACCGTTAATTTTGAGCTAACAAAAAGCTACTTGGATCTAGTTACTACTTATGTTTCTCTCATGGTTTTATTATCCAGAGTGGAAGATCGTAAAGCAGTATTGGGACTTTTCAATGCAGCTTATGAAATAGTCCATGGGTCTCCAGATCAAAGCTTCCCCAGACTTGGTAGCATGATCATGGACTATGATATACCTTTCAAGAAGCTTTGTGAAGAGTTTGTGCCACATTATAGGCTCCTAGCCCAAGCTATAGGGTCATTGATACCTGTTTACATTCCCAGAAATGTTTCTGCTGATAAGTGGAGGTCTGAACAGAAGTTGACTTTGGTAGGAAATCCATCTACACTTTTGAAACCAGTGCTCAGTGATAGGATGTCCTGCGAGTTTTTGTCTCTAGATACCATGGAGAAATGGGTAATTTTTGGGTTGTTATTGATACATAATGTACTGCTACAGCAAGACCAGTTCAATAAGTTGTTCATAAATGCTTTGGAATCGTCCTGGGTGATTCCCCTGTTCCGAGATGAAGTAGTTTACATACACCAATACATCACTTCCTTTCTTGACACTCTAAAAGGGTATGGAAAACGTATTTCTGAGGTCAAGGATGCTCATAATCATGCCATACAGAAAGCTGGGTACAATCATCGTGAACGCCGGAAATTCTTGAGAACAGCCCTCAAGGAACTAGGCCTCATTTTCATGGATCAGCCTGGGTTAATGGGCCCCAAAGCTCTGATGATTTTCATGGGACTCTGCTACTCTAGAGACGAAGTCTTGTGGTTACTTCGGCACAATGATAATCCTCCCACACAAAAAAGCAAGGGCAAATCTACTGAGGATCTCGTGGATAGACACTTGCCAGAGCTATTATTTCACATGGAAGACTTGAGAGTGTTGGTGAGGAAATACAGTCAGGTGATGCAGCGTTATTACGTGCAATATTTATCCCACTGGGATGCAATAACGCTCAAGGAGATGATGCAAAAGCTGCAAGTGTGTCCTGAAGACGAAGGGATGATATTGTCTTCGCTTTGTAATACAGTATCGAATTTGTCAGTTAAGCAGGTAGAGGAAAACGAAACTTTCAATTTCTTCGCCTTCAGACTAGATTGGTTTCGACTCCAAGCATACACTTCGACAGCTAAAAGTACCATGAGGCTTAGTGATAATAAAGGTTTGGCGCAGCTTCTGGATAGTGTACAGTTCCATACTAGAATGGTGGATAATTTGGATGAAATGCTGAGGGAAACATCGGATTTGTCCATATTCTGCTTCTACAACAGGATTTTCGAGGATCAATTTCACATGTGCCTAGAATTTCCTGCACAGAATCGTTACATAGTAGCGTTTCCTTCAATTTGCAGCCATTTTCAACATTGCACCCACGAGCTTTGCCCGGAGGAAAGACACCACATCAGAGAGCGCAGTCTTTCTGTGGTCAACATGTTCTTGGATGAAATGGCTAAGGAGGCGAAGAATATAATAACCGCCATTTGCGATTCCCAGTGCAAAATGAGCGATAAGTTGTTGCCGAAAAACTGCGCCCATTTGATTTCCCAACAAATCAACCGGAAAAAGAAAGAGAAAAACAAGAAGAACGCTGCGGAATTCGAGAAACCAGGCAAGGAAAGTTATCGCAAGACTAGAGAAAATCTCACTACCATGGATAAGCTGCATATGGCTCTAACCGAACTGTGCTACGCCATCAACTACTTCTCGAATATCAATGTATGGGAGTACACTTTTGCTCCCAGGGAGTATCTGCACCAGCACCTGGAGAATCGCTTTGCCAAGGTAAATATGTGATATCCCAACAGGACACAAATAATCTGATTCACAAGTAGAACACACTTCAGTTCATATCACAGATCGGGAATTATAAAATCGAAAACGAAACAAAACTATTTTTTTTATTTTTGAAAAATAAGAGTAATTGTTATATGTAGAATCCAATCATGTTGATTATCTCTTGGAATTACCTAATCTCATAGAAGTCGATTCTCTTTGCACGATTATAGGGTATAATTATAAGGAACTCCAAAGATTTGGAGGAATTCTAGTTGTTTGTAGATCAGAAATGTATTGCTGTTACCCAAAGAATTTCCGGAGATTCCATAGATTTCCAGGAAATTCCAAAAATTCCCAGGAAACCCCAAAATATTCTAGGGAAATTCAAAGAATTCGGAGGAATAAAGTATCTGTCTAACAGGCTCTGGTGGGCATGGTGATGCACAACGCCGATACGAACGAGATCGCCAAACCGAGCGAGCTGCTGGTCTGTGTCAGATCGTACATGAACGTGCTGCAGACCGTGGAGAACTACGTCCACATCGACATCACGCGCGTCTTCAACAACTGCCTACTGCAACAGACCCAGCCCACAGATTCGCACGGTGAAAAGACGGTAAGATTAATAATAATTATCCACCGAATGAGCTACTGAACGAGAACAAGAGGAATTTTACATTTCACATTGAGAACACAACATGAAGATCCTAGATCTGTTCTGTATGTATGTTCTGTTGAACAATCGTTTTATAAAATATCAACGATATACATTAATATATACAAAAAAATTTAATAATGAATAATTACGAAAACAACATAAATACAAAACAATACAATGCAAATTACTAATATTTAAAAAAGCAATTATCTAATTTATTGACACTGGTTGAAGGAACTCGATAATAAAGTACCTACATTAATATTTCTCATTGTCAATACGTAGAAAATTGAAAATGAAAATTCGATCTGAAATTGGAATCTCAGAGGTGGAGTAAAAAATCTTGATGTTGTTGTAGGTGGCAGCTATTTACACCCAGTGGTATTCCGAGGTGCTGCTGAGAAGGGTCAGCGCTGGAAACATCATTTTCTCGATGAATCAGCGGTCCTTCGTCAGTCTCACGGTGGAGGGGTCGATTCCTTTCAACCCTGAGGAGTACTCTGACGTCAACGAGTTGCGTGCTCTTGCTGAGGTAAGGGGTGCATCAGGGTTGTAGTAGTAGAATAGCATCGAATGTATATTTAATCAGCGAAAGTATAACAAAATATGTTCCAGATATTGATGTTGATACTCAAATTATCTATTCATTCATTTTTCAGCTTTTGATGGGATTTTCTCTCCTCGTTTCTAAAAAATAGAGTAGAAGTTATTAAAAATTATTGCAATATATTTGTAGTAAGGACAGATTTAGGATCTGTCCCAAAATGTCACTGCGCTTGAAATTAAACCTTTAGATACCTAAAAGAGAAATTCTCTATTGGTCAGTGACACCTTGTTTTTGAAAAAAATTGGAAATACAAATATATTTAAAAATAATAAAACCTCTACTTATCTTGGTGGACGTTTGCTGTTTTCATCATCAATTAATGAAAACACCTTGTAACCAGAATTCCTCTGTCTGCCAAATTGTCACTTTTCAGTGTCAAAATCGGAAACATTGAAAAAAGTTTACGAAGAGAAAAATATTTCAATTGTGTTGAGAACGGGAGCAGATTCGTTCCCGAAATGTCCACCAAGATAAGTAGAGGTTTTATTCTTATTAAATATATTTGTATTTCCAAAAATTTTTTCGAAAACAAGTTGTCACTGACCAATAGAGAATTTCTCTTTTAGGTATCTAAAGGTTTAATTTCAAGCGCAGTGACATTTTGGGACAGATCCTAAATCTGTCCTTACTACAAATATATTGCAATAATTTTTAATAACTTCTACTCTATTTTTCAGAAACGAGGAGAGAAAATCCCATTAAAAGCTGAAAAATGAATGTACCACCTCCTCGAAGAACTTACAGACAGTATCTATTCATTATCTATTCAATATCGAATTATCATACATTCGAATTACATTTGTTTCGCAAATCTTTCGAAAATTGTCCAAATCTGAATAAATTTATATGATAAAAAAATTATTTTTGAAGAACATTACAATATGTACACATTTGTAGGTAGAGCAATATAAAACAAAATAATCGTCGAATATATATGTAATGAGTCGATTTAAAAATCGCATTCCATGTATTCCGTCATATTATATGGTTCAATATCCAATAGAATTTTTAATATAGTTTTTTTGTACAGTTTGAGGTTTTCAATTATCTTCATTTCTCTAGGTAATTTATTGTAGAATCATAGACAATTATTAAATACTCCTTTTTTTGTGATGGTCAGTCCAATAATATTGATGAATCTCGCGAATCTTTGAGAAACCCCACTATACTTTGATAAATCTACAAAAATCTCTCAATCTTTGATCCTTGAAATCTTGATCACAAAAAAATCCTAAAATATTGGCAAACCTCAAATAATGTTACGAATTTCGTGAAAAATTCCAATCAGTTGATTCTGCGAATTGAACTGCTAAATCACACTTGATCTTGCAACTGTAACTTCAACTTTATCGTATTTTTTAAGCTTCATTCACGTTTCTTTGGATTCATGCTATTGTCGTAGTTTCCACTCTTTTTTAGCACAGTTTTGAATTTTATTCGATATGCTTGTTTTTGCAGTATTTTCACGGTTTTCTAGTTTAGTTGTGTCATGTTTTCTTCTTCTATCTTACGAATACGTGACCGTTAATGTATTTTCCAAATTCCATATTGAAATAATTATTATAATTTCTTCTTCACTTTCTAGAAACGAGGAGAGAAAATCTCATACAATTTCATATGCAAATTTTCAAATTGATAAACAGCCAAGTTTTCAATAACTCACATTTTCATCGCTTTTTCACGTTTTTCTTCGTTTTTTTTTTTCTTACTTTTCCATCAAAGCGCGACGTATTTTCACAATTTTCACGTTTCTCCACATACGCGTGGCGCATTTTCCTCGTATTCGAGAGAAAGCTCGACGACCTATCGAACGTTCAATCTGCCGCAGCTGATCGGGCCGTACGGCATGAAGCAGCTGAGCGAAACGCTGATGTGGCACATCGCCTGTCAAGTCATCGAGCTGCGCAAGCTGGCCGAGCTGAACAAGGACGTGCTGCTCTCGTTGCGCACCAACTTCGACAAGCCGGAGATCATGAAGGAGCAGTTCAGGAAGCTGAGCAACGTCGACAACGTGCTGCAGCGCATGACGATCGTCGGCGTGATTTTCAGCTTCAGGCAGCTGGCGCAGGACTGTCTCTCCGACGTGCTGGAGCAGCGGGTGCCGTTTTTGGTGAGTGTTTTGCTGGCGGTCGAATTTGACAGTTTTATATCGAATACATATATCGAATTTCCAACTGGAACCACCTTTGTTATTATATGTGTGCCCGAAAACATCATTTATCAATTTTTTTCTTCATCATTTATCACGATACCATCAATTTTAAATGGAAACATCATTTATATGATCGATTCGACGCTTTTTTTCCAAGCTACAGCGAATATTTCGCACACACTCGTAACTTTGGAACTCGATGTCTCCGGCACGGTGAGTCGTACGAAATTTTTTGGTACTTGGTTGGATTTCTCGTTCGATTCTCATTTTGACTGGAGAGTGTCAAACGATTCGATCGAACAATAAATAATTTCGTTTATGTCTGAAAATCCAAGGTACATATTTACCGAATTACGGTATCTTGGAAAATTCGAATTTCTTAATAATTTTTTTAAAAAACTGAAACAATTCACAACCCCTATTTCCGACCCGTAGATAACAAAACTGCGATCGGAAAAAATCAATTCGTATAGATATCGAAGTAATCTCGCTCCCAAGTTCTTTTTTTTTACTGAAAAAGCACAAATACCACTCTGGAGCTCGATATCTCCGAAACTTCAAGTCGTGGAAGATTTTCCGACACACAGTCGGATTCCTCGTTCGATTTTCACTAAGAATGCGAGATTTCAAACGATTCGATCGACAAATAAAAAATTTTGTTTATGTCCGAGAATCCAAGGTACATATTTACCGAATTATGGTATCTTGGAAAATTCGAATTTCTTAATAATTCTTTTAAAAATCTGAAAAAATTCACAACCCCTATTTCGAACCCGTAGATAAAGAAACTGTGATCGGAAAAAATCAATTCGTAAAGATAACGGAGTAATCTCGCTCCTAAGTGATATTTTTGACTGAAAAAGCACAAATACGACTTTGGAGCTCGATATCTCCGAAACTTCAAGTCGTGCAAGATTTTCCGACACACAGTCGGATTCCTCGTTCAATTTTCACTAAGAATGCGAGATTTCAAACGATTCGATCAAGAAATAAAAAATTTCGTTTATGTCTGAAAATCCAAAGTACATATTTACCGAATTATGGTATCTTGGAAAATTCGAATTTCTTAATAATTCTTTTAAAAATCTGAAAAAATTCACAACCCCTATTTCGAACCCGTAGATAACGAAACTGTGATCGGAATAAATCAATTCGTGAAGATATCGAAGTAATCTCGCTCCTAAGTGATATTTTTGACTGAAATCTCCGAAACTTCAAGTCGTGCAAGATTTTCCGGCACACAGTTGGATTCCTCGTTCAATTTTCATCAAGAATCCAGGTACATATTTACTGACTTGAAAAATACGAATTTCTCAATAATTCGGAAATCACTCGGCCGGATTCCTCGTTCAATTCCCATTTCGAAATTGTGTTCATTTTGCCGTTCAAAAATCAATATTTTCCTTAATCCCATAAAACATTGTCTCTACTCAGTTGGGCTCGATCTTGGACTTCCGGCACCACCTGCCCAGCGGCGACCCCCTGAAGATCGTCAGCGAGATGACGTCAGCCGCCGGCTTACCCTGCAAAGTGGACCCCTCGCTTATCGCCGCGCTTCGCTTACAGAAACAGGAAACAGCCACCGGCGAGCAGCAGGTAACTACTCTCATTTTTTTCTCCAAAAGAACGCTCTAGATTCCAGAAAATCATTTTTTGAGGTTAAGTTCCACCGCGCACCACTATTGTATTATCAGCTATTTTATCAAAATTTCAGATGCTGAACTCTGAATGGTGTTAAACATATCATGGTGGACGTCCTCATTTCGTAGCTCTATTTCATCGACCTCTCGATCTCTCTCACTAAATGAAAATAAATAAATGCGTTTTTCGTATTCCATGACAAATATTCAAATTTTTTTGAATAAATACATGATTTTATTGATCCCTACTCACTATCATCGTGCCTATTGTTAACTTCCCGTAGTCCCTCGACGAATAAATATTTCTCACCACCGCCAGTGTGAGTTGATGTATTCGAATAGCTGGTGCTGAAGAAAATCTTTCTTATCTCATCTTATAGGAAAACAACGACCACCTGCTGGTGTGCCTGCTGATGGTGTTCGTGGCGGTTTCGATCCCGCGATTGGCTCGCTCCGAGCAGTCGTTCTACAGGGCGAGTTTGGAGGGTCATACCAACAACGTGCACTGCATGGCCTTGGCGGTGAATAGCATTTTCGGGGCGATGTTCACCGTTTGCGGCCAGGGGGACATCGAAGACAGGTAGATTTCTTATAAGATTTTCATTCGTCTCCTGAATGAACTCCTGAATCTACTTGAATTCAGGACATTTATTCAGACATCGACACGCCACTGAACAGAGGAACTACATATCCCATTTGAAAACGAGAACTCGCATATATTCTTTTGTCAAGTGAATCGTTCGTCAATTTATATCTTTACCATGCCAGCTAATCAAAATTTGGGAACAATAGGTGCAGAAATTAATCAGTTGGCAACCCTTGTCGATATTGATTTGCGGTGCGTCTGTCGGTAAAAATCTCCTGATCCTACAAAATATTACCGGATATTGTTCAAGCTACATGTATGTATCCTGAAGTCGTCGCATAACAATTAAATAAACATAAATATATACAGGATGAAGGAGTTTTTGGCGCTGGCTTCGTCGAGCTTGCTCAGACTGGGACAGGAAGCTGACAAAGAAGCGATCAGGAACAGGGAGTCTGTTTATTTGTTGCTGGACCAGATCGTGCAAGAGTCGCCGTTTCTGACGATGGATTTGCTGGAGTCTTGTTTCCCCTATGCTCTCATCAGGAACGCGTATCACGACGTCTACAAGCTCGAACAGAACATGTAAAGTTGTTATTTGTTGGTATTTCATTGACAGGTTGGACAGGATATCTCATGGACGAAATTATCGGATATTTCTAATATCGCTGTTTTTTATTTCTAAATATTTTGAAATAATCCTACGAAACTTCCATGAATTCATAATACTGACGTCTATAGCAATTCGGGTATCTTATTGTAAAACAATCCTGACATTATCAAAAAATGATAGTGAATTGACTTGTTTGTGGTGAAACTGAATGAAAACAGATCGTCCAGAGAGCTAAACCTACAGTTTCTGACATACTGAAAAGGTAGAATTTCAAAATGAACTGTTACTCGTACAAAGTTTTTTTAATGACTTGTTTCATCGAAATTGATGTTTTCAAAAGCATTGATAATTTCGTTCATGAGTGTATCAATGATTTTCACTGGATTTATGCATTAATTTACATCAATTCAGCCGCGAAAACTTTGAATTTTGGCAAAGTTGTGCAATTTGAAGCCAAACCAAATAATGTTTGTTTGAAAAATTTTCCCCAGGCGTTTCTTCTTCAAAACTATCATCAACCAATTTCATGCGGCCACAATTCGTGCAGCAGGCAATATCTCTGGTATCATAGAAGATACAAAAATAAGTCTATTGAAAAATTACGATTTCTATGGAAAAAAAAATATGTATATTTTTAAGATACATCCTCATCTGCGAAATTGCTTCCCTATTCTGAAGCATGCTATACATTCATACTCTGGCTCATCTGTAAATATTACATTTTATGCGTAGGTTCCAAAATTATAAACGATTTTGTTGAGCTTTTGACTGAATATAACGAAAATTTCATACAAGAGTACCTTTTTAGATGGAAAATTTTATGTGTTCATTATTTTTAGTCACAAAATAACCTTCTAGAAACTCCATTCACCGCCTCAAATTTCTATCAATATTTTTTTCGAGATGATAAATCATTATAAAATATTTTAATCAATATATTTTAGGATTATACTAGTAAGCTTTATATTTATTGATATTTCAATGTATTCAATCATAGTATGAGGTATCTTTGATGTAGGTACAGGATCTTACATTAACATTGTGAAAAAATCAAAGGTAGAAAAATCCTCGCAAAAAAATAGAAAAAGATTCTCATCATTTCGTTCAATTTCTGAAAAACTCTCTTTGATACACTTGAAATTTGAGTTTGCTCGCAATAACGAGATACTGATGGTATGAAAAATTGTCATGTTACTGTTTGAATACCATTTAATGATCACAGAATTTAGAATGAAATCACTTTCGAGAATTTTTTAAAAAAATTCAACCTTGAATTTCCTCACATTGTTACTGAAACATCCCATCATTGTTTTTCAACAACTATTCTCAAAATACAGAAAGTTTACTATTTGGACAACCTGTATTTTTTTTTTCAATTATCGTTTCACTTTTCTGTATCAGAAGTGTTATTTCATCGGTGTGTAAAAATCAGCGGAAAAAAAATACATGGGGTTTCAAGTACAAAATGTTCTAGATTTGCGATGTTGCCCAAACTCAGATAATAATTTACTGATGAAGACACAATATCATACTTTTTGTGTATTTTTTCCCAAAGATATTTTTTTCTGAGGCATTTCTTTTTTTTTTCCACAAATATCGAATACTGAGAAGAATAGTCTCTATATTGAGATTCACACCATTCGATAAGAAAATTAGTATTTTGAGAAGAGTATATTTATTCAATATAGTGGTATGATATTATTCAATTGGAATGAATATATTCGAATTTTTGATACTAGCCATCGTATCAATATAGAATTTTGTGAATATATTTGTGTCAATATTTTTTCCTCAAGAATTTCTTTTTGTATTCACTTTATTAGATGTACAGAACTAGTGTAAAAAAATGGGAGCAGTAAAGTGAAACACCGTGTTTTCGTATGAAAACAACTAATTTATTCCCTTATTTACATATATTATTTTTTTTACAATATTCTTCATTACAAGTTAGCATCAAATATAGACTATTTGACCTATTCTCAAGAGACAAATATACTGAAACGATAAAAACAAATTTCGTTATCACAATTTCCAGAAATTTCAACAATGGTACAAAGACAATATTATCCAAATTTGAGTAATACAAAAATAGCAATTTCCACAAATCCAGAGATTCTCCCTTTTTTTGGTGACAACGATGTAATGGGGTGACAAGGGGTGGGTATCGAATATAAAAATTGCATTGCACATTCTGACACTTGACAGTTCATCTGAGCATTATCAAATCGAACGAAAAACAAAATAATTCTTCGAATCGCAAATCAACAAACTCTCATAATAGCCTTATGTACAATAAAACTATATTACTTATTCAGAGGATTTCTATAAATCATCGAGGACGAAAATTCAATTTCAACATACAGGTAGTTGTAATTCAAGCCTCATCACTGGGACTCAAAATTGTTAGATTGATAGTAGAGAAAATGCTGCTTTGACATTTCGAAAATTCGAATATTTGTGGAAAAAAAATCCCTTATTTTTTTTCTGTCGTTATTTGAGGAAATTCATCGAAAGGAATAACACTCAATCAAGGCCATTTCTCCTCCTCTACAAGATGGCACTGTCGAATTTCAGATCCTTCGTTTTTCCTTCCAGAAACCATGTATTTTTTTATACATTGACCTAGAATTTTTTCTACTCTGGGCAACCTTAAAGCTACGACTCATCACAATTTTTTTTCAAACCTTCCGATGAAATGATGAACTATAAAACGTCAATGATTCCGAAACATTTTTTTGTGATATGGTTAATTTCATTAGCTCAACCATACGTGTTTTTTCTCAAAAATACAGAAACTGTCAGTTTTCATGATCAGAACGTTTGAAAATAAATGTTCTAATGCTCATAGCTTGCGGCGGGTCCATAGGTAACGAAATATGGTATAACACTGATCCGTATTCGAGAAAATAAAGATTGCGGTTCGAAAAAATAGCGTTTTTCCGGATATATCTGAAAATATTCGAAATTTCACAAATGCAAACAGCATCGCAATAATGAGACTTGAATTTCAGACACCCTATACAGTATGTCCCGAAACCAGTGCTTCTACAGTGGAACGCTCTTTATATATCAAATCAGGCTCCATAATGAATGACCAACTGTCCAGGGACACCCTGTACAATCGCGATGAAATCAAATCTTTAAAATCAACTAGCCTACGAAATCGATAGGTGGGGATTTTATTTTTGGCCCCTAACAGTAAATTCATTCGTCAGTAAAATTCTGCAGGGCAAATACAAATCGACCTGAAACGTCTACACTTTTGTCTCGAATTATTCCTCTATGAAAGCGCAAGTTTCAACAAAAACAAACATTTTGATTCTCAAATGGTAACTTATTAACAAAATATTGAGGATTATCAAAAACTCCGAATTTGAACAAATATTACAAAATTCGCTCGTACAAGTTATAATTCCAACATAGATCAAGAATTATGAGATACTGTGTCAGAATTCTGACAGAATATTTCCACAGTTCCTCATAATTCTGTGATAAATGTCAAAATTCTGCCATGTAAGTCAATGATCTCATAATTTTGGCATGGTGATTTAGAAATCATCATTCCATGTCAGATTGATACTATATCAAAATTTCGAGTTAAAAAATGTTGTTTTTTTTTTTCATTTGTTGAAATCTTGGCGCTTTCGTGTTCCTCTCTGCATGCATGCAAAACTTTTTTTTTATAGGTCTTAACGAGAATACAATAATTCAAATTCAACAAATTGTGTACGAAAACAACGGTATTCCATGAGCAATTTTGACTTTTTCCTGGTCGATAACAATACTGAAAACTAAAAGGTGTGAAGTATTCAGGAGCGAAAATTTCTAAAACTTACATGAGTATAAATCGTAGTAATACTTATGAAAATGTCGAACTTGCCCACGCAATTCGTCAATTAAAAACTTATCAAAGAAAAATCAGCCTTTGAGAAGAAGGAAGCCAACTAATGATTACAATAATAATTCTCATAAAAAAACATCTCGATCACATTGAAATGAATCGACCCTAAAATCAAAGGTGACTATCATTAAAAATGCACCCGTTTTCATTCATATTTGTCGGATCACACGCACTTTGGAAAGTTTTCGTGTTACAATCACAGAGCACGTTGGCCAAACTTTTTTTTTTATTTCGAGTAAATGTCGACCGAGTGGAGGTGGGGTGCGGGGAAAGGACCAGAAACGACGATCAATCGAAGAGGAATCGAAATTCACCCAATATGTCTGCCTATGGGTGTTTCCTAACACGGTACGAAACTTCAAAGAATGATTCGTCATGTCGTTTCAAGAAAAAAAGTTCCTTTGGACATATTTTGAGATACAGGACAATGGAATTTAAAAAACAAAAACGATATTTATAAAATATCATGAATATCCTCAAACCGATTTGGTTGAAATTTGGTAGTTATTTGAAGTGATGAGGCGCTTATTTAGCCTCATTCAGATTGAAATCATGAGTGTCGTCTCAGCTTCACTTCTTCACTTTGACTCATTCTGAAAACTATCCATGGACAATATAAATGAACAATTCTGAACTCGAAGTGAATGAGCAAAATGTCCACCCTTGAATAAAATACACGATTGCAATTTCGTACCGTAGTTAGGAAACACCCTGTATAATATCACAGTCTACAGTGAATCTGTAAATGATTAATATCAGTTATAATGTCTTTCTACTTTTTTATTCCATACACAAAACAAAATCAAAAAATGTCTTTGAATTCTTGATTTGTTCGTTTCAGCTTATTGTTAGATTGAATCAATAAAAACGTTAAAATTCACAGCAAAGATTGTGTGATTCCACATAAATGATTGATTGGTCTGCCTTACAGGTCCGAATTAATTTTTCAATTCTCACTATTGAGCGCTACTGAGACATCAAGTATCTATCAATGTCTACCGAATCCGAAACTGCCCAGATAGAACAGAAGTCAATAAAAAAAAGACTGAAATCGAATTTTCAGTATGGAAGATTCAATTCCTTTGAGATTGTTCCCTCATTTTTGGGCTGGCTCATCTGCGTAAAATTTTGTGAGCATCAGCAAAGGATTTCCGTTTGAGATGTTTTTAAAAATGTTGAGCATTCTCTAACCATTTCCAATTTTGAAAAACTCGAAAAAATTATCTCTATTCGTCAGTGCAAAATCAAATTATCTTTTGTCCACCAGTTTTCAAATTCGCGCTAGTCAATCATAGCACCACACAAATTCATGAAAGGTTGATTCCAATTCATGATGACTATTTCAAAAACCAAGTTTTGATTTTTCAAATGGTGTCTTTTCTTCCATAAAATAGTTCAATGAAGTCAAATCAAAATAATAATCAATTGAGAGGCATCAGTTGATCAGTGTCTACAGCATCCTTATTTACATCTATGTCAACTGTCAAACGATGCCAAAATGAAAGAAGTCCAAGATTGCAACCTGAATCGTCCGAATTTCGACAATTTCGTTATGCTAAATGATGAATTTGTGATGCGTGAAAACAATTCTAACAGGAAAAGAATACTAATATGGTTAGGAAGGGAAGAAGAGTAAGAGAATTGATGAAATGTCATGAGTTCATGACTGAGACTATGCGAATGTTGCATTAATCCGCCATAACAAAACATGAGAAAGACGAATACCGATATGGAAGGTAAAAGGCAACTGACACAAACAGAAATGTAAGTTTCAGTAGCGCGCTCTAGCGTCGAACCGAACCCCCGCCCCCACAAAATTCCCCCAACAGTCATCACCTATAGGTCCGCCCCTACTACCGCCTCTTCGCGTGGCGGCGATCCCGGATAGTCGGGCGGCGGCGACACGCCCTCGCCCTCCTCCTGTCAGACTTTGTTTCTCATCTCGTAGGCGCCTGCGTACGCCTCCGGGTGGGCGTGCCTCGAGGCTGCCGGCGGGGCCGTCGCTAATGGGGAATAGTCTGGTGTATTACGAGGGAGACAGACAGAGGACAGAGAAAAAAAACACAGAGGGTTAACGGAGAAGATCGGTTAGTGTGTTGAGAGTTCGTTTTTACTGATTTCAGATGCATCGGGTTCATGATGAAAAGAGAATAGTGATCCGCTTTGCCTCAGCTGATGTAGGAATCGAGAGTTTTCCTAGAAATTTCGCCATTATTTTACAACTATTTCGCGTTTCGAATTTCATGATGTCTGACATATGTTTAGATTTCTCCCATTCGAATCAATCATATGAACAATACATTCTTCTGACTGCACGAAAGTCTATTTATTTTTCAGTTTTGTTTTATTGCAAGTTTGTTAGAACTGCAGCTCTCACTGTTTTCAGTTCGGCCACCATAAATTCAGTCGAATAATAGCGCCTCCTTCAGGAAAACTAGTGACTTTCATATTATCCAGGTAAAGCTATTTGGTTTCATTTCTCAACATCGCATTGAATAGGAATGCGAGCACCAGTCTTATTTCATCATGATTGGTTGATGTCGAACGTCATTTGTCACTCGTCAGACGTCATTTGTCACCTGTTTGACATTATCTCATTGTTATATCTTATGTTTGTAGCACGAAAAACTGACATCTCTTGCTGCCGATGATTTCATAATATATTAGATGCACCCTCGAACATTGGATGTGCAACAAAGAAAAGTGCGATTTTGCCAACAGTCAGCTGATCACTGCTGGTTGCCTCTATCTCGTTTGCTGTTTTCGACAACGTAATATTTTCAGCTGAATAGTCAAGTCATCGCCTTGCAGATGCCGATATTCGTCAGATGTGAATAATGAACAAAACAGCAAATTGTAAAACATCAATGTCACTTGTCGACTGTCCCTTGTCCTGTGTCTTAGTAAGGAACGTCACAGAGTAAGAAAAAAGTAACTGGTGCCATTAACAAGCATAGGTGAGTTACCTTTGGGGGCGTGATAATGTCCCCGCCCTTCCCCGTAGCCGGCTCTAGGGCCGCTTTGACTAGCAGAAGGCCTACCGGAAGGGTCCCTTCTACTTCTACCTGGAGGCACGTGAGACCCGGGTACGTGGTGGGGTCCTCCTGGATACCTCTGCAAAATAAGAGATATAAAAAAATCAGTTAATGCATGATAGAATACCGCTTTGAAAATTCTAGAGAGGAATAATAACATCCCGAAAATTCTGGTACGAAATGGGAGTTTATAAAAGCCGAACGAACACCCCGGATGAATCGAATCCCACTTCTGACACCACCGATACGATATTGTTGATACTTCAATGCCGTGACTGTGTGAAATCATCATCGAACGTGGTAGTATGAGAACAATAGAATACCGCTTGAAGATTCTAGTGAAGGGAATTGGAAGTATTTAAAAGCCAAACGAACCACAGATGAATCGGGATCGATATTCGATGACTTAGAGTGAGTTCGTGGACGAACAAACAACATTTCCATCTCTCTAATCGTGAATACTCGATATCACTGCGTTAGAGTACGAAAGCGACAGAATAACTTCTGACTAAAGTTCCTAGAGATAAACCGCTCGAGGATTCTAGTGAAGTAAATTGGACGTATAAATCCCACTTCTGACACCACAAAATGACTTGACTAATGGTCTGAATATTGTAGATATAAAATGCTCGAATAATCTAGTGAAGCCATCCTCAGATCGACACTCACCATCCTCCTGAGCGTGTTCATCGGCCTCCGCAACGTATCGCCGATCCGTTGCGCCTTCTTCTTCTTCGGGTTCGACGAGGGCGTGTGCACGGCGCAGCACTTGATGAACAGCCCCATGAAGATGACGAACGCGATGCCCATCAGCAGCACCGCCCACCAGAACTCGGTGATCCATTGGGCGACGCCCATCAGCACCTCCTTGTTGAGCAGGAGGGTCATGAGCCGGACGAGAGGGCCGTCGGCGTCGACGGCGCGGCATTTGAGGAACACGTCGCAGTAACCCTGAGGAGGAACGGGATTTTAACCTCTAGCATTCTTTGGAAGGAACAAACAAAACTATATTGTAATAGCTGAAAATTAACCGATAGCTGAATATCATGACAGTGAAAATGAAACACAAACACACTAGAACACAATTCTATGTTGTGCACTTTATTGGAACCTACCGGCAAATTGGTACGTTAGACAATAACGTAACAGTACTTATACAAGTCTAAAAACTAGTCAACAGAGAAGAAAGAGAGATAAAGATGTCCATTGCAGAGTTTAGTAAACTATTCTCATTGGACGATGGATGTCGATAGACACTGACCGCTTTCTCAGACTGAGAAGAGTTTATAGATTCACAAACACGACCGTTCAAGTTGGTTCCATTTCATTTGTTCAGTGTTTCGTGCTAAATTCTCTGCCTGGTAAGCTCTTCAGTAGAATAAAGTCATGGACTCATGGGTTTCATTGCGCATTTACATAATATTCGACCTATTTCAAGTCCGACCACGAATAATTATCGATCGCCACTTCTCTCTCAACTTGACTAGTTAACGATCCTCTCAGTTGATTAACTTAAATATTCGAATAATCGTGAGTTAGGGACCTTTCTCTCAGTCATCAGATTTTATTAAATAGAATCTCTGAGTAAGAGTATTTTCTTCCAAAAACCTTTTCTGGTAGAGTACTTTACTGGTGACAACATAATCGAAAGAGGTTATCAGAGAATTGGTATGAGTGTGCAGACATTACAAGGCCTCTTGCCAGAATACTTCCGAGACTTCTCTTCTGAGCCGAGAACCTTATGATGAGTAAAGGGATCGTGTGTCTACCAATCTATGCATATCTATGTCGAACCCTACATGTCTGACCTGTAACGTTTGGTCAGACAATCCAATTGGATATTTATTGAGGAGTTGCAAGTGGAAAAATGAGGTTCAATCAACTTTGTCTCCTTGATGGTTCATTTGATGATTCTGGCAATGTTCCTGTGTCAAACCAAATAAATTAGGTGGTTCAAGGCGTGACAGTATACTACTCGAATGTAAATACTGATTGAGAGTAGATGCAAGGTCGAAATTCGGAAGAAAGCCACTTCTTGCCGGTTTTGCTACACAACTAGAAATAACTTCAGACCGTCTACCGACCTGGAAGTTGTCGCAGGGCGACCCGGGCCTCAAGCTGATCCCGCCGGGCGGCAGCCCGACCTTCCCCGCGAATTCGCTGGTGCTCCGACAGATGTCGGTGCCGTTCTGGCACGCGAGTTCGCACAATTTCCGCTTGTCGATGTTCGGGTGGTCGTGCGTCGTTATCGAACACGCCGCCAGGTTCCACTCGAGGCAGATCGAGCCGGTGCAATCGCCCGCTATGCACAACTGGGTGCCGTTATTGCACCTACAAAGAGAGAGATATTTTTTTTATCCATTATATTTTATTTATTTCAATTGGTAATAATGTCACAAGAAGATTCAATTGGAATGATCAGGCCACAGCCTCCTCTATCTCCCAAGCCATGGGGGACGAGAATTGACAACTGCTATTTTGAAATTTCTTCACTTAATGTCGAAGTTTGATTGTCAGTAAAGTGGAAAATCCTTCAATGAACGATAAGATGAAATCTGACATACTAATCTGAACAAAAATGTCCAGATAGTGATTTTTACTGCTTGAAAACCAACACAGATGGAAGAGTAGTCGCAATACTTTACCTAGTCTTGTCTGGTCTTGGAGCAGGAAGTGGACATTCTGCACTGGACCCGTTGCATTTGGACGACAAAGAGCAGTCCGACTCCATCTTGCACTCCTCCTGTTGATAATAAGAAATGAACTTGCACTGGCTGCTGCAACACGGACCTTGGCTAGGACTGAAAACAAAACAACAATCAAACAACATTTACAATAGGAAATAGAATCAGTAGTGTAGCGAACAGCGTTCTGGCACACTACTTGGATAATATGCCGCTAGATGGCCCGCCAAAAAACGTAGAATAGCGTCATACGTCTGTTGAAAAACGTGTGAATACCGTCACGCATCCTTGAAATAATGTTGATAAGCGTATGTGAACTTGAAAAAAAGTCAAGCATCAGTCAGAGACGTGGAAAATCGTAAAAAAAATGAATGAATGCTTGACAAAACGTCATGCATCCATCAACGAGGTCAAAAAGCGTCATACGAACGTCAAGCTACATCAAAAACAAGGAAAAAATGTCACGTTGGGAATGTGAAAAATGTTGAAGAAAGTGGGGTTAATGCGTGAAACAACGTCCCGCATGCGTCATAAACGTGAATAATCATGAAAAATCGAGGTGAATGGTCGATAAAACGTCTTGCATCCCTCAATAAAGTGAAAAACATCAAACGTCAAAACGTAAAAGTCTCGAAAAAATGGAACGATTGCGTGTTACATCACGTCAAATAAACTTCACGCATCAGTAAGAAAAAAACGTTTGGAAAATGTAATAAATCCGCCAAATCATTGGAAACTGTGGGAACAACGTCACGAATCCGCTGAAACTGTGTGAAAGTGTGAATCCGCGACTCACCTGCAATCCGTCCCGTACCGCCTCGAGCACCCGTTGGCGGTCTTGTTCCTCATCAGGTCCTCCTTGCTGATGTTCCTCGGATAGCAGCAGCGATCCTTGCACTCGGCGTCGTCGTACCCGCAGTCGCACTCCTCGCCCGCCTCGACGATCTTGTTGCCGCAGAAGGCGCCCTCCGACGACGTGAAGCAGTTCCGCTTCCTCTCCGACTCCAGCGCGTCCAAGACGAGGCTGATGTTGCCGACGCTGCAGCCGGAGAACTTGCTGTTGTTCGGCCGGTCGCCGCTGGTGGCCGACGCGAACATGATGTAGTTGCCGCCCGGCCCGCCCGGCCTGCACTCGGGCGGGTAGTCGTGCGGCGAGCCGAAGTTGTGCCCTGCGCCAATATTCATGATCAAATATCAATAGCGTTCGAATCGAAGAAATCGTGATTGTTTTTCCTCCGCCACTCACCGATCTCGTGCGCCAACGTCAGCTGCGACACCTTCGGCGGCACCCTGCTGTTATAATTGACGAAGGTGATGATGCCGGTGTTCAACGACCGCTTCGTCGACTGGTACATCCCGCCGACCGTCTCCGTGTACGTCTTGTACTTCTCGCACACGCCGCCCGACGCGCCCGACGCCGACGCCACCCACGCCAGGCCCAGCGTGCCGCCCGTGAAGTCCCTGTAGGTGAAGACGTACGCCAGGCAGAAGGCCTCGTGGTTGCCCAGCGAGTGGATGTTGAGGAAGTTGCTGACGTCGATGTTCTCCAGGCAGAACTGGTTGATCTCGCCGCAGGGGCGCTGCCGACAGCGGCACGACGAGTCGTCGTCGATCTGGAGAGACAGACATGGGGGACGATGGTGTGATTATTTTTGCGGATTTTTGATATAAAAATGGGCATGTTTCACGTCTACCGGTATCACATAACAGCAGGATCATTTCGTCACTACTTTTGGATAGGGCTGTGATTTGATTTCGAATAAAGCATGTCAGTTTGAGAACGAATGATACCGTCACATAATATTTTTGCATGAGAACATCATCACAAAGGTGGTTTCAGTAGGGAATACGATAGGTTTGTTCACCCTCATTATGTGGTGAGGATAGATTTATGATTGTCAGTGATGTTGGTTCAGAAACGAGAAGAGAAAATCTCAAAAATGTGTGAAAATTTGATTAACCTACAGATTGTACTATATTGTGTATATACAACTGAAAATCCATGATAATATCATATTACAACAAATTCGTGCTGATTCCATGTTACAATACAAAATAAGTGCTAATTCTATGTTACCACTCGGAAGTAGAGTAATTTTGAGTTCAAACTCAAAATTAGCTTCATTTCGTGACACAACTCAAAATTAATTCTAATTTCGTGTTACAATTCGAAATCATTGCTAATTCAATGTTGCAACTGGAAATTAGAGTAATTTTGAGAATCGGAGTTAGCCCACCTTTGTATTTCAAGTTGTTAGTGCTGAACTCACCTTGATTCTTTGAACTTCGAACTTGATGTTACGGTGTTGGCTTCTACCGTCGAATTTGGTATCTCGGTAAATATAATTAACGGCAGTGACGTGATGGGAAATGAGCGACAAAATCTCTTCCTTTGTCTTTTCGTTCACCTCCTTCTCCTTCTTGGGATCGATATGCTGCAAGAAAAATATCACTACATGAACTGAACATTCCATGTCAGTTTCGCTCGAATATTGGATAATGATATTGGCGCAGTAGGTAGGAAAAAATCGAAATGGCAGACGATAATTTGTAATTTTCCATTTGATGCGCTCGAAAAATGTGTATCTTGTACTTTTAGAGGACACTGAATGAGAATTTAGAATGAATATTGAGGAATCCTAATGGCTTCCTTGAGATGGCAGACAGTTCCAGAAATTATCGTCCAATTCGCTCTTCCAAAGGAATTCCAATAAATTTCAGAGAATATCGAAAAATCCCAGAGAGGAGTTACAAAGAATACCAAGGAAACACTGGAAATCCTAGGGAAACCCAAGAAATTCCAATTGTAGTTAATAGCTATATTGAATTTCGCGATATTTTTTGTCTATCGAAATTTTCAAGATGTGAAAGTCATGAGAGATGAATAGAAACATATTTTTGAATTATAATTATTCTTGTATTTCATTACAATGACTATTATTAATATTATGTTTCGATAATTCATTTATTTTCATTGATTCACTTATTCCTCAGTAAAAATATGAAATACAATATACAATACAATTAAAAAAACAATAATAATAGGTTCAATACCTAGAAACATAAGTAACTTGATAATTATAGTATTGTGAGAATCGAAATTTTCAAATTGGCATCTTATTCCTCCTACATGAGTGGCTACTTACTCACTTGTATTGAGCAGTGAGAAAGAATTGATGAATACATAGATGCATATGAGTCTGTGGAAATGAAAAGAAAATTAACATTATCAACCAAAATTATCATTCCAATTATTTGATTTATTCGATTTAATTTATTCATTTTTATCAAATATATTCATTAAAAAATCTCAGAAAACTCGCTCACCTCGGGGAACCCCTCCCTGATATGCCGCCAAATGAGCGGATCCGTCTGTATGAACAGCGAACACGTCGTGTTCTTGTTGACCTCCCCCGGCCTGGCCGCCCTTTTGTGCCTCGGCCCGCCCTCGTTGGCCGCCCGCGAGTACTTGCTGTACCCGTCCTCGTAGTTGCGGCCGCCCCCCTTGGCCGGGGGCGACGGGGCAGAAGGGGGCGGGTCGTCGTCCGCCCCCGACGATTGGATGCGGTCCATCCATCTGATGACGTCGTCGTTGATGCCGCAGCCGGCCGAGTGACCTGCGACAGAAATTCCAAAAAGTGAGAAAATCATCTATTCGTTCGAAATTTTTTCAAAGAAAATTAATTGATTATTGTGGATTTTTTTTCAGGTTTTTATGAATACAAAAAAAATATTTTGATATGGACTGTCCGAATTGCCACTAAATTAACCAAAAAACTTTACAATTTGATTGTCTAGAAAACTATTACCACTTAACAGTTCAAATGATTCTACTACTTGAAAATCCAAAAGATGTAACTAATCAAATTTCGAAAAAGATATCAGTATGTTACCACTCAATTGTCCATAAAATATGTTTCCACTCGATTGTCCAAAAATATGTTATCAATTAATTGTCCAAAGAGTTCTACACTTGAGTATCCAAAAGACGTTACCATTCAAATTACGAAACAGATATTAGTATGTTATCACTCAATAATCCAAAAATATATTTCCACTAGAATGTCCAAAAATATGTACCCAATTAGTTGTCCAAGGAGTGCTACACTTCATTATCCAAAAGACGTTATCTTTCAAATTAATTGTCCAAAGAGTGCTACACTTAATTGTCCAAAGTCAGTCCGGTGGCTATATTTAGTCTGTAATCACAGAAAATCAACATTAACTCACTACCGTATGAGTGGTAACATCTTTTTGAACAACCCTGAATTTTTAGAATTTTTGGAAAGTGACATATTTAATTTACTAAAATACTTACATATTTAATATACTAAAATACTAATTATATTTTCTATTTTCGTTTTTATAAACGAGGAAAGAAATACCTAGAAAAACTGAAAATAGTGTATCTCGAGGTGTATATCATGTCCAAAAATGATGGTATATTTGAATTGACCTTGACCTTGGAAAAATATTATGGAAAAATTTGACTCCTGCAAAAAAATACGGATACTAATATCGGATGCAAGATAGATATTTTTTCAGAAGTGCGGTCAGAAATCTTCAGAAATTATGGAATTTTGCATCAGTCGCATAAAATGGTGTATTGGTCCAGTCTCCAATTTGTGAGCACACAAAAAATAAAAATAAATCGAATGAAGTGGAGCCTCAAGGAATTATAAAATTTGTCTTCATAACAAAAACAAATTCCAAGAAAATAGATGTTTTTTCGAAAATTACTCCGTGTAGAAATTTGTGTAAATAATAAAATTCACCTTCCCGTATATCTTCGTAGGGATCCTCCACCCTATCCTCCCTATAGACGACGCTGTGGAACGTCCGATTGGGGTGGTCCGCCGCGGGAAAATAGTGGTGCGCCTTTTCGACGTAGTACGCCCCCTTTCCGGGCGACACGATCTTACCCTCGAACACCCCGTCTATTATCGAGCCGAAGACGACGCTGTCCGGCTCGCCTGAAATGAAAATAAAATATAAACAAATATCGGTACAACTACCCAAATTTTTTTTTTAAAAGGTTTTCGAATTTGTACAGTTTTTTTTATGTATTTCTACTCGTGAAGCTTGAAAAAGCATGGAGAAGCTACAAAATATCGTCGAGCTTTCATCAAAATCGTGAAAAAAACGTGTAAGGAACTGATACTGATGGGATAGAAAAGCTCGGCCAAAGTCAAAAATAGGGTTTCCAATGAAATTGATAAATATATGTCTAACATGATCTATGATAATGTTCTGACCCTACCATTGAAATAGACTCTCTAAAAGTGACTCTTCTCAATAAAAATATCTTCGACCATTGCGAAAACCGGAATGTCCTCCCAATTATAAGCATAAGAACCTCTAAAGACCGATTTTTGTCATCATCCATCATACGGAAGAGTCCGGGAAAAGTTTCCGAACGAAAGCAGGGCATCCGAACGAATCTACTAATGTTCCGAACGAGCACGAAAAGAACTTCCAGCTCCCACCGATGAGTTTCGGAAACTTCTCGAGACTTGCCCCGCTTTCCACGCTGTTTTTCCTCGATAGAAAGGTAATTAGTTACCATTAGATTCGAGACCAATTTGATTTCACGTCGGAGAGATAACTTTTGTTGGAGGTTTTCGATCCCTAATTTATTAGAGACCTCTTTCAATCTTTAAATTCACATCAGATTGATTGCTTTTATTCCTTTGTGACTAATCAGTCACTAGTTGGTCTGTACTTTATATGGTCTATCGGGTCTATCTATTATCAATTGGATTACATGAAGAGCTAACACTAAACGAATATCAAAAACGATCCAAGCCTGTGTTCTTCCCGAAAAAAAAATGTTTTCAGCTCATCACAAGTTCAATGTTCAACAAAGTTACATCAGATTGATTCCTCTCATTTCTTCATCATTGCAACGAGCTGATCAATCATTTAATTGGAATTTTGGACAATATTGGACAAACACCGCAAAAGATCCTTGACTTGATAGGCTAAACCGGGTGAACCAACTTTTAATATTCAAACATCAAGTACAACTTTACTGAATTGAACACATTCGTTTGAACACACTTATGGATCAATAAACTTCGCTGAACAAGAGATTCGACTGTATAATCTTACATTATTAACTCGATTCGAATGAAAATAACTAAAAATTTCGTATTTCTCAATGGCACATGGCACATCAGTCAACTGATTTTTGACCGCTGCGTCTCTTTCTCATGTTCGTTTCAATTCCTCCCTCCCTAAGCTCGATCTAGTACCTTCGACTACCAATTACTCACCGGCCAAATGTCCTCGATAGACGTGCGACGTGTCCAGATCCTCCTTGGTGCCCTGCGGGCCGTACACCTCCAGGCCGTCGCTGAAGACGTCGAGATCTCTGCGCAAGCGCAGCCGGAAGTCGTGGCCGTGCGAGCGGAAGGTCACGTGCACAGGCCCCTCTGCGACGAGCGAACGTTTGGCGCGCGCGTGCGCTCGACTCACCTCCGACACGTCGTAGTCGAGCGGCTCGTAGTGGCTGATGTACTCGTTCAGTCTTCGGTCCGCTACAACGAAAAAGAGAGGGGATTAGCGGTCAATCTTCGGTCCGACTGTTGAAACGAGAGAGGGAGGGGCTTAGCGGTCAGTCTTCGGTCCGACTGTTCACACGAAACGGGAAGAGGCTCAGCGGTTAGTTTTCGGTCCGACTTTTGAAACGAAAAGGGGGAGGGGCTCAGCGGTTAGTCTTCGGTCCGACTGTTGAAACGAAAGGGGGAGGGGCTTAGCGGTTAGTTTTCGGTCCGTCAGGGCTTATCTGCCCACGGCCGACTGTACAAGTCAAATCTAGACAACACTGTCTAGTGAGTTTGTGCCCTTCTGCTAGAAGTCCTTATCGAAACATATTATAATTTTCTAAACGTTAGCTTTCTGATAGGCATGATACTTCAGAGTCTTGTTACAGCATTTTCATTGAAGATAATATATCGCGCGAAAAGATTTCATGTGGAAATAATAAGGTAGCTAATTAAAAAATTGCTGCTGTTTCATCACTTTGCTGCCTTTTGCTTTCTGCATCAATTCGTAGCAGGACTGAAAGTGGAGCGTGATGAAGTGCGATCAGATGGAAATCTAGTTTACATTCTCATTGTATTTCCTCAGAAGGTAAAGGATGTCTGAGTAGAATCGTGTAGATGAATGAAAATGTAAATCCATATCTACTAATAAACAGGAAATCGAGCAATGGCTTTCCAATGCTCTCCAATATCCGGAAGAATATTGATATCCATTTAGTTAATACTTTTCCAGCGGTCTCGCTCGACATCAGAGCTTGTTAATAATTTATAGTACGAACGAGACGAAATAAAATTCTATACGTCCAAAGCGCTTCCATTGACGTCAGCTTTTTATAGAGATTCCGTTATCCACTCGCATTCACATCCTCATATCTCCTTTTGATTAACTCACTTTGGATAGGCACTACACGGAGCGAATTTGTCGTTTAATATTTATTCGCAGATCGCAAACACTCGTAAAAAGTCCCGAGTTTGCAGTAACAAAACGAAATCAAAAGAACGAAAATCCACGTTGCTTTCAAAACCTTTCGATTCGTCGAGATTTGGTACCATTTTGTCTGAAATATTTGTACGACAGCTTGTTTCTTAATAGTTCAGAGATTCATATTGTGAATAAAAATGAGATACGATAGGCTAGTAGCAGTGGAAATTGAAAAAGTGAGATAAATAATAGCAATTGACGAATATTTCTCATGAGTTGTATTTGACATTCAATAACATTACCAATTTTGATAAAAAAAAGTTCGCTTATGACAGTAGAAACTATAGGCATGATCAGTATTTCCATCAAGGTCAGTGAAGTAGAGGTAAAAGCATTAGAAGCCCCCTGCTGCTTCTACTAAAAATGATAGTAGTTAATATCCTTTGGTGAACCAAAGATATCGGCGTCAGCCTGCAAACATGAAAGATTCAGTTTCAGTTCCCTCCTGCATTCCAGACTGAGTGTATTGATTATCTGGAACGTAGGAAAAACTCGCCGAGAGCTATGCGAAGAAAAATAACACTGGCAAGAGACACTCCGCAGTTATCGCAAGTTTTTTTTTCCTTCCGGAATGGATTCGACGACGATGGAATTTGCATCGTTATTGCCCGGGTTCTATCCGTCGAAAATACGTGCAATTCCACGAGAAGATATACCAGATAGTTGCGATGCCGGAAGCACATCGTCCATCTTCCTCCTCCAGAGTCTGGATCGACTGATTCGAACGAGGATTATACACCACTACCATCGATCATTTTGTTCGGAAATGATTAGGTGGACCACTCAAATCTTTGAGCAAGTTTCAAATTGATATAGCTGTCAGCATTCAGAGTAAATATATGAATAATATAAAGGGTAATATCATCTCCAAAGCTGAGGACTGGGCAGGAGGTCACACACAACAGATCGTGAAGGTGTTCACTTTGTATTTTATTGTTTCGGATGAGACTTCATCTACCATCTCATAGAGTGGTCTATCTGCCAGGAAACTCGATAGTCGATATGTTAGGTGCATTTCTATCACTTTGATAAAGCTAGTCAGTTTTTTAGCGTTCATTGAAATTCCTGATATGATGTTTGTTTCACTGCTCATGAGATATTTGTGGGTTCTGCCATCGCCACAGACGTGAATTAATCAGCATAAATTTGAGTTTCCTAATCTATCGGTACACTCTGACGGGTCCTCTCTGAAGGGCAATAATAGGATCCTGTCCACGCGCGTATCTGCAATTCCAATATCGCAGAACACGCTAGATTTCCGGAAACCAATTTGCTTTTAGTAGGGGAACGAATCCCTAGTCATGGCCCGTTGTGAGTAGACAAAATCGCGTCCATTAAATGGAAGAACAGTTTTGTTGTATCTCGGACTTTTTTTGTTAACAAAATGGCGATGATTCGGCAGGTAAGTTGAAACGCAGCAGCAGCAGCAGCAGCAATGTTGAAATTGTTTCCAGCTGATTAATGCCGATTGTCTTCATATTTTGATTACTTGGCAAGAGACGGGATGGGAATAATCTCGTTATCACCCTGTTTGTATACATTTCATTTCTTTTTCCAGAGTTACCACAATACTCTAGATTTGTTGAATTATCATTCCACTCGAATATAGTTGAAAACTAATTTCTATTGTATGTCGAAATAATCCACCAACAAATTGGGATCCGGTGAACGGTATGTTCAACCGGAAAATTCAAGGGTCAAGGGTTTAACAAAGCAACGAGGAAATAGAATCCTAAATCCTTTTTTTTTTTTTTATCTGTGGACAACACGAAAGGGAAACCTATGATGTTCGAGGAACATCGTGTTAGCCAGCGGTGGAATTTTGGGAAAGAAGGAAGGTGTTGGAATTTTTCTTGAATGTTTGGAGGTTGTAAGCATCAGGAAAGACTTCACTAGGCAAAGAATTCCACAACTTTGCCGTTCTATTGATGAATGATGCTTGGTATAGCGATGTTCGACAGGTCTCGAGCCTGACAGTGTAGGGGTGACCAGCTTGAGCTCGTCTGGTTTGTCTACTAGGAATCGCGCGTGGTGGCATAATAGATGATATTTCCGTTGAGCACCGACCGTGAAAGTACCTATAAAAAAGGCAGAGATCGCCGACCTTTCTACGATGATCTAGAAAGGTCAATGATTTGGTGAGTGTTGTGTCATCGACTAGGCGAATAGCTCTCTTCTGAATTGAATCTAAGAGCTTAAGCGTATGTTTGGGGGCTGAGCTCCAAACATGTGAGCAGTACTCCAGGACAGGTCGAATTTGTGCTTTGTAGATCATAAGCAGTTGCTGGGATGTGAAGTATCTCTTCGCACGGAAAAGAAAACCGAGTTTTTGTGAAGCAGTCTTCGCAATGGACCTCACATGATCGTCCCATGAGAGAGCACTGTTGGTGGTGACACCCAGCATGGATATTGACGACCTCATAGGAACAGTGGTACCCGACATCATCAAAGCCTTCTTGGTGAATATACAAGCTTGAGTTTTAGTTGCATTGAATTGTACTAGATTCTCAGATCCCCATTTCAGAATTCTTGTCAGATCCTCATTCAAAGCATCGACCTGTCTTCGCCTTGAACCTCTGGCCTCATTGGATGATATAGGGGCTCTAGAGGAAAAGGCGGAATGAAGTGTACTATCATCCGCAAAGCTATGAACCGGGCTGGAGGTCACATTCAACAAATCATTGATGTGGAGCAAAAACAAAGTTGGTGCCAAGACAGAGCCTTGTGGAACACCAGCATTGATCGTCATTGTATCAGACGAGACCCCGTCTACCACCACGTAGAGTGATCTATCTGCAAGAAAACTCGATAGTAAAAGACACAGTTGGGGCGGCAAACCATATCCTGCGCCAATTCGGTTCCAGATATCGTACCACAAATCGTATTTAGCTCATGCTGTATTTAAAACGATATATTATTGATGTTGACAGAAATAGTAGTATTTAGTAGTATTGATGTACAGAAGAAATGAAGAATGACATATGAAAAAAAACCGGCATATTACTTCAATGAACACATGATAAAGAAAAGTCAAGACTTGAAAGTAAGAATACATGCTGTTTCATTTCAACGTATAGAAAACTACTTCGCAAGATGGAGTCAATTCAGGTGAAACTCAAAGCCACAGTGGATTTGCTTATACACGCACCGATGAATAAGGTAACAAGTTCTTATCTGTTCGGTAGATTGGGGAAGTTTGGAATACTTGAACGGGATGCAGGAAGTAAACCAACACGTCTGAGGGTTGATTAATGAGTTTTACATCAGTGGTTTGGGACGTTGTTTGATGTGTTTGAACTTCATCTTCGATAGCGGCTTTCACCTCTACTTTGATAGGTTTTATTCGTTTTTTTTTTTCGGGAATGGATATACAAGATATCAGTTTCCAATCGACAAAAGCACTGATGGCATGAAAATACGATAAAATCGATAGAAGATTGTCTGAATGGGAAACACACTAGGTACTGTTCGTGGAAAAACATGTGATGGTGCATTTTTTGCAAATCGGGTAATTACACTACTGATGACATCTCATTATTTGTTGGTTCTTTATTTGTTTGTCCTCTTTCCAGAGGAGAGACTTATGAGTCCACTTGAGAAAAAACCTTCGAAGCAGCAAGAATTTCGAAAGAGTGGGATGTGAACATGCGGTGAAGATGGTGAAGATAGTGAAGATGATGGCTTGGATCATTGTTAAGACATTAATAAACAATCAGCAAGTTGAAAAAGTGGATGTCGATTCTCTAGCGACTACACCACATGACGGAAAATCCACCACTCCAAACGACACACGAGTCTTATATGGTATTAGCTTTGTCCGCTTCTTTGAAGACCCTCGGGAACGGTTTACTTTCTGTCTCTTTCATTACCTTCAGCAGCGGACAATAAAAGACAACTCCATTAGACACAAGGGAAGGGAAGAGATTGTCCAATGCGTCGTGCATTTTTCATCGTGCCTTCTTATTTTCCACCCACGTTTCGGATTTGGGAAGACGAGCTTGATTTTTCTCGCAAGAGTCCCCCAATCAAAGCTACAGTTCCATCACGAGATGTTCATGTCTGGATTACCCTTTCTGACAGAATCGACAAGAGATTTAAAGAAACCGAAGAGGCGACTTGAGATTCCAAATTTGTGACATTGTGACTTGTATTTTCGCAATTTCTCAGATTCAGAGAGAGAATGACAAATTGTTGAATAGATTCTCAACTGATTCGGAATGAAGTTGGAAAAGAAAAAACAAAGGATTTCCGATGTTTACCGTCCATGGATATATTCATAAAACACACCTTTCTGAATATAATTCAAGAGTTCCATCGAATGTTTGGAAGGAAGTGAACTCTAATACATAAACATAACTAGTGTGGAAAGTGACATATTTCGCACAAGTAGATATTTAGCACGAGCCGTGTATCGTGTATCAATTCCATGAAAATAAAGGTGTGCGCCTATGAATTGTTATAAGTTCGGTAACCTATTTCAGCAAACGACTTTGGTAACCAACTTGATGAGCTGTTCTTTGTGGAGCAAAGACAATCATATTGAGTTGGAATTGCACGAGCATTGAAAAATACACGATGTCAAGGTATTAGTTCTGCTTGAACAACAAGCCATCGTAAATTATATCTTCTCTAGACAAAATATCATCATGATGACAAATCATAATAATATTTCTAGAACAATCGCTCCACATCTCAAAGCCTTTATTTTCAAATCACTTCAGAATAGAACGTGTGCATCACAAAAGAGTAGGTGGGACGCTGAACAATGTGTTACGTATGTTTGGTCGATGTTCTTCTTCCACCCTGCTAGCGGCAGATAAAAAACACCCCTGTTCTGTTTCTAGCTACAGGGAGTCACAATATTCTACTGATATTCCAGCAGGCTATTATGAAGCTTCATTATTGTTGTCATGTTTCAGAGTACGAAATTTTCTTACACTCTATTGAATACTGAACATACCCCTGTATATCTTCAAGTTCATTATTCCCATCAACGTTAGCTTATGCCATTCTGAAAATCGAAACATCCAACACATTGAGATATGAAACTCAAATGTTTTTACCTTAGGATCAACAACATCATCATCCTTTATAAAAATGTGTGTCCTCTATTTCTATACCATCTCCTCATGATACTATTCAATGTTGTAATTTTTTTCTATAGCTCTGACATTTTAACAGCTACTTTTTTCTCTACAATTGCTATCTTTCGATTTGAAATTTGACTGTCCTTAATCCTTGAGAGTTTCGATGATCAAGAAGCTCTTGGCTGATCAGTCCATTTGAAATTCATCTCGCACGAAATCTGGATTCCTTTTTGATTGATGGCTCAGGGGGATACCAGCAACTAGGTTACTCTCCTCTCTTGATGGACTTTTACGAATGGGGGTAGATAACATTGGCACATCTGATTATTTTCCTCGCTCGGTGTATTTATCATGGAAGAGAGAGAAATAGCTTTCAGTTTTCAGTGGGAAGCGGTGTTTTTTTTTTCAGCCTGCGGATGGGTTTCGCGAGAATGAATGGGAAAAGACGGCCATGTGGTCTATCTGCAGAGTCTGTCGGAAAAAAATATGAAATATTTGGAAACCCACGGAGTAACTTATTTTTCAGCCACTGATAGAGCAATTGTTTCGCAAACGGCAACAGTACTTTTCTGAATGATTATCTTTTCATTCACATCTACCACTGTTAACTGGGAGATTATCATCAGTAGTATCACAACAACATCGTAACGTGACGCGTGACGTGACGCGTAACGTGTCGCGTTCTTTCTTCACCATTATCAGTATTTCGAAGAGGTAGTAAGTGTCTTTGTGAATATTTTCAGACGATTTCTATGGTTTGAATGCCAGATGAATAAGCTGAAATCTGTTGAGGCATGCGAAGGGCAGCAAAAAAGGGCACGTCCGCAACATGAATCTCGATTTTCCTGGAAGTTAACGCCAATTCGAAATAAATTCATTAGAGCCCATTCGGTGAACATATTATACCCGAGCGAAATTAACAACGGAATCGTGCCCACAATCCCACAAATAACAGTATTCACTGGGCCGGAGTTCAGTCATTATTTCGCAAAAAATACACTTTTTATAACGAATCTTTCGACGAGTTCCGATTGAGAATCGAATGGTTGACAATCCTCTGCAATCAGAATTTCATCCATTGCAATTTTATTGGAAATGAGATTTTATGACGTTCGGCAGGATTTTTGATTTTTCACTAAGTTGCTTCATTTCCGAGTTACAGTGTTGAACTTTTCAAAAAAAAATTGATTTCCGTCAGTATCTTGAGCTGATAACGTATAAATCAGTTGGCAACAGCTGTCGAACTGTTTACCAAATACTGTAATTATTTTCCAAATCAGCCCTTGATTATTTTATATTTCCTCCGAGTTCCTTGTGCGGTCTAGAGATATTGCAATCAAGTGGATTATTTTCTCGAAAACGAGAATACGAAAAAAAATCACTAGATAAAAAAAAGTATCATCGGATGGTCAATCCGAAAAAGTTTACGAATTACAATAAAGTAGCATAAGAATTGACTTTTTTGAGTTGTCTGACACTGGCACTGAGAGAAACGATATTATCGTGAGGTTGATATCTTCACACAACGATAGAAATGCATAGTATATCAGAGGGCATTATAAGCGGGCGTTATAGCTCACATATAACCCTAGGGCATTATGTGTATGGTGACCGTTTCCAGAGTATCACAATCCAATTATATGCGAGTGAAAAATAAATCTAATAGAAATGGCGCAGTCGGTAGGACATGAAAATTGTAATAAGATTAACAGAATCCATGTGGTCAAAGCTTTTGATGATAAGCGGACGATATGACACTTGTCAATGAAAGCCTTTATTATATACCGAGACATACGGTATAACACACGAATGACAGAGAAACATTTCCCTGGCCTGGGATTTTTTTTTTCTGAAAACGTGAACAGTCATAACGGTGAACGTTAAACTCATCCCCCCATCGACATAAGGGTTTTCTCCCCTTCGCATTCTACTTGTTCATTAGCATAGATAATTCCTTCCGTGCAATTTATTTTTAATCCTTTTTAAACACACTGTAAACGAGAGGGTGAAAGTCGAATGATAACGCGACCAACATACAGCAGGGGTAGCGTTTTACGCAATAACAACATAAAGTGAAGTAGAAATATATTCACGTTGTAAAACCATTACCGGGAGTTGTAAAAGTCCGTGTTTTTCATCAGAGAGAGTGCGAGAGATATGAAAACTTGGGAACATTGAAATGGGCAGTATTTTACACTGTAGAAATCACGTGGAATGAAATTGAGATTTTTCCTTATACAGAGTGTTTGCGAAAGAATATTAGAAATATGCAGGATGAATCATTCAAACATCCCTTTGTTTCTATAAAACTTCTAATTCGTGGTTGCATTGTAAATTTCTATAGTTGGATCTGATTCCCACATTTTCCATCGAGTTTTGGTTGTATGGTGAAAATATAGCCGTAAGGAGTCCACTGGAACCATCTCAATTTTGAAAGTATCCTGAGAAAAAAAGTTTGGGAACCTCTGATTCAGATCATAGACCTCAGTCTCATTGGATGAAAATAGAGGCTCTAGAGGAGAGGAGGCATCCGCAAAGCACTGGACTAGACAGAAGGTCACATTCAACAAATCATTGATGTGGAGCAAGAACAAAGTTGGTCCCAAGACAGAGCCTTGTGGAACACCAGCATCAGCAGTCATTGTACAAGGTACGACTCCCGCACCAAAATGTCGTCGATCGGAGCTTCTACTCGACGATATTTCTCGAACATGGTGTTGTGACGATCAGATCAGGATAAGTAATTGCGCGAAACATGGAATTTCCCTCAGCGTACATTATTTCCTTTCAGAGTTGCGAAATTGCCTACGCTGTGCATTTTAATTGCTCGGTATATAGCCGGCTTGTTAGCAGTTATCTTATGACCGAGTTTATGATGATTACTCCTCCGGGGACCGATAAATTCGGCAGTATTATTGGTGTATCGCGAACGACCAGGTGGAAATCACGATGAGCTGTTGCGAATTTTTTCATGAGACAACCACCGCGAGTAGTGATAATAACTAGTGGGACCAATAACACTGCTCAGAAGTTTAACATTTTTGTCCGTCGACCTCGTATCAAGGGTCTGTTTAACGTTCATGAAATTGATCGTTAATGACCCCTGCTAACGATCAATTTCTCTATCGTTGCATGGTCGTGGTATAGGCAACCGACAAACGTCGTGGTTGATAATATGTGATCAGTATTTGAATGAAAAATGGACATCAATCGAGATTTTACATGTTCAAACAGCTTATCTAGTTTTCAACAAAAAGTGTCTTGCACTTATAGTTTTGACAAATGTCAGAGTAACAATGGCTGACAAGTTGATAGTCATGAATCTGACTGAGGTAAAAAACCTGTTCTACTGAGTCAACAAATAGCATCATCAGAGAGCCGAAAGGTTGTCAATAAAGCCCCACTACTTGTTCTCTATGTACTTCTCTATACAGTAGTTCGTTCCTTGGAGTCATCAAGGTATACTTTGATGAAACTGTAGGAGGATTTTGTGACCCTTTCATCATTTATGTATGACATGTGAAGAAGTGGCCCTAATACTGAACCTTGTGATACACCTTTACAATAGACAATCGAACGATGTCTATGGGTTTTCTCTGGATCGCAATTATGGAAGAATATCGAGCAGGGAATAATACTTCGAGAACGAATCCGGATGCTACTGATATAGAATCGAACTGTGAATTGGAATGATGCCTTTCGGTGTGTTTTTCGTTTCCTCTTCCGACCTGATTTCAGTTCGCGAGCGAGTAGATTAATTTTTTACCTGCCGAAGGATATATGTATAGTAGTACGTGGGATGTATTCTCGGGGTTGGTTTTCGCTTATCGCTTCTGAGTTATTCATCGAATGTCGACGTTTTTATGGATGCCAAATAACTTTCCAGAGGTTGTTCTGCGGCTGGAAATGGGACTCACCAATAAATGTATTACGTCTGATGAGTAACTGTCGGATCTTGTGTTAATGGTATCATAGAATCTTATTTTTTAGACAACCGTCTTGATGATTGTGTGATCCCTCATATTTTTTGGTGTAATGTTTCATCAATTCATTATTTGACGCATGAAACAAAGATTCAGTTCTTAGCAGAAACACAGGAACGGGCTGGTCCGTAACAAATAGTTTGTCAAACTTTGACAGTTATTATTATTTTCAGCCACAAACAACATTTTTAGATACTCTCAAGATTTTCATTCATAGAAAAATATTTCGATGAAATTACCGGTATTTGAAATAAATCCATTTTCTCTTGAACTGTTTAAAATAATGCTATTGAAAAAATACCAGCTGAACTCGATTTCCAATAATTGAAATGAAGAAATGAAGTAATTCGATGTGAAACCGACCTGCTCGTTGTCCACCCTCTATGAAATCGATATGGAAATATCATGTCATCGCATTATCAGACAAAGGTGAGTTGATGATTATCGCAAATGAACCCCTTTCAGTTCCACGTAGTTGGCCATGAAAGCGAACGGCACGTAGCTGGATACAAACACCAGGGAAATGTCGGAAGGGGGGTGGGAGGGGGAGGGGGGGGGGGGGTGAAAAGAGAAATAAAGGGTATCGTTTCTATTATTGCTCTATAACGGTTGCGTGTTGATGCCAAACTGTGGGATTTTTTTTTATTTGCGGGAGCAAGAGAGAACACATGGAAGTTAGAAAGAATCATAGTATTTTTCTAGCGACCAACTATGAAAAACAGCGCTTTCTACATTGTTTTGTTATTTAGAAAGTAGCCCATTTCACTATTGCAACAGCAAAGTCGAAAGTAGAACAACGAGGTGCGTTTTTAGCCAAAAAAGCATACTTGAGCTTTGGAGCTCGATATCTCCGAAACTTCAAGTCGTGCAAAATTTTCCGGCATACAGTCGGATTCCTCGTTCAAGTTTCACTAAGAATTCAAAATTTCAAACGATTCGATCGAGAATTACAATATTTCCTTTATGTCTGAAAATCCAAGGTACATATTTACCGAATTACGGTATCTTGGAAAATTCGAATTTCTTAATAATTCTTTTAAAAATCTGAAAAAATTCACAACCCCTATTTCGGACCCGTAGATAACGAAACTGCGATTGAAAAAAATCAATTCGTAAGGATAACGGAGTAATCTCGCTCCTAAGTGATATTTTTTACTGAAAAAGCAAAAATACGACTTTGGAGCTCGATATCTCCTAAACTTCAAGTCGTGCAAGATTTTCCGACACACAGTCGGATTCCTCGTTCAATTTTCACTAAGAATGCAAAATTTCAAACGATTCGATCGAGAGACAAGAGATTTCGTTTGTGTCTGAAAATCCAAGATACATATTTACCGAATTACGGTATCTTGGAAAATTCGAATTTAATAATTTTGTTCCTAAAAATGTGAAAAAATTCATCACCTCTGTTTCGGACCTTTCGTGATCTAAAAAAATCAATTCGTGAAGATAATGGAGTAACATGCTCCCAAGTGCTTTTTCCACTTTGGAGCTCGATATCTCCGGAACGGTAATACTAACAGATTCGATCGACCCACAAACAGATTTTCCAACAATTTCCCACAGCAAAGGCAACTCATTCTTCGATTTGACGATTTTTCATTTTCCGAAAAAGATGATAAACTCGAGTTCAGGAACATAGAAAAATTATCAAATATTGCTTTGTTACTACCTCACTCAAACACTGAAATTTCGATTGCCCTTTGTATAATCCGAAGTTCATTGCAAAATTCTCATATCCACTATATGAACTGTCACAGTTACAAAGGAACATTTCATATCCATATATTAATTTCGAGATTAATTTCCTCAGTACACTATAGGAATTTTCGTGGAAATTTCGGAAGTTTGTTGTGGGATAAAAAGATTTTTGTAGGCTAACGTGAGGGAATTTCAATCAGAAAGGGGTGACAACACTGAGAGAGGATATCATTTCTATTATTGCTTCATCACGGTTGCGTGTTCTCAGAAGCAAACTATAAAAGTATGAGTGGTGGTGGTGGTGGCCGTTGTTTCTTTTTGTTCTATTCAATAACGAACAAGCAAGTTTCAGGTCACGATGCTATCTGATACGGAAAAACGTAATTCGTCATTTTCCATGGAAAAACGTGTCGTTGATTTCATCGCTGGAAATGAAGCCATCTGGTAGCCCAGTCACACGAATTCTCATGTGTTATCTTTTTCTAGTTATCGCCTCAAATCAATTAATCAGCAGCAGTAAACACCCTCCAGTAGCCCGATAATTTGAAAGAAATTACAGTTTTTTTGTCTCCTTCTCTGCTGAATCCTCTAAACTATCTTATTATCGAAAATTGAATCGAAACATATCTCCAAGTTCCGGTTCATCACATTCGCATGATTTTTCATAATAAACATGCTCAAGTTCAATTTTCGCCTGGTTAATTCATATTTTCAAGATCCTTGAGCTGTATTACATTAATCATTTTCATTTTGAAGTAAAACACTTATCTGGTTCATCTTGTTCATTTATTGTTCTTCAATTTCGACAATTCAAATCTCATTTTCCCATCCCCGAAATTTCCACTCCCGCATCTCAATACAGCAGAAGAATTTTCGCCTGGCGGAATTTTAATTAGCCACTTCCATCCGAAGCAGCCGGAGTATTTACAGAAATTCCAGAATTTCCTACGTCCGCATACCTCAATTAGCACAAAGGAATGTAAATTTTTCTGAATAATAACAAACGGGCGAATCGCTTTCCATCAAAATTCCGACTTCGCATGAAATCTGTCGGAAAGTTTTCGAGTAAACGCGAAAAACCAATGAAAACGATGTTCCCAAACGAATAGTGCGGAAATGTAACGAATCCATGGAATGCACTTTCCAACGAGTTATGTCCACTACTTTCCCTACGACCATAACTATTGGAAGTCTCATTCAATTCCATAAAATACGCCTAGTCGATTTCGAAAGTTTTTCGAAAGTTTCCGTCTACAACGTGGTCGTAGGAAAAACAGCATTTCCAGTTTCCCAATCCACCGTATCACAGACAACAAATCTAATTCCTCCTCTTCCAGCTCATTCGAGGTTTCGTCATCGATGCCCGCCCTCTTCATCTTCGAGCTCTAATCGCATCAAGGAAACCAAATTTCCAAACTAATTGAGCCGAAAGCTCCGTGTATGCCAGTTTTTCTATTTTCCGGTTCCGATCTCGGATTCACCTCGCTCTCTCCTATCTGCGTTCTGCTAGACCTCGTATAGTCTATTGTTTCCGGGATCGTGTGCGAAAGGGTTCGGTTTTGATAATTGGATTCTATTCGGTACCAGAATGATCGTATTATGATGTTGGTATGAGACGATTGTCAAAGTAATATCATTCACTACACTACAAGTCTTTTAACACATTTAATAAGTATCAACTGACAGTTACATCGCTATGTAGCTACTTCCAGGGAACACAATACAATATACAATTAACAATTACTGTTAACAAGTACAATTTACTGTTAATGGACACTAGAGCTCATTTATCCCAGTTACACCATAACCATAAACTATCAATACTCAATGAAGGTTATTTGAGCTAACTCCTACAGTAACTGTTAATGAACACTGAAGCTCATTCACCCCAGTTACCCTATAAAATTAATAACTATCAATAGTCACGCTACCATTAAGGTTCATTGAACTTACTCATTCGACTAACTGTTAAAGTTATCACTATAAAAACTCGCATAAACGTGCCTGATAACAGTTAAGCTACAATGTTGGTCCTTCGAGCTAACTCGTACATATTAACTGTTAACAAATACGCTAGATGTATCACCTTGAAACCAATTCATACGACTCATGATAAGTATGCTACAAGTGCCTCCTTCAAATGAACTCTTAGTAAACAGTTAACAGTTGCACCACAAGATTAAAAATTCTCTTAGTCTTAACTCTTACAGTCAAGCAACAGTTGAATTAGTTATAATGTGGCTGATCCAATTGCAGTTTTCAAAATGACATAAAATGTACTTTATATCAACAATTGTACTTGGATTAACTCGTACAATTAACAGTTGATATAAAGAATAGCAGTTGCCTACAATTCAGCTTCGCTTAGCTAACTTGTACAGCTAACTGTTAAGATGTAGTTTGACGAAGATTATGAAACTAATTAAACTGATATCATTACCTGTCAATTACTTGAGATTCACCTCATCCAACTGATTAACTCATTCAACTGTTTATTAATAGTTTAGCTCCACTGAAGTTTCTTCGAATAAGCAGGTTAATCGACTGAAAACTGACAGTTTATCGAACGAGATGAAATTGTTAGTAAAAAGAATTCTTGGTCGCAATCAATATGACCGTTAACGGACTCTTTGTCGTCACTTTTTTTTTTAGATCTCGAATTTGCATTTCAATTCTGAAATTTCAAGTCCAAATGAACGCGTTCGCCATTCCTCAAGAAGTTTCTCAAAAATAAATGTTTACGCTCGACTGGCAATCGAAAACAAATTACATACTTTCGATTCGCAGTTGTTCTCTTTGTTATCCACTCGACTTTTCTTTCGGCAATGAAAACAATTATGCTCGGATAACAGATGTTATGTACCAATTGACTTCAATAACAGTTTTCTCACTTTAGAGCAGCAGGACATTCGTTAAATTGTGTATTGAGTGTATCGATCAGTAGGTGAGTGTGTCGTATCGAAATAAAATGAAATCAACAGAATAAGTACAATGTACAGAAAGTGAGAGATTTTATTGATTAATTAGCGATTTACAGGGTGTATCGCTCTACGTTTACACACATTCATAAGAATGAGAGCTCACAGTAGTATTTAGAACTTGGTTTACAATATTGCCGATTCTCAGACTTTGTCTGACCATTCAAAAATTATTGATATCATAACTTCGTTGCCAATGATTTTTTTTCCGGGGAAACTTTGTGAATGAACTGATGAATGATAAATTCAGTCACGAAGTCGAAATTTCACGAAAAAATAAAGGCTGATGATTTGCGATGTTTTACATGAAAAAAAATACCGCATCTTCGAAAATTGGATTTTTTTTCTCGCAAATTTGTACAATCATAGAGTATCTGATTTTAAATCAGTCGAATATTATAAGAGAGTTACGATCTTAAGTGGGTCACACTGTATAAAATCAACTGTCACTGATTATCCAGCCTCTGTAAAATAAACATCCACAATGTGTTTTTATTTTCTATACCGTGCGTACCTACATTACTTGAGGATACATACAAACGTAACTTGATATACATCAGCCCAACTCTATTATGTTAAAGCTAAAGCTATAGCTAGTCAAAACATACATGAACCGAATAGGCAAATTAGGATTATCCAGTGGCGTGCATACCATAGAAGCATTAAGGCATCGCCTACCCCAGAAAAATTTCAAATTATCGATACACATTTTTTTATACGTTTCTTCTGCGAATATTTTTTTCTATCAAAATAGGTCTTCTATACTGCCTGATTCCTTTCACAACTCATAAAATACATAAAATCCAATATAATTGCGCACCTGCTGAATGCCCTGTATTCTGTGTAAGCAAATAAGCATCCCATTTGAAATGAGAGCAAAGCAATTTAGAAAATCTTTTGGAGCGAAAAAACAAGACTGGTAAACGTTTCAGTTATGAAGTCGATTTCCGATATCGATTTGACAATCGCTGGCGCTAATTCGAATTTTTATCAATAGGGATCGGGTATCGCGGTTTATTTTCACTTTTTTCACTCAATACAGTTACAAATAGACATTAGATGTGTGTTTGTTAACTCGGTTTTGTTATTCAACTGTTTGACTGTTTTCACAAATTCAGTTTCAAGTGTAACGTGCCGTTCGATGCAATTATTGACTATTATAGTGACGAACGATGGCTGATTTTGGTGGATGATGGTTAGTTATTTTTTACTTTTCTAAATTGTTTGCCTACCCGAACTTGAGTGGCATAGCACGCCACTGGCAGTATCATGTTACCGCAGCCCAAAAATCAATAAGGGATTTCCTAAACGACCAATTACAAAACGCGAATTAACATTGTATTCTAATAGAAATACCGTCAGAGAACATATTGCTTGATAATTTAACAACTCGTTTTTATCAAACTCAGAAGAGAAGCAGTAAACAGAAAATACAGTGTTTTATACTGAAGTAGTCAGTGATTTTATATTATCATGTAGAACATTGTGAGAAATCAAGTCTAGGGATTTTTCTCCCGGTTCAGAAAACTCAAATCGGGATTATCTGAAATCATCTGCGTTAGATTAATTTCTAAATTATGTATATCCAATGAATATAGAGTGATGGAAGCGTAAAATTTTGAATCATTCAAATAATGGTTGGCGGTGCCTTGTATTTTCAACAAGAAATAAAATCTGTTAGATACTTCGGGAATTCCTCCTGGTTCACCAAGAAAAGGTTTCTAGATGCCTGGTACCTAGAAGACATAAAAATAAACCGGATTTCGCTCGGAATAATGTTGGCTCACCCTGTTTGACGCTGGTTCTAAACAATGCCGTTTTTCGCTTTCGTTTATCGAAAAGTCGCGTAACAACAAGTGCTCTCATTCCAACACATACGACAACGGACTGACAAGAGTGTCGTCGAAATGATATAACTCTCCCGATACGATGCATTCACCTCTATCTATTATAGCCATAACGCCCTTTCGACAGCGTAAATCGTGCAATACACGGACAATGAAAATGAACGACTGCGGAAAAAATACCCGATCGCTGGCATATTTTCAGGGTACAGCTCGTTTCACAAGAAAATTCGCATCGGCTAGACCCGAGTTTTTGTTTACATTTTTGAAAATACTGGGACTGCCAGCAGGACAAAAAGAAGAAACATCAGTCAATGTACTAACCCCCAACATAAACCTAGCATATTTCGAATTCGGAATAGTTTCATATTTCATTACTAATTTATCACCAAAATTCATTACTCATTAGCTTTGTTCGCGGATCTCATTTTGAACCGATTCCGAACCAGTTCAGAACTAATTCAGGATTGTCGTAAAGCGCATGCCTAGTTATCAACTGGTTCAGGATTATATTTTACCGCGAACGATTTCAGAACTGAATAACTTAGAACTGTCAGATAAGTCTTCTAACATAACCGTGTTTTTGTGTGTTTTGACCGCTGAAAAATGAGTGATACCGAAGCAGGTTGATATCAAACAGTTCATTTTATGTATTCGATTCATTTTTAAACTGAATACATTTTGAACTATGAATAATTAGATATTATCACCTCATCACTCACTAGGTGATAGGATCGTTGTGATAGGTTAATTTGTTCAATCAGAAAACAGCTGACGACGATATCGACCGATATTGCGCATGAGCAACAGAATCGAACTCTCCGTCCTCGCAAAAATCCTAGAACCTAAAAACCTAAAAATTCAGAATTTTATTAACCGCGAACGCCGTTTTCAAGACTGCGCATGCGAACAGTCCCTGAACTGGTTCGGAATCGCATCCGCGAACAAAGCTAATATTCGATTGAAAAAACCAACGACTCATTATGCCAAAACTAGCAGAAACAAAACAAAATGTATGCAGTGGTTTCTGCTAGGTAGACATCAGGAACCGTTGTTTTATTTTTTCCATCAAATTAGTTATAAACTATGCACATGAATAAATTTTCGAGAACTTGTAATTTGAGTTTTTGCTCTGCTAGATTGACATCAAGTTATGGGAATCGGTATGTTCTCCCTACGAATGTAAGGTGAAATTTCTGAATTAGTAATGTTTCAGTAAGGAACGAGTAATAAAGTACTGAGTAATAAATTCGCAAATATCGTAATCAACTAGTAAAAAAGTAATAGATTATGGCATGAAAAAAAATCATTGTACTTTGAATTCACTCAAATCCTGCCAAAAAGGTACCTACATTAGAACTAAACGAAAAGCTCATATGAACTCCTTTCCAGGATACATATTTTACTCAAGGTGAAGGTTACATTTTTGCTACTCTGTTACTTGACCACGAAGTAAATATTTATGAAATATTTCACAAAGACTCGCCGCCTGAAATTAATAACATCATCTCAGATACACCCTGGGTAATAATTATTAATTGTTCACATTGTATAACCTGTCCTTTCGTGTTATTCTCACCCAGGACAAAGTTCAATTAATCTCTCCACTGGTTCCCTATCGGATATCGGATACGATGAAATTAGCCCTTGGGTTTGTTTTCGGTATTTACCACTCGATTTGGCCTGCAATCGGATCGAAAATACCGCTAACAGGAAAACTCCTCAAGTGAAAAAACTCCGGGAGTTTCGATGGATCGATCTTCTTTATGACTGCCCCAAAATCGGACCGGTCCAGAGAAGTTTGTCCCAAAATAAGAGTCGATACATGAAAAATGATTTTATACGACTGCCTCAGAAAATGAGATTGTTGTTTCCAAAGTTTGCTGAAGAAAATGTCGGATTCTGCGGAAATTTTGCCGTGTTCATACGTTCTAAACTGCTGCCAACAAAGTCAAGAAGGAAAAATTATGGATAAAAATGAAATTTGTGTGGTTTCTATTTGCAGTCGTATAAAAAGAATAATGAAAAACTCGTTTGAAAACTTGTTAGACTTGTCTCGCTCATGTGCAAAAGTTTTGTTTGTTTGAAACAGTAGTATCAATTCTCAAAGAAATTTCCAGATATTTTACGTTTTTATATTCCAGATTCTCTTTGATTTCCCTCATTTGTTGGGAAGGGTTTGATTTCTTGCCTGCCAATATTTGATCCATTCTCGCAGTTTTTCCAGTTTATTTCGTAAAATTCACCAGTCAACACAATATTTGGCTTGGAATTGACACGTGATTTTCATCTCATACGTAACTGAAGTAACAAATTTTTGTAGCTCGAACTGCAAGGTAAGTATTAACCTCAAATTTGAATCCGTCGGGGTTATTAATACTTCTGGCGCGTTTGATCAGGCCGAAAGCAGTCGGTCGTTAACCTCTGGTCAGTGGTAAACAAAAGTTACAGAAAGACTTTCTTCAATTCCTTACCTCGAAAGTGTATTCTGAATAGACACCGCGTGGTGTTGATTCTACTGTGTATGTAATGTAAATGTATGTGTATGTAAATCGAGACTGCTGCCCAAATCCGCCGAAAGGATTTCGGAAAATCTACTTCTTCTGATGCACCTCGTGCCTTTTCAGGTTTCCATCAATTCGTTGGCATGCCGTGCCCTCTTCAATATCCATAAACTCGAAACATCCAATCTCCTAATTGGCTTCCCAGCTATATTCGAATCGGTGCCATGCACTGAAAACTGGAAGCGGATTCGGGCTGAAGGGCCGGAAATAATATTATCCCTTTGAAGGTAAAAAGAACTGCATCCGATAAATCAACTCCCTTTTTTAGTTCGAATTGGTGCGGCGCAAGAGATTTTCCGCTTTTCCCGATTGGTTTTCCTCTGTTACGAAGCGGACCAGGTGTTCCGCAGATCACTCGATTGATGTTGATTATGGGGATCTCAAGAAATTCGTATTATCTTATTGAGAATGGGATGAATTATTTACAGGGATTTTTGTTACCCAGATCTAGTGGATTGGATCGACAAAAACCGAACAAATATTCAAGTTGTTTTGAAGATTTACTAATGTGTGACAAGAAGAAAATATCTCAAGGTTCATGAATATTCGATAGATTTTTCTTAGATTTGCAAACACTATCGAAAATTATACAAAGGATGTTATCAATTTTATAAGATTTGGATCTTCCAAGGTTTTGCCGAATTCATCAATATTTTTAAGATCTTCCAACGTTTTGTTCGAAGATTTCCAAAGAAAAATCTCGAGATTTATCAAGATTTGATTGGGATTGGTAAGCTTTCTCATGATTTCCAAGGTTTCTTAGGATGATATCAAGATTTGTGAGATTCAAAAAAAAGTCGGGATCTTCTAAAGTTTTGCGATATTTATCGATACTTCTGAAGGTTTCCAAAAAAAATCACAATTTATAAATATTTCATATATTTCTCCAAGATTCAGAAACTCTATCGAAGTTTGGAAATCATCAAGCAATTTGTAAGATATCTCAAAATTGCTCTAGATGTCCCAAGAATTTGCAGAATTCATTTATATTTGTGAGATCCCGAGGGAATTTCCAACGTTTTTCAAGATTTGATTGGTGAGGTTTCTCAATATTTCTATGGATTTTCCAAGGATTCGCAAGATTTCATCAAGATTCGTGAGATCCCAGCGTTTCACGATATTTATCATCGTTTTCAAGGATTTCCAAGAAAATTCTCAAGATTCATCAAACCCCTATGAAAAATCGTAATGTTTTTGTTCGAATTAATTAGCTCTAATATTATTCAGATCGTCGTAGTAATAAAACATAGTTTTTCAAAGAAACCGAGTTGTAATCCAGGTTTCCTGTATTTATTTTCGACCCCGTTTCTATGAAGCAAGAAGTAAAAAACGATTGACCAATCTTGCTAGAATTCGGATCGTAAGTCATGCTTTATATGGTTGTGCGGATCTTGGGCCCTTGGGGCTACAAAACAACGACTTTTTGTTCCAACACACCGAGCAACACATGTTCTAGCGACTAGATACAAAACAAGACACAAAAACGGCACTTTCCTCTTACCACTGAATAAATTCACTATGCAACAACCTACACTCTTACTTGCTTGGAAAGTATGCTCATTTCTTTGTTCAATTGACATCTCTGACAAATGTTTGATAAACCTCTCGATAGGATTCTGATGTAAAAATAACAGGAATCACTCGAATTCTTTTGGAATCCCTCAGGATATCCTGGAGGGGCTCCTCGAAATTCATTATGGAATTCTTCGAGATCTCTTGGAATCCCCTTAAAATCTTCGGAATCTGTCAAGTCCTCGAATCTAGAGATACAGTCCTCGCTGAGGACATAGAAAATTAGGAAACATTTCCATTTGTTTCTGATGATGGCGACATTTTCATAACGTCTGCCGTTCTCGACGAAAATTAAAGATTCGAAACAAAAGAACCAATGTCTTTTTGCAATTTGCATGAAAAACTCGTTAGGCGACTATTGTTCCTGTTCTTAATTATTCGTCATTCACTCGCCTGGCGTTTTCGAATTGAAATGTTTCTTTTATTTTTCGAAGCTCTGGATGTGTATATCCGGGTTTATTCGAATACAAAAAACGCAGCTTTGAAATCGCCTCATTATAGATAGGTATAGCCATTATGGAGCTGTATTTACTCCGATATGAATTCTTTAATGACAACAGAAATAAGGATTACGAAAGACATTTCGGATAGTAGGCATGCATCAGTGGAAAAGTTTGTTATACAGACAAAAATACACATAGCACCAATCAAGAGCATCGAAAAATACTCATTCACAAGAAATACTCAAGAATACAGGCATTTGATTTTGGTTTTATTGATTTTTGTACACTCAATACGGTACCAAGTTCCATCCCAATCATGTGATATACCGAATACAATATTCGAAAAATGTTCATTGCCAAATCAATATTTTCATTTCTTTCTCACGTCGATCGTCGATAGTCACAAATAAGTCGCAATGTTATTCAAACGGTCCAAAATTTGCCGCCATAGCTGATGACGTCACGATCCAATTGGAAGGGAAAATCAAAGTGCACAGTTGCCAAATGTCCAAAAGCATATTAAACTTCCTCCAGTTCAGTCCATTAGTAATAGATTGACCATGATGGCTTTATATACTTCGAACTTCTCGATGTCATATAAAAACTATAACACATCACACTTTTGTGTGAAATATTCATGATACATATGTTCCCTCAAGCATTATTACATCCATAATTCGCTAGTGAATAATGAGATTATTATTCCCTGGTCTCTGAACGTGAGCTATTCGTAATCTCAGTAAGTTTCAAACGGAAAGAGATAAGAAAAAAGTGAAGAGTAGAACTCGACGCATACGAAAAAATTCTCTGAAAATTGACAAATCGATGAGATTTTTTTCCATGATCAGTGACGTACATGAACTTTTTTGAAAGGTCAAACATTGAATTCCCAATTTAGACAGGTGAGTCGAGGAAGTTTCACATGACAGATTTTTTTGTGTAACAGGTTTATTCGGAATTTTCAGTTTGGGAGTTGAGAGTATAACTTCGTGTCGAAAAATTGAGAGTGATCCTCTTTTGACCATTAGAGAGATTCGTTGTTATTCGCTGGCAGAAAACGGGGTCAGAAGAATGTTAATTTTTCACCTGCACTGCAGGAAAATTACTTCTCGGAGCGGATTTGTAGTCGAGTGGAAAGGCAAATGAAACGTTACAGCTTTTTCTCCAGCAACTTTCGGCTAATTACAACATATTTTCGTTTCTACGCCGAAAGTTCGAGATGAGAATGCGAGAAGCATTTGAATAGCGCCTTTGGAAGTTTATAATGAGAATTATAAGTGGTATATGCAACATGTTTCGACCGAGGGGGTTCATCTTCAACCTCTGTATCACTCAATTGTATCGCTATTCTACCTTCAGAATTGAAAACAAAACTCGGTTTGACTTTTTTACAACTGTTTCGAGATCAATTATTATCTTTTTTCACCTTTCTCTGGGATTTTATAAAATTATGTCAATATATTTGAAGTGAGGATAGATTTTGTGATCTGTACCAAAATGTCACTGCGATTGAAATTAAACCTTTAGATACCTAAAAGAGAAATTCTCAGTCAGTTTCTCAGTCAGTCAGAGACACCTAGTTTTTTGAAAATTTGAAAATATAAATATATTAAATAAGAATAAAATTTTCACTCATCTCAGTGGACGTTTCGATAACGAATCTGCTCCTGTTCTCCACACAATTAGAACACTTTTCTTCGCAAAATTGTTCTTCATTATCCGGTTTGTATGAGTCAAAATCGATCTCACTGTCTTTTCTGTCTTGAACACTGTTTTCACTCGAAACTTGTCACCAACACGTTTAATTTTTTCAAATATTCCGGGAATGTATGGGATTACATTTGTTATCAGTGTTGGTTGTCTTTGTGTTTGTTGTATATTCTGTCTGTTCTCAATTTGGTGTATTGTTTTATCAGTGAAATGTTTCGGATAAGTGTTGAGTTGTAGAACAACTTTTATATGGTTCATTTCGGTATTGAAAATTTGGTGGTCCATAACATGGATTCGGCTCTATCACAAAATCTGTCCTTACTACAAATATATTGAAATAATTTTATAACTTTGTTTTTTATTTATTTCTAAATGAGTTCATTATAGCACAGATCTTCAGGAGTGTTATTGAATGAATATGAGCACGAAGAATTGCCATCACAACACAGTGTCGGGCAGAAAATTATCATCAGCACATTACGTTGTCGGAGAATCCCATATATTCTAAAACACTCGGCAACACTGCCAGCTCGCATCCACCCATCTGCCGACCGTCGGTCGCGTAGCCACGACCTTTCATTCACACAAAGAGATGACCTCAGGGAACGACGGAAGACGGTCTCTTTTTCTACGCTTTTGTCGTTTTTTGTTCGACGTGAGCCGTGTTCATCAGCGAATGGCTAGGACAGTGACACCGCACGTGAGTCACGTGCGCCCTCCTACCGCTCTCACGGTTGCCGGCTTTACAAAAAAATCGGGAAATCTACCACAAACATTGACGGTGTTGAGAATATCAGACAGGCAGTTCTTATTTGCTGAGAAGGAAAGAAAAAAAGAAGGAGAGAGATCAAGGAAGGCGAGGGAGTTTATTGATGAGGTTCGATGTTCATTTTTTGTTGACTTCTACTATTATGAATATAGGTTAGTTTTTCGAGATGCTTTCAAGAGTCGAAATTTTATTTTGCTGAAATGTCTCTCTGCAGGAAGCTATGTAATCAAGATTGAAAATCGGTTTCAGCAAAGATTTCTGCTTCACGAAAATCCATTCTAAATCAATAGCTAATTCCCAGCAGGAAATGTTGCGAATCATGATGAACTGAACTCAACATAGTGAACTGATATCAGTAGTTTTTTATTCAACTTATTCTCCAATAATATGACTGATTCAGTTTTCTAAATTCAAACTCTATACTGGGTGGCCCAATGAAAACGAAACGAGGCCGATTTGACATAGTTATCGTTCTTAGAAAAAAAAAACGATCGAATCGGTCGATTTTTATTTCGAGGGGGAAATATTTTGCGCATGTTTCCAACTTTTTCACTTCAAACCCCTCGGAGGGGTGAGCTCCAACCCTTGAATCTCAAGTGGGATAAGGGGTCAAGTGATACATCATTTTGAAGGTAATCGAAATCTCTTACCAACGCTTCCTTGTTTTTGGCATTCAATGCAGTCGTTCTCGAGAAAACACGTTTATGAAAATAATCGGCTAGAGATGGAAAGCAACGCTCTCTTCCCTTTCATCACTATTTCTCATTTTGTAGTTAGAACGATGTTCATTTAAGAAGTGCCTTATGCGTTTTTTTTTCAAATCCTGTCCTATCCAACATTACATAAAGAATCATTTACATTAACGTCAGTTCCTTGATCTCTCTCAGTTCCGTGTTCATTGGGCCACCCTGTATGTTCCTGTCATGTGAAAATATCTGAAGTATCGTCATATCTAGGGCGCAGAGTGATCTTAACAAGAGTTTTCCGTAAATTGAAAAACTTGATACATCTATTTGGACGAGAACTAAATTGAATTGATTAACATTCATTTTGGTTGCAACCGATGACAAGGTCAGAGACCTTCGTCTGGTGAGCTTATTATTATCCGCATGCATGAATCATCGAAATAAAAGCAACAATCATTGTTATCCGAATGTGTAATTAGCGTTAGCACTCAAATGTTGAGTCGGACGTTATCTTATGTTACCGAGAAGTGGAACGGTTTTTATTGAGGTTCTGATTATTTTATACAATCGCTTATAGCTTCTATCAACTCGGAAATACCGACTCATTGTGTAATAATTTCATAGAGATAGTATATACAGTGTGCAGAATGTTTGCAACTCGGTTTGCAAGGATTATCGTTTCAAATATTTACATTTGAAAAAAAATACACAAGGTAGTAAAATTGAATTTTTCCGAATGAAGAATTCTGAAAAAAACCTCGGGAAAACCTCATGAGATTTAATCAATAGACAATATATAACCCAAAGAGTTCTACAAGGTACAGTTCTGGGCCAATGATAATTACTTATTGGAATTAGAAGAATTGTCAAAGATTCACTGAAGAGAAGAAAATTCGAAGAAATGGAGAAGATTCAACCAAGGAGTATTGGAGATGAGTGGAACCTACGGGCAGGACGAAAATCGATCGATTTCAAATCGCCAAGGTTTCTCGAGAGGTTTCTTTGCAAAATTTCAATCTGATATCCGAGCAAAACTCCACCTATGACCACATTTCGAGACACATAAATAATGGGATTGTGCAAAGTTGGAATTCCTATTTCTCGCGTACGCTTCGCAGATTATACCTAACCTAACCTAACAAATATGCCTTACGTGACTCTCTACATTACATTGTTGAACACCGAAATACCCTAGGAAATACCGTACCCCTTTGGTTCTCGTTTCTTCGAATTCGTTATTCACTTTCCATTCCAGTTATCGCCGCCAATATTTTATAAGACCAGTGGCGTAAACAGAGGCGTCTGTGACAGAAAAATAATCAAGCTCCTTTGATTTGATTGTTATTATTCGATATTATTTGAGAAACATTGATCAGGACCAATAACTGCTAAGTATAAAAGTTGACAATTGAAACTGTCCAGGTCCCAGGCAAAGATATGAAATTATATATTATCTACTCCCCATCATGAGGATCATTGAAACGAGCAGAAAGTGAGGGAAAGAAAGTTCTACCAATTCGTCTGGATGTGCAACAAAGAAAGGTGAAATTTTGCCAACTGTCAGCTGATCACTGGTGATTACATCTCGCTCGTTTTCTGTTTTCATTGATTGGATTCCTCCGCCTTTCTCTAGGCGAGAACTACAATATTCGAAAGGAAGTTTTGAAATATTTCCTTTACTTGACTCATATTCATGACTAAGACTTTGGATCAAGACAAAAATCCTCGCAAAATCGTTGTACATATGCTCTTAAAAAATGCGAATATATAGAAAGAAGTTTGTGAAAAATAAATAAGATGTTTCTCAAATTTTTTTTTCCAAAATCTCCCAAACCATTTCAAATTTTTCATCTTTCACAGCAGCTCCAAACTAGTGTCATACCACCCGACCATAGCTACGCCCCTGAATGCAATCTAACATCTACTGGGTGTGCTGTGTGACTACTAATATATAACTGCGTGTTTTATAGAGTTTTTACTCATTATTATGAGTGTTTAATGGATTTTAGGAATGTTCATCAACTGAGAGCCCATTTCTATGTTGATAAAGGTGATAATTTATTAACGAGTCCTTCAAAGATGCATTTTCATTTCCAATGAAACTGTTTTACTTGAATAAACTATGAAAACAAACCGAAATTGAATTGGAAGAACAAAAGTTGTGATTATTTGAAGAGATTATTTCATGAACCCTCTTGGAAAATTAATTCACTTCAGCAGTACCGTATATATTATTGTAGTAATTTATCGTATTATTCTTGCAGAAAGAAATGAGGTTATTCAGCTCCTCAGTTTATTCTTTTTTCCCTGGAATAATTATAATTTATTCAATTCTCGATTCAATCCTTACACATCGTTCGATTTAATACGTTCATATACCTAATTGAAGTTACATTGAGAACCACCCAGTTCAATCAGTATAAAAACAATGAGCAAAAAATGCGAATGGACATTTTGACATATGGATAAATAATCTATTGAAATACTGGGTGGATCCTATCGTTTATTCCATAAAACATGAATTGTTTATCAACTTTTGGTCATTATTTTTCTTTTATCCGCCTAATATATCCGGTTTTGATTCGATACATATTCTTCTACTACTGGCGTCACTTTTATTTTCTATACCAACCATTTTCTACCTGGTTCGTAGAGTTCTATCAAACTATCAGAGCGTATACACAGTGACCTCCATGAAATAATAATAATGAAATTTATTTATTGCAGCTAGACGACCACACCATGTGGAAAAAACATTGAAAATAACCTTGAAATGAACTCCTTTGCAACGGTTCGGTAATGATGAACATGAAAGTGACATTTTCTGCAAGAAATCGTCAAGGTCACCAAAATGAGTGGATTTTTCAGAAAGCATACTTGGAGATGATTAGTTGAACCATACTATAGGAAGATTTGATGGGAAATACCAAAATGATTGGAAAAAAGAATGATCTAATCGGATCTAATAGAAAATTTCTGATTCACTCAGCATTATAGGTTTAGGTATACGGTTTATTCGAGGGTTTCAACAAATATGTTTCGCCATAAGAAACGAAGTGAGTAAGGTATTACTCATTTGTTAATAACAATAATAAAAACCGCGGGAGAAATTGAAAGCGTGTATAAAGATGTAATAACAGTGGTGAAGTCTGAACCTGTACTTAATTAATTTTCAACGGCTGGATGAAGATGCGGTATAAAAAATTGGAAATCAATCAAGTATACTAACATTTAATTCCGGTACAGGCAGAATAGGTACCATCTGAAGACTGAAGCTTACGCAAAATACGAAACCGTGGCGAAAATTGCAAGAAAGACAAGTGAAAACAATGAGAACAAAGAGATTAAGGAGAAATATTCATCTGACAGGCTTAAAAAATATAATATAGGTTTTTTGGACTAGGGTTTGTTGAAAAATCATAAACCTGCAAGGTCATTTTATTTTCAGGGACACCCTGTGTATACAAGCATCGAGATGAATGAGTGTTATCAACGAGGATATGGATATTAGTCAATGCCATACGTAATATAATCATTGAAATAAGCAAACTTGTTTCAACAAGTTAGGTGCCCAGTATAAATATTTATCTGGGACCTAATATCGAATAACAATGACTTGATAGAGAATAGGAGATTCCTCAGTCTCACTTTTGGGGTCTGATGAATGAAAACAATAATAGTATATCGCCAAGACCGAACAGTCAATTCGTCAGAAATGCAAAAAATATATTGGCATACAACGAAAAAGTCCTCTTTGTGACATTCATTGAACTTCCGTTGTTTGTAAATGTAAACAGGGCCATCAAAATTCTACACAACATCTGTGCTCCTCTAGAATCTAGACATTATTTCCACAGAGTACATGCAAAATATCCTCTTGATTAACTCAGTACATTATGACGGTACGTCGGAGCTAACAATAGGGAGCTAGACAATGTAAAATGTAACACTGGTTGATGACTGTAGAGCAGCCCACAAGAATGGGGGCTGGTAGATGATCTTTTATTCCGAAATAACTCACCACTCTCAATAAAAGGTGATCCCAAAAGCAGGCATAGCACGACGACACACTCACTGAACATTGTTTTCGCACAAAAATGACCACTACACTACCAAAAACACACCCAAAACACTTCCAGAGCCATTTCCGAATACGCGACAGCTGACAACGAGAACCAAGAACAACACAGCGCGATGAGTGACGGAATACCGAATGAATAGAGAACTGTTTTTGCTACTGCGCAAGGACCACGATCTGACAGATAATTGATAAAATTGAAAACAATACACAAACACGCATGTCCTTGTGGCACTGCGTGGAAAATGGACTCGATAGAATGCTCAGTATAATATCTCATCTGACGCGCTACAAAATTCATGAAAAGTCGTTGAAATTTCTCCGATCTTGAACTCGAAAAATTGAATAAACCACCCTCAAATCAAACCTGTATCGACATCTATTGGCATCAATTACAACAATCATTTATCGTTCATGTCACGTGTCATGCACGTGTCCAACCTGTCACTTGTCAATCTTGTTTTTGTTTTCATTTTCCTTTGACGTGCTTTTGAAAGATCAAGAAAAGAACCATTACTGTTGAAACGAAGCATTTCCAATCTGTAGAATGCCTGTAAACGGGCAGAATCTTGTATCTCCGAAGGAAGAGGAGCCTTTCGGACTGGGCTGTGCTTTGGAATATTTTTCCGAGTATGAAGAAGTGTTCCGGATGATTGATAACCTCAAAAACATCGCTGGTTCCGAAATTAATGTGATTGAAAATGCCTACGAGAAATTCAATTTCACACTCAGCCAATACATTGAACAACCTCATCTGATAGATTCCCATCTTAATGACTTGCTAACAAAGTTCATTGATATAGTTCGAAGCAATGAGAGTACCATGGAGCTCAAACATCTAGCATTCAAGTTCATGTTTGTGGTTGTCAATGTCAGGGGGTATAAAGTGATTGTGAGGCACTTACCCCATGAAGTAATATAGGGAAGTATCCGGGGAAGTGCTATTTTTCTAGTATAGTATTTTTAGGTGGGTGATTTCGAACCAGTATTACAATTATTGGAAAAACAAGATCCTGGTGATCCAGATACATGGACTACCCGGTATGTGTTGCTGTTGTGGCTTTCTATTATCGTTATTATTCCATTCCACATGTCGAGATTCGATGGTTTTGGTGATGATGATGTTGAAAAAAGAACTGTTATGGACAGGGTATTGGGTATCATCAAAACTTATGCTGTTGTGTCTGATAAGTGTAGGGACGCTGCTGCCTATCTAGCGCACAAGTTCATCACAAGGTAATCTTCAATTTCAACACTTTCAGTATGTAAACCATATGTTTTTCATGATGTAGAAATGACGTCAAAGAGAAACATCTCTCAACAATTCTTGAATGGGTGGAAGAACTCAGTCTTTCCAAAGATAGCAATGTATTTGTCAAGTATGGAACCCTTGCATGTGTCGCTACGATTCTGAAACATGGGAAACGTGATGATTTATTGCCATATGCCAGGACGTTACTTGAGTGGATTGTGAATGCTGATTTCAGAAACAACTCTGGCTCCAACATACAAAAGCTCGTCTACAAAATCATCCAAAGGATAGGTATAGAATCTTATCACCTTCAAACTACTTCAAATTGCCTTTCTGACTGTTTCAAGGACTGACTTTTCTGCCTCCGAGAATTGCCTCATGGCGTTACAAAAGAGGCAACAGATCTTTGGCAGCAAATTTGAGCTCAGGAGATGGTACTACGCCTAGCATGTCCAAAGATTTCAAAGTTGAAGAGGAAAGTGATGATGACATAGATGTTCCAGATGAAGTTGAAGATGTCATTGATCAGCTCATCGAAGGATTAAGGTGCACAGATGGCGTTGTGAGGTACATGCAAATGAATGAATCACAAGAGTGGAAATTCATGGTGGTGTCTTAATTTCTTCATATAGGTGGTCGGCAGCAAAAGGAATTGGAAGAGTAACTGGAAGGTTACCCAAGGATTTGGCTGATGATGTAGTGGGATCGATTCTAGAGACTTTCAGCCCTAGAGAAACCGATAGTGCCTGGCATGGGGGGTGTCTTGCTCTTGCTGAACTGGGTCAGTGTTAGGGCTGTATTTGTCTCTCACAGGTGTAAATTTTCAATCAATAATTTATTGGTCAGTATTATAACTGACACTCAGCTAAAATCAGATTCGGACTACAGATGTGAAATCTGATTACTGTTTATGCAAAAGTCATTTGATAGGGTCAATTTAGGAATTTTCATCAAATAGGATAAGTGAAAGAGATCATTTAACTAGAAGATACTTTCTTCAGGCAGAAGAGGCCTGCTTCTTCCAGAACGTTTGCCGCAAGTGGTGCCGGTGGTGATGAAAGCCCTGGTGTACGACGAACCAAAAGGATATTCCTCAGTGGGGTCCCACATCAGGGATGCGGCCTGTTTCGTTTGTTGGGCCTTTTCCAGGGCCTACGACAGCGAAGTGCTGGCCCCCTACGTGCAGGAAATTGCTAGCAATTTGCTAGTTGTCACTTGTTTCGACAAAGAGGTGATTTTTTTAGGGTGTTTCGCAGTTTATAGGTTATAAATGTCTGTCAAATTCCATGCGTTTTGTGTCACTAAATGACTTGTGAAACTTGTGTCATTTTGACAGTTTGTTAGGTGTTCACAGGGCTCTGTATATATCAGCTTCATTCTCACTTATGATTGCACAAGAGATTTGTATTTTATGGAGTAAATTTGGGTTGTTCAATGAGAAACTGTTGCCTAGCAATTAGACGAGAAGGTTGACAGTTTATGGAGTTGAATTGCGAAAGGAAACAATTTAGAATTTGAACAATACAAATTTACCTGAATACAAACATCGAGTTGATGAAATTTGTGATTATTTTTATTTTGTATTTTCTTGTAGGTTTGGAGTTCAATAATATTCATCAATGTAATAAGGCTGCTATAGCATGTACGGGTAGTAAATGAATAAATGAATAAATCGTAATTCTCAGGAACGAAAAGACGCACGTTTTTCCAGATAAACTGCAGACGAGCCGCCTCGGCCGCCTTCCAGGAGAACGTCGGCCGGCAGGGGAACTTTCCGCACGGCATCGAAATCCTGACGGTCGCAGATTTCTTCTCGGTGAGCGTGCGGACCAGCGCCTATTTGACCATCAGCACGTTCATAGCGCAGTTCGAGCAGTACAAGAAATCTTCCATCGACCATCTGCTGGAAAGGAAGGTGGATCATTGGGACGCCGCGATAAGGGAGTTGACCGCCAGGGCGTTGCACAATTTGACGCCGACGGTGAGCGATCGAATCGATTTTTTTTTTTTCGTTTGATGCACCCTTATCTCTCTTATCGACTTTTGGAAATATAAATTATTATTGATCTATCATCGATATTTTCGCGGATTTATTACTGATTTGGGTTCACTGATTACTGATGATCAGGAATTTTCTCTCTTATCCAGTACGATAAATGAAAATTGATAGATTTGGACTTGGTGTACATCCAGAACTCTGCACCAATTCTTGTATTACTCATATTCAATCACAACAGAAGCTCTTAGTTTGTTTTATCATACATTTTCATGACAGTACAAGTCATACAAATAATCATCCGTTTCTTATATATTTGCTTTTATCATATCAGCTTCCTGCTTATATGGTGGATACCGTCCTACCCTGCTTGTTCGAAAAATCGATTTCCATCGATTTGAACAGCCGACACGGCTCCGTTCTGGCCATCGGAGAAATCCTCTATGCCCTTTCGAAAATAGCGAAGGAACGCGGCGAGAGTATCGACACGTTGTTGACCGAGGATTTGCTGACGAAAACGAAGACTTTGATACCGATTTTCCGAGAGAGGCTTTACTTCCGTGGCTTGGGAGGCGAGCTGATGAAGCAAGCCTGCTCGGATTTCATCGAGAAATGTGCCTTGGCAGGCCTGCCTTTCCACGGTGACGATGTTATCGGTAAGGAGATGTTTGAATCGTGCGAATTTCATCGGGAATCGATCGAGTAGATTGTAACACATTTTCAGACCGGAATGATTCAATCGTTTCACTCCCAGGCTCAGTCAAGAATCCTCAAAAACTGATCAAGATGAGTTGCTACTATGCTCATACCTCATCTTTGAGGTCTAAGGGTAGTACCGGTTTGTTCTACATCTCTTCAACAACCCTTACATCATCTTAGACCCATATTCCACTCTACTCATTGTTCGGAAATGTTGCTCATCTATCTTCATGCACTTTCAGACACAGATCGGAACTTGTTTTTGAACGTTCACTCGAATCGGTCAATTATCATGACTAGACTAGGTCAAGATACTGATCCATTCAGCAGTTCTCGGCTCAGATCTAGACTTCTCACAGACCTACATTACTAGAGCTATTCTTGAGCTCGTATTATAACAAGTTCTATGACCTTTCATCACAATTATTGAAAAATGTTGCAGTCATTGTTGAACCTAAACTAGGAGCCCCAGTTCTAGATTTCGATCTCATGGTTTTTTTAATCAATATTCCTGATGATGCAGATCTAAACATTTCTTCAGACTTCTGTGGCTTTTCTAGACAGAGACACATTTCGACCCCAACTCAAACTTATCCAGAGGATTGTCCACAGCTGCTCATCGAATGCTTCTCCTACGAGGTAGTGACTATTCGAACGTCAGCTGCTGAAGCCAATGAATCTCTACTTTCTACACCTCTTTAGATACTTTGTAGCCTTTTGAGACCCTTCCTTGTCCTCTGAAGAAACTTTCTAGTCCTCTCAAGCCCTTCTGTAGTCTGCTCAAGACACTTTATAATCCTTTCTAGACACGTTTCGCGCTCAACTCTGATTTTTCCAGAGGACTGGCTGCAGCTGCTCATGGAATGCTTCTCCTACGAGGTGACGACCATTCGAATGTCAGCTGTTGAAGCCCTGCCCCTATAAATCGTCCATGAATCTCTACTTTCTACACCTCTTTAGATACTTTGTAGCCTGTCGAGACCCTTCCTAGTCCTCTGAAGAAACTTTTTAGTCCTCTCAAGCCCTTCTGTAGTCTGCTCAAGACACTTTATAATCCTTTCTAGACACGTTTCGCGCTCAACTCTGACTTTTCCAGAGGACTGGCTGCAGCTGCTCATCGAATGCTTCTCCTACGAGGTGACGACCATTCGAATGTCAGCTGTTGAAGCCCTGCCCCTATAAATCGTCCATGAATCTCTACTTTCTACACCTCTTTAGATACTTTGTAGCCTTTTGAGACCCTTCCTAGTCCTCTGAAGAAACTTTTTAGTCCTCTCGAGCCCTTCTGTAGTCTGCTCAAGACACTTTATAATCCTTCCTAGACACTTTTCGCGCTCAACTCTGACTTTTCCAGAGGACTGGCTGCAGCTGCTCACCGAATGCTTCTCCTACGAGGTGGCGACCATCCGAACGTCAGCCGTCAAAGCGCTCCCCGTCCTGCTGTCCGAATACTACGCGTCGGCGCCGGAAAAATGCGACGCCGTCGTGGAGAAATTCTGCAAGGAGTTGTCTGCGCATGATAGCGAGCATGCCCGGATGGGGTACGGTCTCGCCTTGGGCTCGTTGCCGGAGTTCGTTTTGGCGGAGAACTTCGACAGGGTGGTCCGGGCGCTGATGGCCGCCGGTAGGATCGCGCAGGAGACGGCGAAGTGGGCCGAGGGTAGGAGGGACTGCATCAAGGCGCTGGCGTCGGTGGCCGGCACGATGTCCGGTAGCTTGGGGAAAGGTAATCGGCTGAAAATTGTCTGATTGATGGAAGGCAATCAGTGTGATGGGTGACAATTTGGAAACGAACAGCACTCAATATTTCTTCAACTGATGACAATTTGAAAATTTGGCAAAATACGTTAATTTACATACTGTCTGTAAGTTCTTCGAGGAGGTGGTACATTCATTCTTCAGCTTTTCATGGGATTTTCTCTCCTCGTTTCTAAAAAATAGAGTAGAAGTTATTGAAAATTATTGCAATATATTTGTAGTAAGGACAGATTTAGGATCTGTCCCAAAATGTCACTGCGCTTGAAATTAAACCTTTAGATACCTAAAAGAGAAATTCTCTATTGGTCAGTGACACCTTGTTTTTGAAAAAATTTGGAAATACAAATATATTTAATAATAATAAAACCTCTACTTATCTTTTCAGTGTCAAAATCGGAAACATCGAAAAAAGTTTACGAAGAAAAATATTTCAATTGTGTTGAGAACGGGAGCAGATTCGTTCCCGAAACGTCCACCAAGATAAGTAGAGGTTTTAGTATTATTAAATATATTTGTATTTCCAAATTTTTCAAAAACAAGGTGTCACTGACCAATAGAGAATTTTCCTTTTAGGTATCTAAAGGTTTAATTTCAAGCGCAGTGACATTTTGGGACAGATCCTAAATCTGTCTTTACTACAAATATATTGCAATAATTTTTAATAACTTCTACTCTATTTTTTAGAAACGAGGAGAGAAAATCCCATCAAAAGCTGAAGAATGAACGTTAATTTACATATCAAGACGGACAACTTTTAAGGTATTTGCTGTATTATATTCAATATCTTCAACCTCAGGAATAGCTAACCCTGAAATCTCAAATAGTATTTATTATATTCCATGGTTGATAGCTGATTATGTAAACTGAAGTATATTTCGATTCAATGTAAATATTATATTGAATTGGAATAATTCAAGGATTCAATCTGGGGTAGTACAGCAAAATATTTGTTGAAATCTCTTCAAAATCAACCATATTTATAAAGCACCATTTTTGGAAATATAAACTATACAAATCAAGCGATTCGCTAGATCTTATCCTATCTTCAATGTCAATTTTGACCCCTATGAACTTCACACCAGACAAAGTTCCATTCATCAAGTTTCTCAACAGAATGATATCTGTCAATCTCGTCAAAAATTCTCTCAATTCAACTGTTTTCTTTATATCAAATAATTCTGATTATTTTTTTCCTTCCATTTGACTCAATATTTTATTTATTCACTTATTGGTTTCGATTTTCTGTCGTGTCTCTTCTCAAACGTGTATGTTTCTTGGGATTAATATCTGTCTTATGTGTATTTTTTGTAGAATTCAGCAAGGATCACGTTAATATGATTTATGGCGTTTTGCTGGAAGGTCTCAAAGACTATACGCAGGATAAGAGGGGGGATATAGGAGCCTGGACGAGAGAAGCTTGCATGCAAGGTAATTTTGCAACTTTCTGCGAAAATATAAAATACGATGATATAAAGTACTCCCATCGTCCATCCAACTAGAATATATAGAATTTTCCGATGATTTATTAGAATTGGCGCAGTCAGTAGGAGTTCCAGTTTTGGATCCCCTGAAAATATGTGTTATTTGGCAATTTTTCATGATTATCAATTCACAAATGGCGCAGTCGACAGGATTAAAAAAATGTAAAAATTCAATATATTTGTTTTCCATGTACATTCGCTACAGGCCTGCAAACTCTGACGTTTCTGCTGTCCGAATATCTACCAGATGTGTTGAACGCCGACCTGTTGAATAGAATACTCTCGGGTGTGGCTCAGCAGGCCGTGGAAAAGATCGACCGCACGAGGGCGCTAGCTGGCAAAGTGTTCTACAGCATAATCTATCGGTGAGTCAAGGTCCACGCACATTTGCCCCAAAGTGGTCACCATATGACAGATATGACCAGTTTGAAAACGTAAAGAAATCGTTAGAGGTGGCGCCTTTTTAGAGTTCTCCTGCCGTACGTCATCTGTCAATTGTCTCTTGTCATACGACAAATGTCATCTGTCTGTCATGTTATTTCGAACTAATTCTCATCAGAACTGAACAATGGTATGTAAAATCGTCAATCTCCATATCTTGTGACTGTACCATATCATTATGTTATGTTCTATCTACTGTTCAACTGTTCTGTCTGATTCTTCTGATGATAATAGCATATTGGTAATGATGATGAAACGGTATTTGTCAAATGTCTTTTGTCATATGGCATATGTCGAATGTCATACTTCACTTATCAAATGTCTTCTGTCAGACGTCTTGGCGGCCTCCTTAAGTCAGAATCAGCTTCGGTTGTGTTTCTCTAGTCTCAGATGTGGAAAATTCTGTTGTATACAATTTTTTTTTCTAGGGAACCTCCTATCGAGAATATAGCGCATATGGAGGATGTACTTCGGGTATTCCCGAAGGAGGAGTGCGATGTCCTCAATTGGAATTCGGCGTCCGCGACTTTTCCAAAATTCGTGCAGCTCATTCGGTTGCCCCCGTACTCTTATAATTTGATGGTGGGGCTCATTTGCAGTGTAGGAGGAATGACAGAAAACTTGGTGGGTGCATTTAGAATTTCTCTTGTTTTTTCCGTTACTAATTAAAAGTTGATGAATAAGTATGAAAAATATTGAGCTTTTGAAAAATTACTTCCCTTTTTCTTCTTACGAAGATGAGACCTCTTGAAGAGGATGGCATTTTTTTTCCAATTATTTTCCTTTAACTCTATCTTTTTGGTCTTTTCTATTAATATCGCTCTATATATACAGGGTGTTTCCGAAATCGGAGCGATATGTTGAGTGTGGTGCTCTATGAGACAAAATGACAAAATTAGTCGCAAAAAAATCTTTAAGCAATCAATAATTTTTGAAAAATCTAAGATTTCCTCATCATTTCTTTGGGAGGCACAAACAACTACCTGCTAAGATGGGGTTGACTCTGCGCACTGTTTCCAGTTCAATTTTATTTGGTAAACTTCACCAGTCATCATATTTTCCTTGCGATTTTTAAATGAGGACACATGATTTGAGTTCGCAACATGTGAAATAATGAAAATTAAATAAAAACTTTGGGGGGTCTTGAAACTTTAAAGGAAGAGGGAGAATTTGTTTGCTAATAAGGTATCACCTCCTAAACTTCTTAGCACTCATTCACATTTTGACTCGGTCTTCCAGGTGAAAAACTCGAGTTCCTCTCTTTTCGGCCACCTGAAATCGGAGAGCGACTCGGAAATCGGCCGAATCTGCGAGATAGTTTTGTGCATTTTCGCGGACCACCAGAAAGTCGATCGCGTCACCATGCCGATGCTGAGATTCTTGGACAAGCTTTTCGATTCCGGTTGCTTGGACAGTATGATGCGCGCGGAGACCAATGGCGAGTTTTTCAAGAGGATTCTGAGGCTGACGCAGGCCGAGATCGCCGCCTGCAAGGACATTTACAAGCTGATCGACGGCATCACCGTGCTCTGTCAGTTGATACAGGTGGGTCGAAGTGACACTGTGAGTGAATACTCAAAAATACAAAATGAACGGTTCTCTAGATTTTTCGGGATTTTTCTGTCCCTCCTCATTCATGAACATGAAAATAGAAATAATGATAATAATTATTTCGATATATTTGTATTGAGAACAGATTTATGATCTGTCCCGAAATTTCACTGCGATTGAAATTTAACCTTCAGGCCTAAAAGAGGAATTTTCTCTTTATCAGTGACACCTTGTTTTTCAAAAACTTGGGAGGACAAATATATTTTCAACAAATATCAACATTCCTACTTATCTTAGTTCTGGACGTTTCGGAAACGGATCTGTTCTCGTTCTCAACATAGTGGAAAATATTTTTCTCTACAATCATTTGGCTTCCTGTTTTGACACTGAACAGAAATTTTGGGGTGGATCATAAATCTGTCCTCACTACAAAGAAATAATCATTATAATTAATATTTTATTTTTCGAAAACAAGAAGAGAAAATCCCAAAAAAATTTGTAAAAATTAATATACAACCTTCTCGATTGACCTACAGATAGTAATTAGACGAATTAAAGTTGAGTGGAAAAACTATTTACTAAATTGAACCTGTCTTCTCCAGATATTTTTTCCATTCTCCTCCCATATTAACAAAATATATATCAAATTTTGTGAATAATATAAACGTTAATTATTCGCTATCAAATATGCAGTAACCCACTTTCTTGAATTTCGAGAAATATCAAGGCCATCAACACAAAGTTCACCAGACATTCTCTTCACTCTCATTTTACTTTCTTTAGGAAAAGTTGGATTAATGTGAAAGTGGAATTGAAACGACCATACGAAAGAGACGAAGCGATCAAAAATCAGCTGACTGTTGGCAAAACATTTTGATTTTCGAATGACCATGTCATTTTATTGAGAAATACGACATTTTCAGTTGTGTTCATTCGAATTCGAGTTGATTATACACACAAATCTATTGTTTAGCGAAGTTCATTGATCCATAAGTTTGTTCAAGCAAATAGACCCAGTTCTACTCATTGTTTGAATATTAAAAATTGATAAATTACTTGGTTCAGCGGGTACTGTCAAGGAATCTCTGTTTGAGATGTTGTTGTCCTGTTCAGCCTATGACTGTTCTAATAGATTCAAAATCTATATCGAATAATGTTCAGGAATCCAACCAATGAAAATAGCAAACAAGCGAGAGGTAATCACCAGTGATCAGCTGACTGTTCGCAAAATTTCACTTTTCTTTGTTGCACATCCAGACGAATTGATAGAACTTTCTTTCTCTTTCTTTCTGCTCGTTTCAATGATCCTAATGATGGGGATTAAGGGTACATTCACTAGAGAATATATAATTTCATATCTTTGGTTGAAAGTGGGGCACACATTTATCAGCTATTGGGATAGATTTTTGTAATTGAAAATGGCCATCGATTGGTCGATTCTGAGGAATTGAAGAAATCTCATCGGTTCCTAAAATAGTCGTGCTTCGATCGTAAAAAATCTCATTTTCCAGATACGCGGCGAGGTCTGCGAGATCTCCCTGGCCCAGCTGTCGATCCTGCTGTGCCACAGACAGCCGTACATCCGGCGCACCACCTCGACCAAGCTGTACGAATCGCTGCTGGTCAAAGGCGACGAGACCAATATTCTTGCCGAGCATCTCGACGAGATCATGAGCGTGCTGAGCGAGACCGATTGGGAGCAGAGCGTAGAGACTGTCAGACCGCCGAGGGACCGCCTGTGCGTTCTGATGGGGGTCAAAGTGCCCGCGTCGGTCGCCAAAAAGAAGTAGACGAGAGTGAAGAGAGGTATTTTTTTTTCTCTCGTTCACCGGACTATTTATTTTTTTATTTTTATATTTATTAATATGGAAATCAACGATATCGAGTGCGCTGACAGTTTGCTGGTTTGAATAATTTAAACTAATTCATTCATACAGGTTAATTCGAAAATTCATTCTACTATTATTTCATTCTCAATTCTTAGTTTTTTGTAATGGATGAAAATGATATGAATTGACGGAAATTAATGTATTAAAAATGATACTAAATTTGTTATTGCTTTAAATATTATAATTCACTGCATTACTCATAGGTTTTTTTTTTTTCACCGCTTTCTATTCACACGAACAATTGAAATTATAGTCATTAATTGATATTTATCGATATTCGAGTGCAGTGTCAAGTTGTATCAGACTCTGAGCTGGTTCAAATAATTCAGTTAGTTAATTAATTTTGTTTTTTTGTTCTGCAGCTGCATTCTCAAATTCATTTCTCTATAATTCTTTATTCTTTAAAATGAATAAAAATCAGTAGAATCGTTGGTACTGATGGAAATCAACGAAATTGTCGTTTGTACTGAAAGGAGACTTGCAACTCGGAGGTCAAGAAAAATATATTGATTTTCTTCTCAAAATTATTGTGAATGAACGGAATTCAATAATACATCTGTTAATGGGAAAAAAAGTAACATTGACATATCTGATCATTCGTTCACAGTTGACACGAATCAACTGAATTTTATGTGCTGAAAATGCTGTCAAACTCATCAGTATTTCAAATGATATAATAAACTTCATTATTTTATTACATTTTGTTCAAAATTCATTTTGATCCATCATCAAAAGATTTCTATACATGAGTTTTTTTCAGAATTATGCTGGTTTTGATCAGGTAAGATTTTTCATTCTAGCAGATTTTTTTAATGCACTGTGTTCAAGATGAGGAAGACCATTTTTCTAAAATAGGAAACAAAATGACGTCGAGAAGTCTAATGTATTATTTCTTCTATTATGGGTATAAAATTAATATGGTTTTAAATGGGCATTATGTATTCCTCTATTCCACGTTTCGTCTTCGAGCGACTATTATCAGTATTTCAAACATGTAAAACTAAACTAACTCAATAATAGAGTATTTTATCCTAATCGGAATCACAGGCAACAAATTTTGATTCAATCAATAGTCATTCAGTCTCTTGTAGTTGTCTTGCCCCACTCAATTTCATACACAGCGTATACAGGGTGTATCTTCATTATTCGGAATATTTATGAGTTTCAGTGAACAATCCTTTATAGAAATACATATAATGATTTCTATATTGTGTCGTCAACAAGTCGGTCGCAATAACTGCAATAAAAAATAATTAACCGGGAAAGAATTTTAAAAGGCAATAAATTTCATTTGACGCACCGATTTGTAGGCAAGGTCAATTGCTTCAGTACTCCTTGTATATAATTTTAGTAAACCTGTATTGGAATGATGCCTAGCTTGAGGGTATGTTAACGACCCGAAAAAATAAACATTGTTTCATTTAAATTTTTGCAACTTTTTCACGGCTTCAAGTCGATCGAGCAATATCTCGAAGTGTTACGTCATGAAGATAAAAAATAATGAAAACCTGTTTATTTACACATATTTTTTCTAATGCAATATCTTTACAATCTTCATCAGATATTGCATGATGGGGTTTCTCGATTCAGAAAAAACATGCAATGTAAAATAAACAACCATTTTTCATCATGCGAGGGCATTGACAGTGCAAGGATATTTGTCTATGAATTATTGAGTATGGAAAAATCATTCAGAGAAGAGCAAAACATAAACATCTGTCATTGTGACAAAATTGTCAACTTTAGAATTTCGATCAAAATTAATGTAAATATCTGAATTTGTTGTTCGCCACTATGTCACAGAGGACAGAGGGTTCCTAACTAATAATTCATGGGACGACATGGAACAAATGAATTGTCAGCAAAATGTCAATTCCTTATATCTAGAGAAGATTTTGAAGAAATTAATTGAAAATAATGATAAATATGAAAGTAGCATAAACATCGTGAATGTAAAGCAATAATCGTATTGACATTCTTTCATTGTAAAACTTATACAGGGTATAATTAATACAATTTATACATTTTCTGCAAAACACGTAATTATATGAATTCATGAAATCCTTTCACACTTTTTTGTGAATGATACAAACAGGACATGATAAAGATCAACACACAATGATTATACCTATACAAACACTCTTTTATTATGTTTCACTTATTTGCAGATAAGAAATTGTTATCAGTAAGTACAAGGCCAGCGCCTATCAAAGTATTATAGTTGTTGAGTAAATTGAAAGAAAATATTCAGAAAGCTGGATGAGTCCATTTGATATCCAAGAAAAACAGTCAAAAAATCTTATTCTGGCTGACAAACCTAAGTTGCATGAAAGAGATATTATTTTTTTCTATTTTGTCATTATGGCAATAAAAATAGTAAATAATTCGTAAATAATATTTTATTTATCATAAGCTGCGAGACATATCCTCTTAATCCACCTTGATACATACCTAAAAGTGGTATAATCGACTAATGAGTTGATTGATTGGAAAAAAGTTCTATTTGAGAAATTGTCACTGTCGAGTGTCAAAAGACGAGACAGCCGGACGATTTGAAAGAAAAACATTTTCTACTATGTTGGTAACGTGAGCAGATTCGTTCCCGAAACGTCCACATGAATAAAATAAGTAGAAATTTTGATATTCCTTAAATATCTTTGTCAGGTATCACTGATAAATAAAGAAATTCTCTTCTAGTTATCTGAAAGTTGAATTTCATAATTCATTAATCTGTACTCACTACAAAAATATTGTTATAATATAATTATAATTATTATAATTTCTATTTCTAGAAATCAGGAGAAGAAATCCCAAAAATCTGTGAAAATTAATATACCGCCTGCCCGATTAACCTTTAGGCAGTATACTTTTTCAAGTATTTTGTGAATCTTGCCCTATATGTGAGGCGAAAAAGAAGTTGCGGTCAGTGTGTGTGGCTAGTTGAATGAATACTACCGGCCGCAAGTAGACGGCAGGTTTCCATAAATTAAAATAAATTAATTCCCCACCTTGCCGAATCTCGCTTTTGTTTACAAACTAAACCTAATATAAGCCACCAGCCAGAGTCTATTGACTGAGTTATTTTCATCTGATAATCTTAGATATAATTGTCGCTGTCGCAATCCTATCATTTGGACTAGTTCCAATAGATGTGCACTCTGTTGAGTTTCCTCACGCTCGAAGAAAAAATTATTTGATCGATCAACGTCGAAAACTACGCGAATCGAGATGAGTCGAGCGGAGTTCAATGGTTCGGGGACCATTTCTGTTTTGGTGCGGTTGCTGGAACGGGAGGATTTCGAGGAGAAACGGGTGTTCTTCCAGGAAGATGTGGGGAACTTTTTGAGAGGACTAGGTCGCATGTTTTACATCGTGAGACCGTCGGAAAGCAGCTTCCGAGAGGCCAGCGAAGTGCCGGCTTATTTCACTAATGTGAGTACTGTTCGAGGTTTGCCTCCAAAAAAACTGCAGGATGATTCGATATTTCGACTGAATGTAGATTGGATCTCTGCAGACATTTGGAATTTTTTTCAGGAAAGTGATCTTTATTTTTATTTCATTTTGAGATTTTAGGGATTTTCTATTTCAAATCTGTGATTTCACAAAATTAGGAATGAAAGTTTTCTCAGATGATGAATTCGAAATCATAGTTTCATGAAATTGCGAGTTTTGCAGTTGAAATTTCAAGAATATATGCGAAATTTCTTTATTGATTCAAAGTCATAGTTTCATAAAATTGCAGTCACAGCTGAGAAGTTCGTCAAAGTATATTGGTAATGTTGAAATTTTTACTATCATTTTAGAATTTCAAAAGATTAGGAATTTGAAATCATCGCTTATTGAAATCAGTTTATATTAGAATATTATGGAATTGTTATTGTGGTGTAGTAATGTTTACCTTTCATAATATGAGTTTGAAGACACAGCTTCATGAAGTTCACGAGTTTAAAGTAGTGATTTCATGAGATTCTAATTGTAAAGTTAACAAATTTTATGCAATTTACAGTTTAGAGTTCAAATTTTGTGAGATTATGAATTTTAATTGATTTTCATGAATTTGAACTCGTGTAGTTTGAATTTTTTGAAATTTTGAGTGTGATATCAAAATTTCATTACATTACTAGTTTCGAACTTCTAGTTCTGAGCAGTTTGTGAGTTTTTAGTTGAAATTTCATGAAATTTCGTGTTTTGAGTATGAAATATAGTATTTGATGTCAAATTATCATGATATTGATTTAATAGTTTTTTCAAACTATAGCCTACGCTGTCACAATTTCATAAAATACGACAAAATAAATTCACAACATTCAAATAATAAACACAGAAAAATTATGTAAAATAATATTTACTCAGATTGAATAGAACCTCAGTCTAAAAATATTTACGTCGTCATTCACAACTACAAGATAACGTTATCGAATTTTCTTTGCAACCACTATAATTTTTCCAAATGCAATGCTTATGGATATGTCCGATCACTATGAGTATGGATGAATGATTCATTGTGTAGTACTTTTTTTATTTAATGAACAAACGAGGGGGAACGTTGAGTAATGCATTATCTTGCCTGCATCATGCATTATTATACATCGAAACATTTTTTCTAGCCACAACAAAAATTCAGTTTAGGACTCATAGATATCATTCAGAAGTTGCATTTAATTTTCTTCAAAAGATAATAATCCATTCACAACAAATACTCTATATACGTCAACGGACTGGTATTACCATGAAAATACATAATTCATAAGCAGGTATTTAAATTTGAGAGCCATTAATAAGCATTTATTCACACAATTTCTTCTTGGAACAAAATGCGATCGTACTTTGATCTATCTCCTGAGATAAACTGATTTACATTTTATTTATCGAATCATTATCCAATTAGAAACAACCTGCAATACTCATATAAGACGTCAAATGTAAATACTGAATTACATATACGTATCGAAGTTATTTCTCTTTAATTTTATCATGAATGCGAAATAGCTTTGTCATCGATGTTCAATTTCATGAGAGTGTAGAAAGTCTGCCCAATTTTTTAGCCAAGTCTTATGCAAAGACACCTTGAATTGACAAATTTCACGATCGAAATTAGATACATTGAGACACAATTTTATGCCATAAATTAGTTTCTAAACTGACACGTTTCAGTGGCATTGAATTTTCGCTTGTTTTCTATAAAAAATTCAATATGACGATGCATATATGGTGATTTCTTCGATACTGTAATACATCTAGGGTTATGTACATTGTTTGTAGAAATACCAGAATGTAGTTCTCATAAACTTACAGATTATCGAAGTTTGAAATGAAAACTAGTTTTTAGTCAATTTCTGTTGAAACTTTCCTCAGCTATTCTTGAAATTCAGTAGTTTTGTTAACAATAGTGCAAAAAATAATATGATTCTTTGCTATTTCTTATACACTTGACGTGTATAACATTGATTTTATTTTTTTCACTTCTAAAATACAGCATCATACGAGAGATTACCAGAAGACAAAAAGTTGTATTTTGAACTGCACAATCACAATCACGGCTTTCAGTAGAATTTTTTCATATTTATATTTTCCCCTATTTTGAACTCCAAATTGAACGCGAATTTTATAATACTCTGAGATGAATATCTTGATATTTTCCTTCCTTCAATTATTCCACAATATTAGTGAAACACCCTATATTTTCCTAATAAGCAACTGTATTTCACATGTTGAGATTTCTCCTAAACATTGCCTCGAGTCAATTTATTGAGAAATCAATTATCACTTTATTATCTCTGGCAATATATCGCAACATCTTTGATCTGGTTATTTTTAGGCTTGGCCCTACTTTCTCCTCTTCATGCTTCTGGAGAATATCATCTTGTGGTCGGAAAACAAGAAAACCTACAGACTCAACGACGGACTGACCAGCTTGTCTCACGGACTGATTCAGCATTCCGGAAAGTAAGTGTGAAAAAAATGCTCGAATCACAATCACTTTCAAGTACATCAAGAAGTCATAAAAGTTGATATTACAGGAAATGCAAATGTGAAGGTGCATAGGAAGTATCGTAAAGTCCAACTGTGTGATCATTTTTATATTTGCCGAGAGAAATAACTTGCAGTGAATACAAAGCTTCAAACAATAGTTTCTCAATTGCACGCATGTCCAATAAATATCGAAATTTCCCAGGAACATATTTTTCAGTAAGCAGTAAGCCACTTTTTCTAAGGCTGTAACATGGAAGTTTCCTGTTTTTTCATAAAATAATTGTGTTATTATTTATATACAATATCTCAATCACATATCCCATGGAATTTCAAATTTCAAACGATGAAATACTACTGGAGAAAGCTTTGTTTAATTAGTTTGTGACAAACAATATACTATTCTTCCATTCTGAAATGGATTCTTGCAATTATTTATACATAATTCGTACATAATAATGAAATATTGATATTATTATCAATAACTAGAAAAGTTCCAAGTGAAATTCAAATTGTTACTTGGGAAATGAAGTATCACAAACTTGAGCAATTTCTTTGACAGTACTGTACTTATAATTTTTCGTTCAAATTGTATAATATGATTGTTCAATCGAAAACATAACTCATACAATTATTTCACAAGATTTATAACACAATATTTCTTTTTATTTCTCGATATATTATCTTTTCCATTTTGCATTTATTTGTACTTGTTCTATCAAACAATTTGATGGACATGAAACATTCGATTTGATTTGTTAGAGTGGTTGTTAACACTTGTGAACAATGTGAAGTTATAATGTATGAAAAAACAAAAGATGCATATATTGATAAAATATCGAAACTATTGGGACTAGATTATTTATTTGTGATTTTTTCCAGATTATTATTTCGCAGTGGAGAGAGCTTCGTGTACTTTTATTTGTACGAGAAATGCCGCGTTATCGACCTACCGTGGGACTCACCAACGACTTGGTACTTGGCCGCTATCGGAGTCGATTTTTGTTACTATTGGGTGCACAGAGCTTGTCACGGTAAGAAAATTGACAACTTCCCCAAACTCATCAAATCACCCTCATTTCTCCCAACGAAACGAGTTCCTACAAGAGATCTATGTGAATTATTTAATGAGCTATTTTAACAGTTGTAGATAAAGTATAGTATTCAACTCGCTATCATGTTTCGTTCTTTGAATAATATATCATTATTGTTGCTCAATTCAAGAAGATCGAAGGCAGAATTTCCTTAGTATTCGACAATGACTCGTTTTTTATGAACTTTCACACCATTTTCGTTTGCAGAAGTTCACATTCTCTGGGCGCAACATCAAGTCCATCATAGCTCCGAGGAATTCAATCTAGCCGTTGGCTTGAGGCAATCCGTAGTGCAGGGTTGGTGTGGATTTGTAAGTGGAACTGACATGACAAAATAAAAAGGTTTTTTTTAAGATTTCGCTTTTTTTTGTTGTAGATATTTTATCTTCCGTTGGCTTGCTTAGTTCCGCCCGCGCATTTTATAACGCACCAGCAGTTCAATTTGCTGTATCAGTTTTGGGTTCATACCGAGACTATCACGACTTTGGGGCCTCTAGAGTACATCTTCAATACACCCCAGCATCATAGGATCCATCATGGTGAGTAATCATACAATGGAATTTCATTCCGTCGCATAGTTCATGAAAAATTATTGGAAATTTATTTTTTTGCCATTTTGAGAGATTCATATTTCATGGAGGAAGAGTTTTGTTTTGAAAAAATCTGAAGCGTTCAAATTTCAACCGGAGGGAGGATATTTCATGGGCACAGTGTATATCCCATAAACAGTAATGTTTCTTGGTAATAAACAATAATTTGGAACATCACAATATACCCAAAATGATGACTATTCAGTTGGAAACAAATTCAATGGGAATTATTATATATAGGAAAAAAGATCTACAATCAATTGCTATATTCTTCAAAAAATAAGAGATTTTTTTGTAAAATTATTTGAGTTTAAAATATTTTGTCACTTTTGGTGATAATTATGATGATAATATTTACTGTCGTTTAATATTATTGTTACCTATTATTATATAATTTCATGTGTGTACAAAATATGAACACTATTATGTATGTATATTTCAATTTATTCATACATTGATTTCTTTTTACATATATTATTTTTATTTAATAAGATGTTTATGCAGATTTGATAATATTGGATATTATCACGAAGTTTTGAACTTATTTGTTGTTATCATGTTCTCATAAAAAAATTGATTCTGATCATTATTATATATAGACACATTGTATTTAATATTTCACAATAGATGAATGAATGAAATGAAATTAAATAAATGGAAATATATGTGATGAATTGAAAGTGGAATTGTTTTTTCGCAGGTAGCAACATTTATTGCTTGGACAAAAACTATGGAGGGGTTCTCATCATTTGGGACAGGATTTTCGGGACTTTTGCTTGTGAAAAAAAGGACGAAGAAATTGTTTATGGCCTAGTTTACAATCAACCGTCTTTCAATCCTTTACATCTGCAGGTATTTGAAATTTTCAATGTGAAAATCCATATGCATTTTGAATAAAAATGTTTTTCGAGATGATAAAGACAGCCAATTAACTTTTTCAGACGTTCTATACCGAGTACGTGGTGGAGAAATTCAATAGTATGCAGAGCTGGCATCACAAACTTGCTGTAATTTTTTATGGACCAAGTTGGCAGCCTGGTAAACCTAGGTTGGGCCTAGAAGAAGATAAAATTAAGGTAACTATCGGTGAATTCCTGAAAAAAAATGTTATAACGCTCAGTTGAACTTTCCTTTTCCAATAATTTCAGAATATTAAACAATTTTTTTTTTTTGTTTAAGGTTGTGGCAAGGGAGAAATATGATGTGAAGCTACCAATTTGGTGTAATATTTACCTGCTGGCTCATTTTTGCGTTGTTGTCTATGGATTCCAACAACTTGCTGCGCATTATATGGTGAGTTGCGGCGAATTTTTCAATTTTTCAGGAAATTGGAATTTTGTTTTTTAATTTTGAACTATTTCCCAAAACTATGAAGTTTGCTGTTCAAGACAGAATGTTATATCAGAATTCAGCGATATTTTTCAGAGTTTTAATATATTCGTAGTTCTAAATCAAGTTCAATTTCAAAATTCTAAGTCATGAATTACTTTTTCTTTGAGAATTCTGTTATTTTTCTCCGTTTTTAATTTGATTTCACTATCTTGAGTTATTCTATAAGCTTAGAACTTTTGTCTTATGATTTCACGTCAAAATTTCTCAAATCAAGTTTTTATTGTAAGCCAGAATTTGAGCAAGATTTTCGATTATCATTATGAATTTTTTATATAATTTCTAATTTCACTGTAGGATTTTTCAAAATTATGAAATTTGCCGTTATAGGTCATAATTTTCAATCTTATATTATTGTGAATTCTGAAATTTCATGTCGATAATTTTCGATCTGGTATTCCCAAGTCAGAATTTGAATTGAAGATTTTGATATTATTAGGAGTTTTGAAATTTTGTCTATTTTGCAATTTTGACTTGAAATTCCTCAAGCTTGTAGTTATGAGTCATAATTTTATTAGAATTCACGGAAATTTTCAATTGTTCAGCTTTACGTCATGATTTTTTTTATTTCATCTTGTGATTTCGCACTCGAATTTCGCACTTTCAAGTCAAAATCTGAATACATCATATCACATCATTGTGAATTTTGAAGTTTCGTGTTATAGGTCAGCATTTCACAAACTATTCACCAAAATTAGAAAGTTTGTAGATTTAGGAATTTATTTGAAAGTTTGTGAGTTATTTCTATGCTTCATAACTTCGATCAAGTTCTGTCAGAAGAAGATTTTGAATCATTCGTTGATATTCTCAAGTTTCGAGGTGTGGGTTGTAATTCTGCTCAGAATTTCAATAAATTCTCGTATTTTTCGAGACCAACAAATTTTATAAATTTCCAAAATTCAATGCAAAAAATCCTCTTCCAGAGCATGACCCCGTTCTCGGTGCTGGCCTTCGTGATCTACATCATAGCCTCCTTGACGACGATCGGCATGTTGTTCGATAACTCGCCTCACGCCTCCGCCTTCGAGCTGCTCAGGTGCACCCTATTGGTCACCGCTGTCCAGAGGATGCAATTCCCCGTCTTTTACGGCGCCGAAACCTTCTTCATGGTCTCAGGGTTCTTCTGGTTCCTCCAGACCGTGCGGATTTTGCAGATTTCCGCCAAGTTGAAGACGATTTAGAGGTCGATTTGAGTTGCCGATCGAATTCCCCAGAAAAATACTTTTGTTTTGTGTCGGGGATCGATCGGAGGCGTTCGGTTCTGCATTGCCTCTATATGTCTATACAAGCAGCGACAACTCAATCAAAATCATGCCAGTTGTCAATGTCAAAGTTGTCAACTTACTACTACCAGCTGTCCAAATGATGCAATTCCACGTCTTTCACCTTGTCGAAGTTTTCTTCGTGGCCTTCTGATTCTGGTTACTCCAGACCGTGAGGTTTTTGCAGATATCCGCCAAGTTGAAGACGATTTAGAGGTCGAGTTGTGTTGCCGATCGAATTCCCCAGAAAAATACTTTTGTTTTGTGTCGGGGATCGATCGGAGGCGTTCGGTGCTGCATTGTCTCTATATGTCTATACAAGCAGCGACAACTCAATCAAAATCATGCCAGTTGTCAATGTCAAAGTTGTTAACTTACTACTACCAGCTGTCCAAATGATGCAATTCCACGTCTTTCACCTTGTCGAAGTTTTCTTCGTGGCCTTCTGATTCTGGTTACTCCAGACCGTGAGGTTTTTGCAGATATCCGCCAAGTTGAAGACGATTTAGAGGTTATATCAGGTTTCGAGGCAGTGTTGCCAATCGGTTCTTTCCAATTTAGGTTAGATGATTTTGTGATGATTTAATTGTGATTTATTGTTACGTTTAGCCTGGACTGAGTACTTTTAACTGTTTTTTCTTGCTTTAGTAGACCTTAGTCTTATTATCTGATATTTTGATAAGTCTGTGTCAATGTTTTTACTTTCTTTCATGGCAGAAACATTGTCTAGTTATTGTGTTTATATTTTTATTAATTTATTGAATAAATATGCTTGATTCAGAACAACTGTTGGAATTTTATTGGCGTGCATGTGACTTTTTTGACAAAATAATTCGACCCAAAATCGACCATCATCAGAAGAATTGAAAGTGACTCGAAAACATCGAAAATACTGCAAAATCAAGTCAATTCACATATTCTGCACACGTGCAGATTCTGCAATTTGAAGTGATGTCGAGTGATTTTTGAAGGATTATTTTTCCAAAAAATGCTCATATCTCGGAAACTATTAGGAATACGGCCCTTTTGACTTCAAATTCGTGTTCAGCATGTCGAAAACACTCTGTGTGGCAGATTTCAGCCAATTCTGACGCCCGAAAATTTTTGAAAAAAGTTCAGTTGCTACTTTTTCGGACCCAAAATTCAACTTTGTCGTAGAGGCTTCAAATTCAGTATTTAGGGCCCTTAGGGCATTCTCTAGTGGGGAATAGAAACACAGCTCTCTACTCGTAAAGATAAAAAAGTAGCAATTTTTAACCCCACTTCGGGCTGAATTTTTTTCATGCCCTGATAGCTCGAAGACGTTGGAAAATATTGCGAAATCGAGTCGATACACGCATTCTGCACACGAATAAAAACGTGTTGATGAATTTTCAGCGATTTTGGAGCACGATTTTTTTTTCTCGAAAAAATGCTCATATCTCGGAAACTACTAGGAATACGGCCGTTTTGACTTCAGATTCGTGTTCAGCATGTTGAGAACACTTCGTGTGCAAGATTTCAGCCCATTCTGACGCCTGAAAATTTTTGAAAAAGTTCAAAGGGGTTAGCCTTGCTACTTTTTCGGACCCAAAATTCGACTTTATCGTAGAGGCTTCAAATTCAGTATTTAGGGCCCTTAGGGCATTCTCTAGTGGGGAATAGAAGCACAGCTCTCTACTCCTAAAGATAAAAAAGTAGCAATTTATGACCCCACTTCGGGCTGAATTTTTTTCACGTCTTGGTAGCTCGAAAACGATCGAGAAAACTGAAGAATCGAGTCGATACACGCATTCTGCACACGGATTTGAACGTTTCGAGTGATTTTTGGCGATTTTGGAGATCGATTATTTTTCCAAAAAATGCTCATATCTCGGAAACTATTGGAGATACGGCCCTTTCAACTTCAGATTCATGTTCAGCATGTTGAGAACACTTCGTGTGCAAGATTTCAGCCCATTCTGACGCCTGAAAATTTTTGAAAAAAGTTCAAAGGGGTTAGCCTTGCTACTTTTTCGGACCCAAAATTCGACTTTATCGTAGAGGCTTCAAATTCAGTATTTATGGCCCTTAGGGCATTCTCTAGTGGGGAATAGAAGCACAGCTCTCTACTCCTAAAGATAAAAAAGGAGCAATTTATGACCCCACTTCGGGCTGAATTTTTTTCACGTCTTGGTAGCTCGAAAACGATCGAGAAAACTGAAGAATCGAGTCGATACACGCATTCTGCACACGGATGTGAACGTTTCGAGTGATTTTTGGCGATTTTGGAGATCGATTATTTTTCCAAAAAATGCTCATATCTCGGAAACTATTGGAGATACGGCCCTTTCAACTTCAGATTCGTGTTCAGCATGTTGAGAACACTTCGTGTGCAAGATTTCAGCCCATTCTGACGCCTGAAAATTTTTGAAAAAAGTTCAAAGGGGTTAGCCTTGCTACTTTTTCGGACCCAAAATTCGACTTTATCGTAGAGGCTTCAAATTCAGTATTTAGGGCCCTTAGGGCATTCTCTAGTGGGGAATAGAAGCACAGCTCTCTACTCCTAAAGATAAAAAAGTAGCAATTTTTGACCCCACTTCGGGCTGAATTTTTTTCACGTCTTGGTAGCTCGAAAACGATCGAGAAAACTGAAGAATCGAGTCGATACACGCATTCTGCACACGGATGTGAACGTTTCGAGTGATTTTTGGCGATTTTGGAGATCGATTATTTTTCCAAAAAATGCTCATATCTCGGAAACTATTGGAGATACGGCCCTTTCAACTTCAGATTCGTGTTCAGCATGTTGAGAACACTTCGTGTGCAAGATTTCAGCCCATTCTGACGCCTGAAAATTTTTGAAAAAAGTTCAAAGGGGTTAGCCTTGCTACTTTTTCGGACCCAAAATCCGACTTTGTCGTAGAGGCTTCAAATTCAGTATTTAGGGCCCTTAGGGCATTCTCTAGTGGGAAATAGAAGCACAGCTCTCTACTCCTGAAGATAAAAAAGTAGCAATTTTTGACCCCACTTCGGGCTGAATTTTTTTCACGTCTTGGTAGCTCGAAAACGATCGAGAAAACTGAAGGATCGAGTCGATACACGCATTCTGCACACGGATTTGAAAGTTTCGAGTGATTTTTGGCGATTTTGGAGATCGTTTAATTTTTCCAAAAAATGCTCATATCTCGGAAACTATTAGAAATACGGCCCTTTCGACTTCAGATTCGTGTTCAGCATGTAGAGAATACCCTGTTTGGAAGATTTCAGCCAATTCTGACGCATGAAAATATTTGAAAAAAGTTCAAAGGGGTTAGCCTTCCTAATTTTTCAGACCCAAAATTCGACTTTGTCGTAGAGGCCTCAAATTCAGTATTTAGAGCCCTTAGGGCATTGCCTAGTGCGGAATAGAAGCACAGCTCTCTACTCCTAAAGATAAAAAAGTAGCAATTTTTGACCCCACTTCGGGCTGAATTTTTTTTCACGTTTTGATAGCTTGGGAAACAATATGAAAACTGTGCTTTCAACTTCAGATTCGTATCCAGCATGTCGGGGAGACTCTGTATGTGAGTTTTCATCACATTCTGAGTGAATACTGCACGCTTAAAAAACTGTATTTTTCGAAAAACAGAGGCCAGCACTGATACTTGACCTCTATATAATCCACAGTAGATTTTGTGTACAAATTCGATGAGAAAAGAATAATATAGCGGGAAAAAGCGGTTTATTTCTTAAATATTAAGAAAACATATTTATAAAAAGAGTTGTTTGTGCAGGCTATTGAAAAGTATGTATAAAGTAATAGTAAGAAAATGTGCTCCCACTCCCATCACAAAAATTATGGCCTTAAAATATATATGTATATAATAAACTAGGTATTTATTTGCACATCTCTCTCTGAATAATCTACTATAATAATAACAAAACAATTGCATGGTCACTGATAAAAGCAGGAAATGTACATAAACAAAAATGGTATATAACGCTCGAAACAAACAATTCAAAAGTTTCAAAGTTACTACCCAGTGATGTCAGTCGAAAACTAAATTGAATTGTTCACCTCGCTACATTTTCCTATCTCTTTCTACAGTAGTATTAGATAATATATTAATTAATCCACCACTATGTCGCACTTTGAAAGTTAATAAAATCTTCATAATTTCCTGTACAGATAAAGCTAAAATATAATTTAAATTCAATATAATTTTAGTTGTGACAAACAATGTTCGCAGTCACGATTAGTGCAAAATATCTTAGCCGCTGCACCAGAATTACTAAATTAAATGAGTTGCTGGCAGTCTGATGATGGAGGCTTCCAAAGATTTATCTCGTCTCAGGCAGATCCTAAACAAAAAACGACAAATCCAAGATCATGTATGTAAGACTTAACAAATATTTGACATTCGAAATGAACACACTTTATGCACAATCAAACTGATTGATCAATTGATGATTTTTTTTTTCTCATTGCAGTCAAAATTTTACTCCTCCCAGAGCATTTGAACCAGACAAGATAAAAATTCGAGAGAATGAAATTTTTGTTTACTTTCTTCAATGGGATGCCCTGCATATCATAAAGAAATACACAAATTCACTTTCTTTCAATCGAGAATTTTACAGCGATATAAAATTGGTATAAACCAAAATTGTTCCACTCATTCGAAAAATTACCTATGTGTCGCGTACTTTCTTCTCCTTCTTCTTCTTCAGGAACGAAGGAGTTCTCAGCCCTTTCTTCTTCTTCTTGTCCTTCTTAGGAGACCCTTCAGAAATTGAGTGATCCTATAGAGAGACAAATAAAAAACACACGATTATCTTCAGCATTCAGGAAAAATAACCGGTTCTTCAGTTCAACAACAAAAGACCATCTCACCTCTTTACTACTCTGAGAAAGGGTACTCATGTGAGCATCTGAATGATCTCCGTTAACGGTGTTCTCACCTGAAATAGCCGAAAATAATTCATAACACTATCGAATGACAAAAATCCAATGTTAGTCGCAAAATGAATGAATATTCACAAAAGCATGCAATGGAAAACTACACAAATCACCATTACCTTGGATTAATCCTCCTAAGCTTATATTTACACATGTTAGTTCACTGGAATCTTCTTCTAGTGTCTTGAATCACCGCAATCAAACTTACAAGAGAATAACGAAGACGTCCCAGTCAATACTGCTTCGCCAATGTTGAAAGATTTCTCAATGGAGGTTGAGGAAACCACAGGAGCTATTGAAGGAATCATTGAGTGGGTGCAGAACTTACATTTTGTAGGAATGTTTAATGTTGAGGAAGCGGCAAAGGTTGATGAAAGAATAGAAGCAAAGGTTGGGGGATCATTGAGGTTGTGTCGATATAAGAACACTAAGTGTGGTAAGTACCAAATATCGAGGGAACTGCGGGAGTTGTGAATCAATGAACGGTTGAGAAGTTGAGGGACATTGATTGATATGAAAGCTTTTGAAGAGAAATGTTGAGAATGCAAATGTTGCAGAGATCGTTGATGTGGAGGCAAACTTAAAGATTGTAGATGAAATAGATGACAATATATTGGGAGTGTGAAAGAGGCCTTGAAGTTAGGGAAAACATGATTACAGAGAGAGTAGGGGTTGAAAGGACTTGGAATGCTTGAAGGACTATTGACCTTGAAACCTTAAAATTTGTGGAACACCATTCAAACTTCCAATGCTACGACTGCTTTATGCAATTAGTAAAAGAAAGATGAATGTTTATCAAGAGTGAAAGTGGATATTCTTTCATCAGAAATTGAATATTTAATGAATATGTGGAAGGGTTGCCGAAGAATTTTCGAAAAGTGTTCAGAGAACCCTACGAAAATGCGTCCCAATAGCATTGACAAGTTAATATTAGTGTATGTTAGTTAGTCGTGCAATAAATGAATCAAAATATTACCGAACCAGAAAATGATAATATCTAGAAGATTACCCATAATCCAATAAAACAAATATACATTAAAAATATATTTCAATCTTTACTCTTACACCTATACAGAAACTCAACAAATCTTTCGAAAAAAACGTCTAAGAAACTACTAGTCAATTCTATATAAAATAAAAATTTGCAACTAAAACCTCGCAGTATCATAACCCAACCAATCCCCAGAATCATCCAAATCTACAGCGTCGTTCTCCTTATCCTCCTCGTAGCGATTCTTGAAAATCGCCGTCCTGGCCTTGACGAAACCACCGCCACCCACATTCCTACTTCTCAAGAAATTCACCTCGTTCAACAAACCAATCCTCTTCGGCTCATCGAACTCCTCCAAAATTTCATAAGTCTCTTCAACCGACGGCTCTTCCGACACGAAATCATTCTCGTGCACGCTGTCGAAGAGATTAATCCGACATTCTTCCTCGATGGGCGACAACGGCCTCTTCAAAGGAATATCGTCGATGTTTATCGCAGGCCTAGAAGGACTCGGCTCAACCATATTACCCGCCTTGGTAGGCGATATGGACATCCAGTACAACTCGGTCCCTGACCTCGACATAGTCCGCTTGTGGAACGTCGTGATCTCAAACCTCTCCCTCTCGGGCGTCGAATGCTCCTCCTCCGTCAGAACCCTAGCGAAATCTCGAAACCGACTTCCTCCGTTCTCCAGCGCGCAGAAAAACCGCTCCAGGATATCGTTAATAACCTCGGAGATGCTGAAAAGCCTGTCCGACACGCCGTTGGTCGAGCCCGAGTCCCCTGACGCGTTCATCCTCTCGTCTCGCTCGGCCAACTTCAACGCGTACCCAGCCACAGCCACCCTAACCTCATTCTTCTTCTCGTCGCTCAGCAACTCCCCGTAATTGGTCGCGTAGACGCTCGTCAGCTTCGCTAGCAGCTTCGCCAGGTTAGGATCGTGCACGACCTCCGGGAACAGAACGAGCTCCTTCAGCTCGAAGCACTGTTCGATCAGATACTCCAAAATCAACTCGGACATCTCGCAAACACCCTGCTCCACGCTACCAGCCTCTTCGACTCTCAAGGAGCTAGCGTTGCCTTCTTCGATGCCTTCGTCCGCGCCCAAAGTCGAGCTACTGTCGGTGCTGAGCCCCAAAGAACCCCCCGCCGCATTCCGATCCGCCAAACTCTCCTGATCGTACTCGTTGAAGTCCACCACAGAGTTCTCGGCAGACTCGTACCGAGTCTCGTCGACGACTTCTGCCTCGGAGCTGGTGCTATCGGCCTCCGTGCTAGCCAGCACCTGGTGCTGCATATTATCCAGCACCTGTCGCTCGAAAGTCGCGGACTTTACCGCGCTCTCGGGCTCCGTGTGACAGGTTTTGTAACTGTCCACGTAAATGGGCGTATAAACCACCTCCGGCACTACGCGTGGGTGAATATACGTAGTCTGGGTACCGTTGTGCGCTACCCCCTTGTTCATGGAGCCCAAGGCGTTAGCCAAGGGGTAAATGAAGCCGGTGAAAGTGTGCAAGGGCATGCTGACGCACAAGGTGCGAGCGTTGCCCAGGTTGATGGTGACGGTTTGGTTGCGGTTGCCGTGGTTGAAAATGTAGCGAGACGACTTGTTGTGAGCTCCGAGAGTGACCAGCAGAGGGCGCTGCACGGCGATGTGCGTTTGCCTGGCGATATGGAAATGCGTGGGGTTGGGGATCAGATAGGATCCTTTGGGGAACCCCGCGTGGCTGTGGGTCCGGTAGTAGCTCGGTACTATCGCTTTACGACCTGAAATAGATTCGTGGGGTGGTAGTTTCTTTTCGTTTAGCTGATGTGTTACCGTACGGTATCTGTAGAATTTCGGAAGAACGAACAATTATAAGCGACAGTGAGTTGGGTTAGTCGGTGAGGTAGGCGTTAGTGGACGATAGTACCAATGATGGCTACTTACCCTTGTAACTGTCTACTGATATCCGTTCAGCTCTAAGGAACCTATCTACCGGGGACTCTAATCATGCCGAAACAAAAAAAAAACACATGCTATAAAATTCATGCCAACTAAAGAAAATTGTCAGGTGAAAATAAAACACTAACAGCCTCAGGAATATTGTAGATTATTAGTATTCTATTTTTTCCTGGTAAATGAAAACCGTAACTGAAAAATGTAGTCATACAAACAAAAAAAACTACAGAAAGCAAGACAGAGGAAAAACTATTGAAAGTGTGGTGAACGATATACAACATAAAGTATGAAAATATCATCTCCATTCTTCATGAACCATCATCACTGATACTCTTATGTATACATATTGAAATATTCCTTATCAATCATGAATGTTCACCTCATTTAAGAAAATAATACGACAGTGACATCTACAATACCAAAATAGAATATGAAAATTTGGCTCACCATCACTCAACACCACCTCTGGCTGACTAGGTCTTGGAGCTGTTTTCGTTTCTATCCGCAAAATTTGAGGCTCTGAAACGAAAAGATAAAATCGATTACCAAAACGAATAATTGTGTAAGTTTCCGTTGAAAGGAATCGTTCAATTTTCAGTCCGACCACACGAAGAAATAATGAGGGCAGGTAAAAAATAAGCCCAGCCCTCCAAACGTTCAATCTTCAGTCCGAATTGTCGATTTTCAACTTTTTGATGAAAAATGCGAATCGCAACTAATACAAGGACACATAACGCAATATATCGATCCCTTACCGTCTCTGCTTTCCTCTTCTGTCTCGCTAGTGACAGACGTAGGCGATCTTATGTGCACCTCGTCCATCCTTTTGGTCAAAGCTGACGAAGAAAGTCCTTCGGATTCGCTGAAATCGGTGTCGTCTGAAACGTTTCGAAAAAAAAAAAAATCATCGTCCGTCCCAGCAGTAGTTCATATAAGTCACACTCACATTCGCCTTTGCTTTTTTTCTCGACCACCTTCTTGTACTCGTCCAATTCCTCGTCTGTGACGCAATCGAAGGGATTCTTGGCGTAGGGCGATTTGTACACCATCGCGTTGTGTTGGTGGCCCCTTTGGATTATGCCCTTCGAAGCTGCCCCCATCAACACCACCTGTCGGATTCCAACAAATATCGTGAATATGAATATGACTTTGCGATTGGATTTATCAAAGCATTGAATAAAACACTATTGAGTTATGAAATAATCAAACAATCACCTGGTCTCCAGTTTGTGTCACCGTGGCATCTTGCATTTTTCTAGCTTCCTCCCACGTGACTCCCTCCAAGATGTGAGATTGGGGCCCTGCGGATATCTTGTCAGCCCTTCGGTAATCTTTGATCTAGGTGACAAGAACGCAATTATTTTTTGCATGCATCTCCATTTAGTCATTATTTATCAGAGCTTCTTTCAAACGATGTTTTGTATCCTTTACCTACCTATAGTGACGTCAGTTGTCAAACCGTCCTCAGTGGTCAAATGAAAGTTCAATTGTCTCAATAGTCAATTATGACCTATTGAAATTTTTTTTACATTTTTCAAATCTTCAAATTCCATGATTCTCAATGAAACTTTCTGAATGTATCGAAATCTCAATCCGAATGCAAATTGGAATTGATAATGGAATTGATAATATGTCTTAGAGAATGTAGATTTTCTATTGAATCAGACCCAGTTTTTCCGGTTTTTCATAACGTATGACAAATGACATTTGCAAATATCAATTGTTATTCTTCTTCAAAATCATTCACGTTTTGGACAGATGCGTGATGCATTTTTACGCATTTTCGAGCTCCTTTATCCTTTTTGATGTGGGAATTTTTCTTAATGCTTTCCTATGTTTTGTGGCGAAAACAAGATGTTTCTTCACGCTTTTATACGGATTTTTAACGATTCACCAAAAAGCTGTGAAAGGAGAATGTCAAACGTCATCTTTCATCTGTCGAACGTCATGACGGCCATATTGAGTTGATACCGATATAGTTCGTGAAAAGAGTAAGAAATTCGTCCAAGATTCAGTGTTGATATAACGCTAGAAATATAAATATCAGATTTGGCACTTACCGCTTGTTGCTTGAACTTGAACTCCTTGGGATTCGTGCCTTTCGGCACGAACTGAAGTGCAGAGTCGATTTTGACGGGCGTACTCGAATGACTGGGCGAATTTTCCGCTACCCACTGAAAGACAAAACCAGCACATTAGCGTTACAAACGACAAAAAAAAAATTGAGGAGCAACCGAAAAGTGTGCCAGATTGTTGTGCGATGTCAATTTGACAACGAAAAATTGGTATTTTCAGGCTATTTCCATATCAGTCACCTAAGAAAAAAATAAGTTTTCCAGTAGGAAACTTGAAAGCTTAACAAACAATGTGCTGGTTTTGCCATGACCAAAAATCAACTTGACAAGTACAACAAATTGAGCACACTAGAAGCCGCCGAAAGTACAGGGTGAGTTTTATTAATGAAGCCATCCCATATATTATTCTTGTTTTTCATCATTTCAAAATGGTTTATGAATTTTTAATGCCAGTTTCACTGATGTTGGTGTGGAAAAAATCTTTTTTTTTTTCAATGACCTTATACATTTTCATCGATTCTAATTCCTAACTCATTCTGATTCGATATATGTATACAGGAGAATTTCAAATCATCTAACTCTTGGAACTAGATCGACGATAATTTAGAAAGTGTTGAAAGAAAATGTCAATATAAAATAAAGTGAAACTATATGAAAAACCTGTGAAATTTTCCGACTTCTTGAAAATCAAAAATAATATAGTGGATTCATATTAGTAAAGCTAACCCTGTTCAACGCAATGAGATTCTATAATTTCATTATAGCATTAATTCAAAGCAAATATTTTCCGCAGAAATCTCCATTTATTTACAATTATTTAGTATGACATTGAGTGGAGGTTAGGGAGTGAATGAAAAAATGCCATTTGTTAAATCTAATCAATTTATTACTCAAGCCAAGCAGGATATATCGAGCCTTAACCTAATGAGTTGTATTGATGGACTTAAAAAAAACAATAGTTTTGGAGAAATTGATACATAAATGATGTTGTAATGGCACATTTTTTTTACAAGCTATCCAGAAGCACCTAAAAATATATTTCTATTGGCAAAGTGAAATATCCAGCTGTTCAGTTCCTGGTGAAAATGTCTTAATTTTGATATATTGAGTGAACGCGCGAAATTCAACCAACAATTATTATTCAAATTTTCAAATAAATGAAGTGTTCATCAATATCTAGTTCAGATCCAAATATTTAGTTTAATCCATCGTGTGAGAAAAGTATGAATTGTTCACTATGATATCAAATTTTGTGACATAACTGAAGAATATACTGCACTCTATAATTAATCCTCGAAAAATCAAGTACTTTGGAAATTCTTATTTTTTTAGGTCTTCGACAACACCAAATTCAGAAAAATACAGTTGACATCTTTATATTGACAAACAGGATTGATATATAAGATTTTCAAATTATACGCCCTTTATTTCGAAAATTGTCTTCTATATGGCTCTGTTTTCAAGATTTTCTATAAGGGGAAACAAACTTCATGAGTCTAAATATTTAATCAATATTCATAATTATTAATGATTATTCTTTTGATTGTAAACTTGATTTATTCCATGCCAGTTTTGAATCTTATTTCCGAGAAATTGTGTCCTATGAAATTGACACAAAATCCTTATAACCCAGTATAGTCGTTTCGCTAGAAATAGCACAAATTCGGATCAGAGCTGGGTCAAATATATATGTCAAAGACAAAGTTGAAATCATATAAAAATATATTCGTCTAATTACTCTGTATATAATCGTTCATTTCATACTATAAACAAATCAAAAAAATTGTAAGAGCATTCATCAGGTACAAAAAATATTAACGTTTATCGAAAAATTTCAAACTTTCAAACGTCAATTTGATATTTTTATTTTGATGTGGTGTTTTTGAGGAAATACTCACCCAGCTCTGTAATGACATTAGTATAATATCTATTCAAAGCAGATACCATATCTTGAAAACTGTGATGTATATTTGTAATATTTCTGCGACATGTATCACACAAATATACTTTATTTACAACCAGACAACTAGAATATTTCGAAATGGCACCTTATTAATATCCTTATTACTTTCCAAAAATAATAATTAAATCTTTCAAATGTACTCCACAATAGCATTATGAAAAATGTCAAAATGATCCAGAAATAGGTGAAAATATCATATAGAATAAAATGAATTTTTGTCTGTCCATATCAAAAAATGACGCAATAAGGACAAAATTAACATGATAAATCATGTAAATTGATGTAATTATTGAGAAAAAAATATTCGTGCTATCTGTGCTGCCACCAGAATCTTTTTAAATATATAGCAATTAATTGATATTTAGCATTATCCTAAAGGAATGTGAAATTGAAGCATTATTTGTTTCCTTCCTTGTCATGATGAAACATTTTTGAAATCATAGAAGCGAAAAGTTAACTAGACAAGAAAAAAGCAATTTTCCACAGACCGACTTGAACTAATATTTATTCTGAAGTCTCTATTTTGAGGTATTCTACCTTTGTTATTTTCTTCGGATCCTGAGTGCCCGTTTCCAGAATCTCCACTTTTTGGTAGCTGTTAGGCGAGTTCAGCCAACGGCTGCGGTCGTTGCCCTTTTTGCCCCCTTCCAATTTCCTCCACAACCTTGAAAAGAGATTTTTCCTCAAATCACTGAATTCAACATCGTATATATAAATAAATTCGCTGAAATGAAAAATCAGGCGTGGGAGTCACTTTTTTGTGTAACGTCATTATTTTGCTAATTGGACATCCTTCCAAATCTTGATGAATTTTGTGAATCCTTATAAATCTCACAGCTCCTTTGAAAAATACTCGAATTTTCACATAAAAAATTCATTATATCTTGAAAACCTTTGCAAATTTTTCCAAATCTCCAAAAATATTGATTATTCCAGAAATTTTGCGCGAATCTCGAAAATCCTACCAATCTTGATGAATTTCAGAAATCTCCTAATCTTGGGTGAATCTAGCGAATCTTTGCTTGAAAACCCTAAAAATATCCCTTCGAAATTGAATCAAATAGAAACATTCCTGTGAAAAAACCTCTCCCACCCCTGCCTATGTTCCTCCTTCTCGATCAGATACTATAGAGGAGACGACAGGCGTCACCTCGTCGAAATCTTTGGGAGAACTCAAAACTCCGAAAATATTGTTAAAACTCGAAAAATTACTAGAAACTGGACAGATCTTGCAAATCATATAGATGCAATTGAATATCAATAAACCTCCCTATTACTTGGGTAATCCTCCGAAAATTCATCAAATCAACAAATCTTGCTCAATTTTTTTGAAAATCTTGAAAAAAAAAAACAGACGGTTCCTGTGAATCTCATAGAAATCCAATAAATCTTATAAACCCAGCAGAAAAACTCGAAGATCGAAAAAAAATCATATTTGCTCACCCCTGCCTGTACAACTCCTCCTCCTCCATCAAATAGCCCAAGGAGGAGATGACAGGCGTCACATCGTCGAAATCTTTTGGAAAACTCAAAACTCCAAAAATATTGTTGAAATACGAAAAATCTGGGACACTTTGAAGAATTACTAGAAACTGGACAGATCTTGTAAATCATGTAGAGTCCATTGAATATCAATAAACCTCCCTATTACTTGGGTAATCCTTCAAAAATTCATCAAATCAACGAATCTTGCTCAGTTTTTTTGAAAATCTTGAAAAAAAAACAAACGGTTCCTGTGAATCTCATAGAAATCCAATAAATTTTATCAACCCAGCAGAAAAACTCGATAATCGAAAATCGAAAACTAAAAAAAAAAAACATATTTGCTCACTCACCCCTGCCTGTACAACTCCTCCTCCTCCATCAAATAGCCCAAGGAGGAGACGGCGGGCGGCACCTCGACGTCGCTGCGCGGCTTCGGCGGCTCGCCCTTCACCAGCGGCCGCCTGTAGATGTAGCCGGTGCGGAAGCCGGCGTTGTCGAGCGTGCGCATCAGCGCCTCGAACTCGCCGCCGCCGACGCGCCACTCGCGCTCCACCTTGCCCTCTATAGGGGCGGGCCGGTCGGGCCGGGGGGTGGTCTCGGGAGCGCGGCGGGCCGCCTCGTACATGCGTTTCCTGCAGAGGAAAAATCACAAAAAAAATTAGTCACTAGGAATGCACTCTGTCTTGGGGCCTCCCAGCGAGTACCTAACGCTCTTGTTTACATGCCACCTCAAGGATTTCTCTCTATTAACGACAGGAAAAAAGTTATGGAGATTTTGCTCTTTTCGGAATCTCAGTGACCCTGGAGGAAGCAAAAAATTTTGAAAAACTTGGAAAATAAGAGAGATAGAGAGAAATTTGCTCCGAATTCGAGTTCAGGACGTCGAAAACATCTTGTGTACTGATTTTAAGACCATTTTATTTTTTTATCAAAATCGACGAAAAAAGAGGGCTAACCCCTTTGAACATTTTTTGTCGAAAAAAATCAAAATTTTCTTAGAGCTTCGAAAATCGACATGAGGGTTCCTAACGCTCTTGTTTACATGCCACCTCAAGGATTTCTCTCTATCAACGACAGGAAAAAAGTTATGACGATTTTTCTCTTTTGAGAATCTCAGTGATCCTGCAGGAAGCAGAAAATTTTGGAAAACTTGGAAAATAAGATAGATAGAGAGAAATTGGCTCCGGATTCGAGTTCAGGACGTCGAAAACACCTTGTGTACTGATTTTCAGACGATTTTATTTTTTTGTCAAAATCGACGAAAAAAGAGGGCTAACCCCTTTGAACATTTTTTGTCGAAAAAAATCAAAATTGTCTTAGAGCCTCGAAAATCGACATGAGGGTTCCTAACGCTCTTGTTTACATGCCACCTCAAGGATTTCTCTCTATTAACGACAGGAAAAAAGTTATGACGATTTTTCTCTTTTCGAAATCTCAGTGACCCTGGAGGAAACAAAAAATTTTGGAAAACTCGGAAAATGAGAGAGAAAGAGGAATTTGCTCCGTATTTGAGTTCAGGACGTCGAAAACACCTTGTGTACTGATTTTCAGACGATTTTATTTTTTTGTCGAAATCGACGAAAAAAGAGGGCCAACCCCTTTGAACATTTTTTGTCGAAAAAAATCAAAATTGCCGTAGATTAGAGCCTCGAAAATCGACATGAGGGTAACTTACGCCCTCGTTTACATGCCATCTCAAGGATTTCTCTCTATCAATGACAGGAAAAAAGTTACGGAGATTTTTCTCTTTTCGGAATCTCAGTGACCCTGGAGGAGCAAAAAATTTTGGAAAACTCGGAAACTAAGATAGATAGACGGAAATTTGCTGCGGATTCGAGTTCAGAACGTCGAAAACACCTTGTGTACTGATTTTCAGACGATATTAATTTTTTGTCGAAATTGACGAAAAAAGAGGGCTAACCCCTTTGAACATTTTTTGTCGAAAAAAATCAAAATTGTTGTAGAGCTTCGAAAATCAACATGAGGGTATCTAACGGCCTTGTTCACATGCCATCTCAAGGATTTCTCTCTATTAACGACAGGAAAAAAGTTATGACGATTTTTCTCTTTTGAGAATCTCAGTTATCCTGCAGGAAGCAGACAATTTTGGAAAACTTGGAAAATAAGATAGATAGAGAGAAATTTGCTCCGGATTCGAGTTCAGGAGGTCGAAATTACTTGTGCACTGATTTTCAGACGATTTCATTTTTTTGTCGAAATCGACGAAAAAAGAGGGACCCCTTTGAACATTTTTTGTCGAAAAAAATCAAAATTTTCTTAGAGCTTCGAAAATCGACATGAGGGTTCCTAACGCTCTTGTTTACATGCCATCTCAAGGATTTCTCTCTATTAACGACAGGAAAAAAGTTATGACGATTTTTCTCTTTTGAGAATCTCAGTGATCCTGCAGGAAGCAAAAAATTTTGGAAAACTCGGAAAATAAGATAGATAGACGGAAATTTGCTGCGGATTCGAGTTCAGGACGTCGAAAACACCTTGGTGATTTCTCAAGTTAGTAGTGAAAAAACCAGTTTACCTGATCTCGTCGTTGATCAGCACGAGATTATCGACACCGATCGGCATCAGCTTGAGCTGCGACTCGGAGGCTAGTACGGTGTTGCGCGCGTTGAAGAACGCCTCTTCTATCGTCTCGCCGCAGCACAGCGCCCCCTGGTTGGACAGCAGCAGCACCTTGTTGACGGGGCCGAGGTTACGCGCCAGTTTGTCCATCTCCTCGGGGTCCAGAAGCCCGCCCAGGTAGGTGTGCGTGCTCACTTCCCCTGGATAAACGCGAATCAAGATTTTTCATTGCTAGATTATTGATGCTGGCATCAAGAGCTTTCGTCGGAGGTGCGACAAGTCATAGTTTAATTTTGTAAAAATATGAGTTGAAAAATTATGGAATGTTCATGAAGATCTCAGATTCTTCATATTCACATCGAGACCTGTCATTAGAGGTGTCACAAGTTATATCCATTTCCAGCAATAAGTAAAGTTGAAAAATATTTCATTATCAAGTTTATCGTCGTTGGAACTATCGAATTCTGTCTCCTGATGCAAAGACTTGTCATTAGAGGTGCGACAAGCCATCGTTATATCTGGTGAAAATATGAGTTGAAAAATTATGGAATGTTTATGAAGATCTCAGATTCTTCATATTCACATCGAGACCTATCATTAGAGGTGTCACAAGTTATATTCATCTCCAGCAATAAGTAAAGTTGAAAAATATTTCATTATCAAGTTTTTCGTCGTTGGAACTATCAAATTCTGTCTCTTGATGCAAAGACTTGTCATTAGAGGTGCGACAAGCCATCGTTATATCTGGTGAAAATATGAGTTGAAAAATTATGGAATTTTTATGAAGATCTCAGATTCTTCACTGATTCACATCACTGGAACCTCGCGTCACGAAAGCTCACCTATGACGACGGATTCCTGACTCAGGGGCAACAAGCCCTGCTTGAGCGCTGACAGCGCCACCACCGAAGGCGTGTGCACGTGCACGATGCACTTGATGTCCGGTCGAGCGGAATGAACGGCGGCGTGCAAAGAGAATGCCGAAATGTTGACTGAAAAATTGGTGGTACCCTGTTCCAGAACGGAGCCGCGCATATCGACCTTGATGAGGCTGGACGCGGTCATTTCGTGGAAGAGCATCCCGTAAGGGTTGACTAGGAACTGCTCGTCGTCCTGGTTCAACCTAGATTGAAGCAGAGCGTTGGTTGAGATAGCAAACTTCTGGTATATCCAGCAAACATTGGTAGATTCAGCAAACGTTTGGTAAATTTAGCAAACTTTTGGTAAATTCAGCAAACTGTTGGTAAATTTACCAAACATTGGTAGCTTTAGCAAACGTTTGGTAAATTTAGCAAACTTTTGGTAAATCCAGCAAACTGTTGGTAAATTTACCAAACATTTGCTAAATCTAGCAAACATTTGGTAAATTTAGCAAACGGCTGGTTAATCTATACAACAGCGTGTTCTCATACCTGGCAGTGATTTGTGTGCTTGAGCCGTACGCCCACCCGTACAAATCGATCAGCCTGAACAAACAGGCCAGCTTGCACCTCAACATCTTCTCGCCCTTGGCGTATCCCATCGCCTCTATGCCCCTGATGTCGTTGATGGGGATGACGCAGCTGGAGGCACTCTTGAACGTGTTACCGCCCGACTGCCTGTTCACTCCGACCATGTCGGATATTTGCTGGAGCAATCCGCTCGTTCCTCCCGAACCGTCTTTGAGCTGCGATTCGATTATCCTCTCGAGTTCTTCTCGGAACAGTCTGCTGTTCATGATGCCCTGCAACGACAAAGGTGCGTGGTAATGTTAGCAAACTTCATCAGTCTCCAGCAAATACGCGCAACGTTAGAAACCTAGTGGCCAGCGAATAGCAAACTTCAATGCACTAGTGTCCAGCAAATACGCCAGAGGGCAGATATTGTTGTCAATGTCAGATTACAGTTTTGTGATGTGAGGCAGTTGGTGGATTGTTTTCAGCAAACGAAATGTCTTACCTCGACTCTCTTGCGACGCTCCATCTCGCGGACGTCCGCGTCGATATCGACTGGACGCATCTTCGCCCTTTCTTCGTCATCTATGTCGGAGATGCCGTTCGTCTGAGGCGGTAGATCCGCCTGGCTCGTGTCCGTCATGATTTATCGCGGAATCTGTAAAGAAAAAATCATGAAGTCAAAAGACGGAACTTCCTGTTGAAACGAAGCACTATAATGTGGTAAATTCAGCAATCGATTAGTAATTTAAGCACGATTGGTGAATGTAGCAATTTTTTAGTAAACTTAGCAAACGATTGGTAAGTGTAGCAAACGATTGGCAATATCAGTAGATAAGGAAAAATTCGAAAAATACAGGAGACGGTTGCTAAATTTAGCAAACGGTTGGTAATATCAGTGAATAGGTGCTGAATTTTATGAGTACGTGAAAAATGGCAATAGAATGTTGTTCGAAAGAAACGCCATCATTTAGCAAACGGTTGGTAATATCAATGAACAGTTGCTGAATTCGTAGAATCATCCATACCTTCCATCAATTTTTGTTTTATCCAAAGACTATTTAACGATCAACTAATTCAGGGGTTTCTCAATTTGCCAGTTGCTCTAGAACCCTATAGAGTACAGATGATTCTAAAAATTGTTCAATCCAGCAAACTTTCGGTGGACTATGCCTGTTCGAGTGAACCTCAAGAAAATGAAGAATATCAATCATTATCAAAGATGCAAGCAAATTAGGTTCATTCGCAAAATAAATAGACACCCCCGCCATGGAAGACTTGGCTCTTATTCATCATTATTATCTGCTAATTGAGACAACAAGGTTGAAGATATTTTTGCCCATAACATTACAAATCAATATAGATTTCCTATCGCTAAGTAAGCAGTTTAGTTATTTGTTGATATATCTATAATCTATAAATGAGGATGACTAATGTCGTATGGAAACACACTAGGTATTAGAACGCCTAGGAATTTTCGTCAAACTATCGAAGTACAAGCATCATTTCTTTCAACTAATCTACATCGTGATAGTAAAGTGTAATCGAATTAGTAAACCTGATATTCACTGTATATATCCTTTAAGGTGAACAATACCATGACATGACACTTCACAGGTTTTCAGAACGTATTACGTCAGCACAACCTTGTGCTTTTATATATCAATTGTGTGCTATACTAAAAACGGATTCCATCCTAATGCCAAAATTGAACATGAGGTCACCGAGTCGAATAACCAATTCATCGCTATAATTCATGTCATACACTGGAACTAGAGTGGTGAACTAATATTTTAGACGAACCCAATATCCAAATGTTTCTCTTCGATAATTCCTGATGTAACATAAACAAATATAAATCTCGACAGATTAGCCATTTCATAAACAAAGAGCACGGAGGAGTTTTGTCGTTTGAAATACCGAACCGGCAATTCGAAATGTTTATAAACAGTGCCCTAGTAAAATTGCGCAACACAGTAATTTCGTTGCAGTCGATTAATTCGAAATTTGAAACCACATTCTGTTGTACATCGTTGAAGTTATCCAATATAAACCCAATAGCGCATTGAACGAATACGAAATTCATATCAGGATATATTATATATTGTTTTTTTCTGAATAATCCTCAATTTTGAATGATTGAATTTTGGGTTGGATGTAAGCAGCGTCAAGAAATTTTCGAGTTGGCAGAACCACAGTTTTGAAAATACTCTAATCTGTGGAAAGCAAACAATTTAATTTTCCATGTGTCTATAAAATATCTATAAAATACCAATAATTGGATACTTTGGTATCTATGATATCAAGTATGTAATATTTTTGTTGCTAAACGTGTCTATTCGAATTTAGCGTAGAGGTCACGTGACTCATCAGGCGCACCTGTGGGTGTCGCGACGACGGTCGATATGGCGTCGGGACGCCTCGTTACCCGGGAAACACGCGGTACTTTCCGCAATCGCATGATAATTCGGCTCTTTCAGAGAGTTAGCAACAGATGATGGGTTCCGATCTATGTCGAGAATAGGTCGAGGATTTCATTAAAAATATGGGTCATGATTCCTTTTCGCACGATGGGGAGATTATTTTTGAAGGAATTTGTCTTTTGAAGAAATGCAGAGCGATTCGATGGAAATATTTTAGGGAAGTATTGTTGGCACCAAAATGAGAGTTTTTCTTCAAATAAAAATGTGTTTTGAAATGCACCCCTTCCGATTTACAACCACTGTAAGTCAATTCATCAATTGATGCTCATAATATTATTAATTACCACTAGTTAATAATATTATTATTATTATCAATGAAAGACCCTAACTTCAACACCCTGTGGAATAATGTCCACGCCAATTTCTTTCAAAATACCAATTTTTGTTAAGAACCATCCTTTCCTCAATTAAATTAAAAATAAAACAATTATGAAACCTCCGAGTTCACCAAACATCGTTTGCATGTGAATGTACACTGAGTTAATACCGTTCACGATTAAAAAAATATCCGCCGTCGAATCACGCTGTGAAAATAATTACTTTCAAGCGGGGGCGTTGGCGCACAATACAGCGAACACCCTGTGGGAATCACGCTACGTTGCTCAACGGATAAATTGCACTTTTCCTTCTAATGGACCTTCGATGTCGACAAAGAGATAAAATACATCGTCAACAGTAACAGTAACAACCTTTCGGAACTGGGCCACAACATAAAATAGAAAAAAAAATAGGTTGAGGATGGCTTCTCGCAGACCCCCGGATTCCCACCCGCAGTCGCGCCGCTGGCAATGGAAGTAGAAGAATACAAAGTCAAGAACTGACTGACTAGTGACTATGTTCGATAGCAGGTCACTGACCTCCCTTCAGACAACGAATAACAAGGCCCTGTCCTCGAGATCGGCCACTTTTTGTGCCCTTCGAACGTATATTGATTATCTACTTCCTTTTCTTTACGAAGTTCGGTGAGATACAAACCGTTGATTTCGACGGAAATTTTCCATGTGACCGATTTTTTTTTCACGTATAATTGCACGAGAGGTTTGTATTTCAACGGGTAAATTCCGGTTGTTCAATGAGGAACTGTTGCCTAGAAATTAGAGGAGAAAAACCATCTACTATTAAGCGTTAAATTTTTTATACGGCTCCAATACAAAATGCTACTTCTCAAATAGTTTGGATGAAACAATGAGGTACGTTGTATGCCTTCATTTTAACCTGATGGAACAAAGATTCATTGTGTTATTGTTGTTTTATAATATGGAAAATCCACAAAACCTGGGTCGAAGGATATAATTATATACACGTTTTTTTATCATGGATATTTATGAAAAAAATTAAATTTGCTGTGCTATATGGGAAGTTAATTATTATCATCACGGAAACGATCCACGGCTGTGATTTCAAAATTGAAAAAAAATGGTTATTGATTTGTTTGTTTATGATGACTATTATTTTTATTATTTATTACTATTATGTCTTCATTGAATCGTTAGTCTGATTCATTTTGATTTTTTTCAGTCTGAAAATCGATTTAGTCAACAACTATTGTGATTTCTCCATGAGAATTTATTCATATTGTAACTTTTTTTGTTGTTATTCATGTGAATAATCATTATTAGTCAATAGTCTACCATGAAAAAACTACAAATGTTGAAAATTAAATATCCATACTTGGTAAAAAATTCTAGATATTTCATGATATTTTTGAACCCTGTACAGAACTGAAGTGAGTGATATTAATTTTAAATTATTATTTTAAATATTAAAATTACGGTTAATTGGTCATTTAAATTCCTTCTTTTTTGCATCAGCCATCATTTTCAGCTTGTAGAATGATTGAAAAATAAATCATGATATGCGATATACGAGGTGACATAATCATGATATTTTTCACAGTGTACCCCAGTTGTATTCCTATAATCCGGATTGGGATTTAGGAAACCTTAATCTTATAAATGTGGGCCTACTCTGAAACCTTATTGGTGAAAATATATTCAATACGTATCACTGATACTCACGACCTTATTTCATGAAACTCAAGTCCAAATGATACCGGGTGATACAGGAGACCAGTACAGGCTGTAATTTGTAAAATATGATTTTATTACGACCACCTGATTCACAGGAATTTATTCAAGTCTTCAAAGTCTCTATTCAATTATGTAGGTTGAAAAAAAAGCTATTATTCTTTACGCTGTGTCACCCAGTATATTAAATAATTCTCTCACTGAAAAACAATGAATAATTTCGCTTGTTAAAAACAGATTAAAGTCATAAGTAGGCACAAGTTTCTATTTTAAATTGATCGTTTTCTTATCAAACAATGAAACTTGTACATTGTGCAAATAGTAGTAGAAGTATTTTCACATAGTTCGTGTGAAGATTTCCGAATTCTGCTGCAAATATCTGGTGAGTTTTTTTTGAATTGTTTTCAACCGATTCCCGCAGTCGAATCATCGAAAATAAGTTCTCAGACTGTTTGGCACCAGAATAATAGATCCTTTGACGCGATGCATACAACTGCAATTTACTATTATTGCCGCCTATTACCCATGAAGTAGCAATTTCCATAAATAACAGTATAATTACCAGCTATCACAATTTAACAGATATTTGATTTATGAGAGCATACGTCGGAAATGGTCGATAAAACGGACAACAGCGTTAAGAAAAATCATCAGTATGAACTACTCCTCAGTCACAAGCTGTTCTTTAATTTGTTTCCTGTATATTTTGCTTGTATTTCTGTATTTTGTTTTCTCTGTTTGGAATAAACAAGAACCATATTTCGAATACCCTGTACATTTCCAGAAGGTCAATAATTTCTTGTATTGGTAAATTTATTCATGATTCGATCAACTAAATCCCCAAACTTCAATCTGTACAAAGGAAGGTAATACGTTGCACATAAAAATTCATATGAAATATTTACGGCGCTTCAAGTTCGCTTATATGGACATAAAAATAAAACACCCAACGAGAAGTTGCAATACTGCTACCTACACGATTCCTCGAATAAAAGAAATCATGCAACGTGAATAGACGAACGAGCAATGTTGCCAAGTCAGATTTTGAAAACTTATAATTGTAATTGAAAGCGCAAACACTGATTTCAATCAGCATATCCATGAAAAAGCACTAAATGCAGTGTTTTGTACTTAAACCACCAAACGAGTGTTGTCAAAAGATGGTCTATATGGTATAGAATGTATTTGAATATCATATCATATTATCTTTATTATTATTTATGGGACCTGACCTACCACTACGTTTTCACAAAAACCTAATGTGTGTTCTTTTGACCTTTTTTCGTCATGAATCAATAAATTCATTCAGAATCTCCTAAATGAATGGAGTTTTGAAGAGAAGTAGATTTGTTTTTCACTTTGTAAAGCCCTTTCGACTATCCAGTCAAACAAGAACAGTAAACAAACAAATAGAGGACCATGGAACGACATACTGGGTGGCCCAATAAAAACGAAAAAAGGCCGATTTGACATGGGAAAAAAAAACGATTGAACCGGTCGATTTTTATTTCAAGGGGAAAATATTTTCTGCCTGTTTTCAACTTTTCCACTTCAAACCCCTCGGAGGGGTGAGCTTCAACCCTTGCATCTCTAATGGGATGATGGGTCAAGTTATACATCATTTTGAAGGTAATCGAAATCTCTCACCAACGCTTCCTTGTTTTTGGAATTCAACGCAGTAGTTCTCGAGAAAACACGTTTATGAAAATAATGGGCTAGTGATGGAAAGTAACGCTTTTCTCCCTTTTATTACAATTTCTCATTTTGTAGTTAGAACGATGTTCATCTAACAAGTGTCTTATGTGATTTTTTTGAATCCTGTCCTATCCAACATTACATAAAGAATCATTTATGTTGATGTCAGTTCCTTGATCTCTCAGTAAAATGCATACCTTGTTTCTTTTTCATTGGGCCACCCTGTATATGTGTAAGTAGTGTGAATTGAGGTGAGTATTTGAATGCCAACCTTGTGTCAAACGACGGTTTTTCTTGATCACTCAATACAATTATTTTCTTAATCACTTCTAGCTACGTGATCCACTTTATAGACAACTCTTCTAACTGTAATTTCTCACTCGACTTGCTACTGTCGCGTGTCGTATCAAAAGATGCCAATACCGAGAATATACATCTTGTGATCTTGATTCAATGCCAAAAGAAATTCTAGTTCTAGATCTAGTAGTTCTTTTCGCATGCTTGATGTATTTCTGAATTCGATTCGCGTCAGGCAATGCAGGCTATACATTATTTTTTACTGAATTTATAACTGCACGCCCTGTCGAACACTTGAAGAATTCGTCACATGTGATACAATAGTTTTCCTGAAAATTTTGTCAGCGAAACTTCTTTTGTTGTCTGCAAAATCTGTTTTCTTCTTTTCACTCAAATAATTTTTTCAACTTTTTTCTCTCCACGTTTCTGGAAAATAATGTAGGAGTTATGAAATTATTTTAATATATTTGTAGTAAGGACAGATTTTGTGATCGAGCCAAATCCATATCATCGGACAACCAACACTGATAACAAATGTAATCCCATACATTCCCGTGATAACTGAAAAAATTAAACGTGTTGGTGACAAGTTTCGAGTGAAAACAGTGTTCAAGACAGAAAAAACAGTGAGATCGATTATGACTCATACAAAACCGAAAAATAAAGAACAATCATCAAAAAATTGTATTTACAGTATACCATGTGTTTGTGGAAAATATTATACCGGTGAAACCAGCAGGCCTCTATCAGTAAGGATGAAAGAGCATAAGAACAATATAAAGAGAAGAGATACTGACAAATCAAAATTAGCTGAACACATCCTTACTGAAAACGGACAACATATGGCCGATTGGAGTAATATCAAGATCATGGGAAAAGAAGACAACAACCAAAAACGGAAAATCAAAGAGTCTGCTTGCATTCTCCTGAACGGAGACAATAATATTGCTTCTTGTTCAGTTGATATAGATAGAACTTGGCACTCACTTCTGAAAATTGAAAATTTAATATCAATTAATAAAAAAACACCTCGTAACCAGAATTCCTCCGTCTGCCAAATTGTCACTTTTCAGTGTCAAAACCAACTACACATTAAAAAAAGATTGCCAAGAAAAGTGTTTTAATTGTGTTGAAAACGGGAGCAGATTCGTTCCCGAAACGTCCACTGAGTTTTATTCTTATCAAATATATTTGTATTTCCAAATTTTTCAAAAACAAGATGTCACTCACGAATTGAGAATTTCTCTTTTAGTTATCTAAAGGTTTAATATCAAGAGCAGTGACATTTTGGGGCAGATCACAAAATCTGTCCTTAATACAAATATATTGTAATAAATTTCAATAACTTCTACTCAATTTCCAGAAACGAGGAGAGAAAATCCCACACAAAAGCTGGAAAGAATTAATCTACCACCCAATCGAAAAACTTTCAGACAGAATTTTTTTTAACATTGCTATTTTTTTGGGAATTCAATTCTATTTTACAATGTTCGTAGAACATCATGTGAGAATGTTTACTTGAAACCATCAGAAAATTTTACTTCAAGCAGAGAATTTCGCAGCTTCTCCTTTCCACTGATGAATAATAATGTGGAGGAAACACAAAGTTGGTGCCAAGACAGATCCTTGTGGGACACCAGCATTGGTAGTCATCAGATGATACAATGCAAGTTAGTAGTGCAATCGGTTTTACTCATTTCGTTGGCATTGTCAACAACACTAGAAGCTGACGATTAGTTTGTTTATTCACTAACAACAATCGATTGAAAAATTCAAATCAATCATCTGTTGATAACTCAACTTCTTATATGACTCATGATTGAGAGACTAACAGAATATGCGGGATTGTGATTAGTTGTGAACATACGGGTTGTGATAAAGTATGGATCCAAGTAAATATTTTCCAAACGAAAAGAACGATATTTATGAAAATTTGCAGGTAAGTGCAATGGAACGAAATGCATCTGATGTACATTTTTTTCTTCCAGTGTAACCAAAAATGCCATCAACTTCTCCAATTTAAATGATACACCCTGTATATTTTCACAGATTTCGAAAGAGCTTGTGATTTTGAATCCATACACACTGAGTTACGTGTGAAAAAAAAAAATTGTTAAAACGAGGAATATAGCACTTTAATCAACCACCTTCAAGTTTTTTGCATAAGACACGTATTACGTACAATTTACAAATTGTAAAATTTAGAATGTTTCAATTGAGTGAAAAAGAGGGTATTGAAATTTTAATGATGATCGATTATTGTGATTGTAAAAGTTATTTCCGTCAATAAGAATTTGACACTTGGAAAACAAAAGAGTACTCGTTTAATTTTTTACGATCCCCGTTGAATTTTTCTTCACAATGCAGTGCCCACCATCTCGATGAAAAACAAGCGACATTATCGATCGGTGGTTGGAAAACATCCTGTGGAGAATTTGTTTACGGACTTTTATCACGTTTACTATCCTCTACCGGCGAATTGATATTTTATATCTGTAACATCCTGTATCGCGGTTATTGATTCCATTTATAACCTTACGAGGAGCCAAAACGTGAAGCATTCTCGTAAATACGTCGCTTGCTCCAAAAAGTATGATTGGAAGGCACTCTGCATTTTCGAAAAAATATTTTCGATTTTCGTAGTAGAAGGAGCGATTAAATTCACACCCCGTACAAAGGCATCCATGTAGCCCTGAAACTAGAAATTACATACCCATTACAGCTACAAAATAGAAATCGTGTTCATACGATCAATTATTTTTTGTTGTGCTGTTAGTTGGAACGGAACCGAATTTTTTTCAACGTTCAAAATAACAATTCAACTGAATTCGGCTGGTCCTAACGACACGCTATCAGAGTACAATGACCTCAATTATTTTCGTCTGCTTCCACCCGCGAAACGTATATCTACGGAGGGTTAGGGATAGACAGGCTCAAGGCGATGAAGTTTCGTTGTGCCACCCCGTACAGTACGAGCTGATTGGCTGGAAATGCGTAACGTAACCCAACACCGGTTCACATAACAACACGGAATGTGAATCATTCTAATCTAATTTGAAGGTTGACCGTTGACCTCTATTTTTATCATGAAATATTTCACCAGTCTGTATAAGATCGATTTTAATGAGGAAAATCTTTGTTTTATCTTCGTGAGAAACGGTAGACTTATATCAAATTATATATAAGTGAAAATTACTTCATATTTATCAAAATATTGGAACATAAATAATAGCTACACCAACATTACACAATACTAAATAATACACAATAATTTTTAAATATTTATTTGGGGTTCTAATCACTGTCTTTCTATATACAGGGTGGCCCAATGAGAACAAAACAAGGTATGCAGTTTACTGAGAGATCAAGAACTGACATTGAAATGAATGATTCTTTATGTGATGTTGGATAGGACATCGTTCTAACTACAAAATGAGAAATAGTGATGAAAAATCATTGTCGAACATCGCTATACCAAGCATCATTCATCAATAGAACGGCAAAGTTGTGGAATTCTTTGTCTAGTGAAGTCTTTCTTGATGCCTAAAACCTACAAAATTTCAAGAAAACACCTACCTTCCTTCTTTCCCAAAATTCCATCGCTGGCTAACACGATGTTCCTCGGACATTATAGGTTTCCCTTTCGTGTTGTACACAGATAAAAAAAAACTAGCCGATTATGTTCATAAAAGTGTTTTCTCGAGAACAACTGCATTGAATTCCAGAAACAAGGAAGCGTTGGTAAGAGATTTCGATTACCTTCAAAATGATGTATCACTCGACCCCTCATCCCGTTTGAGATTCGAGGGTTGGAGTTCACCCCTCCGAGGGGTTTGTAGTGAAAAAATTGAAAAACATGCGCAAAATATTTCCCCCTCGAAATAAAAAAAAAAATCGACCAATTCGAGAGTTTTTCTTTCTGAGAACGATAACTATGTCAAATAGTTTTCATTGGGCCACCCAGTACATCTAATAATTTTGAAAACTTTTTACTTCTAAAGAATGGCGGGTTGATTTCAGAAAAAAACTACACGAAAACTGTCATGACACTTTAATAAGTCTATCGTCAAAAATATCATCGGCAAGCACTCGCTGTCCCAGCAGCGAGAACCCCCGCCGCCTCCCCACCCTCTACAACCCCCGAGATCCCGCCCGCGTCAAAAGTTCCTGTTCCTCTCCCTCTTGTTGTGTATAGCCCCTTCGAGAGGCTGCGCCTTGAGCGCGAAGTGCCTCTGCAACCCCTCGATCTCCTGCTCCATGGCCCTGTCGAGCAACTCGAAGCGCTCCTTCAACTCCTCGTAGCCCAACTCCTTGAGGAAGCCGAAGTCGCAGTCCGCAGGTCTGATACGCTCCAACCTACGATGAGGCTTCGAATGAGGTTGTTGACAATTTCAGACCCAGCGCGGTAATTTTCTGATCGCGAAGCGCGAAAATTACCACGTCAGAAGAAACGTTACGCAGATTATCGCGGGTCAGAGTGCGACACGTATGATAACAATGTTGAATAGGGGCGTGATCTACGAAACGCTTCATGGTCCTGGAGATTTTCTAGTATGTAGAGAGTCGACAGCTTCTTTTTCGACGGATGCATGACACTTTTTCCAAGATATTTTCCTGTGCGATTTTTCACGATTTTTCCGATTTTTTTCATGAAATAATTTTGAAATTTCATTTAATCACTCAAAATTCCACCTGAAAAAAATATTCTGACAAATGACACTCTCTTAGACTTACAAATCGACAACATTACCATTATTGTGTCGCACTCTGACCCGCAATTACTTTCGTGCGTGGTCGGACTGTATACGCCATTTGTACTGACCTAGACTCCAGAGGTTCCGGAGTAGTTTCTCCAGTCTCTGCTGTCCCCGCCGATTGGTCGAAATGCTCCAAAAACAGCGGCTGTACAGGGTTATATCGTTAGTTTCAACAACGTGAACCCCCCCAAACTGGTTTTGATTTTTTAACAGTCGGAAAATTTCTGATGATTCTTCATGCATATGACAAATAAATGAGGTTCACATTTATGAAACTGACCTTAGTGTATTGTAGTTGGGGAAGTAACGACTCACTCCTTCAATGATTTGAATACATATAATGTGATGTTGAATACAGAAAAAAAGGCGATTTCTTCGTGATTTTTACGATTTCAACGGATGCATGACGCTTTTTTTGGGTGGAAAAAAAACCGCCTGATTAGGTCGTATGATCAGAAGGGAGGTGACATATCGACGATTTAGGAAAGTTTGGTGAAGGGTTGGCAAACTGATGAGAAGAAGACCTGAGGTGAAAATCAACTCTTTTCAGAGTCATCCTAGCTCCGTTCTGACTCCACCAATAGCTTTTTCGGGTCGGAAAACCGCCTAATTAGGTCGTGAAATCAAAATGGAATCGATATTCCTACGATTGAGGAAGGTTTGGTAGAGGGTTGACAAACTGATGAGTAGGAGGCATGAGGTGGAAGTCAACTTTTCTCAGAGCCATCCTAGCTCCGTTCTGACTTCACCAATAGCTTTTTTGGGTCGAAAAACTGCCTAATTAGGTCGTAAAATCAAAATGGAATCGATATCTCGACGATTGAGGAAGTATTGGTAGAGGGTTGGCAAACTGATGAGTAGGAGGCATGTGGTGAAAGTCAACTTTTTTCAGAGCCATCCTAGCTCCGTTCTGAGTCCACCAATAGCTTTTTTGGGTCAAAAAACCGCCTAATTAGGTGGTAAAATCAAAATGGAATCGATATCACCACGATTAAGGAAGGCTTGGTAGAGGTTTGGCAAATTGATGAGTAGGAGGCATGAGGTGAGAGTCAACTTTTTTCAGAGTCATTCTAGCTTCGTTCTGACTTCACCAATAGCTTTTTCGAGTCGAAAAACCGCCTACTTAGGTCGTGAAATCAAAATGGAATCGATATTTCGACGATTGAGAAAGATTTTGTGAAGATTTGGCAAATTGATGGGTAGGAGGCATGAGGTGAAAGTCAACTTTTTTCAGAGCCATCCTAGCTCCGTTCTGATTTCACCAATAGCTTTTTCGAGTCGAAAAACCGCCTAAAAAGGTCGTCAAATCAAAATGGAATCGATATCACCACGATTGAGGAAGGTTTGGTAGAGATTTGGCAAATTGATGGGTAGGAGACATGAGGTGAAAATCAACTTTTTTCAGAGCCATCCTAGCTCAATTCTGATTTCACCAATAGCTTTTTCGGGTCGAAAAACCGCCTGATTAGGTCGTGAAATCGGGATGGAATCGATATCTCGACGATTGAGAAAGATTTGGTAGAGATTTGGCAAATTGATGAGTAGGAGGCATGAGGTGGAAGTCAACTTTTTTCAGAGTCATCCTAGCTCCGTTCTGACTTCACCAATAGCTTTTCCGGGTCGAAAAACCGCCTAATTAGGTCGTGAAATCGGAATGGAATCGATATCTCGACGATTGAGAAAGATTGGGTAGAGATTTGGCAAATTGATGAGTAGGAGGCATGAGGTGAAAGTAAACTTTTTCCAGAGTCATCCTACCTTCGTTCTGACTTCACCAATAGCTTTTCCGGGTCGAAAAAACGCCTAATTAGGTCGTGAAATCAAAATGGAATCGATATCTCGACGATTGAGGAAGATTTGGTAGAGATTTGGCAAACTGATGAGTAGGAAGCATAAGGTGGAAGTCAACTTTTTTCAGAGCCATCCTAGCTCCGTTCTGACTCCACCAATAGCTTTTTCGAGTCGAAAAACCGCCTATTTGGGTCGTGAAATCAAAATGGAATCGATATCTCGACGATTGAGAAAGATTTGGTAGAGATTTTGCAGACTGATGAGTGGGAGGCATGAGGTGAAAGTCAACTTTTTTCAGAGTCATCCTAGCTCAATTCTGATTTCACCAATAGCTTTTTCGGGTCGAAAAACCGCCTAATTAGGTCGTAAAATCAAAATGGAATCGATATTCCGACGATTGAGAAAGATTTGGTAGAGATTTGGCAAATTGATGGGTAGGAGACATGAGGTGAAAATCAACTTTTTTCAGAGCCATCCTAGCTCAATTCTGATTTCACCAATAGCTTTTTCGGGTCGAAAAACCGCCTGATTAGGTCGTGAAATCGGGATGGAATCGATATCTCGACGATTGAGAAAGATTTGGTAGAGATTTGGCAAATTGATGAGTAGGAGGCATGAGGTGGAAGTCAACTTTTTTCAGAGTCATCCTAGCTCCGTTCTGACTTCACCAACAGCTTTTCCGGGTCGAAAAACCGCCTAATTAGGTCGTGAAATCGGAATGGAATCGATATCTCGACGATTGAGGAAGATTTGGTAGAGATTTGGCAAACTGATGAGTAGGAAGCATAAGGTGGAAGTCAACTTTTTTCAGAGTCATCCTAGCTTCGTTCTGACTTCACCAATAGCTTTTCCGGGTCGAAAAACCGCCTAATTAGGTCGTGAAATCGGAATGGAATCGATATCTCGACAATTGAGAAAGATTGGGTAGAGATTTGGCAAAATGATGAGTAGGAGGCATGAGGTGAAAGTAAACTTTTTCCAGAGTCATCCTAGCTCCGTTCTGACTTCACCAATAGCTTTTCCGGGTCGAAAAACCGCCTAATTAGGTCGTGAAATCAAAATGGAATCGATATCTCGACGATTGAGAAAGATTTGGTAGAGATTTTGCAGACTGATGAGTAGGAAGCATAAGGTGGAAGTCAACTTTTTTCAGAGTCATCCTAGCTTCGTTCTGACTTCACCAACAGCTTTTCCGGGTCGAAAAACCGCCTAATTAGGTCGTGAAATCAAAATGGAATCGATATCTCGACGATTGAGAAAGATTTGGTAGAGATTTTGCAGACTGATGAGTGGGAGGCATGAGGTGAAAGTCAACTTTTTTCAGAGTCATCCTACCTTCGTTCTGACTTCACCAATAGCTTTTCCGGGTCGAAAAACCGCCTAATTAGGTCGTGAAATCAAAATGGAATCGATATTCCAACGATTGAGAAAGGTTTGGTAGAGATTTGGCAAAATGATGAGTAGGAGGCATGAGGTGAAAGTAAACTTTTTCCAGAGTCATCCTAGCTCCGTTCTGACTTCACCAATAGCTTTTCCGGGTCGAAAAACCGCCTAATTAGGTCGTGAAATCAAAATGGAATCGATATCTCGACGATTGAGAAAGATTTGGTAGAGATTTTGCAGACTGATGAGTGGGAGGCATGAGGTGAAAGTCAACTTTTTTCAGAGTCATCCTACCTTCGTTCTGACTTCACCAATAGCTTTTCCGGGTCGAAAAACCGCCTAATTAGGTCGTGAAATCAAAATGGAATCGATATTCCAACGATTGAGAAAGGTTTGGTAGAGATTTGGCAAAATGATGAGTAGGAGGCATGAGGTGAAAGTAAACTTTTTCCAGAGTCATCCTAGCTCCGTTCTGACTTCACCAATAGCTTTTCCGGGTCGAAAAACCGCCTAATTAGGTCGTGAAATCAAAATGGAATCGATATCTCGACGATTGAGAAAGATTTGGTAGAGATTTTGCAGACTGATGAGTGGGAGGCATGAGGTGAAAGTCAACTTTTTTCAGAGTCATCCTACCTTCGTTCTGACTTCACCAATAGCTTTTCCGGGTCGAAAAACCGCCTAATTAGGTCGTGAAATCAAAATGGAATCGATATTCCAACGATTGAGAAAGGTTTGGTAGAGATTTGGCAAAATGATGAGTAGGAGGCATGAGGTGAAAGTAAACTTTTTCCAGAGTCATCCTAGCTCCGTTCTGACTTCACCAATAGCTTTTCCGGGTCGAAAAACCGCCTAATTAGGTCGTGAAATCAAAATGGAATCGATATTCCAACGATTGAGAAAGGTTTGGTAGAGATTTGGCAAATTGATGGGTAGGAGGCATGAGGTGAAAGTCAACTTTTTTCAGAGCCATCCTAGGTCCGCTCTGACTCCACCAATATGGAAACGATATCTCCACGATTTGGGAAGGTTTATTAGAAGTTTGGCAAACCATACGAGGCATAAGGTCAAAATTGACCATTTTTCAGAGGCATCCATTCTGACTCCACCAATAGTTTTCATTATCGTGTGAAAAAAACTGTCCGACCTCCATCTAACGGCAAATCATCAAAAAAGTGAGCCGAAACCTCTTCATCTACCACTACAGTGACTATATACAAGACAGTGGCGACAACAGGCTCATTATTTGCCTCCTAATGGCGGATAGACGTAAACCAATATTCGAATCGTACCTTCATCATCAGAAACCCCATCAATAGTATCAATATTAGAAGAATAATACGATTTAAAACAAGGTGGTCATATGCACACACATGATAATTTCCGAGTTGAAAGTACAAATCGAAAAATCTGGATAAGCACCACTCGATCTCTGAAGTTCAATGTGAGCCTCCTGATGGCGTCAGCCACTCAAAACGCAGCATCGTCGCCACTGTAAGCCGCGGCTTTGCAGATCGGCCGACGCCATTAGGAGGCAAACGACACCGTCGTCGCCGTCGCCGACCTTGTACTTCATGGTGCCGCCGTCGTCCTCGCCGTCGCTGTCGATCACCACCATGGTGCCGAGGTCCGAGTGCACGGTCACCATGGTGCCGGACCGGTTGCCGGCCGCCGGCTCCGGCGCCGGCTCGGCGTGCCGGCGCTTGCGGATGTCGCACGCCTCGGCCGTCATGCGCGCCAGCGCCGCCGGACCCTTGCCCTGGTGCTGCAGGAACGGGTGTCGCAGCAGGTCGCAGGCCGACGCGCGCTCCGAAGGGTTCTTCACCAGGCACACGCTCACGAAGTCGATGAAGTCGGCGCTCCACCTGATGCGCGAACGTCTCGTTGAAAAGATTCCGAACGATCAGAGCTGCCGTTGCGATTTCGCAAAATAATTGTCACACGTTCGTCCAATTTAATTTTTTTTTTTTGCATTTTTCTGACTATCAATTCAATTTCAATTTCAATTCCTTATCGATCCATTAAAACGAGCTTAAAAAAAGCAATTGGACAAGACAGTACATATCAGATACAGATATAAAATACAAATATATAACAAACACATTCATAAATAATAAGAGGTATATAAACAATTAGGTGAGTGAACGAAGCAGCAATGATGAAAAATAATACAAAACATGTTTACTAATGTAGGTGAGAAAAAAACTCATCGATTGTATAGGGGCTAATTTCGAAAAGTAGTTGTTTTACTTTATGTTTGAATACTTGGTCCTTGGTTATGATTTTGAAAAACTCCGGAAGTGCATTATATAATCTCAGCCCCGAAATCTCAAACGAGTTCCAGACGTAGAGATAAACGTGTTTTGGGTATGTGAAAATCATTTCTGATGCGTGTATTATATTCATGAAAAGATTGGTTTCGTTTAACAACTTCTTTATTTCTATGGATGTACAACAAAACTTCCAGAATGTAGAGACCTGTTAGAGTCGAAATGTTAAATTTTTTAAATAGTGTTCTACACGATGATATTTGTGACGCGTTTGCAATAATTCTGATAATTCTCTTTTGCGTTACGAAAACATTGTGTGCAGGCGGAGAATTTTCCCAAACAATAATTCCATTGTTAATTCTTGATTGTATCTGCCCGTGGTAATATAAAAGTAGACCAGAGTTGTCTAGAATTCGTCTCAAGTATCTAGAAAAAGACCTAAAAATTGTATACTGTCAACTCTTTCTATCTCAACACCGGATATTCCAATATTAATGTCTACCGAATAAATGTTTTGGGCAGTATGAAAAGCTACTGCTTTCGTTTTGGAGGCATTCAAAAATAATGAGTTTTCACTGAACCAACCAACTACGTGGATTCCAGGTTTCATTTTCACATTCGAGACCTGTCGAACATCGCTATACCAAGCATCATTCATCAATAGAACGGCAAAGTTGTGGAATTCTTTGCCTAGTGAAGTCTTTCCTGATGCTTACAACCTCCAAACATTCAAGAAAAATTCCAACACCTTCCTTCTTTCCCAAAATTCCACCGCTGGCTAACACGATGTTCCTCGAACATCATAGGTTTTCCTTTCGTGTTGTCCAAAGATAAAAAAAAAAATGCGTGGAGGTGTTACGAGACGATTTCTTCACGTTTTTCAAAGATGCCTGGCGCTTTTAAAACATTTCTCACTTAAATACTGTCTGTAAGTTTTTCAGAAGAGGTAGTACATTCATTTTTCAGCTTTTAATGGGATTTTCTCTCCTCGTTTCTAAAAAATAAAGTAGAAATATTAAAAATTATTTCGATATATTTGTAGTGAGGACAGATTTTTTGATCTGTCACTTTTCAGTGTCGAAACCGACAGCATTTTGGAAAAATTTTGAGAAGAGAAAAATATTTTAATTGTGTTGAGAACGGGAGCAGATTCGTTCCCGAAACGTCCACCAAGATGAGTAGAGGTTTTGTTCTTATTAAATATATTTGTATTCCCAAATTTTTCAAAAACAAGGTGTCACTGACCAATAAAGAATTTCTCTTTTAGGTATCTAAAGGTTTAATTTCAAGCGCAGTGACATTTTGGGGCAGATCACAAAATCTGTCCTTACTACAAATATATTGAAATAATTTTTAATAACTTCTACTTCATTTTTTAGAAACGAGGAGAGAATATCCAACAAAAAGCTGGAAAATGAATTTCTCACTTGAACGTTATCCCGATTTTTTTCTTTTCGGATACGTTACGGTTGTTTTTCACGGATGCGCAACGACTTTTACACGTTCATCATTAATGCTGAAGGTGTTTGCATATTTTTCACGTCCTTTACGTATAAGCGACGTGTGTTTCATATATGCGTGACACTTATTTCACAAGTTTTCAAATGCGCGTGACTTTTTTACGTTTTCACGGATACTTTCCCAATATAGCTGACTTTTTTTTTGATTTTTCACTCCTTTATTACGCTTTCCTTATTCGTCACGTGGACTGTTTGATCATCAACAAAAGTATCAGCAATGGAGTATGACGAATTGGTGACGATTTTCTACGTTTTTACGGATATATGATGCATTTTCAAATTTTTGAGGATGCGTGACGTTTCTTCATATGTTTCACGCGTGGCTGATGATTGCGTCCATTTGTATGGATAAGTGACGCCTCAGCCAAGTTTCTCATGGAGTTTCACCTAACGGATATGTGTGACAAAACCGTGACATTTTCCTCACCCTCACATCGGATGAGTGAAGCTTTTTGCGCGTTGTTTTTGCGTGACACTACTCTTTTCCAATTTTTTTTTTTACAAGAAAGAAAATCGGGGGAGCTCTGATCGTTTCGGTAGACAAAATCCATCATCAGTACGCACCTGTCCGGCTCTCGAAAGGACGGCGGCGGCTTGGTGGGTATCATGAAGACGGCCCGCATGGGGTGGATGTCGGCGTAGGGAGGTTTACCCTCGGCCATTTCCAAGGCGGTGATGCCGATGCTCCAAACGTCCGCTACGCAGTCGTACCTGAGAGGATGAGGTTGAGGGGGCGCGAGGTTAATGAAATCGCCCACTTGTCTCACGCTTAGCCGATTTTCGTCGTCTCGAAAGCCGGGATTTTTTAGTATTTCATTTTTGGAAAATTGAAAAATTTCGAGAGTCATTGAAATTTTGAGAGTCAACATGTTGAGAAATTAAAGTAGTCGAACTGAAGATGAATTGTCCAAATAGAAGTCAAGACTATCGAGATGTCGGAATTTCGTGACCAAAAACGAAATTTGGGGTTGAAAAAATAAACCAGAATAAAAACTACGAGATACTAGAAGTGTTTTGATGAAAGTAGAAACTTTGAGAAATTCGATGAAATTCCGATATATATGTCGGAATTTCGGTATTAAAGTAGACATTTTGATCAAGTCTGGATCGACGGAATCGAAATTTTGATAAAAGGAGAAATTTTCGAAAACATGTATGAATGTAAACATTTCGAGATAACATTTAAAGTATGGAGATGAAGGCGCAATTCGAAAAAAATTGAAAAAAATTCCGAAATAAATGGCAGAATATTGATATAAAAGTAGAGATTTTCAAAAAGAATGTTTCATGGGATTTCATAAAAAAAAATGAAATTTTGATATCAACGAAAATTAGAAATAATAAAAAAGTCTGAGTTTTGAGATGGAAGCAGGAATTTTTGAATGAAGGACAAGAGAAGTCAAGAAAAAAGGACATAGAAAATTAGATATTGAGGAAATTTTGCAATAATGAATGTCGTAACAGAAATTTGTAGTTTTGAGATGAAACTATTAATTTTCTGAATGAAAGTTCTGAGGGAATCAAAATTTTTATACAAAGAAAATTTCACATAATGAATGCAAAATGAAAATTTTGGTATAAAAAAAGACATTCTAAAATAATTGATGTCGACAGAAGAAATTTATTTGGAATATAACCTCGGAATATACATAGGAATTTCGAGATGAAAGTACAAAATTTCAAGATTGAAGTACAAAATTTGGAAATAAAAGTACAAACTTTTGTAATGAAAGTACAAATGAAACCAAAGAATTTCAAGATAAAATTGGAAAATTTCGAAATAAAGGTACAAAATTTGGAAATAAAAATACAAAATTAATAAAAGTAGAACATTTCGTGATGAAAGTATAGAACATTTCGAAATAATTGTATTTTTATTTTGGAATAAAAGTACAAATTTCCGAAATGAAATTACACAATTTCGAAATAAAATCACACAATTTCGAAATGAAAGTAAAAAATTTTGGAAAGAAAAAGTAGAAAATTTGGAAATAAAAATACAAAATTTCGACATAAAAGATGAACATTTCGAAATGAAAGTACAAAATTTCAAGATTGAAGTACAAAATTTGGAAATAAAAGTACAAACTTTTGGAATCAAACTACAAATTTTCGAAATAAAATCACAAAATAACGTAATAAAAGTAGAAAGTTTCGAAATGAAACTTAAGAATTTCGAGATTAAAAAATTTCGGAAAAATGTAGAAAATTTGGAAATGAAAATACAAAATTAATAAAAGTAGAACATTTCGAGATGAAAGTAGAACATTTCGAAATGAAAGTACAAACTTTCGGAATAAAAGTACAAATTTTCGAAATAAAATTACACAATTTCGAAATGAAAGTAAAAAAATTCGGAAAAAGTAGAAAATTTGGAAATAAAAATACAAAATTTCGAGATAAAAGATGAACATTTTGAAATAAAAGTACAAAATTTCAAGATTAAAGTACAACATTTGGAAATAAAAGTACAAACTTTTGGAATCAAAGTACAAATTTTCGAAATGAAATTACAAAATAACGAAATAAAAGTACAAAATTTCGAAATGAAAGTAAAGAAATTCGAGATTAAAAAATTTCGGAAAAAAAGTAGAAAATTTGGAAATGAAAATACAAAATTTCGAAATAAAAGTACAAAATTTCGAAATAAAAGGACAAAATTTCAAAATTGAAGTACAAAATTTGGAAATAAAAGTACAAACTTTTGGAATGAAAGTACAAATTTTCGAAATAAAATAACAAAATAACGAAATAAAAGTAGAAAATTTCGAGATCATAAAAATTCGGAAAAAAAGTAGAAAATTTCGAAATAAAAATACAAAATTTCGAAATAAAAGTAAAAACTTTCGAGATGGCAAAAATCTAAAAATCGGAATTTGCTCGACCCCTCCGTACAACCTACCCGATCTCCAATATGATCTCGGGCGCCATCCAGAACGGCGAGCCGATCACCGTGTTCCTCTTCGATATCGTCTCGGTCAGCTGACCGGCCACCCCGAAATCCGCCAGTTTGGCGTGCCCGTCCGTGTTGAGCAATATATTGCCGGCCTTGATGTCCCTGTGGATCTTCCTGTTCGAGTGCAGGTACTCGAGCCCTTTCAGGGCGTCCGACAGGATGGTGGCGATCTCGCATTCGCTCAGGGTTTTGCGGCGCAACCTTCATCGGGGATCGGGGATGATATACGGAATGTGTGGCGTCTCGTGAATTTTAGGCTCATTTCAGGAAGATTTTCACAGTTTTTACTCTCTATTTTTTTTTATTTTTTATTTTTTTTTTATTTTTTTTTTATTTTTTTTCATTTATTTTTTTTTTTCATTTTTTTTTTCATTTACACCAATATTGAATTTACTGCACATTTTTTGGGAGATTTTCATCGTTTCTTATTGTTTCTTAAATTGGTCTCATGAATTTCAAGCTCATTTTAACGATATTTTCAACCAAGTATATTTTCTCTATTTTTTTATGTCAAGTCCCATGAAGAATTTAAATCAGGGAAATTTCGAACGTTCCATAATTTATTTATATCGTAGTCTCGTAAATTTTCAACTCGTTTCAGGGAGATTTTTAACGTTGTTATTTTCTCTACATTTTGATATCGCAATTTTACGAATCATTTTCACCATAGTTCGAAAACATATATTTATCTGAATATCAAAATATCGGATATACAGGGTGATTTACTTAAAAATACAAATACACGAATGGTGTATTGGTATGGCATCAGAGAAAGTGCCTGCAAAATTTCAGAGCAATCCAATATCTTTTATTCAATCGAAACGCCTCAAGCCAGACCTGATTCACTCTACTTCACATGATCTTAAGGTTTCGCCAAACTGCCTCATAAGCCACAAGATCTAGCGTCAAGGATCAGAATGAAGTGAAATCTAACCACGCAATAGGTAACAAGAATAAATTCACTATGGAAATCGAATAACTATTATTATTATAACTATTATTATTATTATCAAAAAACTTGTGACGAATGTAGAGATAAAAGTCATGATTCCGAGATATATTTCAAGGAGAAATCGATAGCATTCCATAAAGGAACGCAAAATTTAGAGAGTAATTACTGGTTTTTGATTTTGCAAAATATCTGCTGATCATTGACACATTGAACGCACTGTATATATTGTTTGATGGATGAAATGAGCCAAAAATTATGAGACAAGTTTCGTATCCGAGTTCATATACAGAATGTTCCATATTATGTGGGCAATCTTCCGGTTTCAACCAAAAAACATGACAAGTTCTTGGATGGACCCCTGAGAAATTCCCGAGGAAGTTTCCTTTGAAACTATTCATTTTAATAATTATAAAATATTTGGGAATTAATAATCAGAATAATCAAGATATTTGAGGAGATAAAATAATTCAAAGTAGAGAATTCGAGAAAACAGCGGAACTTTCACGAAAAAAATTAAGTTTCAAGAATTTAGAAAATGTGAGGAACTAAAAATAATATAAGTCAAAATTTCGAGACAATAATTTGCGCAAATCGAAGTGATTCAAAAAATTTTCAGAAATTGTCATATTTTGAGTCCTATATCGGCCCACATATTCTGGTACACCCTGTACCACATTCAAATTGAGCATCAACCTTATGATATCGGAAACCGAGCCGGCGCCGCAATACTCCATGATAATCCACAAATCCGTATTTTTGAAGTAACTGCCGTAGTATTTGACAACGTACGGACTGTCGCACTGTTGCATGATGGAAATCTCCTTGATGATCTCGTGCAGGTCCGTGTCCAGAGGCACTTGCTTGATGGCCACCACGTTGCCAGATTCCTTGTGCAGCGCCTTGAAGTAGAGATGGGCACGTCGAACGAGACACATCGATACCGATCTCGCCCTTCTCTACTAGAGATGGGCCGCAGTCGACTCTACACGTAACGAACATGGCAACGCCGCAAACATCTCGGAATGAACTATCGCGGCCATTAATAATGACAGATCTCTCTCTAGATCTAGATAAATACAACGTCTTTTCCAAAGAAACGAGAAGCTTCACAATAACGAATACCGTCTCCAGACATCTTCAAATCACACTACTTTCAGTTCTCTGAACATGGTGATTCGAAATTCGATGTAAATATTTCAAGGAGGTATTGTTCGGATCGAAATAAGACTTTTTGAAATATGCACCCTGTATAGTTTTCAGCGCGCCAAAGTAGGACTAAGCCACTGTTGCCAATTCGTCTTATTCCTGGCTTGTACGAGTCGAGTCGGCTACGGGCGGGCACATCGATGAAAAAACATCGATACGTTTCGCCCATCTCTACTAGAGAGGGGCACATCGACCAAAGAGAAAAATCGATATCGGATTTTTTCGATACGTCGATGTGTAGAGGTGATAATCGATAGATTTCGCCCGTCCCTACCTTGAAAACGCTGCCGTAAGATCCTTCGCCTAGTTTGCAGATGATGTCGAACACCTCCTCAGGCTGTCTCGTCAGGCTTTCTTCCGACAGCATTTTTAGGTTATTGTTGGCCGCCATGACGGTTTCTTTTCGTTCGGGAGGTGGACCGACCTGGAAAGATGAAGCTAGTAGATAGGCTATATTGTCGCACCTTTTTTTCTACAGGGCGTCCACGTTAGGGACTTACCAGCCCTGTAACGTCGTTGTGATTCGACCGGTTTTGAAAAACTCTCGTTTCTTGGGTAGGTATTCGCGATGCTTATCCAACAAGAGGTTGATTTTATTTTTGGGGTGTAATCGTCGCCATCTACGACCACTTTTATGGACTGAATTTTTAAAATGTAATATCCGCAAATTCTTCTTACGAAAAAAATAATTATATAGTGAGAATTGGGGTCACATAAAACATACCTGTTCAGGATTTCATCAAAGTAAACGACAGGGTGTCCGAGAAAATCAATTTCAATTTTTTCCGAATAAGTGATCAGAAAATGTACTGCCATGGAATTGTTGCACACCCTGTGTTTTCGAATGATAAAAATCAGTATGTGTTCATTCGAAGTGATCCTCAATAATAAACTGTCATTTGATTCTCCGCAAAATTCCACAGTAGTGCCATCGAAAATAATTGAATTTCATTTTCTCGGACACCCTGTCAATTTTAATGATGAAAATCTATACAAATATATTTCGAGTCATCCTAATTTTTTGTGAGAAAATTTGGTCCATAAAAGTGGTCGTAGTCGGCGACGATGACACACCAAAAATAAAATTTTGAAAAGCATTTCGAATACCTACCAAACAAACGAGAGTTTTTCAAAACCGGTCGAATCAGATCGATGTTACCGGGGTGTCAAGTCCTCAACGTGGACAAGCTGTATATAAATCTCCCTAAGAACATTCAAGCTACATGATAATTTTTCAAATGTATCACGTGATCACATATGCCCCGCCTCCTCGTAAACTTCGAATATTCCCGCCAGATCGCTTGCCCATAATGGTATCGCTTGTGAGGTTATGTTGGAATTGGCAACGTGAAAAAACTTCAAGATTCGACTACAAGATGGCTGCCATGACATCAACATTGCCTGTCAAGAGTCATGACGTGAAAGTCATCTGTAAAATGTCACACAAGTATGTGTGACGCGTTTTTGTGGACGTGTGACGTTTTTCGAGTATGCGTGACGGTCCAGTTTCAACATAACCTCACACACAATACCATATATGGGCGTAGAATGTTGCGAAAATACCTGAAATTCATCTGGGTTCATATGACTACGTGATGACATCGAAAAATTACCATGTATTAGAGAATGAATTTTCTTATGGAGATTCACACGAGAAAATCGATCGAAATGGTCCGCAACGAACATAGTCTCTCTACTGAAGCTTCAAACAAGTCGGAATAGGTCTCTGGGTCCACACTTTCCCTCTGCATTCCAATACAATGATAATCTTTTTTCTGGGATTAATAGCCTTTCGGTTGAAGAAAAACACTCCTCAAATGGAACAATGATCGTCACTGACACAACACTGCACTATAAAAATCTTCCGGGATTATTCGAAATCTTCACGGGCCTTAAGAAAGACCACAAGGTCTAACTCGACGTCAATTGTCAAGCTCAGTTTCTTTTCTACTGAACATTGAGAAATACATATGCAAAAAATCTTCAGTAGTAATGAGCGTAACTTCTTCGCATATTTATACAGAAAACACCCTGTATTTAGAACATGTATTTCGGTAGAAAACACTCCCGAATTCGAGGTGTCTCTAAGAGTAATCCGACGGGTTGAAATCTGGGCACCTTGCAGGACATTCCACTGTGATACCAGACAACACATTTTTTTCGGTGATCAATTAAAAAAATCATCTCGCACATCGTTCTGTCTGAATGGAAGTCATTCATTATGCCTAACGTGTCACGATGTCGAGCAGGTTTTTTTGTGTATCAACATACAGGAAGGAAAGAGTCATAATCGTTTTTCACAACAGAACGAATCACTGAAAAGTTATAAATACGCCAACACGTTTCGTATTGAGTAATTTTTGGTACAGTAAATTCCAAATTGTTGAAAATAGAATCAAACACGATACTATCGGATTTGGATGTCAGAGATTCTAGTACAGATAAATGTTACCATGTTATTACATTCAATGTACAGAGCGGTTTTTCATATACTAGTTAGATATTATAACAATAATCTTATCTTAAACAAATAACTATCTGTACATATATAACTGCATGAATAAATAGTGGATGAGAGATCTTTCAGCGTCATCAATAGGATCGCACTCATTGTTGAAATACAAATAGTATTTGATTGATAAGGGAACTATACAGGGTGTTCGTGAAAATGTCGGAAATCCAACGGATTCAGATAGAACTTGAAGAAATAGAAATGCAGGTGACTCAGCCCCTAAAGCACGCCGCTGGAAATCGTTATTTCTTGAATATCGTCCAAATATAATTCAATATGTGGTAAGGACCCCTCAAAATAGTGTCCTTGAAACATAATTTAGCTTTCTTAGTTCAAAGGATGAACTAAGATAAAAGCCTAAGAAGGATTAAATTTGGATAGCTCAAGCTTCAACTTTATTACAAAAGACCATGATTTTGTTTTTTTTTTCGAAATCTGTTCATTTTACCGATAAAATAATAATAAACGAGTACCACTTTTTCAGTTTCAGGTTCAAGCTACCAAAATCTATTTTTTTTTAGCCTTCTTTTACACAGGATGATATATATCATACAGGATGTTTCCGTAACGAGGACCTATAAGAAATAGGAACTTTTCATCTCATTTTTTCTGAATCCGAGAGATTTCGCACATTTTCCCGGACACCCTGTATACAGGGCTATTAATAATCGAGATTATTCATCGATGGGATTTTCGTAAAGATAAGATATAAAGGTTGGTTGAATGAGTATAAAGTAGCTTAGTCAGTGTATCACTCACAGATTTCATGGATCTTGCAACATTGTTATTATCTAAAACAATGACAGAACATGCCTACTTGATATTTTTTGCTACTCGAGTAGGTGCTTATAGCATATTCGCAACACACAGCCTTGATAATGTGATGAATCTGCCAGTGTAGGTATATTAATAATTTTCAGGAAAACATCTGCCTGGAATATGCATCATTGGAAAACGAGAAAATTGATAATGACGTCATGCACAAGGTCACAAGGGCCTGAAATGTCAAGTATAACAGAGGATTTTGTTGTCGAAACTGTGGAGAGTAATGCGTTAAAAAAAAATCATCAACGAATTTGAAACCAAATTGTTATCATGGGTAGTAGGTATACATTCTTATCTGAGGAACTATTTGCAAATGCAAATAGCCCAATATCGAGTATTTGGGTTGGTCCACTAACTAGAGCATAAAATAGTCATTTCAACAACCTGTACTGTTAGATAAAATTTTCCATTTCCGTATTTCTCAAATTTTGAACATGCTCACTTAGCCAGAGAGCGAGATTGTCACTTTCCATAGAAAAATATGGAAAGTAGTGCACCAATAATTTATACCTTCCTCAAGTTTATTCACCATGAACCGCTGTTATGCAACATTATTTTATAACGAAGCGACTATACTATGAAACGGAATGACCAACTTTCATCCTGAGATGAGATTGATGAGATCATCCTCCATAATACCAGTCGGTCAGATAGATAATGCCAGTTTCTGCTGACTGATGCATCAATTTGTAGACGCCAGGTCAATTACTATTGTAGCTTCAACGAGAATTCTTCGACACACATAAAAAGTGATGAACAGATAACCGTAATCAAAACGATGAATTCGAATAATTTTGCTTGTCAAACTTTGGCACACCTGTTTTTCGAATTTTTCCAACCTTTTTGCATTTGTCGAGTTAAAAAAAACAATTCCATATAATCAGGAATTCAGTGATCTCCAACATTAATGAGGCTTACGATAAGCAGTTATTTTTACGTACACCAACCACAAACTGTAGAAAAATCCAAAATAAATCGGGTATTTCGGTAGATCTAGTGACACACCCCAGATGATACTGATAATATCATCGAATCTGTTTCGAAGCATGCAATTGTTGAAGCGAAAAACTCACCGTTTGCGTACTAATCTAAAACAGTTTGTTCTTGGAAAAATCACAGGGAGAAGCCGATCACTCGGCTGACAGTCTTGTTGAAATTGTCACTTCAGTTTATGAGCCTACGCCCCATGTAGGTACGTATTGTCACAGGAAAATTGTCACCGGCACTGAATAAACGGGTCGGCTCTTATTCTAGTGATCGATAGCCGATATTTTCGATGGAAAAGCAAAAATCCGACCCGCGCATCCACTACAGCTTCCCAGAATTTTTTCACACAGACGTCAGACAGCACCTTCCCACTCAACAAACTTCTCACAAACACAGAACAAGACGTTTCCGTCACGAAGACAGAGAGGAACAGCGGGTGTTGCCAGATTTACCAGAACGAAATTCTACTTATAACTTTTATGCTCTAAGACTTGTAACTGTGTTTGGAATTGAGAAAATATCAGTCACAATGAATATGTAATGATTTTCGGTGAAAGGAGGCAATGGGAGCTGAACAGGACAGTTGAAGAATTTTTCAATTCAAATGAAAATAATATAGCTTGGCAACACCATGCTTTTCATAAAACTTGTGAATGCGCCAGCGCAATCAATTTCCTTTTGTTCTACTCATTTGTGTGTTCCGCGCTGGTCACTAGGGAGGGGAGAAGTGCAAACGATTTTTGTCCTACAGTTCATCGTTCGTATGGTCGAAATTTGAATCATTTCCTTGTTGACGCACACCACTAGCGCCGTGACGTAAAAATGAAAAACTAAAAATCGACGTTTTTCTTGTTCTCCATGACAGTTGTCAAAAATAAAAGTTTTAGAAAATTAAAAAATCAGGTAAAAATTAAAACAAAATCAATTTTTTCGTTTTCACCAGTTCCCACGTGTGTCATTTTGGACAATGTATTGAAATCAGTGTTTTTTCCAGATATTGAAAAATGGGAAGGAGGAGTAGGTCGAAATCCCCATTAGGTGCAAGAAGACGGGATGTTCGGGAAAGAGACCGAGATAAGGACAGAGACAGGGACCGAGAGAGAGACAGGGATAAGGAGAGGCACAGGAGGAAAAGATCCAGGGATAGATCGCGAGACAGGGAGAGAAGACGACATTCTTTCGATAGGGATGACAGGAGGTATTCGCCTTCCAGGTCTCGTACCCCAGAAAGAAAGAGAAAAAACCTGCTTCCCGATAGGCCCCTAGTGACCGCCGCAGATTTGGAAGGCAAAAGCCAGGATGAGCAGGAAATGATGAAGCTTATGGGCTTCTGTAACTTTGATACAACAAAAGGTAAAAAAGTGGATGGCAACGATACTGGGGAAGTGCACGTTATTCTCAAAAGGAAATATAGACAGTATATGAACCGGAAAGGGGGCTTCAACAGGCCTTTGGACTTTGTTGCTTAGGGTGTTCCTGTAGGATATTATTTGAACAACCACTACTTACCTCAATTTACTTGAACCTCATTTAAAGCTCCGATATCATAATCTATTCAATCCATAGCCATACCTCACAATAGTTCATTATTTAGTTGATCCTTTTTTTCACTCTTCCAACAAGTGTTGCATGTTGTTTTTAGAGTTCTACTATTGTTATCTTTCTGTTAAGCTCAAATGTTCAGTTTAGATCTTGGACCAGAATTCAATTGAGATGTTTGTTTACTCTCCTTCAGTATTTGAATCAATTGAATTATTCTGTGACTAATGAATGTTCTCAATTTGTATTGATTCTTTATATATTATCATGTTTCAATCAGAATTATAAGCAGACTGTTGCATTTGTATTGTTGGGAAGGTGAAGATTTGGATCATATTTTTTATTACTCACTTCTCCATATTTTATACACACACACACACATACTTGTTGAAATTTCTGTAAATATCACAGTTACGGGTTGTTCATGAATATTCACTTGTATTTTCTATTTGTTAAGAAATATCATTTATATTTTTTATGATAATGAATGAAATGAATGAGAAAATTGGTTGGTTTTATTCATACAGTAGACAATGAGTAGATTGCAAATTCTGTACAATTGGATTCGTAAGATTTATTGAGTTTGAATTGGAAAATGAATGAATAATTGTTGAACAATGAAAAAACCTGAAGGTAATTGAGATGTCCTTTAAGTCACTAAAATATCACATCTGATTTACACTTGGTTTATCTATGAGAGTCTCGCTTACCTAAGTTATACTAGGATAGAGGGTGTGATGAAAAGATGTTACATTTTTTTTCACCAATTTATTTACGCAACAAGATAATTGGACATTCTATTTAGGAACATTCTATTAGTAAGTACATTACCAAAAATTACATATTAATGCCAGAAGTATAAACATGAACCAAATAAAAGAAAAAAAAACACTACAAAATATGCAAATGTAAATATATAAGACCAGCTTCGAAGTGATTCAGGTGAATACAAATTTGTAGCAAATATTTTGCTTCATTCCTGAAATTTGTTATAGAAATCCACTCCATGTTTGAAACAAAAAAACTGATGAATATTTTCATAGCTTTATTTTACAAAAATATATAAAAAATAAAAGCACATGATTCAACACTTTAAAAAAATATCAACTTGCAAGTATATGAACTCAAACTGAATTTCTTCAACAAACTAACAAAAAATCAAAAAACAAAAGTAGAGTCCTACTTCTTCGATTTCTTGGAAGGTGGGGGAACATCATCATCTTCCTGACTGGCCTCACTGGCTTCCACCTCCGTGCTCAAATCGTTGTGGAATTCTTCCCCATCCACTTGGGAGGATTGCGAACCCTGAGTGACCCCCCCGTTCTTCTCCAGCACCTCCTTCAGCCCCATTATCCGGAAATCCCTGACTATGCCTTGTCCCGTGTATTTGGCCAGGTCCACCTTCCAAATGAACAATAATATACTCCCGACAAACCGATGTGTTTCTTCGAAAATTTCACACAATTTTTAAAGAATCAGAACGTGTAATACTGTCAGATCACCATAGCAACGGATGAATTTTATCGGAATTGTTTTCCTGGTGGGTACCCAACAGCGAATTTTACTGGAAATTTTTTTGACGTTTATAATGACAGAATATTTTTTTGACAATCTAATTTTTATTTGTTTTCACACATAATAATTTCGATTAATTTCAACAAAAAGCTTGATTGTTTTCTAAATTCATGGACCATTATGATTGATGTTTATATTAAAAACGCAATTATTCTATACTATGGCAGGTTGATTCGAAGTTGCTTGCTCTTGATTTAGAGATTCTTGGACTGTCTTTGCAGAAGTTGAAGCAGACCTCATTGCGTCAATTATATCCTGATGATGGCCCGAGTCAATTTGCAGATATGGTTTTATGAAGTGACCGCTACCATGCCCTGTTATTTTAATTAATTGCTGTTCCACTAATTCTGTTTTGCAAAAACTTGATAAAGACGAAAATTGATGTTGTTGGAAACACATTTGGTGTGGAATTTTCTTACCGAATACCACACGAGGTCAAATTAAATCCGGAAATAATTTGACCTCTAGTGGTATTACTAGTGATAATTTCCACTCCTCATAATGAAGCTCATTGATACACGAAAAATCAATTAAAGTGTCGAAACAGAGAAAGAAAATCCGCACCCACCTTGGTCTTGTTCGACAGCTGGATGACGTACTTGCTGAACTGTTCCATCTCGTAGACCGCCTTCGGTATCATCCTCGTCTCCCGGAGCACTTTGCTCTTCATCGCGCCTGCGTCAGTCTTCCTCTTCTCTTGGCTGGCCTCGGCTTCCTCCTTCTGCCTCTCCTCCAGGTGCAGGATCAGCTGGTAGATGGCCGGAGACAGCTGCTTGCCGGCCAGTTTCACCAGACGTTCGAATCTGAGGAGTAGGAATCGAATAGTAATATATTTTTCAATCGAAACTGGAAAGAATCGATTCGCTCAATCGATTTTTTCACAGACTGCACAGTACAGTAACACTCCAAGATATGATATTATACAGGGTGAGTCGAAAATGTGTACCGAGCTTTCTGGGGGTGATAGACCATTGAAAAATAAGTGTAGTTTGATGATTAAACTAATGGCCCAAAATGCATATTAAGGGAGATATATCCTTCCAAAGTTGATAAAATTAAAATAATTTCTCCGCATAACTTCTGAACGATGAAAGCCACCCGATTGAAATTTTTTTGTGCATGAATGTATGTTGTCAAAATACATTTTTTCGTCACACTTCCACATTTCTGATATTGTTATGAAGGGTGTTTTCAGAGGGTGAGTCATGATTTTTTGTAGAAAACTTTTTTCCCTGTATTATTTTCGGTGAAAAAACAGGAGCATTCGATGGAGCGAAGAAAATTACATGAAAAAGGTACTCTTATTTCAAATACAAAAAATTGAGCCGTTCGTGAGATATTTGAGTTTTTGTAGTTACCTGATATCAGCAGTTTGATTTTATTCATCGCGAGATTCATCGGTATAACGATATTTTAGCAGGCCATGATGAATAATTTTGTTCTCAATTTTGACGTTCATGTCATCAATATTCGAGTCAACATTGTTGTCGATTTGTTCGTGTGGTTTTTCTGTGTCATTTATCACAGCGATTATCAACTGAGATCTTAAGAAATATGGCAGGTTATTCATTCTCTGAACAAACTGATATGCTTCTAATGCTTGGCGAGTGCTTCGGAAATGCAAATGCTGCTGAAATATCGTTATATATATTATATAGATTAAAAATATATATTATATAGATTAAAAAAAGAATGATATTCAACAAATTCCAAGCGTGCATCTAGTAGCAAATACATAATATATCTTTGGTTTCAACCAAATTTGTCATAACGTTGCAGCTGAACTGGAGGAACGTTCAAAAAACGTTGTGTGGTATAACATTTAACTGAAAATTTTCGCAAAATTATTCAATTCAATCCAATTTTTATTCATTCAAAGACCCAATTGGGGTGTAGAACATGTCAAGAATACAGGCATTCGATTCGATTTAGGGTTTCTTTTTATTGTATTCAACTCTTGAAACCTGTTGTAGAAGGCGAAAACCCAACTGGATTTTTTTTTTGATTTCAATCGGTCCTTCGATTGTTTGGATCACAACATCCTCTTGAGAAAATTAGAGCTCGGGTACAGAGGATCTCAACAGCACTTGTTTATGCCATATCTTTCTAATAGCTTACAAGAATACCTGAAATGTTTTTTTTTCTGATTTATCCTATTCCTTCGCAAGCTCTTCAATGGATCAATAAAACTACTACTATCTAGAGAAGAATCGTTCTGTCCTTTTGAACATATGGGATTCGATGAAACTTATAAATAAAATTAAATAAAAATATATAAAAATCATTTCTCATTCTTGACAGTAATTGATGTATATAATTCGTTTCATGAGAAGCTCCGGAGCTTCATTTTCATTCAATAACTCACCTGGCACCCTGGAAAGCTAGATTCGTTTTGGTCGACCTGGTGGAAAAGTGTCTGGTGAGCGCGCCGACGGTGTTGAATAGTAGTATGACGTTTTTGAAGATGGATTCGGCTGCGGTACCTGGCGACACCGTCAGGTTGCACAGATCGGTCATTATCAGCACGACGATGCACAATTGGCAGCAGACGCCCTTTTCTTTGCTCTCCAATTTTTCCCGCTCTAGACACACATTTTATCATCAAACGATAGTAGCATGAAAGAATCTTCAGAGCCCACAAAAATTATTCGAATAATTTAAAAAAAAAAAAACAAAAAAACAATGTACTATTCAATGGTCAAGATTACGAAAGCGTTTGCCACTATAGAAAAATTCATTCTTTGTAATTCAACATTGAAATCTAACATAACATTTAGGAATTCTGATATTCAGATAAAAATGAAGATTTCTGATATTCTATTCACAAATTCCTGAAATACAACTCAGGGTTTCATTGAGAAATTCTAGCATACAAGAATGCTGACATACAGCACAAGATTCTGACATATTATTCGAGAATTTCAATATACCTACAAGTCATAATTCTGACAACTTCAAAGAAATCTGGGATAAAGGACATTTGACATACATCAAAAAACGATATTCTCCGGCTTTCATAACGAAAATATAAAATGTTCCTATGAGATACTTGAAAAGTATTTAATATTGTCTCATCTATTTGAATTTACAATAAATTTCAAAATTCTTATATAAATTTTACGTACTTTTTCCAATGTTATCTTCTCCCGGGTAAGTCATCACATAATACTCAGACTTTAAACGAGCAATAACCAACTCGATGTCTTCCAAAACAGTTTTAATGCTGCCGCATAATGTCGTCAGAATATTATAAACATTTCCTTCGTCTACAATTTTTACCTTTTCTTCGGTATGTTCTTCCTTGAAAATGTACAAGAATTGGTAACGAATGAAGAATAATCGCAACAAGTGTTAATGCTATGCATCAATGTCAAAAATCTTCTGCATGAAGTTGAATCCACACATGAATTATTACAGGAACTATTTCTGAAAAGTCTCTTGCATGCATATCAAACTGACAAAATCGGTCAATAATTTAGAGATACCGATCAGAGCTCAGATAAAAAAAAGAATCAGAGCATAATTGTATGATACAAATCTGGTGCAAACTTTTTTCTCAGTGTAGAATATGATCATGAATATTTAGGGAAACTGACTGATGAATAAAGAAAAATTTGCATCCTCACTAGTGTTATTATGGATACATTACAGTTTTTTGAAGTTTGTTGTAGTTGAAGAGAAGTTTTTTCAACCACAGAACCAACTCACCTCCGTCAAAACCCCGATAACATCCCCGATGCAAACCGAAAACACCTCGAAAACTGTGAGACTGACTTTATATTTGAGGTGAGTTTCGAAATATAGATTCACAAAGGGTGTTGCAACTTTCGATGTCAAAGTACGATTGTAGGCGAAATTCTTCAGCCAATCCAGCAACTGAAAAAAAAAACATTTCTAACGAATGGGAAATGAGAACTCCATGTGTGTTATGCACTATACTTTTTCTACGGCTATAACATCGGATAGTAGCGATTCATTTCACAATATTAAAAAATACAATTAAAAATGAATATTCAGAATTTCGCTATAAATATTATGGGCAAAATTATTGGTTTAGAAGTTCGCAGGCTCCCTAAATATTTCGACTTGTTTGAAGAAAAAAATATGTTTTTCAAATATTTCTGTGAAATAATAAAATAGTATTTTGATATTAATGAATCACACAGCTTAGGCATGGAAACGTTTTTCAAAGTTTTTGAAAATGTAACTTTTTTTAACTCAAATCTCAAATAATATCGTCACTTTCGGTTGGCTAACCTGCACGGAAAGAGCATTGCTAGTGGTAGGCAGGAAATTGGCCAGGGTTGCTAATGTGGTAACGAAGATCGGGGCCATTTTTTTCATCTCTGGATCCTCCGATTCTTCATCGTCAGTTTGGAAAAATTCTTGATAGGTTTCCACTAGGACAGTTAGCTGAGCGATTGAGTCGTCTTGCGTACCATCGGACACTACGAAAGAGAATTTTGAAAATATTTGGATAGAATGCGGATAATTATTTTTTTACCAATTGCAGTTCTCTAGATTGGGATTTTCTCTCATGAATATATGGAAATATTACGATTATTTCAATAATATATTGGCATTGATTGTATAAAGATTTTAATTGAATAAATAATCCAAAAAAATGACTTACTGCATGTCCTTAGTTTTTTTTTAAATTTAATTTATCTCCGTTTTTGTAATTCACAAATCTCAAGGAATGAACATACTATACTCAGCCGCATATAATTTTTTCAATTCATCAAAATTAATTTCTTTAATTTTTAGCACCAAAAAAAGATACTCACCAACCTTATTCAAAAACGATCGCAAATTACTCCTATACTGGGTGTACACTAATCCCAAAATAACATTGAAACACTCCATAGCCAAACTGGCTGTGGTTGCATCGAAATCGACAAAATCATTCAATCTTCTCACGATCCTCTCGAAAATAATCACTGCTATGTCGGTCACGTGATCGAAATGAACCTGTGAAAAAAATCCCTCAGTAGAGAGGCAGGATTGAAAGATATGATAATTTTCACGATTCAAGATTAAATAGTGCCTCAAGGCTTTTTGAAAATAAGCGTAATAAACGATGCTTTATAGGATATTGAACATTGACTTTAGAAATTATTCAGAGTAAATTTTGACATTCTTAGGTACCTTTTTCGTCTTCGCGTCCAAATCTTTACGTTTTTTGACGTTCGTCACCGAATGCAAAGCCGCTTGCATCACGTGTTGGTGGAAATCTTTTTTGGTTTTGACGACATTCGCTTCTGAAGCCGAGGTCCAGCCGACTGAAGGCCTTGAATATAGAAAAAAAAAAGATTTTCATCAATCCATGAAAATACAAATTGATGCTCGATTTGTCCATTTTTTTTCCAATTTACAGCAGATATTTCGCGCCGGTGCGCGCTTTTAGCCAAAAAAAAGCATACTCGCAACTTTGAAGCTCGATATCTCGAGAACGGAGAGTCGTACAGAATTTTCTGGCACACGGTTGAAATTCTCGTACAATTTTTATTTAGAGTGCTGAACTTCAGGAGATTCGATCGAAAAGAAGAATTTTTGTCTATGTCTGAAAATCCAAGGAACATATTTACCGGATAATCGTATCACGAAAATTCGAGTTTCCCAATTATTTTTTTTACAAATAACTGGTTCAGATCCGTGGATAACGAAACTGCGATCGGAAAAAATCAACTCGTGAAGATAACGGAGTAATCTCGCTCCTAAGTGATTTTTTAACTGAAAAAGCACGAATACGACTTTGGAGCTCGACATCTCCGAAACTTCAAGTCGTGGAAGATTTTCCGACACACAGTCGGATTCCTCGTTCAATTTTCACTAAGAATGCAAAATCTCGAACGATTCGATCGAGAAATAAAAAATTTCGTTTATGTCTGGAAATCCAAGGTACATATTTACCGAATTATGATATCTTGGAAAATTCGAATTTCTTAATAATTCTTTTAAAAATCTGAAAAAATTCACAACCCCTATTTTGGACCCGTAGATAACGAAACTGTGATCGGAAAAAATCAATTCGTGAAGATAACGGAGTAATCTCGCTCCTCAGTGATTTTTTTGACTGAAAAAGCACAAATACGACTTTGGAGCTCGATATCTCCGAAACTTCAAGTCGTACAAGATTTTCCGGCAAACAGTCGGATTCCTCGTTCAGTTTTCACTAAGAATGCAAAATCTCGAACGATTCATTAGAGAAATAAAAAATTTCGTTTATGTCTGGAAATCCAAGGTACATATTTACCGAATTATCGTATCTATCGCTCAGAAATAGTTAGTTATCAACACTACTCACTCGTGCAGTAAGCTCAAAGTTCTCTTGATAGTTCTCAAATCCAACAGCGTTTCAGGAGCTTTAAATTGCTTGGCTAGTTTCTGAGCCTCCTTTTTCTCAGCGGTAGTCGGCTGAGTCGCCTGAGTAGTTTTATTATTATCGTTTTTCTTCTTCTTAGCATCGCTTTTCTTAGGTTTTGAAAGTGACTGAAAAAATAATTGAAGCGGAGATTTGAATACACAGAGAGATATATTTCGATTACTTTCGAAAATTGTAGTAATCTACTGTATCCTTGATATAAACCATTGATTTTATTGCCTTGATTTTCCGAATCGTCAGACCAAGAGAACATCTTATAACCGATCAGAGCCTCATAAATGCACAAAGCTTCTTTCAGCACCAGCATTTTCTTTTGAGATTCTGGTAAAATATCAAGTAAATCAACACCATCGTCCTGTAAAAATAATTACATACAAAATTGAGTCCCGGCTCACTGATCTATAAAATTACCAGCTCAAAATGAATAAGTTCACAATTTGGCATCCGTTGACATAAAGATTCAAGGATATTGGAGAATTTAGATACAGTGCTGTGCTCTTTGTTCTCTTCTATTTCTGATACCTTCGTTACTATCATACCTATAGCATATATCAGTTTACCTAAAGGCTCCTAAAAAATAGCAATCCTGTAAAATAAACAGATATGCCGAAAAAAATCCCATTCAACCCCATCCTAGAATTTCACAATAAAGAATTCGATTTTTTTTATTCAATCAAATTTTATTTATCAATACAGTCTGTGAGTTTTTCGAGGAGGTGGTACATTCATTTTTCAGCTTCTGACCTTACTACAAATATCTTCGATCATTGAACAGACTTTGTTGTTCGGAGACAAATATATTGAAATGTTTTTCGATAATTTTTTAGAAACCAGTGGAGAAAATCCCACAAAGAACTGAGAACTCTATTTATCAATGTTCTGAAAATACCTCATGTATGTATCAATTTGATAATCAATTATTTTAATTAGGGATTAATTCAGAGGGTTCGATAATTTTGCTGGTCACTGTGGGTGTTGATTATTTTTCTCAAAAAAAAATTACCTGTAAAAGAGACTGAGCATCTTTGAGGTGGACAATTTTGTCTAATTTCAAAGGTGGTAGTTGCTCTTCGTCCATGACATAATATTCACTAAAATGCAACCAAATCATATCCAAAACTGGTATGCCTAGCTCAGGATTATGACATACCGCATCAAATAACCCTAAAAAAAAAAAAAAAACAATATGTATTAGAGAGGAGACACCCTGCATTTTTTATAAGGAATTCTGATTCAAGATATTTGTGAAACCATTGAATCTATCTGTAATTCTTTTATAATTTTCCAAAAAAACCCATGTAGGCGAGAAACGAAATAAACAAGAGAACCTGGTACACTGTGACGACGATTATTGACGAGAAATTCTAAATCGAAAAATTCATAATTTTATATTTTTAATATGAAATTTTGATGACTCAGAATATTTGAATGATTAAAATGAAACTTTTGTATTTACATTTCATCCTTGATATTTGCCAAAATAATTTAATATGTTCGATTTGAAATCATCATGATTGGAATATTTAAATGATTCAAAAAACTTTCGTACTTACATTTCGGACCATGAAAAAAATACAACACATAAGAATCTTACATTTTCCAGAATAATTTTATATTTTTGTTATGTAATTCTGATGATTTGAAATATATTCAAGCGAAACTTTTGTTGTATTCACATTCAGAAATGTTAAAAAAATACAGCTCGTCAAAATTCGTCATTTGCCAGATTAATTTTATATTTTTGATACAAAATTCTGAAATTATACAGTTGTCGAAATTACACAGTTGTCAAAATGCTGATGTTCCAAAGAATAAACACATGAAACTGTTGTTTTTATTATTTTTTGATGAAACTAGTAGGTGAAGTGCGGAAAAACCCGTTACCTTCATACAGTTGACATTTGACAGCGACCTGTTGCATGAAACACCGCCTGAGGATGCCGAGAACCTCGAGACACAGCGCCTCGTTGCTGAAACGACTGGCCGAAACGCCCTGTGTGGATTTGTTCATGGATATTTGCGTGAAGAGGGAGTGGCCGGAAGAGAAAGACCCCACCGAGTTGCTGCTCTGGCTCAGCACGGCCATGTCGGATATCTTCAGCTGCGTCATCATTTTCAGAAATCCGTTCACCGACATTCGTCGAGTTTCCACACATCTTTAAAAAAGGAGAAATTGGCATCATGTCCTCGATTGAAAATTCACAACTATTATTTCCTCTCTTTACCAATATTCTATTTTGTTTGCAGCAAATCAGAGAACACCCTGTTAAATAGACTCTAGGAGGCATGGAATCATCATAATTCGTTACATGATTTTTTTTTATCCTTCGGAAGACCTTGATATAAGTTTCATTTTTCGTTCAAATGAGATTCAAGATGGCATCATTTCTTGTATATTTGCCTGAAAGTTGTACCTGAGTCTTTTCAAGGTCTAGCAATATGAATTCCTAGTCGAAATTTGAGAATTGAAGATAGCCGACGATTTGTAATTTCAACTTATGTTATATATGGCAAAAACATCTACTTATCAGAGTTACGAAAAATGTTTGATAGGTGGTCGTATGAGGGGATCATTTTTATGCATATCGGGAAACATAAAAATCACTTCGACATGTCACGTGACACCATTATGGCGGAAATTTTGAAAAATTCATAACAAATCGAATGGGCAACAAGTGGGGTTATTTTCAAAGAGTTGATTTCAGTTCAACTCCAGGCCCATTTGCTAAAATTATTGAAAATTGCAATGTTTTCTGGATATTTTTTGTTCACCAAACGCTGTTTTTCTTTGTCTCAAATAACTTTTAGGAATTACTTGACTATGGACTTATTCAAACAATAAAATGGAATATTTTACGTTTGTTCCCATAGGACAGTGCAAATTTCTCAAAATTGCTGCAATATTGATAGTCACAAGACATGTCAAAATCGAATTTTGGGTTTTCTGATATGCACAAACGATCCCATACAAAACATTTTTTTTTGTAATTCTATAATTGTGAATAAAATAATAGTTTTCATCCAAATCAGCAAATTCAAGATACCACCAGGCAATTTTATAGTTACAGGTAGAATGAACTGCCAATGAAATATGTGTTCCATCATTTCAATACTAATCAAAAACAAAATTGTTATTGACAAATACCTACCTTGAATATAGTGCCTTCCTCAAGAGTATAATCAAATGATCCCTAATTGTTGGTGAAACTTTTGTGAGAGGTATCAAAGCCTCCAGAAGCTGATTAGCAACTGCTCCTGGTACTTGAATCAAACCATCTACCAATTCCATTATACAACTTTGATTCTCCAACATCAACAGCGGTGATGATTTGCTAATCATGTAAAGACATTCTGAAATATGGCTGAATTAGCAAAACCGATTCACGAAATCTCCGAAAAATTTCAGTATAAAGGTTGATTTACCTAAAGCTGCAGATAAGTTGAAATAATGTGGAATTCTACTCATGTTACTTGTGTTATTTTGCAAACAAAATGCATTGCAATGGCTGACTCATAACACCATTCCGCATTCTTAGGTGAATCACCGTGTAGATATAAATTATTTTATAACTAATTTGAATAACTGTTTCGCCATCTAAAGGAACATTGACACATATACAAATAAAATAATAGAGTGAATAGTTAGGTAAAATTCAACATATCCTACTTAATTTTGAATCTTTGCTTCCTGCATATTTTTGTGAGCTGTACAGAATTATCCCAGTATGAAAAATTGATTGTTTGGCAATATTTGATTGTATTGGCAGTATCTGCTACTAGGAAATTTGAATTAAAATAAAAAAATTATAATAAAAAATTATAATGATTTTGTGTTCCATGAGAATTGTATTGATTTCATTGAAATCTAAATTTGAAATTTTCAATTTCAAGACAAAGTATCTCAAGTTGTACAGTGTTATAAGATCAAATAAATCTCTAGGTTCTTATAAATTCATAGTTGGGTCTAGAAAATCTAAATGAAAAATACACTTCATACTGCTCTCCAAACTCCAAAACTCACCAATATATTGTGAACCACTCTGTCTTGTGATGATATGATTACTGAGTGTTTGAATGATAGTTTGTGCCACAACCCTCTTCCTCTTGATGATCTTCAATAGAATCAAAGTCCCCAAATTCCATTGTTTTTCTGCAATACTATCCCTTCCCAGAAGAGAACCAACACCAAGAAGAACAAATGCAAAATTCACCAATGCAGTAAGTACCAAATCTCTGTCCTCAATACTATAATGAATAACTTTAGCGAAAACCTCTTCCGGTTTTGATGCAGAAGGAATCATCTCACGTAACCATGAGGAATGCAGCTTTTTCTGTTCCTCATTGAAAGCCTTCACAATGCAAGGCCGCACAATTTCAAAGACCATCTCTTCATAGTGTGTTATTGTTGAAACTGTGAACAGCACCATTAGTTGAAAGGGATGCAGAATGAACTCAGGAGCCCTGAACATATTCTTGAGGGAATTCAGATAATCTTTGATGCATTCGTGACCAAGAGAAGCTGCTGTGTGGATGTGATACAAAACATTGCTTTCTGCTTCAATTATTTCCAAATTGCTTGTACTTTCTAGAAAATTACATTGTATTTGGGCACTATCACAATGTTGATCTCGACTTATATCTGAACTTTGTGTTGTAGAACAAAAATTCAAACTATTACATGACAAAATTCTCGAATATTTGATGAACAAATGAGGGTTCAGAAAAATCAAGATCAAAATTGTGATTCATGCTGATGCAGCAGAATTCCGTCATCAGTGTAGTTACCTATTGCATCCAAGTCTATTGACATTGAATTTGGACTATCATCATCTGGTATCTTGGAATTATTATAAATATGTAATCCAAAATAATTCTGTAGCTTCAGAAACAATGATTTTCCATTTTGCGACTTGCACAGTTTCAACATTTGATAAACGAATGAAGGTATCTCTTGAGGAGTCAATTTTTCCAGATGAGACCCCAACTTAGTGACAACTTTTAGGTGTTCTTCTTTGTTCAACCTCATATCACTGGAACCATCAATAGTTCACCTATCAAAAGAATATGCTCAGAAAATAAACAGCTTACATGAACAGGGCTGCTAGAGGTGTAACATTACTTGGGGACCAAGGTGACATACAAAGAGTACTGATGAACTCTGATTTATATTCTTGACCTGTATAATCAAGATCATCGTAAGTGAAGGCATCCCTTTCAACTAATACATTGAATAATTCTGGTAGCAGATCCTTCCACCTGGAAAAATATACTGTCAGACTCGTTTGATCACTGAAAAATCGAATTAGTTACCCCATTTTGCATTGTCTTTTCAACTGTAAACATTCCAAACAAAAATTGCATATTTTGGCTATGTGTTGCGATCTCAATTTGGTCAGCTCAAGACTCAACTGGTTGAATATAGTATTTATTCTAGAAGGTGGTAGATCATTATCTTCGATTTCCTTCAATACAGTCAAAATTAACTTTAATCTTTTTTCATGACAACTTGCAGTATCTTTGAATGATTTGAGTATAAAGCTCCACGTCTCAGTGAGGTTTGAACTGTTTATTTTCTCTTTCACAATGTTGAGAAGCTGAAAAAAAAAATTGTAGTGGAAATAGTAAAAATAAAAAGGCATTACTTCATCTTCGTCAAGTGCTTCCATTAGTGCTTCCAAGGAATTATAATCACGATTTTGTCCATAATCATTGAATTTTTCGTACACTGAAGTCATTATGATGGAAAATCCAAGAAAAATATTGCAAATCCTCACATTCTTAAAATTCAAAACCGCTAAAGCACATTTCAAAACAGTTGACGACTGTCATTGTCATTCCACAGAGTCATGAAATACAAGAAGTTCAGCTGTCATCGGCAGAAAAATCCCCAGACCATTGGCGTGCTCATCTTAATCGGCCACAAGCGTAACATTAAGTGTTGCAATAGGTGACTAATCATTATAAAGAAGATTTATGATTCAGTAGATGCTATCATTGCTGAAGATGCATCATCTGCACTTTTGAAACATCTAGTATAATATTCGTGTCGTAAAGTAGGCAGCTGACAGGCGCGTACACAATTAATTGAAAAGTCAAAATTTTTCAGTGATTTCAGCGGTAGATACTCCCGAGAAATATCTAGCATGGCACCAACTCCCAAAATTTCCAGTAGAAATAAGCAACAAAACAGCAATTCCATCAATAACCGAAGAAAAGAAGTGAGTTTCAAGAAGCGAGAATATCTCCAAAGAAACACAGAAGCACCAGCTAAGCCTCAAGAAAACTACGAAAACCTCATTCTTTATTACCTTACCAAACTGAAAGGCCTGTTCGCGAACCCCGATCATCCCACTCCTGGCAAAAGAGAACACAGCGGAGAAAAAATGCGTCGTGAACTTTCGAACCAAGAGAAAAAGGTCCGTTCCAAAATGGACGTCGATCCGAATAAATACGTTTCGAGACAATCCACCCCGAAACCGCGAAGCAATGAACAAGACCACGAAATACGCGATAAAATCTACGACGTTGTCAGCGCCGCCATCGAATACGGCTACAAGAACAACATCATCGAAAGAAGAGGCAATTACTTCATGCTGAGAAGCAAAAGGAACCCGAAGCTGGCCAACCGTCAACCAACGCCTGGACCAACCTACGGCAGCTGCAGCTGCAGCAGGTGTAAAGCAATGGAGGCTGAGGGTACGTTCCAGCAGAGCCCTGGACCGGAGACATCATCGAGAAGGGAGTTTTACAGTGGCAGAAGTTTCCACTCGAATCTTCTGGAGTGTGACGCGAGCGATCCTGTCAGTGCGGAAACGGTTTCCAGGAGCAAATCATGTAATTTCAGCGTGAAAACACCGTGTCCTCTGAAAGAGCGAGTGAAGAAGAGCTGCAACTGCAAGAAATGTCTCCTGGCTGAAAAAACAAGAAATATGTCTAAGTGAAAATTGTGCTAGCGTTTGGAATAAAGTGTACGTTACGCCATACAACAGAATTTCAGAGTTAGTAAACCAGATACAACATAGGGTAATGAAAATAGGGTAATTTTGCACTTATCATGCGATGGTTTTTATTCGATTTCTCTTCGGTGATACGTATTTCGACCTCAGAAACCCGAATTCCATAAGAAAAACGTGTAGAAACTTATATTTTTCGAGATATTCCAGGAAAAAATATGAAAATTAACCTTCTTTCTTCGGCTCGTTTTGGGTAGGCATGGAGTTTCTTTTCCCACACAGGATACTTTTTATACCTGCCTTGAACATTCAAGAACTCAAAAAGAAGGGAAAAAATCCTCGATTTAGTTGAATCAACGGTCTCTAGCATCTTGGAGGAAGGTAGATCCAGTATTTTTCATATGGAGGCGCTGTCAAATGAGAATTTACGTCAGGATCACTAGTTCTGTGAGATCACAGATGCACATTTGACAGCGCCCTTCATATGAAAGAAATATTTATCAAAAATGCTATAGACGATGAATTAAACTTCCTTAAGGATGTTTCTCCTTCTTTTCAGCTTCTAGAATGTATAAGGAAGATATAAAGAGAATCTTATGTGAGAAATGAAACTTCAAATGGCTATGGTGCCTACCGAAAACAGGCCGAAACAAGAAGGGTAATTTTCATACTTTTTCCTGGAATATCTCAAAAAATATAAGTTTGCGCACATTTTTATTGTAAAATTCGGGTTCCTGAGGTCGAAATACGTAAGTACCAAAAAAAACCGAAAAAACCTATCGCATGATAAGTACAAAATTACCGAAAATGGTTTTTCAAACTAGTTTAACTTGTATTGTCTTGTTTCTATTCGGTATTTTCTTTCTGTTTCTGTCTTGCTATTCCACTTCTTACTTCATATTTGATGAGAATAACTTCAGTTCATCAATCCGTCTATAGCGAATGACCTTGCATGGTATAAAACATTGACAATTTGGACTTTAACTTGGGAAAATGGTGCAAAAATGTCCAGAACTGCGTTATGTCTTGGAGTAAAATAAAACACAGTGTCTGAAACATTTATTGAATTTAGTTCACAGATGACCCACTGTCAGAGCCACAAGGACTCTCAACCCCAATACCACTATCGAGTTCGTGACAGGTAGGTTTTTTGAGGCAAGATTTGTTGGTCTTTTTCGAGGGTGATTTAGATCTAGAAGGCGATCTCTGCTTCTGAGGACACAGCTTGCAAGGTCCGTTAGCTCTCTTCCTCCTTCTCGTATTTCTGCCGCAAGGACTAGCAGATCTAGATTTGCTGCGTGTAGAAGATTCGCTTCTAGTTCTGGATCTGCTTCTACTTTTTGGCGCCCGTCGTTTTCTTGTGGCATTGTTGTCGGACTGGGATGCAGTTTGCGAGTTCAGCCTGTCGGACTGTCTAGTGCTGTTCGACAGTTTGTTTTCGACAGGACATTGAGCTGCGTCGAACGACCTCTGGATCTCTTCTAGTTTATTCTTCACGCAGGGTTCTGGAATGAGGTGGAGATTTGCTGCAGGGCTCACCAGCAGGTACAACTTTTTCCGTTTGATGATGAATCTGGAAGATTCTGCAACGCACAGGGCGTTGTCCAGCTGGCTCGTAATGTCGCCAGAGAGGCAATCATTCTTTTCCATGAATTTGGCGATGTCTGCTTGGCTCACTCCATTGCAGAATTTTTTGGTCGACTGAAGCTGTTTTATGGATACTAGTACTTTATAGAAGAAACTGGTTTTCGATCTACATTTGCTCGGTGAACATTTTGTCATCTTTTGACATTTTGAATATTTTGGAATCTCTTTTTTCTCATGTGAAGATATCCTTTTTTGATGACATTTGCAACAGACATTGAATGTCAATAATAAAATTGGTCTTCGTTCAAAACTGACATCATATATGACGCTTCGCAACAGTACGAATCACACAGTGTGTCTCAATTTCACTGTCAAGATGTTTTCAATTATAAAATACCAATTTCAGCACAAGATGTTGCATTTTTGAAGAGTTGAAATGCATTTTAATCTCAGTTGAAGTAGTTTTCGCCTTCCTTGAGTGATTAGAATACATATTATATCATTGAAAATGCGTGTATCTCAAATATTAGCTCTTTTTGAAATCTTGAAGGCAATACGAACATCTATATAGGTACATGGTGCTTTTTTGAGTCGATAAAATTGTTGCTGTCCATGAGAAATATTAAAGTTTGATGATATTAGCGTTTTAATTCGATTCTTTGGGTATCTACATAAGGAGATGAAATGTAGATGGACACCCTGATGTATATAGCTGTGGAGAAGAAATGCCCCGTACATGGTAGAAAACAAGTAACATAATGGAACAATTTTTCAATATATTTACAACCTACTAACGTAATTCAAAAACAGTTTAACTTGTTCATCATAAAACTTCTTGGGTTGTTGACTGTGTTCTTCACTTAGCTGATGTATGAAAACTAGGCCATCCTCAGTACCAATTGCCTGGAAAGATAATTCGTTAATAAAATCAATGAATTGATTTTTAGTCAGTCATAGAATCTGTAAATTTGTGAAATTTTTCAATTTTCTATATTATTCTTCAAAAATTCCAGCTTCTCTGTATGATATACATCGCTTCAATCACTCACCATGTACGATTTACCCTTAATTTCCGTGTTTGAAGTTGTTGACAACTTCATACAAGTGATATTGATCCCAATAGGCACCGAATATATTGGACGCATATCGCTTTCGCTCAGATCCCAAATATGGATGGTGTTGCTCTTGTCTTTGGCGTAAACCACGAACGGTTTGGTCCTGGACCATTCGATCAGTTCGACTTCGCATTCGTGGATGCTGCTCTCTTTATCAGCGAAAACCATCAAAGGCTTCTCCATGAATCGCGAGTACAAGTTTATGTCGCCATTTTGATGTCCAGCTACAAAGTAATCCATCGAGAACGGACATAACTCCAAACAGTTTGCCACAGAGAGGAAATCTTGGAAGAGAAAAATAAGATTCAGTCAGAATTCATCAATAATTGAATGTTGCTACCCACCTGGGATGAAGGTTTTGACATTTCTTCTTCCCCCTTTTATCAGGTGATGGATGATGTATCCATAATTTGTGGAAATCAAAGCAATATTTGTATTCTCAGGATCTATGGCAATATCCGTACAATGCAGGCTTCCCAAATCAGGATGAGTCTCTTGCAAAGAAACCCTTGAATTCAGGACTAGAAGGACGGAATTGAATGTTGAATCAGTTGCAGAATTCTTCATTATGACAGTCCACAGAAGAACATCTCCATTTTCATCCAAACTGCAAATCTAGAACATAACATCATCACCGTTATTGTGACTTTGAGAAAATCCAATGCGCAAACCTCATTTGTTTGACTTGTATCATTGAAATTCAATTCTGTAGCATCTCCAATTGAATGCAAACCAACTACTTTATATTCATGCCCATAACCAATATCAGTACAAAAATCAGGACTTCTTCTACGAGTCAACTCCCTGCTCCTTCGATTCATCTTCCACACACAGAGTGATCTAAAACACAACATAAACTCAAAACATTTCACCCGAATGAATCAAAATTAGTTGTATATACCCGCTATCGAGCCCAACGAACACCAGACCCAAATTTTCTGGTCCGAAAGAGCAACAAGTCACACCATGTGAAAGATAAACAGCCTCAGGTTCTTTCGGATTACATATTCTCCAAATGGCCAACACGCTGTCACCATCACTAACTCTCGAATGCACTGTCATTATCCTACCTCTAATATCACAAGAAAAGGTCACACACGTCACAGTGCTCTCTTCGAAGATTTCTTCACTGGTATCCAGAACGAAATAGCCATCACTAAAAGGCATGGCTCTAGAATTCCTTTCCAGCTTGTTATTTTCCCCAAAGGTCGCTTCCTCTAGAATTCTCAACATTAAGTGTCCTGCTGATGAGAGGAAATTATTCAGAGAACGTTCGCTGTGTCTCTCAGTTTTTTCGTCGAGTTTTTCATAGGTATCACTCCCCACGCCAAGATAATCGCACTTGTATATTTGCCAGAACTGTGGGTCATCTTCGTTGGTATTGCTGAAGGCTACAGGTGCTTGAGTCCATTTTGTAGCCACAGCAATGTCATCAGTTTGAGTACTCTCATCCAAATCGTCATCTCCAGTTTGAACGGCAACTTGCAGGCAATTAATGCTGCCATAATTCTTGATGAAGACATCGTACGGCACAGACGGTAGATCGAACAGAGTGAAACTATACGTGTCTAACCTGATCATGCTGAGGATATCCTTCCCACGCTTCCGTTTGATCTCGACGCTTTTCCTGTGCGCACATTTCTTCTGGGCATCCAGGAAATTGATCATCTGCAAGGACTTTTGTTCTTCGAAACCTTCGTCCGAGAGAGAAGCTGGATTATTCAGGACCAAATCGGTGTTTTCTTTCTCCACAGACTCCTTGATGTTGTCGAGGATGTGTTTGTGCTTGTAGTCAGGCATATCGAAGTGACCCGAGTCCAGTTTCCGATCGTCATCGCTACCAGCTGAGATTACTTTCTTCTTCGCGGATTGAAGCACTCGTGGCGCTACTTCTTCATCAGTACAACTGCTGGTTTCCTCGCCGGAGAAATTTTCAATGTTCGAGCTCGAGGATGAGCACTGTTCGAAGTCCGACTCATAAGAGTCGAAGTCTTCTTCATAGTCAATCTCTTCTTCTGATTCAGGTTTTGGCGTCTCAGCTTCGGATGGTATCTCGGACTTGACAACAGTCTTGGGTGCATTTGGGCCAACTATGTTGGCATTCACGATGCTACCTCTCCTCAAAGTAGCAGTTCTTGGCCTTTCAGAGTTTGTGCTCGTATCTGGTGATTTGTTGGATTCTAATGATGGAGGCTGGGTATGACGTTTGCTGTCAGAAATTTTGGCTGCACTAGATTTCTTCACTTCCACCATGGATCTCCTAGGTGTTGTCTTTTCAGCAAGTGATTTGTTGGATACCTTCACGAGGCTTTTGGTTTGTCGTGTACTTCTTATAGCCTCACTTGGGGCTGAATCTTTGATAGGTTTTTCTGGTTTCTTATTGATATCACTAGTAGCTTTGGTGACTCGCTCAACTTTATCTCTAAGCGCATGCGAGTACATATTCTTACTAGGGAAAAATTGTGTTTTAGTGATTTTGCTAGTGCTTGGAGTCTTATTTGGTCCGTCGGGTGCAAATTTCTTTTTACTAGTGGCTACTTTAGAATCTACAGAAGTTCTGCTAGAAGATTTGGGCACTTTGAATTTGATTTCAGAGTCAGTTCTTTCTACCTTTGTATTCTTGGTATTGGTAGCATCTTTCTTGATGGGTATTTCCACCTTTTCTTTCTTTTTTCTATCCACACTCTCCTCGCGAGCTCTTGCATTGATCTTCGATGTACTTGATTTTCTTGAGCTGGATGTTTTCTCCACATTCTAACAACCAATTGAATTGTATGAGTGATATATAATAATTTTTGTTCATCATGTAAGTACTCACCTTTTTAGTGGACATTAACGAACTAAAAAGAGTCTGATTTATCAGAACATTTGCTTATGTTTTGACACAAACAACTGTGTCATTCTGTTGCCAACAAAGCGTAGTTTTGAAATAATCAATATGAGGGACTGTAACACCACGCTCGAGTCAGACAGAGCAGGTGGTTTGTAATCGATAACTCCATTACGATAAAACAATTTTATTCCACATACGGGGTATATCACAGTTTACTTCAGTACAGGGTGATACAAAAACTCAACAAATACATTTACAAAGAATAATAAAATACTATTAATGAGATAACGATAAATAGAGATGGTTTGTTAATAGAACTCGACGATTTTTTACAACGCTCATCAATGTTAAAAGTAAAGTTGAAAAATCTGGGCATCTTATCAGTGTTCTTGACGACAGGCACATTCCTCAGATTCTGAGTTTCATCGTGGAAAAGCAAATCTGGTTTTCCGTCGTAGCGACCAAACATGGTGAATGGAGCGGTAAGGGAACGATAGTTTCTACCAAACAGCTGATTCAGCTGCAGAAACACATCCAGAGTGTCTTTCATCCAAAGATCACTGGAATTGTCTCGAACCATGGCTTGTCCTAAGGTAGCCCAACTGAGATGGCAATACTTGGAATCGCCTTCGCAAAGTATTTGAAAGTCGCCAATGGATAACCTACTTCCAGGATTCCCCTCACTTTCATCTGAAAGGAAAGAAAATAATGGTTGAAAACAATCCTGTCCTGCCAGCTCTATCTTAGAGGATCTCACTCAAAGAACCTTGTTTCACCATGAAGTTCTGAAACTGGAACATTCGAACTGCAGCAGCTTTTAGTTTACTACAAATTGGTCACGTTACCTTCCACGAACTTCCTGATGCTGTTCTTGGAGACGAAAGCAACGTCTCCAACTTCACTGGTCAAACAATGCAAGGCGCCAAATTCTCCGTTAAAGGTATCTTCCTGGCAATTCTTCCTCATGTTTTGACCGAACTTGCTGGGGAACCCAGGCGTGCAACTGGGGCCAAAGAACCCTGCCATCTCCCTATCCAAAGGACAAGATTCGATGAAACCTTTGGCGAACATTTTTTCCTTAACCGTATTCCACGCCACGCCATCATAGCTCGGAAAACAAGCTTTCCTCCCTCTCAAGTCTTCGAAGCTGGATATATCCGATCCAGGTCTGGTTACAGCCACCGTGAGGTACTTCTCACTATCTAGTACGGTTTCGTAGAAGAGAGTCTTCAATTTGTACTCCTCCAAAGCTGAGTTTGTCAGGTCAGCCGGGACCATCACCACGTCAGCAGCTCCCATATTCAAAGCGAGCATACAGTGAGTGGTGTTGTCTGCTTTGATGCAGTCCAGATCAGGCTCGATGCCGTATACAGCAGCAGACTCTCTCAGCCAAGAACACTTGGCTGTTTCCACGATGGACGTAGTGCAGATCCTTATAGTCCTCGGAGGATGACAACCGGAGAAGCTGTTGGCACTCAAAAATCCTGAAAAGACAAAAGTTCCAACATCTCGAGTGAATTAAGTAGCTATTATATCTCACCAGCAGCACGGTCCAAGTAGCTTTCGATAGGCTCCACACTGGGCGTTTCATAGAACGACGAGTACGACGTTTCCATGAGGTTCAATAAACTGGCCCTCCAAGTATCGCGCTCCTCGTGGCTCAAGCTCGACACTAGTTCCTGGACGTCGTTGGCCATGGTTCTTCTAGAGGCCACTACCGGCCAAGGTTTCACCACCCAGACGCAAGGGGTGGAGCTGTTCAAGGGCCTGGTCGAGTCGTCGGGGCAAAGGAAGCTGTACCTTTCTGGAGTCGTTTCCGGACTGCCTGGGGCTATGCCGAAATGCTGTTTGACGTCATCTAAGCGAGCCCAGCTGACGTCACCTGCCCCATCGGTGAGGCAGAGCAAAGAGCCCCTCCGACCCCAGTACTTGTCCTGGGTGGTGCAGCGTTCGGGGTTGCCGCATAGTTCGCACAACGACGGGTATTTCTTCTCTATCAATATCAATGATAGGTATACGATGAGTGATATAGGTGAGTCTTTATATACAGGGTGAATTAAAATTCGGTTCAAAAGATCATGCTATCCGATTTCAGAGTTTCTCTTTTTGAATATAAAATTTGCGCCAATAATAGTGTGGACCACCTCCAACTCCTCCAAGAGCAAGTTTACATATTTTTTGAAGCAAAGAAGGAGTAGAGGGCAAGAAAAAATAGGGGCTCGTCAATTTTCAGATTTAATCCGTTATTAAACACAATTTTAGAAAACTTTTTTTTCACCTAACTCGCAGTGTCTGTAGCTCGGAGGAAGTGCATTTTAGGGCACATGTTCATTAAAAGAAAAAGTCTCATAATGCTACTAACATTCCGTCTTTGAAATATTCACATTGAATTTTGAATCACCCTGTATACAGAGTGTCTAACTGAATGTTATTTGTCGGGCGATTTCAACAAGTGATCAGTTTCAGTGCTTAGTGTTTGGAATGAAATATGTCTCTCTATATATCTGAGACCAAGAGGGGAAGCAATAAAAATGAGAAATACTGATATTAGAAGGGATTTCGCTAGCTACAGGCTACTTACTCAGACTATAGTCCACCAAGGGGTTTTCTACCCAAGGTCCGGCTTTGCAGGCTGACTTGAAGAATTCTGATGTAGCTTTGATGCGGTTTTCAGTGAGGGTCAGTTTCGGATCGCAAGATGGCGTCACTACAGAGGATTCGAAATACTGAAATGAAGTGAATAGACGGGTTCAGTGTAAAAATCAATTGAAGCGAATACGGTATATCGAGAGTAATTTGTGTAACTAAAATTCTGTTAGTTCAATATGAATTTCCACTGGGGACGAGCCTGTTTCATTAGTATAAAACCTAAATGAATATCATTTGGAATGAATAAATATAAAATAATCTGAGAAAGTAAATCACTTACATTGGCTAAGATACTTGTCCAATCATTCAAATAGCCATAACCTGGGTGACAGAAGCGCTTGTACTTCAGGTCATGCCTGCTTGTTATACCGGACGAGTTTTCTATAACTGCCACTACTTCGTATTCGTTTTCATCTGGAAGATTTCACCGACCGATCAGAGTGATACTAATTTCACACCAAGAATCAGCAATTCCTCCTGATTCTTGTTGTGCAAAATAGTAAATATGAATAGATGTGTAAAGGCATATTTACCGGTACTGATGAATCTGAGTTCGTTGGTGACTAAAAGTTGTATTCCTTCATTCGAAGCAGTGACCAAATCTTCTGGTGTGAACACAGAGAAATCAGCAGTGCCTTTCTGTATTTTCCTGAGACAGTCGGTTCTGAAACACAAGCACATCAGCATCAAAGTACTCACTTTTTCTAGTTCTGAGAGCAATCGAATTTAATAATGCTAAGATTAGGACTAATAACAAGTAATTATCTTGTAGATACTTCTTACCGGTCTGACCAACGCATAATTATTATGTAAGACCAGAATATAAACAATCATAATATGCAACTGGCAGTGAGATATTATGGAAAATATACCTGTGTGTATCAGTGATTTTATTTAGCTCCTAATTCGATCTTTTATATTTCTGAACTTAGTATACTGGTTTAATGTGATAACATTCTTCATGAGAGCTTTTGCCTTGACCTAAAGATAAATTATTGGAAAAGTACGTACGTCAACGAGTTCATTTAATGTAATTTTTGTGTTATTCTCGACACTCCCATTGATCAGAATTCAATGTTACCTAATCAACCTCAAATGAAAAAGACGTTAACGAACATATATTTCCTCTGGAACATATTCGATTCATCATAATTAAACAAGCTAAGTTTTATGTCACTTATTCGATTTCGTCACCTTGATGAGTGATAAGTTTGTGGCTTTATTTGCATTCTTGTATGGTTTTTTGTTACGAACCTGTCTGCTGCTACAATGCATTCCACCTTGCTATCGGGTGACTTGTCCAAGTCTGGACAGTACCTGTAGGACTTCTTGTAGTGCCCTTTACCGTCGACCACACACAGTCTATCTGGAATTTTCGAAAAAAATTGACGATTTCTGCACAGAAAAAAACGGTGGTTGATGAAAGTCATGCTGGTGCTCATTATCTCGGTCCGAAACTAGTCGCAAATGCAATGAAACGAAATGCATCTGATGTACATTTTTTTTGTGAATAATATACTTCCGGTTCAAGTGAAAATACCATCAACTTCTTTAATTTGATTGGGACACCCTATAAATTTTTACAGATTTTGAGAGAGCTTGTCATTTTGAATTCATACATACTGAGTTTAGTGTAAAAAAAATTGTAAATACGAGGAATATAGCACTTCAATCAACCTTCCTAAGTTTTTTGCTATATTCTTCGTTTTTACAAATTTTTGGAATTTTTGAACACTGAACGCAGTATGTATGAATTCAAAATAACAAGCTCTTCCAAAATATCTAAAAATACATATATGGTGTCCCATTTGAATTAAAGAAGTTGATCGCATTTCCGGTCGAACTGGAAGTATATTATTCACAAAAAAAATGTACATCAGATGCATTCCGTTCCATTGCACTTACCTGCAAATTTTCATAAATATCCTTCTTTTCGTTTGGAAGATATTTACTTGGATCCATACTTTATCCCAACCCTGTATACAAAACAGCGTTTCACTACACGTTTCCTCAATCATCATAAAAACTAATAACATTGGTATTATGAACTGATAATTTTTCATAAATTGAGTACCTACATCTGATCTCAAGATGAGATCGTTTCATGCCTAAATAGAACCAATTTACTAAAATAATATAATAGAGAAAATAATCTAAAACTATCAGAAGCTAAGAGATGAAACTAATAGTATGACATTCATTGTATGAGAACTTCAAGAGTTCTAGTGTTCAAGAAAATGAAGGACACCAGCTTTTTGCAGAACAGTTTGTTGAACGTAATTATGAATTTCATGGCTATTGAATGCTATAGACTTCTTGTAATGGGTATAATTTGGACGAGGAATATTCAAATTTTTGACACCTTTTTGTCTTGTACTGTGATCGTGGGAAATTTCTTGATGTTGTATTCTGTTTTCGTACATGAATTTCGCATAAATACTCCAATAACTCTGTAGAATAGATACACAATAAACAAAGGAGGCGTATCCAACTCACATTTCTCGCAATAAACAACTGATAGCGTTGCTACGAGCAAAACGCACGTGGTGACCCCGGCAGAGCTGATCATGGCACTAGTTGATCGGAGCACCGTCTCACCAAGACTGACCAAGGTCTCACCATTCTATCTCCGAAATCTTGTATCTCTTGGTCGCCAAGAGATACGTCATACTCGGTATAACGCTGGTCTGGGATTTCCTTCAATTAAGAGCGAAAAAACGCTTTGCTCATGGGATTTACCAGTGGCAATATTACCATATCACCCTGCTTCTTACCTCTGCAATTGTCAGTTTCTAGATTATTTCGACGATTTGACTATGGACAGTGGAAAAAGTGAAATTTAAGATCTAAAATAGCCAGCTGAATGGTTCTGGAAACGTCAAACATTGTTGTCATGATTTTTTTTTACTACGTAATCGTTTTGAAGAGAATAAAACTAATGCACGTCAATTTATTTTTCCTGTCAGGATGTCCTGTTTTTTCAAATTCCAAAAAGCTTGTTTCTCGTTCACGGATCAATAATTTTGTGCGAAAGTCAATTTATCATGAATTACTGGATTCCGGATACTGGATTCAGAAAAACATCTATATCAGGAAGAATAGAGAAACTATATGTTACCATTTGAAAAAAGAATTGCCACAGTTTCCAAAGTTTGAATTAATACTGAGTCTCGTTTTCCGTAAAAGTCTAACCTACCATTGACCATGAATCACCCTGTACATACATACAGTTCATCATCAGATAAAGTCCACTCTTCTCTTATTATTAATATCTCATCAAGTACTTTTATTGACAGTCCAGTAGATCAATCAGAGTGGAATATGAATCAAGAAGACGACTTATTGTTGTTCAAGGAATCCCTCAAGGAGCTCTACTGGGACTCAAAAGACATGGATTTCCTTCATCGGGCCAACTGTTGGCCAGAAATTGTTTACGCAGATACTAATGAAGAGAAACTCGTATATATCATTAAATTCCATTCAATTGATAATTTGGGTTGGATAGAAAGCAGTTATAAATATTGATATCATCAAATAGATAACGATGATGGTTAAACATATTTCTGTTGGTTGTTGTAGTGTATACGAGTTGGCTGTAGCTGATATTGTTTAATTATAGACATCAAGTTCAAAGACTCGGTTAGGATATGTAGAAGGTCGTCAAGTTTTTGTTGATTACCGTCTGCAAAAGGTGAGCTCAAAACAAAAATAAGAGACATATCATGATACATACAAGGTGTTCACGAATCTCCGAACGTTCTCATTTGAAATCAATGTTTCTTTTGCGAAATTTACATTCGATGTACGAACTCAACATGTACATTTGAAAACAAAAACTAAATGCATCTAAATGAAGTTAAACTACGCCTCTGTGTCAGAGCACCCTAACAAAAAGGGCCCAGTAGGTTTATCTATCTTGAGAGCTATATAAATAGCCTGAAACGGAGGTTTAGTGGGTGCTCAAGTTCAACGTCCAAGAGTAGAAATTTAAAATTCATTTTGTATTCAACACAGTGAATGATTCTACCTTCCGACATGAACTTGACTTAGTTGACTGTGTCCTTGTCTGACTAGTTTTATTTTTAATTTTTATAGAGTGGCTTCCCAATAGGCCTTAGCGAAGTCTAGTGTTGTTTATTGTTTGAACAAATTGATACAATTTACTGTTGAAATGTGCTGTGAACCAATAATATCTCATTTCGATTTTGTCTAATGAATAAATTCATACCTATTATGGTAAAATCTATAGTGAACTTTCAGGTTTGTACAGCATTTCTACTATTATCGATACACACATCGAAGCACGTGACTTGAATCAATTGTTTATCAATTTTCACTCAAGATCGCATGCCAGCTGAGAATATCCCTAGAATTATACATTTTCGAATTATACTCTTGCTTATAGTTGCTTGTAAACAAACAATTGGTCACTTTGAACAACCATAATGCAGGATGTTGATCATTACAGTAGTTGATTGGTATTATTATTCTAGCCAGTGGAATTTTTTTGGATACAGGGAAACCTTTCCAGTAGTTTTTTCATCAGCGACAATAAATTCAGCTCGCATTCCAAACAGAGGGAGCTGGTATTTAAAATATGAAAAATTATTTGTAGATTTCTTATATTCTGCAAATTTCATGTATATTTTGAGAGCATGAAGCAATGATATTTATTTTTCTGTCATGCTATTATGTGAAAATAGAGTTGTTCCAGATGATACCTATATTTACGTAGATATTTATTCATTCAACTGAAATAAACAACGCAATTTGTTGTTCAAGAAGCGTTCGTTTTATCAATGAAGATTCGAATAATAAAATTCTTGATCATAAACATAATTAAAGACAATTATTTAATATATACAGGGTGGCCCAATGAAAACGAAACAAGGGATGCATTTTACTGAGAGATCAAGGAACTGACGTTAGAATAAATGATTCTTTATTGAATGGAGGATAGGACAGGATCTAAAAAGAAACACACAAGGTACTTCTTAGATGAACATCGTTCTAACTATAAAATGAGAAATAGTGATGAGAGGGTATAAAGCATTACTTTCCATCACTAGCCGATTATTTCCATGAACGTGTTTTCTCTAGAACTACTGCATTGAATTCCAAATAACAAGGAAGCGTTGGTAAGAGATTTAGATCACCTTCAAAATGATGTATCACTTGACCCCTTATTCCATTTGAGATTCAAGGGTTGGAGCTCACCCCTCCGAGGGGTTCGAAGTGAAAAAGTTAAAAACATGCGCAAAATATTTCCCCTTCGAAATAAAAATCGACCGGTGCGAGCGTTTTTTTTTCTGCAAACGATAACTATGTCAAATCGGCCTTGTTTCGTTTTCATTGGGCCACCCAGTGTATATTTGAGCAATCTAGACACATGATGACAGCACAAGCGGGATTTGAAAAATTGTAGAAATAAACCAACATATGTTCTCGAGCATTCTTTCTACGATCCATTAAGCAATTGTTGTGTTTTCTTTTGTTGACTACATGATAAAATTCATACTTGGTATTGTTTTCAGTAGTTACCTAGTATCATTTATTTTATAGATATGAGATTAGAGAGATCATGTCATATCGCTTCTCTTTCTGATAATGATAACCACGGTTATCATGACCGATAAAATATAATTTTCACACAATCCAGTATCGTCCTAGAAACCTGCAATCTATTCACATCAACTGTCTCCCGCGAAGAACAGAATATAAAAATGTATTTTTGTCGTTTTTTTTTTGTTTTTCAGTAGTGATCTCGCGGGTTTGACTGGGAAGTCAATGGTTGCAAGCAAGATATCCGAATCCGAGAGATCCAGAGATTGAGGATCCAACCAGTCAGGGCCTACTCTACTATTTCAGCTCAGCAGAGAACATGAAGATCAACCACGAGTTGTTGCCTATCAAGGCACATTTCTTTTTCTTCATGGCAGGTACGAGTCACAGAATATAATCCTTGTTCTATAAGATTAAATGCTGTGTACACTTTAGCTCAACCGAGGGAAGTTTCATGGACTTTCCATAATGGAAATGCGTGAAGTTGACAAAATGACAAAAAATGTACACTCTGGTACTTACTCATACTTCGCCAATGAGTTGCCATAATATCACGAATAGTATCAATTTTAGGTAACATTCATATAGCAAACATGCGACATCATAGTGTGTTGATCATTTGAAAGTCTGTGAAACACAATCTAATCGCAGCCCATAGGAATCTCAATCAGGAAATACCATTTTGATCAAAAATGGTCGTTCATTTTCACGAACATTGTTGATTTGAATGACTGGTCATGCCTTAAATCGAGTTGTTTCAGTTTGAGGAATATATGGTAGTTTTTTGGATGGACCACATTCTTCACTAGATCGAGGTTAGAGGGAGAGAAATAGTGATGAATGGGAAAACAGCGTTACTTTCCATCACTAGCCGATTATTTTCATAACCGTGTTCTCTCGAGAACTACTGCATTGAATTCCGAAAACAAGGAAGCGTCGGCAAGAGATTTCGATTACCTTCAAAATAATGTATCACTTCACCCCTTTGTCCCGTTTGTGATTCGAGGGTTGGAACTCCCCCTCCGTGGGGTTCGAAGTGAAAAAGTTGAGAATAGGCCTTGTTTCGTTTTCATTGGGCCACCCAGTATAATATCATATCTCTGAGCCCTCTCAGAGACGATTGAATGATATAAAGGTGAAAACTAAAAGTGTGCCCCTGTAATTCCTCTATCTTCCAGCTATGGGCCCCATTCTACCCCAGCTGCCAGTTTTCGGAAGGGAACTTGGGATATCGTCTTTGGTCATGGGAACGGTCACAGGCATCCTACCGCTCGTCTTCTTCGTCGCCAAACCTCTATTCGGGATCATCGTCGACGTATACAGAGAGTACCGGAAGAGCATTTTCATGCTGGTCATCATCGTGATGGGGGTGTGTTTCGCCCTGTTGAATTTCGTGCCGCCTCAACCCCGAATTGAGGCTAACTTCACAGCTGTGGATGGTTCTGACTTCGTCGAATGTACCGAGGAAGTGAGTATGACTGCCCAATCTTAAGGAACTAATCAGATTCGAATATTCTAGTATATCGTGCCCTTCTTAGGTACTTCGACTATAACTGCATGAACAAAAAAATCCTAAGCACTTCTAGTGAACATTTCTTTGTTTCAGGACTTCATCAACGCGAACCAGTGCAGTAACACCACGAGAGTGATCTGTACTTCAAAGTGTTTCTGGCAACCAGAAATGCTCCTTATGAATTCCGTGAATTCCAGTCAGCGAACCTTCTGTTATGCTGGAAACAATTCGATTTCAATCCGCAATGCTACCAGGTCTGAATTCCCTTGTGATGTACAGTGTACTGAGGATGTGGACCATGGCAGCCAATGTCTCTACACATCTCTCAGTTTTTGGGGATTCGTCATACTGATGTCTCTGGGATCGATCGGTTTCAACGTAGTCAACTCGATCAGTGATGCAATTTGCTTCGATGTAATTGGTAAGTCTTGATATCTTGTTCATCTTTTGATAACACGACTTCCTCGTACAACGATCAATCGATTGAATGAACAGAATAAATGAGATCAACCGACTAGGACTAGGCGAATAGCATATCTCTCTCAAGGACTGGTCGCAATAACGCTCTGTAGATTATGGAGAGCTGCTAGGATGTGAAGTTCAACCTTGCACGAAATAGTTTTTGTGAGAGAGAATGAAGATCTTTTTATCATTAGGTCTAAATAATGTTTCTTGTTCAAGTCACATTGATATTGCTGTGCTAACATTGATATGTTCCATTCTTTCTCAAAATAACATCAACGGTGGATCAAGTGAAACATCGTTTTCTCACATATTCTCAATAACGAAGAATAAGAGTCAGAAAATGATGCATCCTGGTATCAGTATCAGTCTCAAGGTCATCGAGTTCATAGAAAAACCACCCTTAACCATTTTCGTATTGTTGCTGATATCTCGGAAATTACATTCAGTTTGACAACTCTGTAAACACACAATGACTGGCCTTCAGAAAAAGCGTTTTCTCAGCAATTCCAGTCTAGAGAGCAACCTGAATCACCCTGTATCACTTTGGATTTCTCAGGTGAGGAATACGATTACGGAAAGCAAAGAGTTTGGGGCACCATAGGTTTCGGTTTATCAGCTCTGATTGCGGGATACGCGGTGGATTTTTTCTCTGGCACTGCCATGAAGTACTCACCAGCCATAGTGGTGATGATAGCGTGTTGTTCGATAGACCTGCTGGCTTGTACCAAACTGAAAGTAGGTAATAATCGATGCAGGCGAGCGGCTTTGGCAGTTTCAACAGTGAAATCTGTTTCAGCTGCCTATCATAGAAGCACCTGAGAATATCTTCAGATCCATCAAGGAGCTTATGAAGAACAAGCATGTGACTGCTTTCCTTACCTTCTCCGTATTTGCTGGAATAATTGATAGTTTCATCATCTACTATCTCTTTTGGTGAGCTTCTTCATACGGTTCAGTAAAATAATCTGTCAAACATCAAAATTCTCTATATCCACTTTTTTAGATCTGATTCTGATTTCTAAAAATATTGGTATTGGTAAATTTAGGGAACATTCTAGCTCACAAACACCCCCTCGAGTGTATCACTATTTTCTTAACCCCAAAAAACCCTTTGTGCTCGAAATCCAGGTACTTGGAGGATCTAGCAGAAGCCATTGGCACAACCAACGTCAAGTTGTTGGAGGGCCTCATAGTTGCTGCCGAAACACTCGGAGGAGAAGTGATATTCTTCTCTATATCAGGTGAGAAATTACCTTCTCTTTTCCTTCAGATGGTGCTGACCTGAACCATCTCATGTTCCAGCACGCAGCAAATCTATTGTTGATTTTATGAATAGTCTCTATGTTTTTTTCAACTCATCTCCTTAGTTGCCCAAGCAACCCTCAGAAGCCCCGAAGGGCTTGTGCGAGTGAAGGAGACGGGATCTAAAGTTTATACAAGTGGAATCCATACAACTGAATAGTTCTTTGTAGAACTTTGTAGAACAGTTCGAACAAGTAGCACTACAATTTATATTCCAGATGCAAGTTGTCTATGTTGCAAAACTTCATGATAAAACAAAAGTTCTTGGGGTGATGGAGCTGAGAAGAGTTTTGGTTAACTGAGTCACGGAGCGTTTCCAATATACCATCAACCCACGAGCGACTGATGAAACCTCTAGCCTAGAGGCTTCAGAAGTCTCTAGTCTAGAGCTCTATCCACCTCGAACCGATCATGATTATAGGTAAAATCCTGGAGAGATTTGGGCACGTGCATTGCTTTAGCATGTGCTTCATCAACTACGCCTTGCGGTTGGGCCTCATCTCCATAGTTCCATCGCCGTGGTGGATCGTGCCCATCGAGTTCGTGTTCCAAGGGCCGACGTACGCTCTCACCTACACCACCATCGTCGCCTACGCCAACGAACTAGCTCCTCCAGGTGCTTCTGCCACTATGCAGGGCATTGCAGCAGGCATGGACGATGGATTTGGTATGTGATTTTTTTCAAAGTGATGCAGCGTTTTTCTGATCCCTATCTTGTTATTATTGTCACATCTTCATGCACAGTATTGAACTGAGTATCAGACGCGAAGCTATGGATTGGACACGAGATCAGATTCAATAGATTGTTGATGTGGAGCAAAAACAAGCTCGGGGCCCAAGACAGATCCTTGTGAAATACCAGCATATCTTTATATCGTAGTCAAGAAGGCGTGCACATGAACTAAACTAATGCTTCCCTTCTAATGATAATTCAAAACTCATCTCAAAGGGCCTGGGAATCTTCGATTATATCTCTAACCCCAGAGTTTAAATGTACTTGCTAAGTTCACTGAAGATTATGGCACCTCTTCCATCAATTGATATTCTTATCAAATGTTGACTTTTAATCTATTTCCTGCGTAGGCTTCGCCATTGGCAGTTTCATTGGTGGCGCACTCTACAAGTACCTGGGTGGCAGGAACGCCATGCAAGTGTTTAGTGCTCTAGGTGTTCTATGCAGCATAGTCCATCTTCTTCTGCACAAGACTGTTCTGAGACAGCGCGACGCTTCAGATTCCAACGGCCATATTGAATACAAGCTGCCAGACCAAGCCATCGACATAACCGATAATCAAATAGCTTGACGAAGGTTGATGTCATCTCTTCATGTGTGAATGAATATTTTTATCAATAAAGTCATTATTTTTTATATAATCATTGCCCCAATTAACAGATCGGTTTATAGAAATGTACTTAGAAGTTCTCAGAGTGGTTTAAACAGAGGGTCTGCAAAAATCGTACAGTCATATCAGAATACACAATACATCATAAGATATTCGGCTCATTCATGGCAAATGCAATTCTCCCATTATCGATTCTGCATAAAAGATAACAAACTTTCGATTTCCCGAGGTATATAGCTTTGAGAATATCAAGTGTGTCAGTAGAGGGTTTTGCTTGTTATTAAATTGATACAAGTTTTATGTAGGTAAACGTTCAACGTTGCTAGATTAAAGACCACGCGAAATCTTTCCGTACCGATTGAGCAAAAACTATATGTTCGCTAAGAAATATACTTCTTGTGATCATTTATGTCATTTGCAGTAGTTATCAACCCTTCTAGCCCTAACACGGGCATGAATAATTCGTTTTCGGGGGATGATCACGTCAAGGATTCAATTAAATATTCCCTTTAACGGCGTATTTTATCTAAACATGGTAATTATGTATCCTTTGATTAGTCCACGAATGGTTCTAGGTGGAATTTAGTTAGCGGGACAAGAGCTTTATATTATATCAATGTTGCCGCCTTTAAAAATTCAAAGGATGAGCGGTATAATGTTTTAAAGGATGGGAAACAAGATTTCTAGAGCCTTGTCATCATGATATTTTTTATTAATAACATGTATTATACGTTGATAGTTCCTCAAATTATTGCCGAGTCGGGTTCCAATCTTTCAGGAGGAAATCGTCACTTTGCCGACGCATGTGGAATCGAAAATTTACGCAAAGAAAGCAAGCTTTCGTATGTGAATGGGATTTGAAAATGTCCCATTGTTTGCAATTTATTTTTCTATTTTTAAATCCAGAGTATGAATATGAATAATTCTTTCATCGCTTCACAGATCACAGATAGTAGTGCAATCGGTCTATAGGTATAGGTACTTTATACAAAATTAACAAAAGATATTTGATTGTCAGTCATTTCAGATTTTCGCAGGTTTTTTTCGAGATCCAAGGCTTTTCCGATGTTTATTTTTTTTTTGCGAAAATAAGACAATAATAACAATAAATCGGCTTTATTCAGCAAATGTACATACATTTGCTCTGAAAGGTCGAACATTACCTAAAGCTAAGGCATGCGTTGCTATGGTAATAAACAAATTAAATGTTGAATGTTTCATACCGCGGCCTTTAACCATCTCAGTTTGAAAATTAAAATCACACAAAGACGATAATAGAAACGGAAATAGGAACAGAAGTAATAATAAAAACATGAAAAAACGACATTTTATAATTTCAATAATATTGATTTGAGTCTGAAAGTTTTACTGCAATGTGAGTAAAACTGCGTTCCAATAGAGCTATCGAGTGACGAGGCATGTTGAGTATCTTCTGAAAACTAAATCTCAAGATGTTCTCAATAAATGAAAACACTCAATGATTGTTTTTGGTGTTTCGCATCTCCTGAGAAACCACAAAAAGTGAATTCATCCCCTTCTCCCACAAAAATCGCCAATTCCGAGTGGGTTTCAACCACCCACGTGTCTGCCGTCAGTTATCGCAGTCCCTGAATCGCAACTGTTTGATCGTTCGGTTGCATACGAGGCCACCGATTTCGACATAATAATAAGTGGGCGCAACACGACGAGCCTCATAGTGTCGCCCTCTCACCTGTTCGTGTTCGATATTCTCCCACGGCTTGTGACTCCGTGTGTGGCGCTGCCGGCGTCGATCATGAAACCAGCGGACTTTTTATTGTTTTTACATTAGCCGGCGCCGGGATCATCAACGGAAAACCACCGTTCGTCGTACAGAGTGACGGACGAAAAGTATTCGAGAAGGAAAATATAGGGCTCGGAAAGTGAACTGGCTGTCACTGTCTCTATGATCTGTCAGCAGGGTTAACATCTTCCTGCTGATATCATCACACATGGTACTTATACATTTTAGATTGATTTCGCATCTTTACCTTCCGGGAAATGATTCAATCTACTACCTTCGTTCCTTCTTCCAGATGCGTCTGGTAATGTGACCATCATCTCCTCCCTTTTATGATTTCAATATCTGTGGATATTATGAATCCACTATATCATTCAAGAAGGAAATGTCAAAAATGCTCGAAAACTTATATGAAACATATTTATGACAATGACAAACAACGAAACAACGATGACGTTGACTCGGTTGAGTGAAGTTGGTTACCAAAGATTTGTAGCTGGAATATCGGGAGTTCATAGGCGTACACATTTATTTTCATGAAATCCATCATCGACAACTATAGAAAGGCTCCAGTCGAGTTATCTCGTGTCTGACTACCATTTCTGAAAATGAATCAAATCATCGTTCCCATATCTCTGGATAGATTCGTAGCATCAGATTAAAAGGAAATTGTCCATCCTTTGGATGCAGCTTTTGGGAAATCTATAGCACCGGTTTTGTCAATTCCACCAATTTTTTATTTTCAAATGGGATACCCTCTGTATCATTCCACATTTGGTTAAGTATCGCACCAACTTTGATGTTTCTTTCTTACTGGAAAATAGCTGTAGATTCCAATCCAATCAGTGAAACTATACACCGATTGCACCATCATCTGTGATCTCTAAAATAATCGAAAAAGCAATCAACATCGAGCTCATTCGATATCTCTAGAGAGCTCAAGAGTTGTGAACGACCAGCAATATGACTTTTGTCACTAGATAGATCAGTATGTCTAGATGACTAATGACTATATCAATGCTGGTGTTCCACAAGGATCGGTTTTGGAACCAATTCTGCTTATGCTCCACATCAATGATCTGTTGGATGTGACCTGCTTCTGTCCAGTCCATGTTGACGATCTGGAAAGAATTGTGAATTGGGAAGTCAATGCAACAAAAACTGAAGCTTTCAGAGAAATTTGAAAGAAAATTACTCATTGGAAATTTGACAGCACTACCTATATATAACTTTTGCAGATTTTTCTCTGAACAGTTCGAATTGGAATCGCTTTTTTTGTCATCCCTGTCGGCACGTCACTACCAGGTCACGTCCGTAATGACCATAATAACATTAATGATTATTTAGTGGTAATTTTGTTTCCATAACAAAGTTAGGGCTAGGAAACACCTGACGGTTCTCACAGTTCGAAGCGCACGGACTGTAATATCACCTGGATGAAGATAATGAACTTGCGATCTATGCACAACTTTACCCAACTCGCATCTCAGCTTGGATTACGAATGCCTCACGAACACTCATCGTCGTTATTTATGAACATTTTGACTGATTCAGAGTCGACACGATAAGCGCAGAAGATTCAAGTTCGATGATTTATACCCTGGCAAAAGAAAATCTTTCACTGTCATTGATTTTTCTTTCCATTATACAATTATTATTTTCTCACACATAGGGTTCTATACACTGGTATTGGAGTTTTCACAAGATCTCTCTGATTGTTCTTGTATTCATCTAATATTGAGAAAGCTAGAAATTTTCACAGCCCAGTATTTTTTTCAAGATATACAGGGTGAGTCAAAAATGTGTACCGAGCTTCCTGGGGGTGATAGAACATTGAAATATAAGTGTAGTTTGATGATTGAACTCATGGCCCAAAATGCATATTAAGGGAGATATATATCCTTCCAAAGTTGATAAAATTAAAATAATTTCTCCGCATAACTTCTGAACGATGAAAGCCACCCGATTGAAATTTTGTGCATGAATGTATGTTGTCAAAATACATTTTTTCGTCACACTTCCACATTTCTGATATTGTTATAAAGGGTGTTTTCAGAGGGTGAGTCATGATTTTTTGTAGAAAACTTTTTTCTTATTCTCTCTTATTCAAATACAAAAAATTGAGCCGTTCGTGAGATATTTGAGTTTTTGTAGTTACATGATATCAGCAGATTGATTTTATTCATCGCGAGATTCATCGGTATAACGATATTTCAGCAGCATTTGCATTTCCGAAGCACTCGCCAAGCATTAGAAGCATATCAGTTTGTTCAGAGAACGAATAACCTGCCATATTTCTTAAAATCTCAGTTGATAATCGCAGTGATAAATGACACAGAAAAACCACACGAAAAAATCGACTACAACAATGTTGACTCGAATGTTGATGACATGAACGTCAAAATTGAGAACAAAATTATTCATCATGGCCTGCTGATATCATGTAACTACAAAAACTCAAATATCTCACGAACGGCTCAATTTTTTGTATTTGAATAAGAGTACCTTTTTCATGTAATTTTCTTCGCTCCATCGAATGCTCCTGTTTTTTCACCAAAAATAATACAGGGAAAAAAGTTTTCTACAAAAAATCATGACTCACCCTCTGAAAACACCCTTTATAACAATATCAGAAATGTGGAAGTGTGACGAAAAACTGTATTTTGACAACATATATTCATGCACAAAATTTCAATCGAGTGGCTTTCATCGTTCAGAAGTTATGCGGAGAAATTATTTTAATTTTATCAACTTTGGAAGGATATATCTCCCTTAATATGCATTTTGGGCCATGCGTTTAATCATCAAACTACACTTATTTTTCAATGTTCTATCACCTCCAGAAAGCTCGGTACACATTTTTGACTCACCCTGTATATATAGATATATAGTTTCAGTTCAAACTATAACCAAGGTCTGTCAATAAGGACAAGTCTAGCATTATAAATTTTAAGGATATATATAATATGCCCACGAATATCTATCGTCTAACTAATACTTGGAATAATTTTCAAAATATTCGTCAGCTCTGAAAAATGCAATCATATAATATGGCCTCTAGTGGTATTGCAAGTGATGGTATATATTCTGTTTATAGTACTATATTCTTGTTCAAAATCGAATAATAAATCAAATATGTATCTATACGTTTATGAATATTCCACAAAGATATGATCATAAAGTATTGAGATACCTCTAATCGTCAATTTATATTTCTCAAAATATTCAAAAGGTCATATTTCGGAAAGGAATAAACCTCATGTACATACTAATGGAATTAGAATAATAGCTCTCTTCAGGTATGAAATGATAATAATTTGTTGATTTATTTCTAAATAACTCCTGTAGGTGGTGAGCAATAATAGGCGAGAAAACCTCATACCCACTTGAAAAAAAGAGATCTTTATTGTTGTAACAAAAATTGAGAATTTCTTTTAATCACTGTTAGGTCAAATCGAAATTAGCTGAGCATATCCTTACTGAAAATGGACAACATATGGCCGATTGGGGTAATATTGAGATCATAGGAAAAGGAGACAACAACCAAAAACGGAAAATCAAAGAGTCTGCTTGCATTCTCCTGAACGGAGACAATAATATTGCTTCTTGTTCAGTTGATATAGATAGAACTTGGCATCCACTTCTGAAACTTGAATATGAAAATGGAAAATTCGATATCAATTGATAAAAACACCTTGTAACCAGAATTCCTCCGTCTACCAAATTGTCACTTCTCAGTGTCAAAATAGAAAACATTGAAAAAATTTACGAACAGAAAAATATTTTAATTGTGTTGAGAACGGGAGCAGATTCGTTCCCGAAACGTCCACCAAGATAAGTAGAGGTGGTTTTATTCTTATTAAATATATTTGTATTTCCAAATTTTTTCAAAAACAAGGTGTCACTCACAAATAAAGAATTTCTCTTTTAGGTATCTAAAGGTTTAATTTCAAGCGCAGTGACATTTTGGGACAGATCCTAAATCTGTCCTTACTACAAATATATTGCAATAATTTTTAATAACTTCTACTCTATTTTTTTAGAAACGAGGAGAGAAAATCCCATCAAAACCTGAAAAATGACTGTTAGTTAATATCAGAATGTCAATGCCTGTTACTTTCCAAACAGAATGAAGGTCATTTAGCTGCTCACCTTCTGATGACATCATGATCGAGCGATCACAAGTGCTGCAAGTGCTCAATATCTCACGGCTCATCCGGATGTAACAATCATTATTCGCCTCGAATTCTCGGTCGAACACGAGGGTGGCTATGGATGGGCACACGCCAACTGAGGATTACACACACATTTACGACTGCACCTGTTTGAAGGGTAAACGTTTTGGGACTTTAAAAGGCACTCTTTCGGAATCCTTTGTTTTCCAAAGGTCTTGAAGTCCATTCAAAGAAATTTTAGTTTTTTATGATTTTTTTTTGGGGACTCTGAAAATTTCTCGCTGGATTAGATATCAAAATTAATTCAACATCAATTTCATAAAACTTCGAATTATCTTTCATATACAGTGTTTTTTAGCCATGCACCTTGCAAAATATTCATTGTATGTGCGATATCGGTCGGTTTTTTTTTAATTCTCGAGCTTTATGAATGATTATGATGAACCAAGTTCATCAAGCTCCAGAGTTTTGAAAGAAATCTGGTAGAAATCGCTTGAACAATAATGATTTTACTAGGTGGCTTAAAATCATATAGGTCACACTGGATATAGCTGTGCTACTGGAATTCGTGATTTTTTTTCGAAAGTTCATATTAATAGCGCTACTAGATCTTTTCCAAATGTATTTCAGAAAAGCGTCAACTGAATTTCAGAATTGTCACTTGTATTCTGGAAAGTATCTCAGAATAGGCTCCGTAATAATCTGATGTTTCTTAAAATGCAGTTGACTATTCTGAAATTCAAATGATGGTTTCCAATATCGAATTGATTATTTCGAAACACAAGTGATTATGGAACTCCATTGTGAATTCAATTCTGAAATGCTCGTGGGAAAGGGATAGAAGTAAAATCAACTCTGCATCAAGCCTTCTTTAACCTGAATTTATAGATTTCTTTCTAAACAAAATTTCGAGTCCTGCTATTGAAATCTGGGACACCCTGTGTAACTAAAGCAGGCTAATGTCCAAGATAAACAGAAACACCCTTGATTGATGTGCAAACATGCACCGTTGTTTGCAGATGCGTCAACAGATATACGATGATGACATAAAAAATGATATGATGTTATAACGACATCAAATAATCATCATTACTTATTCTATATATGTATACTCATATCATTATTCAAATAATGAAATAGATGTGCTCCGAGAGTAATCATTGACACTAAGTAAACACTAAATAAAAAAACTATAGCGGGGATTCTACGTAATATAAAAAGAATAATAAAAAATGTGATAAAAATAGAAAAACGTCTCTCATCTGTAGATTTCAAGTTCCGAAGTTTTGGGTGAATATTCGATTAAAACTGGACAAGTTGATAAATCAATATGAGTTGAAAATCATTTTTCTCATATTCTGTGGAACCCATAAAGACGAAGATAGATAAGGAAAAATTCATCAAACATACGACTCCACAACTCTTTCATATTTTCCAAAGTTTCGATTATTATTTTTATCATTGAAATTTTTGATACCACAATGAGAACAATTTTCGAAATATGGTTCCGGGAATGGAGAATTCAATGAAGTATACAATGTATACAATGATTTATATATCTGATGTGTATCGAGAAAATAAAAGTTGCGTATCGAGAGGAAAACAGTCATAATGATTCCAAGAGACGCAATATATAAATCCTCTTTTTTGAATCATCCATATTATAGAACGATTCGAAATCAATATGAAATTCTGAATAGAGATACCTATACGACACGAAAAAAAAGTTGACAACTCGATGTATGTCCAAAGTATATAATGTCATGGAATCGAATGTTCATGAACATAACATGAGGCAAAAAGAAAAAGTGATCACGAACTGAAAAAGCAATAAATGATGAATAAATAATACTCGTAAATGCGTTCATATATTGACGGAAAATAATGATTAGGTACTACTACAAATTTATATAGTAATGGCGGAGATATAAGTATGGATAAGTCGTGAAGTGAAATACAGTCAGACGGGAAAATATCATTTGAAACATTTCGAAATATGCTGGGAAAATGAAGTTTACTGTGGAAAAAGAGAGAAAACTATATCGAATGATGGTCATTTCTGATTGATCAGGATCGTAGATAGAAGAAATAAATTGATGATCGTGGTTATGTTTATCAAGATATTCAATAAATTCAGCGAACTGTAACAATTCGATGATTATCAAGTCAGCAAATCGAATAATCGGGACTATGGAATAGGTCAAAGATCTTGGTTCATTATTTGGTTCTCATTATGATGAATTGAAATTCAATGCTCGATTGTTCGTTACATGTTTAAGATAATTCAAATTATCTAAAGTTATTGGATGAGTAGTCTCGAGAATATGTTGGGCAACGTTGGATCTGTCGAACCGATTGTACCTGAAATGAGCAATATGTTCCTTGAATCTAGTTCCTATATTTCGACGAGTTCGTCCGATATATTTCATGTTAGATCCATCGTAACGTATTTCATATATTCCTGATTTTTCATTCAAATTGACTTTGTCTTTAAGGTTACCCCACGAACAATGAATCGTATTTTTTGTTGTAAAAGCCCTTGCGTTTCGAAAATACCATTCAAATTCCTTGTGACTCTAGAATCAAAAGGAATTTTCACAAATTTTTCACTGGGTGAAGTCAAATCCAGAGTGGTGATTTCACGAATACTTATTTCATGTTCAGTTTTCCTCGCCATATTTTCCGATAACTTTCGAAATATAACTTTCTGGAACCCCCTGTACATCTATTTATTTATGCAGCGAGATTTTTGAGGTCGACTGTAAAAGCCAAAGGCCAGTCGTAAGTACAACATTACGGATTCTGGGTGGAGTTACACACAAATCATTCTTTGGATGCGGTAACTCACCCTATATTTGACCGGCGATAGCCAATGGGGTGGGAAAATGCTGGATTTCCGTTTGCGCAAGCCGTCGAGGGCGGGGAAAATGAGACGGCAATAAGAGAACGCCTCTCGGTGTCATAATAGATTTCATAGCAACAAACACTTGATGGGACTTACTATTCAATCGTATTTATTTGTCTTGTCAGTTACCCCTTAGAATTTGAGCTAAAACAATAGAGGGTTGGGTTGAGGATTTTCCGAGGTCCTCTATATGGATCCGCAGAGTCCCCACTATGGACATCCGGTATTGCCTGTTTCTGCTTTTTCCGCCTATAGTTTGTTGAGGAATTGTAATTTTCTCTTAGGCCCTCAGGCGCATCAAGGTTCGTATAGTATTCCGGGGTGAGTTTTGTCTAATTTAAATGAAGTCAAGATTAGGTATATTGTCATACCCATTCAATGTTTATTTATTTTTCATGCTACACCACGTAACTGATTCATTTTGACAACTCTGGTGTTCAATACGATGACTTTTTTTCGATAAATCAAATAACTTGGAGCTTGCCAAGTGTCGTTTTGAAAATCTCTACAATATAGTTTTTCAGCATTCAATATATGGTTCTATTTGAACTCCAATTTATTATTGAAAATAGTGCCCCAGTGTATTTTTCCAATCTGTCATTTTTTGAAAATTGCGGCGGATAAACCCCACTTTGAAATTAGCAAAATATAAATGGATCTTCTTAAGTTATTTCATGAAGAAAGGACCTGTCCTGAGATGAAGAAAAATAAATTTATTCTGTCGTTATTGACTGCATTTTAAATTCATTGAAAAATCCGATTCAAGTACCAAGAAACATAATTTATTTTAATTTGTGATGAGAAAAGATTGTTGAATTCAAATGTTTGATGTTGAGATGAAATAACATCTGATATGTCAACATTTGTATAGTTTATCATTATTCCCCATGCAAAACATACTCATTAATCTCACCATTCCACCATACTGTTAGTAGCAGTTTGAAATTTTCGTCTTCTATTCAGATTGAAATGAATGATGTTCATCTAAGAAGTGCCTTATGTGTTTTTTTTTCAAATCCTGCCCTATCCAACATTACATAAAGAATAATTTATTCTAACGTCAGTTCCTTGATCTCTCAGTAAAATGCATACCTTGTTTCATTTTCGTTGGGCCACTCTGTATACTCTTCGTATATAAGTTTTCGAGTTATTTTCATTGGAATTAATTTTCTTGATGGGTTTTGATATTCTGGGTATGCAGATAATCTAGATATCATGCATAGTATTAGACGATATAAATTTATTTAAATCAGACGAAAAAAATTCATAAATGTATACAAAGATATGGGATCGTGAAAGTTGTTTATTTTAGGAGTTTCGTATTCTACAGTGCCATAGAGGCAGAAATGTCGATTCTGTAACAGAAAATATTGAAGAATCAACTCATAGGACATGCTAAAAGAAAAATATTGTTGGATAACCCTGCATGATAATCTGTCATTACAATATACAAATATTTTCCATACGAACGTTTCATGATTATTATTTCCAACTAAATAAACGGCATGATATATACAGACATATATGAAAAAAATTGGAGTTTGTTTATATAACTGTCAGAGAAGTGCACTTTTATGTGTAGATTATTGTGTGCCTCAAGTGTGTAATTCAACAATAGTGAAATTATATGTTTCATTGTTTCAAGGAAAAGTTCGAAGACAACATTTTTCCGACAGACAGAAATTTTTCCCTTTATATTCGTAAAACAAAATACATCGACTTGTTACATCAATAACTATTACGATACAATTAATGCGTGGGGAAGACAAAGTATAACCATAATTTCTTTTCATATTAGAACCAGGCACATCCAAATCGTGCTCAATTCATTGCTCAATTTCTCTAGAAACGATTCATGCACGGTATTATAGTTTTATCTGACCACATTAATTTATTTTCTGGAAAAAGAATGTCTGCAATATAATCCAACCTGAAAACTTTGATCACGCCTTCCACTATTAACACGCGAATCCTGTGAAAGGGTGAACCTTCACTATACAGGTGTTCTTCAACGGGAGGTAGATATAGAATTCATCAGAATTCACAATGATTTTTACCAAAATTTGCTCCAGTATTCAACGAATGAAAAAATTTAGATACAGTGAATAACAGTATAGCTAACTGGAATCTGGTTTAGGGTAGTCGATATTGGGATGACTTTTCTCTGAAATTCCCCCTGTATCTCTAAGAAAATAATGAAGCTATCAAAATTTGAAACATGTATGCTTGACTTTTGTTTTGATTGATTGCGAGTAGCGTAATAATTGGGAGCGTCTTTCCAGATGTCTACCTCAAAACTCTTGCCAACTCAGATCTTTACCTGCGTTCTTCGGCAGCAGCGGAAGAAGATAAACATCTGGGAAATGGTTCCCTCGAAGCAATTCCCTCGCCTTCAATGCCATTCAGTTACCACCAATCACACCTGCATATTGTACCTGAACGTTTACGTGAGTGTTCAGAACAGCTGCGATATTTCTTGGATACCCTATATACTCGATGTACCTTCTTCTAATGAATATTTTCGTTTTGAAGCGCCTGGAAGTCCCTCAGATCTAGCGTCGACTCTGTATGCAGCGAATCTAAGAAGACAAAGGGGAGAGAAAAAACCCATACCTGATGAGCAAAAAGACGATAAATATTTCGAAAGAAGAAGAAGAAATAATCAAGCTGCCAAAAAATCACGAGATGCTAGAAAAATGCGCGAAGATCAGGTGCTCTCAAACCACGCATACCACAAACATACATATCAACAGTAATTATTGTTTTAGGTGGCATTGAGAGCGACGATTTTAGAACACGAAAACGCTATTCTCAGAGCTCAGGTATTAACGCTACGCGAAGAAGCCTCAACTTTAAGACAATTGCTGCTCCAGAAAAAAACTCTGGAAATTGCTTCGCGAGATCCTCAGATCTGTTTATCGTAGAAAATGCTCTCATGTTTTAATGTTGTGATATATGTTGATTGGGATTGTATATATTATATATAAGTATATTTTATCTGGAATAAAGAGAAGACTAACATTGGATTTAATATATCTTTCAGTAAACTGAAGGCTTGTGAGGTCAGTTGCGAACATGAGATTGCAATATTGGAAGTGGAGCTATGTCACTTCGAAAAAGAAGAAGAGTGTTGGAAATAAAATGTAAGGTTAATGTGAAATAATTCAAAAAAAATATTTTTTATTTAGTTTTTTATCGCAATGTGCGTTGAGTCCGTACTTGTATGTATTCAATTTTGATTTGAACATAATGTCTAGCGGCATTACAATTTTTAACGATGGTTTTATTGGACGAACTTCCAATAGAACTGCTGTTGAAAATTTTCGAGTACTTGGATGTTCTTGAGCTATGTAGGTTGAAACGGTGCTGTAGAAAATTCAATTATATCATCATCTCTTGGGATCATAGGCTCGTGGATGTCACAACCATCGTGACTAACCAGAAAAGTCCCAGGTTTTATTCACAGTAAGTTACCATAATCCAAACTTCCATGCTTATTTTTTTCACCGGCGAATTGCAGATGTTTGCATCATTTGTCTACTCTAGAGAAAATGAGAATATCTCTGAATTGGACCCATGGGAGATACTCGGAAAAATCTCTCATGTATACCAAGAACAAGAATTTGCCATGGATCCATATGAACAGCGATTACTTATGGTTCAGCAGAGGTATAGACATGATGTGTTTTGAAAGGAACACCACTGGTGTGAATATACGCCGTCCTGTGTTTTCCCTTCAAACGAGGGGGACTGAAGACATAGTCAATTTTAAGCTGAGTAGAAACATTTTGGTTTGTGGACTGAGGTAACACTTGATTACATAATACAAGGTGTACCAGATTGGCTTACAAGATCACGAATGGTGAGATGCGAATTTGTTACACCCCGTGAAATTCTGCATATTTACATAGAGCTTGTAGAGAAGGTGGAATTTGGCTGGTAGACTTGAATGAAAAAAAAACAATATCTGAAGTAGAACACTGTCATAGTAATGATGTATCTTCAATAGACATTAACCAACAAGGAAACCTTATAGCTTCAGGATCGAAAGACAATACTCTGAAGATTTGGGAACTCACTGAAAATGCTGTTCTCAAACCTATAGAAGCTCACTGCCAAGTTTTAGAAGATTTTATATGGAAGGTTTCTTTATCGGATGATTCCACTAAGGTTGCTGTGGGTACTTCAGGAAAAACTCACATGAGCTCAATCTTTGTTCATGATATTGAGAGGTGATATTCAACTTTTTCATTTTCCAATTGTATATCATCTGGTGGTTATCTTTCTAGGCCAGCGACCCAAATCGTCAATTTAGGCTGTGAAATCTATCGTGATAGGGGTATAAGTGATTTAAGATGGGACGGGGAGCAAACTCTATGGTCTTGCGGTTATAACAGCTTCCTGAAGAGATGGGATCTGCGAACAGGAAGGTGCGAACATAGTATGATGGACCCCCACGGGTCGGGATTATACTGCATGGATTATGACTACCACAACAGCATCATTGTTGGTACGCAGATGCATGGGAGAGCTATTTTATGGGACGTTCGCCAGAGTAAACTGGTGCAGGTAAAGGTCGAATTTTCAATAATAGTGATTACTTGTGCAAAAGTCAGTTTTTTTTATTTTCCTGATTCAACTGTCTTTGCCTCTCATAGATTTATATTTTCTGAGATTCCATCAAATTTAGGACACATGGTATATATTGATGTTTTTTTTCAGATGTATTTTATGGGTGCCTGCAAAAGCAAAAGGTACAGGAGAAGCTCACCTATTTATGGTTTAGCTTTCGACTCTGAATTTCTGTTCACGGCTACTGACCAGAATCTCAACGTTTTAAAGTTCAATGTATTTGATGGTATTGTCAGGGATTATTCTTTTAGTGCCTTTTAATCTGATGAATGATATAATTCACAAGTGATATAATTGAATAAAGTGATTTTACGAAATGAATGAACTTTTTCATGTATATATACATATACTTCAACTTTATGGTATTCACGGGAATTCCTTGATATAAATAGGCTCTAATCGTAGTTTGAAGAGGAATTATTCGAATTATTCAAATTTATACTGGTTTAGGTAGCAATTTATGTCTGCACGTTTTCAATTACGAAAATATGGTGTATTTCATTTTTTTGAATTGAAAAAGCTCAGAAGAAGGAATGATTACTGATGCAGTGGGTAGTTTCAACTAGTAAGTCTGATAAAGGTAATCTGATAGGTAAGTCTGAGGTCGAATCGTTTCAAAAGCATCGATCTTTCGTCGTTCCTAGTTATATTTCAATCTACAATCATTTGAATTTTTCAACTAACCGGCATTTCCCGTGCATCTTCTTTTCATTTCGATTCAGCTGTTAACTTCACGTTCGTCACCATTACTTTTTGTTGTCACTTGTCTATTGAGTCATTTAAGTTGGTCACATTGCCGATCCGACATTTTGGATAGTCCATTGATGGTCTTTTGTGATTGTGATGCATGCGGTAAACAGAATATTTTAAAAAATATCAACATTTCTTCCTGTTCGTACATTTGAGACCATCATTTCTTAATGTCGAAACGCAGAATCGAAGTAATGGATCCCTTCATCAAAAAGAAAAGGTACGACCGATACAAACAAATCGATACACCTTTCGAAGGTGAGACAATAATTTATGAATTCATTCACCCCCAATTTCCAGGGAGGAGCGCGGGATTAGTACAGCAGTAGCCCAACCAGTATCGGGCTCGGTGAACCCCTACACGGGCTTACCTTACACTAACAAATACCACGAGCTCTTCCGCAAACGAATCTGCTTGCCTGTCTTCGAATATCGGGCAGATTTCATGCGAATTCTAGCCGAGCATCAATGCATAGTGCTTGTTGGTGAGACTGGTTCAGGTAAAACCACCCAGATCCCACAATGGTGCGTAGAATATTCCACAACAGTGGGCACTAAAGCTGTTTGTTGCACCCAGCCTAGGAGAGTGGCAGCTATGTCTGTTGCTCAGAGAGTGTCTGAGGAGATGGACGTAGCCCTAGGCCAGGAAGTCGGTTACAGTATTCGATTTGAGGATTGTTCCTCTACCAAAACCATCCTCAAGTACATGACTGACGGTATGTTGTTGAGGGAAGGTATGAGTGACCCCATGCTAGATGCCTACCAGTGTATTTTACTTGACGAGGCTCATGAACGTACTTTGGCCACCGATATTCTGATGGGAGTGCTTAAAGAAGTGGTGAAGCAACGGAAAGATCTCAAGCTGGTCATTATGAGTGCTACTTTAGATGCAGGCAAGTTCCAGAGTTATTTTGACAATGCGCCACTTATGAATGTGCCTGGGCGAACGCACCCTGTAGAGATTTTCTACACTCCTGAGCCTGAGAGGGACTATTTGGAGGCTGCCATCAGGACTGTCATTCAGATACACATGTGCGAGGAGATTGCTGGCGATATCTTGCTCTTTTTGACTGGTCAGGTAAGACAAAAACATTATCAAAATTTATCTGTTTATTCAGCAAACAAATTGATGAATAGCAATTCACAGCATATACAAAAAATAATCATAATGTGGGTTATGCAGGGTGTTTCAGTTTTAAGTGTACATTCATATACAGATCTTGGTGGTTCTAACTTACCCCCTATTGATGTGTTTACAGCCCCCTTTATCACTGATATACAGGATGTTGTCTGTATTTTGGCAAAATATTCATGTGCAATAATTTTTGATCCATTTTAGGTAATCTATTCAAACTTGGTATATGCCTAATTCACGATTATTGCTTATTGAATCCAAATAGAACTCAAAATCAGATTCCAGGTTTGTCTTTGGAAATCACTCACAATTTTTTATATTTTATATATTCAAATGATCCCAAATTCTAGCTAAACTAGGTAAAAGATATTCACGAAATTAATTTATTTATGTGTATGTATGTATCTTGCAAACGAAGTAAGTTAAAATCGACTCTTGTAGTTATTGCACACAAAATGATCTCATACTGAAAATAATCCCGCGCACAGGAAGAAATCGAGGTGGCTTGCAAGCGCATCAAGCGCGAAATCGACAACCTCGGCCCCGAGGTGGGCGAGCTGAAGTGCATCCCCTTGTACTCGACGCTGCCGCCCAATCTGCAACAGCGCATCTTCGAAGACCCGCCGCCCAGCAAAGCGAACGGCGCTGTCGGCCGCAAGGTCGTCGTCTCGACCAACATCGCCGAGACGTCGTTGACCATCGACGGCGTCGTCTTCGTCATCGATCCCGGTGAGTGTAGCGGAAAAATATCGTGCTCCCGTATCGTACTTATGGACACGTGAAAAGGCCTGTACCGTCCACCGTCATGTGTCAACCTTCCTATGTGACCTGTCAAACTTCATATGTCATCCGTCAGCCTGCATGTCACTTGTCAACCTTCATATGTCGCCTGTCAACCTTCATATGTCACCAGTCAACTGTTGACTTTTATATCATTTTTTATGTATGAATCCATGATCCTTGAGTCGAAAAATTAATCAGTAAAGAGCGTGTAAGAATCGTAGAAGCAGCATGACACATTTTATTTTCACATTGACAGTTGAATCATTATTGGATGTGTTAGATTGTTTGTTAGAATCACCTCAAGATTTCCGCCGGTGTTAACCGTCATCTTTCACCGTTCTACTGTCACATGTCACTCTTTAATTGTCATCTTCCAACTTTCGACCGTCATTTGTCATGGGAAAACACGTGAATAAAACATTGTTCACTGAATTTCATGTTGCTGACCGCAAAATGTTTTTTTTTGGTAAGGTTTCGCCAAGCAGAAAGTGTACAATCCGAGGATAAGAGTGGAATCTCTTTTGGTGTCGCCTATAAGTAAGGCTTCCGCCCAGCAGAGGGCGGGTAGAGCGGGCCGAACGAAACCGGGAAAGTGTTTCAGGTTGTACACGGAGAAGGCGTTCAAAAACGAAATGCAGGACAACACGTATCCGGAAATTCTTCGGTAAGTCAATCATGGACACTCTCCAAATATTCTAGAATGCTTCCTACCTCTTCCCGATCTCGATTCCAGGTCGAACCTCGGCTCGGTGGTGCTGCAGCTGAAGAAGCTTGGCATCGACGACCTCGTCCACTTCGACTTCATGGACCCCCCGGCGCCCGAGACGCTCATGAGGGCGCTCGAGCTGCTCAACTATCTGGCGGCGCTCGACGACGACGGCAACCTCACCGATCTGGGCGCCGTCATGGCCGAGTTCCCGCTGGATCCGCAGCTGGCCAAGATGCTGATCGCCAGCTGCAACCACAATTGCTCCAACGAGATTTTGTCGGTCACCGCAATGTTGTCAGGTATTTACAATCGGGGGTTACGGGTGGAAGAGTCGTTTGCTAGATGGAGGAAGGTTCGTGGGGATTTTGATGGGTTTTGAGCTGCGTATCTTGGATGTCGGATGCCATTTTTTTATTGAAACTACGATTTTTATATTTTGGACTCGGTACATACAAGGGTGGAAGCCAATTTTCACTTTCAACCGAACTGAAACAAGGCTCTTGCAAATCAAAAGTTCGTTGTTTACAGTTTGGACTCTGTATATATCAATTGCTCCAACGAGGTTTTGTCCTCCACTGCCAGGCATTCAAGACAAGAAGGGTTAGGGGTGGGAAAGCCATTCTCAAGATGGATGAAGTTTTAGAAAGGTTAGGAAGATCTCTTGAGGATCTTGCGGCGTTTTCAACTCCCTATATTGAAGTTCGTATGCCATCTTTACGTATAGCGACAATTTGAGCTGCGTATATTGGAACGATTTTTACATTTTGTACTATGTATATACAAGATTGGAAGCCAATTTGTACTCTCATCGGGAGTAAACAATGCTCTTCCGAATCGAAGGTTTGTTGTTTACAATTTGGACTCCTTATATAACAATTGCTCCAACAACAAGACAAGAACTCATGATGGTTGTTGGATGTCGTTTGCTGAATGGAGGAAGATTTGGAAATGTTAGGAGAGGTTAGTGAAGATTTTGGTGGGTTTTGAGCTCTGTATATCGGAAGTGGGGTGCCATTTATAATACGTACAACCACTATTTCAGCTGCGCATATTGAGACATTGCGTTTTTTTCTACATTCTGTGCTTCATATATTAGAGGCCAATTTTTATGTTCAATGAGGTGAAACAATGCTTTTCAAATCAAGAATTCGTATATTGAAGGTTGGATACCATTTTTGCGATCAACGATTATTTGAAGCTTTTGTTGTTGACGATTCAACTTTTAGGGCTCCGTGTATTGAGACTACTTTCGTCCTCAAATGCTATGACAAAATTTGGCATATGTTACCTCAATCCCCTCAATACCTCAATGATTGCTTACATTGTCTTTATGTTTGTTATTCAATATCATTTCTCCTATTGGTTCGTTAACATTGTAACAATAGAGTGAATAAGTATATTTTCTCTTCATCTAGCAAACGACGAGATTATTCGCGAGCTGACATTGAAAAAAGTCAAATGTATTTGGAAACCAACTGTTCTCAAAAAGTATTTATTCCATGAATATGAAAAATGTGCCACATCTTTTTTTTATATTGGATTGTAACTTTCAGTGGTGAAATTATCTCAAAATATTGTTTCAACTTTTAGTATTTTTGATGAAAATTGAAAAGACATGAAATTTATGATCCAAAATCGTTTTAAGTGTGAGTAATGAATCTCAATTAGAGAGTTATATTAGTATTATATTGAGAGTTTGTTCCTTAACAAACATCAGATGATATTTTTGGTTGCTAAATGTCAACCATGATATATAAAGTTTCATTATGGAGCTATTTGACAGAAAAAGATGTGCTTAGAACATGTGCACAGCAAGAACACGACAAAATTTTTCAAATTCACTAAATTAATGTTGAAGTTTTTCATCAATCAAAAAATCTGGTTGATTTCGGGAATATTTTGGGTTCATTTGTGAAAAAGTGTCTGTGAATTGTAAAATATGCAGAATCGTCTGTTAAATTCATCGTACATTCTTAATCAATACCTTGTATTTTCCTGGGATCCATTCTTTTGAATATTGTTCGGTTATATGGGACCCATACTATAATGTAAATATCGATTTGATTGAGAGGGTACAAAAGAAATTCTCGAGGAATTATGCTTCTCACTCAAGTATTCAACGAATGAATATGAGCACAGCTCTTAACCAAATAAAATTCAAAATCATTGGAGAATTTCTATGAAGTTGAGCTTCCTTTTTGAAATAATAAATAATGCTATCAACTGCCTAATAATCACTTTTCATATCAAACAAAAAGATACTAGAAACCCTGATATTTTTCATATAAATTTTTCCCAAACCAATTATGCTATGAACAGTCCGTTTCCTCGTCTCCTAAAGCTGGGAAACCAACATCATAACAATTTAGATTTTTTCAATGTGGCAGTTCAGGTCTTTAAAAATCAATTGAAAAGGATATAGCGCTTCCGAAGCTCTTCTTCAAATTGCCATTTCCTTTTGTGAGTTCCAAACTTGTTTCTTCTTTTAGTAATGAAGTCATTTGACAGGATTCTTTTATACTATGTATTTCACACTTCGTTAAATGTTCTCTTACATTTGTGAATTGTAATGTATAAACTAGCACTTTACACTTTGTTATATTATGTCTTTTTCAAATTGGCTTCGCCGTTGAATAAATGAATGAAAAAAAAATATTCCAAAGGAAAAATTAAAAATGATAGTCCAATAATATATTCAGCAGAATTATACTAGTAATTATGATTGATGAAAAACACGACATGACTATTTGGAAAGTTGATCGTGACGCTCGTGTTCTGCGGTGTTCTGACCGCACGCGGTAGCTCTGTAGGAAGGGTATCGGGCTAGGGCGGCGTGTCGCACCCCTCTCTATATCGTTCGGATACGGGCGCTCTGCCCCGCTCCGCACGTTTAGTCCCGCAGTGTTTCGTCAGGCCCAACGAGGCGAAGAAGGCGGCCGACGACGCCAAGATGCGGTTCGCGCATATCGACGGCGACCACTTGACGCTGCTCAACGTCTACCACGCCTTCAAGCAGAGTAAGTTGTATTTTTTTTTTCTTCAATTTTTTCCGCGTTCAGGGTGATTTACTTGAGAATGCAGATGAACGATTGGTGTATCAGTATGGCATCGGAGAGGGTGTCTGAAAAATCCGAATAAATTTATGGGTTTTATTGGCCGATGAGCTTTTGCTTGTGAAACATAAACTGCTGCACTCTCCCGCATGTTTCCTTGTGTTGTCTAGGTCAAGGGTCCAAGCATCGAAATGAAGGGAAACCTGACCACGCAATTTGTAACAAGAAAAATATTCACCCTGCAAATCACTCAAGTCAATTTCTTATGATTGTTCTATAACCTATAATCATCATCACGGGCGTTCATTACTTGATAATTATAAGTTTTTTGTTTCATTTCTGCATCACCATTCTTCTTTTATCGTCGCTTACCTTTCATTAAGTGGGGTCAAGTCACTGAATGAATGTTTGCATTCCTAGGTGAATCACTGTATATATAGTGTTTTTCTGCGAAATTGCTTAACTAACATAAAATGTTTCTATTTGTTGCAAGATTAGATCAGCGAGTTTTTTGAATCCGCAACAAACAAATCTGACATCAAAGAAAACATTTTATAGCAAAGTTCTCTGGTTATACTAAGGACGAAATTATGCAACACATTCCCTTTATTTTTGTTAGTTCAGTAAATATATGATAACTTGTGGTTTGCAAACACACAAAAATAAAATAATTCAATTAAATGGAAAGGCAAAAGTGACATATTTTCGTTAATCAGAAAAACTAGTATTTTTGAATACTTGATAATACATATGGTGTCAGTGTGTGTCATTTCGTGTCATTTGGCAAGTTCTGTTTTTGGTTAATCTCCTAGCTTGACAGTCATGTGAACAAACTAAACCCTACATTCAATTCTCTAAATAATGAAGGTATGGAGGACCCCCAATGGTGCTACGACAACTTCGTCAACTATCGTTCCTTGAAATCGGCGGATAATGTACGGCAGCAGCTCAGCAGGATCATGGACAGGTTCAATTTGAAAAGGACCTCTACGGATTTCACCAGCAAAGACTATTATCTCAATATACGGAAGGCTTTAGTCAACGGATTTTTCATGCAGGTAAATAACTTCTTGCTTCTCAATTTTATTTTTGATGATATACTTGTGACTTTGAGAAATATATAATAAAATATTTCCGCTCTCTGATTTGAGGTTGTTCTTTCTTTGTTTCAAGGTTGCCCACTTGGAAAGAACTGGCCATTATCTTACGATAAAAGACAACCAAATAGTACAACTTCATCCTTCCACTTGTCTGGACCACAAACCGGAATGGGTGATATACAATGAATTTGTATTGACCACGAAAAACTACATTAGGACCGTTACAGATATCAAACGTAAGAATTCTCTTAGACTGTTTGATGTTTATATTTGTGGAGTAATGCATCCACAATGTAGACGATTTCTAATAGTTGCCTCCTGAAATAACGATGAATTGATATTAATATTATAATATTCCCAAATGAAAAAGAGTGAAAACTTTTATTTTTCGAGATGATCTAGATAAAATGTAAAAGTTTGCCTTCTTATTTCGGACGTTTTGTGTAGATATCATAGCCACTGGGTTTTCCATTCCTTCATTTCATCAAGTCAAAAAGATATAGATATACATTGATGATCTATAATGCTAAAGAAGATGAATTCAACTTCTTTGAGGATGTTTTTCCTTCATTTTGATTCCTTGAATGTATAAAAAATAGAAGGCCGGACGGACCCAAGAAGGAAGGTGACTTTTCGCACATTTTTCTAAATTATTTTGAGAAATGGAGGTTCCTGAGGTCGTTTCACTAATCAATATGTGCTTGTCAAGAAATGTACTACTAATTTGATATTGTTTTTTGCAGCCGATTGGTTATTGAAGATAGCGCCACAGTATTATGATCTGAACAATTTCCCACAGTGCGAGGCGAAGAGGCAATTAGAAATAATTCAGAATAGGCTCGAGTCCAAACAGTACCAGCAGGGTTTTTGAAGTTACTATGATTTAGAGTTTATTTTTTATAGTCTCGCTTTTCATTATTAGCGACGTTGGACATTTCTAAAATGTGAATCTGTTGTTTGGTTGATCGACTATGCAAAACCGAGCATTTCCATTCCAAAAGCATAAATATGATTAAATTATGTGTCTCTCAATATGTGCTTTTTTTTCTTACCATGAAAATCTCATGAAATGTCTACAAGTAACTTGAGAATCATTTAAATAAATAGATAAAGGTATATTACATCTAGATATCAATGGAAATGCCAACTAAAGCCAGGATATACATGTTAGAATTTCTCACAAGTCAAATTAACTAGTGTGGTGATTATGAATTTGGAAATTTACTGTTGATGTCAAAGGAAAATTCAGTAGTCAACCATATAGTGCTTCTCTAGAGTTGTTTATGAGATTGATTTGCTGTGGTACCATTTTGAGGAAGATTACAATATACAAAATAAAAAAACAGATATAGTAATAACACTTGTATAATGACATTAAAATACCTAAAAATTCATGGAGTTGAATCCACACAGTACAATCAAAAAATCTAGACATACAGTTTCCGAGTAACAAAATTAAATCTCCCACGTGGTTAGTTAGAATTTCAGTCGCGGAAATGCTAACGCCATCGATGGATAATAGTAAAAACATCTTCATTCCTGGAACGGCGAGCGCCCTCTAGCTTCGAACAAGTTGTCGGCCAACTCGTAGGCATCATTGTACCCCTCGCAATGTTTCGCTATGCTCAAATTGACGGCGTCCTCTCCTAGAAACGCGCCCGCGATTGCTCCCGCCATGCTGGCTATGGTATCGGTGTCGCCGCCTAGCGTTATAGCGTACTGTATAGTACGTCTCAGGATGTTGTTGGTCTTGAAAAAAAAAATAATCGTTTTCCAAATGTTTTACGGCGATCACAATCCAACAAGGGAGGTCCGGCAACACTGGCGTAGTTCTGTCAGTGTTACCATAGGTGATAAAATTGTCTCCACGTTTTGACAGAAACTTCAATGATCGTTGTTTCATGTCACTTGACGATTTGTAGGTTAAGAACTCAGAACTTGAATTCGCTAAACTGTGCGAAAACATAAAAAAACAAAAAAAATCTTCATGAAATATCTTTTTTGCTACATTCCTGCATAAAGAAACCTAGGACAAATGTTTTTTAGGACTGAATAAAATTGAGACACTCAAGATTCAACATGAACTGGAGGAAACTATCTCACCCTTATTCCAGGAATTTCTTTTTGGGCTCTTAAGAAACAGTAAATGGCTGTGGGCACAGACTCATAAGCACTTATCCCGTTCCCCAAACTACTTATAACTTCATCATCCAAATTATCATCATGAGGTTTCCCCAATAAGCGTTCCACTACCTTCAATTTCTCCTGGTAAGCACTAGCAAGATCAGTCCTAAAACAGAATATCAGATAAGAAAATATACCACAAGTAGATTTCATTGAGAAACTCACTCGTCTTCTTCATCTTCAGTCCTTTCAATTTCCTTGATCTTAAGGTACAAATCCAAGCAGAAACATCTAACATCAATCGGTTTGATTGGGTCCAAAAGCGCCGCTTGTCGGACTGCCAAACATTGCAAAAGTGCCCCGTTGATCCCTAGTGCATGCGTGTGCGTGATTCTTGTGGATTCAGTTGCAACTTTCAACATGGTTGGAAACTCATCGATGTAATAAAGAGCAACTGGGGCAATTCGCATGGCTCCTCCGTTCCCATACGAGCCAGTACCTGCACAAAAACAGATTGTTCCGGTAATCTAACCTCAATTTTTTTGAGGGGACTCACCCATGAATTGTTCTGCTGCTGGTCTGAAGACATCCTCGAACTTGCTTGTTTTCAGCTTGTGGAACACATCTACGATGTTTTGGCCATATCCACGTTTGGGTTCTTTGAAATATTCGTTGACAAACAGCTTTGCCAAAAAAGTATAGTTGGGCTCTGGTTTGTCCACCAGAAATTTCGCTACAGATTTCAGCATTGCTGTGTCATCCGTGTAGGCTCTGAAGGGTGCTGGAATATAAAAACCCACTCTTGAAATGATGAGGGGAATCTTCGTACGTACCTACATACATTTGAAACTGGGATCTTCCAGTTTATCGAAATACCTTTGGATTATGATTTTTTCGCCGCTAGTGATAGTTTCCCCTTCGTATGGGGAACCTGTACAATCGCCTATTAGGGCTCCAAGAAGACATCCTCTGAATTTGCTCCTCACCATCGACAAGTCCATCGCGATCGTTATATTTTTCAGAATGGACGACATAAAAAAAAATTTCAAAAAAACTGGGTATATATGGATTGATGAAGTTTGACGCTTCACATAATTTTGATGGAACGGAAATTTTAACCCGTAGTATCACAGATTTTGGGTTCCGATTTCTTTATTTTGTTTATATCTTGCTGGAATATGATAAGGATGCCAAATCCAAAAATAAAATTGAAAATTATCGACTGAAGCGCCCCTGTTGTCTGTTAGGCTAATTTCTGACTCATTCTTCTCATTTGATGTATGAATCTGATGGATACCATATCTTTGGGCTATCCGGCAAAAAGCCATTAGACAACAACCTTAATAAATACCGAAAGTAATCACTCATTATAACACTAAACACTAACAGTACCTTTGCCTTTAATTGAAATGTAAACTAATTGATACGTAGGTGATTTAAATACCTTCGATGTTTGCGTTTAAGATATAATTCTGACAGGGGTAGGTACATATATATCTTTTTTTGACTATGAAAATTCAACAAAAATTACAAATAAGCCTTCACCAATGTTCATTTTTGTTAACCAATGAGAAGTAACTCTACTTCGCATATTTCTGAATGGAGAGTAACGTAGTAATACATTTTAGTATTCAAAGATTTCTGTAACGTGATCGGTTTCCATAACAGTCTAATCGTTCATTAAAATTCATCGCCATTATTGCGAATACGACGCATTTAATCGGGGATAAGGGGCAATAAAAATCACAGTACTCCTTTTATCGAACTGTCATGGCCAAGGTGATGGAATGAACATTTGCGTGTAGATACGCGCGCTTTCAAATGTTTCGGCATTGATTGATGAAGACCTGTTGCGCTTCATCTCACCCCTGAGCTCACAAGTGTTTCATCTAGAATTCGCTTTCCAGATGGTCCGGAGATACTCTGGCATACGCACGTGAAACGTCTTTCCAATTTCTCCTTTTGCGCGCGATTTTAACTGGATATACGTAAGGGAAAAGTTTATTTTCGCGTATAGGTGTGAAGAAAAATAAGCAAATATGTATGGGATGTTATTGGAGAGTGTCCAACACTTTGTTCAGGTAAATATATCTATATTTCCAGATTATTAGTAGATGCAACCATATACTGGGTGTAATACACTATACCTGTCCCAATAGAATATATTTTGGTCATTTTTTTTTGGTCAAGCAACGAATTTGAAATCTGAAGCCGAAGAATTACCACAAGCCTTTTCCAAAGATTGATTCTTCATTCAATAGTATCGCTTCATCATCTGGAGTTTTCCAAACATAAATACCTGATTGAAATTTATGATACCTACATGTATAGTTCATTTTCAGGAGCCGTTTTAATGCTCAAAAATTGTTCGAATTCTTGTAATTTACACAAATAAATGCTTTGAGAATTAAAATGCGGAGACAAATGCATATTGCTCTACTATTTCACTATCTATTATTATTTCAGTTTCATAATTTGAGAATAATTTGATCTGTGCATAGACATCATTAAATCGAAGGCTATATACGGTGTGAATATAATGCTTTTCAGTTCAAGATTCACACGTTGTATATCTACCGTATGTACTGTATTCTACTCCTCGCAGTGAAGAAATTTCTTTACCACTCAAAGTCAAGTCAGAAATTCACAAATTCAATCACTAGACCTGGAAATGTTTCTAGTCGTATACATAAAAGTATAATGCCCTCAATCACGCCCATTTACTTATGTTTTTCATAACTATCAAACATTTCATAGTTGAGGTACAGATGTCGAATATAAATTAAGTAGAGCTGCGTCTTGAAATATTCCAGTTCCATTTTTGTTGTTTCATTTCGAAATTAGAGAAATGAACGTATGTAACACAATCGTAAACTCCTATAAGTACGCGACTGGTTTTTGATTCACCCTGTAGTATCATTGGATTAATTCAGTCTATGCTATAAACATGTGTAAGTAAAAGTACCGCAATCTCGATTACTCCAGAAGGTGGAAATCCAATTTCCTGTGGGAATATTTCGAAAATCCCATTTAATCTGCAGCTAGACAGTCTTTACACCAGAAAGATATGAAGGAGAAGGAGAACCAATTAATTCAGTGGCGTGAAAACAAAAAAAAACGAAGGAAGGAAACACCCTCTGTTGATTGGATTGGATTCAGTAAACTGAAAACTGACGGTCTTCCAGATCACATTCCACTAATTGTTTTCTTGTGTATGTTCGAGAAAATTGGAAATAAAAACAGCTGAAGTTTCACAGAAGTTTTGCGCAACATCTATCAGTGCAACTGTAAAAGGTTTTTCATTGTAGGTATTTGAACGAAAGACATCGATGTTTGAGAGAGTCACGGGAATAAAAAAATATGAGATCGATCGATCGATATTTCCTGCCAAATGGCAATACAGCTTAGGTGTAATTCTGGACTGTATTTGACGATATTAACAAACAATTTCTCCTCTGAATATCATTTTATGGACGTTTTCATCACTTTCCTTCACAGCTAGGTATCAGTTCATCGTTCATTGAAAAGCCCTATGCGACTGATTCATTGATCATGACACATAAAAATTCCATCAATGGGTGTATCAATCAGTGGGTCGATCGAAAATCGAATCGTCTCACTCCAAGCTGAATGGATTCGATGCGGTTTTCTCGAAAAAGAGCCCCCCACAGACACTTTCTCTTTCAGCTGGAGTACGGCGAAGAGGTATGGCAACGGGCACTCATTCTGTCGGAATGCAAACACATGGTTTTCAACACCCACCACGTTTATTCGGACAGCATCATGGGATCTCTGGCCACTTCTTTGGCCACAATCACCTCCAAATCCTACGAGAGCTTCATGATCTTCTTCGGGAAATGCTTCGTCAGATTCTTCAGCAACTACGGGTAATTTATCGATCAACAAACGCTACATTTCCATCCTGAAAGCTCATATATTTTTCGCTACGACTATTGCCAATACTGCATCCATTACATATGTAGGTTATCTGTTGGCGAGTTTCGCAGCGATTTTCGCAAACATGGACCAATGATGATGCTTCAAATTTCAAGCATGAACACTTCTCCCCTGAGACAATACTGTTTTTAAGAGAGATAAAGATGGAAAACAACTACCAAAGAGGATCTTGACATTGTTTATTCCGCAACAAACGTACCTATGCTGAATGCGATATTATATATAATAGATAAAATCTGCAATAGGATGGTCGAGAAGGACATCATTGTACATCTCGATATAATCTCGATAAATTCAATAATTTTTTTTCTCTTTGAGTTTTGAAGAAACATAACATTAGCCTTCGAAAATTGTGCTATGATGTGGCCGAAAATAAAAAAAGTATCGAATAAATCGGTACCTTTCCTCTAATATTATCTAGATATGACGCTACTATCAAATCGACCGGACGATACTTCACGGACTTTTTGGATAGCGTGGACAACATCCACTCTCAGTTTAGGATTTCCTATCCGAAGATGAAAAGCCCTTCGATGTACCTCGCCGAAGTCGATATCAACGGATGCATCTTGGTCTACAGAAGTCAGAGGCAAGGGCTCACCTATTACGTGATGGGTAAGGTTCTTATCTTGCACAGGCTGATTCATTTTATTCGTCGTCGTCGATGAAATTCAATGTTAACATTGAATTTCATCCACTCTGTACCTACAGTCAAGAATATTGTTGACGACTAGGATATTATTATTCGAATTCCTACTTCGACGTAGATCTATTCCATTCGATTTTCATGGTTTCCTTGAGACTCTTACAAGTTCCACTGTTTTTGTATTTCAGGTCAGCTCGACGAAATTGCGAACGCAATTTTCAATTTGAAATTGGAAACTACGGTGGTGTCGACTCAGAGGCCTATGAGCAATGGAAAAAATGCTACAATAGTGAAACTGCGATTGAACTTCGACAATTCCCAATATGTGAGTGACCACCCCATAGATTATCTTTAATGAAGGCTAACAGTGTTCAAAACAATCAGAACATATTGCTGACGCATTTTGCTGTATAATAGCTTGTTATGTTGTGAAGTTAATTATCGGCTCTGATGATTGATTTTCCTTTCCGGGTGAACGTTTCGATAATCAGGCACAATTAATATCCACTAATTCGGCTTCAGCCTCATCAATATTCAATCAATGTGCATCAAAGTTATCAAAGCATATACAAGGAGGACGAACTATCCAATGTTATGATAATAATCTAATCACCTATTTCTCTAAATGAAAAATAAAAAGATCGATCCGTACTTATATTTTTCAGATGGCCGCCAAAAAGGCCGAGAAGGCAGCCAGCATCGATCGCCATCTCACCCCGTTCTCTTGCAGCCTGCTGTTCGACCTCTTCCCCTTCGCGATATTATTCAACCCGGCCCTGACCATCATAGGGTGCGGCGGAAAACTGGTAGAAGTGGCCGGGGGCAAGGAAAAACTGCTCGGGCAATGCGTGACGAGGTACCTCAAGCTGAGGCGTCCCAAGGGCATTTCCTTCAGCTGGAAAAACGTGAGTGGATGCGATTCGCGCTCGGCCAACCGGAACTCATTGTTCATCATTCTTATCTCGAGAGACACTACTGCTTTTGACAGGGATACTTACATGAAATATGTAGGTACAGGGAGCTTCCGGAATCGGAGCTTTGAATGACGTCGGTGGAAGAAACGAAAAAACAAAATGGAATCAATAGGGAACACTTTTGTTTCACCAAACTTTCGAATTCGTGGAATTTCAATGAATGACAATTGACAGAGATTCAAACTTAACGATACAAGCCTTCATGGTAGTGGGAAAAATAATGTACATAACTCGTGCGAAATATGACACTTTCCACACTAGTCACGTGATATACGATTTCCAGGCATTCTATCTGAAATCCGTGATGTTCGAGATGGAGGTGCTGAGAGTGGAGCTGATCAAATTCAGGAAGAATCAAAACGCCGAGTCGGATGACGAGAAAGAACGATGTTTGGGCGATGAGCTGGGCAACAGAGACATAGAAGTTGACGGGAAAAATATATCACCTTATACCCTGAGGCGGGACAGTCAACCCGGCTTGAGGAACATTCTTCTGAAAGGCCAGATGATGTATCTGAAGGATATCAATGCGATTATTTTCCTGTGCAGTCCAGTGTTTGTATAACATCATTTTCCTTGTTAGAATTTTGACCCTTCACAGAAGTAGTGACAGATATTTTTTTTAGGGTGGATGATATCAGAGAACTGCCAGACCAAGGGCTATATTTGAACGACCTGAATCAACATGGGCTTGGCAAAGAAATCGTTTTGAAAGGATGGCAAAGTAGATCCAGGTACCTGATTTTGCTTTAATAATCGTTTCACTGTTTTTGTCTTCAAGAATCCGAATGCTTTCTTCTTTGTCGCCCAGGTCATATAACTTTTTTAAAATTGCATTTTCTGACTGGTGACAAGAAAATGTTTTTAGGGTGGAGGATATCAAGGAATTACCAGACCAGGGGCTTCAGCCGAATGAGCCTGAGTCTCAAGAGCTTGGTAAGGAAATTGTTCCCAAAGGATGGCAAAGCAGTTCCAGGTATTCGAATTTTTTGCGGATTTCGAAGTTTTTGTGGTGTCTTGACTCTTTATATGCGTATAAGTATATATTTCCATCTGTTCTGCTCACAACTATCAAATATTCGTACTATTACAACTATCCTGATATATTTTCGGAAGTGATACAAAAAAATTATAAATACATTTTTGGATAAGTGGATATAAAGTTCCGACATTCAGTCTTATCTCTCTCGTCCAAGACTCTAGGTATCTTCCGAGGTTAGAAGGGTGACTTGGTGGGGGTAAGCCCTAGAACCACCCTAGTATAACTACTAATTCAAAAACTATACGCTAACTAATGATGTTATGTTTTTGTCATTTACATATAAGTTGATGAGACAACCTAAGATTGTTTTAAGGTTACAGCTTCTTTTTGATAAAGCTGAGCAAAGGGCCAGTGAATTGGAGAATAATTACAGCTTGCTAAACACTTGGAAGCACAGAGGGGATGATTTACTTTATTCCATGATTCCTAAGCCAGTTGCTGACTGTTTGAGGGCTGGACAGAGCCCTCTCAGTACTTGCAAAGTAAGCGAATTCATAGCAGGATAATTTTCAATAGGATTATTTCCGAAATTAAATTAGGCAGGTTCAATATTCTGCAACCTATGCAGGATCATTCATCTGAGAGTGCAAACATTTATTCAAAAAGAGGTGGATAAAAAATATAACATACCCCACAGTATCAGAGATCATTCAGTTCCTGCGTGAGATTACAATATTAATTATTGATGTACTAATTGTCTCGATTGCAGTCTTTCGAAGAAGTCACGGTGATGTTTTGTGAATTAGTTGGCTTCAATTCCTCGACGGTGCAAGATGCCATGGAATTGGTCAGCACGATGAATGCCGTCTACTCCTGTTTCGACTCTCTCGTCGATACTTTCGACGTTTACAAGGTGAAAACACAACAAAACGTACCTTTTCTTCCTCAATATTGAAATTCATTCACCGGAATACTCAGAAATTACGAGTTAACGCAGCGAGAATTTGTTTCAGCGCTCTATTTTCGAATTGCATACAATTATGCTCGCGTTACAGGTGGAGACTGTGGGTCAGATCTACATGGCGGTTTCTGGCGCTCCTGAAAAATTGAAAAACCACGCAGAAAACATCGCGGATGTGTCCCTCTGTATGGTAAAACACGTGAGGCAGCTTCAAGTCCCGTCTGGTACTAAAGTTGACGTCAGAATAGGTAGGTTGAAAGCAAAATTCGATATTTTGATTAATAATTGGAAATTTTGGGATGAATAGAAAATTTTGAGATTAATGTCGAAATATTGGGGTGAAGTCGAGATTTTTAATGGGAATTCGAACTTCTGAGATGATAGTCGGAATTTCGAGATAAATGTCGAGATCCCGAGATAAATATCGAAAATTTGAATATCCAAAAGAGCTGTTGAAATTTGGAGATGAAAGTGCAAAATCGAGATGAATTAGAAATTTCGAGATGATAAAAGTTGAAATTCAGAGATAGAAGTCGAATAGGGGGATATAATTAATTCGGAAATTCGAGGAAAATTGAAATTTTCAATGAAAATTCGAAATTTTGTTACAGGTGTTCACTCAGGTCCGGTTGTTGCTGGTGTTGTAGGGATCAAAGTACCAAGGTATTGTTTTTTTGGAGATACAGTGAATACGGCCTCTAGAATGCAGTCTTCCAGCGAGGTACTCATACCGAGTGTTTCAAATATAATTTTATACACCCTACGAATATATAAACGGAAACATTTCAGAATCGTACAATTATAAATGAAACACCGTGTATACAGGCTGTGGAAAATATCGTCGAGGATCCGAAATGAATTGAAAAGTGAACGTTTCATTGCGTTTTCCACAGCCTTCATGCGAAGGAGAAGAATTCAGATTGTTTATTCTAATTTTTTTCATTTCGAATTTTCCTTCTAGCTGGGAATGGTTCATATTTCTGAATCTACAAAGCAGTTACTTCCGAAAGATCGATACATTCTGGTAAACCGTGGAAAAGTCAAGCTGAAAGTAATACTTGAGTTGATTCCGATGTGAACAGAATATTTCAACGTTCAATTTTTTTAGGGCAAAGGCGAAGTCAACACCTACTGGATATTCGAAAACATTTACAACAATGATGAATATGAGGAAACTTAAATATACTCTGAAACAACGCCTATAATACTATTGCTTACATGGATATTATATATTTATTGTTGAAATTAAATAAACTTAGATACATTTCGTTTTTATATTTGGAATAATATTGCGCTTACTGAGACTCAAGTTATGATAGCTCATTTCGAATTTCTATCCGTAAAGAATCGTTTAATTGTAGTCTGATTCTGAAATTATTTCTCACGATTATTCAATAGAAAAAGGCGACAATTCGTCTGGTATGACAGAATAATCACAGAATAATCTTATCGAATCAAATCGATTTACTTACCATCATTCATCAAGCGGTTTGCGCTTGTAGAAAAAACACACAGTCTTGATTGACCTAACAATGCTACAAAAATATCGTATCTTTGTCCACGACCAACTTCAAACCTTCAAGAACACTCTGTACACCGGCATTGATCGAAGATTCTACTCACAATTATATCCAACATATTACCCTGAGTCAACGAATTCAAGTAATTTATTAATCTTGGCCAATTGAATGAACAGATCCTTCAGCTGGCATGCAAGGGATCAATTCAGCTGTTAACAACCCTCTTGATCAACCCCCAATTACCCTTCCAACTGCTCCCGCTAATTGAAGATCCAGATTAGTGTAATGGGACAAACAGGCTTATCGTAGCTTGTGGCAATATCCAGTCGGATCACGAAAAGCTTAAGCAAACAGAACTTATCGCTGATAGAGTGGAAATTCAATCATGTATGGAATGTTGTTGGAAAGTGTACAGCATTTTGTGCAGGTAAGACAATATATTTATGAGGAGAAATCACAGTCAACTTCATTTCAAGCAATCAGAAGTTTGTATTTGTTTTAATCATCATGGCAACGCGAAAATTTTCTGGCAGTTTTCGTCCTCCAAATACTTTGATGACAAATTGTCGACTCGTTATGGCAGATCACATTTTGCTTTCTTTGCGTTGTGATATCTCTCGCAGCTCATGACAAATGAATCATCATTCACTTTATATTCAGCCTTATGAATTGATACGATCGGTGGGTCGATCGAATGTAAGTCTTACCGTTCTGGAGATATCGAGCTCCAAAGTCGTATTTGTGCTTTTTCAGTCAAAAATATCACTTAGGAGCGAGATTACTCCGTTATCTTTACGAATTGATTTTTTCCGATCGCAGTTTCGTTATCTACGGGTCCGAAATAGGAGTTGTGAATTTTTTCAGATTTTTAAAAGAATTATTAAGAAATTCGAATTTTCCAAGATACCATAATTCCATAAATATGTACCTTGGATTTTCAGACATGAACGAAATTTCTTATTTCTTGATCGAATCGTTTGAAATTTTGCATTCTTAGTGAAAATTGAACGAGGAATCCGACTGTGTGTCGGAAAATCTTGCACGACTTGAAGTTTAGGAGATATCGAGCTCCAAAGTCGTATTGGTGCTTTTTCAGTCAAAAAAAGCACTTAGGAGCGAGATTACTCCGTTATCTTTACGAATTGATTTTTTCCGATCGCAGTTTCGTCACCTACGGGTCCGAAATAGGGGTTGTGAATTTTTTCAGATTTTTAAAAGAATTATTAAGAAATTTGAATTTTCCAAGATAGGTACGACAATTCGGTAAATATGTTACTTCAATTCTCATCATCGATTTTTCAGACAATTCTCAACAAGACGGCCAAATTCTAAAACATTCGATCAGAAAATAAAGATTCCCGTTCATGTCGGAAAATCCAAGATACACACATATTCACTGAATAATCGTATCTTGGATCCGAAGATATCAATCTCCAAAGTTAATTTCAACAATAAACGCATACTTCCATTCTCCTGGATGAATGCCATCTACAGGACAAGAAAACAAGCAAAAATAAACTCAAAATCTTTAATTATGTTATGCGATTTAATGGGGTATTTCTGAATGATTTTCCAGCTGGAATATGGAGAAGACTTCTGGGAAGAGATAAGAAGAGTGGCAAATTGCGAACACACGGTGTTCAATACCCACCAATGCTACCCTGACCATATCATGGGGTCTTTGGCAGCTGCTTGCGCAACTGTCACCAACGCCTCCTACGACAGCTTCATGAACTTCTTCGGCAGATGTTTCGTCAGATACTTCACTAATTTAGGGTAGGGCATAGTATTCTTCAACCGAGACAGCTGTGAAATAATTCGTTTTTAGGTATGATGTGACTGTTGAGGCTACCGGCAGATATTTCACAGATTTCTTGGAAAGTGTGGATAATATTCACTCTCAGTTTCGATTCACTTACCCGAAAATGCAGAGTCCCTCCATGTACTTGACGAACATTGATGCGAATGGTTGTATTTTGGTATATAGAAGTGGCAGACAAGGATTTACTCAATACATCATGGGTAACAGTCACTCTCTGTATTGTCTTATGTGACTCACATAAGACGCGTGGTTAGGTTAGAGTCGATTGTCGAACGTTACTTCTATATCGGTATCTCTTTCCATAATTCCTTTTCGACTACACCACTGATCAGTTTGAAAACCCAAAATTGACAACCTATGATCGCAACATTTATATTTGAAACTCCACAAGCACCTAATGCAACTAAAACTAAAACTCAAGCTTGTATGTTCACCAAGAAGGCTGATCACACAATGCCCAATTTGATGATGTCGGGTATAAACTGTTCCTACGAGGTCGTCAATATCCATGCTGGGTGTCACCACCAACAGTGCTCTCTCATGGGACGATCATGTGAGGTCCATTGCGAAGACTGCTTCACAAAAACTCGGTTTTCTTTTCCGTGCGAAGAGATACTTCACATCCCAGCAACTGCTTATGATCTACAAAGCACAAATTCGACCTGTCCTGGAGTACTGTTCACATGTTTGGAGCTCAGCCCCCAAACATACGCTAAAGCTCTTAGATTCAATCATTGACCTCTCTAGATCATCGTAGGAAGGTCAGCGATCTATGCCTTTTTCATAGATACTTCCACGGTCAGTGTTCAACGAAAATATCATCTATTATGCCATCACGCACGATTCCTTGTAGACAAACCAGACGAGCTCAGGCTGGTCACCCCTACACTGTCAGGCTCGAGACCTGTCGAACATCGCTATATTAAGCATCATTCATCAATAGAACGGCAAAGTTGTGGAATTCTTTGCCTAATTAAGTCTTTCCTGATGCTTACAACCTCCAAACTTTCAAGAAAAATTCCAACACCTCCCAAAATTCCCCCGCTGGTTATCACGATGTTCCTCGAACATCATAGGTTTCCCTTTCGTGTTGTCCACAGATAAAAAAAAAACCTGAATTCTATAATAGAGCATTGAGTCGAGACAAGTTTTCACCTTCCATTTCCTAATATATAACTCAGAGCTTTGAACTAGAATAAAGTTTTTAGTTTGCACTCCCCAAGCTCGCATATTTCAGGTCAGCTTCTACAAATAGCCAAAGATTTCTACAACCTAACACTGAAGGTGAAAGTTTTGGAAAAAGCCTCTTCCGCTAGTGGTCCAACAAACTACATCATCGTCACCTTCAGATTAGATTTCGACAATAGAGCTTACGTAAGTATCGTTTCGAATCAACTAAGTGGTTGCTCATCTATATATACCTCAATCTACCCCAGCAGATGCTCCACAAGAGTCAGAAGGAATCCTACCACCAATCTGGGTCCTTGACATTCTCAAGAGAACTCCTCCTGGATCTGTTCCCATTCGGGGTGGTTTTGAACGAAAACATGCACATCGTGGCAATGGGAAAAAGATACTTGGAAATATGGCGCGGCAGAGATGAAACCCTATTCAATCAACCAATCACGAACCACTTCAAGTTGCGAAGACCCAAAGGCATATCGTTCTCATGGAAAAACGTATGCACCACCCCAAGAAACCACACTGAAAGCTCTAACGATATCTTCTGTAGACTCTCAACTTGCAGTCCGTGATGTTCGAACTAGAATGCAACAGAGGTATCACGAACTTCAACAAGGAGGTAGTGGACAGTTCCAAGGACGATGATCCAGGATCTCCTGTACCCGGATCGAAGAATATCCTCCTCAAAGGTCAGATGAAGTACATCGAAGATATCAGCGCCATCATCTTCCTGTGCTGTCCAATGTAATGGTTTCGTTCAGCAACTTTTCCAAGTCGAATAAGCTTTTTTTTCCAGCATAAATGACCTGGACGATCTCACTGACCAAGCTCTCTACTTGGATGATCTCAACCCGCATGGTTTGAGCAAAGAAATGGTTCTTGCTGGTTGGCAACACAACTCAAAGTGAGTTCGACTCGATAATCATTGTCTCAGTAGGCTACGAGGATTCGCGTTTTAGGCTAGAAGTGATGTTCGAGAAGGCAGAACAAAGATCAGACGAGCTGAGCAAGAACTACGAACTGCTCGATACTTGGAGGCGAAGGGGAGATGAGCTTTTATACTCTATGATACCGAAATCAGTGGCTGATAGATTGAGATCGACCAAATCTTCGGTTGATACTTGCGAGGTAGTCTTTTCGGCCATTTTATTGTCACTCATCGTTATACGAGGTGCAGAAAAAGAGTTACGATTGGAAGGATTGAACTCTTCTAGTAGTATTAAAGTTAGTCTGACACTTTCGATAGCAAATTCTTTTATTATAGGCCTTCGAAGCAGTCAGTATTTTGTTTTGCGAGGTGGTTGGTTTGACGTCACAGACGGTCAAGGAAACTATGGCAGTGGTGACGACTATGAACTCTGTTTTCACTTGTTTCGACGCTCTTCTGGACAAATTTGAAGTCTACAAGGTGGGTACCCTTCATGATTTTCATCGACTATGATATCTCATCTTGTAGGTAGAAACTGTCGGGCAGATATATATGGTCGCCAGTGGTGCTCCAGAAAGAACTTCTCTACACGCCCAAAATATATCCGATTTGGCCCTCGAAATGTTGAAGGCTATCAAGGAAATTCAGACTTCAGGAGAGACAGAAGTCACACTCAAGATAGGTGAGTCTTGATTATACGAAAGAAACATTTCTTCCATACAAAGAATGCAATTCAGACGAGTTCTTGACTATTTTGAATTCTCGAAATAGCGGCAGATTGACACAAATAGGTTAGAATTTGATATTTATAGGAAAGAAACTTGCACATAGAGTTTTTCAGCTTTTGATGGGATCTTCTCTCCTCGTTTCTAAAGAATAGAGTAGAAGTTATTAAAAATTATTGCAATATATTTGTAGTAAGGACAGATTTAGGATCTGTCCCAAAATGTCACTGCGCTTGAAATTAAACCTTTAGATACCTAAAAGAGAAATTCTCTATTGGTCAGTGACACCTTGTTTTTGAAAAAATTTTTGGAAATACAAATATATTTAATAATAATATAACCTCTACTTATCTTGGTGGACGTTTCGGGAACGAATCTGCTCCCGTTCTCCACACAAATGAAATATTTTTCTTCGTAAACTTTTTTCGATGTTTCCGATTTTGACACTGAAAAGTGACAATTTGGGACAGATCCTAAATATGTCCTTACTACAAATATATTGCAATAATTTTTAATAACTTCTACTCTATTTTTTAGAAACGAGGAGAGAAAATCCCATCAAAAGCTGAAAAATGAATGTACCACCTCCTCGAAGAACTTACAGACAGTATTGCACATAGAGGTTCATACTAAATGACTCTCAACATTACATTCAACATAATTATTCCGCTCTAAACTTTTTGGTTCACAGAATGATATCTTTGCCTTTATCCGCATATAAATATAACACTTAGGTCGATTTAATTGACAAGTTTGCGATTCACAATGGTTATATGACCGATGTAGAAAATTTGGTAAGAAATACCAAACATTAAATTATCATTCGTGAAACCACCACTCTGGATTCAACTCCACCCAATAATAAATTCGTGAAAACTTCTTCTGATTCTAGAGTCAGTCGACCCAATAATGTGAGTAATCAAATGGGCTTCCTTAATGTTTGCCAATCGATGTTACTTATTCGAAAGCGACATTTCAATGGAAATGAATATCATTTTGATGTTTCTAGGGATACATTCTGGGCCTGCTGTGGCCGGTGTAGTTGGGATGAAAGTACCCAGGTACTGCTTTTTCGGGGACACTGTCAACACATCTTCGCGAATGCAATCGAGTAGTGAAGTAAGGCGAAATATCTCACATCGAAATGATTTGTTTCAATGTTTCTCTTGTAGCCCGGTAGAATCAATATCACATTCAACACCAGGCAACTCTTGCCAGAAGAAAAGTATAAAACTGAGAGCAGGGGAATCGTCAAAGTGAAGGTGAATATTTGGAGGTGATATAAATAGATTTGTTTTCATTTAGGAAATGTTTCAGGGTAAAGGAGAAATGCAAACCTACTGGTTACTGGAGAATGATCTGTCACAACCAACAACCTAGGTTACTGCACCAATCAAATCAGTAGTAAATAAATATTTATTGAATAATAGAAACGAATCAGTTACAGTAGCATGCATCTCGCGTATTACTTTTTATCCAGGAAATATACCTGTTCACTCTGGTGTAAACTCCAGGAAAATTCGGTTGAGCGCAACCTTCGCCCCAGGAAACAATACCTGAAAAAAATTTGGCTTTGATAATGGAGAATCTCATGACATTAAGGAAATTGTACGGTGGAGCACAAGGAAATCGACATCGATTTTGAGAAAAACTCACCTACTATCTGGTGGATAGATCCATTTTTCACATGTAAGGGACCACCACTGTCACCCTGAAACAAATAGCCCATCAAACCCCGTCATATTTATGAATAGTGTTACCAAATTTGTTTGTTATATTTTTTACTAACTTGGCAAGAATCTTTCTGTCCTTTGGGATAGCCAGCACACATCATATTATCTGTTATCCTGTTGGAATAACCGATTTTTTTGCAATCTATGTTAGAAATAATCGGGACCCGGACCTCTTGCAGCTTGCTAGATGTTTGGCCCAGCTCTTTGGTTGCTCCCCAACCAGTCACAATACCTTAAAAAAAATTGTATTTTATGCAATCACCGTTTAATAATTGTGGCTTGCCATTTTCTTTTTTTGCATGCGATGGGTTTTTTGTCTTTGGTAAAAGAAGGGTAAATGGTTTGCCTGACTTGTCTGAGTTTGTCCACAGAATTGAACCATGATCAAGATGCGAGTGAAGTAGAGAAAAATAGGCCACTACTAACAACCTTTTTCAATTGTCGAAGCAGGAGCAATTGACTTGATAATTTTCTCAAAGTTTATTGATATGATAGGAGTCATCAAGAGTAATCCACAAAATTGATATTTGAGTCAGATGAGAATATTATTTCTTGTGTTTCATTTCCATTTAATATAAATTCGCTTAGTACAAACCAATCTTCCCGCTCTCTCAAGAAGTTGCTCAAATTCAGAGTGTACGATATTTTTATCTTTATTAGAACTACCAAGTGTGTTATCATCAGCGAGAATAATACATTCACCAGGCTTCAGATAAGTAGGTGAATCAATAATATACATTATAAACAATAATGGCCCAAGGGCTGAGCCCTGGGGTACCCTCTTTTCAATTTCCATAAAATTCCCTAGTACATAAGGATGCTTTTCGAAACTCACCAGTGAATCCAGTGAAACTCCTCCCTGTCGGTGGAAGACACACAGGTTTCAATCTGCCTGTTAAAGGCACTTCTTGGTCCATCTGCAAAATGGCCACATCGTTGTTGTAGTTACTACCGCTTCCGTAACCCCTGTGCCTATAGATGTTCTTCAGTTTCCTGGTGATTGTTTTCGTTTCTGACGTGTCAGACCTGTCGTGGTCCAAGAAAACCGCCGTTATCCTGTCCTTATTGAACCTAGGAAGAGAACATACTTCGGTTGTAGGTTATTTGACCAAGTGTTGATGAATCTGTCAAACTGTCAAACTGTCAAATTTTGACGATCGATCTGTCGATGACATTTGCATGGGGAAGGAAATGTCAAAATAAACACACAGTCACGCCACTAGAGGATATGAGCAAGTGTATCTTCTATCTTGAAAAATCTTAAAAAATGAGGTGGTTGAGTTCTGGAAGAAATCATGACAATGACATGTTTTTTTTCGTATTGTGGAAAGATGAAAAAAAAAAGTTACTTACCCATTGACGCAATGAGCTGCAGTTAAACAATATTTGTTGTTTATTAGAGTAGCACCGCAGTAAAACCGGTTGTTGTACAATAGAGCCGTCATCCATGGGTATTCGTTAACCATGGTTTCAATGCCACCTACTATTCTGACGTGCTCATATGTTCTACCGCAACCTTGAGATTGAAAAAAAAATTGTTTCAAAGAAAGAATAAGTGCAGTGGCATATTTTTGTAATTTGCATTTTGCATAATTTTCACTAAAAATGATGGGTCAAATGTTCTGTCACTCGAGAAGTGGCTCTTTAGTGTCAAAAAACGATGAAGCAGCCGTACAATTTCGCAATATTGTTCAGCAATACATTTTTTTCACTTCACCACATGAGTGGTAAACGAAATGTTATCAATGTTATCAGTCTGAGTCCATCAATAATTCGTAATCATGAAATCTGCCACCTTCACATTGAAGTATGATGCCTCGGTAAAAAAATCAACAGGAAACAACAAATAACCAAGTCCAACCAATGAAAACAGCAAACGAGAGAGACGCAACTAGCAGTGATCAGCTGACTGTTGGCAAAATTGCATCTTTCTTCGTTGCACATCCAGACGAGTCGATAGATCTCTCTTTTTCTCATGTTCTCAAGTCACAGAATGTCAGTTAACAATGACAGATATACCTACTTATTCAATAATTTTTCATTGTCATATTAGTTTAGATGCAATTTTCGAGAACAAAAATTGTTTGCATCGCGAATGCAAAATGATATTGCGATCTTTTGAATTCTTGAATGCGAAAAGTACCATTTCGGAATAGTCACAGTTTTTCACTTACTGCAAGACGGGCAATCCTTGGGGTTGGCTGTAGTGTCGCCGGGGGCGTTAAGATCAGGTCTCTGAATGCCCGCCAATCCTAAAAACCAATCGATTACATTCGCCTTTTCCGGCCTGAAAATCAAGTGCTCGTTACTCGAGAAGTTTCTTATGATCGTCAACGGTTTCGATTCGATGACGTTTTCCAGCACCATGTTGTCGATTTTTTTGGAGGGCGATCGGAGAATCTTGTTGCCCAACCAGTACGCCAATGGCTGCTTGGATAGGTTGATGGGGGCATCGTCGGTGGGTTTCGTGTTTTTGGTGAGGATCAAATCGTTGTGGTTGTGCGGATTCGATCCGAAATTGTCAAAGTTCTGAAAGCAATTTCGTTGGATCAAAAAAAAATATGTAATAAGGATAATAAAAAGTGGAAATTCTCTATGACCCAATATCTCATTCAATTGAGAGATCGATTCATTATTCGCGGAACAGTAATTTCGCGCGAGAGTCAGCTTATTTGTACATTACTGGATTCACAACAAAAATCTTCATCAGGTACAATCCATAGAAATTTGTTTCCATCGAATTAAAATTGACACCTTGTGGTTCTTCAGTAGTCATTCCATTTGCTTCTTTGTTGTTTGAAATCAGATATGGGCTACGACTCCGGATTTTTTTTCAGTCGGCCTGTATAATGATGACCATATTATTATTTAATCCAAAAAAGTTGGGAGCAATGAACGCTATATCATCAATAATTACTAAAAATAATTCCAACAAGAACAGATAAAAGCCTTCGATAAAAAAAGTAATTGTCTTGTCTTTGACATTGTAATGAAGAAAAAAAGGTACTTAATTTGTCATCAACGGTATCTTTCATTCGTCAGTCATTTGCCTTACGCTAAAGAATAATCTACCCACCTCAATTATATGATTTAAATGATCCTTTTGTCGAGCGTTGCGAACTTCAATACGAGTTATACTCTATCCTTTTTCTACGGCTTTTTTTTCATCTGTGGACAACACGAAAGGGAAACCTATGATGTTCGAGGAACATCGTGTTTTGGGAAAGTAGGAAGGTGTTGGAATTTTTCTTGAAAGTTTGGAGGTTGTAAGCATCACGAAAGACTTCACTAGGCAAAGAATTCCACTCTTCAGCAATATGTTGCCTCATTTGATTTTCCTTTCATTTGACCAACTCAACTATTTTATCATAAACAGTCAAGAATACAGTACAGCATTAAATGTATTGATTGCTTAATTTAGTGAATTAGTATCAAATCAGTAATTGAACGAATAATATAGTCGTAGAAAAAGTTCATCGTATAACGCGCTCATTTCTCGTTCGTATGATTTGCACTCATTTGCAAACTTCATACTAGTGGTAAATGATCATTAGTCCGTACTCGTTGAACTACATACAATATTCCCGTGTTATTTTTTTACCTTCAGCGAAGAATATCCATCACCAGAGACACAGATCACTGCGAAGAGCAAACACAACACTCTGACGCGACCATTCATTGTCATCGACGACGAAGAACTCTCAGTTATTGACGATGTCTGAGGTGCGATGGTCCTCTATTCGCGATGTTTTCGATGCTGCCAGTGGCTTTCTCTTGGGGCAGACGAAAATACCCATTTTTTCTACGGTCATGCGGAAAGTTAGCCATTTTTCCGATTTACACAGTGCGAAATGTTCTATTTTTTGGACTACACAGTTTTTCCTCTTGTATTTCAAGAAGCGTCGATTGAAATTCAGAATAATCAACTCGAATTGAATTACATGATAGTAAATTTCAGTTCCGAATACGTCAATTGTATCACGAAATCTACACATCAACGTAACGCAGTTTTATACTGTTCAATAAGGAATGAAATATCATTTTCTCCAGTTTTTTTTGTTTTGGTGATTGTCTGCCTCTATAACTTTGAAGCCCAACTAGCATTTCTTCCATAGTTATCGGGCCTTCGTGGTGTGTAATTAAATTTTCTGCTGCAAGTATAAAATTTCCTCACTACTGAAATTGAACTGATACTTTCTGTCACACAGTGAGAATCCGCGGAATTGATTTCGAGGCATCAATTTGGAATCGGAATATTTTGATGGAGCACATCAAATTAATTTGATGTAGAAGAAAATTGTCTGCAACATTTGAATAACTATTATTTAACATAGGGAGGGAACTTCAGACGGAAATCACACGAAACCTTCATATCCAAACAATGAGAAAAGGAATATGGTGTTTTCAAATTACTTATCACAATGAACCCACATTTTCTGTATCGAATACCCTGATTTCTTCCGATAATATCAACAAATTATCTCGTTTCTGAAATGAACACTGAGAAAGCTGAAATATTTGATGATTGAAACTGAACACAAACTGAGAACAATTTTTGAATAATGAAAAATTCATGTTGTTGCGCTACTGAGTGGGACGATTGAGAGTGACAAAGAAACGAGAAATAACCATCATTATGTAGGTTTCGAGGTGGACATGTCATGTGAATTCCGTACTGTGTCGCTATAATCAGTAAAATCACAAAAAATTGCCAACTTTTTTTCTCGCCCATATTCCGAAGATGTCCTGTCCATAATATCTTGTTTCTGAAGAGAAACTCTTTCATCACCTTCATCACTAGCAAAGCATTGAATACTTTTTGCGATAGAGGTATCTTCAATTGATGTACTTAAATTGCAAATTGAGTAATTCTCATGATAAAAACTCCATAAAAATTAATATCATGGTCATCTATGAGATGATTTCTCGTTGCAATGATCGGAACTAATCAATTTTCTATTGTGAATATTGAATCCTACAAAAGAATAATAGGAAAACGGTTCGTCATCCATTATTATCCACGATAATAACATAAGATAAGGCATTTAAAAAATTCATATACTATGAGGAAGATGCAAATTGAAGTGACATCACCAAATTGTCGTCTATCGACAGACGAATCACCCTGTATTGATAATATATGGAACGGTCGCGATAATGGTACAAAGAATATCAGAAAGCAACGAAAGTGAGTGGGAAGGCTACTGAAAGTATTTTTACCGCTATTCACGACTGATGGCATGTGATTCTCATTATTATTCACAATGATTAGTGAAATTAGTGCAAGCCGTATGAATCATAATGATGAGCAGGCGGTGCGGTGAAATGGAACCGGTTATGTTCGCAACTGGTTATGGGCTTGTCCCTGGGACAACCCGAAAAAGAAGAAAAATTGGCAATCGAACTAACTGGTGTGACAATAGCTGACAAAGATAGCATCCAAGTTCCGAGGTTAATCGTAGTTCATAGATGTCAGAAGATCCATTTTCTGATGGATATATGATCGAATCAATAATAATCTTCACGCTCATGATCAATTCGTGTGATTTCCGTGCGAATATTACTTTCGAAAATTTTAGCTGCCATCCTTTATTAGCTATCCTCACACCAGTCACGAAGTGACGGTTGTTTTTTGACAGTTAGTTTGACAGTGAGAGATAAATATTGCATTTAAAGTTATGAAAAACAAACGGAAATTTTAATTCTGATGATAAAGTGATAATATAAATACCAGTTGAATCTATGATTTTACTTCTGTAACCCCCTAGTGCGTGTTCAAAATTCAATGTAATTCTAACCTCAAAACTGAAAATGTCGCTATCACTGAGTAAAGTTCAGCAGTTTCGACAGCCTCCTCTACAATACGTGTCTCAAAATGAAAGTCAGTCATTTTCTGCTCCAGGTAAGACCTTTCACGTAACTATTTGAACCCACTCCAACAAGAATTCCTTCCACAGGACCAAGTTTACAGCTCCTTGGAGGTATTTTTCAAGATACCCGGCATGTTTGGCACGCCAAAGGCGCTTCTCTGGAAGTCCGCGACACTAAAACCGGCCGCAAAGTCGGCGCCTGGGTATTCGGGTGCGTCCTGAAAGATTCCAACACCAAAATAGTCTGTGTAGAGGAAATCGAGAGACCCCACGGGAGGTTATCCATGCTGGCAGTGGGGTTAGAGTGCACAATAAGTGGTGGTGTGATATGCTTCTTCGATGTGTTCAGCTCGAAAGTTGTAAGAGCAATACAGATAAATGAAAAAGTAAGTGTCTGCCTTTATTTAGTCTGTAATGAACACATTTAATGATTCTTTTAGATATCTGCTTTGCATATTATCGATCCAGGTATTGAAGACCTCAACCTCCCTGGTCCTTTGAGGAATTTTGATGGTATCATGTCCATTGGCACCCAAGGAGGGAATGTTTATCTTGTAGATATTTGCCGACAGATATGTGAAGAATCTTCACATTCTCCTATAAAACGTGATGAATTGAATCCAAGCCAGCTAGTATTGCTTACATCCACAAAAATCACAAGGATAGAACATTATAAAGAAAAGTGTGTACGTGACAATAACCACTTGGCAATACACTTGAACACAATTTTGGACAGCAACACTGAACACTTCACTCTCAAAGGGCCCAAAGGTGACGATAGAATCCATGTTAACAGAGAAGAAGTGCTTACCAGCGGGCTGTATTATTGTCCACAGCTGACCTCACTTTTAGTAGGGTACAATTTTGGGGCTTTTCAGCTCTGGAATCTTACCACTTTGCAGCTGGTTTACACTTCACCAGTTTGTGATGAGCATTTGCCTGTTAATAGGTTTGCTCTGCAAGAGCCTGCTGATGACCCAAGGGCTTTTTGCTACATCTGGGTGTCTTACAGTAATACTGAGCAGTTTCAGAGTGGTCTGCCGTTTGCTGTTATGTACTCGGTTTGTTACGAGTCCAAGGAGTACCAAGAAGGTTACGGATATTTGTACCAGGATTTCCAGTATTGTGCTGTTAGGTTTCAGATTGAATTGGGGCCCATGGATGATCAAAGGTAGGTAGGTCAAGTATGAAGTAGGAATTGTGAATATGTACAGGGAATGTAAATGAAGTGGAATGACAAATGAAGTGGATATTAGAAGATAAAAAAAGACAAAATGAAAACAAATAATACAATTCAGTCAAAGACATAATAATTTTGGGAGAAGATGAATTAAAATGTTCTCCTATGACTTTTGTTTATTGCTGGCCAAAGGTTGAAGAATGAATTTGAAAGTGCTTTCATCCTAGTCAAAAATATCAATAACCCTGACACCCTGTCTAGTTGCATACAAAAGATACTGTTATAGGTTTTTAAGATACAAGGCATTGAACTTTTTTAAAATGAATGGATTTTCATTAAAATCTTGAATTTGTTATTCATAAATACGTTGATAAATTCAATCAAGTTTTAGCTGAATCAGCCCCACGAACAATGCAAAATCACAACAAAGTTGAGTGAAAGATATTCGCGAGAAAAACAATTCAATCATGATAATTCCGAACCGTCAATAATCGAACATCTTCTCCGCCCTTCCAGACACACTAGCCCCCCGAAGGGCGGCCGCTGCCTGGCCCTCCAACCCATCGCCAAACCCCCTTCGCCCGCCAAAGACGCCCACTCGATCTCCGGAGACGCGCTAGTCCTCTGCATGATCACGTGGTCGGTGTGGCACGCGCCCGCCGAATCCCACACCTGCACCGCCCTGTTCGACCTCAACCAATGGTACAAGGAGCAGATGCCGGCCTTCGACAAGTGGCAGGACAGCGCCAACTACCTGCTGCGCACGCGCGCCAGCGACGCCCTCGACGTGCTGGACGTCCGAGTCGATCAGCGCCGACTGAGGCAGTTCAGGGGCGTGCAGCGGTTGGAGGAGCACTTCTACCCGTCGGCGTTGTCGTTCGACGTGACGGTGCTGAGGGAGAACGAGGTGGTTTCGATGCGCCGCCAGGGGGAGCAGCATCTGTTGCTCGCGCAGATCGAAGCGACCGGGCCGCTCTGTTTGGTCAAGCCGGCGTCGGTGGCGCGACGGGCGGTCGCTGTCGGTCTGCTGCCGCTTTTCACCGAGGAAACCGGCGTTTGCTCGGAGGAGTCGCAGAGGGAGCTGCTGTTGAACCTAGGGCTGGAACACCGATTGCTGGGCTGGCTGTGTAAGTGCGCCAGCGAGTGGGCTAGCGGCAGCTTCGCTTCGGCCGGCTGCTCTTTGGACTTTCTCCTCGAGTGGGCGTATCGCAGAGGGGCCGATCTGAAAGCCCACTGCGATAGGTTCTGCGAGCCGCTGTTCGATTACTCGCAGGTGCGGCTAGACGGCAACACTGCGGCGCTGTTGACTAGTTGCGTTAGACAGATCGGCGATTTGTGCGGGTTGTACGCGCACGTCACCGGCAAGTTGGAGGGTAGTTTGGGGTGTTCCGAGGTGGTGGGGGAGCAGTATAGGAGTTTGCAGATGGTTTCAGTGTATTTCGAGGTGAGTCAAATTATACCATCATCAACACTGGAGATTCATTCAGTGGTCTGACCAAAATGTGTGTGGATATTGTTGAATTGAAACAAATACTGAACAAATACTGAAAATTGGTACTTTGTAGTATTTTTGTAGTGATGCGCACATACAATGCTCTCTTTTGAAAACAACGAAAATAATATTTTAACAAAATAATATTCGTTAACGATGATATCTCTGAAAATATTGCAATATGAACAAATTGTCAGAACTTTATTGTTAAACTCGATAATAACATGCATCAACAGTTGTATTGTATTGTAATATCATTAGGTAGAGAATCAAATTCAGTTTGTATCAATGTGATTCATTGAGCTTGCATTGTTGTTATTTTAAACGTGGAATACTGGTTCTCTCCCAGTTAGATATTAAATATTGTATAGTAAACAGACAAAATTGAATATTTTTTCAGTATCTCATAGGAATAACTTTCGGAATAAAATTCTTATGATTAAATTCAGTTTTCTTCTCAAATGATTCATATGTTCAGTCCACAATAATCATCCATCAATATATCGAACATCTCTATAGTCGCGAATGAAATAGAATAGAATAGTTCATTCACCATGTTACTTACATTACGTATATTTGTAGCAAGTACAGACATTGACGAACACTGTGGCAAATTTCTGTAGATAAAGAAATTGATAAAATATTGATAATAATAATAATATATAATATATTTCGGAGAATGTTTTACAGAAAAAGACAAAAGAAAACATAAAACAAAAACAACGACAACATTTTTTGTACATGGAAAATAAATTACACATTAAAATACTCATGGATTGAATAGGGTTCTAAGTTTATAAGAAAGCTTCTGACAAGTTTTTTAAATTTGTTGAGACTTTCACAGGTTTTGATATAATCAGGTAATCTATTAAAAAACTTTAAAGCTGCATATGATGGGTGTTTTTCAGTCAGTGTCAATCTATGTATGAGGTAACTTATGTTTGTCCTACGAGTTGGATATGAGTGGTTTCCACCAGATACTGACAGTTTGCTTTTATTTTTGAATAAGTAGACTACACATTCATAAATATAAAGTGCATATATTGTCAGGATGCCCTTCACTTTGAACAGACCTCGACAGGATTGACCATACTTAAGTTTGAAAATAAGTCTCATTGCTCTTTTTTGGATGCAAAAAATATCTGCTATGTTACTATGACTTCCCCAAAATATTATTCCAAATTTTGCTGATGATTCGAAATTTGAGAAATACATGATTTTCATTGACATTTCGTTCAGATATTTACTTATAATCCTGATCGAGTAGCATATTTGGTTCAATTTCTTCCCCATATTTATGATATGTGTATGCCAGCACAGATGTTCATTTATATGAATACCCAAAAATTTGGTTGAGTTTTGTACATCCATATTTTTATTCAGTAATTCTATTGTTTGTGGAGTTTCAATTCTTTGTTGTGTTGTTCTGAATAGTATAATGTTAGTTTTGTCTACATTCAAAATCAAATTGTTTTTCGTGAACCAGCTTTCAGTTCTACTCATCAGATGATCTGCTTTTTCAAGTAAATTTGGGTAATTTGTGCTTGACACTAACAGATTGGTGTCATCAGCGTAATTCGTGATCTGGTACATATACATATCATAAAATATTTCTAATTGAATATCAAAAATAAGAAAGATTATAAATGATTAGTTAAGAAGGTTTTGCTCGATGCTCAGGTATTCTTCGACTAAGTAGAAATTATGTTCAAGAAGGTATTTGAGGTTTTTCAAACTGAAACTTTATATTTCGTCTGGTAGAACGTTGTAAACGTTCACACTTCGAAAACTTGTTGTTTGAACGTTTCAGTCGCTACTAACGAATCGTAATCGCATCGGACCCGTTTTGCAGGTGCTCCAGTGGCTGGTCAACATCGGCCTGCTGCCCGAATGCCCCCCGTCGGCCTACCCGCGTCGCGACACCCCCGACAAGATCAGCGCCCCCTACCCCGTCGAGGACCTCGTCAAATTCTACGACCGAAAACGTCTCCACCTCAACGACGACCTCCTGTTCATCGACAACCTGGTGGAGCGCAAATGCGGCGGATCTCGTCTGCAGCAGCAGTGGCGCGCCGACGGGGGCACCGGCTTGTACCCTCCCCCCTCGTTGCAGTCCCTCATCCGCGCCTACTTGGTGGACGGCGCCGGAATCGCTCACAAACACTCGCTGGTCATTTACCTGTTCTTGGACTTGGCGATGGCTCTGGACCAAGAACGCTACTCCCCGGTCATCACCTACTTGATCAAGTTCCCTGCCGTGTTCAAAGTGAGCGCCAGCAGTACCAAAGTCACCCAGGCGTTTTGGCAGCTGGACCACGGGGACTTCTCCACGGCGCTGGAACATCTGCTGGACCCCCTGCTGCTGGCCGAGGACTTGCAGGACTGGCACCATTCGTTGGTCATACGAGCGTTGTGCGCGCAAAAGCAGTTCAACTACGCGTTGTTGTACTTGCAGACGGCGCGACCGCCGATGACGTCGGAGCCCGACCAACTCGCCGCCGTTTCGCTTTTCGTCGCCAATCGAATGCTCGACGAGGCCTTTTACTTCGTGAAGAGGCAACGGTCGGTGGGGAAGTTGCTGTCGCATTTTTTCGACGAGTGCAGGAGGCACGACGCGCTGCGCGATTTGCTCTACAGGAATTTCAGCGAGACGGAGGAGCGAGCTTTCGTGGGGTTCTTGCTCAAGGAGAGGGATCCCGCTTCTGAAGAGCTGCAGGTGTTCTACTACTTGTTGCGGTCGAGGTTCCTCGAGGCGTTCGATGCGCACGAGGCGGGCGCTAGATCGAGGCAGGGGTTGGTGGGGCAGAGCAAGGCTTCCAAGGCCGATCAGGTAATAATAATGATAATGATGAATATCAGTGATACTCGAAAAGATATACGTATATATTTACGGCAGTGAGGACAAGGTGGCTGAAATATTTTTCGGTAGCAGTGATAAATATTTTATTATCCTCTATTTTTGTTAGATATCATAATTCATTTTGTGAAATTTTGGCTAGCAACCATTCGAAAGTATCACAAATCCACTAATGTAGCCACAATGGATTCGAAATAATTGATTTTTTGAAATTGAATTTTGAATTGAAGTTTTTTTCTGAATTTTATCACCAAAGATTATGACATGAATAGTAGAGCCCTCTAAGCTGCAACTATACCACCTTTGTTCATTCGTTCTAAAAGTTAACTCACATGCTTTTTTTTAAAACTATCCACACTATCCAAAAATTTAAAATGGTGACGTTTATTCCGACGACGCTGCTTGCCAGTTTTATCGATACAAGAGTATTGTTATCTCTGTCAGAAACTATGAGTATGACATACAAATATAGTCGATACGCATGTCGTGATAAATGAGGAATTTCGCATTAGTTTCGATTGATTGATCTAACAGTTCATCTCTGCTAGAGGATGGCAGCCGATGGCAGATTTTCGACAGATCTATTCATTATCTGATGATAATGGAAGTCGCGAATTTCAATAAATATTCATAAAACGTAGGAAGTAGTATGTATTTTTGTAGTTTTGTAGCTGTAATCCTGACATGTCTTTTATCATTCTGTGATCTTAAAAGATGAATGAATTTCATTATTATTATTATCACTTAGAGAAAAACGGTTCATGCCAGAGAGCTAGTTTGAATGAAAAAAATTTTTTTTTGCTAAACATGCCCATTCTCAGGTGGTGAGGATCTTCAGGTCGCTGCTACCCGACGTCAGCAAGAAGTTGGTGGAGTATGTGCGCAAAGAGCGCGGTAATTTGTGGCGCGAAGTGCGCAGACCAACTCCACTCTCAGTATTCGTCCACGACAACGATGAAAAAATCCGCTACAAGTCGACTTTAGTACATGCGGCACTAGCTAAAGCTCGACAAACCGACAGGAACGGCTCACGCGAAGTCCTCACCGAAACCACTCCGTTTTTAAGAACTCCCAAGGCCAACAAATCCGCCTCCAAGTTCGTCACTCCAGTGATAACTCCACGAGTGGTTGAACTGACAGATGACAGCCCTTCGCCGGCCAAGCGAGCGAAATTGAGCCCAACGCTACTCACCCCGATCGTTCGAAGGAAACTTTCCGGCCACAAAAACGACTCGCTGAACTTGCACACGCCTCATAGCATCCTCAGGAACGATTTGTCAGCGGTTTTAGCTAGAACTCCAAGACAACACGTGCAATTCGATATCTCCGCTCGGGTTTCGTCGTCGTTCAGCGAGCCGCCGACCGCTTTGGAGGATCAGATTCTGCAAGGGTCTTCCAAAGACAACACCAATTCGACTTCCGAAGAAACTTTCTTCTCGCCTGACAATTCGCTCGTCGAAGAGAAGCCCGAGCGGATGGAGCATCCTGTTGAAGAGAGCGAGGTCGAGCAGGAGGACAAGGAGGGGGTGATGCCTAGGGCTAGGAGAAGTTACAAGAGGTCTCACAAGGAGATGTCACCGGTAAGGTCGAGTCCGCGACTAGCTAAACTTGTCGATAAACAACCCGATCAGGTTTCTTCGAACAAGTCGACTGAACCTTCCACGTCGGACGAATCAGTGTTACAGAGTCCCAGAATGTTACAGAGAGTCAAGGGAAGGAAATCTTTGAGTAGGCAAGTCTTAGAACACAACGCTTTTTCCAAAATACGAACCCCGGTGGCGGTAACCACGGAAATTTCCTTCACGAAGACAGAGAAAACCACCGTCCTGGAAAAATCTCCTACAGCTTCGAAACTCACCGTCGTAGAAGCGAGACTGGATGTTTCCGATGTTTCCAACGCAGATCCACAGTCTCCAGCTGGTAGAAGCGTGCACAGCGTCACCAGCAACGTTTCCAGAAGGAGCGTTCTGGAAAGCGACATTTCTTTCGACAGCGACACTTCTATCAGTAGCGACATCTTCGTGCAAGTAAAACCGAAAATTCGAGTGCCTGAAATTCCGGAATGGCTCAACGAATATGCGGCCAAGCTGCAGGCGCAGAAAGACACCGGATTCAATACGCCAGAAGGAGAAGAAAAGGAGCCACCTGTCGAGGAAATGACAGCACTACCTGTTGAAGAAGTAACAGCGCCACCTGCTGAAAAAGTGACAGAGTCACCTGTTGGAGCAACGATGGAGCCACCTGTCGAAGAGGAACCTCCTACCCTAGAAGAAGTAGTTATTAAAGAAAATGGGGGAAAAGTAATTGAGGCATCTGGAAGTCCGATGAATGAGGAGAAAAGCAATGAAGTCATATCCATGGAAATCTATGAAGACTTATCTTGTGGTAGCGAAGCTTCTTCTGAAGATAGAAACGAAGACTTCAACGAATTGGAATTGAACGTTTTCGAGGTCACCAAAAACGCTGCTAGTGAATTTTCTCCCTCTGACGAGCGGTACGTGCAATTATCCAGTCGGAAAGACTCGCCACAGGAAGAAGCGATAGTGATTGTGTCGAGTGGGGAGGAGAGTGGTCAATCGAACGAATCCATCTACCAAGAAGATATGAACTTGTCTTTCGAACGCAACATCCGAGAGGAAGATTATTCCACGGATGATTCTTCAGATGCTGAGGCGCACGCTAGATCTGATGACGGAATCGCCGGCAACGATAGTTCTACTGAAAAATGGGGTTTCCATGACAAGGATGATCAGCAGCAGGTCGTATTGGCAACCGAACAACTGTCAGAAGCAGGAGAGGATACACAACTAGTTTCCGATCAGGGCGAGGCTGCTAATGGCCAGGAAAATGGCGATTCTAGTAGCAGTTCGACAGAAAAATGGAATTACTCGGATCGAGAAGACGTCGATGATCATTTGGAAGCCGAAAGTTTGAGAGACGGTGAACCCGAAGAACAACCAGACAGCCAGACAGTAGCATCTGGTGATGAATTTGAAACGAATGAAGTGCATTCAACCGATGCACTTGTTACTGAACATCAGACCTCGAAAGTTGATGAAGCAATAGAAGAAGGCGATAACACGATACCAGTAGGTGGTGGAGAATTGCAAAATGTAGAAGAAGCATTCGTAGCTGCTGAAGCTCAAAGCACAGAAGTTCGTGTAGCGATAGGTGAAGGCAATATTCAAGTAGATGATGGGAAATTGCAAAATATGGAGGACCAAGCGCTTGTAGCATCTGGAGATCAAACCTCAAGAGTTGGTGAAGAATTGCAAGATATGGAGGAAGAGGCACTTGTGGACTCTGAAGATCAAACCACCAAAGTTAGTGAAGCGATAGAAGAAGACGAGATACAACTAGATGGGAAAGAATTGCAAAATATGGAGAAAGAGACAATAGTGGCATCTAAAGATCATACACCAAGAGTTGGAGAAGAAGAACATTTCGAAGTAGGAACAGGAAACAATTCTAATAAATCAAATGGAGAGGTAGCAGATATTGTTCTACCCACAGCCAATAACGATGAGGATTCGGAAAGTAACAAAGCAAGTGGAAAAATTCAGTCAGCGGATGCTGAAAGAGAGCAAGAGCTTTCGTCTGTTGATTGTCAAGATCATGCCAAAGGTATAGATGCGAAGGACAAGTCGACTGAAAAGAACGACCAACCGATCGAAACAACCACTGCAGCAAATAACTCTGAACGAGGCTCAAAGCGTAACAAAAAGAAGGACCAGTCCACAAACACTACCATAAAGGAAACAGTGAAAGCCAAGTCCAAATCGTCCAAAGATTCTTCTTCGGATACGACTGAAGGAGACCCCGCTTCCCAGGAGATCGTTGTTACTGCTTTAGTCCACACTCCGAGTCGTTCCGAAACTGAAGAACCGTTGCTCAAGCGGGTGACGAGAAGAAGCCTCTTGCTGGCTCAGAAATCCGAAGCCGATTTAACGCCGAGCATCTTCGAGGACACTAGGATCGAGTCTAATATGGACGTGTCTTCCAGTGATGACGTCGCAGGTGAGAATTGTTCTCTCCGAAATAGATCAGAATCTTACATTTTGTATTTGTTTTCAGGGAATGCCCTCACACCGGTTCGGCGGAGAGCCAGGAAGCCGTCTCAAAACAACGATATCATCGATTGTCAGTCGAGCACGTCGAAAGAAACGGTCGCAGAGCCGAAAGTAGCGGCTTTGCTCAGAAAGACCAGGAGCGCCAGTGTCGACGATGTCAAGACTTACTCGAGAAAAAGGTATGTGTAACGTATGTCAATCGTTTATCTCACCTCACTTGTATCTCACTTATATTGACTCACGACAGTTTGCAACCACTTTATTCTCATTAACGCGGACTTATAACGATTTGCCTCTCACTTACGTCGACTCGCGTCATTTTGTGTCTCACTAACACTCAATCCTGCCTCTTACATCCTCCACTTCTGGAATATCTTATACACAAACATCACACGTGCATCTTCTTCCTGCCTCAGGTCCTTGCAACGGAGCAACTCTGTGGACGAAGCACCTGTCACAGAGAAACCGTCGAGAAGTAAAGGCAAGGCGAAGTCGGTGGTTCTCATGCCGGCCATTTCTGAGGAACAATCGGCGAAGTCCTACGCCACATCCAGAAGGTTGACGAGAAGCCAAGCCAACATGGTGAAGGAGATCAAAGGCAGCGTCGATCTGGAGGAGTGCGGCGACACTGACAAGACGATACAGCTGGACTATATCGATCCTATCGTGTTGCTCGACAAGGAATCGTATCAAGGTTAGTAGTTTGACTGTTACCTGGGCCGAACGCCGCTACTGCATCCGTGAACTCTTTCAAAATGGACGCCATGTGTCGTCATTGTTACGTATGACACAGAACACGTGATATTTTATGGAGGACACATGGCATTCGATGTATGACAGATGACGTATTCGTTGTTTTATGATTTCTTTGAGTTATAACGTTGATGAAACGGCGATGTGGGCTCTAGTTGATGATTTTTTGTCGTGTAGGAGACCGCGATCCTGAAGAGAAGAAGATTTACGAAGGTTCCTCGCCCTCGGAGAGCATTGCAAGCTCTTTCTCTAGGCCTACTAGAAGGAAGAGTAGATCTGTTTCTGTCGCTTCTGATATTTCGTTGCCGTTGTCGCCCTCGAAATCTGTAACTCCTGAAAAAAAACCTACAAGAAAATATGGATCAGGTGGGTTTACAGTTCCATGTATTGTATTTGACTTATTTTTTGTTGTTGCATGTAGGTGTAAAAACTAGATTGAGGAAAGTGTCTGAGACGAGTTCAGTGGTGTCAGAAAAATCTGAAACTGCAACACCTACTAAGAAAACTAGGAAGAATGCCGAGGTCAGTGATGTCGAGGTGTCAAAACCGTCGAGGACGACTAGAAGTAGGGTTAATTCTGTCTCTTCCGCAAAATCAGGTAATCCATTAGTTGTATAATGAAACGTCTTTTTTAGCATTCCAGTTTTTTTGTAGATCCTGCAAGTTCGCCTAGGAAATCTTCTAGAAGTAGGAGGCTGATAACAGCAAAAATTGATTTGCCTGAAATCACTGAAGAAAAAATCAATGAGGTGAGTGTTTCCATTTATTTTGTTTGAGGATATTCGTGAATGTGGTTCTTTCAGGTGACTGTGGCATCAACTACGAAGAGGCAAACAAGAAAAAGAAAATCGCCGTGAATGGTATCAGATAAATGTATTTTTTTTAATCAGCATCAAGGATTATTGTAAATATGAGGATTAAAGTTTTGTTCTACAATATCATAGTTCAATATTTCTGGTCCTTCGTGTATATATATATATATATATATATATATATATATATTCTTCAAACAGGTAGAAGTGAAATTATCACGATCAGTCTGTATATTATTTCGCCTAACGTACATTTGTACTAATAAAAAAAAAGTACAAGACCCACTTGCAGGACAGCTTTTTACAAATGATTCATCTTACCCTTAAAAAAAGTTTGATGGCTTGTGTCCAAATAATTAAGGAACGGGGAAGAAATTATGACTGCCGACATAAAATAACCTATGAAAGGCCTATTTACTAAGAGGAGAAGAGGCCAATAACTAAGATCAAGATGACCATAACCTATAAAGTCATAAAAATAAATTGAAAATGGCAAGCTTAGGGCAATGTGAATCTCCTGGCTGCACAAGCCCAGCCAAGCTACAATGCCCCACTTGCATCAAGCTGGGCATCCAGGGCTCTTTTTTCTGCTCTCAAGAGTGCTTCAAGGGCAACTGGAAGACCCACAAGATCATACATTCTTTAGCCAGTAAGTAAGGTTAGGTAGGTAAATTAGTGAGTGTGGAAATGCTGCGATATTTTCAATACCTATTCGACTACCTAAGTACAAGCTATACTGAGTAGTTTCGAAGTTTTCACTATAATTTTTCAGAGGGCGAGAATGTTGATGGTAAGAAAGATGAATCGTACAATCCCTGGCCACATTATAGCTTCACAGGGAAGCTTAGACCTTTTCCATTGAGTGCTAAGAGGGTTGTACCTATGAGCATTGAAAGGCCAGACTATGCAGATCATCCAGAAGGCTATCCTTTGAGCGAACAAGCTATTAAAGGATCCAGCGTAATCAAAGTATTGGACGATGAGGAAATTGAGGGTAAGTGCCGATATCATCCATCAAGTCAATGTTTTCGATACTAGTCTTTCTTTTTAGGAATGCATGTCGCGTGTAAACTTGGAAGAGAAGTGATTGATGAGGCTGCAAGAGTTTGTGATGTGGGTGTAACTACAGATGAAATTGACAGAATTGTTCATGAGGCTTGCATTGAGAGGGACTGCTATCCGTCTCCGCTCAACTACTACGAATTTCCGAAATCTTGCTGCACCAGCGTCAACGAAGTCATTTGCCATGGTATCCCTGACCAAAGGCCCCTCAATGATGGAGATCTCTGTAATGTTGATATCACGGTATGTGACTGAAACGCCTCGAAATAGCTGAATAAGTGTGGATATTTTTTAAGGTGTATCACAGGGGCTTCCACGGAGATTTGAATGAGACTTTTTTTGTTGGCAACGTCAGTGACAAGCACAAGAATCTGGTGAAAGTGACTTACGAGTGTCTCTCGAAGGCTATTGATATCGTGAAACCGGGAGAGAAGTATAGGGAAATTGGGAATGTTATCCAGAAGCATGCTCAGGCACATGGCTATTCAGTGGTCAGGAGTTATTGCGGACACGGGATCCATAGGTTGTTCCACACTGCACCAAATGTACCTCATTATGCCAGTAAGTCCACAAAAATAATGATAATATTCTGTGTCTCCCAAAAAATCATTTTTTTCTTTGAATGTGAATCAAATATATTACTGAGGAAAAACACGAATCACTTGGAATTCAAGTTAATAGTTTCTGAAATACACTTTCTATTACTTTTACGCTCTTCTCGTTTATCGATTTGTACTTTGTGAATAACAATGATTGTACACTGGTTTTAGAATTTCAGATAAAGCTCTTACAAGTTTCACTTTCTGAAATAGAACAGAAGAAACTGATTTTTGCTGATTTACAAATTCACTAATCCAAATTGAAAATAAGACTGAATTTTAATTTGTCATGACAAAAAATTTAGTGAGCTGATTAGAAGTTCGGCTCTCTTGTAAATTCTTCTGGGCAGTTGAACTACTAGCTGTTGAAATATTACAAGGTTCAACAACAAGATTCGTTGATTGAAATACATTCAACTAATTAGAATCAGAAGCTTGATGAAATGAATTACAATCAAGAAACTCTCTTTCCTTTCACTTTTGTTATTCAGAAAACAGCCCATTTCACTGAGGCAACAAGAAAGTGTAAAGTGAAACGCACATGGTTGTAATGTGCTGCTTTACGACTTTTTTGTTTCCATTTGCAGTGGTATGAAAAGTATCGTGAAAAACTCGGTTGAAAACCTCTCAGCAGACTCGCACAGCCCACAAATTCGTCTCGCTCACGTGCAGAGAGTCGTTTCCGTACCTTTCACAACTATTTTCCCCCTATTTTTCCTGCAGAAAACCGCGCCGTGGGCGTGATGAAACCGGGCCACAGCTTCACCATCGAGCCGATGATCTCGGAGGGGTCGTGGCGCGACGAAATATGGCCGGACAAATGGACGGCCGTCACGGCCGACGGCCAATGGTCGGCGCAGTTCGAGCAGACGCTGCTCGTCACCGAGACGGGGTGCGAGATCATGACGCGCCGGCGCCAGAAGAACGGTCAGCCGCATTTCATGGACCGCATGGCCTAGCGAATCGAACGATCGGTATATTTTTCGTTACCGATGCGTCTTTGAGTAGAAGGGATACGTGGGTGTGCGCTCCAAATGGCCGTCCTATGTCATCAGTCATCTTTCAGCTGTCATATGTCATCAGTCACCTTTCAGCTGTCATCATTTTTGTATCATGAACGGGAAACCCACTCACAAAAGAAAATACATTATTTATAGTAATTAATCATATTATTTTGCTGAAATATGTGTTCTCGTTGATGAATTTCAAAATTTCATCAACTAAATCATAGATTTGATGAATAATGTCGAACTATTTTGTGATCCATTGAGAATATCCGAATTATAACATTTCATTCACGATTTTTCGGTTGACATGTGACATCGGCGGCCATCTTGAGCTCAGACGAATGTAGTTCCTCTATTTAGACAATCGGTAGTTGGCGTTCTGTGTGTAGGAGGGACTTTTCGAAATTAAACTAAAGAAACTGACTGTCGACAATATGTTTTTATTTCAATCATATCATCGAAGTACGGCTATCAACCCACAAAATTCATGGTTCAGCAATTTGCTTGTATATGGAATATTCCAAGACATGCGATATTTTGATTAATTTAGCCAATCCAATATAAATAACACCGGAATCATCTAATAAAGGTATTCTATTAAAAATCGCTATCACATTATTTTTTCGCTCGAGAGCTCGCCCTTGGTTCATGGACATCCTGAATGACTAAATCCACAGTTTTCTCCTCACCCGGCCAGGACGAAGGAAAAATCTACATAGTTGAAAAAAGAAAGTCTAGTGCCGGTTAGGAACCTGCGACTGTTAGCACTGTAGCTGAAAACGCTGATTCACTAAACGAGATCTTCACACTTAGTGAAATCACTGTTTGCCAAATCATGCATACACAGCCATGTTGTAACTGTCGCGAGACAATGCAAACCCTTATTTCTTTCTCTCCATAACTCTCATCTGCTTCCCTCTTCTTCTTCGCTACGTTCCCCCGCCGTTTCTTCTCTGCTTCTGCTCCCCGTCATCACTTCTCCGCTCTTCTTCTTTTTCGCCACTTCTTTGCCGCAACTCCTCTCTTCTTCCTCCTTCCTATTCGCCTCTTGTGCTTCGCCGGCATTCTTCTTTTCGGCGTCTTCTTCGTCGCTGGCGCTGCTGCTCGACGCGGAGCTGGACTTCCGGAACCTGTTCCTGGAATAGCTCTCCGGGGATTTGGAGGCCGACGGCTCCGAGCGCGGTTTCGAGGTGCTCCCGCGCTTCTTCTGGATCTTCATGCTTTTGGCTATCACGCGCTTCTGGTGGTCCAGTTGCGGGAACAAGTCTGGAAAAATAGCCATTTCTGTCGACTTTGCATTGAAACTTACAACGTTATGATTCTTATCGACCACAAATAATGAACGATTTTTTTTTCAACAATCTATCAAACTTCCGTTGAATCTCTCCCAGGACTATCTCAAAATTTCTCAATTCGAACTTGAAAACAATCTCGAGAAATAATCAAATTTGGACACTATTTCCAAAGTATTTCAAGCAATTTTTTTTCATCGAGTCGATTTCGATACTGAAGTCCTTCAAAATAAATTTTTCGATTTTCAATCATGATAAATAGAAGACAATTATTGACACTTACTCTGTGATATTTCTAGTGCTTTTTTGGCAGCATTCATTTCGGCCTGTTGTATGCTGTGGCCCATGGCGCTGGCCAATCGCCTGCCTCTAAAATAGACGGCAACAGTGTACACCCTAGTATTGGTCGGACCTTTGCACTCGATCACCCTGTGAAAATGAAGATCAGTACATGCGGCGACTCGTGCCTGAATATGATTCCTCGAATTTTTTCTTGTTAGTTTTGCTGCAATATTTCACCTTGGGACAACCTGTATACAGTTTGATATCATCAAATACTCACTTGTAAACTGGAATGTCCGGCTCACCACCATCCATAGTTCTGAGTGTCAAACAGCACTGTTGCAGTTTGGATTTCGGATCGTTCCAGTCTTGGTTCATGATGAAATCTTGCAAACGCGGAAATAGAGTTACTTGACAAAAAACTTCGCAAAATTTCATGCCCTGAAATGCAAATTTCGACTATCAATTTGTCGCCTTCGACTTGAAAATAATTAAATTTTCCATTGACAAAGGAAAGAAAATCTTAAGAAAAATTCAAACTAACACTTTCAGCACACTAGTTAGTGTACAGATTGAGAATGATGAGAAATTATTTTTGGCTATGTCGATGTTTTTTTTTTGGTTAAAAAATGCAAATACAAATATTGGAAATTGCAGAATATTACATGAATCTAGAGAAATAAATCGAACCAAGACCTGATATAATAAATTGTGGTGTCTTAATGTATATTTTTTACCAAACCAGACAGGTCGATTCTCGGAAAACCAACCACTGCCTTTTAAAGTTTGAGAAATATTAAAAAGGATTTTGGATATTCTAGAAAAGCCAGAGAATGTTCATATAATAGTAGATAAGGTAGCCGTTGTGCTGAGAAAGATAAGTTGTAGATGAAAAGTTGTTTTCCTGTATGGATCATGACAAAACAGAGGATCAAGCTTACTTGATCGACATATAGGGCCCCGATGAAGGCTTCCAGCAAATCCGCCCTGTCTTTGGTCTTCAACTCCGCCTTCGGGTTGTTATAAACGGCATATTTCGACATGTCCAGGTCATCACACACGACAGCCTGCGTCCTGTTGTTGACCAATGAACTTCTCAATAGCTAAAAAAAAAAAAATCCAACAATCCCACACTCGATCCTATTTAATGTTAACTCACCGACAGATGCCCCTCGTGATGTTCCGGGAAGAACTTGTACAAATATTCTGAAGCTATCAGCTGCAAAACTGTGTCTCCTAAAAACTCCAGTCGCTGATTCGAACCCATCGTTAAGTTGGTGTAACCAACGCTTCTATCTGAAATTCCGAAAGTAATAACGTTTTTCCTATTTATAATATTTAAAGATACAGAAAAACAATTACTCTGTTCTGAAAACGTGAAACTACTAGGAGTTATTTTTAACAGACAATTATCATGGACAGAGCACACCAACCAATTATGTAAGAAACTTCGAAGTGCCTGTTACAGCATCAAATACTTGAAAAATCATTGCAGCAAACACATTCTCATCACACTGTATTATGCCAATTTTCACTCCCACATGAGATATGGAATACTAAGTTGGGGAAACAGTGCTAATGTAAACAGAGTTTTCATTTTACAAAAACACGTGATACGCATTATTGAGAATATTGATGAGAGGACTAGCTGTAGAGAACTTTTCAAAAAACTAAAAATCCTGACATTATTTAGCGTATATATTCTAAAGGTGTGTATATATTTCTATAATAATTATAAAAACATTACAATGTGCTTGCCAAAACATGATCATAACACTCGTTACCGCAATATGTTACAGCCCAATTCTCACTGCTCTGCACTTTACCAAAAAAGTTTTTATTTTATGAAGTGCAAATTATACAATAAATTAAATCCGGATATAAAGTCGGCACCAAATGTCAGAATATTCAAAAATAGACTGAAAGAATTCTTAATTGAAAAGTGCTGCTACTCACTAGATGAATTTTGATAATTTTTATGGATGCATGTGTGTGTATGTGTACTTATTTATTTATAGTATAGTATTTTGTATTATTTATTTGTTTTCTCTGACATAATACGTACTAGTCAAACTGTTTCGTCCAAAGTGTACTCCATTACATGGTTTTAGTTTTCCTTTTTCTGCGTTACTATGTAACAATTTTCATACTGTGTTATATCTCATAATTTTGGTATATGCATTCTGTGTTTTTTTGACATTTATATTTCCTTGTGAATATGTAAAATGGTAAACGAAAAAAGTATCTATCTATCTATTCTCAAAATGAGCATTCTGAATTGTTTCAGCATAGAACTATAAGAAAACAAAATTATAGAATATTCCAGAAGCCAGAACTGAATATGAGGAGATGACAAACACCTTTCAGTTTGTTACGACTGGAAATATTCTGAAACGTTTCACAATAGTGATAAACACTTTTTACTTTCTCATTTCAGTAATTCACCTGTAAAAGCTCTGGCTAACAGCCTGATATGAGTGAACTCGACGTTGATGGACTGCTCGAACTTGACCAAACTCTGCAACAGTTCGAACTTCTCGATCCAGTGGCGGTCCCCGGAGGGCTCTTGCTCCTGCAAGGGGTGTGCGGGAATATTCACCCACACCTCGTGCAAATCGGGTTTGTCCTTGAGAAACGTCAACGAGAACACCTGGTCTGCCACCTAGAAGTCAGTTCCAAATGTCTCTTGTCTTGCCACCCTACAAGTCACTTGTCCCACAAGTTTTCAAAATTTTACGCTTTCTCAAATGTCATACGTCATCTGTCATACATCACGGCCATCTTGGAAGTGGTTCATTCGGATATTTTTACCTCGATTCCTCCGTCCAGAAAAAGGGCCCCCATCAAGGCTTCGAAGCAGTTGGCCATGGCGTGTCTCAACTCCAGATCGTGGCACAAATCGCTGCCGTGAGCGTACAACATGAATTGGTCCAGTTTCAAAATTTTAGCCAGCACAGACAGATGCTGGTTTTGCACTATGGCCGCCCTGTGAAATTACCGAAAAGTGAGACATTTTGACCGAATGAATGTAACTTTTGTTTACCACTGACCAGAGGTTAACGACCGAGTGCTCTCCGTCTAGTTGAACATACCGGAAGTGTCAAAAACCTCATAGTTTCAAATTTGGGTTAATATCACCCCACACTTCGAACAGATCGTAACTGCTGAGTTCAAACAGAAATTTGATATCTCAGTCGGTTTTTGATTTTCGCGATAGCTTGTTAAGTCTGATGAACAATAGATATTTTAATTGTGCTAAAAAAAATGCGAGGCGACAAGATAGTTTTGAGCGTGTTGTGAACTCAAATCATGTGTCATTCTTGAGCCACAAATGTCAACTGGTAAAGTTTACCGAATAAAAATAAACTGGAAACAGTGCGAAAGTGAACCCAATTTTCTTTTTAATGTAGGTAAGACATTTTGACACTAGGTATCATTCGGTTGATACATTACAGAGTAGTTCTAATGACGCCTACCTGTAGGTGGCGAGCCCGCCCTCTTCCAGATCCGGGAAAGAGAAGAAGAGGTGGATAGATGAAAGGAACTCTACGACTGCATCGCCCAGAAATTCCAAGCGTTCATTATGGGTGATGTTCGATTCCGTTTCGTATTGTTTTCCGAAACGCGACATAATGTTTATGAGGGTGTTGATACCTGAAAGAAAAAAAAATGATGCTCTCAATACTGACCAGAAATGAACAATAAAAAGATTATTATGTGGAGAATGATTGTTATTCACATGTATAAGTCAGTTGAGTATGAATTATCATAAGAAATATTCGCAAAGGCTAAACATTTTATATTTTGGAAGGGTACTTCCGAGTTTTTTGTTCTGAGAACTTCGACACAGTGATGAGCCATCCTGTATCATCATGAGAAAGGTGGTTTCAGTTGGAAATTCGATGGTTATCGATGCGCAAACCAAAGATATGATAGTATATACAGGGTGGCCCAATGAAAACGAAACAAGGTATGCATTTTACTGGATATCAAGGAACTGTCATTAAAATTTATGATTCTTCATGTAATGTTGGATAGGACATGATTCAGAAAGAAAAAACATATAAGGCACTTCTTAGATGAACATCGTTCTAACCACAAAATGAGAAATAGTGATGAAAAGGAAAAAAGCGTTACTTTCCATCACTAGCCGATTATTTTCATAAACGTCGTGTTTTCTCGAGAACTACTGCATTGAATTCCAAAAACAAGGAAGCGTTGGTAACAGATTTCGATTACCTCCAAAATGATGTATAACTTGACCCCTCATCCCTTTTGAGATTCGAGGGTTGGAGCTCACCCCTCCGAGGAGTTCGGAGTGAAAAAGTTGAGAACATGCGCAAAATATTTTCCCCTCGAAATAAAAATCGACTGGTTCGAGCGTTTTTTTTCTTCTGAGAACGATAACTATGTTTTCATTGGGCCACCCAGTATATATTCTCTACTAGATCGAGCTTGAAATTCCAAATTCCAAGCAAGGGTGCATCTATCAGAGAATATGTAATAACATATCTTTGGTCTAGACACAAAATACCAACTAACAATGACAAATACACCTACTCATTCAATAATTTCTCATTCTCATATCAGTTTCGACGCAGTCCTCATATATTTTTTTTTTGATTCTTCAACGTTTTACCTCTCTTCCGCGTGTTCATGTAGTGAATGCGCCGATCACCGTACTCGGGCTGTCTGATGCCGCAGTTGGTGAGGCTGTTGCGCGCGTGGTCGGGGTTCGTGCCGAAGTTCTCCCTGTAGGAGGGGTGCGTGAGAGCCAGCTGCAGAAGCGCCCTGTTCTCGAACGTGTACCCGATCGACTCCTCCAGCGCGTTCAGCGAGTGGTGGAAGCGCAAGTGGCACACCAGCACCGGGATCAGCATCGCGTGCTGAGAAAATGTTGTCGAAAACGTCAAACAAAATGATAAATGAATTTTTGACAATAGAGTCGAACCGAAACTGAATCGTATCAATTTATTTATCCACGACATTTCCCAGGCCGGGAAAAAAATGATATTAATATTCACCTGAATTATATCGCACATGATTCCGGTTTTGTAGAAACCTTTCGCTGACACGGCCACCGTCACGTCTCTCTTCATTTTCCCCTGCGTGCGCATCTCTTGCAGCTTGTTCTCTTTCGCCTCCAACTTCCTCTTGTCCTCGTAGGTGGGTTTCGACATATTCGCCAGCAAATGTCGGAATTTCACGTAGTCCCTCCACGCTTTCTGGTACCTGCAAACATACATGAATAGTCGTAGAGAAAGACGGATTTCGTCAACGTCAACTGTCGAGAATCTTACTCAGGATTTCCAGCATAGCTGAGCTGCGGCGGTCTGATACCGAAATGCACGATTTCCGGGAACGTATAGGCGCCCTCCTTCTGCAACTCGATGTTCCTATCCAGCTGGTCCACTCTGACAGAGCACGGTTTCTTCCCAGGATAAGTCACCACCATTCCCTGCCATAAAAACCTTGAGTAGTATAACCAAGTTCCTCCTGGACCACTCCTTCAATAATTCGAAACCAGATGGCGGTGTAATTGATGTAGCGAATTCGATGAGGGAGATGAATGAAATATTGTATTCATGGAATTGGGTGAACCAACTTAATCATAATAATAATAGAATTTATTCAACAGTAATCATTGTATACAGAATCCAGGATAATTTAGGTAGACATGTTCAAATTAGCATAATGATAAGCCCAAAAAAAGTGTTCACACAGACTTGACAGAATGATTATATGAATTGTGTTGAAAACGGAAGCAGATTCGTTTCCGAAACGTCCACTGAAATAGCTGAGAGTTCTGATGTCATTAAAAATATATATGTATTTCCAAATTTTTGAAAAGCAAGGTGTCACTGACTTTTAGGTATCTGAAGGATAAATTTCAAGCGCAGTGTCATTTTGTCGCAGACCATAAATATGTCCATACTACAAATACATTGAAATAATTATTATAATTTCTATTTATTTTCAGAAACAAGAAGAGAAAATCCCAGATAATTTAGAAAAAATTAAAAATGAGTCTCTATTACTAATGACCCAATCAAATACTGTCTGTAAGTTCTTCGAGGAGGTGGTACATTCATTTTTCAGTTTTTGATGGAATTTTCTCTCCTCGTTTCTAAAAAATAGAGTAGAAGTTATTAAAAATTATTGCAATATATTTGTAGTAAGGACAGATTTAGGATCTGTCCCAAAATGTCACTGCGCTTGAAATTAAACCTTTAGATACCTAAAAGAGAAATTCTCTATTGGTCAGTGACACCTTGTTTTTGAAAAAATTTGGAAATACAAATATATTTAATAATAATAAAACCTCTACTTATCTTGGTGGACTTTTCGGGAACGAATCTGAAAAGTGACTTTTCAGTGTCAAAATCGGAAACATCGAAAAAAGTTTACGAAGAAAAATATTTCAATTGTGTTGAGAACGGGAGCAGATTCGTTCCCGAAACGTCCACCAAGATAAGTAGAGGTTTTATTATTATTAAATATATTTGTATTTCCAAATTTTTCAAAAACAAGGTGTCACTGACCAATAGAGAATTTCTCTTTTAGGTATCTAAAGGTTTAATTTCAAACGCAGTGACATTTTGGGACAGATCCTAAATCTGTCCTTACTACAAATATATTGCAATAATTTTTAATAACTTCTACTCTATTTTTTAGAAACGAGGAGAGAAAATCCCATCAAAAACTGAAAAATGACCCAATCAAAGTTATCAAAGTGATTTAGTTACAGGAAATACTAATGTAATTGTTGAATGTACAACTTTTATATCTTTCTTCTATGAGAATATATATAATTATGTTTTGGGAGAGCAGGAATTTGAAGGTTAGGTCTTCTACCGTTTATTTCAATTGCCTTGCCTTTGGTGCTCATGCAAGCGTATTATTGTCTTTGTCAAAAACTATGAATGCGACAGACATATACATATAACGGGTACGTCGTGACATAAGATGTTCTTTCTCCTCATAGGACGGATTTCGATTCTAGCAGTCCATCTGTGTTTGAGGATGGTGGCCGAATGAATCAGACGTTACGGGTTCTGTTTACTTTCTGGTGAAAATAACATCGGGAATATCAGCAATTATTCAAAAAAAGTAGGAAGTACTTGGAGGAAGCGCAATTCACTTCGGGTGAGTTTTTTTGCTGCCAAACACCCCCATTTTTCCACCGCCTACCTTGATCTCGTCGGCGAAACTCTGCCACTCGTACTGACTCATCGCGATCATGTGACCGAGCTGGTCCTCTTGGATGAGCGGCTGCGAGCTGCCCAGCAAGTACTTGAGCACCTCCTTCATGCAGAGGATCTCCTTGCCGTTGTCGGGCAACTCTCTGACGAACCTCGGCATGAAATGGAACTGGGGACACCCGTCTTTCTGGCCGGCCGCACGCAAATCCAGGTCCACCAGCTCTAGGACCTCTTGGAACAGGAACTCCGCTGGAAGAAGGAGAATCCATGCTCTAGAAATCTGTCTGAGGGACTGGTTGGCGGGTCGATCGAGTTCGTGAGTCTTACCGTTCCGGAGGAATGGCGCATCAAAGTGGAATTTATGCAAAAAGCACTTAGGGGCAAAATTACTCATTTATCTTCAAGAATTATTTTATTTTTTATCACAGTTCCGTTATCTACGGGTCCGAAATAGTTGTTGTATTTTTTGCAGATTTTTGATATACCGAGATTTTCTGACAGAAACAAAAATTTTCACATTTCACAGAAAAAGATCAAGATGAACAGTTAAATCGGAATAAGTCAATGAATGAGACAGACTTGAATTGATAGAATATATTTCTTCAGTTCGATAATGAATTTTGTTATGAGATTGGTAGATTTTATCAAAAAATCGGAAAAAGGGTCCATGGAATTTTCGACCATGAACGAATTTTTTTATTTCTCGTCCGATCCTTCCGATCTCATTAGTAAGTCTAACCGTTCCGGAGATATAGCGCGTCAAAGTCAACTTTTTGCTTGCAAGTTACCTTTACGAATTCAGTTTTTTTCGATTAAAAATTCGTTAACTACGTGTTCAAAATAGCCTTTGTGATTTTTTTCAGAATTTCGAAATAACTTTTGGGATTTTTGAGAAATCGACCATACAGATAGTCGGAAAAAGTGTACATGGAATTTTCGACCATAAACGAAAATTTTTATTTCGTGTCTGATCCAGCTGATTTTCTCCACTACAGTCGAAAAATGTCTGAAAAATCGATTGGTGGGTCGATCTCATCTGTAAGTCGAACCGTTCCGGAGATATAGCGCGAAAAAGTCAACTTTTTGCTTTTTCTGTCGAAATAAGCAGTAATGAGTTCAATTACCAAGTTACCTTTACGAATTGAGTTTTTTCGATTACATATTCGTAATCTACGTGTTCGAAATAGCCTTCGTGATTTTTTTCAGAATTTTAAAATAACTTTTGGAATTTTTGAAAAATCGACCATACGGATAGTCGGAAAAAATGTACATGGAATTTTCGACCATAAACGAAAATTTTTATTTCGTGTCTGATCCAGCCGATTTTCTCCACTGCAGTAGAAAAATGTCTGAAAAATCGATTGGTGGGTCGATCTCATCTGTAAGACTAACCGTTCCGGAGATATAGCGCGTCAAAGTCAACTTTTTGCTTTTTCTGCCGAAATAAGCGGTAATGAGTTGAATTACCAAGTTACCTTTACGAATTGAGTTTTTTCGATTGCAGATTCGTTATCTACGTGTTTGAAATAACCCTTGTGATTTTTTTCAGAATTTCAAAATAACTTTTGGAATTTTTGAAAAATCGACCATACAGATAGTCGGAAAAAATGTACATGGAATTTTCGACCATGAACGAAAATTTTCATTTCGTGTCTGATCCAGCTGATTTTCACCACTGCAGTATAACAATGTCTGAAAAATCGATTGGTGGGTCGATCTCATCTGTAAGACTAACCGTTCCGGAGATATAGCGCGTCAAAGTCAATTTTTTAAGCTTTTTCTGCCGAAATAAGCAGTTCTGAGTTGAATTACCAAGTTACCTTCACGAATTGAGTTTTTTCGATTACAGATTCGTTATCTACGTGTTCGAAATAGCCTTTGTGATTTTTTTCAGAATTTTAAAATACTTTTTGTAATTTTTGAAAAATCGACCATACGGATAGTCGGAAAAAATGTACATGGAATTTTCGACCATGAACGAAAATTTTTATTTCGTGTCTGATCCAGCTGATTTTCACCACTGCAGTAGAAAAATGTCTGAAAAATCGATTGGTGGATCGATCTCATCTGTAAGACTAACCGTTCCGGAGATATAGCGCGTCAAAGTCAATTTTTTAAGCTTTTTCTGCCGAAATAAGCAGTTCTGAGTTGAATTACCAAGTTACCTTCACGAATTGAGTTTTTTCGATTACAGATTCGTTATCTACGTGTTCGAAATAGCCTTTGTGATTTTTTTCAGAATTTTAAAATACTTTTTGTAATTTTTGAAAAATCGACCATACGGATAGTCGGAAAAAATGTACATGGAATTTTCGACCATAAACGAAAATTTTTATTTCGTGTCTGATCCAGCTGATTTTCTCCACTGCAGTAGAAAAATGTCTGAAAAATCGATTGGTGGATCGATCTCATCTGTAAGACTAACCGTTCCGGAGATATAGCGCGTCAAAGTCAATTTTTTAAGCTTTTTCTGCCGAAATAAGCAGTTCTGAGTTGAATTACCAAGTTACCTTCACGATTTGAGTTTTTTCGATTACAGATTCGTTATCTACGTGTTCGAAATAGCCTTTGTGATTTTTTTCAGAATTTTAAAATAACTTTTGGAATTTTTTAAAAATCGACCATACGGATAGTCGGAAAAAATGTACATGGAATTTTCGACCATAAACGAAAATTTTTATTTCGTGTCTGATCCAGCTGATTTTCACCACTGCAGTAGAACAATGTCTGAAAAATCGATTGGTGGATCGATCTCATCTGTAAGACTAACCGTTCCGGAGATATAGCGCGTCAAAGTCAACTTTTTGCTTTTTCTGTCGAAATGAGCAGTAATGAGTTGGATTACCAAGTTACCTTCACAAATTGAGTTTTTTCGATTACAGATTCGTTATCTTCGTGTTCAAAAAAGCCTTTGTGATTTTTTTCAGAATTTTAAAATAACTTTTGGAATTTTTGAAAAATCGACCATACGGATAGTCGGAAAAAATGTACATGGAATTTTCGACCATGAAGGAAAATTTTTATTTCATGTCTGATCCCGCTGATTTTCTCCACTGCAGTAAAAAAATGCCTGAAAAATCGATTGGTGGATCGATCTCATCTGTAAGACTAACCGTTCCGGAGATATAGCGCGTCAAAGTCAACTTTTTGCTTTTTCTGTCGAAATGAGCAGTAATGAGTTGAATTACCAAGTTACCTTTACGAATTGAGTTTTTTCGATTACAGATTCGTTATCTTCGTGTTCAAAAAAGCCTTTGTGATTTTTTTCAGAATTTTAAAATAACTTTTCGAATTTTTGAAAAATCGACCATACGGATAGTCGGAAAAAATGTACATGGAATTTTCGACCATAAACGAAAATTTTCATTTCGTGTCTGATCCAGCTGTTTTTCTCCACTGCAGTAGAAAAATGTCTGAAAAATCGATTGGTGGATCGATCTCATCTGTAAGACTAACCGTTCCGGAGATATAGCGCGTCAAAGTCAACTTTTTGCTTTTTCTGTCGAAATGAGCAGTAATGAGTTGAATTACCAAGTTACCTTTACGAATTGAGTTTTTTCGATTACAGATTCGTTATCTACGTGTTCGAAATAGCCTTTGTGATTTTTTTCAGAATTTTAAAATAACTTTTGGAATTTTTTAAAAATCGACCATACGGATAGTCGGAAAAAATGTACATGGAATTTTCGACCATAAACGAAAATTTTTATTTCGTGTCTGATCCAGCTGATTTTCACCACTGCAGTAGAACAATGTCTGAAAAATCGATTGGTGGATCGATCTCATCTGTAAGACTAACCGTTCCGGAAATAAAGCGCGTCAAAGTCAACTTTTTGCTTTTACCGCCGAAATAAGCACTTCCCATTCAAATTACCAAGTTACCTTCACAAATTGAGTTCTTTCGATTGCAGATTCGTTATCTACGTGTTCGAAATAGCCTTTGCGATTTTTTCAGAATTTTAAAATAACTTTTGCAATCATACGAAAAAAATGTACATGGAATTTTCCACCATGCATGAACAAAAATTTTCATTTCTCATATTATATATCGAATCACCAATTCTGCTAAATGGTAGAATAAAAAAAAAATGGCAGAGCCGAGCCCGGCAGAATACGGTGCTAATAACTCACTGAACAAATCCAGTTCCAAGACGGTGAAATTCTCCGGAATCTTCTCCTCGATCGACAAAATGGTGTACTCGATGTTGAACCGGATGACCCTGCAGCTGGGCAGCTTCTCCAGCGGGAAGTGCGACAGCAGCGAGAACCCCTCGAAGATGAACTCGTGCTCGTCGTGGTGGATGATGGTGGGCGTCTTGACCAGGAAGTTGGTCGGGGGGGAGATGGTGATGCGGTAGTGATGCAGACGGGCGGCGTTGTTGGAGAGCGGCAGGCACGGCTCGAGGAACACCTCGCCGGGGTAGATGCCGTGCCGGATGCCGGATTTGCGGGACTTCACCGAGCATCGGCACAAAGGGCCGTCGTTCATCTCGCCCGGCTCGTTGTACCTGTGATGGCAGTCGGTCAAATATACAGGGTGAGTCGAAAATGTGTACCGAGCTTTCTGGGGGTGATAGGCCATTGGAAAATAAGTGTAGTTTGATGATTGAACTCATGGCCCAAAATGCATATTAAGGGAGATATATCCTTCCGAAGTTGATAAAATTAAAATAATTTCTCCGCATAACTTCTGAACGATGAAAGCCACCCGATTGAAATTTTGTGCATGAATGTATGGTGTCAAAATACATTTTTTCGTCACACTTACACATTTCTGATATTGTTATAAAGGGTGTTTTCAGAGGGTGAGTCATGATTTTTTGTGAAAAACTTTTTTTCCTGTATTATTTTCGGTGAAAAAACAGGAGCATTCGATGGAGCGAAGAAAATTACATGAAAAAGGTACTCTTATTCAAATACAAAGAATTGAGCCGTTCGTGAGATATTTGAGTTTTTGTAGTTACATGATATCAGCAGATTGATTTTATTCATCGCGAGATTCATCGGTATAACGATATTTCAGCAGCATTTGCATTTCCGAAGCACTCGCCAAGCATTAGAAGCATATCAGTTTGTTCAGAGAACGAATAACCTGCCATATTTCTTAAAATCTCAGTTGATAATCGCAGTGATAAATGACACAGAAAAACCACACGAACAAATCGACTACAACAATGTTGACTCGAATGTTGATGACATGAACGTCAAAATTGAGAACAAAATTATTCATCATGGCCTGCTAAAATATCGTTATACCGATGAATCTCGCGATGAATAAAATCAATCTGCTGATATCATGTAACTACAAAAACTCAAATATCTCACGAACGGCTCAATTTTTTGTATTCGAATAAGAGTACCTTTTTCATGTAATTTTCTTCGCTCCATCCAATGCCCCTGTTTTTTTCACCGAAAATAATACAGGGAAAAAAGTTTTCTACAAAAAATCATGACTCACCCTCTGAAAACACCCTTTATAACAATATCAGAAATGTGGAAGTGTGACGAAAAAATGTATTTTGACAACATACATTCATGCACAAAATTTCAATCGGGTGGCTTTCATCGTTCAGAAATTATTTTAATTTTATCAACTTTGGAAGGATATATCTCCCTTAATATGCATTTTGGGCCATGAGTTTAATCATCAAACTACACTTATTTTTCAATGTTCTATCACCCCCAGAAAGCTCGGTACACATTTTTGACTCACCCTGTATAACCGAATTTCATTCATACTTGCCCAAGCAACCCTCAGAAGCCCTGAAGGGCTTGTACGAGTGGAGGAGATGGGATCTACAGTTTATACAAGTGGAATCCAAACCACTGTGGCATTCGGGATAGTTCTATGTAGAACTTTATGATATACATCGTACAGCGCATAAATAAATCCGACGGCCAGCCAGGATTCGAACCCACGATCTCATGATTACTGTGATATCGCTCGACCATCTCGACCACCTGGCCGCCTGCTGCTGAATTCAACTTTCAGACACCTTGTTTTCAAAATTTAATCGTTCGGGAACGAGAATCTATTCCCGTTTTGACCATAAAAATAGTTCTCTCTGTGAGATTTGTTCCTGGTTTCTCAACAGAAAAGTGAAATTTACCACTTCCATACTCTGATTCGAAAAATGAATACAAAGTGCTTAGGAAGACTGAATAGGAAGCAATATTATTGTCTCCTTTCAGAAGAATGTATCCAGCTTTCTCGATTTTTTTTGTGTTGTCAACAGACATAATCTAATATTTCTCAAATAAGCCATATGTTGTTCATCTGTAGTAAAAATATACTGTTGTTGTTTCTTGGTTTCATAGAAAATAAAGGAAAATAATTGCTCGGCTTGATAACAAATAAGAATGAGGATGTGATTTGAATTCTCCAGAACCAACTGTGATTTCATACAAATCTAAAATTCACTCAACTTAACGACAAATCTTATAAATGAAGAAAAAATTGGAGATATCAGACTGGAATTTCAGTTGACATAATCCATTCTCACAAAACACGGCAATTAAATTTAATGAAGGCGAATACGTATAAATCAAATATGGATGAAAATATAACTGAAGCAATCATTAGACTCAATCCTGTTTCAGACGATTTTGATTTCCTTGCATGGATTGTTATTCATGTGTGTCGGTTTGTGGAAAATAATTTTTTTAGCAATGTACATACCACATTTCCGGATGCAATCTATCAGGATGTTGTTGTTTCCTCTGCAATTCTTCCATAGTGCAGTCTTCTTCATCAGTCAAATTGTCGTCATCAGAACTCTCAGAACTACTATGTGACTCAGCTAAAAAAAAAACATTTCCCAATCGAAAAATGTTTCCCCGATATTTCCCCACGTTTTACTCACTCTTGTGTTTACAGAGCCTAGCCCTGTTCTTCCTAGGCGGAGGTTCGTACTTTTCTTTGGTAGCATTCACTTTCCTGGCTCGCGAGACCAATTTTTCTTTGAATTCGTTACAGAGTTCTACTAGCTTCGCAGAAGCTTTGACTACTCTCAAATTCGTCTCGCACCTCTCGTAGAAAAGTTCGGCTGGAGTCGATCTAGTCCAAATGCTCTTTTCCCTAAGCAGAAAAACGAATATCACTAATTCGTACTAGTAATACCACTAGAGGTCAAATTATTCGTTTTCGACTCGGGATGATTTTCAAAATATTCAAGAGCTAGAAAAATTTCCGGATTTAATTTGACCTCGTGTGGTATTCGGTAAGAAAATTCCACACCAAATGTGTTTCCAACAACATCAATTTCAATCGTCTTTATCAAGTTCTTGCAAAACAGAATTGGAGAACAGCAATTAATTAAAATAACAGGGCATGGTCGCAGTCACTCCATAAAACCATATCTGCAAATTGACTCGGGCCATCATCAGGATATAATATACGCAATGAGGTCTACTTCGACTTCTGCAAAGACAGTCCAAGAATCTCTAAATCAAGAGCAAGCAACTTCGAATCAACCTGCCATAGTATACAATAATTGCGTTTTTAATACAAACATCAATCATAATGGTCCATGAATTTAGAAAACATTTAAGCTTTTTGTTGAAATTGATCAAAATTATTATGTGTGAAAACAAATAAAAATTAGATTGTCAAAAAAAAATATTCTGTCATTATAAACGTCAAATGAATTTCCAGTATAATTCGCTGTTGGGTACCCACCAGGAAAAAATTTCCGATAAAATTCATCCGTTGCTATGGTGGTCTGACAGAAATACACGTCCTGATTGGTTAAAAATCACATGTGTGGAATTTTCAGAATAATTATCGTTCATTGATAACTATAAATAATTATTTAAAAAAACTCAGGGAGAACTTAGAGTAAAACGGTTTGGGACAGGTGCTAGTTTGGGCGAGTCTATCAAATGATGAAACGAATTAGACTCGCTAACCTTATCTATTGTAAAGGGTGATTTTCCCAAAATCTACTCGAAGAATTTCGTCGAATAGACAAAAAAGGAGACCGTAAAATCAGATAAATAGGCCTCACCTTTCGACGATGTCGTCCACACTGAGCGCCGCCAACTGCTCCAGCCTATCGGTGAGCTGCTGCTCGGTGCTGCAGTAGTTGCTGCGCCATTTGCTCAGCAGCTGATCCCTCTCGGACGATCTCAGCTGAGACAGCGACGGTCTGGAGCGCGCCGAAGAAGAACTGGCGCTCCTCCTCGGGCTGCCGTTGCTTCTTCCGCGGTACTCCCTCGGGCTCCTCTCCCTGCTTCTCCGTCTGTCTATTCGAATCGGATAGATAATGATGATGATAATAATAATGATTTTGATAATGTTTATTTTCTCTTTGAACGAATGGAATGAATTTGAATGTACACCCTTGAAGATGATTTCATTTCAGTCTCTTGCTTATGTCAAAAACTCTGGAATATTATATTCTGGTAATCTGGTGGTCGTAGGAGAACTATTTCCAGGGGTGCACCTTCAAAGTACAGAAGTTCAGGCTGTAAAACATCATTTTTTCGATTGTGTAATCTTCAACCACAGTATTGCAAGCTACTTATGAGATACCTTGTAAAATGAAAGGTTCATTTTCCGATCTGCTGGAGAGAAATTTCGAACTCTCGATTTGCTGATTACTCTAATGGAAGTTCGTTATGAATGATCTAGTATTTCATATAGAATATACCCTGAAAAAATAGGATTCTCATTGAAGTTTCATAATGGATCCACAGCCTTCTCTGTCTCCCGGGCCATGATGAGAGAGAATTGGCAACATAGTCCGGCGGTTTAATTGAGGAATTTGGTCGGTTTTTGATCACTCAAAAGTTTCCGATGACATTTCGCACAGGCCCATTTTGAGAGGTGGTGAATTCGATAGCGTGCATGAGTTTTTTTTTTAAATTTCTGTTGTTGGATTTGTTGGAATGTATCTTTTTTTAGTCATGTTATCAAGTTCATCGAGCTCGACAATTTAAAAAAAACCGATCGTGGTCGCACAAATAATAAAGATTTTACAAGTTTACCTCTCTCTCTCGACCTGCCCCTGCTGCGACCTCTGTCGGGACTCCTGCTGCTCCTCCTGCTGTACTTGTAGCTCCTTCCATCGCTGTCCCTCCCCTTGCTCTCTCTATAGCCCCGGCGGTCGCCGCTCCTGCTTCTGGACCTGCGACGGGCGCCCCTGGAAGTTTTGGGGCTCGGGGATCGCGATTTTCTGCAACTAAACATTTCGCATTTTCGTTTGACGGAGTAAAGAGCGCTTTTCAACAGGAGTCTGTGTCGCCCGGTATATGTATTTTTTAGATCAGAAAAGGAAGCTCTTTTTACATATTACATGATGAATAGGATTTTTCATTGAAGAAATGGCAACGTGTCAAAATTTGACGTTCACTGACAATTATGCAGTTCAGAAGTACTGATGATTCAGAAATAATATAATACTCATGTAGGTATTCATTATTTTGTGTGTTTCATCTGTCTGTGAGAATCAATCCACTTCAACAAATATTTGCGTGTTGTAGTTTTCTAGCTATTTGAATATTTTTTGAAATTCGTTGATGCTTTGTTGAGCAATTTTGAAAAAATATGATATCAACCTAAAAAATTCTGTGTGCTGTCGTTGCTCTACATATTTAATACTAAATTTGACTCTACTAAATTGTTTTCTCATTGTTGAGAACCATAATGTAGCTGGTCTTCAATTAATTTTCTAAGTAAACCATGTTTCGTCAATCAAATGTAATGTTTTTTGAAATTCAAATGATAGTTTCTGAGCTACTGTAATAGCGTTTTTCAACTTTTAACCCGACGATAAAAATCTACTTATAATTTGGGAGACTTGTTTTGGAAGTAAAGGTTATTGAATAATTTGTCAAAAAATAAAAACACGGTATACATATAATTTATTTGATATCAATTAAACATTGATACAATTTAAGAATCATTAAAAACATTATACCTACGAGGTAATAAATTTATATAGGCCAATCACAACAAAAAAAATTGGTGTAGTAAACAATAAGAATGGTTGATTTTTTTTAGTTATGGTCATGGATTTGTTATGTTGATATAATTTAATAAAAAAAGTCACATAACTATTGCAGTGGAAATTATCACTAATTGTCAATCTCTCCAACTTTGCAGAGGTACCCAATTATATGAATTCCCACTTTTCCACTCTGAATATCACTTGTGACTGGCTTGAAAAATTGAGTATCAAGAAACAACAATCGACATCAATATTCTGATTGACACAGTGTTCACTTCATGAAAAAGCATATTGATAAAGAACTCCACCGGAGAAATGAAGACAAAATTTCAAAATTATTCGCTCATACAGTTCTGGTTCTCTAGATAATTGATTTTTCAGTATTATTTTCGACTTCAATACTGGAAATATTTAATATCCCCCATTTTGATGGGCGAACAATTTTGGAACTTTGGAATTTGAATATTTACTATGTATAACTATTCATTTGTGAAGCTTCTTATCGATATTTTGTTGTATATAATAAATAGAAAACCTATAATAGAGATAAATTAACAAATAAATAAATATTACAACAGTAGCTACAAAAGACTCAAAACAGCTTATCCCACTCGATTTCATTCCTGAACACCTCATCCTCCAGCCACAAATCGTAATTCTTCCGGAAACTCTCCGAAAAGCATACCTCCTGTCCCAAAGCGCTAGTCAAATTATTATCCACCGGCTCCAAGTCCCCCTCGCCCTCCCTGGCGTACCGCCTGCTATTGAACCTATCCACCGCCGTCCTCAGCGTAATCTCTTCGGCTTGAAAATCCCACGGCTTCGCGTCCAAGTAGTTCCCGTACGCCCAATCGTCGTTCAAATGGTGCCTGACCTTCCTGTAGATCAAGCTGACCGTCTTCAAATTCGACTTGCGGAAGTTCCTGCCCAAGTACTTGGTCTGCATCTTCAGCAGCTTCAGTATGTACAGCTGCGTCATCGCATGGCGCACTTTGAGCGTCCGCTTCAAAATCGGCGCCGACTTGAACACGACCATCATCATGATGCGGGAGTTCTTCCCCTTGCACAGTTTGTTGAGGACCCGCAGCAGGTTGATGCTCGAGAACACGTTCCTCCAACAGAACTTCAGCTCGCAGCCTATCTCTATACCTTCGTTTTGCTCGCCCAGCACGCAAGAAGGGAAATCCAGCAGAGGGATATTGTTCCCGGCTTTGACGAACGTCATTATCTCCTGGTTGAAAAACTTCAGGATCAGAGGTATACAATTGGCGAACACCAAGTGCTGCGACATGAACTCGAACTGGTACACGTGATTCAGCTTCAAGTGCTTCAGCAGCAACAGTAAAACACCAGAAACGGCCTTGACGATGATCTCTTTGTGTCTGTTAACGTCAATGCCCAGCTTCATCGACTGAAAGGAGGTCAGTGGCATCTCTTTGGGCAAAACGTCCCCCAGGATGTAAATAGAGTCGTTGCTGCTTTTGGCACGCGAGGTAGTAGCTAGCAGAATTTTCAACAAGCAAATCATGTACTGCGGTAGGTTAGGAAACATCGCTTGGTAAAGAACCTCAGCTGGGGTTTGCGCCATCTCGTCAGGCACTGTGAGCGGGCTTCTGCTAACCTCTTCCTCCTTCTGCACCTGAAGCTCAGCTAGGGAAGTGTACACGTGGCCTTGCAGCACCCTAATACTGTCGTGAATAGGCTTAGGCAGCCCCACCAAAGTAGTATCGTCTCCTTCGAGACTATACCCCAGGAACTTCTCACGCGACAAGTTCAAGAACTGGTCAACTTCCTTTTTGTGTACTTTCGGCTTCCAAGGCAGCTTCAGCTTCGTCGCTACCTTGTCCAACATCTCCCCCTGGCTGCGATCATAGTTATCTTCGTTCTCGAACATCTCCTTGTCCAAAGCTTCGTTATCCTCCAAGCTACTCTGCTTCACCAAGCTTCGCTTACGCCTCTGGTTCTGGTCTTCGAGCAAATCGGGAGGGAAGGAAGGTGGGGAGGAAGGCCGCATATTACGGAGAATATCGTCAGTATCCTCCTCGAAGTTAGGCAGCTTCGCCCTTTCGCGACTCTCCGCCTTTAGAAGCTTCAACTCTTGCATGCCGCCTAGAGATATCAAAATCAGCTTCCAGAGCAGCAGCAGGATCTTTTTGATGGGGTAATGGGGAGCGGTGCTCCCGCAGAACTTGGTCAGCATGTTGAGGAGCTTGATGACCAGCAGGTCTTCGTTCGCCAAGTCGGCGCGAAAGGAGGAGTACAGCTGAGGCATCTCCTGTTTACAGCTTCGTATAGCTTCAGTTATCGAACACAGCACCGAGAGTATGATCCGCAGGTCCTCGGAGTCGTCCATGGAGATGGTGGATTTGTTGATGCTGACGTGGTTCTCCACTTCGAGGTTGAGTAAATCCACGAAGGCGTTAAAAGTGCCTAGCTCGTACAACAGCACGCAGTTGTCTCTGGCGCTGTTCAGCACCTCGGTGTCGGTTTGTAGCCCCAGCCAAGCGCCTTGGGCTATGTAGAGAACGCATCTGGCGCTGTTCATTCTGTTTTGCGCGTGACTCGACTCCAACTGGTCCAGGCATTTCATCACGATGGACTTCTTCTCGGTCAGGTCCAACTGTTTCCAAGAGACGTGCGCATTGAGGTGTTCCTCGAAAGCGGCCATGTTGGCGTGAAAGTCTGCGCTTTCGGTGTAGGAATACAGTTCGGCTATCTCGTTGACGTGCGAATCGCAGTCGTCGTAGACGAAATCCAAGTCTTCGGAGCACTCTAGAGGGTTGTTCTTTCTCGAGCTTCCATTGCCGTTCGCGTCCATTCTAGGATACAAGAAACTGAGGTCAGCCGCCATTTTGTTCAACCGTTCACTGCCCTGGATGATTCTTGACGGCCTAGGCACAGTCTTCTCAATTCTAAAAAAACTGTGAAGTCTCTATGAATTCTCAAGATGTCTTTGTTGAATCCTTCAATTTTTTCTGTCTCAAAAATGTATGCAGACTTTTATAGTAGTGACTTCATTTGATGTATCACAGTGTATACTTACAATATGATCAATAATGCCATTGTTTGCTGGAGTGAAGATGTACACAGCTTCAACAACTGATTCAACAATTGAAACTCAGAATACAATATTCAGCAATGATAATACAAAATTTGAGGCTATCAGCAAATAGATTACTGCTTTCAGGACCAAAAATTAAGTCTTCTAAAAACTGTAACACTTGCTTTAATTTCACTGTGATTGATAAGAACGATTTGTATCAATCACAAGATACATATCAATTTAAATAAAATATGAAAAATTGCCCTGCTAATATTTTTTTATAACGACTACTAGAATTATCATATATAGGTATTCATTGTTTCATAATGTGGATGAATTGAAATGAAAATTCAATATTATTGATGGATTAAGCTACATACTGAACTGGGAGCATTTGAAACACTTGATAGGGAGATAGAATAATTATAAGTGTACCTGATTCTCTCAATATGGGACCTGGCTTTACCAATTAACCATCTTGTATATGAGAAAGCTGTGCCTTAGGAAAATATACATAAGAGTTTCATTCATCATTTCTTTCTCTTTGGCTAATTACGTGTTCCAAGAAAATGGAAATTCCTTTAGGTCTATCAGACATTAGTTCACAGCCTTCAATTCCTCATGGCAGTGAACAGGTTAAGAATATATATTGTAGATTTTGGAATATTTCACAAAAATGAATGCTCTGAAACCTGTCCACTTTGTATTTGTTTTTTGCTTCAAAAACCATTTGAAAACACCAACAAGCTTTGAGTCATTAATTTGTATATGCCAAGATTGAAAACATTTCGAACAAAATCTATTACATTGTTGGACACAAAAAGGATTTTAGTCTGAACAATAATAGTGTGAAAATAAAGAAGCTGCTGTATTTTTTTGTTGGTGTCAAATAATTGAAATATTGAAATTAGAATGATTTTATTTTCAAAACTCTCAACTACTGATCATATCATAACTATATAAGATCCATTTAGAAAATATATTGACGACGTCTCAATTGAGAATACAAATAGATATTATACGAAAAAGGCTGTATTTGAAGAAAATGAACTTGCCTGAGGATTCCTTCAGAAAATGACAAATTCAATCCCTTCTCAAATTCTAATTAAAAAGCCCTGATTCTACATTAATATTCAGTGATGTTAGAATATGATTCTTTCTGTGGTGATAATAAACAATACCAATATGAAATATGATGATATTAATATTTTTCCCCAGTAGTTTTCCACATATTGTGAAGGAAAAGCAAAACTTCTAGCCAAAGCAGACAGGTCGCAAACACCAAATTCCACACTAACCTGTTCACAGATCTGCACGGGGCTTTCCCTTCCGAATCACCATCAACTTCGTTTATCCTGGACTTGATATACTTGTAGTTCTCTAGCTCCTTGACGTAATCGTTAGGGGGTGCCGCCGCCTGATACTGCTCGTACTGCGAAGATTGGTAGTTGACGTAGGGAGCGAAAGTCTGTTGGGGAGCAGGCGGGGGTACAGTATAGTTAGCCGGAGGGTAGCTTGAGATGGGCTGATAGGTGCAGTGCTGATTTCCTTGGGCCGGGTATTGATTCTGGGGCCACTGGTGGTACTGGCTGTATTGAGGGGGGTTCGGGGCGGCGGAGGGGTAGACGTAATTCGGGGTGTTTGGTGGTGGGTAGTTATAGGTCCACTGATCACCCATTATTTATTCGGTGTAGATCCTTCCATTTTGAGAGTTGGTGGTGGGATTAAGTTTCTATAAAACAAGCATGTTCATTGATAATTCTCAGATTAAACGGGAATGAACTTACCTTCTATTTATTTCAATTTTCAGCAGAAATCGGTCGAAAAGACCTACAGCTGGAAAATGACAAATGTCAAGTTTCACACGTCACAATCGACAAATGCTGTAATCAGGGCTTTAACAAGCAACGTATCACAGTGTGGCCAACATAAAAACACTCGAGGTCCGTATTCGAAAAAATATTCTCGAAATGAAAGCCACATCGCTAACAAAACGTTAAATTCATAATGTAATTTAGTTCTTCGTGTAGTGAAAAAAATAATCATATAAGTCTGTATAACTTTTTCGCACTTCTTGCTTTCGTATACCTCATATATGTAATAACACAAAATCGAATTGGTAACAGCGAGGCTCTTGCCATATCCACATCTCTAACATCCACATATTTTTCATCCGACAATTCAAATATTTTCCCTACTCTTATCATGTGATTAAGATAAAACAAAACCTTATTCAAATCTAACCATTTATTAATAGGATTGCCAGATACAAATATAGGCTATTGTTATGAAAACCAACCAACTATGATCAAAAGTCTTGTGAACTACTTTTTCTATATCGCGCTTCTGTTACCTGTTTTGGTGTACTTGTACGCGAAATGGAAGTATTCATACTGGAGCAGAAAAGGTCTATTGAACCCGGATCCCACATTTCCGTATGGAAATATGAAACAAGAAGGACCTCCTGTGCCACAATTCCTTAGAGCTATGAGTAACTATAGAATATACAAGGCCAAAGGAGAAAAACATTTCGGATTCTATCAGTTGCAAAGCCCGGTATATGTACCTATAGACTTGGACATCATCAAGAATATGCTGACTGTGGATTTCGATCACTTCCGAAATCACGGGTTCTATTCCAACGTAGAAGATGAACCACTAACAGCGAATTTGTTCAACCTCAATGACGATGAGTGGAAAATTATGAGAGCTAAATTGACGCCAACCTTCACATCAGGTTAGAATAAGTTACAAAATTCATTGCACATTGTGAATGTATATTTGATATCTACCTTATCGTTTCAGGTAAAATGAAAATGATGTTTCGAACCATAGTCGACTGCACGTCAGGCCTAGAAGAGTTGATCTCCAGTCAAGCAGCCACTGGAGAACCGATAAACGTCAAAGATATCATGTCTAGATTCACTACTGACGTAATAGGCAACGTTGCTTTTGGCATCGAATGCAATACGATGAAAAATCCTGACTCAGAATTCGCCTACTACGCCAAACAAATCATGCAACTGGGTCGAAACAAAGGGATGTTAAGAAATATTTTGAGAATGCTGCTACCGCCTCGGCTATTAGGGAGACTGGGGTTCAAAATGATGGGCAGAGAATTGGGTGACTTTTTCTTCGACTTGGTAGCGAAGACTATAGAGTATCGAGAGAAAAATAATATTCATAAAAACGACTTCATGCATTTGATGATCCAACTGAAGAATCAGGGCAGGTTGAGCGACGATGAGAACCTCATCATCAAATCTTCGAGTGAAAACGGGCTGTCGATGAAACAAGTGACAGCTCAGTGTTTCGTTTTCTTCACAGCTGGCTTTGATACGTCATCGACCACAATGATGTTTTCTCTGCTAGAGTTGGCTCTAAATCCTGATGTACAAGACAAACTAAGAAGCGAAATAAACAGAGTACTGAAAAAATATGACGGCAAAATAACATATGAGGCTGTCAATGAGATGGATTATTTGGATAAAATCATTGCAGGTGAATTTAATGATTCTCAGTGTATGGAGTGTAAACCATATTGAATTTTCAGAAGCACTCCGTTTGTTTCCTCCTTTACCGGTACTGCCTAGACGTTGTACCGAGGACTACCTTGTCCCTGAGACAGATATTGTGATAGAAAAGGGGACTGCTGTGATGGTGCCTTTGTATGCCATTCATCATGATCCAGAATATTTTCCTGATCCAGAGGAATTCCACCCTGAACGGTTCAATGAAGATGTTAAATCTACCAGGAATCCTTATGCATACATGCCTTTTGGGGAAGGGCCACGGACTTGTATAGGTGTGATATTTTATATATATATATATATATATATATATTCACCTCAGTAGGTCTATTTCGATTCAATAAAAACATGTTTTCTATTTCCAGGCATTCGGTTTGGGAAACTACAGAGCAAAGTTGGACTCATATCGGTCATAAAGAATTTCAAAGTGACTTTGAATGAAAAAACTGCGATTCCCATAAAGTACAATCCTTCTTTTCTAATATCCGTAGCTGGCGGAGTTTGGTTGAATGTAGAAAAACTGAACTGACAAGAATGATGTCAGTTGTGATGCATAATTCAATACATATATATATAGGTCTGATTTGTTTTCTGTATTTTTCAACTACATCAATAGCCCTACTACCATACGAAACTAGGGACGTCCCTGATATTCTCGCGTTAAGCGCGTTTCACAAAGTGACAGTTTACTGCTGTTTATCTGTCAATTGTCAGAACTCAGTATACATTGCAAACTGCGATATGCCGATATTCGAGGTTCAACAGCTGAATCAACTAGTAATAAAAATACGAGGAAGTACCATTTATTTATTTTGTGAATTTGAAAATGTTGAAAATTAATCTTCTCGCTTCACTCCTGTTGAGTGCTATTTCGTGTACCGGTTCTAATGGATACGGACAATATGGTGAGTTAAATTTTGAATTCAACTATATTTCGACTAGGATGTATAGAGTAAAACACTCTGAACCTACTATGAATTGAACTATTTGTTGGTATTATTCATAAATTTTTTAATGTTCATACAAGTATTTGCTTTGTGTAATGGTTACTCACATATGTAACCCATTGTATTACAATAACAAATAAACCTTGAAATGGTTAGATGAACAGGTGATATTGGTCATTGTTATTTATTTATAGTAATATCCATTTCAGGTCAAATATGTACTAATAGATACGATCAAGAAGCATGTAATGAGATTTCAAGAAACGAATCCTATGTTTGCACAGATGAAACCTTCTCAAAGTGAGCTACCCAAAATAATCATGATGAATGCTAATCAGAAATATTTTTTTCCAGTATCGATTGTTTTCTTGGCATAGATAAAGGTGACTCACTGCTGGGAATCATAGAACCTGAACAATCACTTCTAGCGTCTGCATTGGTCTCTGACAAGGTTACTGTTATCGGAACGGTTTCATCAGAAAACCCACCCTACCAAACAGCTGTGATTGTCCGTAAACCATACAGTGATTTTCAAAGCTTGAGGTCTACACGTTTCTGTCACCCTGGTTACATTCATGATGAAGCTGTCACAAAATATGTACTGGACCAGTTTGAATCGAAAATTATCAGTTTGAATGACAGTTTTTGTGATGCAGATGATATGACTGTTGCTGAGAAGAATGTTAAGGCTGTTTCGAATTTTTTTGCCAATAGCTGCATACCAGGACCTTGGACCAGTGACAGTGAATTAGATATCAAGTGGAGTAGGTTCAAGTCAAAGATGTGATATTATATATTCTTTACTATATGCACCCTCACTCCCCTTTATGAGGATCATTGAAACGAACATAGAAGATAGAGCCATCAATTCATCGATTTAAAAAAGTTTTAAAATCTTTCCTTGACTTGAGGGGCTGAAACGGCCGAACTTCCTCTCTCTCTCTCTCTCTCTCTCTCTCTAAGCTCATCTAGTGAATAATATATATTATCATATCTTTGGTTCAATTTCTTTCCTCAATTTTTTGCTTCACTTATGCACTAACTCTCAAGATCCTTTTCATGATGCAACTTTTTTTATATCTAGCAATAGATATTATTGCCATTATTATTAAATTAGTAGACAAACCAGACGAGCTCAAGCTGGTCACCCCTACACCGTTATGGAATTCTTTGCCTAGTGAAGTCTTTCCTGATGCTTGCAACCTCCAAACTTTCAAGAAAAATTCCAACACCTTCCTACTCTCCCAAAATTCCACCGCTGGCTAACACGATGTTCCTCGAACATTACAGGTTTCTCTTTCGTGTTGTCCACAGATAAAAAAAAATGATTTCATTATTCTTGAGTTTCCCATTTAGTCAAGTTCTTCTCTCAGAAAGTTCTGTTTGTTAAATTTTCAATATGCCATTTGATATGTGTGTAAGTAGAAATAACAACAATTATTGCTGTAAAACAGCTTTTTGTTTTTCAAACTATTCACAACACAAAATATTAGCCAAGTGCTCACAAAATATTTAATTTCGATCTAACTTCACCTGACCTGAATATACAGGTTTATTCAAATCCGAGTCTAAGCATTAGGTTTTCAAAAAAATCTTGGGAAATTGCAGCAAAAATGCTTTCAATTGAATATTAGGTCTGTAATGTAAGAACTTTTAGAAGTGTTTCCTTCTGTTTTAGAATCGAGATATTCTAATCTTTGTGACCTATGTGGACCACAAAAATGTGATGTAGCCTATAAAGTGCCTTTTAATGATACACTGATGTGCCTTACACAAAATTCTGGTGATATAGCTTTGACCACTCTCAAATATGCTCAAGTTTTCTTCAACAAATCAGATAACGTTGAAAACTTTCAGTATCTTTGTTCTGATGGCACAGTTAGCGATGTGGTGAACCCTTGCACTTGGACTGACCAGCTCAATAGGCTGATAATAACTGAAAAGTAGGTGATTTCAACTATTTTTGATTCTTTTGTGGGTTTGACTTCGATTTTACAGGGAGGCAGCACACGCAGCACAAAAATATATTGAAGCTCACTTGCAAAATCATGTTTTCAAGGTAGAAACTCAAACCTCTATTACGAAATCTTTAGAGACAATACTAGCTCTGCAGCCAAATGATAAAATAACATTTTTTGAGAGCCCAGAACCATTAAAGTCTTATGTAGAAAGTGAGTATCAGCGTCAGTGAGAAGTTGCCCACAGAAAAGAAAAAAAAAATAATAATCAATGTTGATTCTGAAGCTCGTAGGTCTATCCCCATCATCGATAATAGCACCAGCTGCAATATGACCGTCAAATGGTGTACTTTGAACGACAACGAGCACCAGAAATGCATATGGTTACGACAAGCTGCGATCAATTTTGGCCTGCAACCTTCAATGGAGTGTATACAAAGTTCTGATTGTGTGGAAGACATTCAATATGAAAAAGCGGACTTTGCTTTTCTTAACGCCAGTTCCTCGTTTCTGGCCAAGAAGTGAGTGAAATCATCGGAAATGTTAAATTTTCTATGATTTTTACGATTTTTGCAACATTCAACTGAACAAAATCAAGTATAGTAGTCGACACGATAACCCGCACACAAAAATACCACAAAGAAATGCTGCTTATTGATGAACAGAAAAAGTGTCCGTATTGTTCTTAAAGTCATAAATTTAGTGGAAAATAACTCTACTCAAAATTGACGTGACTACTCTAACTATGAAATTTTCATCTGTTGTGGCGAAAACAACTTGAAGTTGTCAAAAATAGTGGAAATAGCCGTTTTATTGATCTAATGTTCTTATACTAAAATTGTGCGATTGAATGAGTGTTTTTGTTATTTTTCAAGGAATGGCTTGACAGCTGTGGCCTACTCTGAAGATAACAAAAGTCAACGGGTCTCAGTATTGATCGTGATCAGAAATGACACATCAGATATCAGCCACTTGAGGGATCTTGTTGGGAAGAGAGCTTGTTTTCCAGAGTATGGTGGAAAAGGTATACATACTTGAATTTTACTGCTCAAATTGGATTATTACTATAAATATCTACCAATTGCTTTTCGAAAGTGAAAGTGAAATAAGAGTGCTTTCAAACACGAGTTGAAATCTCGATCACTGTAAACCTCTTTTCATTCAAACGTTGTTTATATTATGTATTAATTGAAATTCATGAAAAACAATCTAGTTTACTTAAAAACTGACATTCAGTACCATAATACTCAAAATGCTCATTTTTTGACACGAAAGCAATTCAGTTTATGTGTGCCAGAGAAAAATTGTCCAAACCACAACTTCAACAGATTACCTGAAGATATTGAATATCTCAGCTGCAATAATTTAAAAAATCGAGAATGAAATCCTTACTTTTGAAGTACTGCTTTCATTATGTTAATGAATATTTCGAGAAATTAACCTGTAGGAGGTAGCAATAATGATAAAAACTGCTAACCCTGTATACAATGTGTCATTTCAGAATGGCTAGCGTTCGTAGACGCTATGAGAAACAGCGGTCTGATGCCTGTGAGCTGCGATTACGAGAAGATTTTCGGCGATTTTGTCGGTAGTAGTTGCGTTCCGGGTGCCAAATTTCCAGCTTTCAAAAACAATTTCGAGCTCAGTGAAAAATTGTGTGCCCAATGCGTCCCGGTATCCAATAAACAGAGTAAGTTTAAATAGGGATGGATAAAAATAGGTATCATTTTTATTCAAAATTCAATCTCGAATAACTTTCCATCGTATGTGGCCGTCTTTTACTAAGTTGTAAGCATTTTATCTTCAATAATTTCTCGTATACCTTAAAAGTATAATAACTATAATGAGTGTGTTTGTCACATGTGAAGATTGAGAAGGTTATGACAGATTTTGAATGGATTGTGAAAATCGACAATTGATTATGATTTTTTTCAGCTGCCAAATATTGTAACGCCGATAAAGGTAACAAATATTATACGAGTGAAGGTTCTTTGAGGTGTTTGAATGATCAAAATGCTGATTACGCTGTGATTTCCGTTAACGGTGAGTTCTTTTACAGGAAAATAGTAAATTGCCTCATAGCATGTTCAGGAAATACCCTGTATATAGCAAATTATCATCCGCAGAAGTGACGCCATTCGCCGACACGTCCATGTACCGAGTGTTGTGCAAAAACGGGTCGCTGGCGCCGTTGCCGGGTCTCGAAGTCGACGAACGAGCTCCTCTTGCCGTTCTCGCTTCGGGAGCAATAGCGACTAGGAAGGGGTCTTCGAAGACGCCGGACGTCGTTTTGCTGCTGAGAGACGTCGCGACGCAGTTCGGCCGGAAAGCCACAGCGACATTCGAAGCGTTCGGGGAGTTTGGCGGTACGAAAGGGTTACTTTTACCGGTGAGTGAGTGGTATAAAATCATTGGGTTCTACTCCCAAAACATCGATAATCCCCAGAATCGTCGGATATTAGCACAAGTCTGTTGAAAAATATCACAAAATAGTATCCAAAGCTGTCCAATCTGTATATTTTTATTGTGAATAATGTCATCTGTCACTTGTTAACCGTCACTTGTCACCTTTCAGCTGTCATAAAGTTTGTCAACCATAAATACAAGGTACATGGGATACACTCTACTACACCTAACAATTTTTTCTTTCTTCTTTTCTTAAAGACTAGGCTTGAATACCAAATCTCGTTCTTAATATAGTAGTATATATATATTTTTTCATTGAATAAAATATTGAAATAGTTACTTCTCAATTTGAAATGCAAGCAACTTTGGTTTTGCAAGGATCCTGATCAATTGCAATGGATATTTCCATCAGAAAAGTCTTCAGTTTTGCTTTAAATACTCAAAAGAGAATGTCCATCTTTGATATGGGGGGGTTCCTTTGAAGGAAACTTGTGTTTTCTGCTACTTTTTCGCTTTTTGTAGGAATGAAAAAGTGTTCCTGCTGTTTCTTATTGTATGTATGAATATCCTTCGTAATATTATCTTATTTACCAAATAGATAGATGCGTAGAAAATGAGAACCAAAAATTCAAAAAGTATTGAACTGACACCCAATGCCAGCTTCTCAAAATTTTCTAATCGGCGTGTATCTATTAAAGGCTAATATGATCCCCATTGCTCTGTTTTGCAATCTTTGTATTTTATTCAACTCAATTCAATGCATTTTATTAGACTTTTGTTGGATTTTCTCTCCTCCTTTCTATAAATTTGTGATCTAGTCGAAAACATCACTTTGCTTGAAATTTATCCTTCAGATACCTAGAGAGAAATCCTCTATTTGTCAGTCACACCTTGTTTTTCAAAAAATTTGGAAATACAAATATATTTTTAATAAAAACAAAACTTATTATTATTATATATATATTATCTCATTTGAAGTTTCATTGTGATGGTTTGAGATAATGGTTATTTTTCATCAGGACACCATTTTTGGTTTGACATTTGGCGATGACGTGTCCCAGTACGTCAAAAACTTGCAGAGTTTGTTGGATAACTCAGAGAAATGCAGCGTTCCAGTATCCGGATCCAGGTCCCTGTATAGTATGGCATTGTCGATTGTTTTGATTTTTGCAGGGTTGATGATTGCTAGATTTTAATTCTTCCTATTTTATACCTGAGAAATTTGTTTCACTTTTGTGTCATAACTTTGAAGTTTTTTAAAATGAACAAAACCGGATGATTTTATATACTTCCACTACCATTGCAGAAAATGGTGGATTTTAACGGTTTTTTTTTTTTATAATATCACTGTACTTAATTACAATATTTCGTTTAAACAACTCTAAGCACTGTGCTTAAATAATTTCATAATTAAATTTTATTTTGGATCGTCTTGTACATGAAAAATTTTGTAATTATAGTTTAATGTAGGATTATAGTCATTGAAAAAAAAAGCATACTTTTGCTCGTCCATATAAAAGGCTGTGCATGGTTTTTCCTATGTTATATTACCAACAGAATTTGTTATCCAAAGAACTATTTTCCATAATGAACCTGTAATTATTCATTTAATATTGATAATAAATATATTTGGAAAACAATTCATTAATTCACTTAGCAACAAGTTCTTCCAATTTGGAAATTACAAATCAATGATGTTAATGCCCAAAATGGAGAGAAGAAAATTCCAAGTGTATTCAAACATCTTGAGATTTTCAGTGAGCATAACATTATTCACCATCTCCATCAAAGTTCTGTGGAAACAAACATATATCCACTAAAGAGCCCAATTACAGAATTATGTTAATCAATAGTAAATAATTCATTCCTCTCCCATTAGAAAGGAAACAGAGATTGTACAACACAACTCAATCAATTGATTACATTATCAGAATTCTTTGTTGAAATCACCTCAGTCAATACATTTTCACATTTCTTACATTTCAGTTCGATTTTCCCTGCAGGAAATTTTTTAGAGCAAATAATGCAACTCCTATGCTTCTTCATGTGCACTGTCAAACTCCTTTGAGATATGCACCTCTTGAGACAAACATCACACTGAACATAAGATCCATGCTGATACATCAAATGATTATTCATGGCATTAATAGACTCACACTTATATGAACAAAATTCACATTGCTTCTTTCGGTGAGTCTTTGAATATTGATCTTTGTGTTTCCTCGACAGATGATCATTGTAACTCCTGACAGAGACAAATTGCATCGAACAGATTGTGCATGACGGGAGTTTGAATTCTTTCTTGTGAGCTATGTGAATATGACTGTTCAATTTACTCCTTGTTTCGAATTTTTTTCCACAAGCGTGACATTGGAATGAAGGCTCTTCTTCTATTTCTCCAATTTGATGTTCATTGTGATGTAAGATGAGATCATTATGGTTGGAGAATTTTTCTGAACAAAGTGTACATCTGAAATATGTATTTGGATGAAGCTTTTGATGCTCACTCAGATGAGATTCCAGTACATATTCCCCACACATTTCACAAACAAAAGCCTTTTCTTCAAGGTTATAATCCTCAAGCAAATCTGCCTTGTTCAGAATGATATTACCGCATTTTTTACACTTTGAAGTTCTCCTATCCACATAATGAACCTTACATGGTGTTGAATCTTGTGGCAATGCTTTTTTTGTAGATCCACTGAATTCGGAAGGTTGTTCATCGATTATCTCGTCTTTTATTTGCAAATTCTTATTGAAAAAATTGGCTTCTGAAGGGACACTCTCTTCTGCTTTTATATCATCCTTAAGGGGATCTTCACATTCAACCATACCAGAATCTTCTATAAACGGATCGCCAAATTCCATTTTTACAGTTCCAGCAAGCCCCAAATCCAGATATTCTGGATAATCTGGGGGATCATTTTCTACTTTGATCGAAAAAGAGCGCATTTCATCTGAATCCATTTCGACTTTGAGATCTTTGAAGAAATCAGTATCGGTATTGCTCCTCATTTCGTCTTCAAACTCATTATCATCGTTCAGGGGGTCACCTTTGGAAGGCTCAATCATCATAGATAGTCAGAATTCTTTTATCGCATTGATGAATAAATATACTGCATAGTATCTAAAAAAGTACATAGCTCAACACACTGATTATTTTCATTTCGTACGATGAACTTGAACTATGAATATTAATAAATCTGTTTTTTATTCATCTGAGAAACATATCAATATTTTCTTAAAAAGTTCATATCGAGGTTGATTGATTCTTCCTTTCTTATTGTTATTTTGCTTCGTTTTTTTTCTTTATAAATGTGGCCACACTGACATCACAGCTTTTGGTTATTCCAACGTCCGATAATAAAAGAAGAAAAAGTAAGGTTGGGTACCTGTGTTTGAATTGAGGTTAGAATTAGGTTTTTGACAGTGGTAGTGAATATCGTTGACTTTGTGAGATTCTGAACATCACGATGGCACAAATATCAGCGAGTGAACAAAAAGGCATGCAGCAAATAGATCTCACATCTCTGAATGTCCAACAATTATCCACTTTGAAACAACAACTAGATCAAGTAAGGTATGAAAAACTTCACCATGCACTTTGTCTAACTATGTTATTTTAGGAACTGAATTTCTTTCAAGAGTCTCTTGCCTCACTGAAAATGGCACAAGGAAAATATCAAAATTCGGGTGAAACATTGGAGAAAATCACTCCTGAATCTGAAGGAGCTGATATCTTGGTTCCCCTTACAGGATCTGTATCCTTTCCTAAAATAAATAATAGTTAACATGGAATTATATAAGTAAGCAACATCATATGTTTTCTTGACTTATGCATTCAGATGTATGTTCCTGGGAAACTGCATAATACAAAAAATGTCATTATAGATATCGGTACAAGATATTATGTTGAAAAGGTGAGACAATTTGATTAGATAATGACATTAGAAACAATTGATTCTTTTTTATTCAAGGATATTGACGCTGCAAAAGACTACTTCCAGCGCAAAATTAAATTTGTCACTGAACAGATGGAAAAAGTGCAATACCTTGGATTAGAGAAGAGCAAAATCAGAGATGCTATAGTGGAGATAGCAGAGTTGAAAATGGCTCAGCAGAAACAAAGTTGATTTCTGAACTGCTAGTAATGCTTTTTCTAACCTTTTCTGTAATACTGATATTTTTTATTTATCTTTTTCCTTGAGTGGATGATTTTATGATTTTTTTTTATATTAATGAGTTATAAAGTTTAATCCTTCAAAAATCATGAGCTTTCTGTCCTTTTCTCCTTCATCATTGGAATTATTTTTTTCTACTCTTTAGTAACTTGTACCCACTGTAAAAGTGAAATTCATTGCAAAGATTTCAGGAAAAACACACCTTACTGAATAAATAATTGTTCTATTTATTGCAATTGATGAAAAAATCAGTTCACAATTAAAATCAGTATAAACATTATTATACTTCATCAAACAAACACAGAAAAATGTCAGTTCTAATCTAGAATAAGAGACTTGTAGGGAATCTTCTTGAATATACCGGATACAATAGATCTTGCTAAGGCCCCCACAGTCTGACTGACAGCTCCACCAAGCTCCCCAATTACTTCCTTCCAATTGTCATTGAGGAATTGGTTCATTTGTTTACCTGCAAAAAATCATGTACCGTATGTGTCATCAAGAGTAGACTCCGATTGTTTTCAGGTAGAAATGTGAGGTGAAATTTTTTTGATGAAATTAGGCAAGAGAAACTGCTGGAGATTATTTTCAAGTTTCTAAATAGAGGACGTTATTGCTTTGACCCTTGAGTATATAATAAAGGCGATCACCAATGATGAAAGATAAGAAAATTTTTCGTGAAAATACCAAATTATGCTATCAGTATTGAGGGAGGTTGGAAACCTCAAGATATCTTAGCATGAAAATAGTAGACAATAATAATTGCAAGGTTTGTTTCCGTTAGGTTCCTGTTCATTAGAAATATAGTACCTGATAAAAAGGTGAAATGCTGATATCTTAATTGAAGTCTCAGATTGGAAATAGATTTATAAAGTAGTATCCAGCAATTTCGCAAATGTTTTGTGAAATGTTCTGCAAATATTTTACTCACCAAGCATTTCATCGCCATTAAAAAGATTGTCCAGTTTGAAAACTGCTTTGTCCAAATCAAAGTTCAGGCTGTCATGAGTCGTCATTGCCAGATATTCTTGCCCTTTGATATTTTCGAGGGTGTATTCGAAATCGTATTGGTATTTGCCACCAACTAGAAAAAAAAAAATAAACATTCCGAATTGAGACTAAATAGATAAATTTTGATACCGAGGTGGGGACTTTTTTTTCACTGAATGTAGAAGACATGACAAAATAGACTAGCTTCTTTTATTTCATTTTTTGAAAGAGGGTACGAAGGAAAAACTGAAAAAAATTTGAAATCCCTTGCAGAGATCTACAGGTAATGAGCGATTGTTGATTGGGAACACCCTGTATAGTAGTTTATAATAATATTAGTTTGCACTTACTAGCAGTTATGGAGATACCACCTTCACCTCTGATGGGGAGAATCAAGAGGTGCCCATTCACTCTGTATTGTCCAGTGAGCTCCAATTTTGGGACGTTCATCTTCAGTCTTATCCTTTTAGTTTTAGTATCGATTCTGAAAACGCAAAAAGCAGATACCGGATCAAGAAAAATCATTAGTAAACTAAAGATACCTATGCTACCTACCAATCTCTGTATATATTGTTAAAAAAAATCCTGGAATCCCTCGATTTGAAATGGACAACCATATTCATCGCAGGATTTGAAATGGATATCCACCCTCTCATTAGATATCCTATGGATATCCATAAGATATCCATTGTAGGTAATTATGCATGTATTTGGATTGCAAGATTCCTATTATTATAGTGTCAATTACTGAGTTTCGAACATGAATTATTGAGCCTTCTGGAAATGAATCTCCTTCTTCGTTATCCTACTGGATTTGAATACCAATAAGATATCCGTTGACGGATTGATATCCTTCGAAAAACATCCTATGGATGGCCATAAGATATCCAAAGCTAATAGAGGTACGGATATTTTCATATTGGTACTATTCTACTCTCTATTGATAACTTCCATATTAAACACTCTATACATCACGAAATATTTGAAAACTCTATACAGGGTGGCCCAATGAAAACGAAACAAGGTATGCACTGAAAGATCAAGGAGCTGACAATGAAATGAATGATTCTTTGTGTAATGTTGGATGGGTTGGGTTTAAAAAAAACGCGTAAGGCACTGAATGAGAAATAGTGATGAAAGGGAAAAAGCGTTGGTAAGAGATTTCGATTACTTCAAACTGATGTATCGCTCGACCTCTTATTCCATTCGAGATTCAAGGGTTGGCGCTCACCCCTCCGAAGGGTTCGAAGTGAAAAAGTTGACTATATGCACAAAATATTTCCGCCTCGAAATAAAAATCGACCGGCTCGAGCGTTTTCATTGGGCCACCCAGTATATTATTACACCATTTCCTTCCTGGGGAAACTGCCTCAAGAATAAGGAAGGAAAGCATAAAATTCAAACGAAAGAGTATATATGTTGGAAAAACGAGACGTTCTCTCCTAACCTGACTTGTTTGAGGTCGACTCCTTCGAGACCGAAGGCTTTCATGTCCTTGAGGTAGATGGTGAGGTCGCCGCCGGCCTGGACCTCGATGTAGGGCACGTTCAAGGGCAGCAAGTTGGGGATGCCCAGGTGACGGTCGCCCTTCAGGATCGAAGGGATGGCGTCTTTGCCATGCTGTAAACAGCAGGCCGCGAAATCGGGCGAGCTCACCGAGCACGGTTTCAGGTACGAGGCTGGAATCCGAACCGACCCAAATGTTAAATGAACAATTTATTTTTGAATTATTTCAATTCGATTATTATCATTTTTTTTTAATTTATTATATTATTGTATTGTAAAAAGAACAGATTATTTTTGAACTCAAGGAAATGTTGCAGTATTAGCTTTACTAGGAGTCAGAACCCTATTACATTTGACTACAATTTGAATGATTCTCATTTGGAAAAAGTATCTCATATTAAAGACCTTGGAGTTATTTTTGATTCCAAATTGAGTTTTGCAATGCATATTGATTATGTCACTAACAAATGCAATAGAATGTTGGGTTTTATTAAAAGAACTTGCAAATATTTTCAATCTCAAAATTCCATCAAAACATTATATTATGCCTACGTATATAGCCGATTATGTTTTGCAAGTGTCATTTGGAGTCCTTATTATATCAACCAGAAAGTTCGATTGGAGAGAGTTCAAAATAATTTTGTGAGATTCCTCAGGAACAGAGTGAACAATTCATTTGTTGTAGAGAGTATTAACCAAACCAGACGTTCTTTTGGACTTATAACCTTGGAGCAACGTAGAATTATGTCAGATCTATTATTCATCTATAAAATAATGAGGAATCATTTTAGTTCTTCTATGTTGTTATCTTTCATATCATTCCATGTACCGTCAAGACCAACAAGACTTAAAATATTTTTGAATGTCAATTTTTGTCACACCAATTTGGGACTGAACTCGCCAATGAGTAGGATGAGTGATAATTTTAATAAATATTGTAGCAACGTAGATATACATTGTACATCATTGAGTCAGTTCAGGACACTTATTAGAAATCATATTTTCGTTTGATCGATCCAAATTCGGAATTTATTTTTGTTTTATCTTCAGGTATTGAATATTTAATATTATTGTGATATTAACATTGTAAATTGTAAGCATCAGAGTATTATGTGTTACCAGTGGATACAGTTTTGGGCTTCTGCCTGTTTGTATCCCATTTCCATTAAATAAATAAATAAATAAATAAATAAATAGTTCAATTCAATTCAATATTTGATTCGTTTCGATATTATTTTCATTTGATTCCATTCAATTCATTCAAATTGATCCACGATTTTGATACGCGACAAAATTTTCAATTCGAGTTTTATAATCTGTCGGTATTGCAACTTTTCAAATAGCAAACTCAGGCTTAATGAAAAGATGTACGATTTTCAATACGTGTTTATAAAATCTTCTAGGTCGACATCGCATTCACATCGTTTACCATTTATGAAATTAATCGTTAATGACCCCTATTAACCGATCAATTCTTCCATTTTTGCATGATTGTGGGATAGGCAACCAAACGTACATAGTGGCGTACCATTTTGGAAGTGATATATGGGAAATACACAATTTGCACACCATTTATATTGAATGAAACAATGTCTGCAATCGGTGAAAGAAAAAAACGAGTTAAATTTTGAGTTATTTGAGTTTTTCCACATCGAAAATTCAAGATCTTTACTTTGGAATCGATGGAACTGAAGGAAACAATCGTCTTTCTCTAGATTTGTGAACTGTGCACATTGAAAATCTAATCAAAGAATACAAGTAAACAAAACTAATATCCGACCTTTTTTGTACTGCAAAAGAAGAGAATGCTAACAAAACAAATACACATTAGTACCTTTTTTGTCCTCCTGACAGTTTTTACAGACTGAGGCAAGGTTACTATAATCTGTATTTTCTTTGGAAAAATAATTCATTGTGCTGATATCGAGAGTACGGTTCTGATATATCAGGGTACCTTTATGTAGTTTCATGATTCAAACCCTTTCCTAATTCATCATTTTGAGAAACGAAGGAATATTACCGACAATAAAATAGCTATTTTTTACATTTTTGAGACTTATCTTTCTTCAGTCATCACCCGATAATCACTGATATTTCTGACAGCATATCATGAATAATGTTTTGACATACTCTACAACAGAAAATCAACAAATTTCATGAAGAAAACGTGATTTAAAAATACTGATAAACACGTGAGTGTGATATGGACGCACTCTGAAACAACTTTAGAAAATTCAATGCACTGTATAAACTAATAACGATCTCCTAGGACAGTTTCGGAAATCAACTTACGGAAATAATGATGCTTCCTGGTGCTATAGACTGCAACCACAAACAATTGGAAGAACACGAACCAGGTGCTAAAATACATTTTGCGATCTGTGTGTGCCCTTTTGGTAAACGATCGAACCAGAATGAACGAATATCTTTCTCAAGAGTCAACACTTATACTCGGTGCTTCATAAAAATGCGTCAAAGAAATTATTGCAAAAACAAAAGCATTGTCTTTGTATATATACCAATAGTTTTTTCGAGAATGTGATCTATAGCAGTGGCGTATTCAGTTTATTTTCCATTCCTGTGAATATTTCATTCACAGGAAGATGTTTTGCGAAAAATTTAGGAAATTTCACATGATTTTTGTTGAAAAATTGATCTATAAGGGAGCTGATGGAGCTTCCACGAAAATGTTGTTCAAATTTTTGTAGCTATCAACTGTCCCCGTTCGTGGCAAAACATTTTCATTGAATAAACATCATTTATTATTACATACTCGACGTATTAAGAGAGTCTCTCGATCAAATATGTAGATTCAATATTTAATGAAGTTTGGATTTGATGCTTTGTTTTCAATGGTCTCTAAATCGAATATTTCTATTCTTTCCAAAGCCAAATCTAAGGTGATACCTACAGTGGAAATATGAAACACGTTCTTAATTAATTTTTGTGGACATCACCAAAATCAAAGTTTCGGAAACTTCCCCATCATCTGTATTCCTTAAAAAAAAACAGGAGGTAAGCCACTGTTAGCTTGCATTTTGTTAAACATTAATATTATGCGAATCTGATTACGCAGAAAATCCATACTAGAGATGACACCTCGCATTCGAATTAGTTTTATTGATTCGATTGATCGTAATAAAAGTCGGATTTCAAGAACAACAAAAGAGTTTCCGTGTAGATGGAAAAGTTCAGTACGAGGAGCGAACAATGCATTCTTTTGTTGAATATAAACTTACAGGATCATCGAAAATATACAAATATACTGGGTAGCCAGACGAAAACTCAATAAAATATTTTGTTTTCAATATAGCAAAGATTGGTTCACGTTGGTACTTATTCATTCATACTATATTCGTGATTGAAAAATAAGGCATCGATGTTCATTTAGGAAGTGCCTTGCGTGTTTTTTTTTTCAATCCTATCCTATCCAACATTAGATAAAGAATCATTCATTATAATGTCAGTTCCTTGATCTCTCAGTGAAATGCATTCATTGTTTCGTTTTCATTGGGCCACCCTGTATATAGAAATAACTTCTATGACCACAGACAGTAGATATTTGACGAATTTATTGTTTCTCATTGTAACTTACTTATAAACTCACTCGAAATTTACTACTGACATTTTCAGATTTTTTTATAATCTGGTTCAGAAGACAACAGGGGTTGAGACACTTTTTACCCGCGCTGTATAAGGAAATGTCAAATATACAATCGATATGGACATTTGAGTTCAAGAGTGAGATGAAATGAAAATGTTCTATCAAACCCTGTATATAGTATGAATAAGAGTCGATATTTTTAATATTCCAATCATGTTTGGACTTGTGGTTGGATCTTTTCGTTTTCTCTGAAAATAATTGACGTGTGATTATATTTGATCAACAAACACGATAAAGATGTGTATGAATGACATTTCCACTTACGTAGTGCCTTATTTCTTCGTAATGTTCAAAATCATCCAGAGCACAACTGAATGTACATAAAATGTTCTGTAAATGTTGTTGATGAAAAACAAGACAATTGACGGAAATTGATTTTTGTTATTTTCGTAAGGTAATTACTATCTGATACCGTTTTTTATCGAAACAAGGTCATGAAAACAATCATATATATAGAGAATATTGCTTTTGGCTTCTCAATTTTAGGAAGATATATTTGAATTCTTCATAGGTTCTTTTTTTCACTATTCAGATTAACACAAATCCAGTAGCCTATTCGATTCGTCTATGAATATTTATCTGAATTTATAGAGATGAAAAAGAAAATCAAAATAAACCAAGTAACTTACGGTTTGGTGAGTCAGCCCCCAAATAGTTAGAAAAAACTGTGACTGAAACCAAAATGTGTGTCACCAAAACTGTAAACAAGATCCTAGTCATAGTCTTGAGAAAAAAATACCACAGTGATTGAAAGATTGGGAAAATCATCTAGCGTCTTCTGAAAACGCTTTTTATACACTAAACATCATAAAAAATCAATAAAATCATGGGATAATTATTCGATGATTGAAGTCAAGGTGCGAACTCAAATTATAGGTTTTCCATCGAGAGACACCTGCACTGAGATAATTATTCATTCATAAATCACGAAAATATTTAATGTTCTAAAATGAACGAAAAGCGAGAGATAAAATTGACGCCCTGTATAGAAACTGTAGATGTGCAAGAAATCACGTATGCAGAAATTGAGCACGATTACCTGTCTGAAAGAAATTTCATACTCGACCTATTAGATTGTAGTTAAAATACTGTTTTCTTCAAGATTTGGATTCGGCCCTCATTGCAAATTAATCACTTTGTAATATGTTCCTATCCATATAACCGTTTCCTGAATTTCTTCGGTGTCAGTTTTACGAAATCAGCTCTTCAAAATGATTCGTGTACTTTTGACAGTGCTCTCACTGATCGTAGCAGCAAATTCCCTTCACAGACGTAAGCGATGTTTTTCTTAGACATTTCCTCGAATTTTGCACATGCTAATCAGAAGCCTGACATATGAAAGAAAACTGTAAATCTGAGCCACAAAACAACTGTGAATCAGTCTAGATCATACACGTTATAGTGTAAATCAGAACCTCATTTGTAAATTAGCAATCATTGTGAAATTGTGACATACTACATAGTATGAATCAGAACTTTATAAAGTCACGAGTGAAATTGTAAATCAGAGCTATTTTAAGTCAGAGCTTGTACTCTATACTACCACATAAACGTGAATTATATTCTGATTCACACTCCAGATTAGACCCTATGTTTTTAGGTCAACTGTGAAAGACAGGCTTATATCCACATAAATCGAGTCTATTTCGTATGTAGTAGAACCTAATTCACTATTTAATTCACAGCCTAATTCACAGGGGCAAAAGTGAATGAAAGTGCAAATATTTTACGAAAGCCACAAGTATCAAAGTCGTAAATCGTAGCGTAAGGGTGACTGTAAAAACAAAAAGCCTGATTCAAAAACGCCTTATTTATGATTGCGTTTGGATTAGCCTTGATCAGTGCGATCAAACTCTCTGTTCGTAGAGATGATTTTCATTTTGTTTTCTTCTTTTTACAGCCAACTATATTGTTCCATGTTCCAAAAAGAACAATTTCAATGCTTGCGCATTAGAACATGCCAAAATAGCTATACCACATCTTCTCAATGGTAAGTTTTCCGAAATCCTTCAAGAAAATATATGTCAAGTTCACGGCGATTCACGATTCTCCAATTGATAAGTACCATATGTAAATCAAGTTATAATGGGGAACCATAATCTCTTTACGACTTTCTATACGAATAGGTGTACATTCATATTTGATGCAATAAATGATAAGTGAGCTGTAAAAATTCTATTACACATCATTTGCTGCCACTAGTGGGAGGATGGGATTATCTACATAACATTCAATTCAATCTACAGGGCAGTGAAAAACGTGACCTCAAATATGAATATATTCCAGGAGAACTACTTCTAGTTGCTCTATTATCTAAATCAGATATCACTTGTCCGTGTTGAGTTTTTGACAAGAAAAATATAACGCATCAAAGTACCTCAAACATTTTTTGAGTTTGCAGGATTTCCTAACTTTTTTCGTGATGTAATTTTCAGGTGATAAAAAGTTGGGATTGCCTCGACTGGACCCTCTAGACATCTCCTTGGTGGATTTGAGAGGTGCAGAAGATTTCCACTTATCCATTCAAAATATCAAAGTTCGCGGGTTGAGTAAAACTGAGATATTGGATATCGAGTGAGTGAGAATATTCATGATTGCATGATGGATTTGTTGAAGGATTACGCAGTGTATTACGAGCGATTCATATTTGGATTTCAACTCGAGTTATGCCCTATACTTTTTCTACAATCAGATTCATTCGGTACCTCAATCTGCTTTCTTTATTATTATGAAAAAACTTGCCTTGGATATGAAAACATTCATGTTTTGCATGGTGGAAACCCATCCATTGTGTATTTTAACACATATTTTCTATGTTTACCAGCATCGATTTCGATAGTCAGAGAGGTCACGTGTCTAGCAGATCTCCTCGAGTGGAAATACTGGGCGATTACAACATGACTGGTCATCTCATGATATTCCCGATAAATGGACATGGTTTTGTCAATATAACACTCAGTAAGTCGAAATTTGCCAGAAATTACAGATTTTATGTCAGATAGACTGGATGGTACTATGAGCAATATAAGTAGTAGTATAGTAACCGAAGATATGATGTTATATATTCTTTACTAGATCGAGATAAAAACGCAGCGAGAAAAAAATCAGCTGACTGTTAGCAAAACATTTTGATGCGCTATACCATTGTATTGTTCAAGGCCATATTTTCAGTTATTTTCATTTGAATCGAGTTGATAGTGTCAGATTATTCACATAAATATATTGTTTAGCGAAGTTTATTGAACCATAAGTTTGTTTAACTGACTGTATTCCAGTTGACGGCTACTATGATTACTATTTCGGATGGACTACAGAAAAGAAACATGGAGAGGATTACGGTAAACTAGTGGATACCTCATACGATTACCGTCTGGGAAATGTGAAATATGATTTCACTAACTTGATGAACGGCAACGCACCACTGAGTGAGTATAGCTGATAAATTTCCACATTGGCCTCCTGGCTGCCGGATCTGAATCCGTTGGGTTTTTTCCCGCTCTGCTAGATATACCTTCGAAGATACGATTTTGGGTTTATCGCACGAGTAAGTGAATGTTATCGCCCGTTACATTCTGCGGTCTTGTTTTCAGGCAAAGTTTTGAACAACGTGCTGAATGAAAATTGGCAGCTAGTGAACGAAGATTTGAAGGAATCTACCAAGCAGACTTTGTTGGCCATTCATGATAATCTATTTGGAAGAGTTTATGCTCACATACCGTTCAGAGAACTCTTTTTCGACTGAGAGAAAAGATAGATTGGAGGTGGTTCTGTTTATTAAATTATTCAATTAAAAAAATTGTTGACGAAAATTTTTAGCTTTTTATTTCCTATGTAACTTTATCATCAATTTTCTTATGACCCTGTATGAGAAGAGTATAGGCAAAATATTTTGATCAGGCTTCGATGCAATTTAGACGAAACACTTCAAAATATTCGTTCATTGCGATAAATAAATATGTTTGTCTCGAACTTTTTGCGTTCATTGAAGCTAAAATATTTTTGTAAGCGGATGACACGGAAATTGACGGTTCCTATAGCGTTTTTGCTGTGTCATTTTTTATTCTTCTCTGTCATTCATAATCAATTGAGACAGAATTATCAATTTTGGTTTTGTTTCGTTAGTTAAATATGTGTGATTTGTGTCATCTGATTCGAAAAAAAGTTTCTTGTCTTTCAAGACCTCAATATATGTAGAATTTACTCTCTGGTTCTGAAAACTTCATGACCTTGATACACAAATAACTAATTAACGCTTTATTGATGATGTGATTATTATTGATGTGTTGAATAAAATTCAACAATCAGTCTTTTACGCATACTTCTACAGGGTGTTTCGTGAATATAGGCTAAATCTGGACTATCATACACTCGAATTCTGAATGCCCTGTATATCACTTTTTACTAACAAATAATGTTTATTCGAAACAATATAAAAATATGTCACATATCAAGGAAGACTAGAAACTAGACTATACATCATTGATTTCTAGTAATATGAACAATTTTCTAGAGAATTGTGACTGATAGATTTTGATAAATGCAAAGAAGATGATTTCCAATATAATAAAAACGTCATGTTGCCAATCTGATCGCGTCATTTTGTGAATCAAGATTGTCCCACAACAATTTGAAATAATATTTTCCTTCTATGTCTAGATCTAGTAGAAAACAAAAATAATTTCGTGTATTTCTGGGACGGAATTTTGTTGGACACTTGATTTCTCACGGTATCCCACATCTCCATGCATGAACTTGAACTTGAAACAGCCTGTTTAAATCAAATCTTCCACGCATCAATCTCCATTTCGTCGATACAATCGTATAAATCCTTGGCTGCCACTTTGGGTCTGTCATCGAGTTCCAATCTTCTATACGCGACTGGCATTCTGATCCTGAGAACTTGCATGGTCAGTCTTTCCTCAGCTATGAAAGTATCGACATCCATTCTCATGATGGAATTCAAGGTGTCTCTCATGAACGCTGTTTCCAGCAGGGTTCTCGGCATTATGGGGAAAGTTGCTTTTCTGTTTTGCTGGTTTTCGTGCTTGATTACTATGCCTACACGGTCTGTCTCGTCGAATTCTCTCAAAACGTAGCTCAACAACTCTTGCAGAGCACTCTAAAATGAAGATCGACTCGAATCAAACACGAAAGTAGCTGATATTTATTTAGGGAACATACATATGAAAGATGTTTGGAAAATTAACAATGATACCCAGTTGACCAAAACATGGTGCAGCTTCATCTATCTCTTCTTTGAAACGAATTTATCTCTTTCAATGAAGTCTGGGAAAGAATCGATTTGATCTCGGCAATCGAACCTGCGATTAGACACTGTTCTGTAACAGGCACGAGTTGCATTTCAGATCCGATTTGTAAAGACAAAGTTCTTTGATAGAGCTGAGACAAGTGTGGTTAACTGGGTACATTACAATCATTTGAATATTTATGGTCGTGGGAAAAATAATGTACATAATAGCGTACTGTGAATAATTTAATAGATATTTACGTTACTAGTCCGGTAAGTACACTTTTACAGTACGAGTGAGATGTGAGATGGAATTTCGAAACGAGTACTGTAAAAGTTTACCGGACGTGTGACGTATAACATTTTATTTCATACTGCTAAAAAAAACAGGGTATCTCGCATGATTCAACATGGAGAAAACTTTGTTGAAGTGCTACAACAAAAAAATGGGAATGTATCAGCAAGTAGCAACTCCCTAATAAATAATTCATCCAATGGAGATCCTGGTATCCATATTCATGGGAACGGAAATTTAACGGTTGATATTAATATTAGCAATAAGTAATTACTGTGTATTGTTTTGCTGTTGAATTTTTAATAAACGTATTCATGCTTTTAACGCATAACTGAGGGTTCAATATTAACAATCCGGTAAAATTTCATAACGGGATAGTAGCACGTAATGAAATATTACGTGCGCCTATCCTGTAAAAGTCTATTTTCCGGATTGAAATCAGGTACGTAAAGGTATGTTCTATGATGCAGTATGATATAAAAAGTTTTTACAAGATCATGGAAAATATCCACTGATCAAGAGATATCAGTAATGAATAGGTATTTACCTTCAACCAAACGAATAGACTCATGTGTTCACCTTTACCTTTGAATGCAAAGATCATTCTCCTCTCGACGATATTGAGTTTGGTAACTTCTCGTTCATTTTCGCCGTAACGAATGAAATGATTGAATCGTACCTCCTCTGTGGAATAATACCTACAAGCCATTGTGCGCGAGTTCGATACTAAGCTTTATCTACAAGATAATTACCTGAAGGTCTCGTCTAAGTTTTTCCTGTAGTATCTACAGTGCACCCTAGTGGCGTCCACTAATCTTTGGAGGTGATAGTAAATCTTCAAGTCTTCGCTGGGTATTTTTTCATCATCGAAAATCACTTTGAAATTGATGGTGTAGTCAGCCATTTTAATTTCGTCAGAGGTTTTGAACACTCCCGCCGCATACATATGGACGAGTTCTTGGGCTGTGAAGTTGTTGAGAAATTCAAGGAAAAAACGCATTTTTGAAAAACACCGACAACTGTTTGAATAGAAGAATGAACGAAGAACGAATGGTAGAATTATCATCGAGGCTTTTCCAAAGACAGATTGGTATTTAATGACCACGATAGATTTTTAGCTATGTGGTTGAATGACAGTTTTGGAGATAAACTAATTGCTGGTAATTTGTAGATGATAAGGTTTCAAAATTCTTTTCTTCCAGAGGTGAATGCAGAAGAAATCAACTTTTTACAATGAATACGTACTTGATTATACCGGGTTGGGATGAGGTATGGAACCAAGTAAATATCTTTTAAACGGAAAGAAAGATATTTATGAAAATGGAACAAAATGCCTCTGATGTACATTTTTTTTAATAATATACTTCCGGTTCAACCGAGAATGCCATGAACTTCTTCAATTCAAATGGGACACCCTATATATTTTGACCGATTTTGAAAGAGTTTGTTATTTTGAATTCATACATAATGAGTTTAGTGTGAAAAAATTTACAAAAACAAGGAATATAGCACTTTAATCAACCTTCTTTGAGTTTTTCGTATTAGAAAAAAAAACTATCTAGATGAACTAATTGATGTTGTTTGTATGCATAGTAATAAACAAACGTACAATTTACAAATTGTACAGTTCAGAATGGTTCAATTAAGTGATAAAGAGCGTATTGAAATTTTAATGATGATCGGTAAGAAAACTTGGAGAACAAAAGAGTACTCGTTTATTTAATACTATGCATACAAACAACATCAATTAATTTATCTATTATTTATCGACTCAGGTCGAAAAGGTTCAGAAACTCTTTCTTTTTTCGACTCCAAAGCAACTTCAGACTCTCCAGAGAAAAGGACAAAGTCATTGCAGCTTCATTAGATATAACAGGTTTCAATCTTGCGATACCTTACTTCATTCTTTTGAAGAACCAATGTGCCTTTTTATTGTTCATCGAACAAGCTAGGTAGTTTTCGACCCTTCGATAAAATGTATGATATGACATTTGATTGACTGAATATTCTAGATCCATTCTAGAATCAAGAGTCTGCAGACATTCATGAAGAAACAAACATAATTGATGTTCGCCTTTTTTCAGAGGTACCCATTCAGTAGACATCATCAAAAATATGGGTACCCATCAAAAACCACTCAATTTCGAATCGACATCTAACCTGTTCGAGAGAGAAATCACGAATTATACAGGGCTATTCCACTTCAAGTCTAGGAAACAGTAAGAGCTTATTTTGAAGGTCGGTTATGTAAGAATGAGCCAAAACATTGATCTAACTTCCCTCTACTTTTCAATTAGAAAGCAACTTGTACATGTTTTACCTCCTATTATTTGATATTTTTTGGCTAACGAGGTTTCATGAAATTGAAAACAAATTGAATGACATTGTTTATCATTGTCACAACAACGATGTACAAAACACTGGCGCAGTCACTGATGGTGTTTTGTTTCGTCAAAAACGCCAACGCCATTTTCCGCTATATTGGCCTGATAGTTATGAAACTCCCCAGAAGATGGTGGCATTTTTACAGATTTCTGTACAGATAGTTGACGTTTTGAGATTGTAATCATTTAGTTCGATCTAAAATTGAGAAGTAACCTAAATTACTACTTCTGAATCATCATTTTTAAAAACACTGATTGTGCCATCTAACAACTGATATTTGAGTGATTTTCCGCTATAACGAATAAAATGCTGTTATCAAGTTAACTGTACGTTAGAGTTTCGGTTGAAGAAGTTAGATAGGCAAATAGGTAGAATAGCTCCACCAGTGTTCTGTACATCCTTGTTACAACATTGCTTTGTTTCAATCAAAATACTATGCCCATATTATTATTATTATTATTATCATCATTCACTCTGTATTCCTCCTCATTTCCGAGAACACAACTAGATATAAAATATCTAGGTATAGAGACTAATTACTAGAATTTGAATAGCCCTGTATGGTAGCTTTGCTTGTTTTGTGTCTGGGATTTTGTTTACTCAGGTCTACTTCTCAGACTTCTCAAAAATACCATAATTGATTTTGAGGAGACAGTTATTGGGAATGAATCAATGCACTTGGACCTTCATACAGCGTGTTTTATACTTCAGGCAGTGGTTCCGAGGAAAATCAAATACATAGGAATATGAAATTGAAGAAGCAATATTTCATTCGGAGCTCAAATTTAAATTATTCTTAGTGGTAGAAGAAGAGATGGCAGGTATTCAGTTAGTGGTCGTCAGAATAGTGTCTAGTTTGAGATTATTCTATTTCTTGTGCATCTATTTTAACTTGACTGAAAGCCTACGAGAATCATTAGTGTATAATTTTCATAGTTTGAGTTCCTTCTAACCAAAGGAAGTTATTATTTTTTTTTTTACATTTTCATACATCATTATAATTACTAGTTTCTGTTAGAAGCCTATTGTAGTCGGTTGAATTGATATCAACATCTCCGTTAATTAATGAGGCGAAGAAGGTATTATTGAAAAAAATATGGTAAAATGTGAAATAATAAAGCAAAACATCAAGCTGATAGATTAGGTATTCATAATTCGATAATTTCTTGCATATAAAACAGGTCTTGAGATGGGAGTGTATAGAAATACGAACGACCAACTATTTGCCATTCCATTCTATCTTCGATGAATGTAAATTAATTCGTATCCAATTATTTGGTTTCTGATTCCAAAAATGTGAATATAGATTTTGTGTCATTCGACAAATTACAAAATACAAGCGTACAGTTATTTGAACGAAATGTAAATCAGTATACGCAATGTGACATATTTGGCCCCGCTGAAGTCAAATTGGAATAAGAGAACTGGGCGCCATTTTAATTATTTCTAAACAGATATTATCAGATTCTTATCAATTAATCGGAAGAATAATTGGCTATCCTGAAGAAATAAATATTTTTTTCAGATCGTACTGAAATGCTAATGTGACTCAAAGAATATACCGAAGAGAGAAAATGTAATGTAAGAAATTCAAAAAAACAGAAGAAATTTGGTGATGTACAATGGAGATGAAGGGGTTCTCTAAGTTCTACAAATAGAAACATGAATTGATGATCAAGATTTCCACTTGACATCCATCAACCCTGATATCATACTGAACGTTAAACACAATAACAAGTTACAGTACAGTTGAAATATTTGAACACATTTATTTTGAAAACGATTGGATGGATATAACATACATATACATATTCACATTTTGGAAACCAGAAAAGAAATCTTATTTTATGCACTGATGAAAAATAAGTTGAGCAGCGAAAAGTGAAGTGAAACAAACGATCTGTTGTATCAGTAGACACTCCCGCACCTGTTTCGCGATTTCGGTCCCACTCTTGCGAAAAAATCAACAAATCCGGGCGGCTATATAAGATTTGGGAGACCCCTAATAATTCATCCAAAAAGATCCAACATCATTCGAATTATTCTTTTATATCGATCCAAAATGTGGTCCTCAGTTTTCGTATTTTTCCTGGGATGTTATAGTGTGAGCGAAGCCAACAAGTTGCCCCTACGTGAGTATTTCTCGAAAAAAAAATTATTATTCCAGGCCCGCAGTGCGTATCAGGAGAGGGGGTTTTTGGGGGTGAGTTTCACCCTACTAACTTAAGAACTGTTTTAATTTTGAAACATCTTTTGTTGCCTAGGTAATCTCCAAATAGCGAAACTTCTATATAATTCTTTTCTATTCTGCTATTTTGGGAGTAATATAAATGGACTATTATAATAACAAAGTTATCACAAGAATCTTCACTCTTTATTATTATATTTTGATTCATCCTCTGGTATCATTCGTGGAAGATTTTTCGTAAGCGTCTATTATAAAAGAATGATAATTTCAACCTTGACAGGTTCCCATCAACAATGAATTTATGGTCTTCAAATTTTTTTATTGAGTTAATCAATTTATAATGGATATATAGGTATATCTATACCATTTTTGAAATATAATAATTACCCCTTGACGTATAAACGTACCTAGAGGAAACCGTCGGTATATTATCTGAATAACCAATCATTCCTGTGGGTTTGTTGCTTTGAAATACGTCAATTTATCCTTCAGAAACAATTATAAAATATTGTCAAAATCTGGCAGAAATGGAATTTAAGATGTAGAGCACCATTGCCTAAGAGTCTCTATAATTTTTTTATATTTTATATTTTATTATATTATTTATAATTGATTCTATTCAAACACTCCTGTGTTTGTGTGCGCCCCATCTACAGGAGTTATTTTGAAAAATATCAAGAATTGATGAATGAAAAAGTTTTATTTTTTTCGGAATCATCCGAATTTCTTGTCAAAAATTCAAAACTGATCCTTTAAGTGTCATATTTTGAAATGTTTGACATGATGGATTTATGATATATTTCAAAATTTTCAACAATCCCTATGGGTACGGTGCAAACATACAGAGTGGCCCAATGAAAACGAAACAAGGTATGCATTGTACTGAGAGATCAAGGAACTGACGTTAGAATAAATGATTCTTTATGTAATGTTGGATAGGACAGGATTTGAAAAAAAAAACACATGAGAGGCACTTCTAAGATGAATATCGTTCTAACTTCAAAATGAGAAATAGTGATGAAAGGGTAAAAGCATTACTTTCCATCACTATAGCCGATATAGCCGTGTTTTCTCGAGAACTACTGCATTGAATTCCAGAAACAAGGAAGTGTTGATAAGAGATTTCGGTTACCTCGAAAATTATGTATCACTTGACCCCTCATCTCATTTGAGATTCAAGGGTTGGAGCTCACCCCTCCGAGGGGTTCGAAGTGAAAAAGTTGAAAACATGCGCAAAATATTTCCCCCTCGAAATAAAAATCGAATGGTTCGAGCGTTTTTTTTTTCTGAAAACGATAACCATGTCAAATCGGCCTCGTTTCGTTTTCATTGGGCCACCCAGTATAAGAGACAACCCTGTACCTATCGTGCTTGATATTTTTCAATCGAGATGATTTTTTTCTTTTCGATATACACAGCGTCTTACATGAAAGCCTGCCACAAGGACGATCCGAAAATCGACGAATGCGCGAGAACCAATGCCCTTTTGGCCATTCCGCATATGGTGAAAGGAGACAAAAAATACGGCATCCCCAAGATGAATCCCCTCGAATTGGAAACGGTGGAGGTCGAAACAGGGGGCAATCTCAGCATCAGTTTCAGCAAAGTCAAAATATACGGCCTCGAAACAATGGACGTGAAAAAAATCAAGTGAGAAACCAAGTTTATCCATTTTTTCAGATTTTCTGGGGTTTTCCTTCGTCTCTGAGAATAAAAATAGAAATTATAATAAAGATTCCAATATATTTGTAGTAAGGACAGATTGTGTGATCTGCCCCAAAATGTCACTGCTCTTGAAATTAGACCTTTAGATACCTAAAAGAGAAATTCTCTATATTTTTAATTAATATCAAAATTCCTACCTATCTCAGTTGACATTTCAGGAAAGAATCTGGTCCCGTTTTCAACACAATGACAATAATGTTTTTCTTCGAATTTTTTTTTTTTTTTCATCTGTGGACAACACGAATGGGAAACCTATGATGTTCGAGGAACATCGTGTTAGCCAGCGGTGGAATTTTGGGAGAGAAGGAAGGTGCTGGAATTTTTCTTGAATGTTTGGAGGTTGTAAGCATCAGGAAAGACTTCACTAGGCAAAGAATTCCACAACTTTGCCGTTCTATTGATGAATGATGCTTGGTATAGCGATGTTCGACAGGTCTCGAGCCTGACAGTGTAGGGGTGACCAGCCTGAGCTCGTCTGGTTTGTCTACTAGGAATCGCGCGTGGTGGCATAATAGATGATATTTCCGTTGAGCACCGATCGTGGAAGTACCTATAAAAAAGGCAGAGATCGCCGACCTTTCTACGATGATCTAGAAAGGTCAATGATTTGGTGAGTGTTGTGTCATCGACTAGGCGAATAGCTCTCTTCTGATTTGAATCTAAGAGCTTAAGCGTATGTTTGGGGGCTGAGCTCCAAAGAAGTGAACAGTACTCCAGGACAGGTCGAATTTGTGTTTTGTAGATCATAAGCAGTTGCTGGGATGTGAAGTATCTCTTCGCACGGAAAAGAAAACCGAGTTTTTGTGAAGCAGTTTTCGCAATGGACCTCACATGATCGTCCCATGAGAGAGCACTGTTGGTGGTGACACCCAGCAAGGATATTGACGACCTCATAGGAACAGTGGTACCCGACATCATCAAATTGGGCATTGTGTGATCAGCCTTCTTGGTGAACATACAAGCTTGACTTTTAGTTGCATTGAACTGTACTAGATTCTCAGATCCCCATTTCAGAATTCTTGTCAGATCCTCATTTAAAGCATCAACCTGTCTTCGCCTTGCACCTCTCGTATTCGTTTCGTATTCGTTGTTTTTGGCACCGAAAAGTGACAGTTTATTGAGAGAAAATCCTAGAAAATCTAGAAAAATGAATTCTTTGAGTATTCAGACTTGCACATCAACATAAATTTGTCACAAACTTGATTCCTTCATTAGGAACATCTAAGAATTTTCCTATGTCAATAATTTTGTTTCATTGTTCAATTATTTTCTCACAGACACCGTGATTTTCGAAAAAATTTCATTACCCATTTATCGAGGAATTCTATTTTCAATAAAAAAAATTGTCCTCACATCGTAGATCTTCTCAGCACTTCCAATTTTTTCCTCTCGAAGTTTTCTCCTCCATCAGTAAAAAAGATCATGATTTTTTCCCCAGTGTATTCTGATGATATTCGATTGGACAGAAAATTCATGAGATTCCTTCTTAAATATTCTCATTCCTGTATTTTTTCAGAGTTGACTTGGCAGGTAAATCGATGCATTTTGACTTGAGAGCATCTACCTTAAACATTTTGGGACAATACAAGCTTGACGGAAGGATCCTCGTTATACCTTTGAAGGGAAACGGCGCTTGCAATTTGACAGCTTGTAAGTTACAACAAACGGAACTCAAAAAATTTATATTGAAACAAGCGATATTGGAATATCATCAATCACAATCAGCAAAATGGGCGATTAGAGAATATTTTGAATGACTTTAGCCAAATTTCACTTGTTTTATGAGATATTGTCACACCGAGCCCTGTGTAGCATCCCTCGATTTGCATGCAAAAAAAACATCCTGTAGAATCTGGAAAATGATATTAATTATACTGTAACAAGATTTCCAGGTGAACCCACCACCTAAAATTGATAACCTCGATTGAGTCGATTTGTGGCTTCCTTAAACAAAGCGAAAACAAATTATCATATCAGCCCCGTTTTTGCCAGACTGACGCACGTCATTTGATTCTCATATATTTAGATCGATTGCCTTTTATTTTTAGCAAACATTGATGTCCATTTCAACTTGAAGTACGATCTGGAGAAAAAAGATGGCGACACATACATGGTGTTGGGTGAACACGACATGGATATCGATCTGGAACATTTCTTTGTTCAATTCGATAATCTTTTCAATGGAAATGAGGAACTAGGTAAACGAGATTTTCGAAAAAATTTTCATATTTATTGTTTATAATTTTGATGTTTATAAAATCTAAGATTTTTGCGTGATACATGTCCATGAATTATTATGAGATGACAGAACGATCGAGTAATATTGATATTAATCAATCATTTCATCAAATTTAACAGTCACAAAATCATTTCGATTTATTCGCTTTGTTTTTCGAATAATCGTATAGAAAGTCTAGAACCAAATTCTCATAAAATGGCTATCAATATTCTATTATTGCGAATGTTTCCAGGAAAAAGCACAAATAAGATACTCAATGAAGAATGGAAGGCCCTGTATGCAGAACTGAAACCAGCGATTTCCAAAACTATATCAATAATTGCATTGACGATTGTTACCAGAATTACAGAAAAAGTGCCGTACGATCAGATTTTCCCATGAATAACTATGAAAAAATGGTCAAAATGTGTGAAGTGTGATTATAGTGAAATTATAAATAAATCTTTATTCTTAATACGTATTCGATACATTGAAATCATCATAATAAAAGTTACAAAACCAGTATTTCGTCAATAATGTTACCATATATACTGGGTGCTAAAGAAAACATAGAGCAGTCTCTAATTTTTAACTTTGATTAATTTTTTTTGTTCGTTTTCTAAGTGGTATTTTCTTAGGTAACCTCATTATTTGATTATTTTCTGACAATCTATATTTTTCAAGGAATAGAGTCAAATTATAAGTGGTCCATTTGCCAATATTCCATACTTTCTTTGCGATTCTTTGTTCGAATATTATCAAAACTCAAAATTTCATAACTTATTGAACATAGGATGATTCATGTACGAGATATATGACCTTTGATTACCTACCTCCTCGTATGTTTCGATTTAGAATACATTTTTGATTCCTAACAAAACGCTATTACTAGAGTAAGTTACATCAATATTGAAAAAAATTATATCATCATCCTATTAGAGTTATTTATATTCCAATTTGAATTAGTAAAAAGTGTTATTCTTTTTCGAATCAGGTTACTCTTTTAGTTGGACCATTCTGGGGCACAACGCCAAATTTTTCTACTTCAGTTTGCTCTTATAAGCTGCCCCGAAGATTTCTGCTCCCGATTGACAAATTTCCTCGTATCCGAAACCTTCCATGGCCGACTTCGTTCTCTCATACCAGTTCCACAAATTGGAAAAGGTTTTCAGATCGAAGGAGTCCGTGACCTGTGAACAAAAAGCAACTGTCGGTGTCAAAATTGTTCTATGAGTGCCCTTGCTAGCCGGTTATTTTCTTGTCAATCACAAAGTTTGTCAGTCGATTGGCTATGGGCTATAGTTTATCTCCATGAGAAGATTTAATGTAGTAATTTTTCAACCATATCTCGTGACTACATACGCCCTCTCTGAATTTCAAATAATTCTACCAGATTATATTCACATACATGTAGGTATATTATTTTGTGCTCTACCTAACTAACGCATCATGTGCGTTCAATATTTTCATTGAAAAAAAATATATTTCTTATGTGGGATTCGATCTCCGGTCCTCAAGTTGAGAGGCATGTTCGATAACCATTTTAGGCTAACAACTATGCAATAATAAGAAGCGTTATCATTCATACATAGAAAAGCGTCAAACACACATGAAAAACGTTGAGAAACGTCACAAAAACGTTGTAGATGATTTGAAATACGTGAAAACCCGTTGAAGAAATTTGAACCAACGTCGAAACACGTTTTGGAGGAGTCAAAGCATCATAAAAAAGTCAAAGATAGTCAAGGACTTCATGAAGACGTTGAATAACGAGCAACTCAGTTTTTTGACTTGTTTTCAGGCTAGAAAGTTTATCTTTGCAGAAAATTTTCCTCGGCAGGTCTGCTAGTTCAGAAAATCTCAACCTGACAAGGTCTGAAATCATTTCACAATGAAAGCTTTCCGTTCAATGTAGATTAATGTTTCCTATTGACATCTTCTGACATGAATTTTCACGAGAACTCCTCGAGAGGAATTTGAAAATTAAAGAAATATAAGATTGGCTAAAAAAAGTTGTATGTAATATAGACCATATCTGGACATTCATTTACGTTGACTGCTATTCTGAGAAACTGTTGGAAAACGAATTTTATCAGTTCGGCACATCTTAATAGTTCTACACGAAAAACTGGGTAATTTTTGAAGTGATCAAATAAATTTAAATCGTGAGATTCCCTTTTTGCAAGGTTCATTTATGTTAGAGAAAAATAGTAATCACCTCTATGGTGGCAATGATCGGAATAATCGCAAAATCAGCGATGGTCATATTGTCTCCAGCAACCCATTTTTGATCAGTCAGAAATTTATCCAAAAGCTGCAACGCTTCCTCAAGTTTCGAACGGTTGGCCTCGTCTGGGGGAATCCCTTGAAATATAGTCGGCACCTGCAACGAGCAGGAAAAATATCACAGTAAAAGCAACCAAAATGTCAGATGTATTTTCGTTAGATTCTCAAGTAACGAATTTTCCAATTTATCTGAAACACAAAAAAAATATATGAATAGTATGGTCAATAATGAAACAACATCTCTTGATATACCTATTATTCTACCGAATGAAATATAACTCGAAATCATTGAATGCATGATATTGGGTGATATTTGTATGCATGGAAACAATCACTAACTTTCTATGGAATATTTTATTTATTGTTTGTCATTCATTGCGGTTGAGATAGAATTAATTCTTCTATACCTAATGTGGATACTCACGAAAAATGCTCCAAATCTTGGAAACAGATAGGTGGCGCTGAAAAACAACCGCATGTCGACTAGGGCAGCATTTTTGGGATTCTTGGGATACAAACTGTCATCTTTACCGTATTGGGTTGCTAAATATTTCATGATGACATTACTGAAACACATATCGATTCACATAAAATGATACTATTTTATATAACTCGTGACCATTGATTTCAACAATTATTTGACCTTTTTTGTTAGATATAAGTTTCGTTTTTTATACAAGGTTACTCGACTAAATTGGACGTTTTGGTAGACTGAGAATCATATAAAGGAAAGGGTCGAAAATTTTTAGATCTCTAAAAAATATGTACTACCTGTCGTATAATATGAAGCCCCCATCGTTTATGGTAGGCACAGTATGTAGAGGATTCATCTGAAAACGGAAAAAAATATTTGAAGAGTGTAACTCAAACTCCTTTATCTCAATGTGATTCTTTGTTTTACTTTGTATTACTAATTTTGGAAAGGATAAGAGTCCTGAAAAATACTTTTCGCCCATGTTGCACACAATTTGAATCGATATGTTTATTGAAAATGTTCAGACTTCAGCGTGTTATGTAAGAAAGTTAACTTTTTTGACACTTTTCAGTGAAATAATGACACCGTATTTTTATACTAATAATTGACACAGTTCAGGATGGTTCAAACATACAAACTACACGAAAAAAGCATTTTTGCAGGAAAAATTATTTTCCTTCAACTTACTTTGATGAAATCGGGGCTCATTTGTTCTTGAGCTGCCAGATTGACGACTTCTACAGTGTGTTTGATGCCCAGGGCTCGCGTCAAAAGCAAGGCTGCTCTCGAAACGGGGCTCATAGTGAAATGATAGAAAATGAGCGAGTGGTTCACCATTTTCGGATTGAATAACCTGCGAACAATATTCGAGAAAATCTCAGAATCATAATTTCACGCAACATTCATCGCCTTTGGAAGTAATTTTGTCAGTCAGTCAGTACTAGCTTGACTTCCTGGAGATAATAATCTTGAATCATGTTGAATAATGAACAGAACAAACAGAATTAAAAAATATATATCTATTCAGACTATTCATACTCTGCGCGATAAAGAATATTTTCTATGAATTTTCATGAAATATTATATAAATTAGAAGTCAGACTGCAATGAAGACCCATTTTTATTATTATTTCTTCTTGAGTTTCCATAACTATTTTTGCACTATTATTTTCTTTGTGTTTGTTTCTGGTGGATTATATATTTATTTAGGTATCCATATTTTGAACGATAATGTTTCTTGTGGTAATGATCACAACCAATCAATTATTACTCACCTGTTGTTTAAGGGTGTTACACCCTCCGAGTCCATGCAATTCCCCAGGGTGGCTAGATTCGCACTGCCACTCGACACGATTGTTGGGAATACAATATAATGAGCGAAACAATGCTCCCTCGGTAGCAAATCGTGGTTGAACACGTAATTCAACCATGGCAACCTAAATCACAACAATGAATGTATGAATTATTTAGCAAAGTTTATTGCGTTTGGCGAAATCATATCGATTTTATCATGGTCAATAAATATAGTCTACAATTGGGGAGGTTTCACTAGCAAGAAATTATGGAATACGATGGTTATCAAATTATATTTACGTAATGTGGAGTCTCAATTTACTTTCAGGCACTCAGTGTATCCGAATATACACTGCGTTCAAATGAAAACCAAATATTCATATCATACAAAAATTCAAATTTCACCCCTATAAAATCCAAGGCCAACAGAGAGACCTGATAGAGCGTCTGTTCCGAAAAAACACTCTAACTGAAGATATACGATAATATTCATCAACAACTCACAACAACAATTATTCACAAGTTTCGTTGATTATATTGTGCGAAATATTCGCTGAGATTCATATTGAATCAAAATATAATGAGTCAGAATGAAATATTGTAACTCAATTTGTAATTTAGTAGATGAAATGAAATTGTATCTTACGTGAAAACTGATCTTTATTCAATATTTAAGGTCATAAATTAAATAAATGACAAGAAACATCATCACAGTCTATTGAAACAGTCTCTCAAATAAAAGATCACAATACAAAAGGAAATAAAAGTGTAAAAAACAATCATAATCAATGTGGTATAAATAAAATTTGATCTTATCCATTAGATTGCATGAAAATATCATCGTAATATCATAAAGTTCACATTGGTGGACAAATAATCAGAAATTCCAAAATTTCTCCCGTAAATTTTTAAAAACAATCAAACTATTAATTTTCTCAAGAAATAAGTCGATCAATTACAACCACTAACAATGTAAAAAATGGACGAAACTTTTTAAGTTCAAAGCACTTCATCTGGAAGCATAGTCAAATAAAACTGATATACAAGGTGTGAAAAAATTAGAGGTTATTCGGTTGAAAATCAAGGTTATTCGAATGAAAATCAGAATCATATAGAAGCGAAGAACAAGTAGGAAGAAGGAAGAAAAAGTCATGTTTATTTAGTAAGAAGTAACTATTTGAGTAAGAAAAAAGTCACATGCAAAAAAGTTATTGAGGTGACTTTTTCTACCAGCATGGAAAAATTGAAAATTCGCCCACTGAGTATCTCTTGATAGCAAACAACTTCCTTGATTTTCAATGAATAGTAATCCCCAATTTTTTTTACAATTATTAATTCATATATTTTCTATATTTGACTTTCGTTTAGCTGCCAATTAAAGTTCACCCTTTAGGTAACAAAAAATGTTCAATTGTATTTCCTTTGAATCAAAAAAAAATAAACATTTGCTTGCACAATTATGCCTAAAGAATACGTTTTTATAAGTCAGGTGTCTTTACATTAACTTTGGCTTCAACAAGGATAAAATTTATATCTAAACACTACACTAGTATTAAACATTACTCAATGGATTTTCACTCTCTACATGCCCGTGAAAATATAATTATTGGATTACTTGAGAATTTCAAGAATTCCTACACAATTTTTTTCCTTGTGATTTTTGTGTCTATGTATTGTATGATTTATTAGAAATACTCGAAACTGTTCTCAGGTTTTTAAGGACTTCTTAAGAATATCCATAATACTCAAATATTCTCAAGCCATCTTTGATATTCCGTAGAAAATATATTTAGTTGTGTGAGAATCATAATACTCCATAAGAAATTCTTGAAATTCTCCAAAATACAAACCGTTGTCATCAATAAATCGCTGAAGAATACAATAATTGTTAAAAAATACTTCAAAAATATTAGGAACCGTTTTGGACTTTTTTAAAATCGTAAGAACCCTTATAGACACTAACTATTTTCGACAATCCTTGAATATATTCTATATTTTTTTTAGAAACATAAAAAAATACCTAAACTAAGAAATTCTCGTTCGCCGAGAATTTTTTAAACTTAAAAAGACATCTTCAAGAATCTCAGTTAGATGCCGGAAAAACTTTAGAAACAATAACAAATACTTGAGATTCTAGTCATCATTGAAATACTCTGATAATATAATGTAAATTATCATTGAACTTTTGGAAATATTGGAATACTTGAAATTCTTCAAGGATACATATGAATACTTGGAAACGTTAGTCATTTCTAAAAATTTTCCAAATACTCAGATAATTGTATAAAAATCATCATGTTCTTCGAAAATGAGAGTCATCTATGAATATTTTTAAAATGTTTGAAATATATAGTTTTCTCACATTCTGAGTAAAATTCTCAGATATCCTAGACATTTTTGGAACTTTCCAAAATACTCAAGACAACTCTATGAAAAACATAATAATATTTTCAAAATACCCGATAGATGGTTTTTGTTTTGTGAATACATCCTTTTGATCTTTGAAAATCATAAGAAGAATACCTCTTCGAAATCGTCGAAAAATCCTAGGTAACTCCCGTTAATTCCTGATGAAAAAAAAAATCCCTCTCGAACCACCCACGTAATCTCTTCGGCGAAACTCAACCGCTGCGCCCCGGAACTCCCCCTCAAGCGGCGTTCCAATGCTCCGCCCGCCACAACAGCACGAACACCCCTCTGCCCCCCCTGGCCGCCCCCGAGGGGCTCACCAGCGGCGTGCCGCCGCCCACCGGCGCGTCCGTGTACCTGGACAGCAGGTCCCTGTAACCGCTGCCCACGGTGGCTACCAGCCGGTCGGCCAGCGGCACGACCGCCCTGACCTCGTGCTCGAACGGCCTGAAGACGGTGACGGGGCGCATCGAGAAGCGCTCCGCCACGATGACGCACCCCCACGTCGTGCCGACGTACAACAAGTCCTCCAGCACCGCCATGCTGGTCACCTGTCGGGAAAAATGGACATAGTCAACAGGTGGACAACAGGTGGCTTACAGGTAGTCAACAGATGGCCAGCAAGTGGCTTACAGGTAGTCAACAGGTGGACAGCAGGTAGTCAACAGATGGCCAGCAAGTGGCCGACAAGTAGTCAACAGGCGGCCAACAGGTAGTCAACTGGCGGCCAACAGGTAGTCGACAGCTGGTTGTCACAAGAAACAATTTGCGACAGATGCGTGACGCTATTTCATGCTCACCCCTGTCGGGATTCAGGAAAGTCAACAGGTGGACAGCAGGTAGTCAACAGATGGCCAGCAAGTGGCCGACAAGTAGTCAACAGGCTGCCAACAGGTATTCGACAGAAACAATTTGCGACAGATGCGTGACGCTATTTTCATGCTCAGCCCTGTCAGGATTTAGGAAAGTCAACAGGTGGACAGCAGGTAGTCAATAGATGGCCAGCAAGTGGCCGACAAGTAGTCAACAGGCGGCCAACAGGTAGTCGACAGCTGGTTGTCACAAGAAACAATTTGCGACAGATGCGTGACGCTATTTCATGCTCACCCCTGTCGGGATTCGGGAAAGTCAACAGGTGGACAGCAGGTAGTCAACAGATGGCCAGCAAGTGGCCGACAAGTAGTCAACAGGCTGCCAACAGGTATTCGACAGAAACAATTTGCGACAGATGCGTGACGCTATTTTCATGCTCAGCCCTGTCGGGATTTAGGAAAGTCAACAGGTGGACAGCAGGTGGCCAACAGAAGACCAACAAGTGGTTTACTAGTAGTCAACAGCCAGCGAGTGACCAACAAGTAGTCAACAGGTAGTTATTAGGTAGTCAACAGATGGTTGTCACAAGAGAAAATTGCAATTGTTTACGTTTCCGACGGATGCGTGAGGCTGTTTTCATGTTTTTCATATTTTTACAAGTACAACAAGTCTACTGTCACCTGTCGGGATTTAGGAGAGAGTCAACAGGTGGCCAACAAGTGGTTGACAGGCAGTCAACAGATGGCTAGTAAGTAACCAACAAGTGGTCGAAAGGTTGTCAACAGATGACCCAACAGGTAGTCAACATGATGGTTCTAACAAGAGGAAATTTGGGGAAAATTGCAACTTTTTACGTTTACTTTTTACGTACCATAAGAAAGAGACGAAGCGATTAAAAATCAGCTGACTGTTGGCGAAACATTTTTATGTGTCATGCCATAAGGTATTTTCATTCGAATCGGGTTATTAGTGCATGAATCTACACTCAAATCTATTGTTTAGCAACGTTTATTGATCCATGAGGGTGTTTGAAAAATCAAAGAGACTCAGTTTTAATTGTTTGAATATTGTAAATTGTTAAATAATCCTAGTTTGTCCAGCCGGTTCCGCCCGTCAAGTTGAGGAAGGATTTTAAAAGTTTGTTCGAAGTGGTTTTGTCCTGTCCAGCCTAAGGCTGTACTAAGAGATTAAAAAAATGTCAGAATATATCATTTCGTAGGTGAGTTATGTAATAATGTTGATCAAATTTCAAATAGACCCTAGATCGTGCATAGAAAAAGGCGGAGGAATCGAACTAATGAAAAGAGCAAACAAGAGAAAGGCAAGCAACGGTGTTCAGCTGACTGTTGGCAAAATTGTACCTATTCTTTGTGGCACATCCAGACGAATCGATAGCTCTTTCTTTTTCTTCAATGATCCTCATAATATCACATATTCGATAAGAATCGACATCCTAAAAGTCTCAAATGGATGTCATCCATGTATCATAGACATACGGATGAAACCCGCTCACCTGACAATTGCCGGGACTGAGATGCTCCTCGATGGCGATCGACTTCAAGCTCTCCGAGCACGGCACCAGCTTGCTGCAATCCAACTTGTTGACCACCGTTTTGGTTTGCGCGTCCCACTGGTACACGAGGCAACCGGGCCTCGCGTACGACCACACGTGCGCGCCCGAGGCGATCAGATCGGTCACGTCGATCTTCTCGATCGCCGGACGGAAGTGGTTGAGCGTCCGGTGGTCGACGACCGTCTGGTCCTTGATCACGTACACGGAGATCTGCCCGGCGGATTCGCCGCACCACACCTCGCACGACCTGCAAACGATATCGTTCGGAATATATATAAATAATAATGATGATAGGTTTTTTTTATCTGTGGACAACACGAAGAGGAAACCTTAATGTTCGAGGAACATCGTGTTAGCCAGCGGTGGGATTTCGGGAGAGAAGGAAGGTGTTGGGATTTTTCTTGAAAATTTGGAAGTCGTAAGCATCTGGGAAGACTTCACTAGGCAAAGAATTCCGCAACATTGCCGTTCTATTGATGAATGATGTTTGGTATAGCGATGTTCGACAGGTCTCGAGCCTGACAGTGTAGGGATGACCAGCCTGAGCTCGTCTGGTTTGGCTACTAGGAATCGCGCGTGGTGGCATAATAGATGATATTTCTGTTGAGCACCGACCGTGGACGTACCTATAAAAAAGAGATCGCCGACCTTTCTACGATGATCTAAAGAGGTCAATGATCGACTAGGCGAATAGCTCTCTTCTGAATTGAATCAAAGAGCTTCAGCGTATGTTTGGGGGCTGAGCTCCAAACATGTGAACAGAACTCCAGTATTTACTCCAGTACTTGGAGTATTTACACGATTTGAATTCGAATGTAAATTTCTAATGATTGAACTAAGAAAACCTTACGAAGTGAATAACTTGTAGCAAGGATTGAAATACATTATATATACATATACATCAACATTATCCTCAGTTTTATACACAATATAAATCTCACAATTCAGATATCACAAGTTTTTATTGAATACTTATTAAAGATTTATTGGATCTGATATCACTGTACAAACTTGAGATATTCTTTCATTCTTTATATTATTTTATTTCCATAAACTGATTGGGAATGAACAAAAGCAAAGTTCAACATTTCGAAATTATGAATATTCAAAATGATTTTTGAATGTTTGAATTTGAGAATGAAAGTATTATTTTTTTTTTCAAAGCATCGTCATCTCAAATCATTGTCAATCATTATACCAAGACATTTGATACTATTAGTTTCATGAATGCTCATTTCAATACTTATTTTGATAGTATCTAATTTTGGCTGGGAATTTTTTCAGGAAGTATAGTCATATGATTCGTTTTTTCTTTCAAAATTGATTGTTAATAAATCATAATTATACCAATCTTCAATGATAATGAAATCATCAATTACCTAATTTCTAGTTTCTAGTCTTTAAAAATATTTGATATACAGGTCCTTGAGGAAATAATCAATGATTTGGACAATGAAAAAGGCTTTGAAAGAATATTATCATCATTGTTTTTCCATCACTAGCTCTAGAACCTGCCATCATCTAGTACATTTCAAGGCGTGAAGGGACTTTTCTTTACCATAGTAGATTTTCAGATTTTATGAACTAGAAGTTCATAAACATAAAGTCACCTCATATCACCAACATGAATATATAAGGCGTATTGACACATAGAATAGATTATCAGAACAAGAGCCAACTGCGGGATTATTGACTGGCACGATGTAGAGTTGGCAGATTTTCAAGTTGGCAAAATTGAAGAAAAAAAAGACTAATTGGCGCAGTCGGTAGGACGATAAAGTTTTACAGTGCTCGCTTTCAAAGATAAATCGATCTGACAGTCGGTTCGAAACCGTCGGATTTTGTGATGCAGCGTTGCCAAATCTCTCAGCTCGGCTCGAGATATCCGAAAAATCGTAGAAAAAGGATACTCACTCGTCTTCCGATCTGAATACCGCGCACATGCAGTTGACGATGGAGGAGGAACCGAGTTCCGTCATGACGAAACTACCCTCCGCAGCTGTGGGGGTGGACGGCCTGGCGTCAGAATTGACCAAAAACAATCGGCCGTTGGACAAGGAGCAGGCGACGCGTTTCAACTGCGGCAAATACAACATGGCCTCCACTTGAGTGTTCGCCTCGTTTTCCAAAGTGTAGAAGAACAATTTTCGACCGTCGCTGGCCCTATTATGTGGAAATTTATACAGAGCGTTAGTGCAGAAGAATGAAGTTTATGTAAACTGTGTCCGAGGTGAGGATACACAGCATGAGGGTCAACAGTTTTTGGAAATTATTTTCAGTTCTTCAGTCATATTCCATTCGATTTTTTCATCGTTATTATCAATGATAATGATAATAATAATGACAATAATAATATTCAGATGGAAAAACAACCAGATACAAGAATCAACATGTTCAGCAGAGAATGTTGACAAAATACCAGTACCAATACGCATATCTCAAGTTTTCCTCTAAGGCTTTCAGAAAAAATGTTACTAACGAGTAGGCGTGTATCCTTCCGGAGTAATCTCCTATCCAGACGGACTCGGCAACGGTGCAGACCGCAGTCGGTCGAATCGGCAACGTCATCGTGTGGTATTGCAGCCAACCGCGATCGGCGGCCAACAGTAGATCTATCCTCGAGTTGGCGCACATCAACCACATCTCGGAACCGCACAAACCATCCTCTGCAAGAACGAAGCAGTCGAGAAATATTGATTTTTGACTCGTTTCACGTGATGGCATGGCTTGTTTTTGACAATCGCTTCGTTCTACCGTACTGGAGATCGTATTCCGTCTGCTTCGGTGAATATTTCAAGTCAACGGTCGACGATATAGTGAATATCTCGCTTCCTGTGGCTCGGAGCCTAATCGAGGTCATTATCGAAATGAAAGATTATGGAAAATCCCACGAAAAAGGTCCTATTCGCTAATTACGCCCTAAGGACCGTTCAAGGAAAAAAGGGCTAGGAAGTTACAGAGGTCGGCGTTGAGTGATATTCAAAGTCAACGGTCAACAAATTCGCAAAATATCTCGCTTCCTATGGTTCGGAAACTAATTAAAGTCATGTTCCAAGTTGAAGATTATGAAATTCCCTACAAAAAAGGTCATATTCACTTTATATGTACAAGGAACAGTTCAAGGAGAAAAGTGCTCCAAAGTTACAGTGCTTGGCGTTGATTATTATTCAGAGTCAACAGTCAAGAAATTCGCAAATATCTCATTTTCTGAGAATCTGAAACCGATTGAGGCTATGGCCGAAATGGAAGATCATAAATTCCCCACTAAAAAAAAGTCCCATTGATTTTTTGTCCACAACGAACTGTTAAGAAGAAAACACGCTTGTTTTTATGAAGATATCCATTCACAGAAGTATCTCACTTTGTTATCAGAACGTTTATATCGTATATTGTTTGTTGTAAACATATTTTTTTGGATGAAAGGCGATTCGCTGCCTGCAATGTTGAGCTGAACGAGTAATGGGAGCATTTGGTTCCACAGTGATTATTCCTCGATGGTATGTTCGATTTTGGGTTCCATTACTTCTAAACCTTCCCCTTGGTGAGACTTGGTGAGACGCAATTTCTTGATTATCGGTCAATTCGTCTAGGAGTCGTAAGATTCGAAAGTAGATAGTGGTAGAAGATCTAGCTGAGTTTGGTATAGAAGCTTTCAAAAACTAGATGAAAATTTTCGACCACTCCGAACTAACAAACCAGGGAAAATACTGGAATAGCTCACCAGCGATGTGGGTCAAGGCGGCGCTGGTGGTAGCTACCACCGGCGCCTGGTGTCTCAAGGACACCACGTCGCAGAGGTGCGTGAATTCTGGGGCGCTGGCTATCGACACGATCTGGCTGGCCGACGGCCTGTCCTTCGGCTGCTGCGACCAGCAGAGCACCATCAGGTCCAAGATGTAGCTGGGATACAGGGTTTCCTGCAAACCAAACGTCATTATCAGCAACACTCAACATTGTTAACAATAACATCGCAAGTTGGGTTTAATTGTATGACAGCTCTTGAAGTTTGACGACGAACCATTAGTCTAAACTCTGAACAGAATTAGTCCATTGTAAAATAGCGAAACAGCAGTATATCGTTTCTTTTGCTGGAAACCCAAACCCAAGGAAAGCACTAGAAATTCGATAAAAAGTTGCCAGTACCATTGAAAATTTCATATTGATCTAGAAATCTGACACTGATGCTACAAAAACTCCAGACTTACCTCAAATGAGCCTCTGAATGGAGTGGTGTAATTAATTCTTTCTATTAGTAGCTGATACTATAATACTCTTATCAGACCTGGGAAATTGTGTGGTTTTATGAAACAACGATGCGAATAAAACACAGAAATCACAGAATCAACGACAACAGAATTCTTTAGTTGGCGCAGTCGGTAGGACGACGGTATTTTGAAGCGCTCAAGCAGTGCTGAAAAAATTGCCAACAGTGGCGCAGAACAAATTTTCAACGGTAGATTGTGCTAGTCGGGTCAAAATTTTCAGATGTTGCCTTCAGTTCTCTCACCTCGGCTCGAAGGTCGAGAAAACTGTAGCAAAATATCATCAACAGTCATCACTTCAGTCTAAACTGATATGGCTAGCCTGGTCAACATTTTCAGATGTTGCCAGCTCTCTCGGTTCGGCTTCGAGATTGATGGAACTGTGGCACAATTTGTTTGAAGCTTGTTCCAAACGGAGAATCAGAGGTCGAGAACTCGCTACTACTCACCCGATAGGTCAACGGAGGCCTGCCACCTTCCAAAATGCACTCCTTGACCGACTCGTGCCCCTCGAAGGGCTGGTGCAAGGTGAGCAGCTCGTAGACGAACATCCCGAAGGAGAAGCAATCGACCTTCTCGGTATATTCCTCCTCGCCGTTGTACCGCATTATCTCGGGGGCCATGAAGCCCTCCGTGCCTCCAAAGCCTTTGGTACCGGAAGGCAGAGTTAGCCTGCTGATACCTAGGGGAGAAAACGTTGAAATGCGACCTGAGAAACTTCCTAAAGCTAGCAGAACCTTAGAACATTAGAATTTTATCGCATGAGAGGGAGAAATATATCTTAATGTCTAAGAAAACGTTTCTTATTGACGAAGCATGTCAGAACAGTTTGTATGACTATTAGGACGAAAAAATGGACAACACAATAAACCGAACAATCTGAACAAATTCACCTAATTTATGTGTTCTGCAAATGATAACAAAACTGGTATAGAATCAAAGTGTAATAAACTGCAGAGTTCCATCGTGAAATTCTTGGACACTGAGATGGCTTTTTGCTTAGGGCTTCCTCAACAAGTTTTCCGAGGTGGTTTTGCTAATTTTATAGATGTTAGGGAGGAAATGGGCTAACCGTAGTCCGCAACTTTGATGTGGACCGGATGGTCAGGGTGATCGACGAAGGGCGGCGGCATTTCCCACACCAGCACGTTTTCCGACTTGAGGTCCCTGTAGATGATGTGTTGCCGGTGCAAGTACTCGATAGCTTTGGCGGTCTTTGGAAAAATAACAAAGCTAGGTTAATTTTTTTTTATTATCACTAACTTACATCGTACACTGGTTGATTGAGAGATATTGGATTTTCCCAACATTTTCTTAACGTTGTGTGAAAGATCCTAGCAAGACTCATATTTTCTCAACATAATTTATCTTTTTATTCCATTGTTCAACTCTTTATGTGAGGAGAAGAAACGAATTTTGGCAAAAAAAATTTAGTATCATAATGTAAAAATCAATGAAAATGACTAGTCGACACAATCATCGACATGTTGCAGAATATAGTCTGAACTAAAAGTGAAATGAAATTCTCAACTGATTCCAATTCGATTTTCACGAATGATCCTTGGTTTGTACGAGAAATTCATCACCCAAAGCGATGACAGAAGCAATGTAAAATTGCAACATGGAGACCATTTTGTCAATCACCATATCCATACAAAAATACATCAAAAGCAACTGAACAATTGCGAAAACAATACCAAGATACAAATTCACCTAAACTCACCTGCAAAATGATGGCCTGCAAGGTGTAGGGCCCCACTTTGGCTCCGGACCTTCTATAGTGCCTCAGCACCAAGTCCAGAGCTCCTTGAGGGGCTAAATCCAGGACTAGAGCCAAAGGGCTAGTACACACGCCCACGAAAGGGACGATATTCGGATGCTTCAAGGACAACAGGATGTTCAGCTCTTGTCTGGCAGTGCAATAGGCCTTCAAAAATCCACAAGAAACTCCCATTAAATTCGAGACGTCAGCATACAACAACTTTCAGAAGTGAAATATGAATAATATGCACGTTTATGAATATGTTACAGGATATAATATTTTTGGTTTGGAAGGGTTTTGTTAGGTTTCGAATTTAATTACCTTGCAAGCGTATTGCAAAGGATCCCGATCCCATTTGCCTTGGGCCGCCTTGTAGGCGATCACTGCAGATTGTCTTGCATTGGGACCGGGTTGGACTGGTTGCAACATCTTCATCGCAACGTCTACGGTCGTGTTGGAGCCCCGGATCCTACAAGTTCCTTTGAAGACGAATCCGAATGCCCCGCGCCCTAAGAGACGTCCCTTCTTTATATTCTCAGGTTTGATGATGTACCGCTCTCCCAAATCCATGAAAATCTAGAAAAGAACACGAGTTGAATAACTGCGGTTTGACCGATGGTGAAGCAAGAGCCCACCGCTCTACGGTTATTGAAATTCAAGTCAATAGTCAACAAATTCGCAAATATCTGGCTTCCTATGTCTCGAAGACTAATCAAGGTTATGATTGAAATGAGAGACTATGAAATTTCCTACAAAAAGTCATATTCACTTCTTACGTAGAAGGAACCGTTCTTGAAAGAAACAGCTCCGAAGTTACAGCGCTCGGCTTTGATTTAGATTCAAAATCAACGGTCAACGAATTTGCAAATATCTAGCTCCCTATTATTTTTTACTGGGTCTATTGCATGTATTCCTCATGTCGTCAGAGCTTAGATGATTTCATTATCAATCTGTGAAAAGTTAGTTCCACACAATATCCACGTTTCGGTCGACACAGAAACTAATTCCTACCGTATCCGGAGCGATGCGCGATAAAGGACAATCGCCGTGTGCAGGACAAACGACTTTTTTGCCGCCGTACGCCTCCAGTATGCACTCCTCCACCATCCAAGTGTAATGAACCGGTTTCTCGTCGTCCGCTCCCACTCCCGGATGTCCCTCGACGGAGGGCATCCTGCTGGAGCTCTCGGACTCCTGCCCCACCCCGCTATCGCACTCGGAAGTGTACGATTCCTGAGATTTACGCGTCCTGCGCCCCTCGTAACCTGAGAAACGAGTAGAGGAATCATAAATGCTGGACTGTGCATAAAATTGCGTTAGACGTCATCTGTCAATTGTCATCAGTCTCCTGTCATTTTGCCTGTCTATGTCAATATTCACCTGCCTGTCATCTGCCACTACATGTCAAATTACAAACGTGAGTCAACCGTCACAAAATCAAGACTGAATAATTCAAGGAGAACACAAGATGGCTGCTGACGTTAGAGGACCTACCTGTCGCATTTTCCTGCTCCTGGTTGAAAACGTCGAGGTTGGCTGTGGAAGGCGCGAAGTCGTTGAAATTCTGCTCATTGTCGCCATATTGTATGAGACACTGCGGACAAGGTATCATACGTGTGATCAGGAACTTCCCCTCCGATGTATGCACGAATCTAGTGCCCAAAGTCGGGTACCAGTCTTCTAAAAGTATGTCGATGTGGTCGACGATGAGCGCCAAAAGTTGTGCCGTGCAATCCACCGAAGGCTCTATAACCAGTCGATCACTGTTTTTGAAACAATCATTATTCGTTTGCGGGCAAATCGGCGTGACTAGGAGAGATTCCACGGGGAAGTGGATTTCCAAGATGGAGGTGTTTTGTAGGTCTACGTCGCACCAAACTCCCTCTTGTTTTATCCGGAACCTGAAAGGGTTTGGGTACAGAGAGATTCGGTGAGGCCGACTCTGATAGAAGCCGAGACAACAACACAGACGGACAACAAGCTAGGACAACAGCCTTTGACACTACGATGGAGCATTTGTGCGGTGTTGCCATTTGCGTTTAGTTCCTGGCTTGTACGAATCAGAGTCGGTTGTGGCTCACCCAGAGTCATTCTTACTTCAGTTGTTTATAGTACGCGGCGGAATTGTGCAACACCTCTTTCATCCGGAACAAATTGACGTCTCCGTATTTGAGTTGGAGCCCGGTCTGCCACAACACCCATTCGGCCTTCATATCGAGAACTTTGACGAGTTCCAAATCCTGCGCGACTTCTTTCGGAAACAAAAAGAACGATCTGATGATGTCGATGATGGTATCGTCGGCGAGTATCCTCGAAATCAGCCTGGACCAGAATCCGGAGGGGAAGTAGGACATGAGCAGCAACCGAGTCATCGATTTTTCCGGCTGTGGCTGCGATTTAACTCGGTATAACGGTTCCTCAGGAGCTGCAACTGAGAAAAAACGTTGAGGAGTATATATAAGCTAATTTGTAGTACACAATGTTGTGCTCGTCCGGAATGAAATTATTATCTGTTCAACCAGCAACCCTTTCGATCGATTGACTGATTTTACATTGGACGTATTTGTGGCCAATGGAATATTTTTTTTCCTCCAACCCTTTTTCAACTCAACTTTTTTTTGAAGAAAAGGTATGCATCGTGAGTCATTGGAATGCGCATGAAAAATGGAATCTCGACATACTTTTTTTTCCTTTTACTTTTATGGTTATTACCTTCGTATTTGAAAAAAAGGACAGAGGGGTTACAGCTAAGGGGTGAAAGAAAAAAAATTATTTCATTGGCAACAATCCAACGTAAGTTCAAAGTAAAATCAGTTTGCGTGTTCTATCGGTTTTATTTTGAATGGTTGGATAAAAATATTTTTTTTCCGGACTTTCGCACAACGTTATGTTCATATTGGCTCACGTTAGAAATTTAAACTTTCGATATTAGCAAAATTATTTCAATCTATATTTGGTTGAAACATAACAACATCACCGTGTATTTATTCATTATTTATTATCTCAACTGACATTACTATGTATAACAGTTATTTATATGATGAATAAATATAACTAAAATAATGATAAGAAGCAAAAATATTTGAAATCAAATTGAAAAAATATCAACTTGTGATACTCTGATGAATGCATTTCATGTTTGGAAACTAATAATGGAATAATTTGATTTGCACTATTTCTGACTATTTTTATCTATTATCATTTTTTTGTAGTCAATATTTGTATGTTATATGTTTATTAATGTGATGTCTCTTGGGGTTATGAAGACAATGAAAATCCAAAATATCAGATGATAGTTGAACACTCACCGTTGTTCGCCAACGTACCGCTACTGGGCATAGACAACTCAAAGGGCCTAGAATCCCGATAGAGCACGCTCTTGGGAGAGACCGCCACCTTCTTGTTCCTTATCGCCCACCCTCGCGACCTCAAAGGCACCTTCACCTTCACCATGGGCGGAAACTGCCCCGGGTAGACTTGCGCCATGAGGATGTCCTCCTCGGAGGGCAGCAACGACGGTATCAGCAGAGTCCTCGAGTCCCACGTCAGCGCCACCTCGAATTTGTTCAGGAGATTGACGATGTAGCCTCTGGCGTCGACGGGGCCGATGTTGCTGGCTTTGAAGATGTGCTTGAGGTCGTCCAACTTCATGACGCCCGTTCGGGCGAACGGGTTGATCTCCCTGATGGTCACCACGTGCGCCAGCATGTCGCACAGCCATTGGGCGTCGAGGAAGTAGAGGTCCTTGAGGGTGGCATCGTCGTAGTGTAGCAGAACGCCTGGAAGTACACGAAGTCATAAGCTGACCAGACTTGTACACCACCAAGAATATGATAATAATAATAATAATGAAAAATAATAATAATAACTTTGTTGCTTCTCAAACAAGTGTAGTCAATAAAGTCTGGATTCCGGTCACCTATAATAATTTTTATTTCTTCCCCAAAAGATGCGAACAAGAGCACACCACCATATATGTATATATATATATATATATATATATGACGCTCATAATGGCGGGAACAGTAGTTTCTAACCTAACATCGTGATCCTAACTCTAAGACACAGAACACAAAAATTGACAATGACATGACAGCAATGGATCGATACCAACTTAAAATATAGCGCCAAATTCAAACAGTAGAATTGATACTACACAAGTTTACAGCAATGAGTGTATGAGAGTTAGTAATGATAATGATGAAAATAAATAAAATGGTTTTGAAGAGTTTTCACACCTAGAAATGGAATACAATATTACGAATAATTACAATTATTCGTTCAAAATAAATGATCGTACCCTGATTCTGGATTTTCAAATTGCTCTCGAGTAATCACAGTTTTAAACTGGACAAAGTGATCTCTAACAAGTGATTTTCGAACTGCACCACAAGTAAGACTTTGCTGAGTTGTCAATACCTGAATTATTTCGATATCATTGTTTGTTGATCTGATATTTCATGAAGTAACTGCATTGATTAATTTCCATTGCTTTCGATCGACAGTGATTCAAAAAACTTGTCTGGTTTTTTTTATCATTTTTTGCTGAAGCTAAGCATGAAGCAACTGATAAAGAATATGATAAAGAGTTTCTCATCATCATTTCGACCAGCAGTGTATCTCTTCTGGATCTGAGAGATTTCGCATCAATATACAACACCAACTGCACCATTACCAATGTCACTATTAGTTGGAACGGTCTCAGTTTCCATAGATTTTCAGAATTAAACTGCTATTATATTTGCCTATTTAATATGTCTATAACGACGACACAGGTCGGAAAGATTCAGTGTTAGCATGAAAGGAACAATCTTCTGAACCAACTGATATTAATAGTATCTGTAAGTTCTTCGAGGAGGTGGTACACTCATTTTTCAGCTTTTCGTGGGATTTTCTCTCCTCGTTTCTAAAAAATAGAGTAGAAGTTATTAAAAATCATTTCAATATATTTGTAGTAAGGACAGATTTGGGATCTGCCCCAAAATGTCACTGCGCTTGAAATGAAACCTTTAGATACCTAAAAGGAAAATTCTCTATTGGTCAGTGACACCTTGTTTTTGAAAAATTTAGAAATACAAATATCTTTAATAAGTATAAAACCTCTACTTATCTTTGTGGACGTTTCGGGAACGAATCTGCTCCCGTTCTCAACACGATTAAAATATTTTTCTCTTCGCAAAATTTTTCAATATGTTTTCGGTTTTGACACTGGAAAGTGATAATTTGACAGACGGAGGAATTCTGGTTACAAGGTGTTTTTATTAATTGATACTGAATTTCCCATTTTCATATTCAATTTTCAGAAGTGGATGCCAAGTTCTATCTATTCTTTAGAAACGAGGAGAGAAAATCCCACGAAAAGCTGAAAAATCAACTGATATAAATCTGGCAATATCAAATTTGTTGCGACTCGATTGAATTGAATTTTACATCTACTGGCTCACCGAGATTTAAATTTTTTTCATATAGACCCGAGGGCTACTGTTGGATCGATTGATAATTTCGCATCTCAGCATAGACTCACCGTTATCGTGAAGAAACAGAGTGGCTTGATGCAACTCCGACCAATCCCTGAACGTCTTGTTATACCTCTGCAACATCTCCGTGGTCACCGAATTCTTGTACTGTTCAGCGTTCAAGACGGGATCCAAACCGTTAGCCTTCCTCTCAGCCGCTATGCAATTGACGACATCTTCTAGAGCCAAATAACTCGCAGGCACCTTCATCACAAAATAGTATTATGAAATTTGAGAGCAATGCGACGCGTTCAACGATAAATATTTTTATATACTTTGCCCTACATATCGGGCATATTTCCTTTGGAACTGAATTGAATTCCTTCACTGCTTCATTTTGCATGGCTCTGCCAAGTTAAAATTCACTTCGATAATATCACATTTCTGTTTTCTAACCGTTTTGAATATTTGCCTTAACGACTAATCGAAACTGACCATGATAGGCACAGAAATTGTTCAGAGCAACCCGTCTCTGTTTATATTCAATTTTTTTCTGTCAACTCTGATCTTGGAATGGAATGATGTATATCAGAACCTTTTCTTGTGTCATTTTTGTATTTGCTCTACTTTTTTTTGTGAGCCAAACAGTATAAAAAGACAGTCACTGTTGATACCCTATTTTAGACGAATAGCTTGTCGATTTTGTAATATTCTCTTTGTAAAACAATGGAAGGAAACTTCAGGTAGTATGTTCAAGAATACTTTGAACGAATTCTGAGTATGACTTGATGACGCCTCGAATCTGATTCGCTCTGACCAAGAGAGAAATACGGCTCACCTTGTGTTCTAGCAGCAACTCCTTGCTGCCGGCAGGCTTCAAACTGAACACCGTGTCGTAAATCAAGTTGCACAGCAGCTTCACGTTGTGCCTGGTCTTGCAGCTGATCTCTATGGTGTCCAGCACTCTAGGCAACCCGCATTTCTCCGCATCGACGATGTTTATGAACCTGTAGATCCGATGGATATGAGATATGAAGTGGAAGACAAAAAAAAATTTAGTGAGGTGAAGTGATTTATGAAATTCTGATGAATAATAATATTACGATATGACTCACAGGGTGACTGAGAGAGGGACAAAGGAAACAATTGGAAGACTATTTGATTTGTGGCCATCTAGGCGAGCTTGTGTTGTAGCCAGCGGATACGAAAAGTTAACCTAATGACCATATAACGAAAGCAAATTATCTAATGGAGGAAGGAAAAAGAGAGAGAGAGAGAGAAAATGAGAGAGGAAGGAAGAGGAATCGCTTTTTTGTAGAAAGATATCCGAAAAATCGATCGGTGGGTTAATCGAGTCGGTAAGACCGACCGTTCCGGAGAAATCGCGCGTCAAAGTTGAAATAGTGCGATTTCTGGCTAAAATCGCACTTAGGAGCGAGATAATTTCGTTATAGTGACGAATTAAATTTTTTCGATAGCAGATTCGTTCTCTACGGGTACGAATTAGTGGTTGTGAATTTTTTCAGATTTTTGAAAGAGTTATTAGGAATTTCGAAATTTTTGACGTTTCTAAGTGTGCGGTTTTTGGGTAACAGCGCGATTTTTCCGATATACCTTCTATAAAAATGGTACGATCGTGCTGAAAAATCATTTCCCAGTAGAAAAATATCTGAAAAATCGATCGGAGGGTTAATCGAATCCGTGAGACCGACCGTTCCGGAGATATTGCGCGTCAAAGTTGAAATAGTGCGATTTCTGGCAAAAATCGCACTTAGGAGCGAGATAATTTCGTTATAGTGACGAATTGATTTTTTTCGATAGCAGATTCGTTTCCTACGGGTCCGAATTAGTGGTTGTGAATTTTTTCAGATTTTTAAAAGACCTATTAGGAATTTCGAAATTTTTGACGTTCCTAAGTGTGCGGTTTTTGGCTAACAGCGCGATTTTTCCGATATACCTTCTATGAAAATGATACGATCGAGCTGAAAAATCATTTCCTGGTAGAAAAATATCTGAAAAATCGATCGGTGAAGTAATCGAGTCCGTAAGACCGACCGTTCCGGAGATATTGCGCGTCAAAGTTGAAATAGTGCGGTTTCTGGCTAAAATCGAACTTAGGAGCGAGATAATTTCGTTATAGTGACGAATTGAATTTTTTCGATAGCAGATTCGTTCTCTACGGGTACGAATGAGTGGTTGTGAATTTTTTCAGATTTTTGAAAGAGTTATTAGGAATTTCGAAATTTTTGACGTTCCTAAGTGTGCGGTTTTTGGCTAACAGCGCGATTTTTCCGATATACCTTCTATGAAAATGGTACGATCGAGCTGAAAAATCATTTCCTGGTAGAAAAATATCTGAAAAATCGATCGGTGGAGTAATCGAGTCCGTAAGACCGACCGTTCCGGAGATATTGCGCGTCAAAGTTGAAATAGTGCGATTTCTGGCTAAAATCGCACTTAGGAGCGAGATAATTTCGTTATAGTGACGAATTGAATTTTTTCGATAGCAGATTCGTTTTCTACGGGTCCGAATTAGTGGTTGTGAATTTTTTCAGATTTTTAAAAGACTTATTAGGAATTTCGAAATTTTTGACGATACTAAAGTGTGCGGTTTTTGGCTAGCAGCGCGATTTTTCCGATATACCTTCTATAAAATTGGTACGATCGAGCTGAAAAATCATTTCTCAGTAGAAAAATATCCGAAAAATCGATCGGTGGGTTAATCGAGTCGGTAAGACCGACCGTTCCGGAGAAATCGCGCGTCAAAGTTGAAATAGTGCGATTTCTGGCTAAAATCGCACTTAGGAGCGAGATAATTTCGTTATAGTGACGAATTGAATTTTTTCGATAGCAGATTCGTTCTCTACGGGTACGAATGAGTGGTTGTGAATTTTTTCAGATTTTTGAAAGAGTTATTAGGAATTTCGAAATTTTTGACGTTCCTAAGTGTGCGGTTTTTGGCTAACAGCGCGATTTTTCCGATATACCTTCTATGAAAATGGTACGATCGAGCTGAAAAATCATTTCCTGGTAGAAAAATATCTGAAAAATCGATCGGTGAAGTAATCGAGTCCGTAAGACCGACCGTTCCGGAGATATTGCGCGTCAAAGTTGAAATAGTGCGGTTTCTGGCTAAAATCGCACTTAGGAGCGAGATAATTTCGTTATAGTGACGAATTAAATTTTTTCGATAGCAGATTCGTTCTCTACGGGTACGAATTAGTGGTTGTGAATTTTTTCAGATTTTTGAAAGAGTTATTAGGAATTTCCAAATTTTTGACGTTTCTAAGTGTGCGGTTTTTGGCTAACAGCGCGATTTTTCCGATATACCTTCTATAAAAATGGTACGATCGTGCTGAAAAATCATTTACCAGTAGAAAAATATCTGAAAAATCGATCGGAGGGTTAATCAAATCCGTGAGACCGACCGTTCCGGAGATATTGCGCGTCAAAGTTGAAATAGTGCGATTTCTGGCAAAAATCGCACTTAGGAGCGAGATAATTTCGTTATAGTGACGAATTGAATTTTTTCGATAGCAGAGTCGTTCTCTACGGGTACGAATGAGTGGTTGTGAATTTTTTCAGATTTTTGAAAGAGTTATTAGTAATTTCGAAATTTTTGACGTTCCTAAGTGTGCGGTTTTTGGCTAACAGCGCGATTTTTCCGATATACCTTCTATGAAAATGGTACGATCGAGCTGAAAAATCATTTCCTGGTAGAAAAATATCTGAAAAATCGATCGGTGAAGTAATCGAGTCCGTAAGACCGACCGTTCCGGAGATATTGCGCGTCAAAGTTGAAATAGTGCGGTTTCTGGCTAAAATCGAACTTAGGAGCGAGATAATTTCGTTATAGTGACGAATTGAATTTTTTCGATAGCAGATTCGTTCTCTACGGGTACGAATGAGTGGTTGTGAATTTTTTCAGATTTTTGAAAGAGTTATTAGGAATTTCGAAATTTTTGACGTTCCCAAGTGTGCGGTTTTTGGCTAACAGCGCGATTTTTCCGATATACCTTCTATAAAAATGGTACGATCGTGCTGAAAAATCATTTCCCAGTAGAAAAATATCTGAAAAATCGATCGGAGGGTTAATCGAATCCGTGAGACCGACCGTTCCGGAGATATTGCGCGTCAAAGTTGAAATAGTGCGATTTCTGGCTAAAATCGCACTTAGGAGCGAGATAATTTCGTTATAGTGACGAATTGGATTTTTTCGATAGCAGATTCGTTCTCTACGGGTACGAATTAGTGGTTGTGAATTTTTTCAGATTTTTGAAAGAGTTATTAGGAATTTCGAAATTTTTGACGATACTAAAGTGTGCGGTTTTTGGCTAACAGCGCGATTTTTCCGATATACCTTCTATAAAAATGGTACGATCGTGCTGAAAAATCATTTCCCAGTAGAAAAATATCTGAAAAATCGATCGGAGGGTTAATCGAATCCGTGAGACCGACCGTTCCGGAGATATTGCGCGTCAAAGTTGAAATAGTGCGATTTCTGGCTAAAATCGCACTTAGGAGCGAGATTATTTCGTTATAGTGACGAATTGAATTTTTTCGATAGCAGATTCGTTCTCTACGGGTACGAATTAGTGGTTGTGAATTTTTTCAGATTTTTGAAAGAGTTATTAGGAATTTCGAAATTTTTGACGATACTAAAGTGTGCGGTTTTTGGCTAACAGCGCGATTTTTCCGATATACCTTCTATAAAAATGGTACGATCGTGCTGAAAAATCATTTCCCAGTAGAAAAATATCTGAAAAATCGATCGGAGGGTTAATCGAATCCGTGAGACCGACCGTTCCGGAGATATTGCGCGTCAAAGTTGAAATAGTGCGATTTCTGGCTAAAATCGCACTTAGGAGCGAGATAATTTCGTTATAGTGACGAATTGAATTTTTTCGATAGCAGATTCGTTCTCTACGGGTACGAATTAGTGGTTGTGAATTTTTTCAGATTTTTGAAAGAGTTATTAGGAATTTCGAAATTTTTGACGATACTAAAGTGTGCGGTTTTTGGCTAACAGCGCGATTTTTCCGATATACCTTCTATAAAAATGGTACGATCGTGCTGAAAAATCATTTCCCAGTAGAAAAATATCTGAAAAATCGATCGGAGGGTTAATCGAATCCGTGAGACCGACCGTTCCGGAGATATTGCGCGTCAAAGTTGAAATAGTGCGATTTCTGGCTAAAATCGCACTTAGGAGCGAGATAATTTCGTTATAGTGACGAATTGGATTTTTTCGATAGCAGATTCGTTCTCTACGGGTACGAATTAGTGGTTGTGAATTTTTTCAGATTTTTGAAAGAGTTATTAGGAATTTCGAAATTTTTGACGATACTAAAGTGTGCGGTTTTTGGCTAACAGCGCGATTTTTCCGATATACCTTCTATAAAAATGGTACGATCGTGCTGAAAAATCATTTCCCAGTAGAAAAATATCTGAAAAATCGATCGGAGGGTTAATCGAATCCGTGAGACCGACCGTTCCGGAGATATTGCGCGTCAAAGTTGAAATAGTGCGATTTCTGGCTAAAATCGCACTTAGGAGCGAGATTATTTCGTTATAGTGACGAATTGAATTTTTTCGATAGCAGATTCGTTCTCTACGGGTACGAATTAGTGGTTGTGAATTTTTTCAGATTTTTGAAAGAGTTATTAGGAATTTCGAAATTTTTGACGATACTAAAGTGTGCGGTTTTTGGCTAACAGCGCGATTTTTCCGATATACCTTCTATAAAAATGGTACGATCGTGCTGAAAAATCATTTCCCAGTAGAAAAATATCTGAAAAATCGATCGGAGGGTTAATCGAATCCGTGAGACCGACCGTTCCGGAGATATTGCGCGTCAAAGTTGAAATAGTGCGATTTCTGGCTAAAATCGCACTTAGGAGCGAGATAATTTCGTTATAGTGACGAATTGAATTTTTTCTTTTCGATAGCAGATTCGTTCTCTACGGGTACGAATTAGTGGTTGTGAATTTTTTCAGATTTTTGAAAGAGTTATTAGGAATTTCGAAATTTTTGACGTTTCTAAGTGTGCGGTTTTTGGGTAACAGCGCGATTTTTCCGATATACCTTCTATAAAAATGGTACGATCGAGCTGAAAAATCATTTTCCAGTAGAAAAATATCTGAAAAATCGATCGGTGGGTTAATCGAGTCCGTGAGACCGACCGTTCCGGAGATATTGCGCGTCAAAGTTGAAATAGTGCGATTTCTGGCTAAAATCGCACTTAGGAGCGAGATAATTTCGTTATAGTGACGAATTGGATTTTTTCGATAGCAGATTCGTTCTCTACGGGTACGAATTAGTGGTTGTGAATTTTTTCAGATTTTTGAAAGAGTTATTAGGAATTTCGAAATTTTTGACGTTTCTAAGTGTGCGGTTTTTGGGTAACAGCGCGATTTTTCCGATATACCTTCTATAAAAATGGTACGATCGAGCTGAAAAATCATTTTCCAGTAGAAAAATATCTGAAAAATCGATCGGAGGGTTGATCGAATCCGTGAGACCGACCGTTCCGGAGATATTGCGCGTCAAAGTTGAAATAGTGCGATTTCTGGCTAAAATCGCACTTAGGAGCGAGATAATTTCGTTATAGTGACGAATTGAATTTTTTCGATAGCAGATTCGTTCTCTACGGGTACGAATTAGTGGTTGTGAATTTTTTCAGATTTTTGAAAGAGTTATTAGGAATTTAGAAATTTTTGACGTTTCTAAGTGTGCGGTTTTTGGCTAACAGCGCGATTTTTCCGATATACCTTCTATAAAAATGGTACGATCGTGCTGAAAAATCATTTCCCAGTAGAAAAATATCTGAAAAATCGATCGGAGGGTTAATCGAATCCGTGAGACCGACCGTTCCGGAGATATTGCGCGTCAAAGTTGAAATAGTGCGATTTCTGGCTAAAATCGCACTTAGGAGCGAGATAATTTCGTTATAGTGACGAATTGGATTTTTTCGATAGCAGATTCGTTCTCTACGGGTACGAATTAGTGGTTGTGAATTTTTTCAGATTTTTGAAAGAGTTATTAGGAATTTCGAAATTTTTGACGTTTCTAAGTGTGCGGTTTTTGGCTAACAGCGCGATTTTTCCGATATACCTTCTATAAAAATGGTACGATCGAGCTGAAAAATCATTTTCCAGTAGAAAAATATCTGAAAAATCGATCGGTGGGTTAATCGAGTCCGTAAGACCGACCGTTCCGGAGATATTGCGCGTCAAAGTTGAAATAGTGCGATTTCTGGCTAAAATCGCACTTAGGAGCGAGATAATTTCGTTATAGTGACGAATTGAATTTTTTCGATAGCAGATTCGTTCTCTACGGGTACGAATTAGTGGTTGTGAATTTTTTCAGATTTTTGAAAGAGTTATTAGGAATTTCGAAATTTTTTACGATACTAAAGTGTACGGTTTTTGGCTAACAGCGCGATTTTTCCGATATACCTTCTATAAAAATGGTACGATCGTGCTGAAAAATCATTTCCCAGTAGAAAAATATCTGAAAAATCGATCGGAGGGTTAATCGAATCCGTGAGACCGACCGTTCCGGAGATATTGCGCGTCAAAGTTGAAATAGTGCGATTTCTGGCTAAAATCGCACTTAGGAGCGAGATTATTTCGTTATAGTGACGAATTGAATTTTTTCGATAGCAGATTCGTTCTCTACGGGTACGAATTAGTGGTTGTGAATTTTTTCAGATTTTTGAAAGAGTTATTAGGAATTTCGAAATTTTTGACGATACTAAAGTGTGCGGTTTTTGGCTAACAGCGCGATTTTTCCGATATACCTTCTATAAAAATGGTACGATCGTGCTGAAAAATCATTTCCCAGTAGAAAAATATCTGAAAAATCGATCGGAGGGTTAATCGAATCCGTGAGACCGACCGTTCCGGAGATATTGCGCGTCAAAGTTGAAATAGTGCGATTTCTGGCTAAAATCGCACTTAGGAGCGAGATAATTTCGTTATAGTGACGAATTGAATTTTTTCTTTTCGATAGCAGATTCGTTCTCTACGGGTACGAATTAGTGGTTGTGAATTTTTTCAGATTTTTGAAAGAGTTATTAGGAATTTCGAAATTTTTGACGTTTCTAAGTGTGCGGTTTTTGGGTAACAGCGCGATTTTTCCGATATACCTTCTATAAAAATGGTACGATCGAGCTGAAAAATCATTTTCCAGTAGAAAAATATCTGAAAAATCGATCGGTGGGTTAATCGAGTCCGTGAGACCGACCGTTCCGGAGATATTGCGCGTCAAAGTTGAAATAGTGCGATTTCTGGCTAAAATCGCACTTAGGAGCGAGATAATTTCGTTATAGTGACGAATTGGATTTTTTCGATAGCAGATTCGTTCTCTACGGGTACGAATTAGTGGTTGTGAATTTTTTCAGATTTTTGAAAGAGTTATTAGGAATTTCGAAATTTTTGACGTTTCTAAGTGTGCGGTTTTTGGGTAACAGCGCGATTTTTCCGATATACCTTCTATAAAAATGGTACGATCGAGCTGAAAAATCATTTTCCAGTAGAAAAATATCTGAAAAATCGATCGGAGGGTTGATCGAATCCGTGAGACCGACCGTTCCGGAGATATTGCGCGTCAAAGTTGAAATAGTGCGATTTCTGGCTAAAATCGCACTTAGGAGCGAGATAATTTCGTTATAGTGACGAATTGAATTTTTTCGATAGCAGATTCGTTCTCTACGGGTACGAATTAGTGGTTGTGAATTTTTTCAGATTTTTGAAAGAGTTATTAGGAATTTCGAAATTTTTGACGTTTCTAAGTGTGCGGTTTTTGGCTAACAGCGCGATTTTTCCGATATACCTTCTATAAAAATGGTACGATCGTGCTGAAAAATCATTTCCCAGTAGAAAAATATCTGAAAAATCGATCGGAGGGTTAATCGAATCCGTGAGACCGACCGTTCCGGAGATATTGCGCGTCAAAGTTGAAATAGTGCGATTTCTGGCTAAAATCGCACTTAGGAGCGAGATAATTTCGTTATAGTGACGAATTGGATTTTTTCGATAGCAGATTCGTTCTCTACGGGTACGAATTAGTGGTTGTGAATTTTTTCAGATTTTTGAAAGAGTTATTAGGAATTTCGAAATTTTTGACGTTTCTAAGTGTGCGGTTTTTGGCTAACAGCGCGATTTTTCCGATATACCTTCTATAAAAATGGTACGATCGAGCTGAAAAATCATTTTCCAGTAGAAAAATATCTGAAAAATCGATCGGTGGGTTAATCGAGTCCGTAAGACCGACCGTTCCGGAGATATTGCGCGTCAAAGTTGAAATAGTGCGATTTCTGGCTAAAATCGCACTTAGGAGCGAGATAATTTCGTTATAGTGACGAATTGAATTTTTTCGATAGCAGATTCGTTCTCTACGGGTACGAATTAGTGGTTGTGAATTTTTTCAGATTTTTGAAAGAGTTATTAGGAATTTCGAAATTTTTTACGATACTAAAGTGTACGGTTTTTGGCTAACAGCGCGATTTTTCCGATATACCTTCTATAAAAATGGTACGATCGTGCTGAAAAATCATTTCCCAGTAGAAAAATATCTGAAAAATCGATCGGAGGGTTAATCGAATCCGTGAGACCGACCGTTCCGGAGATATTGCGCGTCAAAGTTGAAATAGTGCGATTTCTGGCTAAAATCGCACTTAGGAGCGAGATAATTTCGTTATAGTGACGAATTGGATTTTTTCGATAGCAGATTCGTTCTCTACGGGTACGAATTAGTGGTTGTGAATTTTTTCAGATTTTTGAAAGAGTTATTAGGAATTTCGAAATTTTTGACGTTTCTAAGTGTGCGGTTTTTGGCTAACAGCGCGATTTTTCCGATATACCTTCTATAAAAATGGTACGATCGAGCTGAAAAATCATTTTCCAGTAGAAAAATATCTGAAAAATCGATCGGTGGGTTAATCGAGTCCGTAAGACCGACCGTTCCGGAGATATTGCGCGTCAAAGTTGAAATAGTGCGATTTCTGGCTAAAATCGCACTTAGGAGCGAGATAATTTCGTTATAGTGACGAATTGAATTTTTTCGATAGCAGATTCGTTCTCTACGGGTACGAATTAGTGGTTGTGAATTTTTTCAGATTTTTGAAAGAGTTATTAGGAATTTCGAAATTTTTGACGTTTCTAAGTGTGCGGTTTTTGGCTAACAGCGCGATTTTTCCGATATACCTTCTATAAAAATGGTACGATCGTGCTGAAAAATCATTTCCCAGTAGAAAAATATCTGAAAAATCGATCGGAGGTTTAATCGAATCCGTGAGACCGACCGTTCCGGAGATATTGCGCGTCAAAGTTGAAATAGTGCGATTTCTGGCTAAAATCGCACTTAGGAGCGAGATAATTTCGTTATAGTGACGAATTGAATTTTTTCGATAGCAGATTCGTTCTCTACGGGTACGAATTAGTGGTTGTGAATTTTTTCAGATTTTTGAAAGAGTTATTAGGAATTTCGAAATTTTTGACGATACTAAAGTGTGCGGTTTTTGGCTAACAGCGCGATTTTTCCGATATACCTTCTATAAAAATGGTACGATCGTGCTGAAAAATCATTTCCCAGTAGAAAAATATCTGAAAAATCGATCGGAGGGTTAATCGAATCCGTGAGACCGACCGTTCCGGAGATATTGCGCGTCAAAGTTGAAATAGTGCGATTTCTGGCTAAAATCGCACTTAGGAGCGAGATAATTTCGTTATAGTGACGAATTGAATTTTTTCGATAGCAGATTCGTTCTCTACGGGTACGAATTAGTGGTTGTGAATTTTTTCAGATTTTTGAAAGAGTTATTAGGAATTTCGAAATTTTTGACGTTTCTAAGTGTGCGGTTTTTGGGTAACAGCGCGATTTTTCCGATATACCTTCTATAAAAATGGTACGATCGAGCTGAAAAATCATTTTCCAGTAGAAAAATATCTGAAAAATCGATCGGAGGGTTGATCGAATCCGTGAGACCGACCGTTCCGGAGATATTGCGCGTCAAAGTTGAAATAGTGCGATTTCTGGCTAAAATCGCACTTAGGAGCGAGATAATTTCGTTATAGTGACGAATTGAATTTTTTCGATAGCAGATTCGTTCTCTACGGGTACGAATTAGTGGTTGTGAATTTTTTCAGATTTTTGAAAGAGTTATTAGGAATTTCGAAATTTTTGACGTTTCTAAGTGTGCGGTTTTTGGCTAACAGCGCGATTTTTCCGATATACCTTCTATAAAAATGGTACGATCGAGCTGAAAAATCATTTTCCAGTAGAAAAATATCTGAAAAATCGATCGGTGGGTTAATCGAGTCCGTAAGACCGACCGTTCCGGAGATATTGCGCGTCAAAGTTGAAATAGTGCGATTTCTGGCTAAAATCGCACTTAGGAGCGAGATAATTTCGTTATAGTGACGAATTGAATTTTTTCGATAGCAGATTCGTTCTCTACGGGTACGAATTAGTGGTTGTGAATTTTTTCAGATTTTTGAAAGAGTTATTAGGAATTTCGAAATTTTTGACGTTTCTAAGTGTGCGGTTTTTGGCTAACAGCGCGATTTTTCCGATATACCTTCTATAAAAATGGTACGATCGTGCTGAAAAATCATTTCCCAGTAGAAAAATATCTGAAAAATCGATCGGAGGTTTAATCGAATCCGTGAGACCGACCGTTCCGGAGATATTGCGCGTCAAAGTTGAAATAGTGCGATTTCTGGCTAAAATCGCACTTAGGAGCGAGATAATTTCGTTATAGTGACGAATTGAATTTTTTCGATAGCAGATTCGTTCTCTACGGGTACGAATTAGTGGTTGTGAATTTTTTCAGATTTTTGAAAGAGTTATTAGGAATTTCGAAATTTTTGACGTTTCTAAGTGTGCGGTTTTTGGGTAACAGCGCGATTTTTCCGATATACCTTCTATAAAAATGGTACGATCGAGCTGAAAAATCATTTTCCAGTAGAAAAATATCAGAAAAATCGATCGGAGGGTTGATCGAATCCGTGAGACCGACCGTTCCGGAGATATTGCGCGTCAAAGTTGAAATAGTGCGATTTCTGGCTAAAATCGCACTTAGGAGCGAGATAATTTCGTTATAGTGACGAATTGAATTTTTTCGATAGCAGATTCGTTCTCTACGGGTACGAATTAGTGGTTGTGAATTTTTTTAGATTTTTGAAAGAGTTATTAGGAATTTCGAAATTTTTGACGTTTCTAAGTGTGCGGTTTTTGGCTAACAGCGCGATTTTTCCGATATACCTTCTATAAAAATGGTACGATCGAGCTGAAAAATCATTTTCCAGTAGAAAAATATCTGAAAAATCGATCGGTGGGTTAATCGAGTCCGTAAGACCGACCGTTCCGGAGATATTGCGCGTCAAAGTTGAAATAGTGCGATTTCTGGCTAAAATCGCACTTAGGAGCGAGATAATTTCGTTATAGTGACGAATTGAATTTTTTCGATAGCAGATTCGTTTTCACGGGTCCGAATTAGTGGTTGTGAATTTTTTCAGATTTTTAAAAGAGTTATTAGGAATTTCGAAATTTTTGACGATACTAAAGTGTGCGGTTTTTGGCTAATAGCGCGATTTTTCCGATATACCTTCGATAAAATTGGTACGATCGAGCTGAAAAATCATTTCCCAGTAGAAAAATATCCGAAAAATCGATCGGTGAGTTACGAACCGATCTCGGATGATCCTCTGGTACTCCTCGGACACGTCGGGACTGAACTCCTGCACGACGTCGTAGTGCGTCCCGACGATGATGACGGGCGAGTTGGGCGCCCGCGCTTGGATGTTCACCAGCCACTGGAGGATCTCGTTGATGCCGCGATGGCCGTCCGCGATGCGCCACACCACCAGGTAGAGGCTCCTCTTGCTGAGGAAGTACTGGTGCGTAGCGTAGTATCTGTGCCAGAGAATAGAATCTACTAGATACGACAAACATCAATATATTCACTGAATGGACTTTTATAAAATTATGATATGGACTTGCGTCAATTCGCATCTCACGTACGTCGAATTGGGTCAATTCTAATCATCTCAACACCTGTTTCTAGCATTATGTTCTTACTCTTTCTGTCCGCCGAAATCCCACGTTCGGAAAACGACAGGTCCGTGCGACGATTGCAACCGTATTTTCTTCTCGTACACCCAATCGCCGATATCCACGCCTACCGTAGACATATTGGTTCCTCTCGACGTTTTCGCGTTTATATTCTTGTTCCCCATCCGTTTCGCCCAATGCTAAAACGAACAAAACACACATAACGGAATTCATAATTGGCGCAGTCGGTAGGATTACTCGTCGTACTGAGGAAAGGAGGTATTTTCGAGCATCAGGCGTGAGAATGAGTTCGTTTGAAAGTTAGAAGCTCTGCAAAATTTCATCCCGATGTTGTCCATGAACGTGAAAAATGCGTATACAAGTTTCAAGACCCTGTATCTTGAATACTTAGGAAACCCAACTAATTTCGCAGTGTTCTACGTATGCTAGCCACGGGGCCAACTTTTTTGAAACACCATGTAAAGTATGAGTGAAGAAACAGTTATTAGTTGGAAACACATATTATGAAATTGTATTTATTTTATTTTTTTGTGAAAGTTGTTCCTTGTAAAGAGGCTATCAGTCTGTGTAGACAAAAAAATTAATAAATATACAGGGTGTCCGTGAAAATGTGGGAAATCTCTCGGATTCAGATAGAACTTGGAAAAATAAGATTGCAGTTTCCTATATTTTTACCCTATAGGTCACCCTTACATATGAGTCCCTAAAGGACGCCGCTGGACTTCGTTCTTTCTCGAATAACTTTTAAAATGATCAATATAATTCAATGGAAATTCAATATGAAGAGCTCCTCAAAATAGTGCCCTCGAAACATATTTAGCTTTCTTGGCTTATCAATGATGGACTAAGATTTAACTTTGATGCTCAATTGTTTATGATAAAGGCCTAATGAGAAATGAATTTGGATAGCATGAACCTTGAACTGAAAAAAATGTACTCTTGTTCACTGTCGATAAAATAAACCGTTTTCGAAAATTTTCGAGGAAACAAATTGATTTTCAATAAAAGGGACCATGATTTAAATATTTTTTTTCTCGAAAACTGTTAATTTTAACGACAATAAACAAGAGTATTTTTTTTTAACTCGAGGTTCAAGCTACCGAAATTCATTTTGTCAGCCGTTTTTCATACAGGATGTCACCGTAAAGAGTGCCTATAGGAGAAAAAATCGAGGAACTCGTCATCTTATTTTTTCAGACACACCAAACTTGTCGTTCTAACCTCCGGCCTCCTCTTGGTGGTCCCCTCCTGTCTAAGCTGCTCCAGCAAGCTGGTCTTGCCGATGCCCTGCACTCCGACGATCATCAGCTTCATGCGCGCGTACGGCTTCGCGTCCTCCAGCACGGACTTCAGATATCCGACGATGTCCATCGTTTTGTACTTTTTGCTGTCGATCATCGACTTGAGCGGTTCCTGCAAATCGGTGCCGCGCGTGTTCAGATTCCACAAGCGCGACAGCAGGCCCATCTGAGGCGGCAGCTCGGTCACGCCTAAAAATACGCGTTTTTCGCGGCGGAAAATTAGGGCACAGAATGGCGGACAGGTGGGAAGGGTAACTGCCGTATCGCAGCGAGAACCACCAGGATTTAATAGCCAAGATTTGTGAGCTCTGCATCATTCTTTCCTCGAATCATCAATCATAATTTTGTTGGTGCGTTCTGTGTATATTGTGACAAGAAAATTTTGATTCAGCTTGGTTTTTCAACTTCAACAGGAACACTTCACGCCAATATAGCGTTACCCTTCCAATTGCGTGATATTATGTATCGTTGATGTCGTTCTTATCCAGAGATATAAATAATCATAGTAAACATGAATATAATTATCACTATCACCACGTGTAAACATTGAAACGCCATTTTTTAACATACTTTGTCGATCAAACATCTTGAATAGATCGAATAATTGAGACGGACTGGATCTGCAACTTATTATCTGCTCCATTGAACCTCGAGTAATATTTTCGATGAGTTATTAAACAACCTTATTGAATAAATCCAGAGTACTTGCCGGAAATTTTCCAGTGCTCGATTCTCATGAAAACAATTTATTTCCTAATTTTTTTTTATCCAACAAATTGAACCACTGATATATTTATAAGATATCCTTACTACTTACAAATGATAATGGAAAATCTTTCCATTATTTTGAACTGTCTTTTTATATTGTGATCTTTACTGAAATGAATCAAATTGGTATATTTCCAAATGTAACAACAGTTTTGAAAACAGTGAGTCACAAAAAATATCCTCTCCATCTATCTTATTATCAAAATTCTACTCGACATCGCTTCGTGTTGAATAATTCAACTATTTAAGTTTTTTCCCTAGATTTTCAATGGCAAGTATTATTTTCATTGGGCATATAAAGTACGTACCTAAATTTCCACTGATATTCAACACCGAGAGATTACTGAGATCGCTGATATTCAACGGTATCTCCCTCAAATTATTGTTGCTGATATCCAACATGGACAAATTGGGGAACATCAACCTGGATTTTCCTATTTGAGAACTCTAGAACAAACAAAACATATTTTTCTCACATCTACTTTTGCATAATGGAAGAAAAAAAATTCAAGATGTCACGTTCAATACATTTATCAAAGTGCGCTGTCCTAAACCGAAACATTCCAAATAATATTGACACTCACCCTTTCCGATTCTTCGTCATCCGTACTGCTAACATCCCCATCATCGTCAGTGGCTAACTGTATCCTAGTCAATTGATTATCGGCCAGGATAAGCGTCCTCAAGTTGTCTAACCTCAAATGTCTCCTATGGGAACACACCGAATGCAACACGCTGTGTCTCACCGACCTGGACTGTCTCCTTGCTGCAAAAATCAAAAAACCATTGTTCAAATGCTCGTACTTTTCCAGATCCATTCACGACAAATCATAGTTGAAAGTTACCATAATTCGCTAGTAGAGAAAAGTGAAGAGTAACTGGTACAAGTCAAACTAGAAGGAAGATTCAGGAAGTTTGGTTGAAGATCTACTTGAGTGCCCCTTCTCGATTATTCAACATTTTAATTTTACTGGTTGACAATAATTGAACATGAAAATCAACCAATTCAAACCAGTTCAAACCAGGTGGAAATCTGAGAGAGTAACCAGTACTCACGAAGATAAATAAAGGACATTTTAGAAGGAACTCTTCTCGAAGAGCTGCTCAAGGACCTCAAAAAAGTGACTTGAAAACAAAATGTAAAAACAAAGTGTAAAATGGTGTAAAAAAGTAAAATACTTCAACAGATTTTTCGTCCATCTTATTGCGGTAGATTGTGATTCACAAACTTCTTGAAAACCTTTCATTTGCAATCGAATAGATTTCAACGAGATATTCACTGTCACCTGTCACTCACCGACGATATCCGGCGTTTTGCCTCTAAAGCCGCTTCCCAAAGCGGCGTAACACGCCAAATTGGCCAGCTCCATGTCGTCTCTCGCCTCGACTTGCGGCAAACTAGGCCACACGCTGATCTCGTTGTGGCTGAGGTCCAACTGCTTCAAGGAACTCGGATAACCTAATTCAAGAAAGTATCTTATGCATTACTATTAGAGGTAAATATTCCAACAATCCCAAATTTCGATCACTCGTTGCTCGAAATTCATTGGATGAAACAAAATAATATCAAGACAACCTTTTTTGTACAGAATTTCATAAGGGATATTTTTAGTAGGCATGAAATTTTCTGTGCGACCAATAGATTCTGAGAAAAACCACCGCAATGTTCGTTAGAGGTTATAAAACTTCATAATTTGTTTCTATATGGTAATATCAATGGACTACTTTGAGTTTTTCCAAAAACGAATCGGAAAGAACTGTCAGCTACTGAGAATTTCATGAAATGTGATCGAAATTTCGGGTACTCTGCTCCAATCCATACACTATAACTTCTACTTCTACAATAGCTAAAGTATTCTATTCGAACCTGTGATGTGGCTCATCGACCTCAGCGAATTGAACGCCATGTTGAGCCTCGTGAGGTTGACAGCTAGACATGGCAACACCGCCGGAATGCCGGTAAAGAGATTATGGGCCAGATTGAGAGATGACAGCTGAGAGCAGTGTTCCGTGATGGTGTCGTTGTTGTGGATGATTTGTTCCGTGACTTCGACGGATTTGGACCAGATGTGGTGTTTGTTCAGATCCAGTTGGCTGCGAGAAAATTATAGATTCGCTATTTGATACCCCAAGAAATCAACGGCTTGGTAGGATATTATGTAATAAGAGTTTTGAAACTCAATTTTATAGCGAATGTTTTCAAGGGCTAGTATCTACAGGAGTTTATAACCGCGTTACATACTATGCTTTTTGTACGACTGCAAATTGAAACAAAAATCAAATTCGACATATGATAGAAAACAAGAAGAAAATCCGTATTGGAAAATATGACAGCTGCTAGTTAACGTGTAAAATATGCTATCCAAGTTGTTCTTGTGAGGTGTACTCACATGTAGGAGCGTTCTTTTTTCTTGTATCGCACCGCTTGGATACCTTCGTCTGGGACTTTTATTTTTGGGACTGATTCGAAGTCTGGTATGTCGCAATCGGAATCAGGCTCGGTGTGACAAGACAGTTGACTGTCACTAGAACTGACGCTCAGTCTGTCGAAATCTTCTTTGTTCTACGAACAATCAGCATTGTCAAAGTGAAGATTCTGATAATACGTGATTGATATTTCAAACAGTTGATAAAAAAAAGTCAACAAAGAATAAATTTCCAACAAAAAATATTATATGAATATTTTCGTCCGGGAGATGATAATTACCTCTGAGGGTAACTCCTTGAGCAAATTGAAGGCAGCATTCAGTTCCTTCAGTTTTGGAGCCAACCAAATATTGTACGGCAAATACTGCAATTTGTTGTTGGAGACCACCAGTGTGACCAAGGAGGGCAGTTTGAAAATGGCGTCGGGAATATGATCCAGTCTGTTGTCCTGCAGATAAAGTTCCTCCAGGACCGGGCAACAGTACTTCAGATCTTCGTCTCTAGTTGGTTTCCTTCTGAACCCCTTTTTCGCTGGAGACGCCACTGGTATCGGTAGTTTCGCGATTTTGTTCTGAGCCATGTTCAAATACCTATTTCAGAAATGATTTTTCTCAGGAATTTTCATGGTGATAGTCCTGAATTATATATTCAAATTAAAAATCAGGACTCTTTGACTTGTATGTCGTCGAAATTCCCGACTTTCAAGTCATAATTTGCTAGCTGAAATGAAATTCACCAGTTTGAAGTAAGACTTTGCTGATTTGAAGTCAGAATTTTCTTGTTTGAAGTCAGATTTCCCGAGTATCAAGTCAGAATTTTCGAGTTCAGGAATCGAAATCCACTAGTGCGGATTCAGAACATCTTTCGAATCAGATTTTGCTAGTTCGAATCCACAATTTTTCAGTTTGGAGTCAGAATTTCCAGGTTTGAAGTCGGAATTTTCGAGTTTCTGCAGTCAGAGTAGGTATTGAAATAATACAAGGTCTCACCTCAAGCTATACAACTGGAAAACATCGAGCGGTACCGAAGTGAGGCTGTTATTGGAAATATCCAGCCTAGTAATCGCATACAGGGCGATATCGTAATTCTTCGGGTTCTGCTTCAATTTATGATTCAAATGCAAGGCGGCATCGATCAACCATTGCGTCTTGATTTGCGTCAAACCGCACTTTTGGTTATGCCAATTAATCATGGCTGGCGTATTTGGGAAGAGAGAGGAATAAGTCAGATTGGTGATATTCGAGAAAATCGTAAACTGCGAGGAATTCACGTTTTCCGTCATGGCCTTTTTGTTGATCTTGTACTCCGGGTCTGGATTGGCCTACAAACAAAACACTTTACTATGAATTCCTATAATACCATAAATCCCTGTAATTATTCAATGTACCTTTGTGGACAATAGTTTGGCGATCAACGTTTCGTCATTGTTATCCACAGCCACCGACAGCGCCTTGCAATCGTCATCTCGAGCGCCGTATTTCAAAAGCAAGTCTACAATCGGAACGTCTCTGTTCCGACAAGCCTCTTCGAGTCCAGTAGACTGCACATGATTCGTATCGTCCTCGACAGAACAGCACGTACTCTAAATCATCATCGTAAAGTAAATTACGCGTTCGTCACAATCATGTCACATGCATGTCACAACCATATCGCAGCTACATCGCGTGCATATCGCGTGCATGTAACAAGCGTATTTTCGCTCTGCGGAGCTTACCTCATTGATATCCTGGTAGGCCTTGATGAGGGAATTGGCGTTGGCACCGGCTCTGAGTAGCATGAACGTGATATCGTAGTGTTTTCCTTTGATGGCAGCATGTAAGGCAGTTTCTGTGTTGTTGTTACAATAAACGTCTATTCTCAGCGGGCAGATCATCTTCGTATTTGGGTCTTTCTACAATGAGACAAACATTCAACGAATCAGAAACGAACGTTGGATGAAGATTCTCTCTCACGTCTAGCTCAGATTCCGCAGAATTTTCTCTAGAAAAACTCAGCTTCGACATGATCGATATTATCCCATCAGATATCCTCTTCCTTGTCGGACTCATTGTTTTGCTGTGCTCCAAGCTAGGTGTCACATCATCGTCATCTCCCTGTAAAATACCCCGAGCTCAGAAATGAACCGTCGCCGGAGCCGATCTCACCTCAGCATGAGCTATCCGTGAAGCTCTGACTCTGAATTTCAGTATCACTTCCAACAATTTTTTGTTGCCTAGTAACGAGGCAACGTACAGTATGTTCTGCCCAGTGGCGTCTCTTTCGTTTATATCGAAGGGCATTTGGTACTCCCATTGTTCAGAACTATCACTGAAACGAATTCATCATCTGTCAAAATTGAAGAAAAATCTTTCTTTGACGTTTCGAAACCAGCATATTCATTCTAAATATTTCATGATTTTCGAAATATAATACTAGTACAATTATTTGAGTACCACCCAGTGAAACAAACTAAGTATAAAGGATGTTTGATCAGCATTTCACCGATAAAATAAAACAAAATGATAGCCGTTTATTTACCGATATTTTCTCAACATCTTTTGCGGATAGGGGAAGTGAAACAGCAGATCCAGAACATCGACGTTGCCGTTTATACAACACGCGTGCATGGGCAGCCATCTTTCTACAGTGTGTATCTGGAAACAGCGACCAATGAAAATATATTTCAACCGATGATACTCATATTTGAGATTTTCACCTGCACCAGTTCAGGAAATCTAATCAACAACAATTCTACGATATCTCTGTGGCCGTGATAACAAGCTATATACAGTGGGGAGTACTTTGTAACAGAGTGACATCTGCCGTCAGCGCCGTTATCCAAGAGAATCTTCACGATCTCCTTGTTTCCTATCTGACAGGCTCTGGAAATGAAATAATGATTTATTATTCAACGATCATGACATAACTACTGATATCTACGATCATAGTTTTTTTTATCGAAGATGTACGACAATCTTGAGAAACATCATATTTGATCTGTTGAAAAGAAAGTATTCAATAGTTTGGATCACATAACTAGTGTGGAAAGTGACATATTTCGCATGAAGTACATTTTCTAACGAGTTATGTACACTATTTTTTCTACGACCATGAATATTTGAATCATTATCATTCCAAGTTTTATCGACTATCTATTGTATTCATTGAAATTTCACGAAAATTGGAAAGTTATTCGAATTTGAAATTAATAATATAGTGGATTTATAATATCCACAGAGATCAAAATAAGAAAAGAGCGGAGGTGATGGTAACATAACCAGACGCATCTCGATGAAGAAAGGAAAACAGTGGATTGAATCAATTTCCGAAATGTTGGGATGCAAAATAAATGTGAACTATAAGTACCATATCACTGCAAGGGTGCGTTTTGCAAATATTTCCACACTAGTGCGTTTTACTTTCGACTTACTTGTTGCTATAGTGAAATGGGCTACTTTCTAAATAATATGGCAATGTTGAAAGCGCCGTTTTCATAAGTGGTCGTAGGAAAATTATTTCTTTGAATTCGAATAGATTTCGATAGATTTTCGAAGCTCTTACGTGAATAGAAGAGTGTTAGCTCCGCTAGGCGCCATGTTGACGATGAGTTCGGCATCTTTTTGCAAGGAATCGAGAAACTGCTGCACCGTAGAGACATCTCCTCGAGCACACGCCTCTCTGATCGCCCCGTGGATGTCCAGTTTTGCTTTCTCTTTGGCATCTGGAAAAGAGCATCGAAATTTTGAATTTTGAAAATATCATTTCCCATATCCAAGTCAATTTCTGAAGGGATATTTCAATCATTGCTACAGTATACATATCCATTCCTAATGAATCAAAATCGTTCGAATATGTGATATTGTTTGCCCAATATACGATTCCTCAGAATTATATGTTGAAGAACGTCAGAAAGCAGAGTGCTCATGTTCCTCGAGATGTCATCAATATTACGTGAGAGGAATGCGAAAAACTTGATTTCTGGTGCCCTACTTTGGTGGTACTTTGATAAGTTTCAATAATGAAATATCGTTGAAAGAGAAACTTATTTCAGAAGTGAGTATTTGTTAACACGATATAAATCTCATTGGAAAAAAAGTTTAGAACGTGAGAATCCAGAACTGAGTCTAGTTTGAATGTGTATTATCGTTTGCCCAGTATACATTACCTCAAAGAAGTGTTAGAAAATCGTTAGAGACCAAAATACTAGATATACTAGGTATGTATTTGAATCTAGTTTGAATGTGTGTTACAATACAAGATGTTAGATAAACGCCAGGAACCAAAAAATACTGAATGTTGATGCATTGAGTCTAGTTTGGACGTATATTATTGTCTGCCCAGTATACATTACCTCAAAAAAGTGTTAGAAAAATGTTAGAGACCAAAATACTAGATATACTAGGTATGTATTTGAATCTAGTTTGAATATGTGTTACAATACAAGATGTTAGATAAACGCCAGGAACCAAAAAATACTGAATGTTGATGCATTTAGTCTAGTTTGGGCGTATATTATTGTCTGCCCAGTATACATTACCTCAAAAAAGTGTTAGAAAAATGTTAGAGACCAAAATACTAGATATACTAGGTATGTATTTGAATCTAGTTTGAATATGTGTTACAATACAAGATGTTAGATAAACGCCAGGAACCAAAAAATACTGAATGTTGATGCATTTAGTCTAGTTTGGACGTATATTATTGTCTGCCCAGTATACATTACCTCAAAAAAGTGTTAGAAAAATGTTAGAGACCAAAATACTAGATATACTAGGTATGTATTTGAATCTAGTTTGAATGTGTGTTACAATACAAGATGTTAGATAAACGCCAGGAACCAAAAAATACTGAATGTTGATGCATTGAGTCTAGTTTGGGCGTATATTATTGTCTGCCCAGTATACATTACCTCAAAAAAGTGTTAGAAAAATGTTAGAGACCAAAATACTAGATATACTAGGTATGTATTTGAATCTAGTTTGAATGTGTGTTACAATACAAGATGTTAGATAAACGCCAGGAACCAAAAAATACTGAATGTTGATGCATTGAGTCTAGTTTGGACGTATATTATTGTCTGCCCAGTATACATTACCTCAAAAAAGTGTTAGAAAAATGTTAGAGACCAAAATACTAGATATACTAGGTATGTATTTGAATCTAGTTTGAATGTGTGTTACAATACAAGATGTTAGATAAACGCCAGGAACCAAAAAATACTGAATGTTGATGCATTGAGTCTAGTTTGGGCGTATATTATTGTCTGCCCAGTATACATTACCTCAAAAAAGTGTTAGAAAAATGTTAGAGACCAAAATACTAGATATACTAGGTATGTATTTGAATCTAGTTTGAATATGTGTTACAATACAAGATGTTAGATAAACGCCAGGAACCAAAAAATACTGAATGTTGATGCATTTAGTCTAGTTTGGACGTATATTATTGTCTGCCCAGTATACATTACCTCAAAAAAGTGTTAGAAAAATGTTAGAGACCAAAATACTAGATATACTAGGTATGTATTTGAATCTAGTTTGAATGTGTGTTACAATACAAGATGTTAGATAAACGCCAGGAACCAAAAAATACTGAATGTTGATGCATTGAGTCTAGTTTGGGCGTATATTATTGTCTGCCCAGTATACATTACCTCAAAAAAGTGTTAGAAAAATGTTAGAGACCAAAATACTAGATATACTAGGTATGTATTTGAATCTAGTTTGAATATGTGTTACAATACAAGATGTTAGATAAACGCCAGGAACCAAAAAATACTGAATGTTGATGCATTGAGTCTAGTTTGGGCGTATATTATTGTCTGCCCAGTATACATTACCTCAAAAAAGTGTTAGAAAAATGTTAGAGACCAAAATACTAGATATACTAGGTATGTATTTGAATCTAGTTTGAATGTGTGTTACAATACAAGATGTTAGATAAACGCCAGGAACCAAAAAATACTGAATGTTGATGCATTGAGTCTAGTTTGGGCGTATATTATTGTCTGCCCAGTATACATTACCTCAAAAAAGTGTTAGAAAAATGTTAGAGACCAAAATACTAGATATACTAGGTATGTATTTGAATCTAGTTTGAATATGTGTTACAATACAAGATGTTAGATAAACGCCAGGAACCAAAAAATACTGAATGTTGATGCATTTAGTCTAGTTTGGACGTATATTATTGTCTGCCCAGTATACATTACCTCAAAAAAGTGTTAGAAAAATGTTAGAGACCAAAATACTAGATATACTAGGTATGTATTTGAATCTAGTTTGAATGTGTGTTACAATACAAGATGTTAGATAAACGCCAGGAACCAAAAAATACTGAATGTTGATGCATTGAGTCTAGTTTGGACGTATATTATTGTCTGCCCAGTATACATTACCTCAAAAAAGTGTTAGAAAAACGTTAGAGACCAAAATACTAGATATACTAGGTATGTATTTGAATCTAGTTTGAATGTGTGTTACAATACAAGATGTTAGAACAACGCCAGGGACCAAAAAATACTGAATGTTGATGCCTTGAGTCTAGTTTGGACGTGTATTCGTTTTTGTCCAAAATAAATGATAGTACAATGTTAGAAACACGTCAGAAACATTCTACATGTTCCTCGAGTCTAGTTTGGATGTGTATCCTCGTTTGGCCAATGTGTTCTCTAAAACTTTATATCCCAATACATGATATTTTCTCCCTTGATGATCTAATGTCGAAAATTCGATCATACTTGCCCGTCTCCGCATTGAACATATGAAAATCGTCTGTGAAATACACACAAGCGTCGAAAGCGACCTCGGCATTCTTCGTTCTTTTCCTACGTTTTTCCATTACGTACTAAATCGGTGTAAAAACTGTACAATGAGATTCGAAAAAGGTGTGTAAAAATAGCAAATTCCCGTCGGTAGACTATCACATGACAAGGCACTGCACCCTATGCGATGAAACAGCTGTTGGCACGAGGGTGCCTCTCGACGGAATAAAATCGATGGCAGCAACGCCACGCGTAATGGAATACTCCTTCTGCGGTCACAAACCACAGCTGGCTAGACTCGAAAAACACCTCGGCGACTTACGAATTATCGTTTTTCATTGCTAATATCCGGGCAGGGGCCAATTGTCGAAATGAAACTTCCGTTTCAACAGCAACAGGATCAAATAGAGTAAAACGATGAGGAGCACGGCGGTGAAACACCATCGGGCTATGGATTTGTAGGCGTTCATCACTGGGATTTTCCGACAGTTTTCCGGCTCGGAAAATGCGCGAGGCGGGATGCGCGAGCGGTGTTGCCAACTCGGATAATTGGAAGCCGCGAATTAGAGTAGGAAGTGGAAGTCGAAAATAATTTTCAATTTTTGTGACGAATTATATGCGTATATACAGGGTGGTCCCGGTTATGCTAGCAACCATTCGGAAGACCGTCGAAAAAATATGAATATATCAAAAATAAATACAGCTCTTCGAAGTTCAATTTTGGAAATCTTCCTTAGGATACCTAGGCCAAAATAGAAAAAAAAAACGCTAATGTAAAATTTTGATTACAGGCTTCAGTTACGAGATGATTGAATTAGAAAAAAAAAAACAGAGAGCTCACAAGGGCGGAAATTCATATAGTTAATATATTCAGATAATTCAGTTGATAAAAACAAGACTCAACTCGAAAATATCTGGACATGCATTGTTTTATTTTCTTCAAACCGATGAGCACTGTATTATTCATGATATCAAACTACAAATAGATTGAAAACCGTTCTGTTGGCTATTTCAGAAGTGTCTAAACTTTCAACTATAATTATCTCGTAAAACAAAATTTCAAAAGAGTGCCTTTATTGTTCTACTTTTGTGGAAGATCTATAATTTTGTAACTAATTACCTTCAAAATTCAAGAGCGACAAAGATATTGAACTTTTGAGTCACTAATTGGTCACCCTGTACGCACATATTCATTCGCAACCGATCTGATTCAATATTCTGTTCATTAAATATTCTATTCATATCAGATTGTACGCAAAAAATAGTGTGCCTGTGGTCTGTTCTTCACAGATTGATTTATTACTTTCTCTACTTTCGATACAGACCATGGAAAATTAGATGCAAAATAGTAGTAAAATATGAGCAGCACGACCAACTTTTTTTCGAAATCTTAAACATACACGATAAATAACAATTGATACAGTTTGATGTGTCAATCGAACCTATTCAGCGATTTCCACTAAAGAACTGATGAAAGTTTATGTAACTACTGATAAAAACCAGCAGTATGAGGACCACTAGAATCACAATTCACAAAAAAAATATATCACACACTTGATCATGTATTTTGTCACAAAATCTCGGACAATGAGTTCTAGTGTAAAACAGAGTGAGTTGGCAACAGTGGCACGACGTACACCGGTCCCTAGTTCTCGATGGACTGAATGGGTCTTTTTTCGGTGGGTGGAAGGAACGAACTGCATATCGCGATATTACAAAGGTTATCAAATACACTTTGATGCCACTATAGTCGATAAGGAGAGGTTATTGATATTTTGTTCTCGATCGTTTATCTTGATGATTTGTCAATAATAAACGAACAGTATGTGTTGAGGTGGATTCATAAAACATTCATTATCATTACATTGAACATTACATTATAATTATAAAAAATGAAAGCCTAGGAAATAATGACTGATGATTAAATAAGACATTCACAGTACACCAACACGTTCGTATGTTTTTATCTCAATTTATGATAATGTAATGTTAATGTGAGGATAATGAATGTTTCCGGTTCTTCTGGAAATTACATCAAATTTCGATTTACAAACTGGATACCCTGTATATTATTACACTTTTGGAAACTTCATAACACTGATGGCCCAACGATGGTACTTTCAAAATGTGTCATAGTACCATTATGGTATCATTTGAAAAAATGGAGTTTCGAGTAAAAAAACGTTTTGGTCGAAAAATCAAAAAATCAAAGATTAGATCGAAAGTAAGATATGGCTTAGGAAAAATCAGAATATCCACTAGTGGGTGTCACTGGATTTTCAAAACCATGAAGGTTTAAAAATGTAATAATATACTTTGAAAATCGACAAACGATGTAATCTCCGGAAAAGAAGGAAGTTCAAACAACTTTCGGAATATGTCAAAAATGACCTCTAGTCTTGATGTTCCTTTCAAAAATGTAGCTATAAGAACAAAGCAGAAAATTGCATGTACTATTATCCTTATCACCTGCTATATTGCACATAGGGATGGTAAAACTAAAAAAATGTACATATACTACGCAGAGGAAAATAATTTTACGTCAATAAATTCACATCTCAAAATGACAGCTATGATAATATATGCCTCTTCTTGAAAACCAAAATCTGTACAAGGAGAGTTTTAAAGAAGTGGGGACAGATTAATCAGAGTAGAAGATATACGTGAAAAAATAAGAAACAGAAATATTGAATGTCTCAGTGTTAGTGTTGATGATAAATTAGAAATAAATAAAATCTGATCATCATTCCACTTTTGTAGAAATAATAACATAGCACTATAAATAAATTGCGATCATCAAGGTGTATTCTGATCATGCCAGGTGTTTCAATGATAAAATATGACCACCAGAAAAATTCAGATCACCTTACAGATATCATTTGCGTCTTGAATTTCGAAATTATGTATGCAGTTTTATTTTGCAATGCAAATTACTTGTTTGCATGTGCATAGAGTGACTAAACAGTGTGAATATCAGTTGGATACCAAAGACATTTTGAATAAGAAAAGTTTCATTCTATGACAGGTAGAATCAGATGGATATATAATTTTTATCAAAAATTTGATTTTTGACCACTTTTTCAATTCTGCTTTGATTCCAGTTATTTCTTGCCAAGTTGTAGAAGTTTTCATTTTGATCATTATATTATATTATATTATATTATATTCTATTATATTATATTATATTATAATATATTATATTATATTATATTATATTATATTATATTATATTATATTATATTATATTATATTATATTATATTATATTATATTATATTATATTATATATAACCGAAGGTTGCATTTCATTCTAATATTCTGAACAATCTATGGAGGAATTTAACAATCCAAATGTGTCTTCCAATGTGATTTTGAAGCCTCATCTTTTCCAAATATTTCTTCTTTTGATTCATCATAATATCTTCTTTCTGTGAAAATATATGGAATTTTAAATGAAATGGAACAATGTTGGAAAAACTTTCAGGAATAATTCAAAATCTGCCATGTTTTCACCTCCATGACCTACAATTTGCTCCCTAAGATTATTTTATAGGTGTTTATGAAAATATAGTTTTAGTATTCCTAATTATAAGAACAAACAATAAAAACCTGATTGAGAATGTACATGATGAACTATATTCAACAAATATTTATATTTTGTGAAGTTGATGATACTAAACATTCAACATAATTTTTTGACATTCTGTCACTTACCAAATGCTTCTTTTAACAAACTGACACAGTCTGTATGACCACATTTGTCAGCTAAGTCTGTGGCAGTCATACCATTGCAGTCACTCAATAGCAGGTTGGCATTATATTGCAGAAGAGTAGTTATATTTTTGCAATGGCCATGTTCAGAGGCTAAATGTAGTGGAGTCTGGAACCAAACAAAATGCCTACCTTAAACAGGGTGTAACTCAAATGAGTTGGAATATTTCAGGTGGGTTCAATATTCGTTGGAATATTATTCATGTGAATCATAATGAGTCAGTTTTGATTTCACCTTTTTATCTCCTCTAGGCCCACAACGAATATTTGGATCAGCCCCAGAAATGAGTAGAATTTCAAGACATTTCGATTTTTCAGTTATTGCTGCTGCATGAAGAGGAGTTCTACCCCAGCTGTCCTGAGAATTTATGAAATTCAGCTGGCCCCCAGCCAAAAGGTCTTCTAGCAACTCAGTGTTGTCCCATAGGGCTGCCTGTAAGTGACAAGTTTGATATATATATATATATATATATATATATATATTTAGAGTAGATGAATCATGAAATGAGCCTTATGCAGAGTGATATTTGTGAATCACCTGGTGTAAAAGACGACCTGGAAAGTCTTCATCTTCTGGGGAAGAATCCAACATTTTTGATGATTTTCAGGTTCACAGCAAAGTCTCACTAGTCATGTTCACATTGCCAATGATGAATCTGTGTATTCCTCACATCATTTAATTCATCGCAGTGAATGTTTATTGGCAATATCAATTATTCATCATTATTTATTACAAATCCTAAAAAGAACAAATCGAAACATATGTCTCATGAACTTGTGACATGGAACTATAGAAGCGAAGAAATCCATATGTTTTCTGTCAGATATGTGAATGTTTGAATAGTCTTTGTAGAGTTCTCAGGCAAATAAAAGAAAGTAGAGTAAAGAAAGAAAGAACTTTTCGGAATTTCATTGTTATCAAAAGTGTATTCATCAAATATGAAAAGAAAACAGGATAGTCAAATTAGGTGTCAAAGTTGGTCACATTGTAATGCATGCTTGTTAAGTTGGTATCAAAATGACATTAGATGAGGTTATGTCAATTTCATTGTTTTGTTGTCTTCATTTCACCTTAAAACTGGGAGCTCAAGGAAAGTGTCCTGATCCTGACTAATATTTAGTTCAGTTTAGTGAATATTCTACTGATTCACCTAATCTAAGTCCTTTGTATATGTAACAATACACAATGTTCTGAAAAAACAACAAAATATGCTATAGTGATGAATTTGAGTTGAGAATTCGGATGCTTTGTATTTCCAAATCGGATACAGGAAGTAAGGGTGAGCTAAAAATAGTTTTCGGCGATGGATGAAGCAGCCAGTCTTCCTCACGGACCCCCGATGAACATCCTTCCGCCCACCCCCGCAGGCCTCGAGAGTCTTTACAGCCTCTGCAGGAAAATCTACCCTGATCAAGTCAACCCTCTGCAAGTCACTGCCCTTTTGAAATTTTGGTTGGGCGGCCCTGATCCCTTGGATTACATTTCCATGTATGCCAATCCTGGATATCCTGAGGAGAATATTCCTCCACATTGGCATTATATTAGGTATTGTGTTCATTATTGAATTATTACTAGTACAACAAATCCAAAACAAATCAATAATAATGATAATGTTCTATTCAATATGTCTGGTGTTCTATTTCTGATGTGCATGTATGATGATTTATTGTAATTGGAGTTCAATTCACATTTAAATTGGTTCAAAAAAATATCAATATTGAAAAATCAACTGTATGCTTATCGTTTTCAGTTTTGGCTTGTCAGATCTACATGGGGATGGTAGAGTTCATGACATATCAGGTCCTGAAGGTGTGTCAGGATTCGGGTTCGAATTGACTTTCAGATTGAAAAGAGAGCCCTCTGAAACAGCCCCTCCAACATGGCCAGCCACCCTGATGCAATCTTTAGCAAAATATGTATTTCAGTCAGGTGAGAATACAGGAAATAATCAAATGCTGTGACTCGACTGTGATATCTAATCATTTCAGGCAATACCCTTTGTGCTGGTGATCATGTTTCTTGGCATTGTGCCTTAGACAATAGCGAATCTCGGATTCAGCACATGTTGATGACCACAGATTTGCAGTTGAAAGTTGCTCAGACTCCTTACGGCACTGTGGATTTCATACAGATTGTGGGGATATGTGCTGAGGAGTTGAAGGCAGTGCAGCAGTGGAATGGGGCAGGCATATTGAATATAATCTCGAGGATACCATCGTAAGTGTCAAGTTATGAATGAGATTTTCAATAGCGATTGGCCAGTGGTGTATCAAAAACTATTGTTGGATAGAATTTATAGAATATTTTGAGAGAGACTAGCCCAAATTCACACTAGGAAAATGATTCAGGTTTTCTTTAAGCTGCTCAGTAGATTCAAACCTAGCAGTTTTCTTGATGCTTCTTTGAAATTTATTCAAATAATATAATATATTTTTTTTCAGATTCCTAATCATTTGTCAATTCATGAAATTCTGAAGATAAAGGTGGTCAAATAATGAAAACGTACATTTTTGGTTGTTCACTTCATTTTTTCAAAATATTTTCTTCAAAAACCTTATTTTTTTGGCCAATTTGGCTGTACCAAAAATTTGTTTTATCCAACTGAAAGTAGGTTGTATCAAGACATAGATCTGAAAATTATAAAGTTTTTCTTCACTATTTGTAAAGTTTTGTCTACAGAAAACTGAAATTCACTACATCAAAAGTTACTAAAAGATCATCTGTATCAATATTGATATTAACTTCTTCCAAACAATGTAAGCAATGAAACTTTCACACTCACATGATGAAGGATTGATTGAATTTGAAAGAAATCGTGCTAAATTTAAACATGGAGACCGTATTGAACTCACGATTGACACTTGTAGAAAGATGAAAATACATAATGCTTGAGGAAACACATGTATTATGAACATTTCATATAACAATCGTGGACAAAGTATATATCTCCCTGTCTGTAGGTTACAGATTTCGGGTTCTTGAAAATACAATCAATATATTTGTGGTAGGGACAAAATTTCATACAATTTCTGGGTAGCATGTGTTCATTTATTGATCGATCTTGAATTTACCATTTTTGTATTCAGTTTTGAGAAGTGTTTGATAAATTCTATCTGCATCAACTGAACAAGAAGCAATATTTCTGTCTCTGTTCAGAAGAATGTAAGCAGATTCTTTGATTTTCCTTCTTTTGTTATAAGAAACAAGGAGCAAAAAAAAACTGCATGAATAAACATCTCTTCCTCTTTGTCCCCCATCTGCCAACTTGTCATTTCCCAGAAAATCTCAGAAAAATCAATTAATCAATCAATCAAATATACTTTATTGTCAAAGATTGATACATCTTATGGACAAAGCAAATATAAAACTAAGTGCCAATAGGACAAACAATACAAAGGTAATACAGATTAAAATCTTAAAATGAAATAATAGTCAATCAATAAAAATACACAGAGAATAGGCATTTATAAAATCAGAAAACATCTCAAATTCTTTCCTCGAAAAATTCGCGAATCTCATAGTATGGTCTACAAAGTAAAAATTCTTTAACCGCTTTCATATTTTTCACCGAAAGTGGAAGGTGATTAAACATCTTTCCTCCATTGTGAATGAAAGAATTTTTCACCATCTATAATCTAGGACGATGACTCTCTCTCAGGGTTTCTCTAACGCTTTCCTCTGACCGACAATTCCAGGGCGGGCGGGCCATGGCACGTGACGGACATGCGTCGCGGCGAGAGCGTCTTCGAGCTGGACGGCGAGGCGCAAGAGCAGGTCGAGACCGGCTTCGAGGCGGAGGGCTCGAATCTGAGCGGCGTGAGCGCGAGATGCGCTTGGACGGAGCGCGATCCCACGGCGAGGTCGCAGGAGAAGAACGACGAGCTGGAAAGGGACGGCTTCGTCGGCCTCAAGCACGACTCGTACGGTAAGACGAGGTTTCCACGAGGTTTCGGTCGGTTGCACTTGTTTGAACGCGCTGGGGCGCTGGTTTGTGACCGTTCGTACCTTTCGAGGTCGTGCGCATCTTATGGATTTCGATACTTCACAAAGGCTTTGCAAGATGGAAACTAGATGGCGTCATCTTTGTTAATCTCGATTGGTACATTGGAAACTCTGGAAAATATTCAAAATTCGACATGAATCAGTAAAAGCGGATTTGGTGGGGTTGTTTGACAGGTCTATATGTTTTGGAAAGGAACAATAACAATAATAAATAAGTCGACTTTATTCAACAAATGTACATACATTTGTACTGAATATGCGAAGATTAGCTAAAGCTACTCTTGAACTCTCAGCCTTTCCAGTTTACAAAATAAAATTGAAAATAAAATAAAACAAAAATAATAATATAGAAATAAAAAGAAAAAGAGAACATTTTAAAATTTCAATGAATTTGATTAGATCATCAGTAGAAGAAAAAAAAATCGAAAGTACTGAAATATAGAATGAAAAAGAAAAAAAAAGTAGCAATGCGACAACAACGTGTCTAGTCTTGCTGATCTAGCAGTTCATTTTTAACGACTTTTCTGTATTGATAGGTCTGGTTTGAAAGAATTAAAAAGTTTTAATGCATTGTAAGTAAAACCGCGTTCAAACAGAGCTGTCGAGTGGCGAGGCATGTTAAGAATCTGTGAATGTCTGGTGTTGAGATTGTGTAAATTATTTCTGAAAGCCAGTTTGTCATGAAGATAGGGCGGACTTTGAACATTAAACAATCTGTGCAAAAAAATAAGGAAATGGTATTTAAATATACTGGAAACTTTGAGCCACTTCAACTGCAGAATGTATTGAGAAATATGATCATATTTCCTCAAATCAAATATGAATCTACAACAAATATTTCGCACTCGTTGAAGTCGATATTGTGTGCATTTATCAAGACATGGATAATAGACAATGAGGCTAATAAACAATTGAGGAATACTGTCTGTAAGTTCTTCGAGGAGGTGGTACATTCATTTCTCAGCTTTTGATGGGATTTTCTCTCCTCGTTTCTAAAAAAATAGAGTAGAAGTTATTAAAAATTATTGCAATATATTTGTAGTAAGGACAGATTTAGGATCTGTCCAAAAATGTCACTGCGCTTGAAATTAAACCTTTAGATACCTAAAAGAGAAATTCTCTATTGGTCAGTGACACCTTGTTTTTGAAAAAATTTGGAAATACAAATATATTTAATAATACTAAAACCTCTACTTATCTTGGTGGACGTTTCGGGAACGAATCTGCTCCCGTTCTCAACACAATTGAAATATTTTTCTTCGTAAACTTTTTTCGATGTTTCCGATTTTGACACTGAAAAGTGACAAAAAAAAAAACAATTGAGGAGTTTGTTCACCATCCTATATCCACCTTGGATTGTAGTCAAATTGTCACTGTCCGACATTTCAATAACATCGAATCTCGTGCAATCAGTCAAATCTCGTCAAATCAGATTTCAGTGAAAAATAAAATATTGTGACACCCGTCCCTGGCTGGATGAGTTACCCTTCTGGCGTTATCACCCTTCTAACGCACTCGGTGCAGAAATAACTATCATTAACTACCCTATAATTCTTTCATTTTTAAAAACATCACAAAAATTCTACAATCCTACAACCTCGACAACCTTTATTATCATAGATTTTTTTTTTCAGCAAGTTCTAGTATATTGGAGTCTACAGAGTTGATGCAAGTAAAACATTTGGAAGGAGTACATCTCATTTTCAATTTGGAGGCCGGCAGTTTGCTTCCTCTAGCAATAAGGTAATATTTCTACAGTTGACGTCAACTGTCAAAATCAAAATCGATTTTTTGGGGGGGAAGGGCGAGCTTACTAAAACTAGATTCAATAGCGTCAAAACGTCTATCTTCAAACAGCTACCCGCAACTCAGACGTTTCCGCCTGATGATCAAAACAAAATTTCGAAAACTAACCGTACTTCTAAGACTTTTTCTGACTCATCCGCTAGTTTTTAGGTTCGGACAGTTCATCATATCGATCATTTCGTCGAAAGAACTATTCAATTTTCTTTACCTCGTTAAAGTTTCCAAATTTTTTTCTCTACCAAATTGACCATAAGGAATTGATGGAAGATTTTTTCAAGTTTCTTAAATGACCGCTAGGGGACCCAGCTACTATAATACAACGAGAAATTCGAATTTTCACTCGAAAAATCGCACGTTGAGGTACTCTTTTTATAACAGAAATGAAAACTTCATCATATTTTGCGTCAGTTTGTTGATAAGAAATTTTCTCATGAATTTTTTTTTACTCTAATAGTTTCAGTATCTATTATGGAACTTAACGTCACTGAATATGATCATTTATTGAACGTGAACTTTGTACGTTCTCAGCATGATGAAAGAATTTTTATTCAATGCAATGTAAAAAATCAAACCGAATCGCTCCACCTGGATGATGTAGGAGTCAATAGTTTTCCCGAAGAGGGCGCTATTATTCGCCTAAATTTAAGGTGGCAGAACTGAAAACAGTGAGAAGAGCAGTTCTACCAAACTTGCAATAAAACCGAATTGAAACATCGACTTTATGCATTCAGAAGAATTCAATTGTTGGATATTTGAAAAAATCATGATATGAATGAGTGACATCGAAACATTCCTTAGAATTTGAAGCGCAAAATAGTTAGTATAAATGGCGCCATCTTCAGGAAAACTCGGGGCATCAGTGCATCCACTGTGCTCATTTTATCATGGCTCTCAGGAAGTACTATCGAATAACTGAACATAATTTTTTCGCCAACTATGGCCTGTCTGACAAAGTATTATCAAGACTAAGAAAAATTGTTTCAGGGGCAGGGTGCGCCACGGCCGGCACTTCACCTTCAAGTCGGTGCTGGGCGACACGGCAGTGACGCTGGTGGCGCGCTCCGTCACCGGCACGTGGGTGGACGCCGAGCACCCGTACGTCGCGCAGGGCGCCTGGCTGCAGGTGCTCGTCGACGACGAGCTGGCGCGCGACATGGCCGCCGCCTTCCACGCGCTCGCCGCCCCCGAGGCCGTCGCGCTGCCCAAGACGTTCTCGTGGCCCGACCAACGGCTGACGATTACCATCGTGGCCGATAAGGTGTAGGGCGTTACGCTTTTGGCTAGGTGGATGTTGTGTGCCTGTCGGACTGTCAGAGTTGAGTGCGTTCCGTGGTTCGAACGAGCTTTTAGACAGCGCGGTGATACCACCGATACCAAAATGAATGACAGATGATTTCATTATAGAAGCCTCGAAACTCGGCGTTCAAAGATGTGAAATGAATTCTCTACTAGGTGCACCCTTGCCCTATCGACTTATGAAGAGCATTGAAACGAGAATAAGATAAATAAAGAGCTATCGAATCAGTCAGCTGATTACTGCTGGTTGCCTCTCTCTGATTTGATATTTTCATTGGATGGATTCCTCTGACTTTCTCTAGGCGCGAACTAGTGCCTACTTGGAATTTGTTCATCATTCAATAACTCACCTACGAAATGATATATTCTCATCTTTCTTGAATAGGACAACACCACTTCTTTTTTGTTTACCAATTTTTAATATTCAAACAACAAGTAAAAGTGAGGCTCTTTGTTTTAACACACTTATGGATCAATAAATTTCGCTCAACAATAGATTTGAGAGAATGAATCTTACACTTTTAACTCGATTCGAATGAAAATAACTGAAAATGTAGTATTTCTCAATACAATTCTCTTCTCAATACATTACACTATTATCTAGAACAAAATCGACACATCAAAATGTTTCGACAATGATTTTTCATCACTGCGTCTCTTTCTTATGGTCGTTTCAATTCCTCTTTCCCTCTCTCTATAAGCTCAATCTAGTAGAAAATATATAATTCCATATCTTTGGTGAATACCGATCGCAACTAATTATTGACAGTTGACAGTTTGGTTATAATCGGTTATTTCAAGTTGTGTGTGAAGCAGTAAGAAACAAATTCGATAAAATCCTCCAATGTTTCACTCTAGATGTGAAAATTATTCGTATAATTCATCGGTGAGTGAGCAATATTGTATTCTCTGTAAAGAAGTTATTTATATTTTATTTACATATACACAGTTATTGTTATATCTGATGTGCCTTATATCAATGCTCAAGTCTGTAGTATGTATAACAATCTAGGATTATTCACCAAATTTCAATATTCAAACAACAAGTAAAACAGAGTCTCTCTGTTTTAACACACTTATAGATCCTTTAACTTCGCTAAACAATAGATTTTAGTGAATAATCTGACAGTATCAACTCGATTCGAATGAAAATGACTGAATATGTCGTATTTCCCAATACAATGGATGACACATCTGAATGTTTCCACAATGCCAACGGTTATGTGTTTTTTCATCGCTTTGTCTCATCTTTATGGTCTTTCCAATTCTCTTGTCTCTAAGCTCGATCTAGTAAAAAATATATAATATCATATCTTTGGTGAAAACCGATCGCACTCAATTATTGACAGTTGACAGTTTGATCATAATCGGTCATTTCAAGTTGTGTGTGAAGCAGTAAGAACATATAAGATAAAATCCTCGAATTTTTCACCCTAGATGTGGAAATCATTTGAAGAATTTATCGGTGAGTGAGCAATATTGTATTCTAAGTAAACAATCTATTTATATTTTATTTATATATACATAATTATTGTTATATCTGATGTGCCTTATATTAATGCTCAAGTCTGTAGTATGTATAACTGATTTGATGCTATATCATGAAGAAGTTACGAAATGAAATGCATAATTTCAATAATACTATTTTGATACAATACAGGTTCATTAATATCATCCATTCAATCACCCACCCAAAAATATATGGTTCATAATTCGATACTATGATATATAACATATCACACCTTTTTGTATCATATCAAGATGCCTGTATCGTTTTTTCTATACCCTCGCGAGAGAAAAAGCAACTTAAAGTCTATTTCAAATGATTTCAACCTCTAATACAGGATATAATATTATGTTGATACATATGTACGATACGAAAACGACGAGCGGTCTAATCATTAATGACATCATTGAAAAATGGGCATCGAACAAAACTGAAAAAAAAGTTCATCTAACAACTTGGAAGCGCGTTATTCGAACACGAATATTCAAACGCCACCACTTTTGTGACGTCTCAGCGCATCATTCGATTCGCTGTGTTTTTTCAAATCAGTGTTTGCTGCCGTATGGAGTTTGCGCGATATCTGAGATGTTTACAAAAGTGCTAAGAGGAAGTGGCCAAAAACCGAGAAGAAGAACAATAATGGTTATGTTTGTTATGAACGGTTGAAATTTTCAATTTATATTATCGTAAATTTTTTGAAGTTTTGGAATTGTTGAAAATGTCTCATAGCGTTCACGGTACGTTCGTATCTGAAAAAATCAACAAAATACGCTGGAGACCAGAGGAATTCAACAATCCACATTTTTTCATAACAGGGAGTGTAGATAACGAACAAAATAATGTGAAACTCTGGGATTTTTACGAGAACGAGGAAGAGGATGATATCTATCCGTTTTTAGTTGATACTTTCCCATATTGTGGTGATGTAACAGAAGCTAAGGTAAGTTTCTTCCAATACAGTCATATAAATACCATCAAGTGTCTATTTTGAAACCACTCTTGTAGTTTTTGAACGCAGACTATTTCGTCACATCGTCTTCTAGTGGATCTGCACATTTGATGCAAATAATTCCTGCCTTCACCGAAAGCATAACCTTAAAGAACGTTATTTGCTGGAAAAATGCACATCAGTTCAAAAATGGCGACTCCAGTTCTTGTACAGGCCTAGCAGTGTACGATAATGATATTATCACCATTGGCGAAGACGGGTGCATCAACTTGTTGAATACCAAATCACAGACAATACTCAGAAGGATAGGTATATTCAACGACAATCAAACTTTCTTGGTCATTTGAGATACTGTTGGATTTTCTAGATCATGCTGACAGTTGTTCCCTCCATTGTGTGATTTTCTTGAAGCACAATGAGATCATGACTAGCAACTTGAGAGGGCAGATGAAAATTTGGGATCTGAGGTCACAAAGCAACGTAGCTAGTAGTAGTTTCTTGATGAGCGGGGATCAAGTGACACCTACTTGCCTCACCTTTCATCCCACCCAGAGGCATCTTATTATAACTGGTGACGATTTGGGTGAGTACAGTGTCAGGATTCTTTTCAATATTCTGAGATGAGCAAATGAAAAATTTCCGTGGGTAAACATTGTCATTCGAGTAACACTCTTCATATTTTATTTGATCTCCTCCAATGATTTTGAATGAGTTTTGCCATTTTGAAACATAATTAACATCACAATGACAATCGGACAGTCAAAAAAGGAATTGTGACAGATACCCTTTGTGAAATAGTCATTTGAGAAAGCAAAGTGTGAATTAATCACAAAAAATATTTCTTGAAGTAGTGGAATTTTTTTTCCTTCGGTTTCTTTGATTCTGGCTTGTCAATTCACTAGATCAGGTATATATACTATATATTCATTACACCCAGTGATCTTTTTTCGCATTTCTGCAGGCAGTAGTGAAATAAATCATTGATTGGAACCTTCACATCGACTGTACTTCCCTTCACCTATCATTACTGTAACCATTCTCGATGTATCATTGTTCAAACTTCTGTGTCAACTATCAATTACACAAGACAGATGACAGAAAATTAAGAGGGGTTAGACAGTTACCAAATGGTGGATTGAGCCGACCTTCCCAGTGCATGTCAAAATCACTGGTTGATAGATAATATATGTTGGCTTGCAAAAGGAGTCAGGGGATGAAAGGGAAAGGTTGTCTTGAAACACTGCCATAATAGCATACTAATAGGAACAAATATTCAGTCAGTAAGAAAAATATATATTCCTGATGTAATATAGGTAATATGAAGAAGAATAATATTCCTCCAAATTGACATTGTGTGAAGATCCCAACATTTAGAATTGCACATAACGTAAAATTACTGTAAGTGACTGTCTGAAGACATGATAATACGTAACTCAGTGACTTATATACTTATAGTGATACTAAATGTCATGGCTGTGTTAACTGTTAAACAAGACTGAAGACAGAAATTGCAAGAGAGCTGAAATCTCAGGGTGAAACACTTACCGATTGAATCAGATAGCTAGATACAGTGAATTAAAAAAAAATCACTGATATCTTCCGGCAAAGATAAGATCTGTAAGATAGATAAAATGTTACAATCTTGATTGTCGAATGACATGTTCTGTAAGGAATAAGTTATGGTGTTCTGTGTCAACTGTCAAGTGGACAAGACATGAAATAACAGGGGTTAGATATTCGATCGGAGCAAGAAAAACAATTATTTCATGGGGATGGGCAGAATATATCAATCAACGGGATGGGCCCTGTGTCCGACATCTGTTGGCATGATAAGAAAAAAATTGTAGTGTTCTGTGTCAGCTGTCAAGTGGACGAGACAGATGACAGTGGGTTTGACATACGATGATTTCAGGTGCGCTGACGACGTGGGACCTGCGCAACAGCACCTACCCGGTGAACGTCCTCGACGCCCACGAGGGCGCCGTCTCCGAAGTGCTCTTCGACCAGGACCGCCCCGACCGCTTGTGCAGTTGCTCGGGCGGCGGGCAGCTGTGGCAGTGGGCGGCCAAGGGCGGCTCGGCGGGCGATAGTAGCGCGTGGCTGGCGCCCGACGACGTAATGGGCAAGTTGGAGGTGTTCGCGCTGATGCCGCGGTTGAGCCTGCCGGTAAACTCGCTGGATTTGAGCGGGGGCAGGGTGGTTTGCGGGGGGGATAACGAGGCGGTATATTTGATCGGCGGCGTCGGATCGTGAGCCCGACGGTTTTTCTTTTTTTCGAATTAAAGTAACTTTTTTCTGGTGAATTGTTTTTTTCTTGAAATATTGACTGTCTAAAGACATGATGATCTGCTACCTTGACAGAAAGAGGTGTCTAGAGAAATTATAATCACATTGACAAAGCATGGTTCAAAATTAAAATGGAATAAATGAATACACATCTATCTATTCGGACACTTAACGAATACGTTAACTTTTTTTTTTTTTTTTTTTTCAGCTTTTGATGGGATTTTCTCTCCTCGTTTCTAAAAAATAGAGTAGAAGTTATTAAAAATTATTGCAATATATTTGTAGTAAGGACAGATTTAGGATCTGTCCCAAAATGTCACTGCGCTTGAAATTCCTCCGTCAGCCAAATTGTCACTTTTCAGTGTCAAAATCGGAAACATCGAAAAAAGTTTACGAAGAAAAATATTTCAATTGTGTTGAGAACGGGAGCAGATTCGTTCCCGAAACGTCCACCAAGATAAGTAGAGGTTTTATTATTATTAAATATATTTGTATTTCCAAAAATTTTTTCAAAAACAAGGTGTCACTGACCAATAGAGAATTTCTCTTTTAGGTATCTAAAGGTTTAATTTCAAGCGCAGTGACATTTTGGGACAGATCCTAAATCTGTCCTCACTACAAATATATTGCAATAATTTTTAATAACTTCTACTCTATTTTTTAGAAACGAGGAGAGAAAATCCCATCAAAAGCTGAAAAATGAATGTACCACCTCCTCGAAGAACTTACAGACAGAATACGTTAACAACTGATAATATGAAAGAAAAACACAAATCTGTTGAGAAGTATTGAATCACAGTTTGCTTAGGTGATATAGATATAAATTTTAGGTGGATGAGTTTTGATAGAATTCATCTAGAGTATTTGTATTATTTTTATGGTGATGGGAAAATGTTCGGATATTTTTCTGTGTTTTTAAATTAGTGAGAGCTAGTGTGTGAGAGCTGATGTAGGCGTTTGTGAGAGTAATAGGGAGGGATAGAAGTGTGTTGTATCTTTAGGTCATTTTTATTTTATCTTTATATTTCTGTGCATGAAACATACCATCTCTAGAATGAGAAAACATGTAGGTTATGCGCAACAGCACTCGATCCGGTAACAATGAAACTGCAGTCGATTGTATTTTCATTATATCTCATTTCGAAAATTGGTTTGTGTAGGTTGTATGGTGTAAATCGATTTTACTTATACTGTAGGTGTTATACAATTTTTTCTGGCTCACTTTGTCAATGAGAAATATTTTTCTTAGACTATAATATAAATATCTCCCTCTCTTTCTCTGATGAAAAATATACCTCGATTTGTGAATGACTGTCGAAAGACAATCTGTAACTTTGACAGCAAGCAAAGAGAAAAAAATCGTAGGTGTTCTGTGTCAATCGTCAAGTGGGCAAGACAGATGACAGAAAATATATACCTTTCATTCGATTTGAATTCACACTTGATTTTGAAGACTCTGTATACTGTCGAATTGCAATTTTATCGAACGAAATCATATTCAAGCTCTTTTCTACTGGTATTTATTGAAGAGTGTAGGTAATTGCAAAAATTGTTATTGGATCGAATATCGCGACTGAAACAACTCGTGTAACAAAAAGCAAATAAAAGGACGCCATATTGAAACACAAGCCATAGAGGTAATGAAAAGTCGCCAGCTAATGGAGAATATAACCGTCTCGGCAATGCGCAATACATGAAAAGGCAATCAAAATCGAGTTACACAAAGCGAAACAAATGAATAAATAATAATTTCATAGTCCGAAAGCGCCGTAACCGCATCATCCGATTCATTTGAGCTGCCTCGCAGCGCATATTAAATAATAAAATCATAACCGAGTAATTGAATTAGGGGTGGATTTCAGCCGCTAATACGAGCGAGCGTATGCCGGGGACCAGGGGCGTTCCAGGGGTTTCATCTCTCATGAAAAGTCGAATTTCTATGGTATTTTTCGATCAGTTTTGTTCATTTGCTCACATAAGAATTCCAGTTGACAAAATGCGCAGTTGCCTTATCACTGCTGTTTTTCAAATGTTCCATGTTTTATTATAGAGATGCTCCAAGCAGAGATGTAGCATAGATGAATGTCAGCAGTTTCATCTATGCTGTCTTTGAAATGTTCCATGTTTTAATCAATAGATGCTCGGATCAGAGATAGGAGCATCGAACAATGTTTGCCTCGACCTAGATCATCTTAGACTTGTCACTTCAGACTTTTAGAAATCCTCGAACAGCAATAGTTTATTGAAATGATCCAAGATTGCAACTGACATCCAGTAAATACTGTCTGTAAGTTCTTCGAGGAGGTGGTACATTCATTTTTCAGCTTTTAATGGGATTTTCTCTCCTCGTTTCTAGAAAATAGAGTAGAAGTTATTAAAAATTATTGCAATATATTTGTAGTGAGGACAGATTTTATGATCTGCCCCAGAATGTCACTGCGCTTGAAATTAAACCTTTAGATACCTAAAAGAGAAATTCTCTTGTTGTCAGTGACACCTTGTTTTTTAAAAATTTGGAAATACAAATATATTTAATAAGAATAAAACCTCTACTTACCTTGGTGGACGTTTCGGGAACGAATCTGCTCCCGTAGAGGTTTTATTCTTATTAAATATATTTGTATTTCCAAATTTTTTCAAAAACAAGGTGTCACTGACCAATAGAGAATTTCTCTTTTAGGTATCTAAAGGTTTAATTTCAAGCGCAGTGACATTTTGGGACAGATCCTAAATCTGTCCTTACTACAAATATATTGCAATAATTTTTAATAACTTCTACACTATTTTTTAGACACGAGGAGAGAAAATCCCATTAAAAGCTGAAAAATGACATCCAGTAAATTTCAACATGAGAAAAATATCCACTCAACCTCGGACCTGCCAAATACCTAGACAGGATACGTCACCAGTTTGAATGGGTTTTTGGACACTGTTGTGATCTGAATTAAAAAAAAATATAATCCATACTCTGGGACCCCCTTTATACCTTCTGTCATATCGTAATAACATGTTTCTACAAGTGTTTCGAAGTCGGCTAATCCATGGAGATCGTCCATGAAGCCGGTGTGCCAACAACAAAACGACCCCCTCCACGAAAAGTGTCGCCGGGCAATCAAAGCCACCCCTTGTATAAACGGCGATGCGTCCCGCTTCCACCCCTTCGGTATTTAGTTGCAGCGCATCTAATGACAACCCGGGTCGGAGGTTGAGCACAATAAAATCCCCAAAGCGGATTCTCATCGGTGCTTGACTTTGCTTTCGCGTTCGCCGACAAATGATATTAACATAGTCAATCATGTCAAAGTAGGCGAGCCGACAGGGTCGGATTCACAGGGTTTTCAGTTTGGTTTTACTGCAATTTTTTCCGTTCGCGACTATCGGGAATTTGGTGTCAGGTGTGGGATATGAAATTTGTGAACCACGACAACAAAATATTCTTCTGAATCATAATATATCTTCTACGACACTCTTCCTGAATTCAATTTCCTGGTAGTCTGGAATGATTTTCTTTCCGAGTATTAGATATATATTTCCAAATTTAATTTTATATTAATGTGAGCCTTTGCATCAAAGTTCGCCAACAAATGATATTAACATAGTCAATCATATCATAGTTTGGTTTTACTGTATTTTTGCGTTCGCGATGATCGGAAATTTGGAGTCAGGTGTGGGATCTGAAATAGTTGACCAAAAAAACCGATTCAGTATGGTCCAAGAATTGTTTCAAAATCAATCATTGACTGTGGGTTCGCGCTAGTGTATACTGACTTTTCCTGAATTTCCCTTCGTCTTCAGTTAAGGTGCTCGATAGTGAAGGTAGTCTCTAATGATTTTTGTTGTTGAGTATTATGTTTGGATGATATATTTCCAAGTTTAGAGTGCCAGAAATGTCAAAAAGAATTCTAACTAACTCGTTGAGATGAAAATGCGCCTGTCTGGTTTTCAAGATAATAAGGCTACATTTTCAATGACCGTAGATGCCAGTGCTGCCACTTGCACGGAAAAAAATGGCGCCAAGTTTGAATAGTCGAATAGAATCGTTCAGACTAGACGTAGGTCTGATACGTCCCTGCCTCGGATGGAGGTCCTCATCGTCTCTTGATATATGACAGTTTATATCTGGGCACGTTATCTCCTCGCTGCGAGTTATGAAAACAATATGAATTCTCTACCGCATTTTTGGTCGATTCATCGTTTGATGTGTAATTACTTTTTTTTTTAAGCCATCCGCAGCGCTTTATATTTCATTCCGGTATTTATTTATTGCTTCTCGAATGTTTCATCCCTGCATTTTATTAGCAACGTTTCGAATTCGCCGGCTGTTTGCTTTTGTTTCTGGAAATTTATATGTTTCCATACGGACGTTCGCACGTTTAGGTATAAATACAGATGTTTCGATTGCTGGTTGAGATTTTGTCCACACTATTTTCCAATCACGAACCGAAGAAAAAAATTTGTCTTCTCATCTTGTTGCATTATACTACTTGTGGTAGCTGTATTTCAATTTCAGTAGACGTTTCGGTATGGCATAGCAAGTTTTTATTAACAATCTTACATCATTCGAGGCGGAAGTTTATTTATAGGTATTATGAGAAAAGTTATTTTTATTGAACTAACAATGTAGAACAAAAAGTAATTTCGAAATAAACCAATGTAGCGTAAGGAAAGCGCTGAAAATATTGAAAGTGGAAAGTGATGTTGAGTAGAAGTAGCTTGATGAAAGCTTTGGATTGGTACAAGGTGTGCCACATGACGGATTTATGTGTGAATTAGAGAAACTCGACCGATTTCGATAATTTTTCTTTTGTTTTTTCTCTTTTGGGAATATCAGTGACCCTGCAGGAAGCAGAAAATTTTGAAAAACTCTGAAAATAAGAGAGAGACAGACAGAGAGAGAGAGAGAGAGAGAGAGACAAAAACACCTTGTGTAATGATTTTCAGACGATTTTATTTTTTTGTCGAAATCTAAGCCCTTTGAACATTTTTTGTCGAAAAAAATCAAAATTGTCTCAGAGCCTCGAAAATCGACATGAGGGTTCCTAACGCTCTTGTTTACATGCCATCTCAAGCATTTCTCTCTATTAACGACAGGAAAAAAGTTATGGAGATTTTTCTTTTCTGGGAATCTCAGTGACCCTGCAGGAAGCAGAAAATTTGGAAAACTTGGAAAATAAGATAGATAGAGAGAAATTTGCTCCGAATTCGAGTTCAGGATGTCGAAAACATCTTGTGTACTGATTTTAAGACCATTTTATTTTTTTGTCGAAATCGACGAAAAAAGAGGGCGAACAACCCCTTTGAACATTTTTGTCGAAAAAAATCAAAATTGTCTTAGAGCCTCGAAAATCGACATAAGGGTATCTAACGCTCTTGTTTACATGCCATCTCAAGGATTTCTCTCTATTAACGACAGGAATGAAGTTATGGATTGTTTTCTTTTTTCGGAATCTCAGTAGGGTCACTGAGAGCAGAAAATGCTTAAAAACTCGGAAAATAAGAGAGATAGATAGAAATTGGCTCCGAACTCGAGTTCAGGACGTCAAAAACACCGTGTGTACTGATTTTCAGACGATTTTATTTTTTTGTCAAAATCGACCAAAAAAGAACATTTTTTGTCGATAAAAAACAAAATTGTTGTAGAGCCTCCAATCAACGTCCTCGTTTACGTGCCACCTGAAGGATTCCTCTTTATCAACATTAGAAAAAAAGTCAGTGAGGAACAACCGACTAATCAATACTGCTAATTTTTTATGGGAATTTTGTGTCGGTTTCGCATAAACTCGGAAATAGGTCGATCGATTTGATTTTTTTTTTATTTGATCGCCTCTATACTGAAGTTGAATGGGGACTTAATCACAGGTGGAACAATAGCCAATAAAAAATACAATTACGAAATGTAGAAATAAGAGAAAAATACTCAAAAATACGTCTTGTAAGGATAGAATGATGACAGTCCAAGATCTAATCGTTTCCAGACAATCTAGAATCCAATAAGAAATCGAACGAGCTTATTAATAATGAAGACCTGATAATATCTCGAACGATTACGTCGCGCACAAACAACGCCGATTAACCCGTCGGGGTGGAAAATTAATTAAAACGTCGTCTGGAGCAGCAGCCGCCCCCGGACCCACCCCCGCGGGGGCGGCATTAAGTCGAGAAGCTGCTAATTAATTTCTTGAGACGCGAGATTTCCCCGGCCGTTATTATGACTGAATTACCGATCAAGTGGCGGCGGGCCGCTAATGCAGCTCCGTCGGATCGATGCAGCCAGATCAGGGAGGATTTTTAAGCCCGCGTCTTGTCAGGACGCGAAGGGGATGACCTGGAAATCACCCACCTGCATACCATCTACCCAACCCAAGATTTCGTCCTCAGTAATTTGCTTGACCTCTGCAATTTACCATCTGTAGTTTGTCCTCTGTAGCTTTTTGTCCGGTATCGTTTATCTTCTCTAAATCATCTTTTGTAGTTCATCAGGATGACAGAATGTGAACGGGATAACCTGGAAAAGATACACTTGCATACCATCTACCTAATTATGAAGTTCGTTCAAAACAATTTAGCTTTTTGTCTTCTGTAGATTGCCTTCTGGTGGTTTGACCTTTGCAATTCATCCTCTGTAGTTTTTTGTCCGCTATCGTTCGTTTTTTGTAATTTATCTTCTATAGTTCATCAGGATGATTGGATGTGAAGGAGATCACCTGGAGATGACACACTTGCATACCATCTACACAACCATAGATTTCTTCCTCAGTAATATGTTTGACCTCTGCAATTTATCATCTGTAGTTTGTCCTCTGTAGCTTTTTGTCCGGTATCGTTTATCTTCTCTAAATCATCTTTTGTAGTTAACCTGGAAATCACAAACCTGCATACCATCTACCTAATTATGGAGTTCGTCCTCACCAATTTATCTTTTTGACTTCTGTAGATTGTCGTCTGGTGTTTTGACCTCTGCAATTTACCCTCTGTAGTTTTTTGTCCGCTATCGTTCGTTTTTTGTAATTTATCTTCTATAGTTCATCAGGATGATTGGATGTGAAGGAGATCACCTGGAGATGACACACTCGCATACCTTCTACCCAACCATAGATTTCGTCCTCAGTAATTTGTTTGACCTCTGCAATTCATCATCTGTAGTTTGACCTCTGTAATTTTTTGTCATGTATCGTTTATCTTCTCTAAATCATCTTTTGTAGCTCATCAGGATAACAGAATGTGAAGGGGATGACCTGGAAATCACACACCTGCATACCATCTACTTAGTCTTCTGGTGATTTGACCTCTGCAATTCATCCTCTGTAGTTTTTTGTCCGCTATCGTTCGTTTTCTGTAATTTATCTTCTATAGTTCATCAGGATGATTGGATGTGAAGGAGATCACCTGGAGATGACACACTCGCATACCTTCTACCCAACCATAGATTTCGTCCTCAGTAATTTGTTTGACCTCTGCAATTCATCATCTGTAGTTTGACCTCTGTTATTTTTTGTCCTGTATCGTTTATCTTCTCTAAATCATCTTTTGTAGTTCATCAGGATGACAGAATGTGAAGAGGATAACCTGGAAAAGATACACTTGCATACCATCTACCTAATTATGAAGTTCGTTCAAAACAATTTAGCTTTTTGTCTTCTGTAGATTGTCTTCTGGTGGTTTGACCTTTGCAATTTATCCTCTGTAGTTTTTTGTACGCTATCGTTCGTTTTCTGTATTCTATTTCTCGATCTGAAAATTTTCTGAAATATCTCCGCTGTGCATAATTAATTTCCTGTTATGTATTTGTGTCTTTTGTAGTTTGTCTTCTATAGATAGTCCTCTGTAGCTAATCTTCGACACGAAATTTCGACTAAATGATATGACTATAATTCATCTTTGCAGCCTGATGACTGTCTTCTGTATGCCCTGTGTAGTTCGTTTTTAGACGTGACTGTCATAATGTGTATTTGTTAGTTTATTTTTCAGTAATATTTCGATTTTTTCCCCTGTAATGTATTATGTTCTGATCTTCTATCAGTAGACGCTTCTGTATTATACAGTATGTTGTGTCCACAGTCTATTATGCCATTTAAATTACTGTTGTGTAGTACTGAAGGAATATAAATTAATTCTAGTGAATTTATGGCTTAATTTCGAGCTTTCTGGAGCAGCAAATGAAAAATTCCTCAAGCGAGTTGAAAATTAGCGTGGAATCCAAAGAGAGTGGAAAACGTGGAATATCATTCGTTGTACAGAGGCGGAGAAAAAGGTTCATAAGCAAGTTTTATGATGCCTCAAATCAACCCTTTGAAGTTCAATATCAATTCTTAAATGGCATTTCAGTTCGACCCTCGCCAAATGAAACGAATTTCTTTCACAGCAATTACAAAACGATCGCGATATGTTTATCGCGAAGAGACACGTGTGCACTTGGCTCCCCCACCCCTTGTGAGGCACAAGTCATGCCACTGGTTGAAAGGAAGCGGCGGGGTGCGAATATCGGGGTGTAAATTCAAACCAAACTTGCGACTTCAATTGGGTCTAATAAATGTCAAACAAGTCGAATGCGTAGATAATGGGCACCCTAGCTGGGTGATTTATTGAAATTTTCTATCGCGATATACGTGGTGTGCCGAATGGGGTATTTTACCCGCGGGTTTGATGGGTTTTCATTTTTTTTTTTTCTTTCGTAGAGTAGTCTGCACGATAGTCGGCAAATGAGAAACCATAAAAAAACGTCACTTGTTGCTTGATATATCGATGATGAAGTCTGAAATGCGTGACAAAAAAATTCGTACGAGTGATATTGTATTTTGTATCAAACACATGAAAAATCAAATATTCCTTATTTCGCAGTGACGGATGAAAAGAATGATGATCAGAGAAAGATAAACTGTAGCTGATTCAATTTCAATGATACAATTAGAAATTCCACAATGATACAAACTTGTTCGACAACACAGCGACACTGCAAAGTCACCGATATTGTTGGATGAAATGTACTGGGTGGCCCAATGAAAACGAAACAAGGCCGATTTGACATTGTTATCGTTTGCAGAAAAAAAAAAACGCTCGCACCGGTCGATTTTTATTTCGAAAGGGAAATATTTTGCGCATGTTTTTAACTTTTTCACTTCGAACCCCTCGGAGGGGTGAGCTGATAATATTATTATAAATCAATATACGTTCGAACTGCAACGATATAGACTGTAGAAAAAATGGAATTTGTCAATATGAATCAGTAACTTACATCGAAATGACCCTTCCCTTCTTTGAGACAACCATTTTTTTCTTCGTTCGACGTTTGATCTCACAGATGTAAATATCTTCGTTGAATTTTCACTAATATTGGGCATCCAACCGTTCTATATTTTTGAAAATGAATAAAAAAATGCGTCAGCTATTCGAGACCACGAACTTGAAGGTTAAGTAAATTTTCTTCTGATGTTAATTCCAATTGTCGCTTCTAGCCACTCGTGTTCATACAAGAGTATTGATATCTCTGCCAGAAACAAACAAATATAGTCGAAACGTATGTCATGATGAATGAGGAATTTTCGCATTGATTTTGATTGGTTACTCTAGCACTAGATTTGTTTGTTTCCTGCTGAAAAAGAAATTGAAAAACGGTGTATGTATAGTATCAAATAATCGATTTTTTTTTTGTTGAACACGCTCATACCTTTCTAAATTAACATATTAGGGCGATAGATGATAGAAACATCAATTAGCGCTACGAATAATTACATTTAATGTTCTCAGAAGAGGCTGTCAGAAGAAAAGGGTACAGTAAAATCAAATTAATCACGATTTCTTTGTATATTACAGTAATTGCAGCAAACAACGTCCGTAAAAGCAACTGCCTAGCAGTGTTTTAATAAAATCCGAATGACAAATCCGGTCCAATAAAGAAAGTGGGGGCCCAACAATTCCGAGTGGAAAGTTCTAAATGAGACAGACAGGGGGCATAAAGAGATGTCAGTAGGAATATTTCGAATACAAAGGATCGCGATAATACGGGGGTGAATGGAAACTAGTTCGGGAGTTTTTTGCGTCTTCGTCTGTCCAATTGGGAACTATGGTTGAGTTGCTTTACTAGTTTATGTGTTCAAGAGGATATGATTTCATATTTCAAGAATCTCCTTCCCCTGTTTTTAGGATGATAACTGAACAATGAAAATCAATGACATTCGACAAATATTCTCAAATGTTCTATGAGCGACTAAGGAATGAATTGATACCAAAATTTGGAAGAGGTTGAGAAAAAAATCAACTTGGAGACTACGATGGATTTCTTTCACCAGCGTAGATGAACGATATTTCATTCCCTGCTTTTTGTGGGAGGAATCCGTGAATATGGGGAGAATAAGGCGCTCAATTGGTTCGGAAGAGCTCGAGGCTAATAACATTATTCATTTCTCGTGCCCCCCACACATTCATTGTTGCAGTCAGTAGATAGGCCATTCGGCATTTGGGTCCCCCCCCCTTCCTCTTTCATTCCGACCTCCTAGCGGATAACCTCTTCTCTACTCTTTTCCTCCGCATTTCCATGCAGAGGCGGACTTCGTGGATGATTCATTTCCTATTCAATCGTACGATTGGAAAATGTCATTTTTCCGACCGAGAAAACTATTGGCGGTGTCAGATTGAAGCTGCACTGGCTATTTTCCGAGGATGATCGATCATGATAATATTTCTACTTCATTTGTAGTGAACTAACATCGGACGGAATGCATTTCATCATGTCATAAAAAGCAGCAGCAAATTATTTCGCATAAAAACAAGAATAAAGTCCAAATAAGCATGAACTTACCTCAAGTTATAGGCTTCTTTTTGTACACAAACCCAGTCAGTCACTCGGAAGTAGGGCTTACTCAAGGGCTGATTTAGGTCGCTGAAAGTAACTACTTGAGTACTTGAGATAGAAGTCATTGAGATATGATATTGGTTAAATTGTTATCTTGAATAGTTCAGTACATGGCAAGTGTGGAGGGTGACATATTTCGGAAATGTAACGAGTGCATGAAAGACACTTTCCAACGAGTTGTCTACAGTATTTTTTCTACGACAATAAATATTTGATTTTTTCAGCTTTTGATGGGATTTTCTCTCCTCGTTTCTAAAAAATAGAGTAGAAGTTATTAAAAATTATTGCAATATATTTGTAGTAAGGACAGATTTAGGATCTGTCCCAAAATGTCACTGCGCTTGAAATTAAACCTTTAGATACCTAAATGAGAAATTCTCTATTGGTCAGTGACACCTTGTTTTTGAAAAAATTTTTGGAAATACAAATATATTTAATAATAATAAAACCTCTACTTATCTTGGTGGACGTTTCGGGAACGAATCTGCTCCCGTTCTCAACACAATTGAAATATTTTTTTTTTTTTCGTAAACTTTTTTCGATTTTCGATTGACAAATTGTCACTTTTCAGTGTCAAAATCGGAAACATCGAAAAAAGTTCACGAAAAAAAAAAAATATTTCAATTGTGTTGAGAACGGGAGCAGATTCGTTCCCGAAACGTCCACCAAGATAAGTAGAGGCTCTATTATTATTAAATATATTTGTATTTCCAAAAATTTTTTTCAAAAACAAGGTGTCACTGACCAATAGAGAATTTCTCTTTTAGGTATCTAAAGGTTTAATTTCAAGCGCAGTGAAATTTTGGGACAGATCCTAAATCTGTCCTTACTACAAATATATTGCAATAATTTTTAGTAACTTCTACTCTATTTTTTAGAAACGAGGAGAGAAAATCCCATCAAAAGCTGAAAAATGAATGTACCACCTCCTCGAAGAACTCACAGACAGTATAAATATTTGAATTATAACTATTGGAAGTTCCACTCACTGTCCATTGTCATTCATCGAAATTTCACTAAATACTCCTACTCGAATTCGGAAGATATCCAAAGTTTCGCTCATCGTCGACACGTACGAGCGGAGACCCTTTTGATAGTTTGAGAGAAAATAACCATGTCGATTCCATGAAAATAAATATGTGCGCCTATGAATTGTTACAAGTTCGGCAACCATCGGATATTCCATCTTTCATCTTTGGTAACCAACTTCACTCAATTGAGTCGAGGTCAACTGTGTTGTTTCTCACTGTCATGAATAGTATTGTTTCCTAAGTATTTTCCGAATTCGAAATGAATATTGTAGTGGGTTCATAATATCCACAGGGATCAAAATCAGATAAAGGTGGTCGTGGTAACAGAACCAGAAGCATCTTGAAGAAGGAAAAAATGTAGTGGAATGAACTCATTTTCCGAAAGGTTAGGATGAAAAATAAATCTGAGATATAGTTACCGTGATGATACCAGCATCAAAGTTTCCATATCAATCACTGTAATTGTGCGTTTTTTAAATATTAGCGGAGGAATCGTTAGGATACGTCTGAACGTCATGTTCGAATTGTGAACATCCGAATGAAGAGTAATTTTTCAGTGTAGGCAACACCTGTTCTTGCTCAAAATAATCTCACGAAGTAATCTCCTATCCTCCATGTTCTCGATATCACAAATCTACCGGTTTTCTTATCGATAAGATTTTTCTAGATACTGTTTTTCTTTTTTCGATTCCTGTCTGATGGATTCGGACTTGCTGATGTCGATGCGGCCCTGGTGGAGTGGATTAGACCCCATCCCCATCCGGCCGTGCCGAGGAATGCGAGGTATTCCAATTAATCCGCGAATCAAAAGATACGGTAGCGTCGCTTTGGCGTCGTGCGACCGCCGCCAAAGTCGCCGTCTATGCCGCGCGCCGTCTCTCCCCCCCCCCCCCCTTCCCCTGCCCGCGCCGTCTTCCCCCACCTGCGAGTTGGGGCGCTGGATCAGGCCGGCTTGGCTAGGGTACCGCCGGGATGTCACTGTGACAATAGGAACGTCGAAAGTGAAACGCACTAGTGTGGGAATATTTGAATGGGAATCATGATATCTTACCTGGAAATTTTACTGCTGGTATCGTCTCATATTATCGTGGTGCTCATATTTTAGATTGATTTTGCATCCTAACCTTTCGAAAAATGATTGAATCTACTACTTTCCTAACTTCTTCGAGATGCGTCTGGTAAGGTTACCATCACCTCCTCCCTTTTCTGACTTCGATCCCTGCGGATATTATGATTCCACTACGATATTCATTGCAAATTGAAAAAAAATACTCAAGAAACATTACCATTCATGACAATGACAAACAACACAGTTGACGTTATGATTTGTGATTTACTATTCATTCACAGGGATAAAGTTCACTATATATGAATCTTAGGCTAGTACCGTATTATTTGTGAGTACAATGCTATACTTTGTCTGCGACTATGACATGATTTTGCAACTGAAAACCTTCGGATTTCCATTTCAAAAATGTTCGACTGGAAATTCCCATCATTCGTAGTTTGGCCTCGGCAACAAAATCAATTAGAATTTTTTCTTGAATTTAATGCATTAGAGATATCAACCAATGACGTTATGGTACTTATATCTATGACACCATGTATATTTATTTTCTTTCTCGGTATTGGAGCTACCTAGAATTGCCTTTCGATATAGATCTAGTGCCTTGTTATTCCATGCTTTCGGACACAAGAGGCTAATACTATCCGCCATTATTAGGGTTATTCTCAATGTTCTTTGATGGGAATTGTTGAATATTTCACGTGATGGCAAATGACAACGTTATCCTGATTATACAGGGCGATTCTCTATCGGAAAACATCGATGTAAAAATATTTTTGCCACTGACAAAAAAACGCTAAGCTACTTGATAATGTTTTATTGAAATCAACACATCGTGTACTTTCCAATATAAATAATATAATAACAATGAATCAATAATATGATTTTTTATATATGTTTTCACTAATTCTACACTCGAGAATGAAAAACAATGATCACATTAATAATGATGATAATAATATGATGCCAATGACAATTATCATCAACCAAAATTCAATCATCTGAACTGGTGCTCAATAGTTGAAACGTATGCCTGAAAAAAAATTTCCATGTCGTTGTGAAAATATTTACAGATATTTCAACTTTGGAATTGAAAAGAGGATTCCTAAAATTCTTAGTGACATTTGCAAAAAATGAATTACAGATTTATTTGATTCACACCATTTGCATCGAATAAATAATCTCGCAGTATTCGTTCATAATTTTTATTATCTGAAGAAACAAAACTAACATAACCGGAATATATAGAATAAATACGTACACATGTATAACATTTATATTATGATGCAGGAAATTTACAATAATGTCCGAAAGAAAATCGTAAGGAACATCATCGGAACAGGCATTGATTTCAAACATAACTGAATATTCTTGTTGAATATCATGTTGAAAATATTTGTAATTTGGACATAATGCTGAACAAAATAGCATCCTATACCGAAAGTCCTTTTTTTTCGGGAAATATTGAAACGATTTCAAGAAAACTCATTTGTGAATTTGATATGGTCCATGTGAATGCCCAATCAAATATTAGTCGAAATTTTGTGAAGTAAATATACGTGACGTTTCAAATATTGAGCAATTTAGTTGAATGAAATAATTTATTATATAGATACATTCACCACATCATGAATGAGTAAATATTTACAGTGGAATGTGGGTATATACATCAGAGAAACTTTTCCAATTATCTACAAACGAGAAATAGGAAAGTGGATTAATTTTTTTCGCTTCATTGAATCTTCTGTATGTAAGTTCAAATGATTTTTTTTATTTTCCTCGAACTTTCCGAAGAATCCCTGTAGGCAAGTTGGAAAAATATACGGGAAAACCCAGTACCGAACATACTCAGTCTCTCTCTTCGTGGAGCTCTCACGTATCCGTGCTGGAAGTGTTGGCGTCCTCCGGATCCGCTGGGGCGTCATCCATGAGGAGTTGTTGCTGCTTGAGGACAGCGAGTCGTTGGTGTGTCAACTCCAAGTGGTGTTTTCGCCATTTTATGCGCCTGTTCTGGAACCACACTTTCACCTGGAATAGACGACAGTAGCAGTGGCGGAACAACAGGGGCTACTGGGGACTCCTGGTTCGAAATTCGTATTCATAAAGCCGAAACAGATATTTGATATTATATGATATAGATATATTATATCATATATATATATATATATATATATATATATATATACAGGGTGAGTCAAAAATGTGTAATGAGCTTTCTGGGGGTGATAGAACATTGAAAAATAAGTGTAGTTTGATGATTAAACTCATGGCCCAAAATGCATATTAAGGGAGATATATCCTTCCAAAGTTGATGAAATTTAAATAATTTCTCCGCATAACTTCTGAACGATGAAAGCCACCCGATTGTAATTTTGTGCATGAATGTATGTTGTCAAAATACATTTTTTCGTCACACTTCCACATTTCTGATATTGTTATAAAGGGTGTTTTCAGAGGGTGAGTCATGATTTTTTGTAGAAAACTTTTTTCCCTGTATTATTTTCGGTGAAAAAACAGAAGCATTCGATGGAGGCAAGAAAATTACATGAAAAAGGTACTCTTATTCAAATACAAAAAATTGAGCCGTTTGTGAGATATTTGAGTTTTTGTAGTTACATGATATCAGCAGATTGATTTTATTCATCGCGAGATTCATCGGTATAACGATATTTCAGCAGCATTTGCATTTCCGAAGCACTCGCCAAGCATTAGAAGCATATCAGTTTGTTCAGAGAACGAATAACCTGCCATATTTCTTAAAATCTCAGTTGATAATCGCAGTGATAAATGACACAGAAAAACCACACGAACAAATCGACTACAACAATGTTGACTCGAATGTTGATGACATGAACGTCAAAATTGAGAACAAAATTATTCATCATGGCCTGCTAAAATATTGTTACCGATGAATCTCGCGATGAATAAAATCAATCTGCTGATATCATGTAACTACAAAAACTCAAATATCTCACGAACGGCTCAATTTTTTGTATTTGAATAAGAGTACCTTTTTCATGTAATTTTTTTCGCTCCATCGAATGCTCTTGTTTTTTCACCGAAAATAATACAGGGAAAAAAGTTTTCTACAAAAAATCATCACCCTCTGAAAACACCCTTTATAACAATATCAGAAATGTGGAAGTGTGACGAAAAAATGTATTTTGACAACATACATTCATGCACAAAATTTCAATCGAGTGGCTTTCATCTTTCAGAAGTTATGCGGAGAAATTATTTTAATTTTATCAACTTTGGAAGGATGTATCTCCCTTAATATGCATTTTGGGCCATGAGTTTAATCATCAAACTACACTTATTTTTCAATGTTCTATCACCCCCAGAAAGCTCATTACACATTTTTGACTCACCCTGTATATATATATATATATATATATATATGATATAATATATCTATATCATATAATATAATCATATAATCAAACTACACTTATTTTTCAATGTTCTATCACCCCCAGAAAGCTCGGTACACATTTTTGACTCACCCTGTATATATATATACAGAGTGACTCACGGTCGATGGTAGGTTAGACGTTTATGGAGAACGCAACGCAGGATTTTTCTGAGAATTTCGAATCTCACATTTCATCACCTGTTCTATCGATCAAAAATATTTAAAATCGTGACATTGCCGATTCCATCAAAAAGACCTAGCAATGTTATTTTTTCAAATGGAACAGCCCGTATATTAATGAATTTTCAGAATCGCCTTCTTATTATAATACTTTTCCGTCGATAATTCCCTATACCTATCTCTATCGGTTTTCAAGATAAAAAATAATTTTTGTTGAATATGGTCCAAAACAAAGGCCTTATTGAACTTGATTAAATTAGGGCTCTCAATTCATGAAGAGTTGATATTTCAGTAGTGGTTTGGACAGGCTTGATGTATTCAATTTACGTCGAGAAATCGCCTCCAAATCATACAGGGCGTGCTGGAATTATTATCAAATCCGTTGTTCATACAAGTGGTAAAAAGTTCATTTTCCAAAATTGAACCTCTCTTTTTGACTCGATAAAATGGAAGATGAAGAAAAATGCTACAAGATGACATAGCATGTCTCTATACCTGAATCTCAAAGTTTTCCTAATAAACTCAATTTTTGTGAATGAATGAATTTTTTCTGAAGAAGTTGATTTTAGATAGCCATCGAAATATCAAACTCATGACAGTTCAGTGACATTTATAAGTAATTCATTGATTGTTATAAACATTGTTTTGAAAAATCTCTAGAATGAACGCAAACATCGATTATTCAATTAATTCATAAGAAATTGTTATGTTAATTAATTTATTATACACGGACAATGTGATCGAATCATTGGCAGAACTCGCAGGAAACTTATACGTATAATAACGAATAACGTTCCCATACGTTATACAGGGTGAATCGAAAAAAATGGTGAGAACGGTAATCACAAGATCGATAGGCAATGTTCGGTGCGAGTGGTTTTCGAGTGCTCACCTGGGCTTCGGTGAGCTGCAGAGTATGCGCCAGATAGAGTCTCTCCGGCCCCACCATGTACTGCTGCCTCTCGAACTCGGCTTCGAGCCTTTCCAGCTGCTCGGGCGTGAAAATCGTCCTGACGCGCTTGCTTTTGCAGCTCTTCTTCGATTGCAGCACGTTAGAAGACACGTGTTTCAGGCCGCCTGCAAAACGAAAACAAAAAAAAACATACATCATTCACTCGATCGATGCAGATTCCCTGGAGGGGCACCCTGTAGCTTTCTGCGATAAAGATACCCTTATAATTACCACTTCATTATTATATCACAAAGCATCTCTTGGGAAATCTATCTATCTATCTATCGGAAAATACAGTGACGTAATATGAATTTTTCCACGACCACTTATGGAAACTGAGCTTTCAACAAAAAAAAAATTAAAAAAAAAATAATAATGAAAAAAACATTGTTTTGTTATTCAGAAAGTAGTTATATTCAGTCGTTTGGTATTTAGAATTGCATAGCTGGTATCATCAAATCCTTGGTACTTATATTTAGATTGATTGCGCATCCTGACATTCCACTACTTTCCTTCTTTCTTCGAGATGCGACCTCCTCCTTCTTCCTATCCACAACATTACTCATTTCAAACTAAAAGAAAAAATCATCTTGGGGAACGTTATCATTCATGCCAATGACAAACAACACAGTTGTCGTTGACTCAGCTAAGTGAAGTTGGTCACCAAAGATCCGAAGGTGGTCGAACTTATAACAATTCATAGGCGCACACATTTATTTTCACGAAAATGACATTGTCTCTCAAACTATCAAAACGGTCTGCGCTCGGGTTGTCTCACACACAGTGTTTGGAGTGGAGAGTAGTCTAGAGTATGTTCTCAAAAAACTGGAATGATTCATGAACAGCTTCACAACTTTGTCACAGTAGTCAAGTTTACCCAACGATTTTTTTGAACAAACTTTCAGTAATTATAATTTCCATATATCCATTATTACTTGTTCAACGAAATCGTTATCGTCATTACTATTATTATGAACCGTCTCGTGTCGTTGCATAAACTCTATTTTTAATGCGTTATAGAGCAAGAACTGTAAAAAAGAAAAACCTATCGGAAAAACCGCGCTTTCCAATGGGAAAACTCACCGTTGCCGATGTTCTGCCTGGCAGGGGGGGCCCCCACGGCTGGGGGCAGGGGGTAGTGGGAGGCCGGGGGGCAGTGCACCGGCAGCTGAAGTCGTCCATGGGCGTGCGACGGGGGCAGCGAGAGGTTGACGGCGTTTGGGTCCAATTGGTGGGAACCTGTCGGAAAATTTTCTCTCAAACTTTTCAGCACGTCAACGAAAATTCGTTTTAAATGAATAGAAACAAATGAGTGCAGAGGTTATTGGATATTGTTCGAGAAATTTAAAGTAGAGACTGAAAGAAGTAGAATGGTTCACGTACCTTGGCGTAGAATTCACTAGGAAACTGAATATGAAGAATGAAATGCAAAGCAGGATCCTGAAGGGATCACCTATTTTCTTTCCTTTATACTGGGTGGCCCAATTAAAACGAAGCATGGCCGATTTGACATAGTTATCGTCGATTTTCAATTCGAGGGGAAAATATTTTGCGCATATTTCCAACTTTTTCACTTCGAACCCCTCGGAGGGGTGAGCTCCAACCCTTGAATCTCAAATGGTTCAAGGGGTCAAGTGATACACATCATTTTGAAGGTAATCGGAATCTCTTACCAACTCTTCCTCGTTTTTGGATTGCAATGCAGTCGTTCTCGAGAAAACACGTTGATGAAAATAATCGGCTAGTGATGGAAAGTAACGCTTTTTTCCCTTTCTCATTTTGTAGTCAGAACGATGTTCAACTAAGAAGTGCCTAATGTGTTTTTTTCATGAATTTTTGTCCTTTCCAACATTACATGAAGAATCATTCATTTTAATGTCAGTTCCTTGATCTCTCAGTAAAATGCATACCTTGTTTCGTTTGGCTACCCTGTATATTGAACAGGATTCCCTTGATTGAACCTAGTGCAGTTGATTTTGATATCTAATTTCATAAACTTCTATTTTGATTAATTATTTTGAGTTTATTAGCCTTCATCCAGATATTCAGAATATCTAACTCATCAATCATAGATTCAATCATTATATTTCTCCCCAATTATAGAAAATTAAAGTGTCGTCTGCAAGATAAATGAATTCTGCTGATGAAGATGTAAAAAATCGATATATTATATGAAAAATAATGGTGCAAGGACACTCTCCTGAGGAAGTGATATCCTACCCTACAATATCTTGATATACTGTAACTCTGGGATGGAAATACCATGGCAGATTTAGATTCCTTGTGAAAAAGTGCATCAAGAACGTCCAAGCTCTTCCAGATTTCGCTTCAAGAAATGAAAACGTAAATTAGGAATTTCCGATTGTTTTAAATAATCCAGAAACCGAAGAATATTACACAACTTCGACCTGATTTAACCAACCTCGTTTATAAATGATACTGAACTGAGATCTCTCATGAGACTTCTCCCAATTTTAGGCGAAGAACAACTTGGGCGCACTAAAAAAAAAGTCAAAAAAATCGGTGAAAAAAATCAATGCGTGTCTGATGAAGATTTTTGAATTTTTTTAAAAGGGTCGGTGAAATTTGTTTCGTGTAGCATTCGTGGAATACTGCACTCATTTTGATATAAAAAACATAGACCTATATATTACGGTCGATATTCAAAAAATGGTGTCCGGGGTTTTTGTTTTCAATTAGTTATAAAGAAATTCAATGTGTTCAATTATTTCACACAAAGTATTATCCAAGAGTCGTGAAAAAAGTATAGTATTCTACTCAATCGCAAAATACGCAATTCTCACCATTTTTGGCGTCGCCGTTGAGCCCCAAAATGGCAGCGATGGTGAATGACTTGCTGGCTGCCGATGAATTGCTGCGACACCTGTTCTCCTCCTGAGCCACCTCGTCGCAGCAATTCTGAGCGCCCGCCTCGGAGTCGCGCTCCTGCTGATCCTCGAGGTGCTGGTGGTAGCTCAGGAAGTGGCTCAGCGTGGAGGAGTAGTTGTAGGGGTGCAGCATGCCTGACGGTAGATGCATCGGGTGCTGGCGGTTTGGGTTTCTGAGGTTCGCTCGTTTGCTGAGACCTACATGGTCGTTGACAGCTGGTGGAAGGGGAATGAAGAGAGAGGCGGGATGTATTTTTCGATAGAACTGACTCTGGTACAAAATGATACGTTCGTAATACACATCTTTTTTTGTATGGTATTTTTATCAGAATATATACAATATAATACATAATAATATTATTTTAATTTCAAGTCATTGAATTACGAAATTGTGATTTCACTTACATCCATTGTATTTCAGAGTATTGAGTATTGAGTTCAAAGGGGGTAGATTTTCAGAATAGCCTATTGTATTATAGAAATCTTCAATTAAATTACAGGATAGTTCCTTATCACCTATAAAATAAGTAATTCGATTTCAGAATGATTTAATTCTATCAATTGAGTTTCAAAATCGTGAATTGTATTCCAGAATAATCTATACTATTTCAGAAATCATCAATTGAATAGCACAATGACCATTTTTTATTGTATTATATTTTAGAAAACTGTTATTTCATATCAGGTAGTTCAGTTTGAGTGAATTGAATTTCAGAATAATGATTTAAATTTCAATGGAGCTGTAATCAATCATAAAGAATCAATCATTATTTTCAAAATGAGGATATGTAAATTAAATCACAACATAGTCTCTTATTACAAGAAATAGAGAGAGCAAATTGAATTTCAGAATAGTGATTTTTTTTTCAGAATACTTCATTAAACTTCAGACTAGTGATTTGAATTTCAAAGAAGTATATTATATCTTAGGAAGAAACAATTATTATATTTGGGAACAATCTGTTCAATTTCAGAATCCATCATTCAAATTGCAGAATAGCCCTTCGTTTATCAGGAAACGTATGATTAGAATTTCAGTTATAGTTCAATCAGGAAGAGATCAATTATTGTATTCCAAGATCGTCAATTTGATTCCAGGAACCATCCATTGAATTTCAGAAAGTTGGACTTGAATTTCACAAAACTCAATTCAATTTCATAAATCATCATTGAATATCAAAATAATACATTGTATTTCAGAAAGTATGACCAATATTTCAGAAATACTTCAGGGAATTTAACGTATGTAGTTCAAAATTCATAAAATTTACTTGGTTTTAGAGAAAATTGCTGGTATTCATGGATTCATGTTCAGAAAATCATGTAATGTTTCCTGAAATACAAGTGACATTAAAAATCACTTTCCTGGAATTTAAATGATTTATGAGTTTCTGATATCAGATTGAATACTCCTAAAAGAAATCGATTTTTCCTGGAAACAAACTGACATTAGTCTGAATTGCAATTGATGCTACAATTGATTTTCCAGAAATCGAATTGTTATTCTGTGAAGCAAACGGTGCTTTCTGGAATCAAAGTGACTGAAACTGATTTTGAGATACAATTGATATTTTCTGACATCAAATCTCCTGTTCTGGAATTCAAACGATGGCTTCTGAAATATAATTGAAGCTTCATGAAATCAAACTAAACTAAATGAAATCAATGTATGATACCATAACCCTGAGAAGTATCGACTTGTGGGACGTTTGATGTTGGAATTGAACTTAAGATTTTCTTGAATATATTCAACGTTTTTCATTGAATTTATACAAATGAAAATTGAAGAATGAGATACACACGATCTTCAATTTGATACATACAGGAGATAAATATTGCCGCCCCAGTTGATGATGTTATCCTTGGTAACTTACCTGGATGTTGGCAAAAATCCCACTTCTGACACCAAACACCGTTCGACCGAAAATCCACCAAAGCGACTCTGCACTACAAAAACACCCACCTGCACATCACTGTATTAACAAATGAAGATTCACCTCCGCCAAGTCCGTTATCTGTCCGTCCGTTTGACGTTTGTGACGTGAGAGCACGAGGTGCTCATCATCCCTCCCCCCGACCGCACGGGGTGGCGTCGGGCGGAGGACACACCCCCGCTGCGTCGGGGTGGCGAATTCGCGTGCAGGCCCTTCCGGCGAGGGAGCGGGTAGTTTGGGCCCTCGGGCAGGATTAACGTTACGGACGCGCCTGTGGATCACGTCTATCTAGACGAAGGTTACGTTTTTTTCTCACGTTTTTCACGGATGCGTCATGTTTTTTGAAATTTCTCACAAATTTGTAACGGTTTGACACGTTTTTGTCACGACCTTTCATGGATGCGTGATGTTTTTTTACGTTTCCATACGTTTTTTTCACGTTTTTTACGGTGGCGTGACGTCATTTCACGTTTATTCAAATTTTTCACAAATTCGTAACGGTTTTCCACGTTTTGACACGTTTTTGTCACGTTTTTTTTTGGATGCGTGATGGTTTTTCACGCTTTCACACGTTTTTTTCACGTTTTCGACGGTTGCGTGACGTTAGTTCGCGTTTTTGATGGATGCGTGACGTTTTTTCACGTTTTTCACAATTTTTCAAACGGTTTCCCACAGTTTTCTAAGTTTTGACACGTTTTTTCATGGATGCGTGATGGTTTTTCACGCTCCCATGCGTTTCCTTCACGTCTTCGACAGTGGCATGACGTTATTCCACGTTTTTGACTGATGCGTGACGTTTTTTCAAATTTTTCACAAATTTGACTTTTTGACACGTTTTTGTCACGTTTTTTCATGGATGCGTGATGGTTTTTCACGCTTTCATACGTTTTTTTCACGTTTTCGACGGTTTCGTGACGTTAGTTCACGTTTTTGATGGATGCGTGACGTTTTTTCACGTTTTTCACAATTTTTCAAACGGTTTCCCACAGTTTTCTAAGTTTTGACACGTTTTTTCATGGATGCGTGATGTTTTTTCACGCTTCCATACGTTCTTTCACGTTTTTTCCACATTTTTCCACGTTTCATACGAATGCGTGATATTTCTCCTTGTTTTTGACGAATGTCTGCGTTTTTTTCACAGTTCTCTACGCTTTTTCACGTTTTGCGAAGTTTTTCTCACGGTTTTCACAGATGCATGACTTCGATATATTTTAGGGCTGCATGACGTATTTTCACGTTTTCTTACGCTTCTCCACGATTTTTCTCCACGTTCCACATTTTCATCATGTTTGTGAACGTTTTTTACGGATGCATGAGTTTTTGACTACTGCATGATATTTTCATCACGTTTTTACACGTTTTCATTAGGTTCTTTCATGGTTTTTGCGGATTTGTCACGTTTTTGACGGCTGCATGACGTATTTCTCCATTTTTTACGCTTTTATACCTCTATATCACCTTTTTCTACGTTTTTCTACATTTTTCCATTGAAACAGATAATGGAGGCAAATTGTAGGTACAATAACCTTCCAACTGAAATACAAAATATCAACTGTGATTTGTCTATTTGTGTTATCAACTGTGTGTGACTAATTTTCGGTAGTGTCGAGCAACTTTCACTTGAAAATGTACCTTACACTACTAAAGAATTCTCAAATAACTCTGTTGGTACGGTCTATATGTTCGGACAATAAAATATATTTTGATTTGATTCGAAAACATATTCAAGGAGCTCGAAGTGAGCAGATCCGCCTTTTCGATTACCAATGTTGAGCATGATGTTGTAACTCTTTTAGCTACTAACTGGGATTAGTATGTACAGTCATGCGGAGTTCGCATGCGTCTTGGGTCGACCTCAGAGGCATCCGGACGCCACTTTGTCTGCCCTTTTGTGTTCCGTCGCTGAAACAGCCGGTTGACAACTTGATTTGATCCGCTTCTCGGAGACAAATCAGAGGAATCTGATCCGAATACTTAGACGGAATAGACCGTCGTGACATCTCAGATGTATATATAGCGATCGACTATCAGTGGAAGATTCAAGAGCTGATATGATACTTATAGCTGTAGAAATGTTGGGTAGATGCATAGATTGTGGAATTGAAGCAATCTGGAATGTCAATAATTACACTTTTGGCGAAAATGATCTTTGGGAGATTTTTCATACATTGAATGAACCTAACTATATCACGTAATGGATAAAATACAATTTCTAGATTCCAATTTTCCGAGTTCAGAAGTAACACACTTCATGCTTGACCAGTTTGAAAACTCACATTCTGGAGGACCCGAAATACTAAAGGTTGAAAAATTTGTCGAACTCACGACTTCAACTCTTTTCAATTTCATATTGTGTAAAGTTTCGATCATTATTTTTATGATAATGATTTTGAATTAGACTTGTCGATGGATGGTGCTGATCTACCATATAATGAATTATATAAAGCTCAAGAAATATATTGATATGTTTCATTGGAAAATAGTCAGAAATTTTCGAAACTTTTTCACATTTTTCACAATTTCTCTCTCTTTTTCAGATTCTACAAATATTTGTGCTCCAGTGGCCATGCTTCGAGATGATGGCAGAATTGTTGGAACTGGTTGCGAGAGGTGAGCATGAGCATATTATTAGTTTTTAGACGTATTATTAGATTCTTTTCCTTTTAGAAATTAACGAATTCTGATAGTTTGTTCTTTGTTCCAGATTGTGCTAGTGCGCGTAGTGATTGTGTGAAGATTTTTCCGAATGGTTGGATCAAAGCAGCTCCATGTAGGTGGTGGAAAAGTTATGGGTGAGGTGAGTTAAAACCAACAGCTCGGTTGTGTTGTATTTCAGAATTTTTTCTTCTGTTCCAGTGATCATGCTCGGAGATGGTGGTAGAATGAAGCGATTAGGATTGATTGCTCACATTGTAAGAGGTGAGCTTGAGACTAGCTATGCACAGTTTTGGAAGTCTTTTTCCGAGAATGACTAATTTAGTGGATTGTTATAAATAATTCTCCGATTGGTTCGAACTCGAGGGATAAATACGAAATAATGAAAGATTTTCCAACAAAAATTCAGAAATCTAAATCAAAATCGATGTTCTCATATTGTGGTACATTTTGAGTGAGAAAAAGAGAAACAAAATTCACTCAGAACTGCTTATACTGATGCTCTCTACACACTCATCATCAAGTGATTTTGGAATCAACGGTCAATATTTTTATATTTGATTTTCAAGTGCAACACCATACTTTCCGTATGGCTATACCGAACAATAGCGATATAATTCCACAACAAAAATTACTTCGACTTTAATTAATTTAATTGATTTTGAATAATTTAATTTTTGACTTTGAACTCAATGTTGGAGGTGATTGATTGCATGACGATAACGATATCACAGGTAAGGAAGGAAATGAAATTGAGTACCAGTTATTACTTCATCATTTTCAACTCAAAATATTAGGAAAACGGTACACACTATCGAGTTTTACAAAGAGTTCCTTTTTGGTATAAAACTGAATGATGTTCCGATTGACGTGAAATTGGACTAGGAAATCTGATCTCACAAGAGTTATGATAACAACTATTCGTTACTAACCGTGTAACTAGCGTTTTATCAAAAACAGATGACAAAAATCAGTTTTGTGTTATAGCCGTAAATAATAGTATTTTAATCAACTAGTATGGGAAGTGATATTAATTGTTATAATATTATACTTTCGGATATTCCAGGCGTCATGTTTCATAACCAACTTCACTCAATTGAGTCAAGGTCAACTGTGTTGTTTGTCATTGTCATGAATGGTAATGTTTTCTGGGTATTTTTTTTTCAATTTGAAATGAATATTGTTGTGGATTCGTAATATCCGCAGGGATCAAAGTCAGAAAAGGGAGGAGGTGATGGTAACCTTACCAGACGCATCTCGAAGAAGTTAGGAAAGTAGTAGATTCAAACATTTTCCGAAAGGCGAGGAAGCAAAATCAATCTAAAATATGAGTACCATAATAATATGTGACAATACCAGCAGTGTTATTTTCAGGTAAGAAATCATAACATCTAGCAACCACTGCATGCGTGCGGAATTCAAATATTCTCACACTAGTGCGTTCCACTTTCGACTTTCCTCTTAATATAGTGAAATGAGCTTCTATCTAAATAAAAAAACAATTTTGAGAGTGCTGTTTTCATAGTAAGTCGTAACAAAATGTTATTCTTCCAATATAACCTAGTTTCGAGAACATCTCGATCGAATTTGCATGGTGGTAATCTTGCCTATCCACCAGAAGAGGATGAAGACGAGAAGCACTTCACTTTCCACTAAGTGGCCAAAACCACGCGCTCTAATTCCTAGCACAAATGCCATCGAATCCCGTGTCTCAAGTCTTGCTGATCACCCTTCTAATTGCCCGAAAACCCACCCCACAAGTTAACCCCATATAATTAACTCTTTTCCGGGGCTAATGAGCGCCGGAGGAAGGGGGGTCGTCGAAGGGGCGTCTTCTCGGAAAATCGACGCTTGCGCCCTCTGGCGGCAGATGGGCCGGGGTGGGCGTGGCCAGACAGAGGGTGGATTTCGGGGTAGACTGATAATGATGTTGCATCACCGACGTCGGTTATTAGGAGGGTGGTTGTATTTTTACGGGGGTTTTATGGGACGGGGTTGTGGCATATTGGATTCGCTGAAAAGTATACGGGGTTGTTTCATTCGAATTTAGTGTTAACAAGGCAAAACCGAGGATATTTTTACTCTTGTCATACTCTACGAACAAAACAGTTCAAGTGAAAATATGACACTCATTTTAGAACACGCATTTTTTACGGCAGTACAAATCTGTGACTTTTAACCCGAACTTTGACAATTCGACATAGAAAATGAATAGATTTGAGTTGCATCAGTGGACTTTCAGCAGAGGGAAATGCATGATGAAAAAGATAAAACTCATGATGACCTGAATATTATTCGTAGAATAATCGAAGATGCTTTGTTATGATGTTTCGAAGTTTGTTTCGAAAGATTTTTTCTCCTCGTTACTAAAAGTATTCGAATATATGGGGTACAGACAGATCGAAGATAAATGGCAAGATGTGACTGTGTTTCAAATACAACTTCAAGATACCTAAATATAAATTATTTTTGTTTATAGTCAGGTTTTCAAAATTTCGGAGAAATACGAATATATGTATAAAGTATGGATAGCACATTCTCCAAACAAACCTTGGTTTCTAGACTTTCGAGGGAACGAGAACATTGATTCGAAAAATCGGACATATTTCAACTATTTATAACTCTCCCTTCACTTTTCGAGGTTTTTCGAATGGAACACCCTGTATATTGACTCTTATTTGGATTCTGCGGGCGATTCTGATTACAGGCACATATTTTTGTGACGAAATAGTTGGTACAATTCGAATTTCGAAATTCCTAATAACTCTTTTAAAAATCTGAAAAAATTCACAACCACTAATTCGGACCAGTAGAAAACGAATCTGCTATCGAAAGAAATCAATCCGTCACTATAACGAAATTATCTCGCTCCTAAGTGCGATTTTTGCCAGAAATCGCACTATTTCAACTTTGACGCGCGATATCTCCGGAACGGTCGGTCTTACGGACTCGATAAACTCACCGATCGTTTTTTCGGATATTTTTCTACTGGAAAATGATTTTACAGCTCGTTCGTACCATTTTTATAGAAGGTATATCGGAAAAATCGCGCTGTTAGCCAAAAACCGCACACTTAGGAACGTCAAAAATTTCGAAATTCCTAATAACTCTTTGAAAAATCTGAAAAAATTCACAACCACTGATTCAGACCCGTAGAAAACGAATCTGCTATTGAAAAAATTCAACTCGTCACTATAACGAAATTATCTCGCTCCTAAGTGCGATTTTTGCCAGAAATCGCACTATTTCAAATTTGACGCGCGATATCTCCGGAACGGTCGGTCTTACGGACTCGATTAACCCACCGATCGATTTTTCGGATAATTTTCTACTGGGAAATGATTTTTCAGCTCGATCGTACCATTTTTATCGAAGGTATATCGGAAAAATCGCGCTATTAGCCAAAAACCGCACACTTAGGAACGTCAAAAATTTCGAAATTCCTAATAAGTCTTTTAAAAATCTGAAAAAATTCACAAACACTAATTCGGACCCGTAGAAAACGAATCTGCTATCGAAAAGAATCAATTCGTCACTATAACGAAATTATCTCGCTCCTAAGTGCGATTTTTGCCAGAAATCGCACTATTTCAACTTTGACGCGCGATATCTCCGGAACGGTCAGTCTTACGGACTCGATAAACTCACCGATCGTTTTTTCGGATATTTTTCTACTGGAAAATGATTTTACAGCTCGTTCGTACCATTTTTATAGAAGGTATATCGGAAAAATCGCGCTGCTAGCCAAAAACCGCACACTTAGGAACGTCAAAAATTTCGAAATTCCTAATAAGTCTTTTAAAAATCTGAAAAAATTCACAACCACTAAGTCGGACCCGTAGAAAACGAATCTGCTATCAGAAATTCCCAATCTGTCCTAATAACCAAATTATCTCGCTCCTAAGTGCGATTTTTGCCAGAAATCGCACTATTTCAAATTTGACGCGCGATATCTCCGGAATGATCGGTCTTACGGACTCGATTAACCCACCGATCGATTTTTCGTATATTTTTCTACTGAGAAATGATTTTTCAGCTCGATCGTGCCATTTTTATCGAAGGTATATCGGAAAAATCGCGCTATTAGCCAAAAACCGCACACTTTAGTATCGTCAAAAATTTCGAAATTCCTAATAAGTCTTTTAAAAATCTGAAAAAATTCACAACCACTAATTCGGACCCGTAGAAAACGAATCTGCTATTGAAAAGAATCAATTCGTCACTATAACGAAATTATCTCGCTCCTAAGTGCGATTTTTGCCAGAAATCGCACTATTTCAACTTTGACGCGCGATATCTCCGGAACGGTCGGTCTTACGGACTCGATTAACCCACCGATCGATTTTTCGGATATTTTTCTACTAGGAAATGATTTTTCAGCTCGATCGTACCAATTTTATAGAAGGTATATCGGAAAAATCGCGCTGCTAGCCAAAAACCGCACACTTAGGAACGTCAAAAATTTCGAAATTCCTAATAAGTCTTTTAAAAATCTGAAAAAATTCACAACCACTAATTCGGACCCGTAGAAAACGAATCTGCTATCAGAAATTCCCAATCTGTCCTAATAACCAAATTATCTCGCTCCTAAGTGCGATTTTTGCCAGAAATCGCACTATTTCAAATTTGACGCGCGATATCTCCGGAATGATCGGTCTTACGGACTCGATTAACCCACCGATCGATTTTTCGGATATTTTTCTACTGAGAAATGATTTTTCAGCTCGATCGTGCCATTTTTATCGAAGGTATATCGGAAAAATCGCGCTATTAGCCAAAAACCGCACACTTTAGTATCGTCAAAAATTTCGAAATTCCTAATAAGTCTTTTAAAAATCTGAAAAAATTCACAACCACTAATTCGGACCCGTAGAAAACGAATCTGCTATTGAAAAGAATCAATTCGTCACTATAACGAAATTATCTCGCTCCTAAGTGCGATTTTTGCCAGAAATCGCACTATTTCAACTTTGACGCGCGATATCTCCGGAACGGTCGGTCTTACGGACTCGATTAACCCACCGATCGATTTTTCGGATATTTTTCTACTGGGAAATGATTTTTCAGCTCGATCGTACCAATTTTATAGAAGGTATATCGGAAAAATCGCGCTGCTAGCCAAAAACCGCACACTTAGGAACGTCAAAAATTTCGAAATTCCTAATAAGTCTTTTAAAAATCTGAAAAAATTCACAACCACTAATTCGGACCCGTAGAAAACGAATCTGCTATCAGAAATTCCCAATCTGTCCTAATAACCAAATTATCTCGTTCCTAAGTGCGATTTTTGCCAGAAATCGCACTATTTCAACTTTGACGCGCGATATCTCCGGAACGGTCGGTCTTACGGACTCGATTAACCCACCGATCGATTTTTCGTATATTTTTCTACTGGGAAATGATTTTTCAGCTCGATCGTACCAATTTTATTGAAGGTATATTTATAACTCTCCCTTCACATTTCAAGGTTTCAAATGGAACACCCTTTATATTGACTCGTATTTGGATTCTACGGTCGATTCTGATTACAGGCACATAATTTTGTAACGAAATAGTTTGTACACTTGGTTTTTAAGAAGTATTTCTTGCATGCATTCAGGGTCCGTTGAACTCACTCCAACCAATCTGATGAATATAATTGATGTAATAATGGAATTTTTTCTCAATTCTTGAATCCAAGCCCTTGACAAATTCGGATGAATAATCTGCTTCTGTCTTCGACGTGAAAACTACGTGTTGATAGATATATACAACGATATTCTAAAGTTTGACAACATTGCTTGAAACAACTTTCGCTCACATCATCTCCTCATTCATTATGGAAGAACAATACATATAAATCTCTTTCTTTGTGGGAATGAGAACTGGACATGACTAATTATTTCGAAGGGAAACATCAAAGGGTTGAATATATCTAGGTAGCTACATTCCTGTTACACGACCCGAATGATAGAATAAATAACAAGGTAAATCTCTGTTAAATCCTTTGTGTTCTAACAGGATTCGAAAGATCCAAAGCATTTAGAATCAGACGAAAAAATATACAGATTCATTAGCAGGATCTACGTCAAAATCGTTATTATATGCTCGTTGAAAAATGTACCATAGGTTTCAAGTGCATAGTTCACGATATACTATCTAAATTAGCGACATATTGATTAGAAATGGAAACCTCTCAGAAATTCCATACCGAAATGGCAATCATACGCCGTGTCGAAATATAATCCGGAAAATATAATATAATCACCCGTCGTGTGATAATATGAGCCTTACCCGACCTATTAACATTTTCCATCGAGGCTGTCAACTGTTTTTCGATTGACTTTTCTCGGTGTAATGGAATTGCGGATTGCGCATAGCGAGGGGGGCAAAACGCCCGGTATATATAAGAGATCGTTCCGATCCTCGGCTCATTTAGTTGAAGTGCTAATTTTTTGGTCGTCCATTGCAAGATAAACCGGTAAGCTGAGGTTATTACAGTTTTTCCCAAATCGAACTCTGATCGAATTACCCTTCGATGTAGTTCGAGGTGAAGTTTTCGAATTCGGAGGGGTGATGCGAGATCGTATCGCATCCAGTGAAGGAATTTTGCACAGTTAGATACTTTTGGTTTCACCGGAACCCAAGCTTTTGACTTTCAACTGGGACACCCTGTGATTTTTGACCTTTCATAGATTATTTTTCAAGCCGAATTTCCACATCTCACAAATTTTACTTCGATTTCTTGAGTTTGATCTAGGTGGACCTGACCACTATAAAACATTACTGTTTTGATTTCCTTTCCATGGAATGATACAATTTCTTATCTTTTGATTGTTATAGGCTCTTGATATTATGATTTTTCTGGATGAACTTTCTCACGAATATTCTCAGAAAATTCTTGTGCGAGAAGAAATTTCCGGATATAATATGATCTCTAGTGGTATTACAAATTATTGAAATAATTGTTTTATTAGTCTTGATATTATCGTGATATAGAATACCAAGAGAAAATCACTCTTCGTTATTTAAGCAATTTGGGTGTGTTTTTTTCCTTCGAGACATCCATAAAAAATAATATTGAAAAACAATGACTTTCTGAAAATATGATACACTATCTATCAATGAAGATATTACGATCTTTGAGAAAAATTGGAATCCTCATTTTAGAACGCCAAAATTTTGACTGCAACTTCAAGATTGAAGATTACACTTTTTTCTGATCTTGAATTATCGTGATATATATCCTTTGAAACCTAATAATTTCTCATTTCACTTGAAGTTCGTGAGTTGAATACTCCTCTTGAATTTCCCACATTTTTTTAAAATTCCCCCGTTTCAATATATTCTTGTTGGTTGGGCACCATGAAAATGTATACGTCAAAATTCTGTCACATTCATCAAAGTTGCGAATTTGAAAGATTTCAAAAGTTGCCTTCATTGGAGCGAAAGGACGCCATATAAATATCTTTACCGAACTGATAAATGAAAAGATGCGCATCAAAAGAGTAATAAAAATCACTTAGCGACACGAGATTAAAATTCGGATGGGGACAATCAGAGCCGACTCGACATAAGGGTGGGCCGGGGGTGAGTGCAGTGTTGCCGAACTTTCCTGATCAAAATCCTGACACTTCAAGAGAATAAAACGAAAATCTTCATGGATAGGAACAAAACTGTTGAAAAGTGAAGATTATTTCATTGATCAATGAAGTTCTCTATTCATTGTTTTATAAGGAAAATATCCCGTTATATCAGTCAGATATATGAAGGAGAGGGAGTGCAAAATATGTAATGGTTGATTGATATCAATGTAACTCTCAGTCCCAATTTTCTCAAGAGGTGGTGTGTTTTCAGATTAATCTATAATGGAACCCATTCTTTGTTATTCAAATTGCACGCTATAGAATCTCTTAACCTCCAACTGAACAGGAAATGATGAATACTGTGTGTAAACTTTTGAGAGGAGGTGGTTCATTCATTTTCCAGCTTCTTGTGGGATTTTCTCTCCTCGTTTCCAAAAAAATAGAGTAGAAGTTATTGAATATTATTTCAATATATTTGTAGTAAGGACAGATTTTGTCGCTTGAGATCGAACCTTTAGATACCTAAAAGAGAAATTCTCTATTTGTCAGTGACAAATGACCTTGTTTTTGAAAAATTCGGAGGTACAAATATAATTATATACAGGGTGAGTCAAAAATGTGTACCGAGCTTTCTGGGGGTGATAGATAGGTTGATGATTTTATTCATCGCGAGATTCATCGGTATAACGATATTTCAGCAGCATTTGCAATTCCGAAGCACTCGCCAAGCATTAGAAGCATATCAGTTTGTTCAGAGAACGAATATAATATTATTTATATTTCTTAAAATCTCAGTTGATAATCGCAGTGATAAATGACAAAGAAAAACCACACGAACAAATCGACTACAACAATGTTGACTCGAATGTTGATGACATGAACGTCAAAATGGAGAACAAAATTATTCATCATGGCCTGCTAAAATATCGTTATACCGATGAATCTCGCGATGAATAAAATCAATCTGCTGATATCATGTAACTACAAAAACTCAAATATCTCACGAACGGCTCAATTTTTTGTATTTGAATAAGAGCATCTTTTTCATGTAATTTTCTTCGCTCCATCGAATGCTCCTGTTTTTTCACCGAAAATAATACAGGGAAAAAAGTTTTCTACAAAAAATCATGACTCACCCTCTGAAAACACCCTCTATAACAATATCAGAAATGTGGAAGTGTGACGAAAAAATGTATTTTGACAACATACATTCATGCACAAAATTTCAATCGGGTGGCTTTCATCGTTCAGAAGTTATGCGGAGAAATTATTTTAATTTTATCAACATTGGAAGGATATATCTCCCTTAATATGCATTTTGGGCCATGAGTTTAATCATCAAACTACACTTATTTTTCAATGGTCTATCACCCCCAGAAAGCTCGGTACACATTTTCGACTCACCCTGTATAGAGGTTTTATTCTTATTAAATATATTTGTACTTCCAAATTTTTCAGAAACAAGGTCATTTGTCACTGACAAATAGAGAACTTCTCTTTTGAATTATGTTCTGAATCCAAACAATCGTTAGTAGCAATCAAAGATACCCATTTTATGGGGTGGATTTTCGGGGTCCACGAGGTGCGTTAGAGTTGAGGTACGTCGTGAATGATCTGAATCTTGCTCGAATTTGAGTTTCACTCGTTTATACACGTTCTTCGAGCTTCAATTCCTTCAGGAATTTCACGATTTCGAGAGGGTCTATTCGTGATATTTCTTGAACAGTCAGCTGGTATGATCCCAGTGGCATCAGGATATGGTGAGATGTTTCTCTGGACTCTGCCCACAGATTCTGCAAGGGCTGTCCTCTTTCGAGCCTAGCCACCTGAGGTATTCTTCGCAATCTCGTAATCGCTTCTTTCCCGCAGATCCTGAAAATTCCTACAAAATGGGTGAATCCGCCAAGTTTGGCAACGCTGGGGGTGAGTGACGCTGCTTTGCGTCCCCGCATTCCGCCCTGCCGGCGCAGAGAGGGTTCCTTTGTAGGGATGACGGGGGGTCCTGTATTTATCAGAGTTGATAATTGCCAACCTTGATTTCGACCCGACGAGGACGGGGTGATTGACTGTTGGTAATTATGTGCTTTTCCGGAAAAGCAAAGCCGGAAATACTCAAGGTCAGATCGATCGAAATGGGATTCTGATCTTGAACGAGAAATTGATCTGGAGGAGTTCACTCGCAGTTCCTTATTAATCGAGAAAGAATTAATTTCTATCATGGAGATGTACTGGGAATGCATGAACATTTGAATTCCAACACCCTCGAACAAGACAAGAATCAATGATTCTTGCATGAAGACAAGTTTCTCTGTATGATACATTTTTTTTTCTAGATATTATGCCAACATCCTCTTCGGTGTTGCTGGTTGTCTGCAGCTGCATATCCACTATAATATTCATTTCGGAAGTAGGCGCTGGTTTTTTGCCGAAAAAGGTAGAACAAAATATTCACGAATAATAAACTCTGGAATTCAAATTTTGTTGGAAACTTGCTCCATCTAATTAATACTGCTTACATAATACGGAATTTCAATTTGTAGAACTTATGTATCTCTTGTGTATAATATTTTCGAAATTCAAGCAAGGAGCTGCCCAGTTTTTCAATCCATAATACTGGAATTTCGTTCATGACTGATTTGGGTTTCGAGCAACAAATTTGTAATGAGCCGAAAAAATGTTGCACATAATGAATAGAGAAATTAACCAGTTATGGTTTATCTGTGCTTTGATATGAGTGATCATTAGATGATGAAATAACTATGTATATTTTATAGGGGTTAGCACCTTACCTCACCAGAGAAAGAGTGTTTGTGGAACCGGATAAACGACCATTCTGCAACGCTTTCACAGGTGGGTTTTCTGAAATATTGACATGCACGAACGGTATCACGAACTCTCTTATCGTCATTGGGCTGGAGTGGAGCGGAGGGAAGATCTGGAAGAATCGAGGATTTTCATCGAATCAACGTTCGGGAGGATAATTTTGATAACGTCGGACCTACTAGGGATTTTTTCGAATTTGCTTATTAGGATCATCGGAAATAGTAATGATATTTTTCTAAGCAGCAAGAATCCACAACACCTGACGCGCGATATCTCCGGAAGGGTCGGTCTTACGGACTCGATCAACTCACCGATCGTTTTGTCGGATATTTTTTTACTGGGAAATGATTTTTCAGCTCGATCGTACCATTTTCATAGAAGGCATATCGGAAAAATCGCGCTATTAGCCAAAAACCGCACACTTAGGAACGTCAAAAATTTCGAAATTCCTAATAACTCTATTAAAAATCTGAAAAAAAATCAAAACCACTAATTCGGACCCGTAGGAAACGAATCTGCTATCAGAAACTCTCAATCTGTCCTAATAACCAAATTATCTCGCTCCTAAGTGCGATTTTTGCCAGAAATCGCACTATTTCAACTTTGACGCGCGATATCTCCGGAACGGTCGGTTTTACGGACTCGATTAACCCACCGATCGATTTTTCGGATATTTTTCTACTGGGAAATGATTTTTCAGCTCGATCGTACCAATTTTATAGAAGGTATATCGGAAAAATCGCGCTGCTAGCCAAAAACCGCACACTTAGGAACGTCAAAAATTTCGAAATTCCTAATAAGTCTTTTAAAGATCTGAAAAAATTCACAACCACTAATTCGGACACGTAGAAAACGAATCTGCTATCGAAAAAAATCAATTCGTCACTATAACGAAATTATCTCGCTCCTAAGTGCGATTTTTGCCAGAAATGGCACTATTTCAACTTTGACGCGCAATATCTCCGGAACGGTCGGTCTTACGGACTCGATTAACCCACCGATCGATTTTTCGGATATTTTTCTACTGGGAAATGATTTTTCAGCTCGATCGTACCAATTTTATAGAAGGTATATCGGAAAAATCGCGCTATTAGCCAAAAACCGCACACTTAGGAACGTCAAAAATTTCGAAATTCCTAATAAGTCTTTTAAAAATCTGAAAAAATTCACAACCACTAATTCGGACCCGTAGAAAGAGAATATGCTATCGAAAAAAATCAATTCGTCACTATAACGAAATTATCTCGCTCCTAAGTGCGATTTTTGCCAGAAATCGCACTATTTCAACTTTGACGCGCAATATCTCCGGAACGGTCGGTCTTACGGACTTGATTAACCCACCGATCGATTTTTCGGATATTTTTCTACTGGAATATGATTCTTCAGCTCGATCATACCAATTTTATAGAAGGTATATCGGAAAAATCGCGCTATTAGCCAAAAACCGCACACTTAGGAACGTCAAAAATTTCGAAATTCCTAATAAGTCTTTTAAAAATCTGAAAAAATTCACAACCACTAATTCGGACCCGTAGAAAGAGAATATGCTATCGAAAAAAATCAATTCGTCACTATAACGAAATTATCTAGCTCCTAAGTGCGATTTTTGCCAGAAATCGCACTATTTCAACTTTGACGCGCAATATCTCCGGAACGGTCGGTCTTACGGACTCGATTAACCCACCGATCGATTTTTCGGATATTTTTCTACTGGGATATGATTTTTCAGCTCGATCGTACCAATTTTATAGAAGGTATATCGGAAAAATCGCGCTGCTAGAAAAAAACCGCACACTTAGGAACGTCAAAAATTTTGAAATTCCTAATAAGTCTTTTAAAAATCTGAAAAAATTCACAACCACTAATTCGGACCCGTATAAAACGAATCTGCTATCGAAAAAAATCAATTCGTCACTATAACGAAATTATCTCGCTCCTAAGTGCGATTTTCGCAAGAAATCGCACTATTTCAACTTTGACGCGCGATATCTCCGGAACGGTCGGTCTGACGGACTCGATTAACCCACCGATCGATTTTTCGGATATTTTTCTACTGGGAAATGATTTTTCAGCTCGAGCGTACCAATTTTATAGAAGGTATATCGGAAAAATCGCGCTGCTAGCCAAAAACCGCACACTTAGGAACGTCAAAAATTTCGAAATTCCTAATAAGTCTTTTGAAAATCTGAAAAAATTCACAACCACTAATTCGGACCCGTAGAAAACGAATCTGCTATCGAAAAAATTCAATTCGTCACTATAACGAAATTATCTCGCTCCCAAGTGCGATTTTTGCCAGAAATCGCACTATTTCAACTTTGACGCGCGATATCTCCGGAACGGTCGGTCTTACGGACTCGATTAACCCACCGATCGATTTTTCGGATATTTTTCTACTGGGAAATGATTTTTCAGCTCGAGCGTACCAATTTTATAGAAGGTATATCGGAAAAACCGCGCTGCTAGCCAAAAACCGCACACTTAGGAACGTCAAAAATTTCGAAATTCCTAATAAGTCTTTTAAAAATCTGAAAAAACTCACAATCACTAATTCAGACCCGTAGGAAACGAATCTGCTATCGAAAAAAATCAATTCGTCACTATAACGAAATTATCTCGCTCCTAAGTGCGATTTTTGCCAGAAATCGCACTATTTCAACTTTGACGCGCAATATCTCCTCAACGGTCGGTCTTACGGACTCGATTAACCCACCGATCGATTTTTCGGATATTTTTCTACTGGGAAATGATTTTTCAGCTCGATCGTACCATTTTTATAGAAGGTATATCGGAAAAATCGCGCTGCTAGAAAAAAATCGCACACTTAGAAACGTCAAAAATTTCGAAATTCCTAATAAGTCTTTTAAAAATCTGAAAAAATTCACAACCACTGATTCGGACCCGTATAAAACGAATCTGCTATCGAAAAAAATCAATTCGTCACTATAACGAAATTATCTCGCTCCTAAGTGCGATTTTTGCAAGAAATCGCACTATTTCAACTTTGACGCGCGATATCTCCGGAACGGTCGGTCTTACGGACTCGATTAACCCACCGATCGATTTTTCGGATATTTTTCTACTGGAATATGATTCTTTAGCTCGATCGTACCAATTTTATAGAAGGTATATCGGAAAAATCGCGCTGCTAGCCAAAAACCGCTCACTTAGGAACTTCAAAAATTTCGAAATTCCTAATAAGTCTTTTAAAAATCTGAAAAAATTCACAACCACTAATCCGGACCCGCAGAGAACGAATCTGCTATCGAAAAAAATCAATTCGTCACTATAACGAAATTATCTCACTCCTAAGTGCGATTTTTGCCAGAAATCGCACTATTTCAACTTTGACGCGCAATATCTCCGGAACGGTCGGTCTTGCGGACTCGATTAACCCACCGATCGATTTTTCGGATATTTTTCTACTGGGAAATGATTTTTCAGCTCGATCGTACCAATTTTATAGAACGTATATCGGAAAAATCGCGCTGCTAGCCAAAAACCGCACACTTAGGAACGTCAAAAATTTCGAAATTCCTAATAGGTCTTTTAAAAATCTGAAAAAATTCACAACCACTAATTCGGACCCGTAGAAAACGAATCTGCTATCGAAAAAAATCAATTCGTCACTATAACGAAATTATCTCGCTCCTAAGTGCGATTTTTGCCAGAAATCGCACTATTTCAACTTTGACGCGCAATATCTCCGGAACGGTCGGTCTAACGGACTCGAATAAATCACCGATCGTTTTTTCGGATATTTTTCTACTGGGAAATGATTTTTCAGCTCGATCGTACTAATTTTGAAGGAGGTATATCGAAAAATCGCGCTGTTAGCCAAAAACCGCACACTTAGGAACGTCAAAAATTTCGAAATTCCTAATAAATCTCTTGAAGATCTGAAAAAATCCACAACCACTAATTCAGACCCGTAGGAAACGAATCTGCTATCGAAAAGAATCAATTCGTCACTATAACGAAATTATCTCGCTCCTAAGTGCGATTTTTGCCAGAAATCGCACTATTTCAACTTTGACGCGCAATATCTCCGGAACGGTCGGTCTAACGGACTCGAATAAATCACCGATCGTTTTTTCGGATATTTTTCTACTGGGAAATGATTTTTCAGCTCGATCGTACCAATTTTATAGAAGGTATATCGGAAAAATCGCGCTATTAGCCAAAAACCGCACACTTAGGAACGTCAAAAATTTCGAAATTCCTAATAAGTCTTTTAAAAATCTGAAAAAATTCACAACCACTAATGCGGACCCCTAGAAAACGAATCTGCTATCGAAAAGAATCAATTCATCACTATAACGAAATTATCTCGCTCCTAAGTGAGATTTTTGCCAGAAATCGCACTATTTCAACTTTGACGCGCGATATCTCCGGAACGGTCGGTCTAACGGACTCGATTAACCCACCGATCGATTTTTCGGATATTTTTCTACTGGGATATGGTTTTTCAGCTCGATCGTACCAATTTTATAAAAGGTATATCGGAAAAATCGCGCTGCTAGCCAAAAATCGCACACTTAGGAACGTCAAAAATTTCGAAATTCCTAATAAGTCTTTTAAAAATCTGAAAAAATTCACAACCACTAATTCGGACCCGTAGAAAACGAATCTGCTATCGAAAGAAATCAAATCATCACTATAACGAAATTATCTCGCTCCTAAGTGCGATTTTTGCCAGAAATCGCACTATTTCAACTTTGACGCGCGATACCTCCGGAACGGTCGGTCCCTCGGACTCGATTAACCCACCGATCGATTTTTCGGATATTTTTCTACTGGGAAATGTCATTTCAGCTCGATCGTACCAATTTTATAGAAGGTATATCGGAAAAATCGCGCTGCTAGAAAAAAACCGCACACTTAGGAACGTCAAAAATTTTGAAATTCCTAATAAGTCTTTCAAAAATCTGAAAAAATTCACAACCACTAATTCGGACCCTGTATAAAACGAATCTGCTATCGAAAAAAATCAATTCGTCACTATAACGAAATTATCTCGCTCCTAAGTGCGATTTTTGCCAGAAATCGCACTATTTCAACTTTGACGCGCGATACCTCCGGATCGGTCGGTCTTATGGACTCGAATAAATCACCGATCGTTTTTTCGGAAATTTTTCTACTTGGAATTGATTTTTTAGCTCGATCGTACTATTTTTGAAGGAGGTATATCGGAAAAATCGCGCTGTTAGCCAAAAACCGCACACTTAGGAACGTCAAAAATTTCGAAATTCCTAATAAGTCTTTTAAAAATCTGAAAAAATTCACAACCACTAATTCGGACCCGTAAGAAACGAATCTGCTATCGAAAGAAATCAATTCGTCACTATAACGAAATAATCTCGCTCCTAAGTGCGATTTTTGCCAGAAATCGTACTATTTCAACTTTGACGCGCAATATCTCCGGAACGGTCGGTCTTACGGACTCGATTAACCCACCGATCGATTTTTCGGATATTTTTTCACTGGGAAATGATTTTTCAGCTCGATCGTACCAATTTTATAGAAGGTATATCGGAAAAATCGCGCTATTAGCCAAAAACCGCACACTTAGGAACGTCAAAAATTTCGAAATTCCTAATAAGTCTTTTAAAAATCTGAAAAAATTCACAACCACTAATTCGGACCCGTAGAAAACGAATCTGCTATCGAAAAGGATCAATTCGTCACTATAACAAAATTATCTCGCTCCTAAGTGCGATTTTTGCCAGAAATCGCACTATTTCAACTTTGACGCGCAATATCTCCGGAACGGTCGATCTTACGGACTCGATTAACCCACCGATCGATTTTTCGGATATTTTCCTACTATGAAATGTATTTCCAGCTCGATCGTACCAATTTTATCGAAGGTATATCGGAAAAATCGCGCTGCTAGCCAAAAACCGCACACTTAGGAACGTCAAAAATTTCGAAATTCCTAATAAGTCTTTTGAAAATCTGAAAAAACTCACAACCACTAATTTGGACCCGTAGAAAACGAATCTGCTATCGAAAAATATCAATTCGTCACGATAACGAAATTATCTCGCTCCTAAGTGCGATTTTTGCCAGAAATCGCACTATTTCAACTTTGACGCGCAATATCTCCTCAACGGTCGGTCTTACGGACTCGATTAACCCACCGATCGATTTTTCGGATATTTTTCTACTGGGAAATGATTTTTCAGCTCGATCGTACCATTTTTATAGAAGGTATATCGGAAAAATCGCGCTGCTAGCCAAAAACCGCACACTTAGGAACGTCAAAAATTTCGAAATTCCTAATAGGTCTTTTAAAAATCTGAAAAAATTCACAACCACTAATTCGGACCCGTAGAAAACGAATCTGCTATCGAAAAAAATCAATTCGTCACTATAACGAAATTATCTCGCTCCTAAGTGCGATTTTTGCCATAAATCGCACTATTTCAACTTTGACGCGCAATATCTCCGGAACGGTCGGTCTAACGGACTCGAATAAATCACCGATCGTTTTTTCGGATATTTTTCTACTGGGAAATGATTTTTCAGCTCGATCGTACTAATTTTGAAGGAGGTATATCGAAAAATCGCGCTGTTAGCCAAAAACCGCACACTTAGGAACGTCAAAAATTTCGAAATTCCTAATAAATCTCTTGAAGATCTGAAAAAATCCACAACCACTAATTCAGACCCGTAGGAAACGAATCTGCTATCGAAAAGAATCAATTCGTCACTATAACGAAATTATCTCGCTCCTAAGTGCGATTTTTGCCAGAAATCATACTATTTCAACTTTGACGCGTGATATCTCCGGAACGGTCGGTCTTACGGACTCGATTAACCCACCGATCGATTTTTCGGATATTCTTCTACTGGGAAATGATTTTTCAGCTAGATCGTACCAATTTTATAAAAGGTATATCGGAAAAATCGCGCTATTAGCCAAAAACCGCACACTTAGGAACGTCAAAAATTTCGAAATTCCTAATAAGTCTTTTAAAAATCTGAAAAAATTCACAACCACTAATTCGGACCCGTATAAAACGAATCTGCTATCGAAAAAAATCAATTCGTCACTATAACGAAATTATCTCGCTCCTAAGTGCGATTTTTGCCAGAAATCGCACTATTTCAACTTTGACGCGCAATATCTCCGGAACGGTCGATCTTACGGACTCGATTAACCCACCGATCGATTTTCCGGATATTTTTCTACTGGGAAATGATTTTTCAGCTCGATCGTACCAATTTTATAGAAGGTATATCGGAAAAATCGCGCTATTAGCCAAAAACCGCACACTTAGGAACGTCAAAAATTTCGAAATTCCTAATAAGTCTTTTAAAAATCTGAAAAAATTCACAACCACTAATGCGGACCCCTAGAAAACGAATCTGCTATCGAAAAAAATCAATTCATCACTATAACGAAATTATCTCGCTCCTAAGTGAGATTTTTGCCAGAAATCGCACTATTTCAACTTTGACGCGCGATATCTCCGGAACGGTCGGTCTAACGGACTCGATTAACCCACCGATCGATTTTTCGGATATTTTTCTACTGGGATATGGTTTTTCAGCTCGATCGTACCAATTTAATAAAAGGTATATCGGAAAAATCGCGCTGCTAGCCAAAAATCGCACACTTAGGAACGTCAAAAATTTCGAAATTCCTAATAAGTCTTTTAAAAATCTGAAAAAATTCACAACCACTAATTCGGACCCGTAGAAAACGAATCTGCTATCGAAAAAAATCAAATCATCACTATAACGAAATTATCTCGCTCCTAAGTGCGATTTTTGCCAGAAATCGCACTATTTCAACTTTGACGCGCGATACCTCCGGAACGGTCGGTCCCTCGGACTCGATTAACCCACCGATCGATTTTTCGGATATTTTTCTACTAGGAAATGTTATTTCAGCTCGATCGTACCAATTTTATAGAAGGTATATCGGAAAAATCGCGCTGCTAGAAAAAAACCGCACACTTAGGAACGTCAAAAATTTTGAAATTCCTAATAAGTCTTTCAAAAATCTGAAAAAATTCACAACCACTAATTCGGACCCTGTATAAAACGAATCTGCTATCGAAAAAAATCAATTCGTCACTATAACGAAATTATCTCGCTCCTAAGTGCGATTTTTGCCAGAAATCGCACTATTTCAACTTTGACGCGCGATACCTCCGGATCGGTCGGTCTTACGGACTCGAATAAATCACCGATCGTTTTTTCGGAAATTTTTCTACTTGGAATTGATTTTTTAGCTCGATCGTACTCTTTTTGAAGGAGGTATATCGGAAAAATCGCGCTGTTAGCCAAAAACCGCACACTTAGGAACGTCAAAAATTTCGAAATTCCTAATAAGTCTTTTAAAAATCTGAAAAAATTCACAACCACTAATTCGGACCCGTAAGAAACGAATCTGCTATCGAAAGAAATCAATTCGTCACTATAACGAAATAATCTCGCTCCTAAGTGCGATTTTTGCCAGAAATCGTACTATTTCAACTTTGACGCGCAATATCTCCGGAACGGTCGGTCTTACGGACTCGATTAACCCACCGATCGATTTTTCGGATATTTTTTCACTGGGAAATGATTTTTCAGCTCGATCGTACCAATTTTATAGAAGGTATATCGGAAAAATCGCGCTATTAGCCAAAAACCGCACACTTAGGAACGTCAAAAATTTCGAAATTCCTAATAAGTCTTTTAAAAATCTGAAAAAATCCACAACCACTAATTCGGACCCGTAGAAAACGAATCTGCTATCGAAAAGAATCAATTCGTCACTATAACGAAATTATCTCGCTCCTAAGTGCGATTTTTGCCAGAAATCGCACTATTTCAACTTTGACGCGCAATATCTCCGGAACGGTCGATCTTACGGACTCGATTAACCCACCGATCGATTTTTCGGATATTTTCCTACTATGAAATGTATTTCCAGCTCGATCGTACCAATTTTATCGAAGGTATATCGGAAAAATCGCGCTGCTAGCCAAAAACCGCACACTTAGGAACGTCAAAAATTTCGAAATTCCTAATAAGTCTTTTGAAAATCTGAAAAAACTCACAACCACTAATTTGGACCCGTAGAAAACGAATCTGCTATCGAAAAATATCAATTCGTCACGATAACGAAATTATCTCGCTCCTAAGTGCGATTTTTGCCAGAAATCGCACTATTTCAACTTTGACGCGCGATATCTCCGGAACGGTCTGTCTTACGGACTCGATTAACCCACCGATCGATTTTTCGGGTATTTTTCTACTGGAAAATGATTTTTCAGCTCGATCGTACCAATTTCACAGAAGGTATATCGGAAAAATCGCGCTATTAGCCAAAAACCGCACACTTTAGTATCGTCAAAAATTTCGAAATTCCTAATAAGTCTTTTAAAAATCTGAAAAAATTCACAACCACTAATTCGGACCCGTATAAAACGAATCTGCTATCGAAAAAAATCAGTTCGTCACTATAACGAAATTATCTCGCTCCTAAGTGCGATTTCTTATTTCAACTTTGACGCGCGATATCTCCGGAAGGGTTCGTCTCACGGACTCGATTAACCCAATGATCGATTTTTCGGATATTTTTCTACTGGGAAATGATTTTTCAGCTCGATCGTACCAATTTTATAGAAGGTATATCGGAAAAATCGCGCTGCTAGCCAAAAACTGCACACTTAGGAACTTCAAAAATTTCGAAATTCCTAATAAGTCTTTTAAAAATCTGAAAAAATTCACGACCACTAATTCGGACCCGCAGAAAACGAATCTGCTATCGAAAAAAATCAATTCGTCACTATAACGAAATTATCTCGCTCCTAAGTGCGATTTTTGCCAGAAATCGCACTATTTCAACTTTGACGCGCAATATCTCCGGAACGGTCGATCTTACGGACTCGATTAACCCAATGATCGATTTTTCGGATATTTTTCTACTAGGAAATGATTTTTTGGCTCGATCGTACTATTTTTGAAGGAGGTATATCGGAAAAATCGCGCTGCTAGCCAAAAACCGCACACTTAGGAACGTCAAAAATTTCGAAATTCCTAATAAGTCTTTTAAAAATCTGAAAAGATTCACAACCACTAATTCGGACCCGTAGAAGAAGAATATGCTATCGAAAAAAATCAATTCGTCACTATAACGAAATTATCTCGCTCCTAAGTGCGATTTTTGCCAGAAATCGCACTATTTCAACTTTGACGCGCAATATCTCCGGAACGGTCGGTCTTACGGACTCGAATAAATCACCGATCGTTTTTTCGGATATTTTTCTACTAGGAAATGATTTTTCAGCTCGATCGTACTATTTTTGAAAGAGGTATATCGGAAAAATCGCGCTGCTAGAAAAAAATCGCACACTTAGAAACGTCAAAAATTTCGAAATTCCTAATAAGTCTTTTAAGAATCTGAAAAAATTCACAACCACTAATTCGGACCCGTAGGAAACGAATCTGCTATCGAAAAAAATCAATTCGTCACTATAACGAAATTATCTCGCTCCTAAGTGCGATTTTTGCCAGAAATCATACTATTTCAACTTTGACGCGTGATATCTCCGGAACGGTCGATCTCACGGACTCGATTAACCCACCGATCGATTTTCCGGATATTTTTCTACTGGGAAATGATTTTTCAGCTCGATCGTACCAATTTTATAGAAGGTATATCGGAAAAATCGCGCTATTAGCCAAAAACCGCGCACTTAGGAACGTCAAAAATTTCGAAATTCCTAATAAGTCTTTTAAAAATCTGAAAAAATTCACAACCACTAAGTCGGACCCGTAGGAAACGAATCTGCTATCGAAAAAAATCAATTCGTCACTATAACGAAATTATCTCGCTCCTAAGTGCGATTTTTGCCAGAAATCGCACTATTTCAACTTTGACGCGCAATATCTCCGGAACGGTCGATTTAAAAATCTGAAAAAATTCACGACCACTAATTCGGACCCGCAGAAAACGAATCTGCTATCGAAAAAAATCAATTCGTCACTATAACGAAATTATCTCGCTCCTAAGTGCGATTTTTGCCAGAAATCGCACTATTTCAACTTTGACGCGCAATATCTCCGGAACGGTCGGTCTTACGGACTCGAATGAATCACCGATCGTTTTTTCGGATATTTTTCTACTGGGAAATGATTTTTTAGCTCGATCGTACTATTTTTGAAGGAGGTATATCGGAAAAATCGCGCTGTTAGCCAAAAACCGCACACTTAGGAACGTCAAAAATTTCGAAATTCCTAATAAGTCTTTTAAAAATCTGAAAAAATTCACAACCACTAATTCGGACCCGTAGGAAACGAATCTGCTATCGAAAAAAATCAATTCGTCACTATAACGAAATTATCTCGCTCCTAAGTGCGATTTTTGCCAGAAATCGTACTATTTCAACTTTGACGCGCAATATCTCCGGAACGGTCGGTCTTACGGACTCGATTAACCGACCGATCGATTTTTCGGATATTTTTCTACTGGGAAATGATTTTTCAGCTCGATCGTACCAATTTTATAGAAGGTATATCGGAAAAATCGCGCTATTAGCCAAAAACCGCACACTTAGGAACGTCAAAAATTTCGAAATTCCTAAAAAGTCTTTTAAAAATCTGAAAAAAATTCACAACCACTGATTCGGACCCGTATAAAACGAATCTGCTATCGAAAAAAATCAGTTCGTCACTATAACGAAATTATCTCGCTCCTAAGTGCGATTTTTGCCAGAAATCGCACTATTTCAACTTTGACGCGCGATATCTCCGGAAGGGTTCGTCTCACGGACTCGATTAATCCACCGATCGATTTTTCGGATATTTTTCTACTGGGAAATGATTTTTCAGCTCGATCGTACCAATTTTATAGAAGGTATATCGGAAAAATCGGGCTGCTAGCCAAAAACCGCACACTTAGGAACTTCAAAAATTTCGAAATTCCTAATAAGTCTTTTAAGAATCTGAAAAAATTCACAACCACTAATTCGGACCCGCAGAAAACGAATCTGCTATCGAAAAAAATCAATTCGTCACTATAACGAAATTATCTCGCTCCTAAGTGCGATTTTTGCCAGAAATCGCACTATTTCAACTTTGACGCGCAATATCTCCGGAACGGTCGATCTTACGGACTCGATTAACCCAATGATCGATTTTTCGGATATTTTTCTACTAGGAAATGATTTTTTGGCTCGATCGTACTATTTTTGAAGGAGGTATATCGGAAAATTCGCGCTGCTAGCCAAAAACCGCACACTTAGGAACGTCAAAAATTTCGAAATTCCTAATAAGTCTTTTAAAAATCTGAAAAGATCCACAACCACTAATTCGGACCCGAAGAAGAAGAATATGCTATCGAAAAAAATCAATTCGTCACTATAACGAAATTATCTCGCTCCTAAGTGCGATTTTTGCCAGAAATCGCACTATTTCAACTTTGACGCGCAATATCTCCGGAACGGTCGGTCTTACGGACTCGAATAAATCACCGATCGTTTTTTCGGATATTTTTCTACTAGGAAATGATTTTTCAGCTCGATCGTACTATTTTTGAAAGAGGTATATCGGAAAAATCGCGCTGCTAGAAAAAAATCGCACACTTAGAAACGTCAAAAATTTCGAAATTCCTAATAAGTCTTTTAAAAATCTGAAAAAATTCACAACCACTAATTCGGACCCGCAGAAAACGAATCTGCTATCGAAAAAAATCAATTCGTCACTATAACGAAATTATCTCGCTCCTAAGTGCGATTTTTGCCAGAAATCGCACTATTTCAACTTTGACGCGCAATATCTCCGGAACGGTCGATCTTACGGACTCGATTAACCCAATGATCGATTTTTCGGATATTTTTCTACTAGGAAATGATTTTTTGGCTCGATCGTACTATTTTTGAAGGAGGTATATCGGAAAATTCGCGCTGCTAGCCAAAAACCGCACACTTAGGAACGTCAAAAATTTCGAAATTCCTAATAAGTCTTTTAAAAATCTGAAAAGATCCACAACCACTAATTCGGACCCGTAGAAGAAGAATATGCTATCGAAAAAAATCAATTCGTCACTATAACGAAATTATCTCGCTCCTAAGTGCGATTTTTGCCAGAAATCATACTATTTCAACTTTGACGCGTGATATCTCCGGAACGGTCGATCTCACGGACTCGATTAACCCACCGATCGATTTTTCGGATATTTTTCTACTGGGAAATGATTTTTCAGCTCGATCGTACCAATTTTATAGAAGGTATATCGGAAAAATCGCGCTATTAGCCAAAAACCGCGCACTTAGGAACGTCAAAAATTTCGAAATTCCTAATAAGTCTTTTAAAAATCTGAAAAAATTCACAACCACTAATTCGGACCCGTATGGAACGAATCTGCTATCGAAAAAAATCAATTCGTCACTATAACGAAATTATCTCGCTCCTAAGTGCGATTTTTGCCAGAAATCGCACTATTTCAACTTTGACGCGCAATATCTCCGGAACGGTCGGTCTTACGGACTCGAATAAATCACCGATCGTTTTTTCGGATATTTTTCTACTAGGAAATGATTTTTCAGCTCGATCGTACTATTTTTGAAAGAGGTATATCGGAAAAATCGCGCTGCTAGAAAAAAATCGCACACTTAGAAACGTCAAAAATTTCGAAATTCCTAATAAGTCTTTTAAAAATCTGAAAAAATTCACAACCACTAATTCGGACCCGAAGGAAACGAATCTGCTATCGAAAAAAATCAATTCGTCACTATAACGGAATTATCTCGCTCCTAAGTGCGATTTTTGCCAGAAATCATACTATTTCAACTTTGACGCGTGATATCTCCGGAACGGTCGATCTCACGGACTCGATTAACCCACCGATCGATTTTTCGGATATTTTTCTACTGGGAAATGATTTTTCAGCTCGATCGTACCAATTTTATAGAAGGTATATCGGAAAAATCGCGCTATTAGCCAAAAACCGCGCACTTAGGAACGTCAAAAATTTCGAAATTCCTAATAAGTCTTTTAAAAATCTGAAAAAATTCACAACCACTAATTCGGACCCGTATGGAACGAATCTGCTATCGAAAAAAATCAATTCGTCACTATAACGAAATTATCTCGCTCCTAAGTGCGATTTTTGCCAGAAATCGCACTATTTCAACTTTGACGCGCAATATCTCCGGAACGGTCGATTTAAAAATCTGAAAAAATTCACGACCACTAATTCGGACCCGCAGAAAACGAATCTGCTATCGAAAAAAATCAATTCGTCACTATAACGAAATTATCTCGCTCCTAAGTGCGATTTTTGCCAGAAATCGCACTATTTCAACTTTGACAAGCAATATCTCCGGAACGGTCGGTCTTACGGACTCGAATGAATCACCGATCGTTTTTTCGGATATTTTTCTACTGGGAAATGATTTTTTAGCTCGATCGTACTATTTTTGAAGGAGGTATATCGGAAAAATCGCGCTGTTAGCCAAAAACCGCACACTTAGGAACGTCAAAAATTTCGAAATTCCTAATAAGTCTTTTAAAAATCTGAAAAAATTCACAACCACTGATTCGGACCCGTAGGAAACGAATCTGCTATCGAAAAAAATCAATTCGTCACTATAACGAAATTATCTCGCTCCTAAGTGCGATTTTTGCCAGAAATCGTACTATTTCAACTTTGACGCGCAATATCTCCGGAACGGTCGGTCTTACGGACTCGATTAACCGACCGATCGATTTTTCGGATATTTTTCTACTGGGAAATGATTTTTCAGCTCGATCGTACCAATTTTATAGAAGGTATATCGGAAAAATCGCGCTATTAGCCAAAAACCGCACACTTTAGTATCGTCAAAAATTTCGAAATTCCTAATAAGTCTTTTAAAAATCTGAAAAAATTCACAACCACTAATTCGGACCCGTATAAAACGAATCTGCTATCGAAAAGAATCAGTTCGTCACTATAACGAAATTATCTCGCTCCTAAGTGCGATTTTTGCCAGAAATCGTACTATTTCAACTTTGACGCGCAATATCTCCGGAACGGTCGGTCTTACGGACTCGATTAACCGACCGATCGATTTTTCGGATATTTTTCTACTGGGAAATGATTTTTCAGCTCGATCGTACCAATTTTATAGAAGGTATATCGGAAAAATCGCGCTATTAGCCAAAAACCGCACACTTTAGTATCGTCAAAAATTTCGAAATTCCTAATAAGTCTTTTAAAAATCTGAAAAAATTCACAACCACTAATTCGGACCCGTATAAAACGAATCTGCTATCGAAAAAAGTCAATTCATCACTATAACGAAATTATCTCGCTCCTAAGTGCGATTTTTGCCAGAAATCGCACTATTTCAACTTTGACGCGCGATATCTCCGGAAGGGTTCGTCTTACGGACTCGATTAACCCACCGATCGATTTTTCGGATATTTTTCTACTGGGAAATGATTTTTCAGCTCGATCGTACCAATTTTATAGAAGGTATATCGGAAAAATCGCGCTGCTAGCCAAAAACCGCACACTTAGGAACTTCAAAAATTTCGAAATTCCTAATAAGTCTTTTAAGAATCTGCAAAAATTCACAACCACTAATTCGGACCCGCAGAAAACGAATCTGCTATCGAAAAAAATCAATTCGTCACTATAACGAAATTATCTCGCTCCTAAGTGCGATTTTTGCCAGAAATCGCACTATTTCAACTTTGACGCGCAATATCTCCGGAACGGTCGATCTTACGGACTCGATTAACCCAATGATCGATTTTTCGGATATTTTTTTACTAGGAAATGATTTTTTGGCTCGATCGTACTATTTTTGAAGGAGGTATATCGGAAAAATCGCGCTGCTAGCCAAAAACCGCACACTTAGGAACGTCAAAAATTTCGAAATTCCTAATAAGTCTTTTAAAAATCTGAAAAGATTCACAACCACTAATTCGGACCCGTAGAAGAAGAATATGCTATCGAAAAAAATCAATTCGTCACTATAACGAAATTATCTCGCTCCTAAGTGCGATTTTTGCCAGAAATCGCACTTTTTCAACTTTGACGCGCAATATCTCCGGAACGGTCGGTCTTACGGACCCGATTAACCCACCGATCGATTTTTCGGATATTTTTCTACTGGGAAATGATTTTTCAGCTCGATCGTACCATTTTTATAGAAGGTATATCGGAAAAATCGCGCTGCTAGAAAAAAATCGCACACTTAGAAACGTCAAAAATTTCGAAATTCCTAATAAGTCTTTTAAAAATCTGAAAAAATTCACAACCACTGATTCGGACCCGTAGGAAACGAATCTGCAATCGAAAAAAATCAATTCGTCACTATAACGAAATTATCTCGCTCCTAAGTGCGATTTTTGCAAGAAATCGCACTATTTCAACTTCGACGCGCGATATCTCCGGAACGGTCGGTCTTACGGACTCGATTAACCCACCGATCGATTTTTCGGATATTTTTCTACTGGGAAATGATTTTTCAGCTCGATCGTACCAATTTTATGGAAGGTATATCGGAAAAATCGCGCTGCTAGCCAAAAACCGCACACTTAGGAACTTCAAAAATTTCGAAATTCCTAATAAGTCTTTTAAAAATCTGAAAAAATTCACAACCACTAATTCGGACCCGTAGGAAACGAATCTGCTATCGAAAAAAATCAATTCGTCACTATAACGAAATTATCTCGCTCCTAAGTGCGATTTTTGCCAGAAATCGCACTATTTCAAATTTGACGCGCAATATCTCCGGAACGGTCGGTCTTACGGACTCGAATAAATCACCGATCGTTTTTTCGGATATTTTTCTACTAGGAAATGATTTTTCAGCTCGATCGTACTATTTTTGAAGGAGGTATATCGGAAAAATCGCGCTGTTAGCCAGAAACCGCACACTTAGGAACGTCAAAAATTTCGAAATTCCTAATAAGTCTTTTAAGAATCTGAAAAAATTCACAACCACTAATTCGGACCCGTAGAAAACGAATCTGCTATCGAAAAAAATCAATTCGTCACTATAACGAAATTATCTCGCTCCTAAGTGCGATTTTTGCCAGAAATCGCACTATTTCAATTTTGACGCGCAATATCTCCTCAACGGTCGGTCTTACGGACTCGATTAACCCACCGATCGATTTTTCGGATATTTTTCTACTAGGAAATGATTTTTCAGCTCGATCGTACCAATTTTATAGAAGGTATATCGGAAAAATCGCGCTGCTAGAAAAAAACCGCACACTTAGGAACGTCAAAAATTTCGAAATTCCTAATAAGTCTTTTGAAAATCTGAAAAAACTCACAACCACTAATTCAGACCCGTAGGAAACGAATCTGCTATCGAAAAAAATCAATTCGTCACTATAACGAAATTATCTCGCTCCTAAGTGCGATTTTTGCCAGAAACCGCACTATTTCAACTTTGACGCGCAATATCTCCTCAACGGTCGGTCTTACGGACTCGATTAACCCACCGATCGATTTTTCGGATATTTTTCTACTGGGAAATGATTTTTCAGCTCGATCGTACCATTTTTATAGAAGGTATATCGGAAAAATCGCGCTGCTAGAAAAAAATCGCACACTTAGAAACGTCAAAAATTTCGAAATTCCTAATAAGTCTTTTAAAAATCTGAAAAAATTCACAACCACTAATTCGGACCCGCAGAAAACGAATCTGCTATCGAAAAAAATCAATTCGTCACTATAACGAAATTATCTCGCTCCTAAGTGCGATTTTTGCCAGAAATCGCACTATTTCAACTTTAACGCGCAATATCTCCGGAACGGTCAATCTTACGGACTCGATCAACCCACCGATCGATTTTTCGGATATTTTTCTACTGGGAAATGATTTTTCAGCTCGATCGTACCAATTTTATAGAAGGTATATCGGAAAAATCGCGCTGCTAGCCAAAAACCGCACACTTAGGAACTTCAAAAATTTCGAAATTCCTAATAAGTCTTTTAAAAATCTGAAGAAATTCACGACCACTAATTCGGACCCGCAGAAAACGAATCTGCTATCGAAAAAAATCAATTCGTCACTATAACGAAATTATCTCGCTCCTAAGTGCGATTTTTGCCAGAAATCGCACTATTTCAACTTTGACGCGCAATATCTCCGGAACGGTCGGTCTTACGGACTCGATTAACCCACCGATCGATTTTTCGGATTATTTTCTACTGGGAAATGATTTTTCAGCTCGATCGTACCATTTTTATAGAAGGTATATCGGAAAAATCGCGCTGCTAGAAAAAAATCGCACACTTAGAAACGTCAAAAATTTCGAAATTCCTAATAAGTCTTTTAAAAATCTGAAGAAATTCACAACCACTGATTCGGACCCGTATAAAACGAATCTGCTATCGAAAAAAATCAATTCGTCACTATAACGAAATTATCTCGCTCCTAAGTGCGATATTTGCCAGAAATCGCACTATTTCAACTTTGACGCGCAATATCTCCGGAACGGTCGGTCTTACGGACTCGAATAAATCACTGATCGTTTTTTCGGATATTTTTCTACTAGGAAAAGATTTTTCAGCTCGATCGTACTATTTTTGAAGGAGGTATATCGGAAAAATCGCGCTGTTAGCCAAAAACCGCACACTTAGGAACGTCAAAAATTTCGAAATTCCTAATAAGTCTTTTAAAAATCTGAAAAGATTCACAACCACTAATTCGGACCCGTAGAAAACGAATCTGCTATCGAAAAAAATCAATTCATTACTATAACGAAATTATCTCGCTCCTAAGTGCGATTTTTGCCAGAAATCGCACTATTTCAACTTTGACGCGCAATATCTCCGGAACGGTCAATCTTACGGACTCGATTAACCCACCGATCGATTTTTCGGATATTTTTCTACTAGGAAATGATTTTTCAGCTCGATCGTACCAATTTTATAGAAGGTATATCGGAAAAATCGCGCTGCTAGCCAAAAACCGCACACTTAGGAACTTCAAAAATTTCGAAATTCCTAATAAGTCTTTTAAAAATCTGAAAAAATTCACAACCACTGATTCGGACCCGTATAAAACGAATCTGCTATCGAAAAAAATCAATTCGTCACTATAACGAAATTATCTCGCTCCTAAGTGCGATTTTTGCCAGAAATCGCACTATTTCAACTTTGACGCGCAATATCTCCGGAACGGTCGGTTTTACGGACTCGAATAAATCACTGATCGTTTTTTCGGATATTCTTCTACTAGGAAAAGATTTTTCAGCTCGATTGTACTATTTTTGAAGGAGGTATATCGGAAAAATCGCGCTGTTAGCCAAAAACCGCACACTTAGGAACGTCAAAAATTTCGAAATTCCTAATAAGTCTTTTAAAAATCTGAAAAAATTCACAACCACTAATTCGGACCCGTATAAAACGAATCTGCTATCGAAAAAAATTAATTCATCACTATAACGAAATTATCTCGCTCCTAAGTGCGATTTTTGCCAGAAATCGCACTATTTCAACTTTGACGCGCAATATCTCCGGAACGGTCGGTCTTACGGACTCGATTAACCCACCGATCGATTTTTCGGATTATTTTCTACTGTGAAACGATTCTTCAGCTCGATCGTACCAATTTTATAAGAGGTATATCGGAAAAATCGCGCTGCTAGCCAAAAACCGCACACTTAGGAACGTCAAAAATTTTGAAATTCCTAATAAGTCTTTTAAAAATCTGAAGAAATTCACAACCACTGATTCGGACCCGAATAAAACGAATCTGCTATCGAAAAAAATCAATTCGTCACTATAACGAAATTATCTCGCTCCTATGTGCGATATTTGCCAGAAATCGCACTATTTCAACTTTGACGCGCAATATCTCCGGAACGGTCGGTCTTACGGACTCGAATAAATCACTGATCGTTTTTTCGGATATTTTTCTACTAGGAAAAGATTTTTCAGCTCGATCGTACTATTTTTGAAGGAGGTATATCGGAAAAATCGCGCTGTTAGCCAAAAACCGCACCCTTAGGAACGTCAAAAATTTCGAAATTCCTAATTAGTCTTTTAAAAATCTGAAAAAATTCACAACCACTAATTCGGACCCGTAGGAAACGAATCTGCTATCGAAAAAAATCAATTCGTCACTATAACGAAATTATCTCGCTCCTAAGTGCGATTTTTGCCTGAAATCGCACTATTTCAACTTTGACGCGCAATATCTCCGGAACGGTCGGTCTTACGGACTCGAATAAATCACCGATCGTTTCTTCGGATATTTTTCTACTAGGAAATGATTTTTCAGCTCGATCGTACTATTTTTGAAGGAGGTATATCGGAAAAATCGCGCTGTTAGCCAAAAACCGCACCCTTAGGAACGTCAAAAATTTCGAAATTCCTAATAAGTCTTTTAAAAATCTGAAAAAATTCACAACCACTAATTCGGACCCGTAGGGAACGAATCTGCTATCGAAAGAAATCAATTCGTCACTATAACGAAATTATCTCGCTCCTAAGTGCGATTTTTGCCAGAAATTGCACTATTTCAACTTTGACGCGCAATATCTCCGGAACGGTCGATCTTACGGACTCGATTAACCCACCGATCGATTTTTCGGATATTTTTCTACTGGGAAATGATTTTTCAGCTCGATCGTACCAATTTTATAGAAGGTATATCGGAAAAATCGCGCTATTAGCCAAAAACCGCACACTTAGGAACGTCAAAAATTTCGAAATTCCTAATAAGTCTTTTAAAGATCTGAAAAAATTCACAACCTCTAATTCGGACCCGTATGAAACGAATCTGCTATCGAAAAAAATCAATTCGTCACTATAACGAAATTATCTCGCTCCTAAGTGCGATTTTTGCCTGAAATCGCACTATTTCAACTTTGACGCGCAATATCTCCGGAACGGTCGGTCTTACGGACTCGAATAAATCACCGATCGTTTTTTCGGATATTTTTCTACCAGGAAATGATTTTTCAGCTCGATCGTACTATTTTTGAAGGAGGTATATCGGAAAAATCGCGCTGTTAGCCAAAAACCGCACACTTAGGAACGTCAAAAATTTCGAAATTCCTAATAAGTCTTTTAAAAATCTGAAAAAATTCACAACCACTGATTCGGACCCTTATAAAACGAATCTGCTATCGAAAAAAATCAATTCGTCACTATAACGAAATTATCTCGCTCCTAAGTGCGATTTTTGCCAGAAATCGCACTATTTCAACTTTGACGCGCAATATCTCCGGAACGGTCGGTCTTACGGACTCGAATAAATCACCGATCGTTTTTTCGGATATTTTTCTACTAGGAAATGATTTTTCAGCTGGATCGTACTATTTTTGAAGGAGGTATATCGGAAAAATCGCGCTGTTAGCCAAAAACCGCACACTTAGGAACGTTAAAAATTTCGAAATTCCTAATAAGTCTTTTAAAAATCTGAAAAAATTCACAACCACTACTTCGGACCCGTATGAAACGAATCTGCTATCGAAAAAAATCAATTCGTCACTATAACGAAATTATCTCGCTCCTAAGTGCGATTTTTGCCAGAAATCGCACTATTTCAACTTTGACGCGCAATATCTCCGGAACGGTCGATCTTACGGACTCGATTAACCCACCGATCGATTTTTCGGATATTTTTCAACTGGGTAATGATTTTTCAGCTTGATCGTACCAATTTTATAGAAGGTATATCGGAAAAATCGCGCTGTTAGCCAAAAACCGCACACTTAGGAACGTCAAAAATTTCGAAATTCCTAATAAGTCTTTTAAAAATCTGAAAAGATTCACAACCACTAATTCGGACCCGTAGAAAACGAATCTGCTATCGAAAAAAATCAATTCATTACTATAACGAAATTATCTCGCTCCTAAGTGCGATTTTTGCCAGAAATCGCACTATTTCAACTTTGACGCGCAATATCTCCGGAACGGTCAATCTTACGGACTCGATTAACCCACCGATCGATTTTTCGGATATTTTTCTACTAGGAAATGATTTTTCAGCTCGATCGTACCAATTTTATAGAAGGTATATCGGAAAAATCGCGCTGCTAGCCAAAAACCGCACACTTAGGAACTTCAAAAATTTCGAAATTCCTAATAAGTCTTTTAAAAATCTGAAAAAATTCACAACCACTGATTCGGACCCGTATAAAACGAATCTGCTATCGAAAAAAATCAATTCGTCACTATAACGAAATTATCTCGCTCCTAAGTGCGATTTTTGCCAGAAATCGCACTATTTCAACTTTGACGCGCAATATCTCCGGAACGGTCGGTCTTACGGACTCGAATAAATCACTGATCGTTTTTTCGGATATTTTTCTACTGGGAAATGATTTTTTAGCTCGATCGTACTATTTTTGAAGGAGGTATATCGGAAAAATCGCGCTGTTAGCCAAAAACCGCACACTTAGGAACGTCAAAAATTTCGAAATTCCTAATAAGTCTTTTAAAAATCTGAAAAAATTCACAACCACTAATTCGGACCCGTATAAAACGAATCTGCTATCGAAAAGAATCAGTTCGTCACTATAACGAAATTATCTCGCTCCTAAGTGCGATTTTTGCCAGAAATCGTACTATTTCAACTTTGACGCGCAATATCTCCGGAACGGTCGGTCTTACGGACTCGATTAACCGACCGATCGATTTTTCGGATATTTTTCTACTGGGAAATGATTTTTCAGCTCGATCGTACCAATTTTATAGAAGGTATATCGGAAAAATCGCGCTATTAGCCAAAAACCGCACACTTTAGTATCGTCAAAAATTTCGAAATTCCTAATAAGTCTTTTAAAAATCTGAAAAAATTCACAACCACTAATTCGGACCCGTATAAAACGAATCTGCTATCGAAAAGAATCAGTTCGTCACTATAACGAAATTATCTCGCTCCTAAGTGCGATTTTTGCCAGAAATCGTACTATTTCAACTTTGACGCGCGATATCTCCGGAAGGGTTCGTCTTACGGACTCGATTAACCCACCGATCGATTTTTCGGATATTTTTCTACTGGGAAATGATTTTTCAGCTCGATCGTACCAATTTTATAGAAGGTATATCGGAAAAATCGCGCTGCTAGCCAAAAACCGCACACTTAGGAACTTCAAAAATTTCGAAATTCCTAATAAGTCTTTTAAGAATCTGCAAAAATTCACAACCACTAATTCGGACCCGCAGAAAACGAATCTGCTATCGAAAAAAATCAATTCGTCACTATAACGAAATTATCTCGCTCCTAAGTGCGATTTTTGCCAGAAATCGCACTATTTCAACTTTGACGCGCAATATCTCCGGAACGGTCGATCTTACGGACTCGATTAACCCAATGATCGATTTTTCGGATATTTTTTTACTAGGAAATGATTTTTTGGCTCGATCGTACTATTTTTGAAGGAGGTATATCGGAAAAATCGCGCTGCTAGCCAAAAACCGCACACTTAGGAACGTCAAAAATTTCGAAATTCCTAATAAGTCTTTTAAAAATCTGAAAAGATTCACAACCACTAATTCGGACCCGTAGAAGAAGAATATGCTATCGAAAAAAATCAATTCGTCACTATAACGAAATTATCTCGCTCCTAAGTGCGATTTTTGCCAGAAATCGCACTTTTTCAACTTTGACGCGCAATATCTCCGGAACGGTCGGTCTTACGGACCCGATTAACCCACCGATCGATTTTTCGGATATTTTTCTACTGGGAAATGATTTTTCAGCTCGATCGTACCATTTTTATAGAAGGTATATCGGAAAAATCGCGCTGCTAGAAAAAAATCGCACACTTAGAAACGTCAAAAATTTCGAAATTCCTAATAAGTCTTTTAAAAATCTGAAAAAATTCACAACCACTGATTCGGACCCGTAGGAAACGAATCTGCAATCGAAAAAAATCAATTCGTCACTATAACGAAATTATCTCGCTCCTAAGTGCGATTTTTGCAAGAAATCGCACTATTTCAACTTCGACGCGCGATATCTCCGGAACGGTCGGTCTTACGGACTCGATTAACCCACCGATCGATTTTTCGGATATTTTTCTACTGGGAAATGATTTTTCAGCTCGATCGTACCAATTTTATGGAAGGTATATCGGAAAAATCGCGCTGCTAGCCAAAAACCGCACACTTAGGAACTTCAAAAATTTCGAAATTCCTAATAAGTCTTTTAAAAATCTGAAAAAATTCACAACCACTAATTCGGACCCGTAGGAAACGAATCTGCTATCGAAAAAAATCAATTCGTCACTATAACGAAATTATCTCGCTCCTAAGTGCGATTTTTGCCAGAAATCGCACTATTTCAAATTTGACGCGCAATATCTCCGGAACGGTCGGTCTTACGGACTCGAATAAATCACCGATCGTTTTTTCGGATATTTTTCTACTAGGAAATGATTTTTCAGCTCGATCGTACTATTTTTGAAGGAGGTATATCGGAAAAATCGCGCTGTTAGCCAGAAACCGCACACTTAGGAACGTCAAAAATTTCGAAATTCCTAATAAGTCTTTTAAGAATCTGAAAAAATTCACAACCACTAATTTGGACCCGTAGAAAACGAATCTGCTATCGAAAAAAATCAATTCGTCACTATAACGAAATTATCTCGCTCCTAAGTGCGATTTTTGCCAGAAATCGCACTATTTCAATTTTGACGCGCAATATCTCCTCAACGGTCGGTCTTACGGACTCGATTAACCCACCGATCGATTTTTCGGATATTTTTCTACTAGGAAATGATTTTTCAGCTCGATCGTACCAATTTTATAGAAGGTATATCGGAAAAATCGCGCTGCTAGAAAAAAACCGCACACTTAGGAACGTCAAAAATTTCGAAATTCCTAATAAGTCTTTTAAAAATCTGAAAAAACTCACAACCACTAATTCAGACCCGTAGGAAACGAATCTGCTATCGAAAAAAATCAATTCGTCACTATAACGAAATTATCTCGCTCCTAAGTGCGATTTTTGCCAGAAACCGCACTATTTCAACTTTGACGCGCAATATCTCCTCAATGGTCGGTCTTACGGACTCGATTAACCCACCGATCGATTTTTCGGATATTTTTCTACTGGGAAATGATTTTTCAGCTCGATCGTACCATTTTTATAGAAGGTATATCGGAAAAATCGCGCTGCTAGAAAAAAATCGCACACTTAGAAACGTCAAAAATTTCGAAATTCCTAATAAGTCTTTTAAAAATCTGAAAAAATTCACAACCACTAATTCGGACCCGCAGAAAACGAATCTGCTATCGAAAAAAATCAATTCGTCACTATAACGAAATTATCTCGCTCCTAAGTGCGATTTTTGCCAGAAATCGCACTATTTCAACTTTAACGCGCAATATCTCCGGAACGGTCAATCTTACGGACTCGATCAACCCACCGATCGATTTTTCGGATATTTTTCTACTGGGAAATGATTTTTCAGCTCGATCGTACCAATTTTATAGAAGGTATATCGGAAAAATCGCGCTGCTAGCCAAAAACCGCACACTTAGGAACTTCAAAAATTTCGAAATTCCTAATAAGTCTTTTAAAAATCTGAAGAAATTCACGACCACTAATTCGGACCCGCAGAAAACGAATCTGCTATCGAAAAAAATCAATTCGTCACTATAACGAAATTATCTCGCTCCTAAGTGCGATTTTTGCCAGAAATCGCACTATTTCAACTTTGACGCGCAATATCTCCGGAACGGTCGGTCTTACGGACTCGATTAACCCACCGATCGATTTTTCGGATTATTTTCTACTGTGAAACGATTCTTCAGCTCGATCGTACCAATTTTATAAGAGGTATATCGGAAAAATCGCGCTGCTAGCCAAAAACCGCACACTTAGGAACGTCAAAAATTTTGAAATTCCTAATAAGTCTTTTAAAAATCTGAAGAAATTCACAACCACTGATTCGGACCCGAATAAAACGAATCTGCTATCGAAAAAAATCAATTCGTCACTATAACGAAATTATCTCGCTCCTATGTGCGATATTTGCCAGAAATCGCACTATTTCAACTTTGACGCGCAATATCTCCGGAACGGTCGGTCTTACGGACTCGAATAAATCACTGATCGTTTTTTCGGATATTTTTCTACTAGGAAAAGATTTTTCAGCTCGATCGTACTATTTTTGAAGGAGGTATATCGGAAAAATCGCGCTGTTAGCCAAAAACCGCACCCTTAGGAACGTCAAAAATTTCGAAATTCCTAATTAGTCTTTTAAAAATCTGAAAAAATTCACAACCACTAATTCGGACCCGTAGGAAACGAATCTGCTATCGAAAAAAATCAATTCGTCACTATAACGAAATTATCTCGCTCCTAAGTGCGATTTTTGCCTGAAATCGCACTATTTCAACTTTGACGCGCAATATCTCCGGAACGGTCGGTCTTACGGACTCGAATAAATCACCGATCGTTTCTTCGGATATTTTTCTACTAGGAAATGATTTTTCAGCTCGATCGTACTATTTTTGAAGGAGGTATATCGGAAAAATCGCGCTGTTAGCCAAAAACCGCACCCTTAGGAACGTCAAAAATTTCGAAATTCCTAATAAGTCTTTTAAAAATCTGAAAAAATTCACAACCACTAATTCGGACCCGTAGGGAACGAATCTGCTATCGAAAGAAATCAATTCGTCACTATAACGAAATTATCTCGCTCCTAAGTGCGATTTTTGCCAGAAATTGCACTATTTCAACTTTGACGCGCAATATCTCCGGAACGGTCGATCTTACGGACTCGATTAACCCACCGATCGATTTTTCGGATATTTTTCTACTGGGAAATGATTTTTCAGCTCGATCGTACCAATTTTATAGAAGGTATATCGGAAAAATCGCGCTATTAGCCAAAAACCGCACACTTAGGAACGTCAAAAATTTCGAAATTCCTAATAAGTCTTTTAAAGATCTGAAAAAATTCACAACCTCTAATTCGGACCCGTATGAAACGAATCTGCTATCGAAAAAAATCAATTCGTCACTATAACGAAATTATCTCGCTCCTAAGTGCGATTTTTGCCTGAAATCGCACTATTTCAACTTTGACGCGCAATATCTCCGGAACGGTCGGTCTTACGGACTCGAATGAATCACCGATCGTTTTTTCGGATATTTTTCTACCAGGAAATGATTTTTCAGCTCGATCGTACTATTTTTGAAGGAGGTATATCGGAAAAATCGCGCTGTTAGCCAAAAACCGCACACTTAGGAACGTCAAAAATTTCGAAATTCCTAATAAGTCTTTTAAAAATCTGAAAAAATTCACAACCACTGATTCGGACCCTTATAAAACGAATCTGCTATCGAAAAAAATCAATTCGTCACTATAACGAAATTATCTCGCTCCTAAGTGCGATTTTTGCCAGAAATCGCACTATTTCAACTTTGACGCGCAATATCTCCGGAACGGTCGGTCTTACGGACTCGAATAAATCACCGATCGTTTTTTCGGATATTTTTCTACTAGGAAATGATTTTTCAGCTGGATCGTACTATTTTTGAAGGAGGTATATCGGAAAAATCGCGCTGTTAGCCAAAAACCGCACACTTAGGAACGTTAAAAATTTCGAAATTCCTAATAAGTCTTTTAAAAATCTGAAAAAATTCACAACCACTACTTCGGACCCGTATGAAACGAATCTGCTATCGAAAAAAATCAATTCGTCACTATAACGAAATTATCTCGCTCCTAAGTGCGATTTTTGCCAGAAATCGCACTATTTCAACTTTGACGCGCAATATCTCCGGAACGGTCGATCTTACGGACTCGATTAACCCACCGATCGATTTTTCGGATATTTTTCAACTGGGTAATGATTTTTCAGCTTGATCGTACCAATTTTATAGAAGGTATATCGGAAAAATCGCGCTGTTAGCCAAAAACCGCACACTTAGGAACGTCAAAAATTTCGAAATTCCTAATAAGTCTTTTAAAAATCTGAAAAGATTCACAACCACTAATTCGGACCCGTAGAAAACGAATCTGCTATCGAAAAAAATCAATTCATTACTATAACGAAATTATCTCGCTCCTAAGTGCGATTTTTGCCAGAAATCGCACTATTTCAACTTTGACGCGCAATATCTCCGGAACGGTCAATCTTACGGACTCGATTAACCCACCGATCGATTTTTCGGATATTTTTCTACTAGGAAATGATTTTTCAGCTCGATCGTACCAATTTTATAGAAGGTATATCGGAAAAATCGCGCTGCTAGCCAAAAACCGCACACTTAGGAACTTCAAAAATTTCGAAATTCCTAATAAGTCTTTTAAAAATCTGAAAAAATTCACAACCACTGATTCGGACCCGTATAAAACGAATCTGCTATCGAAAAAAATCAATTCGTCACTATAACGAAATTATCTCGCTCCTAAGTGCGATTTTTGCCAGAAATCGCACTATTTCAACTTTGACGCGCAATATCTCCGGAACGGTCGGTCTTACGGACTCGAATAAATCACTGATCGTTTTTTCGGATATTTTTCTACTGGGAAATGATTTTTTAGCTCGATCGTACTATTTTTGAAGGAGGTATATCGGAAAAATCGCGCTGTTAGCCAAAAACCGCACACTTAGGAACGTCAAAAATTTCGAAATTCCTAATAAGTCTTTTAAAAATCTGAAAAAATTCACAACCACTAATTCGGACCCGTATAAAACGAATCTGCTATCGAAAAGAATCAGTTCGTCACTATAACGAAATTATCTCGCTCCTAAGTGCGATTTTTGCCAGAAATCGTACTATTTCAACTTTGACGCGCAATATCTCCGGAACGGTCGGTCTTACGGACTCGATTAACCGACCGATCGATTTTTCGGATATTTTTCTACTGGGAAATGATTTTTCAGCTCGATCGTACCAATTTTATAGAAGGTATATCGGAAAAATCGCGCTATTAGCCAAAAACCGCACACTTTAGTATCGTCAAAAATTTCGAAATTCCTAATAAGTCTTTTAAAAATCTGAAAAAATTCACAACCACTAATTCGGACCCGTATAAAACGAATCTGCTATCGAAAAAAGTCAATTCATCACTATAACGAAATTATCTCGCTCCTAAGTGCGATTTTTGCCAGAAATCGCACTATTTCAACTTTGACGCGCGATATCTCCGGAAGGGTTCGTCTTACGGACTCGATTAACCCACCGATCGATTTTTCGGATATTTTTCTACTGGGAAATGATTTTTCAGCTCGATCGTACCAATTTTATAGAAGGTATATCGGAAAAATCGCGCTGCTAGCCAAAAACCGCACACTTAGGAACTTCAAAAATTTCGAAATTCCTAATAAGTCTTTTAAGAATCTGCAAAAATTCACAACCACTAATTCGGACCCGCAGAAAACGAATCTGCTATCGAAAAAAATCAATTCGTCACTATAACGAAATTATCTCGCTCCTAAGTGCGATTTTTGCCAGAAATCGCACTATTTCAACTTTGACGCGCAATATCTCCGGAACGGTCGATCTTACGGACTCGATTAACCCAATGATCGATTTTTCGGATATTTTTTCACTAGGAAATGATTTTTTGGCTCGATCGTACTATTTTTGAAGGAGGTATATCGGAAAAATCGCGCTGCTAGCCAAAAACCGCACACTTAGGAACGTCAAAAATTTCGAAATTCCTAATAAGTCTTTTAAAAATCTGAAAAGATTCACAACCACTAATTCGGACCCGTAGAAGAAGAATATGCTATCGAAAAAAATCAATTCGTCACTATAACGAAATTATCTCGCTCCTAAGTGCGATTTTTGCCAGAAATCGCACTTTTTCAACTTTGACGCGCAATATCTCCGGAACGGTCGGTCTTACGGACCCGATTAACCCACCGATCGATTTTTCGGATATTTTTCTACTGGGAAATGATTTTTCAGCTCGATCGTACCATTTTTATAGAAGGTATATCGGAAAAATCGCGCTGCTAGAAAAAAATCGCACACTTAGAAACGTCAAAAATTTCGAAATTCCTAATAAGTCTTTTAAAAATCTGAAAAAATTCACAACCACTGATTCGGATCCGTAGGAAACGAATCTGCAATCGAAAAAAATCAATTCGTCACTATAACGAAATTATCTCGCTCCTAAGTGCGATTTTTGCAAGAAATCGCACTATTTCAACTTCGACGCGCGATATCTCCGGAACGGTCGGTCTTACGGACTCGATTAACCCACCGATCGATTTTTCGGATATTTTTCTACTGGGAAATGATTTTTCAGCTCGATCGTACCAATTTTATGGAAGGTATATCGGAAAAATCGCGCTGCTAGCCAAAAACCGCACACTTAGGAACTTCAAAAATTTCGAAATTCCTAATAAGTCTTTTAAAAATCTGAAAAAATTCACAACCACTAATTCGGACCCGTAGGAAACGAATCTGCTATCGAAAAAAATCAATTCGTCACTATAACGAAATTATCTCGCTCCTAAGTGCGATTTTTGCCAGAAATCGCACTATTTCAAATTTGACGCGCAATATCTCCGGAACGGTCGGTCTTACGGACTCGAATAAATCACCGATCGTTTTTTCGGATATTTTTCTACTAGGAAATGATTTTTCAGCTCGATCGTACTATTTTTGAAGGAGGTATATCGGAAAAATCGCGCTGTTAGCCAGAAACCGCACACTTAGGAACGTCAAAAATTTCGAAATTCCTAATAAGTCTTTTAAGAATCTGAAAAAATTCACAACCACTAATTTGGACCCGTAGAAAACGAATCTGCTATCGAAAAAAATCAATTCGTCACTATAACGAAATTATCTCGCTCCTAAGTGCGATTTTTGCCAGAAATCGCACTATTTCAATTTTGACGCGCAATATCTCCTCAACGGTCGGTCTTACGGACTCGATTAACCCACCGATCGATTTTTCGGATATTTTTCTACTAGGAAATGATTTTTCAGCTCGATCGTACCAATTTTATAGAAGGTATATCGGAAAAATCGCGCTGCTAGAAAAAAACCGCACACTTAGGAACGTCAAAAATTTCGAAATTCCTAATAAGTCTTTTAAAAATCTGAAAAAACTCACAACCACTAATTCAGACCCGTAGGAAACGAATCTGCTATCGAAAAAAATCAATTCGTCACTATAACGAAATTATCTCGCTCCTAAGTGCGATTTTTGCCAGAAACCGCACTATTTCAACTTTGACGCGCAATATCTCCTCAACGGTCGGTCTTACGGACTCGATTAACCCACCGATCGATTTTTCGGATATTTTTCTACTGGGAAATGATTTTTCAGCTCGATCGTACCATTTTTATAGAAGGTATATCGGAAAAATCGCGCTGCTAGAAAAAAATCGCACACTTAGAAACGTCAAAAATTTCGAAATTCCTAATAAGTCTTTTAAAAATCTGAAAAAATTCACAACCACTAATTCGGACCCGCAGAAAACGAATCTGCTATCGAAAAAAATCAATTCGTCACTATAACGAAATTATCTCGCTCCTAAGTGCGATTTTTGCCAGAAATCGCACTATTTCAACTTTAACGCGCAATATCTCCGGAACGGTCAATCTTACGGACTCGATCAACCCACCGATCGATTTTTCGGACATTTTTCTACTGGGAAATGATTTTTCAGCTCGATCGTACCAATTTTATAGAAGGTATATCGGAAAAATCGCGCTGCTAGCCAAAAACCGCACACTTAGGAACTTCAAAAATTTCGAAATTCCTAATAAGTCTTTTAAAAATCTGAAGAAAATCACGACCACTAATTCGGACCCGCAGAAAACGAATCTGCTATCGAAAAAAATCAATTCGTCACTATAACGAAATTATCTCGCTCCTAAGTGCGATTTTTGCCAGAAATCGCACTATTTCAACTTTGACGCGCAATATCTCCGGAACGGTCGGTCTTACGGACTCGATTAACCCACCGATCGATTTATCGGATTATTTTCTACTGGGAAATGATTTTTCAGCTCGATCGTACCATTTTCATAGAAGGTATATCGGAAAAATCGCGCTGCTAGAAAAAAATCGCACACTTAGAAACGTCAAAAATTTCGAAATTCCTAATAAGTCTTTTAAAAATCTGAAGAAATTCACAACCACTGATTCGGACCCGTATAAAACGAATCTGCTATCGAAAAAAATCAATTCGTCACTATAACGAAATTATCTCGCTCCTAAGTGCGATATTTGCCAGAAATCGCACTATTTCAACTTTGACGCGCAATATCTCCGGAACGGTCGGTCTTACGGACTCGAATAAATCACTGATCGTTTTTTCGGATATTTTTCTACTAGGAAAAGATTTTTCAGCTCGATCGTACTATTTTTGAAGGAGGTATATCGGAAAAATCGCGCTGTTAGCCAAAAACCGCACACTTAGGAACGTCAAAAATTTCGAAATTCCTAATAAGTCTTTTAAAAATCTGAAAAGATTCACAACCACTAATTCGGACCCGTAGAAAACGAATCTGCTATCGAAAAAAATCAATTCATTACTATAACGAAATTATCTCGCTCCTAAGTGCGATTTTTGCCAGAAATCGCACTATTTCAACTTTGACGCGCAATATCTCCGGAACGGTCAATCTTACGGACTCGATTAACCCACCGATCGATTTTTCGGATATTTTTCTACTAGGAAATGATTTTTCAGCTCGATCGTACCAATTTTATAGAAGGTATATCGGAAAAATCGCGCTGCTAGCCAAAAACCGCACACTTAGGAACTTCAAAAATTTCGAAATTCCTAATAAGTCTTTTAAAAATCTGAAAAAATTCACAACCACTGATTCGGACCCGTATAAAACGAATCTGCTATCGAAAAAAATCAATTCGTCACTATAACGAAATTATCTCGCTCCTAAGTGCGATTTTTGCCAGAAATCGCACTATTTCAACTTTGACGCGCAATATCTCCGGAACGGTCGGTTTTACGGACTCGAATAAATCACTGATCGTTTTTTCGGATATTCTTCTACTAGGAAAAGATTTTTCAGCTCGATTGTACTATTTTTGAAGGAGGTATATCGGAAAAATCGCGCTGTTAGCCAAAAACCGCACACTTAGGAACGTCAAAAATTTCGAAATTCCTAATAAGTCTTTTAAAAATCTGAAAAAATTCACAACCACTAATTCGGACCCGTATAAAACGAATCTGCTATCGAAAAAAATTAATTCATCACTATAACGAAATTATCTCGCTCCTAAGTGCGATTTTTGCCAGAAATCGCACTATTTCAACTTTGACGCGCAATATCTCCGGAACGGTCGGTCTTACGGACTCGATTAACCCACCGATCGATTTTTCGGATTATTTTCTACTGTGAAACGATTCTTCAGCTCGATCGTACCAATTTTATAAGAGGTATATCGGAAAAATCGCGCTGCTAGCCAAAAACCGCACACTTAGGAACGTCAAAAATTTTGAAATTCCTAATAAGTCTTTTAAAAATCTGAAGAAATTCACAACCACTGATTCGGACCCGAATAAAACGAATCTGCTATCGAAAAAAATCAATTCGTCACTATAACGAAATTATCTCGCTCCTATGTGCGATATTTGCCAGAAATCGCACTATTTCAACTTTGACGCGCAATATCTCCGGAACGGTCGGTCTTACGGACTCGAATAAATCACTGATCGTTTTTTCGGATATTTTTCTACTAGGAAAAGATTTTTCAGCTCGATCGTACTATTTTTGAAGGAGGTATATCGGAAAAATCGCGCTGTTAGCCAAAAACCGCACCCTTAGGAACGTCAAAAATTTCGAAATTCCTAATTAGTCTTTTAAAAATCTGAAAAAATTCACAACCACTAATTCGGACCCGTAGGAAACGAATCTGCTATCGAAAAAAATCAATTCGTCACTATAACGAAATTATCTCGCTCCTAAGTGCGATTTTTGCCTGAAATCGCACTATTTCAACTTTGACGCGCAATATCTCCGGAACGGTCGGTCTTACGGACTCGAATAAATCACCGATCGTTTCTTCGGATATTTTTCTACTAGGAAATGATTTTTCAGCTCGATCGTACTATTTTTGAAGGAGGTATATCGGAAAAATCGCGCTGTTAGCCAAAAACCGCACCCTTAGGAACGTCAAAAATTTCGAAATTCCTAATAAGTCTTTTAAAAATCTGAAAAAATTCACAACCACTAATTCGGACCCGTAGGGAACGAATCTGCTATCGAAAGAAATCAATTCGTCACTATAACGAAATTATCTCGCTCCTAAGTGCGATTTTTGCCAGAAATTGCACTATTTCAACTTTGACGCGCAATATCTCCGGAACGGTCGATCTTACGGACTCGATTAACCCACCGATCGATTTTTCGGATATTTTTCTACTGGGAAATGATTTTTCAGCTCGATCGTACCAATTTTATAGAAGGTATATCGGAAAAATCGCGCTATTAGCCAAAAACCGCACACTTAGGAACGTCAAAAATTTCGAAATTCCTAATAAGTCTTTTAAAGATCTGAAAAAATTCACAACCTCTAATTCGGACCCGTATGAAACGAATCTGCTATCGAAAAAAATCAATTCGTCACTATAACGAAATTATCTCGCTCCTAAGTGCGATTTTTGCCTGAAATCGCACTATTTCAACTTTGACGCGCAATATCTCCGGAACGGTCGGTCTTACGGACTCGAATAAATCACCGATCGTTTTTTCGGATATTTTTCTACCAGGAATTGATTTTTCAGCTCGATCGTACTATTTTTGAAGGAGGTATATCGGAAAAATCGCGCTGTTAGCCAAAAACCGCACACTTAGGAACGTCAAAAATTTCGAAATTCCTAATAAGTCTTTTAAAAATCTGAAAAAATTCACAACCACTGATTCGGACCCTTATAAAACGAATCTGCTATCGAAAAAAATCAATCCGTCACTATAACGAAATTATCTCGCTCCTAAGTGCGATTTTTGCCAGAAATCGCACTATTTCAACTTTGACGCGCAATATCTCCGGAACGGTCGGTCTTACGGACTCGAATAAATCACCGATCGTTTTTTCGGATATTTTTCTACTAGGAAATGATTTTTCAGCTGGATCGTACTATTTTTGAAGGAGGTATATCGGAAAAATCGCGCTGTTAGCCAAAAACCGCACACTTAGGAACGTTAAAAATTTCGAAATTCCTAATAAGTCTTTTAAAAATCTGAAAAAATTCACAACCACTACTTCGGACCCGTATGAAACGAATCTGCTATCGAAAAAAATCAATTCGTCACTATAACGAAATTATCTCGCTCCTAAGTGCGATTTTTGCCAGAAATCGCACTATTTCAACTTTGACGCGCAATATCTCCGGAACGGTCGATCTTACGGACTCGATTAACCCACCGATCGATTTTTCGGATATTTTTCAACTGGGTAATGATTTTTCAGCTTGATCGTACCAATTTTATAGAAGGTATATCGGAAAAATCGCGCTGTTAGCCAAAAACCGCACACTTAGGAACGTCAAAAATTTCGAAATTCCTAATAAGTCTTTTAAAAATCTGAAAAGATTCACAACCACTAATTCGGACCCGTAGAAAACGAATCTGCTATCGAAAAAAATCAATTCATTACTATAACGAAATTATCTCGCTCCTAAGTGCGATTTTTGCCAGAAATCGCACTATTTCAACTTTGACGCGCAATATCTCCGGAACGGTCAATCTTACGGACTCGATTAACCCACCGATCGATTTTTCGGATATTTTTCTACTAGGAAATGATTTTTCAGCTCGATCGTACCAATTTTATAGAAGGTATATCGGAAAAATCGCGCTGCTAGCCAAAAACCGCACACTTAGGAACTTCAAAAATTTCGAAATTCCTAATAAGTCTTTTAAAAATCTGAAAAAATTCACAACCACTGATTCGGACCCGTATAAAACGAATCTGCTATCGAAAAAAATCAATTCGTCACTATAACGAAATTATCTCGCTCCTAAGTGCGATTTTTGCCAGAAATCGCACTATTTCAACTTTGACGCGCAATATCTCCGGAACGGTCGGTCTTACGGACTCGAATAAATCACTGATCGTTTTTTCGGATATTTTTCTACTAGGAAAAGATTTTTCAGCTCGATCGTACTATTTTTGAAGGAGGTATATCGGAAAAATCGCGCTGTTAGCCAAAAACCGCACACTTAGGAACGTCAAAAATTTCGAAATTCCTAATAAGTCTTTTAAAAATCTGAAAAAATTCACAACAACTGATTCGGACCCGTAGGAAACGAATCTGCTATCGAAAGAAATCAATTCGTCACTATAACGAAATTATCTCGCTCCTAAGTGCGATTTCTGCCAGAAATCGCACTATTTCAACTTTGACGCGCAATATCTCCGGAACGGTCGATCTTACGGACTCGATTAACCCACCGATCAATTTTTCGGATATTTTTCTACTGGGAAATGATTTTTCAGCTCGATCGTACCAATTTTATAGAAGGTATATCGGAAAAATCGCGCTGCTAGCCAAAAACTGCACACTTAGGAACTTCAAAAATTTCGAAATTCCTAATAAGTCTTTTAAAAATCTGAAAAAATTCACAACCACTGATTCGGACCCGTATAAAACGAATCCGCTATCGAAAAAAATCAATTCGTCACTATAACGAAATTATCTCGCTCCTAAGTGCGATTTTTGCCAGAAATCGCACTATTTCAACTTTGACGCGCAATATCTCCGGAACGGTCGGTTTTACGGACTCGAATAAATCACTGATCGTTTTTTCGGATATTCTTCTACTAGGAAAAGATTTTTCAGCTCGATTGTACTATTTTTGAAGGAGGTATATCGGAAAAATCGCGCTGTTAGCCAAAAACCGCACACTTAGGAACGTCAAAAATTTCGAAATTCCTAATAAGTCTTTTAAAAATCTGAAAAAATTCACAACCACTAATTCGGACCCGTATAAAACGAATCTGCTATCGAAAAAAATTAATTCATCACTATAACGAAATTATCTCGCTCCTAAGTGCGATTTTTGCCAGAAATCGCACTATTTCAACTTTGACGCGCAATATCTCCGGAACGGTCGGTCTTACGGACTCGATTAACCCACCGATCGATTTTTCGGATTATTTTCTACTGGGAAACGATTCTTCAGCTCGATCGTACCAATTTTATAAGAGGTATATCGGAAAAATCGCGCTGCTAGCCAAAAACCGCACACTTAGGAACGTCAAAAATTTTGAAATTCCTAATAAGTCTTTTAAAAATCTGAAAAAATTCACAACCACTAATTCGGACCCGTATGAAACGAATCTGCTATCGAAAAAAATCAATTCGTCACTATAACGAAATTATCTCGCTCCTAAGTGCGATTTTTGCCAGAAATCGCACTATTTCAACTTTGACGCGCAATATCTCCGGAACGGTCGGTCTTACGGACTCGAATAAATCACCGATCGTTTTTTCGGATATTTTTCTACCAGGAAATGATTTTTCAGCTCGATCGTACTATTTTTGAAGGAGGTATATCGGAAAAATCGCGCTGTTAGCCAAAAACCGCACACTTAGGAACGTCAAAAATTTCGAAATTCCTAATAAGTCTTTTAAAAATCTGAAAAAATTCACAACCACTGATTCGGACCCTTATAAAACGAATCTGCTATCGAAAAATATCAATTCGTCACTATAACGAAATTATCTCGCTCCTAAGTGCGATTTTTGCCAGAAATCGCACTATTTCAACTTTGACGCGCAATATCTCCGGAACGGTCGGTCTTACGGACTCGAATAAATCACCGATCGTTTTTTCGGATATTTTTCTACTAGGAAATGATTTTTCAGCTCGATCGTACTATTTTTGAAGGAGGTATATCGGAAAAATCGCGCTGTTAGCCAAAAACCGCACACTTAGGAACGTCAAAAATTTCTAAATTCCTAATTAGTCTTTTAAAAATCTGAAAAAATTCACAACCACTAATTCGGACCCGTAGGAAACGAATCTGCTATCGAAAAATATCAATTCGTCACTATAACGAAATTATCTCGCTCCTAAGTGCGATTTTTGCCAGAAATCGCACTATTTCAACTTTGACGCGCAATATCTCCGGAACGGTCGGTCTTACGGACTCGAATAAATCACCGATCGTTTTTTCGGATATTTTTCTACTAGGAAATGATTTTTCAGCTCGATCGTACTATTTTTGAAGGAGGTATATCGGAAAAATCGCGCTGTTAGCCAAAAACCGCACACTTAGGAACGTCAAAAATTTCTAAATTCCTAATTAGTCTTTTAAAAATCTGAAAAAATTCACAACCACTAATTCGGACCCGTAGGAAACGAATCTGCTATCGAAAAATATCAATTCGTCACTATAACGAAATTATCTCGCTCCTAAGTGCGATTTTTGCCAGAAATCGCACTATTTCAACTTTGACGCGCAATATCTCCGGAACGGTCGGTCTTACGGACTCGAATAAATCACCGATCGTTTTTTCGGATATTTTTCTACTAGGAAATGATTTTTCAGCTCGATCGTACTATTTTTGAAGGAGGTATATCGGAAAAATCGCGCTGTTAGCCAAAAACCGCACACTTAGGAACGTCAAAAATTTCTAAATTCCTAATTAGTCTTTTAAAAATCTGAAAAAATTCACAACCACTGATTCGGACCCTTATAAAACGAATCTGCTATCGAAAAAAATCAATTCGTCACTATAACGAAATTATCTCGCTCCTAAGTGCGATTTTTGCCAGAAATCGCACTATTTCAACTTTGACGCGCAATATCTCCGGAACGGTCGGTCTTACGGACTCGAATAAATCACCGATCGTTTTTTCGGATATTTTTCTACTAGGAAATGATTTTTTAGCTCGATCGTACTATTTTTGAAGGGGGTATATCGGAAAAATCGCGCTGTTAGCCAAAAACCGCACACTTAGGAACGTCAAAAATTTCGAAATTCCTAATAAGTCTTTTAAAAATCTGAAAAAATTCACAACCACTGATTCGGACCCTTATAAAACGAATCTGCTATCGAAAAAATCAATTCGTCACTATAACGAAATTATCTCGCTCCTAAGTGCGATTTTTGCCTGAAATCGCACTATTTCAACTTTGACGCGCAATATCTCCGGAACGGTCGGTCTTACGGACTCGAATAAATCACCGATCGTTTTTTCGGATATTTTCCTACTAGGAAATGGTTTTTCAGCTCGATCGTACTATTTTTGAAGGAGGTATATCGGAAATATCGCGCTGTTAGCCAAAAACCGCACACTTGGAACGTCAAAAATTTCGAAATTCCTAATAAGTCTTTTAAAAATCTGAAAAAATTCACAACCACTACTTCGGACCCGTATGAAACGAATCTGCTATCGAAAAAAATCAATTCGTCACTATAACGAAATTATCTCGCTCCTAAGTGCGATTTTTGCCAGAAATCGCACTATTTCAACTTTGACGCGCAATATCTCCGGAACGGTCGATCTTACGGACTCGATTAACCCACCGATCGATTTTTCGGATATTTTTCAACTGGGTAATGATTTTTCAGCTTGATCGTACCAATTTTATAGAAGGTATATCGGAAAAATCGCGCTGTTAGCCAAAAACCGCACACTTAGGAACGTCAAAAATTTCGAAATTCCTAATAAGTCTTTTAAAAATCTGAAAAGATTCACAACCACTAATTCGGACCCGTAGAAAACGAATCTGCTATCGAAAAAAATCAATTCATTACTATAACGAAATTATCTCGCTCCTAAGTGCGATTTTTGCCAGAAATCGCACTATTTCAACTTTGACGCGCAATATCTCCGGAACGGTCAATCTTACGGACTCGATTAACCCACCGATCGATTTTTCGGATATTTTTCTACTAGGAAATGATTTTTCAGCTCGATCGTACCAATTTTATAGAAGGTATATCGGAAAAATCGCGCTGCTAGCCAAAAACCGCACACTTAGGAACTTCAAAAATTTCGAAATTCCTAATAAGTCTTTTAAAAATCTGAAAAAATTCACAACCACTGATTCGGACCCGTATAAAATGAATCTGCTATCGAAAAAAATCAATTCGTCACTATAACGAAATTATCTCGCTCCTAAGTGCGATTTTTGCCAGAAATCGCACTATTTCAACTTTGACGCGCAATATCTCCGGAACGGTCGGTCTTACGGACTCGAATAAATCACTGATCGTTTTTTCGGATATTTTTCTACTAGGAAAAGATTTTTCAGCTCGATCGTACTATTTTTGAAGGAGGTATATCGGAAAAATCGCGCTGTTAGCCAAAAACCGCACACTTAGGAACGTCAAAAATTTCGAAATTCCTAATAAGTCTTTTAAAAATCTGAAAAAATTCACAACCACTGATTCGGACCCGTAGGAAACGAATCTGCTATCGAAAGAAATCAATTCGTCACTATAACGAAATTATCTCGCTCCTAAGTGCGATTTCTGCCAGAAATCGCACTATTTCAACTTTGACGCGCAATATCTCCGGAACGGTCGATCTTACGGACTCGATTAACCCACCGATCAATTTTTCGGATATTTTTCTACTGGGAAATGATTTTTCAGCTCGATCGTACCAATTTTATAGAAGGTATATCGGAAAAATCGCGCTGCTAGCCAAAAACCGCACACTTAGGAACTTCAAAAATTTCGAAATTCCTAATAAGTCTTTTAAAAATCTGAAAAAATTCACAACCACTGATTCGGACCCGTATAAAACGAATCTGCTATCGAAAAAAATCAATTCGTCACTATAACGAAATTATCTCGCTCCTAAGTGCGATTTTTGCCAGAAATCGCACTATTTCAACTTTGACGCGCAATATCTCCGGAACGGTCGGTTTTACGGACTCGAATAAATCACTGATCGTTTTTTCGGATATTCTTCTACTAGGAAAAGATTTTTCAGCTCGATTGTACTATTTTTGAAGGAGGTATATCGGAAAAATCGCGCTGTTAGCCAAAAACCGCACACTTAGGAACGTCAAAAATTTCGAAATTCCTAATAAGTCTTTTAAAAATCTGAAAAAATTCACAACCACTAATTCGGACCCGTATAAAACGAATCTGCTATCGAAAAAAATTAATTCATCACTATAACGAAATTATCTCGCTCCTAAGTGCGATTTTTGCCAGAAATCGCACTATTTCAACTTTGACGCGCAATATCTCCGGAACGGTCGGTCTTACGGACTCGATTAACCCACCGATCGATTTTTCGGATTATTTTCTACTGGGAAACGATTCTTCAGCTCGATCGTACCAATTTTATAAGAGGTATATCGGAAAAATCGCGCTGCTAGCCAAAAACCGCACACTTAGGAACGTCAAAAATTTTGAAATTCCTAATAAGTCTTTTAAAAATCTGAAAAAATTCACAACCACTAATTCGGACCCGTATGAAACGAATCTGCTATCGAAAAAAATCAATTCGTCACTATAACGAAATTATCTCGCTCCTAAGTGCGATTTTTGCCAGAAATCGCACTATTTCAACTTTGACGCGCAATATCTCCGGAACGGTCGGTCTTACGGACTCGAATAAATCACCGATCGTTTTTTCGGATATTTTTCTACCAGGAAATGATTTTTCAGCTCGATCGTACTATTTTTGAAGGAGGTATATCGGAAAAATCGCGCTGTTAGCCAAAAACCGCACACTTAGGAACGTCAAAAATTTCGAAATTCCTAATAAGTCTTTTAAAAATCTGAAAAAATTCACAACCACTGATTCGGACCCTTATAAAACAAATCTGCTATCGAAAAATATCAATTCGTCACTATAACGAAATTATCTCGCTCCTAAGTGCGATTTTTGCCAGAAATCGCACTATTTCAACTTTGACGCGCAATATCTCCGGAACGGTCGGTCTTACGGACTCGAATAAATCACCGATCGTTTTTTCGGATATTTTTCTACTAGGAAATGATTTTTCAGCTCGATCGTACTATTTTTGAAGGAGGTATATCGGAAAAATCGCGCTGTTAGCCAAAAACCGCACACTTAGGAACGTCAAAAATTTCTAAATTCCTAATTAGTCTTTTAAAAATCTGAAAAAATTCACAACCACTACTTCGGACCCGTATGAAACGAATCTGCTATCGAAAAAAATCAATTCGTCACTATAACGAAATTATCTCGCTCCTAAGTGCGATTTTTGCCAGAAATCGCACTATTTCAACTTTGACGCGCAATATCTCCGGAACGGTCGATCTTACGGACTCGATTAACCCACCGATCGATTTTTCGGATATTTTTCAACTGGGTAATGATTTTTCAGCTTGATCGTACCAATTTTATAGAAGGTATATCGGAAAAATCGCGCTGTTAGCCAAAAACCGCACACTTAGGAACGTCAAAAATTTCGAAATTCCTAATAAGTCTTTTAAAAATCTGAAAAGATTCACAACCACTAATTCGGACCCGTAGAAAACGAATCTGCTATCGAAAAAAATCAATTCATTACTATAACGAAATTATCTCGCTCCTAAGTGCGATTTTTGCCAGAAATCGCACTATTTCAACTTTGACGCGCAATATCTCCGGAACGGTCAATCTTACGGACTCGATTAACCCACCGATCGATTTTTCGGATATTTTTCTACTAGGAAATGATTTTTCAGCTCGATCGTACCAATTTTATAGAAGGTATATCGGAAAAATCGCGCTGCTAGCCAAAAACCGCACACTTAGGAACTTCAAAAATTTCGAAATTCCTAATAAGTCTTTTAAAAATCTGAAAAAATTCACAACCACTGATTCGGACCCGTATAAAACGAATCTGCTATCGAAAAAAATCAATTCGTCACTATAACGAAATTATCTCGCTCCTAAGTGCGATTTTTGCCAGAAATCGCACTATTTCAACTTTGACGCGCAATATCTCCGGAACGGTCGGTCTTACGGACTCGAATAAATCACTGATCGTTTTTTCGGATATTTTTCTACTAGGAAAAGATTTTTCAGCTCGATCGTACTATTTTTGAAGGAGGTATATCGGAAAAATCGCGCTGTTAGCCAAAAACCGCACACTTAGGAACGTCAAAAATTTCGAAATTCCTAATAAGTCTTTTAAAAATCTGAAAAAATTCACAACCACTGATTCGGACCCGTAGGAAACGAATCTGCTATCGAAAGAAATCAATTCGTCACTATAACGAAATTATCTCGCTCCTAAGTGCGATTTCTGCCAGAAATCGCACTATTTCAACTTTGACGCGCAATATCTCCGGAACGGTCGATCTTACGGACTCGATTAACCCACCGATCAATTTTTCGGATATTTTTCTACTGGGAAATGATTTTTCAGCTCGATCGTACCAATTTTATAGAAGGTATATCGGAAAAATCGCGCTGCTAGCCAAAAACCGCACACTTAGGAACTTCAAAAATTTCGAAATTCCTAATAAGTCTTTTAAAAATCTGAAAAAATTCACAACCACTGATTCGGACCCGTATAAAACGAATCTGCTATCGAAAAAAATCAATTCGTCACTATAACGAAATTATCTCGCTCCTAAGTGCGATTTTTGCCAGAAATCGCACTATTTCAACTTTGACGCGCAATATCTCCGGAACGGTCGGTTTTACGGACTCGAATAAATCACTGATCGTTTTTTCGGATATTCTTCTACTAGGAAAAGATTTTTCAGCTCGATTGTACTATTTTTGAAGGAGGTATATCGGAAAAATCGCGCTGTTAGCCAAAAACCGCACACTTAGGAACGTCAAAAATTTCGAAATTCCTAATAAGTCTTTTAAAAATCTGAAAAAATTCACAACCACTAATTCGGACCCGTATAAAACGAATCTGCTATCGAAAAAAATTAATTCATCACTATAACGAAATTATCTCGCTCCTAAGTGCGATTTTTGCCAGAAATCGCACTATTTCAACTTTGACGCGCAATATCTCCGGAACGGTCGGTCTTACGGACTCGATTAACCCACCGATCGATTTTTCGGATTATTTTCTACTGGGAAACGATTCTTCAGCTCGATCGTACCAATTTTATAAGAGGTATATCGGAAAAATCGCGCTGCTAGCCAAAAACCGCACACTTAGGAACGTCAAAAATTTTGAAATTCCTAATAAGTCTTTTAAAAATCTGAAAAAATTCACAACCACTAATTCGGACCCGTATGAAACGAATCTGCTATCGAAAAAAATCAATTCGTCACTATAACGAAATTATCTCGCTCCTAAGTGCGATTTTTGCCAGAAATCGCACTATTTCAACTTTGACGCGCAATATCTCCGGAACGGTCGGTCTTACGGACTCGAATAAATCACCGATCGTTTTTTCGGATATTTTTCTACCAGGAAATGATTTTTCAGCTCGATCGTACTATTTTTGAAGGAGGTATATCGGAAAAATCGCGCTGTTAGCCAAAAACCGCACACTTAGGAACGTCAAAAATTTCGAAATTCCTAATAAGTCTTTTAAAAATCTGAAAAAATTCACAACCACTGATTCGGACCCTTATAAAACAAATCTGCTATCGAAAAATATCAATTCGTCACTATAACGAAATTATCTCGCTCCTAAGTGCGATTTTTGCCAGAAATCGCACTATTTCAACTTTGACGCGCAATATCTCCGGAACGGTCGGTCTTACGGACTCGAATAAATCACCGATCGTTTTTTCGGATATTTTTCTACTAGGAAATGATTTTTCAGCTCGATCGTACTATTTTTGAAGGAGGTATATCGGAAAAATCGCGCTGTTAGCCAAAAACCGCACACTTAGGAACGTCAAAAATTTCTAAATTCCTAATTAGTCTTTTAAAAATCTGAAAAAATTCACAACCACTAATTTGGACCCGTAGGAAACGAATCTGCTATCGAAAAATATCAATTCGTCACTATAACGAAATTATCTCGCTCCTAAGTGCGATTTTTGCCAGAAATCGCACTATTTCAACTTTGACGCGCAATATCTCCGGAACGGTCGGTCTTACGGACTCGAATAAATCACCGATCGTTTTTTCGGATATTTTTCTACTAGGAAATGATTTTTCAGCTCGATCGTACTATTTTTGAAGGAGGTATATCGGAAAAATCGCGCTGTTAGCCAAAAACCGCACACTTAGGAACGTCAAAAATTTCTAAATTCCTAATTAGTCTTTTAAAAATCTGAAAAAATTCACAACCACTAATTCGGACCCGTAGGAAACGAATCTGCTATCGAAAAAAATCAATTCGTCACTATAACGAAATTATCTCGCTCCTAAGTGCGATTTTTGCCTGAAATCGCACTATTTCAACTTTGACGCGCAATATCTCCGGAACGGTCGGTCTTACGGACTCGAATAAATCACCGATCGTTTTTTCGGATATTTTTCTACTAGGAAATGATTTTTCAGCTCGATCGTACTATTTTTGAAGGAGGTATATCGGAAAAATCGCGCTGTTAGCCAAAAACCGCACACTTAGGAACGTCAAAAATTTCGAAATTCCTAATAAGTCTTTTAAAGATCTGAAAAAATTCACAACCACTGATTCGGACCCTTATAAAACGAATCTGCTATCGAAAAAATCAATTCGTCACTATAACGAAATTATCTCGCTCCTAAGTGCGATTTTTGCCTGAAATCGCACTATTTCAACTTTGACGCGCAATATCTCCGGAACGGTCGGTCTTACGGACTCGAATAAATCACCGATCGTTTTTTCGGATATTTTTCTACTAGGAAATGATTTTTCAGCTCGATCGTACTATTTTTGAAGGAGGTATATCGGAAAAATCGCGCTGTTAGCCAAAAACCGCACACTTAGGAACGTCAAAAATTTCTAAATTCCTAATTAGTCTTTTAAAAATCTGAAAAAATTCACAACCACTAATTCGGACCCGTAGGAAACGAATCTGCTATCGAAAAAAATCAATTCGTCACTATAACGAAATTATCTCGCTCCTAAGTGCGATTTTTGCCTGAAATCGCACTATTTCAACTTTGACGCGCAATATCTCCGGAACGGTCGGTCTTACGGACTCGAATAAATCACCGATCGTTTTTTCGGATATTTTTCTACTAGGAAATGATTTTTCAGCTCGATCGTACTATTTTTGAAGGAGGTATATCGGAAATATCGCGCTGTTAGCCAAAAACCGCACACTTGGAACGTCAAAAATTTCGAAATTCCTAATAAGTCTTTTAAAAATCTGAAAAAATTCACAACCACTACTTCGGACCCGTAGGAAACGAATCTGCTATCGAAAAAAATCAATTCATCACTATAACGAAATTATCTCGCTCCTAAGTGCGATTTTTGCCAGAAATCGCACTATTTCAACTTTGACGCGCAATATCTCCGGAACGGTCGATCTTACGGACTCGATCAACCCACCGATCGATTTTTCGGATATTTTTCTACTGGGAAATGATTTTTCAGCTCGATCGTACCAATTTTATAGAAGGTATATCGGAAAAATCGCGCTATTAGCCAAAAACCGCACACTTAGGAACGTCAAAAATTTCGAAATTCCTAATAAGTCTTTTAAAAATCTGAAAAAATTCACAACCACTAATTCGGACCCGTAGGAAACGAATCTGCTATCGAAAAAAATCAATTCGTCACTATAACGAAATTATCTCGCTCCTAAGTGCGTTTTTGCCAGAAATCGCACTATTTCAACTTTGACGCGCAATATCTCCGGAACGGTCGGTCTTACGGACTCGAATAAATCACTGATCGTTTTTTCGGATATTTTTCTACTAGGAAAAGATTTTTCAGCTCGATCGTACTATTTTTGAAGGAGGTATATCGGAAAAATCGCGCTGTTAGCCAAAAACCGCACACTTAGGAACGTCAAAAATTTCGAAATTCCTAATAAGTCTTTTAAAAATCTGAAAAAATTCACAACCACTGATTCGGACCCGTAGGAAACGAATCTGCTATCGAAAGAAATCAATTCGTCACTATAACGAAATTATCTCGCTCCTAAGTGCGATTTCTGCCAGAAATCGCACTATTTCAACTTTGACGCGCAATATCTCCGGAACGGTCGATCTTACGGACTCGATTAACCCACCGATCGATTTTTCGGATATTTTTCTACTGGGAAATGATTTTTCAGCTCGATCGTACCAATTTTATAGAAGGTATATCGGAAAAATCGCGCTGCTAGCCAAAAACCGCACACTTAGGAACTTCAAAAATTTCGAAATTCCTAATAAGTCTTTTAAAAATCTGAAAAAATTCACAACCACTGATTCGGACCCGTATAAAACGAATCTGCTATCGAAAAAAATCAATTCGTCACTATAACGAAATTATCTCGCTCCTAAGTGCGATTTTTGCCAGAAATCGCACTATTTCAACTTTGACGCGCAATATCTCCGGAACGGTCGGTTTTACGGACTCGAATAAATCACTGATCGTTTTTTCGGATATTCTTCTACTAGGAAAAGATTTTTCAGCTCGATTGTACTATTTTTGAAGGAGGTATATCGGAAAAATCGCGCTGTTAGCCAAAAACCGCACACTTAGGAACGTCAAAAATTTCGAAATTCCTAATAAGTCTTTTAAAAATCTGAAAAAATTCACAACCACTAATTCGGACCCGTATAAAACGAATCTGCTATCGAAAAAAATTAATTCATCACTATAACGAAATTATCTCGCTCCTAAGTGCGATTTTTGCCAGAAATCGCACTATTTCAACTTTGACGCGCAATATCTCCGGAACGGTCGGTCTTACGGACTCGATTAACCCACCGATCGATTTTTCGGATTATTTTCTACTGGGAAACGATTCTTCAGCTCGATCGTACCAATTTTATAAGAGGTATATCGGAAAAATCGCGCTGCTAGCCAAAAACCGCACACTTAGGAACGTCAAAAATTTTGAAATTCCTAATAAGTCTTTTAAAAATCTGAAAAAATTCACAACCACTAATTCGGACCCGTATGAAACGAATCTGCTATCGAAAAAAATCAATTCGTCACTATAACGAAATTATCTCGCTCCTAAGTGCGATTTTTGCCAGAAATCGCACTATTTCAACTTTGACGCGCAATATCTCCGGAACGGTCGGTCTTACGGACTCGAATAAATCACCGATCGTTTTTTCGGATATTTTTCTACCAGGAAATGATTTTTCAGCTCGATCGTACTATTTTTGAAGGAGGTATATCGGAAAAATCGCGCTGTTAGCCAAAAACCGCACACTTAGGAACGTCAAAAATTTCGAAATTCCTAATAAGTCTTTTAAAAATCTGAAAAAATTCACAACCACTGATTCGGACCCTTATAAAACGAATCTGCTATCGAAAAATATCAATTCGTCACTATAACGAAATTATCTCGCTCCTAAGTGCGATTTTTGCCAGAAATCGCACTATTTCAACTTTGACGCGCAATATCTCCGGAACGGTCGGTCTTACGGACTCGAATAAATCACCGATCGTTTTTTCGGATATTTTTCTACTAGGAAATGATTTTTCAGCTCGATCGTACTATTTTTGAAGGAGGTATATCGGAAAAATCGCGCTGTTAGCCAAAAACCGCACACTTAGGAACGTCAAAAATTTCTAAATTCCTAATTAGTCTTTTAAAAATCTGAAAAAATTCACAACCACTAATTCGGACCCGTAGGAAACGAATCTGCTATCGAAAAAAATCAATTCGTCACTATAACGAAATTATCTCGCTCCTAAGTGCGATTTTTGCCTGAAATCGCACTATTTCAACTTTGACGCGCAATATCTCCGGAACGGTCGGTCTTACGGACTCGAATAAATCACCGATCGTTTTTTCGGATATTTTTCTACTAGGAAATGATTTTTCAGCTCGATCGTACTATTTTTGAAGGAGGTATATCGGAAATATCGCGCTGTTAGCCAAAAACCGCACACTTAGGAACGTCAAAAATTTCGAAATTCCTAATAAGTCTTTTAAAAATCTGAAAAAATTCACAACCACTACTTCGGACCCGTAGGAAACGAATCTGCTATCGAAAAAAATCAATTCATCACTATAACGAAATTATCTCGCTCCTAAGTGCGATTTTTGCCAGAAATCGCACTATTTCAACTTTGACGCGCAATATCTCCGGAACGGTCGATCTTACGGACTCGATCAACCCACCGATCGATTTTTCGGATATTTTTCTACTGGGAAATGATTTTTCAGCTCGATCGTACCAATTTTATAGAAGGTATATCGGAAAAATCGCGCTATTAGCCAAAAACCGCACACTTAGGAACGTCAAAAATTTCGAAATTCCTAATAAGTCTTTTAAAAATCTGAAAAAATTCACAACCACTAATTCGGACCCGTAGGAAACGAATCTGCTATCGAAAAAAATCAATTCGTCACTATAACGAAATTATCTCGCTCCTAAGTGCGTTTTTGCCAGAAATCGCACTATTTCAACTTTGACGCGCAATATCTCCGGAACGGTCAATCTTACGGACTCGATTAACCCACCGATCGATTTTTCGGATATTTTTCTACTGGGAAATGATTTTTCAGCTCGATCGTACCAATTTTATAGAAGGTATATCGGAAAAATCGCGCTATTAGCCAAAAACCGCACACTTAGGAACGTCAAAAATTTCGAAATTCCTAATAAGTCTTTTAAAAATCTGAAAAAACTCACAATCACTAATTCAGACCCGTAGGAAACGAATCTGCTATCGAAAAAAATCAATTCGTCACTATAACGAAATTATCTCGCTCCTAAGTGCGATTTTTGCCAGAAATCGCACTATTTCAAATTTGACGCGCAATATCTCCTCAACGGTCGGTCTAACGGACTCGATTAACCCACCGATCGATTTTTCGGATATTTTTCTACTGGGAAATGATTTTTCAGCTCGATCGTACCAATTTTATAAAAGGCATATCGGAAAAATCGCGCTGCTAGCCAAAAACCGCACACTTAGGAACGTCAAAAATTTCGAAATTCCTAATAAGTCTTTTAAAAATCTGAAAAAATTCACAACCACTAATTCGGACCCGTATGAAACGAATCTGCTATCGAAAAAAATCAATTCGTCACTATAACGAAATTATCTCGCTCCTAAGTGCGTTTTTGCCAGAAATCGCACTATTTCAACTTTGACGCGCAATATCTCCGGAACGATCAATCTTACGGACTCGATTAACCCACCGATCGATTTTTCGGATATTTTTCTACTGGGAAATGATTTTTCAGCTCGATCGTACCAATTTTATAGAAGGTATATCGGAAAAATCGCGCTATTAGCCAAAAACCGCACACTTAGGAACGTCAAAAATTTCGAAATTCCTAATAAGTCTTTGAAAAATCTGAAAAAATTCACAACCACTAATTCGGACCCGTAGGAAACGAATCTGCTATCGAAAAAAATCAATTCGTCACTATAACGAAATTATCTCGCTCCTAAGTGCGATTTTTGCCAGAAATCATACTATTTCAACTTTGACGCGTGGTATCTCCGGAACGGTCGATCTTACGGACTCGATTAACCCACCGATCGATTTTTCGGATATTTTTCTACTGGGAAATGATTTTTCAGCTCGATCGTACCAATTTTATAGAAGGTATATCGGAAAAATCGCGCTATTAGCCAAAAACCGCACACTTAGGAACGTCAAAAATTTCGAAATTCCTAATAAGTCTTTTAAAAATCTGAAAAAATTCACAACCACTAATTCGGACCCGTATGAAACGAATCTGCTATCGAAATAAATCAATTCGTCACTATAACGAAATTATCTCGCTCCTAAGTGCGTTTTTGCCAGAAATCGCACTATTTCAACTTTGACGCGCAATATCTCCGGAACGGTCGGTCTAACGGACTCGATTAACCCACTGATCGATTTTTCGGATATTTTTCCACTGGGAAATGATTTTTCGATCGTACCAGTTTTATGGAAGGTATATCGGAAAAATCGCGCTATTAGCCAAAAACCGCACACTTAGGAACGTCAAAAATTTCGAAATTCCTAATAAGTCTTTCAGAAATCTGAAAAAATTCACAATCACTAATTCGGACCCGTATGAAACGAATCTGCTATCGAAAAAAATCAATTCGTCACTATAACGAAATTATCTCGCTCCTAAGTGCGATTTTTGCCAGAAATCGCACTATTTCAACTTTGACGCGCGATATCTCCGGAACGGTCGGTCTAACGGACTCGATTAACCCACTGATCGATTTTTCGGATATTTTTCTAATGGGAAATGATTTTTCAGCTCGATCGTACCAATTTTATAAAAGGTATATCGGAAAAATCGCGCTGCTAGCCAAAAACCGCACACTTAGGAACGTCAAAAATTTCGAAATTCCTAATAAGTCTTTTAAAAATCTGAAAAAATTCACAACCACTAATTCGGACCCGCAGAAAACGAATCTGCTATCGAAAAGAATCAGTTCGTCACTATAACGAAATTATCTCGCTCCTAAGTGCGTTTTTGCCAGAAATCGCACTATTTCAACTTTGACGCGCAATATCTCCGGAACGGTCAATCTTACGGACTCGATTAACCCACCGATCGATTTTTCGGATATTTTTCTACTGGGAAATGATTTTTCAGCTCGATCGTACCAATTTTATAGAAGGTATATCGGAAAAATCGCGCTATTAGCCAAAAACCGCACACTTAGGAACGTCAAAAATTTCGAAATTCCTAATAAGTCTTTGAAAAATCTGAAAAAATTCACAACCACTAATTCGGACCCGTAGGAAACGAATCTGCTATCGAAAAAAATCAATTCGTCACTATAACGAAATTATCTCGCTCCTAAGTGCGATTTTTGCCAGAAATCATACTATTTCAACTTTGACGCGTGGTATCTCCGGAACGGTCGATCTTACGGACTCGATTAACCCACCGATCGATTTTTTGGATATTTTTCTACTGGGAAATGATTTTTCAGCTCGATCGTACCAATTTTATAGAAGGTATATTGGAAAAATCGCGCTATTAGCCAAAAACCGCACACTTAGGAACGTCAAAAATTTCGAAATTCCTAATAAGTCTTTTAAAAATCTGAAAAAATTCACAACCACTAATTCGGACCCGTATGAAACGAATCTGCTATCGAAATAAATCAATTCGTCACTATAACGAAATTATCTCGCTCCTAAGTGCGTTTTTGCCAGAAATCGCACTATTTCAACTTTGACGCGCAATATCTCCGGAACGGTCGGTCTAACGGACTCGATTAACCCACTGATCGATTTTTCGGATATTTTTCCACTGGGAAATGATTTTTCAGCTCGATCGTACCAGTTTTATGGAAGGTATATCGGAAAAATCGCGCTATTAGCCAAAAACCGCACACTTAGGAACGTCAAAAATTTCGAAATTCCTAATAAGTCTTTCAGAAATCTGAAAAAATTCACAATCACTAATTCGGACCCGTATGAAACGAATCTGCTATCGAAAAAAATCAATTCGTCACTATAACGAAATTATCTCGCTCCTAAGTGCGATTTTTGCCAGAAATCGCACTATTTCAACTTTGACGCGCGATATCTCCGGAACGGTCGGTCTAACGGACTCGATTAACCCACTGATCGATTTTTCGGATATTTTTCTAATGGGAAATGATTTTTCAGCTCGATCGTACCAATTTTATAAAAGGTATATCGGAAAAATCGCGCTGCTAGCCAAAAACCGCACACTTAGGAACGTCAAAAATTTCGAAATTCCTAATAAGTCTTTTAAAAATCTGAAAAAATTCACAACCACTAATTCGGACCCGCAGAAAACGAATCTGCTATCGAAAAGAATCAATTCGTCACTATAACGAAATTATCTCGCTCCTAAGTGCGATTTTTGCCAGAAATCGCACTATTTCAACTTTGACGCGCAATATCTCCGGAACGGTCGATCTTACGGACTCGATTAACCCACCGATCGATTTTTCGGATATTTTTCAACTGGGTTATGATTTTTCAGCTCGATCGTACCAATTTTATAGAAGGTATATCGGAAAAATCGCGCTATTAGCCAAAAACCACACACTTAGGAACGTCAAAAATTTCGAAATTCCTAATAAGTCTTTTAAAAATCTGAAAAAATTCACAACCACTAATTCGGACCCGTAGGAAACGAATCTGCTATCGAAAAAAATCAATTCGTCACTATAACGAAATTATCTCGCTCCTAAGTGCGTTTTTGCCAGAAATCGCACTATTTCAACTTTGACGCGCAATATCTCCGGAACGGTCAATCTTACGGACTCGATTAACCCACCGATCGATTTTTCGGATATTTTTCTACTGGGAAATGATTTTTCAGCTCGATCGTACCAATTTTATAGAAGGTATATCGGAAAAATCGCGCTATTAGCCAAAAACCGCACACTTAGGAACGTCAAAAATTTCGAAATTCCTAATAAGTCTTTTAAAAATCTGAAAAAACTCACAATCACTAATACAGACCCGTAGGAAACGAATCTGCTATCGAAAAAAATCAATTCGTCACTATAACGAAATTATCTCGCTCCTAAGTGCGATTTTTGCCAGAAATCGCACTATTTCAAATTTGACGCGCAATATCTCCTCAACGGTCGGTCTAACGGACTCGATTAACCCACCGATCGATTTTTCGGATATTTTTCTACTGGGAAATGATTTTTCAGCTCGATCGTACCAATTTTATAAAAGGCATATCGGAAAAATCGCGCTGCTAGCCAAAAACCGCACACTTAGGAACGTCAAAAATTTCGAAATTCCTAATAAGTCTTTTAAAAATCTGAAAAAAATTAAAACAACCACTAATTCGGACCCGTATGAAACGAATCTGCTATCGAAAAAAATCAATTCGTCACTATAACGAAATTATCTCGCTCCTAAGTGCGTTTTTGCCAGAAATCGCACTATTTCAACTTTGACGCGCAATATCTCCGGAACGATCAATCTCACGGACTCGATTAACCCACCGATCGATTTTTCGGATATTTTTCTACTGGAAAATGATTCTTCAGCTCGATCGTACCAATTTTATAGAAGGTATATCGGAAAAATCGCGCTATTAGCCAAAAACCGCACACTTAGGAACGTCAAAAATTTCGAAATTCCTAATAAGTCTTTGAAAAATCTGAAAAAATTCACAACCACTAATTCGGACCCGTAGGAAACGAATCTGCTATCGAAAGAAATCAATTCGTCACTATAACGAAATTATCTCGCTCCTAAGTGCGATTTTTGCCAGAAATCATACTATTTCAACTTTGACGCGTGGTATCTCCGGAACGGTCGATCTTACGGACTCGATTAACCCACCGATCGATTTTTCGGATATTTTTCTACTGGGAAATGATTTTTCAGCTCGATCGTACCAATTTTATAGAAGGTATATCGGAAAAATCGCGCTATTAGCCAAAAACCGCACACTTAGGAACGTCAAAAATTTCGAAATTCCTAATAAGTCTTTTAAAAATCTGAAAAAATTCACAACCACTAATTCGGACCCGTATGAAACGAATCTGCTATCGAAATAAATCAATTCGTCACTATAACGAAATTATCTCGCTCCTAAGTGCGTTTTTGCCAGAAATCGCACTATTTCAACTTTGACGCGCAATATCTCCGGAACGGTCGATCTTACGGACTCGATTAACCGACCGATCGATTTTTCGGATATTTTTCTACTGGGAAATGATTTTTCAGCTCGATCGTACCAGTTTTATGGAAGGTATATCGGAAAAATCGCGCTATTAGCCAAAAACCGCACACTTAGGAACGTCAAAAATTTCGAAATTCCTAATAAGTCTTTCAAAAATCTGAAAAAATTCACAACCACTAATTCGGACCCGTATGAAACGAATCTGCTATCGAAAAAAATCAATTCGTCACTATGACGAAATAATCTCGCTCCTAAGTGCGATTTTTGCCAGAAATCGCACTATTTCAACTTTGACGCGCGATATCTCCGGAACGGTCGGTCTAACGGACTCGATTAACCCACCGATCGATTTTTCGGATATTTTTCTAATGGGAAATGATTTTTCAGCTCGATCGTACCAATTTTATAAAAGGTATATCGGAAAAATCGCGCTGCTAGCCAAAAACCGCACACTTAGGAACGTCAAAAATTTCGAAATTCCTAATAAGTCTTTTAAAAATCTGAAAAAATTCACAACCACTAATTCGGACCCGCAGAAAACGAATCTGCTATCGAAAAGAATCAATTCGTCACTATAACGAAATTATCTCGCTCCTAAGTGCGATTTTTGCCAGAAATCGCACTATTTCAACTTTGACGCGCAATATCTCCGGAACGGTCGATCTTACGGACTCGATCAACCCACCGATCGATTTTTCGGATATTTTTCTACTGGGAAATGATTTTTCAGCTCGATCGTACCAATTTTATGGAAGGTATATCGGAAAAATCGCGCTATTAGCCAAAAACCGCACACTTAGGAACGTCAAAAATTTCGAAATTCCTAATAAGTCTTTTAAGAATCTGAAAAAATTCACAACCACTAATTCGGACCCGTAGAAAACGAATCTGCTCTCGAAAAAAATCAATTCATCACTATAACGAAATTATCTCGCTCCTAAGTGCGATTTTTGCCAGAAATCGCACTATTTCAACTTTGACGCGCAATATCTCCGGAACGGTCGATCTTACGGACTCGATTAACCCACCGATCGATTTTTCGGATTATTTTCTACTGGGAAATGATTTTTCAGCTCGATCGTACCATTTTTATAGAAGGTATATCGGAAAAATCGCGCTATTAGCCAAAAACCGCACACTTAGGAACGTCAAAAATTTCGAAATTCCTAATGAGTCTTTTAAAAATCTGAAAAAATTCACAACCACTAATTCGGACCCGTATGAAACGAATCTGCTATCGAAAAGAATCAATTCGTCACTATAACGAAATTATCTCGCTCCTAAGTGCGATTTTTGCCAGAAATCGCACTATTTCAACTTTGACGCGCAATATCTCCGGAACGGTCAATCTTACGGACTCGATCAACCCACCGATCGATTTTTCGGATATTTTTCTACTGGGAAATGATTTTTCAGCTCGATCGTACCAATTTTATAGAAGGTATATCGGAAAAATCGCGCTGCTAGCCAAAAACCGCACACTTAGGAACTTCAAAAATTTCGAAATTCCTAATAAGTCTTTTAAAAATCTGAAGAAATTCACGACCACTAATTCGGACCCGCAGAAAACGAATCTGCAATCGAAAAAAATCAATTCGTCACTATAACGAAATTATCTCGCTCCTAAGTGCGATTTTTGCCAGAAATCGCACTATTTCAACTTTGACGCGCAATATCTCCGGAACGGTCGGTCTTACGGACTCGATTAACCCACCGATCGATTTTTCGGATTATTTTCTACTGGGAAATGATTTTTCAGCTCGATCGTACCATTTTTATAGAAGGTATATCGGAAAAATCGCGCTGTTAGCCAAAAACCGCACACTTAGAAACGTCAAAAATTTCGAAATTCCTAATAACTCTTTCAAAAATCTGAAAAAATTCACAACCACTAATTCGTACCCGTAGAGAACGAATCTGCTATCGAAAAAAATCAATTCGTCACTATGACGAAATAATCTCGCTCCTAAGTGCGATTTTTGCCAGAAATCGCACTATTTCAACTTTGACGCGCGATATCTCCGGAACGGTCGGTCTAACGGACTCGATTAACCCACCGATCGATTTTTCGGATATTTTTCTAATGGGAAATGATTTTTCAGCTCGATCGTACCAATTTTATAGAAGGTATATCGGAAAAATCGCGCTGCTAGCCAAAAACCGCACACTTAGGAACGTCAAAAATTCCGAAATTCCTAATAAGTCTTTTAAAAATCTGAAAAAATTCACAACCACTGATTCGGACCCGTAGGAAACGAATCTGCTATCGAAAAGAATCAATTCGTCACTATAACGAAATTATCTCGCTCCTAAGTGCGATTTTTGCCAGAAATCGCACTATTTCAACTTTGACGCGCAATATCTCCGGAACGGTCGCTCTTACGGACTCGATTAACCCACCGATCGATTTTTCGGATATTTTTCTACTGGGAAATGATTTTTCAGCTCGATCGTACCAATTTTATAGAAGGTATATCGGAAAAATCGCGCTATTAGCCAAAAACCGCACACTTAGGAACGTCAAAAATTTCGAAATTCCTAATAAGTCTTTTAAGAATCTGAAAAAATTCACAACCACTAATTCGGACCCGTAGAAAACGAATCTGCTCTCGAAAAAAATCAATTCATCACTATAACGAAATTATCTCGCTCCTAAGTGCGATTTTTGCCAGAAATCGCACTATTTCAACTTTGACGCGCGATATCTCCGGAACGGTCGGTCTTACGGACTCGATTAACCCACCGATCGATTTTTCGGATATTTTTCTACTGGGAAATGATTTTTCAGCTCGATCGTACCAATTTTATAGAAGGTATATCGGAAAAATCGCGCTGCTAGCCAAAAACCGCACACTTAGGAACGTCAAAAATTCCGAAATTCCTAATAAGTCTTTTAAAAATCTGAAAAAATTCACAACCACTAAGTCGGACCCGTAGGAAACGAATCTGCTATCGAAAAAAATCAATTCGTCACTATAACGAAATTATCTCGCTCCTAAGTGCGATTTTTGCCAGAAATCGTACTATTTCAACTTTGACGCGCAATATCTCCGGAACAGTCGGTCTTACGGACTGGATTAACCCACCGATCGATTTCTCGGATATTTTTTCACTGAGAAATGATTTTTCAGCTCGATCGTACCAATTTTATAGAAGGTATATCGGAAATTTCGCGCTATTAGCCAAAAACCGCAAACTTAGGAACGTCAAAAATTTCGAAATTCCTAATAAGTCTTTTAAAAATCTGAAAAAATTCACAACCACTAATTCGGACCCGTATAAAACGAATCTGCTATCGAAAAAAATCAGTTCGTCACTATAACGAAATTATCTCGCTCCTAAGTGCGATTTTTGCCAGAAATCATACTATTTCAACTTTGACGCGTGATATCTCCGGAACGGTCGATCTTACGGACTCGATTAACCCACCGATCGAATTTTCGGATATTCTTCTACTGGGAAATGATTTTTCAGCTCGATCGTACCAATTTTATAGAAGGTATATCGGAAAAATCGCGCTATTAGCCAAAAACCGCACACTTAGGAACGTCAAAAATTTCGAAATTCCTAATGAGTCTTTTAAAAATCTGAAAAAATTCACAACCACTAATTCGGACCCGTATGAAACGAATCTGCTATCGAAAAGAATCAATTCGTCACTATAACGAAATTATCTCGCTCCTAAGTGCGATTTTTGCCAGAAATCGCACTATTTCAACTTTGACGCGCAATATCTCCGGAACGGTCAATCTTACGGACTCGATCAACCCACCGATCGATTTTTCGGATATTTTTCTACTGGGAAATGATTTTTCAGCTCGATCGTACCAATTTTATAGAAGGTATATCGGAAAAATCGCGCTGCTAGCCAAAAACCGCACACTTAGGAACTTCAAAAATTTCGAAATTCCTAATAAGTCTTTTAAAAATCTGAAGAAATTCACGACCACTAATTCGGACCCGCAGAAAACGAATCTGCAATCGAAAAAAATCAATTCGTCACTATAACGAAATTATCTCGCTCCTAAGTGCGATTTTTGCCAGAAATCGCACTATTTCAACTTTGACGCGCAATATCTCCGGAACGGTCGGTCTTACGGACTCGATTAACCCACCGATCGATTTTTCGGATTATTTTCTACTGGGAAATGATTTTTCAGCTCGATCGTACCATTTTTATAGAAGGTATATCGGAAAAATCGCGCTGTTAGCCAAAAACCGCACACTTAGAAACGTCAAAAATTTCGAAATTCCTAATAACTCTTTCAAAAATCTGAAAAAATTCACAACCACTAATTCGTACCCGTAGAGAACGAATCTGCTATCGAAAAAAATCAATTCGTCACTATGACGAAATAATCTCGCTCCTAAGTGCGATTTTTGCCAGAAATCGCACTATTTCAACTTTGACGCGCGATATCTCCGGAACGGTCGGTCTAACGGACTCGATTAACCCACCGATCGATTTTTCGGATATTTTTCTAATGGGAAATGATTTTTCAGCTCGATCGTACCAATTTTATAGAAGGTATATCGGAAAAATCGCGCTGCTAGCCAAAAACCGCACACTTAGGAACGTCAAAAATTCCGAAATTCCTAATAAGTCTTTTAAAAATCTGAAAAAATTCACAACCACTGATTCGGACCCGTAGGAAACGAATCTGCTATCGAAAAGAATCAATTCGTCACTATAACGAAATTATCTCGCTCCTAAGTGCGATTTTTGCCAGAAATCGCACTATTTCAACTTTGACGCGCAATATCTCCGGAACGGTCGCTCTTACGGACTCGATTAACCCACCGATCGATTTTTCGGATATTTTTCTACTGGGAAATGATTTTTCAGCTCGATCGTACCAATTTTATAGAAGGTATATCGGAAAAATCGCGCTATTAGCCAAAAACCGCACACTTAGGAACGTCAAAAATTTCGAAATTCCTAATAAGTCTTTTAAGAATCTGAAAAAATTCACAACCACTAATTCGGACCCGTAGAAAACGAATCTGCTCTCGAAAAAAATCAATTCATCACTATAACGAAATTATCTCGCTCCTAAGTGCGATTTTTGCCAGAAATCGCACTATTTCAACTTTGACGCGCGATATCTCCGGAACGGTCGGTCTTACGGACTCGATTAACCCACCGATCGATTTTTCGGATATTTTTCTACTGGGAAATGATTTTTCAGCTCGATCGTACCAATTTTATAGAAGGTATATCGGAAAAATCGCGCTGCTAGCCAAAAACCGCACACTTAGGAACGTCAAAAATTCCGAAATTCCTAATAAGTCTTTTAAAAATCTGAAAAAATTCACAACCACTAAGTCGGACCCGTAGGAAACGAATCTGCTATCGAAAAAAATCAATTCGTCACTATAACGAAATTATCTCGCTCCTAAGTGCGATTTTTGCCAGAAATCGTACTATTTCAACTTTGACGCGCAATATCTCCGGAACAGTCGGTCTTACGGACTGGATTAACCCACCGATCGATTTCTCGGATATTTTTTCACTGAGAAATGATTTTTCAGCTCGATCGTACCAATTTTATAGAAGGTATATCGGAAATTTCGCGCTATTAGCCAAAAACCGCAAACTTAGGAACGTCAAAAATTTCGAAATTCCTAATAAGTCTTTTAAAAATCTGAAAAAATTCACAACCACTAATTCGGACCCGTATAAAACGAATCTGCTATCGAAAAAAATCAGTTCGTCACTATAACGAAATTATCTCGCTCCTAAGTGCGATTTTTGCCAGAAATCATACTATTTCAACTTTGACGCGTGATATCTCCGGAACGGTCGATCTTACGGACTCGATTAACCCACCGATCGAATTTTCGGATATTCTTCTACTGGGAAATGATTTTTCAGCTCGATCGTACCAATTTTATAGAAGGTATATCGGAAAAATCGCGCTATTAGCCAAAAACCGCACACTTAGGAACGTCAAAAATTTCGAAATTCCTAATGAGTCTTTTAAAAATCTGAAAAAATTCACAACCACTAATTCGGACCCGTATGAAACGAATCTGCTATCGAAAAGAATCAATTCGTCACTATAACGAAATTATCTCGCTCCTAAGTGCGATTTTTGCCAGAAATCGCACTATTTCAACTTTGACGCGCAATATCTCCGGAACGGTCAATCTTACGGACTCGATCAACCCACCGATCGATTTTTCGGATATTTTTCTACTGGGAAATGATTTTTCAGCTCGATCGTACCAATTTTATAGAAGGTATATCGGAAAAATCGCGCTGCTAGCCAAAAACCGCACACTTAGGAACTTCAAAAATTTCGAAATTCCTAATAAGTCTTTTAAAAATCTGAAGAAATTCACGACCACTAATTCGGACCCGCAGAAAACGAATCTGCAATCGAAAAAAATCAATTCGTCACTATAACGAAATTATCTCGCTCCTAAGTGCGATTTTTGCCAGAAATCGCACTATTTCAACTTTGACGCGCAATATCTCCGGAACGGTCGGTCTTACGGACTCGATTAACCCACCGATCGATTTTTCGGATTATTTTCTACTGGGAAATGATTTTTCAGCTCGATCGTACCATTTTTATAGAAGGTATATCGGAAAAATCGCGCTGTTAGCCAAAAACCGCACACTTAGAAACGTCAAAAATTTCGAAATTCCTAATAACTCTTTCAAAAATCTGAAAAAATTCACAACCACTAATTCGTACCCGTAGAGAACGAATCTGCTATCGAAAAAAATCAATTCGTCACTATGACGAAATAATCTCGCTCCTAAGTGCGATTTTTGCCAGAAATCGCACTATTTCAACTTTGACGCGCGATATCTCCGGAACGGTCGGTCTAACGGACTCGATTAACCCACCGATCGATTTTTCGGATATTTTTCTAATGGGAAATGATTTTTCAGCTCGATCGTACCAATTTTATAGAAGGTATATCGGAAAAATCGCGCTGCTAGCCAAAAACCGCACACTTAGGAACGTCAAAAATTCCGAAATTCCTAATAAGTCTTTTAAAAATCTGAAAAAATTCACAACCACTGATTCGGACCCGTAGGAAACGAATCTGCTATCGAAAAGAATCAATTCGTCACTATAACGAAATTATCTCGCTCCTAAGTGCGATTTTTGCCAGAAATCGCACTATTTCAACTTTGACGCGCAATATCTCCGGAACGGTCGCTCTTACGGACTCGATTAACCCACCGATCGATTTTTCGGATATTTTTCTACTGGGAAATGATTTTTCAGCTCGATCGTACCAATTTTATAGAAGGTATATCGGAAAAATCGCGCTATTAGCCAAAAACCGCACACTTAGGAACGTCAAAAATTTCGAAATTCCTAATAAGTCTTTTAAGAATCTGAAAAAATTCACAACCACTAATTCGGACCCGTAGAAAACGAATCTGCTCTCGAAAAAAATCAATTCATCACTATAACGAAATTATCTCGCTCCTAAGTGCGATTTTTGCCAGAAATCGCACTATTTCAACTTTGACGCGCGATATCTCCGGAACGGTCGGTCTTACGGACTCGATTAACCCACCGATCGATTTTTCGGATATTTTTCTACTGGGAAATGATTTTTCAGCTCGATCGTACCAATTTTATAGAAGGTATATCGGAAAAATCGCGCTGCTAGCCAAAAACCGCACACTTAGGAACGTCAAAAATTCCGAAATTCCTAATAAGTCTTTTAAAAATCTGAAAAAATTCACAACCACTAAGTCGGACCCGTAGGAAACGAATCTGCTATCGAAAAAAATCAATTCGTCACTATAACGAAATTATCTCGCTCCTAAGTGCGATTTTTGCCAGAAATCGTACTATTTCAACTTTGACGCGCAATATCTCCGGAACAGTCGGTCTTACGGACTGGATTAACCCACCGATCGATTTCTCGGATATTTTTTCACTGAGAAATGATTTTTCAGCTCGATCGTACCAATTTTATAGAAGGTATATCGGAAATTTCGCGCTATTAGCCAAAAACCGCAAACTTAGGAACGTCAAAAATTTCGAAATTCCTAATAAGTCTTTTAAAAATCTGAAAAAATTCACAACCACTAATTCGGACCCGTATAAAACGAATCTGCTATCGAAAAAAATCAGTTCGTCACTATAACGAAATTATCTCGCTCCTAAGTGCGATTTTTGCCAGAAATCATACTATTTCAACTTTGACGCGTGATATCTCCGGAACGGTCGATCTTACGGACTCGATTAACCCACCGATCGAATTTTCGGATATTCTTCTACTGGGAAATGATTTTTCAGCTCGATCGTACCAATTTTATAGAAGGTATATCGGAAAAATCGCGCTATTAGCCAAAAACCGCACACTTAGGAACGTCAAAAATTTCGAAATTCCTAATGAGTCTTTTAAAAATCTGAAAAAATTCACAACCACTAATTCGGACCCGTATGAAACGAATCTGCTATCGAAAAGAATCAATTCGTCACTATAACGAAATTATCTCGCTCCTAAGTGCGATTTTTGCCAGAAATCGCACTATTTCAACTTTGACGCGCAATATCTCCGGAACGGTCAATCTTACGGACTCGATCAACCCACCGATCGATTTTTCGGATATTTTTCTACTGGGAAATGATTTTTCAGCTCGATCGTACCAATTTTATAGAAGGTATATCGGAAAAATCGCGCTGCTAGCCAAAAACCGCACACTTAGGAACTTCAAAAATTTCGAAATTCCTAATAAGTCTTTTAAAAATCTGAAGAAATTCACGACCACTAATTCGGACCCGCAGAAAACGAATCTGCAATCGAAAAAAATCAATTCGTCACTATAACGAAATTATCTCGCTCCTAAGTGCGATTTTTGCCAGAAATCGCACTATTTCAACTTTGACGCGCAATATCTCCGGAACGGTCGGTCTTACGGACTCGATTAACCCACCGATCGATTTTTCGGATTATTTTCTACTGGGAAATGATTTTTCAGCTCGATCGTACCATTTTTATAGAAGGTATATCGGAAAAATCGCGCTGTTAGCCAAAAACCGCACACTTAGAAACGTCAAAAATTTCGAAATTCCTAATAACTCTTTCAAAAATCTGAAAAAATTCACAACCACTAATTCGTACCCGTAGAGAACGAATCTGCTATCGAAAAAAATCAATTCGTCACTATGACGAAATAATCTCGCTCCTAAGTGCGATTTTTGCCAGAAATCGCACTATTTCAACTTTGACGCGCGATATCTCCGGAACGGTCGGTCTAACGGACTCGATTAACCCACCGATCGATTTTTCGGATATTTTTCTAATGGGAAATGATTTTTCAGCTCGATCGTACCAATTTTATAGAAGGTATATCGGAAAAATCGCGCTGCTAGCCAAAAACCGCACACTTAGGAACGTCAAAAATTCCGAAATTCCTAATAAGTCTTTTAAAAATCTGAAAAAATTCACAACCACTGATTCGGACCCGTAGGAAACGAATCTGCTATCGAAAAGAATCAATTCGTCACTATAACGAAATTATCTCGCTCCTAAGTGCGATTTTTGCCAGAAATCGCACTATTTCAACTTTGACGCGCAATATCTCCGGAACGGTCGCTCTTACGGACTCGATTAACCCACCGATCGATTTTTCGGATATTTTTCTACTGGGAAATGATTTTTCAGCTCGATCGTACCAATTTTATAGAAGGTATATCGGAAAAATCGCGCTATTAGCCAAAAACCGCACACTTAGGAACGTCAAAAATTTCGAAATTCCTAATAAGTCTTTTAAGAATCTGAAAAAATTCACAACCACTAATTCGGACCCGTAGAAAACGAATCTGCTCTCGAAAAAAATCAATTCATCACTATAACGAAATTATCTCGCTCCTAAGTGCGATTTTTGCCAGAAATCGCACTATTTCAACTTTGACGCGCGATATCTCCGGAACGGTCGGTCTTACGGACTCGATTAACCCACCGATCGATTTTTCGGATATTTTTCTACTGGGAAATGATTTTTCAGCTCGATCGTACCAATTTTATAGAAGGTATATCGGAAAAATCGCGCTGCTAGCCAAAAACCGCACACTTAGGAACGTCAAAAATTCCGAAATTCCTAATAAGTCTTTTAAAAATCTGAAAAAATTCACAACCACTAAGTCGGACCCGTAGGAAACGAATCTGCTATCGAAAAAAATCAATTCGTCACTATAACGAAATTATCTCGCTCCTAAGTGCGATTTTTGCCAGAAATCGTACTATTTCAACTTTGACGCGCAATATCTCCGGAACAGTCGGTCTTACGGACTGGATTAACCCACCGATCGATTTCTCGGATATTTTTTCACTGAGAAATGATTTTTCAGCTCGATCGTACCAATTTTATAGAAGGTATATCGGAAATTTCGCGCTATTAGCCAAAAACCGCAAACTTAGGAACGTCAAAAATTTCGAAATTCCTAATAAGTCTTTTAAAAATCTGAAAAAATTCACAACCACTAATTCGGACCCGTATAAAACGAATCTGCTATCGAAAAAAATCAGTTCGTCACTATAACGAAATTATCTCGCTCCTAAGTGCGATTTTTGCCAGAAATCATACTATTTCAACTTTGACGCGTGATATCTCCGGAACGGTCGATCTTACGGACTCGATTAACCCACCGATCGAATTTTCGGATATTCTTCTACTGGGAAATGATTTTTCAGCTCGATCGTACCAATTTTATAGAAGGTATATCGGAAAAATCGCGCTATTAGCCAAAAACCGCACACTTAGGAACGTCAAAAATTTCGAAATTCCTAATGAGTCTTTTAAAAATCTGAAAAAATTCACAACCACTAATTCGGACCCGTATGAAACGAATCTGCTATCGAAAAGAATCAATTCGTCACTATAACGAAATTATCTCGCTCCTAAGTGCGATTTTTGCCAGAAATCGCACTATTTCAACTTTGACGCGCAATATCTCCGGAACGGTCAATCTTACGGACTCGATCAACCCACCGATCGATTTTTCGGATATTTTTCTACTGGGAAATGATTTTTCAGCTCGATCGTACCAATTTTATAGAAGGTATATCGGAAAAATCGCGCTGCTAGCCAAAAACCGCACACTTAGGAACTTCAAAAATTTCGAAATTCCTAATAAGTCTTTTAAAAATCTGAAGAAATTCACGACCACTAATTCGGACCCGCAGAAAACGAATCTGCAATCGAAAAAAATCAATTCGTCACTATAACGAAATTATCTCGCTCCTAAGTGCGATTTTTGCCAGAAATCGCACTATTTCAACTTTGACGCGCAATATCTCCGGAACGGTCGGTCTTACGGACTCGATTAACCCACCGATCGATTTTTCGGATTATTTTCTACTGGGAAATGATTTTTCAGCTCGATCGTACCATTTTTATAGAAGGTATATCGGAAAAATCGCGCTGTTAGCCAAAAACCGCACACTTAGAAACGTCAAAAATTTCGAAATTCCTAATAACTCTTTCAAAAATCTGAAAAAATTCACAACCACTAATTCGTACCCGTAGAGAACGAATCTGCTATCGAAAAAAATCAATTCGTCACTATGACGAAATAATCTCGCTCCTAAGTGCGATTTTTGCCAGAAATCGCACTATTTCAACTTTGACGCGCGATATCTCCGGAACGGTCGGTCTAACGGACTCGATTAACCCACCGATCGATTTTTCGGATATTTTTCTAATGGGAAATGATTTTTCAGCTCGATCGTACCAATTTTATAGAAGGTATATCGGAAAAATCGCGCTGCTAGCCAAAAACCGCACACTTAGGAACGTCAAAAATTCCGAAATTCCTAATAAGTCTTTTAAAAATCTGAAAAAATTCACAACCACTGATTCGGACCCGTAGGAAACGAATCTGCTATCGAAAAGAATCAATTCGTCACTATAACGAAATTATCTCGCTCCTAAGTGCGATTTTTGCCAGAAATCGCACTATTTCAACTTTGACGCGCAATATCTCCGGAACGGTCGCTCTTACGGACTCGATTAACCCACCGATCGATTTTTCGGATATTTTTCTACTGGGAAATGATTTTTCAGCTCGATCGTACCAATTTTATAGAAGGTATATCGGAAAAATCGCGCTATTAGCCAAAAACCGCACACTTAGGAACGTCAAAAATTTCGAAATTCCTAATAAGTCTTTTAAGAATCTGAAAAAATTCACAACCACTAATTCGGACCCGTAGAAAACGAATCTGCTCTCGAAAAAAATCAATTCATCACTATAACGAAATTATCTCGCTCCTAAGTGCGATTTTTGCCAGAAATCGCACTATTTCAACTTTGACGCGCGATATCTCCGGAACGGTCGGTCTTACGGACTCGATTAACCCACCGATCGATTTTTCGGATATTTTTCTACTGGGAAATGATTTTTCAGCTCGATCGTACCAATTTTATAGAAGGTATATCGGAAAAATCGCGCTGCTAGCCAAAAACCGCACACTTAGGAACGTCAAAAATTCCGAAATTCCTAATAAGTCTTTTAAAAATCTGAAAAAATTCACAACCACTAAGTCGGACCCGTAGGAAACGAATCTGCTATCGAAAAAAATCAATTCGTCACTATAACGAAATTATCTCGCTCCTAAGTGCGATTTTTGCCAGAAATCGTACTATTTCAACTTTGACGCGCAATATCTCCGGAACAGTCGGTCTTACGGACTGGATTAACCCACCGATCGATTTCTCGGATATTTTTCCACTGAGAAATGATTTTTCAGCTCGATCGTACCAATTTTATAGAAGGTATATCGGAAATTTCGCGCTATTAGCCAAAAACCGCAAACTTAGGAACGTCAAAAATTTCGAAATTCCTAATAAGTCTTTTAAAAATCTGAAAAAATTCACAACCACTAATTCGGACCCGTATAAAACGAATCTGCTATCGAAAAAAATCAGTTCGTCACTATAACGAAATTATCTCGCTCCTAAGTGCGATTTTTGCCAGAAATCATACTATTTCAACTTTGACGCGTGATATCTCCGGAACGGTCGATCTTACGGACTCGATTAACCCACCGATCGAATTTTCGGATATTCTTCTACTGGGAAATGATTTTTCAGCTCGATCGTACCAATTTTATAGAAGGTATATCGGAAAAATCGCGCTATTAGCCAAAAACCGCACACTTAGGAACGTCAAAAATTTCGAAATTCCTAATGAGTCTTTTAAAAATCTGAAAAAATTCACAACCACTAATTCGGACCCGTATGAAACGAATCTGCTATCGAAAAGAATCAATTCGTCACTATAACGAAATTATCTCGCTCCTAAGTGCGATTTTTGCCAGAAATCGCACTATTTCAACTTTGACGCGCAATATCTCCGGAACGGTCAATCTTACGGACTCGATCAACCCACCGATCGATTTTTCGGATATTTTTCTACTGGGAAATGATTTTTCAGCTCGATCGTACCAATTTTATAGAAGGTATATCGGAAAAATCGCGCTGCTAGCCAAAAACCGCACACTTAGGAACTTCAAAAATTTCGAAATTCCTAATAAGTCTTTTAAAAATCTGAAGAAATTCACGACCACTAATTCGGACCCGCAGAAAACGAATCTGCAATCGAAAAAAATCAATTCGTCACTATAACGAAATTATCTCGCTCCTAAGTGCGATTTTTGCCAGAAATCGCACTATTTCAACTTTGACGCGCAATATCTCCGGAACGGTCGGTCTTACGGACTCGATTAACCCACCGATCGATTTTTCGGATTATTTTCTACTGGGAAATGATTTTTCAGCTCGATCGTACCATTTTTATAGAAGGTATATCGGAAAAATCGCGCTGCTAGAAAAAAAATCGCACACTTAGAAACGTCAAAAATTTCGAAATTCCTAATAAGTCTTTTAAAAATCTGAAAAAATTCACAACCACTGATTCGGACCCGTATAAAACGAATCTGCTATTGAAAGAAATCAATTCGTCACTATAACGAAATTATCTCGCTCCTAAGTGCGATTTTTGCCAGAAATCGCACTATTTCAACTTTGACGCGCAATATCTCCGGAACGGTCGATCTTACGGACTCGATTAACCCACCGATCGATTTTTCGGATATTTTTCTACTGGAAAATGATTCTTCAGCTCGATCGTACCAATTTTATAGAAGGTATATCGGAAAAATCGCGCTATTAGCCAAAAACCGCACACTTAGGAACGTCAAAAATTTCTAAATTCCTAATAAGTCTTTTAAAAATCTGAAAAAATTCACAACCACTAATTCGGACCCGTACGAAACGAATCTGCTATTGAAAAAAATCAATTCGTCACTATAACGAAATTATCTCGCTCCTAAGTGCGATTTTTGCCAGAAATCGCACTATTTCAACTTTGACGCGCAATATCTCCGGAACGGTCGGTCTTACGGACTCGATTAACCCACCGATCGATTTTTCGGATATTTTTCTACTGGGAAATGATTTTTCAGCTCGATCGTACCATTTTTATAGAAGGTATATCGGAAAAAACGCGCTGCTAGAAAAAAATCGCACACTTAGAAACGTCAAAAATTTCGAAATTCCTAATAAGTCTTTTAAAAATCTGAAAAAATTCACAACTACTGATTCGGACCCGTATAAAAAGAATCTGCTATCGAAAAAAATCAATTCGTCACTATAACGAAATTATCTCGCTCCTAAGTGCGATTTTTGCCAGAAATCGCACTATTTCAAATTTGACGCGCAATATCTCCGGAACGGTCGGTCTTACGGACTCGAATAAATCACCGATCGTTTTTTCGGATATTTTTCTACTAGGAAATGATTTTTCAGCTTGATCGTACTATTTTTGAAGGAGGTATATCGGAAAAATCGCGCTGTTAGCCAAAAACCGCACACTTAGGAACGTCAAAAATTTCGAAATTCCTAATAAGTCTTTTAAAAATCTGAAAAAATTCACAACCACTGATTCGGACCAGTAGGAAACGAATCTGCTATCGAAAAAAATCGATTCGTCACTATAACGAAATTATCTCGCTCCTAAGTGCGATTTTTGCCAGAAATCATACTATTTCAACTTTGACGCGCAATATCTCCGGAACGGTCGATCTTACGGACTCGATTAACCCACCGATCGAATTTTCGGATATTTTTCTACTGGGAAATGATTTTTCAGCTCGATCGTACCAATTTTATAGAAGGTATATCGGAAAAATCGCGCTATTAGCCAAAAACCGCACACTTAGGAACGTCAAAAATTTCGAAATTCCTAATAAGTCTTTTAAAAATCTGAAAAAATTCACAACCACTAATTCGGACCCGTATGAAACGAATCTGCTATCGAAAAGAATCAATTCGTCACTATAACGAAATTATCTCGCTCCTAAGTGCGATTTTTGCCAGAAATCGCACTATTTCAACTTTGACGCGCAATATCTCCGGAACGGTCGATCTTACGGACTCGATTAACCCACCGATCGATTTTTCGGATATTTTTCTACTGGGAAATGATTCTTCAGCTCGATCGTACCAATTTTATAGAAGGTATATCGGAAAAATCGCGCTATTAGCCAAAAACCGCAAACTTAGGAACGTCAAAAATTTCGAAATTCCTAATAAGTCTTTTAAAAATCTGAAAAAATTCACAACCACTAATTCGGACCCGTACGAAACGAATCTGCTATCGAAAAAAATCAATTCGTCACTATAACGAAATTATCTCGCTCCTAAGTGCGATTTTTGACAGAAATCGCACTATTTCAACTTTGACGCGCAATATCTCCGGAACGGTCGGTCTTACGGACTCGATTAACCCACCGATCGATTTTTCGGATATTTTTCTACTGGGAAATGATTTTTCAGCTCGATCGTACCATTTTTATAGAAGGTATATCGGAAAAATCGCGCTGCTAGAAAAAAATCGCACACTTAGAAACGTCAAAAATTTCGAAATTCCTAATAAGTCTTTTAAAAATCTGAAAAAATTCACAACTACTGATTCGGACCCATATAAAAAGAATCTGCTATCGAAAAAAATCAATTCGTCACTATAACGAAATTATCTCGCTCCTAAGTGCGATTTTTGCCAGAAATCGCACTATTTCAAATTTGACGCGCAATATCTCCGGAACGGTCGGTCTTACGGACTCGAATAAATCACCGATCGTTTTTTCGGATATTTTTCTACTAGGAAATGATTTTTCAGCTTGATCGTACTATTTTTGAAGGAGGTATATCGGAAAAATCGCGCTGTTAGCCAAAAACCGCACACTTAGGAACGTCAAAAATTTCGAAATTCCTAATAAGTCTTTTAAAAATCTGAAAAAATTCACAACCACTGATTCGGACCTGTAGGAAACGAATCTGCTATCGAGAAAAATCAATTCGTCACTATAACGAAATTATCTCGCTCCTAAGTGCGATTTTTGCCAGAAATCATACTATTTCAACTTTGACGCGTGATATCTCCGGAACGGTCAATCTTACGGACTCGATTAACCCACCGATCGAATTTTCGGATATTTTTCTACTGGGAAATGATGTTTCAGCTCGATCGTACCAATTTTATAGAAGGTATATCGGAAAAATCGCGCTATTAGCCAAAAACCGCACACTTAGGAACGTCAAAAATTTCGAAATTCCTAATAAGTCTTTTAAAAATCTGAAAAAATTCACAACCACTAATTCGGACCCGTATGAAACGAATCTGCTATCGAAAAGAATCAATTCGTCACTATAACGAAATTATCTCGCTCCTAAGTGCGATTTTTGCCAGAAATCGCACTATTTCAACTTTGACGCGCAATATCTCCGGAACGGTCGATCTTACGGACTCGATTAACCCACCGATCGATTTTTCGGATATTTTTCTACTGGGAAATGATTCTTCAGCTCGATCGTACCAATTTTATAGAAGGTATATCGGAAAAATCGCGCTATTAGCCAAAAACCGCACACTTAGGAACGTCAAAAATTTCGAAATTCCTAATAAGTCTTTTAAAAATCTGAAAAAATTCACAACCACTAATTAGGACCCGTATGAAACGAATCTGCTATCGAAAAAAATCAATTCGTCACTATAACGAAATTATCTCGCTCCTAAGTGCGATTTTTGCCAGAAATCGCACTATTTCAACTTTGACGCGCAATATCTCCGGAACGGTCGATCTTACGGACTCGATTAACCCACCGATCGATTTTTCGGATATTTTTCTACTGGGAAATGATTCTTCAGCTCGATCGTACCAATTTTATAGAAGGTATATCGGAAAAATCGCGCTATTAGCCAAAAACCGCACACTTAGGAACGTCAAAAATTTCGAAATTCCTAATAAAACTTTTAAAAATCTGAAAAAATTCACAACCACTAATTCGGACCCATAGAAAACGAATCTGCTATCGAAAAGAATCAATTCATCACTATAACGAAATCATCTCGCTCCTAAGTGCGATTTTTGCCAGAAATCGCACTATTTCAACTTTGACGCGCGATATCTCCGGAACGGTCGGTCTAACGGACTCGATTAACCCACCGATCGATTTTTCGGATATTTTTCTACTGGGAAATGATTTTTCAGCTCGATCGTACCAATTTTATAGAAGGTATATCGGAAAAATCGCGCTGCTAGCAAAAAAACGCACACTTAGGAACTTCAAAAATTTCGAAATTCCTAATAAGTCTTTTAAAAATCTGAAAAAAATCACAACCACTAATTCGGACCCGCAGAAAACGAATCTGCTATCGAAAAAAATCAATTCGTCACTATAACGAAATTATCTCGCTCCTAAGTGCGATTTTTGCCAGAAATCGCACTATTTCAACTTTGACGCGCAATATCTCCGGAACGGTCGGTCTTACGGACTCGATTAAACCACCGATCGATTTTTCGGATTATTTTCTACTGGGAAATGATTTTTCAGCTCGATCGTACCATTTTTATAGAAGGTATATCGGAAAAATCGCGCTGCTAGAAAAAAATCGCACACTTAGAAACGTCAAAAATTTCGAAATTCCTAATAAGTCTTTAAAAAATCTGAAAAAATTCACAACCACTGATTCGGACCCGTATAAAACGAATCTGCTATCGAAAAAAATCAATTCGTCACTATAACGAAATTATCTCGCTCCTAAGTGCGATTTTTGCCAGAAATCGCACTATTTCAACTTTGACGCGCAATATCTCCGGAACGGTCGGTCTTACGGACTCGAATAAATCACTGATCGTTTTTTCGGATATTTTTCTACTGGGAAAAGATTTTTCAGCTCGATCGTACTATTTTTGAAGGAGGTATATCGGAAAAATCGCGCTGTTAGCCAAAAACCGCACACTTAGGAACGTCAAAAATTTCGAAATTCCTAATAAGTCTTTTAAAAATCTGAAAAAATTCACAACCACTAATTCGGACCCGTAGGAAACGAATCTGCTATCGAAAGAAATCAATTCGTCACTATAACGAAATTATCTCGCTCCTAAGTGCGATTTTTGCCAGAAATCGCACTATTTCAACTTTGACGCGCAATATCTCCGGAACGGTCGATCTTACGGACTCGATTAACCCACCGATCGATTTTTCGGATATTTTTCTACTGGAAAATGATTCTTCAGCTCGATCGTACCAATTTTATAGAAGGTATATCGGAAAAATCGCGCTATTAGCCAAAAACCGCACACTTAGGAACGTCAAAAATTTCTAAATTCCTAATAAGTCTTTTAAAAATCTGAAAAAATTCACAACCACTAATTCGGACCCGTACGAAACGAATCTGCTATCGAAAAAAATCAATTCGTCACTATAACGAAATTATCTCGCTCCTAAGTGCGATTTTTGCCAGAAATCGCACTATTTCAACTTTGACGCGCAATATCTCCGGAACGGTCGGTCTTACGGACTCGATTAACCCACCGATCGATTTTTCGGATATTTTTCTACTGGGAAATGATTTTTCAGCTCGATCTTACCATTTTTATAGAAGGTATATCGGAAAAAACGCGCTGCTAGAAAAAAATCGCACACTTAGAAACGTCAAAAATTTCGAAATTCCTAATAAGTCTTTTAAAAATCTGAAAAAATTCACAACTACTGATTCGTACCCGTATAAAAAGAATCTGCTATCGAAAAAAATCAATTCGTCACTATAACGAAATTATCTCGCTCCTAAGTGCGATTTTTGCCAGAAATCGCACTATTTCAAATTTGACGCGCAATATCTCCGGAACGGTCGGTCTTACGGACTCGAATAAATCACCGATCGTTTTTTCGGATATTTTTCTACTAGGAAATGATTTTTCAGCTTGATCGTACTATTTTTGAAGGAGGTATATCGGAAAAATCGCGCTGTTAGCCAAAAACCGCACACTTAGGAACGTCAAAAATTTCGAAATTCCTAATAAGTCTTTTAAAAATCTGAAAAAATTCACAACCACTGATTCGGACCCGTAGGAAACGAATCTGCTATCGAAAAAAATCAATTCGTCACTATAACGAAATTATCTCGCTCCTAAGTGCGATTTTTGCCAGAAATCATACTATTTCAAATTTGACGCGTGATATCTCCGGAACGGTCGATCTTACGGACTCGATTAACCCACCGATCGAATTTTCGGATATTTTTCTACTGGGAAATGATTTTTCAGCTCGATCGTACCAGTTTTATGGAAGGTATATCGGAAAAATCGCGCTATTAGCCAAAAACCGCACACTTAGGAACGTCAAAAATTTCGAAATTCCTAATAAGTCTTTCAAAAATCTGAAAAAATTCACAACCACTAATTCGGACCCGTATGAAACGAATCTGCTATCGAAAAAAATCAATTCGTCACTATAACGAAATTATCTCGCTCCTAAGTGCGATTTTTGCCAGAAATCGCACTATTTCAACTTTGACGCGCAATATCTCCGGAACGGTCGATCTTACGGACTCGATTAACCCACCGATCGAATTTTCGGATATTTTTCTACTGGGAAATGATGTTTCAGCTCGATCGTACCAATTTTATAGAAGGTATATCGGAAAAATCGCGCTATTAGCCAAAAACCGCACACTTAGGAACGTCAAAAATTTCGAAATTCCTAATAAGTCTTTTAAAAATCTGAAAAAATTCACAACCACTAATTCGGACCCGTATGAAACGAATCTGCTATCGAAAAAAATCAATTCGTCACTATAACGAAATTATCTCGCTCCTAAGTGCGATTTTTGCCAGAAATCGCACTATTTCAACTTTGACGCGCAATATCTCCGGAACGGTCGATCTTACGGACTCGATTAACCCACCGATCGATTTTTCGGATATTTTTCTACTGGGAAATGATTCTTCAGCTCGATCGTACCAATTTTATAGAAGGTATATCGGAAAAATCGCGCTATTAGCCAAAAACCGCACACTTAGGAACGTCAAAAATTTCGAAATTCCTAATAAGTCTTTTAAAAATCTGAAAAAATTCACAACCACTAATTCGGACCCGTATAAAACGAATCTGCTATCGAAAAAAATCAATTCGTCACTATAACGAAATTATCTCGCTCCTAAGTGCGATTTTTGCCAGAAATCGCACTATTTCAACTTTGACGCGCGATATCTCCGGAACGGTCGGTCTAACGGACTCGATTAACCCACCGATCGATTTTTCGGATATTTTTCTACTGGGAAATGATTTTTCAGCTCGATCGTACCAATTTTATAGAAGGTATATCGAAAAAATCGCGCTGCTAGCAAAAAAACGCACACTTAGGAACTTCAAAAATTTCGAAATTCCTAATAAGTCTTTTAAAAATCTGAAAAAAATCACAACCACTAATTCGGACCCGCAGAAAACGAATCTGCTATCGAAAAAAATCAATTCGTCACTATAACGAAATTATCTCGCTCCTAAGTGCGATTTTTGCCAGAAATCGCACTATTTCAACTTTGACGCGCAATATCTCCGGAACGGTCGGTCTTACGGACTCGATTAACCCACCGATCGATTTTTCGGATTATTTTCTACTGGGAAATGATTTTTCAGCTCGATCGTACCATTTTTATAGAAGGTATATCGGAAAAATCGCGCTGCTAGAAAAAAATCGCACACTTAGAAACGTCAAAAATTTCGAAATTCCTAATAAGTCTTTAAAAAATCTGAAAAAATTCACAACCACTGATTCGGACCCGTATAAAACGAATCTGCTATCGAAAAAAATCAATTCGTCACTATAACGAAATTATCTCGCTCCTAAGTGCGATTTTTGCCAGAAATCGCACTATTTCAACTTTGACGCGCAATATCTCCGGAACGGTCGATCTTACGGACTCGATTAACCCACCGATCGATTTTTCGGATATTTTTCTACTAGGTAAAGATTTTTCAGCTCGATTGTACTATTTTTGAAGGAGGTATATCGGAAAAATCGCGCTGTTAGCCAAAAACCGCACACTTAGGAACGTCAAAAATTTCGAAATTCCTAATAAGTCTTTTAAAAATCTGAAAAAATTCACAACCACTAATTCGGACCCGTATGAAACGAATCTGCTATCGAAAGAAATCAATTCGTCACTATAACGAAATTATCTCGCTCCTAAGTGCGATTTTTGCCAGAAATCGCACTATTTCAACTTTGACGCGCAATATCTCCGGAACGGTCGATCTTACGGACTCGATTAACCCACCGATCGATTTTTCGGATATTTTTCTACTGGAAAATGATTCTTCAGCTCGATCGTACCAATTTTATAGAAGGTATATCGGAAAAATCGCGCTATTAGCCAAAAACCGCACACTTAGGAACGTCAAAAATTTCTAAATTCCTAATAAGTCTTTTAAAAATCTGAAAAAATTCACAACCACTAAGTCGGACCCGTACGAAACGAATCTGCTATCGAAAAAAATCAATTCGTCACTATAACGAAATTATCTCGCTCCTAAGTGCGATTTTTGCCAGAAATCGCACTATTTCAACTTTGACGCGCAATATCTCCGGAACGGTCGGTCTTACGGACTCGATTAACCCACCGATCGATTTTTCGGATATTTTTCTACTGGGAAATGATTTTTCAGCTCGATCGTACCATTTTTATAGAAGGTATATCGGAAAAAACGCGCTGCTAGAAAAAAATCGCACACTTAGAAACGTCAAAAATTTCGAAATTCCTAATAAGTCTTTTAAAAATCTGAAAAAATTCACAACTACTGATTCGGACCCGTATAAAAAGAATCTGCTATCGAAAAAAATCAATTCGTCACTATAACGAAATTATCTCGCTCCTAAGTGCGATTTTTGCCAGAAATCGCACTATTTCAAATTTGACGCGCAATATCTCCGGAACGGTCGGTCTTACGGACTCGAATAAATCACCGATCGTTTTTTCGGATATTTTTCTACTAGGAAATGATTTTTCAGCTTGATCGTACTATTTTTGAAGGAGGTATATCGGAAAAATCGCGCTGTTAGCCAAAAACCGCACACTTAGGAACGTCAAAAATTTCGAAATTCCTAATAAGTCTTTTAAAAATCTGAAAAAATTCACAACCACTGATTCGGACCCGTAGGAAACGAATCTGCTATCGAAAAAAATCAATTCGTCACTATAACGAAATTATCTCGCTCCTAAGTGCGATTTTTGCCAGAAATCATACTATTTCAACTTTGACGCGTGATATCTCCGGAACGGTCGATCTTACGGACTCGATTAACCCACCGATCGAATTTTCGGATATTTTTCTACTGGGAAATGATTTTTCAGCTCGATCGTACCAATTTTATAGAAGGTATATCGGAAAAATCGCGCTATTAGCCAAAAACCGCACACTTAGGAACGTCAAAAATTTCGAAATTCCTAATAAGTCTTTTAAAAATCTGAAAAAATTCACAACCACAAATTCGGACCCGTTTGAAACGAATCTGCTATCGAAAAGAATCAATTCGTCACTATAACGAAATTATCTCGCTCCTAAGTGCGATTTTTGCCAGAAATCGCACTATTTCAACTTTGACGCGCAATATCTCCGGAACGGTCGATCTTACGGACTCGATTAACCCACCGATCGATTTTTCGGATATTTTTCTACTGGGAAATGATTTTTCAGCTCGATCGTACCAATTTTATAGAAGGTATATCGGAAAATTCGCGCTATTAGCCAAAAACCGCACACTTAGGAACGTCAAAAATTTCGAAATTCCTAATAAGTCTTTTAAAAATCTGAAAAAATTCACAACCACTAATTCGGACCCGTACGAAACGAATCTGCTATCGAAAAAAATCAATTCGTCACTATAACGAAATTATCTCGCTCCTAAGTGCGATTTTTGCCAGAAATCGCACTATTTCAACTTTGACGCGCAATATCTCCGGAACGGTCGGTCTTACGGACTCGATTAACCCACCGATCGATTTTTCGGATATTTTTCTACTGGGAAATGATTTTTCAGCTCGATCGTACCATTTTTATAGAAGGTATATCGGAAAAAACGCGCTGCTAGAAAAAAATCGCACACTTAGAAACGTCAAAAATTTCGAAATTCCTAATAAGTCTTTTAAAAATCTGAAAAAATTCACAACTACTGATTCGGACCCGTATAAAAAGAATCTGCTATCGAAAAAAATCAATTCGTCACTATAACGAAATTATCTCGCTCCTAAGTGCGATTTTTGCCAGAAATCGCACTATTTCAAATTTGACGCGCAATATCTCCGGAACGGTCGGTCTTACGGACTCGAATAAATCACCGATCGTTTTTTCGGATATTTTTCTACTAGGAAATGATTTTTCAGCTTGATCGTACTATTTTTGAAGGAGGTATATCGGAAAAATCGCGCTGTTAGCCAAAAACCGCACACTTAGGAACGTCAAAAATTTCGAAATTCCTAATAAGTCTTTTAAAAATCTGAAAAAATTCACAACCACTGATTCGGACCCGTAGGAAACGAATCTGCTATCGAAAAAAATCAATTCGTCACTATAACGAAATTATCTCGCTCCTAAGTGCGATTTTTGCCAGAAATCATACTATTTCAACTTTGACGCGTGATATCTCCGGAACGGTCGATCTTACGGACTCGATTAACCCACCGATCGAATTTTCGGATATTTTTCTACTGGGAAATGATTTTTCAGCTCGATCGTACCAATTTTATAGAAGGTATATCGGAAAAATCGCGCTATTAGCCAAAAACCGCACACTTAGGAACGTCAAAAATTTCGAAATTCCTAATAAGTCTTTTAAAAATCTGAAAAAATTCACAACCACTAATTCGGACCCGTATGAAACGAATCTGCTATCGAAAAGAATCAATTCGTCACTATAACGAAATTATCTCGCTCCTAAGTGCGATTTTTGCCAGAAATCGCACTATTTCAACTTTGACGCGCAATATCTCCGGAACGGTCGATCTTACGGACTCGATTAACCCACCGATCGATTTTTCGGATATTTTTCTACTGGGAAATGATTTTTCAGCTCGATCGTACCAATTTTATAGAAGGTATATCGGAAAATTCGCGCTATTAGCCAAAAACCGCACACTTAGGAACGTCAAAAATTTCGAAATTCCTAATAAGTCTTTTAAAAATCTGAAAAAATTCACAACCACTAATTCGGACCCGTACGAAACGAATCTGCTATCGAAAAAAATCAATTCGTCACTATAACGAAATTATCTCGCTCCTAAGTGCGATTTTTGCCAGAAATCGCACTATTTCAACTTTGACGCGCAATATCTCCGGAACGGTCGGTCTTACGGACTCGATTAACCCACCGATCGATTTTTCGGATATTTTTCTACTGGGAAATGATTTTTCAGCTCGATCGTACCATTTTTATAGAAGGTATATCGGAAAAATCGCGCTGCTAGAAAAAAATCGCACACTTAGAAAAGTCAAAAATTTCGAAATTCCTAATAAGTCTTTTAAAAATCTGAAAAAATTCACAACTACTGATTCGGACCCGTATAAAAAGAATCTGCTATCGAAAAAAATCAATTCGTCACTATAACGAAATTATCTCGCTCCTAAGTGCGATTTTTGCCAGAAATCGCACTATTTCAAATTTGACGCGCAATATCTCCGGAACGGTCGGTCTTACGGACTCGAATAAATCACCGATCGTTTTTTCGGATATTTTTCTACTAGGAAATGATTTTTCAGCTTGATCGTACCATTTTTGAAGGAAGTATATCGGAAAAATCGCGCTGTTAGCCAAAAACCGCACACTTAGGAACGTCAAAAATTTCGAAATTCCTAATAAGTCTTTTAAAAATCTGAAAAAATTCACAACCACTGATTCGGACCCGTAGGAAACGAATCTGCTATCGAAAAAAATCAATTCGTCACTATAACGAAATTATCTCGCTCCTAAGTGCGATTTTTGCCAGAAATCATACTATTTCAACTTTGACGCGTGATATCTCCGGAACGGTCGATCTTACGGACTCGATTAACCCACCGATCGAATTTTCGGATATTTTTCTACTAGGAAATGATGTTTCAGCTCGATCGTACCAATTTTATAGAAGGTATATCGGAAAAATCGCGCTATTAGCCAAAAACCGCACACTTAGGAACGTCAAAAATTTCGAAATTCCTAATAAGTCTTTTAAAAATCTGAAAAAATTCACAACCACTAATTCGGACCCGTATGAAACGAATCTGCTATCGAAAAGAATCAATTCGTCACTATAACGAAATTATCTCGCTCCTAAGTGCGATTTTTGCCAGAAATCGCACTATTTCAACTTTGACGCGCAATATCTCCGGAACGGTCGATCTTACGGACTCGATTAACCCACCGATCGATTTTTCGGATATTTTTCTACTGGGAAATGATTCTTCAGCTCGATCGTACCAATTTTATAGAAGGTATATCGGAAAAATCGCGCTGCTAGCCAAAAACCGCACACTTAGGAACTTCAAAAATTTCGAAATTCCTAATAAGTCTTTTAAAAATCTGAAGAAATTCACGACCACCAATTCGGACCCGCAGAAAACGAATCTTTTATCGAAAAAAATCAATTCGTCACTATAACGAAATTATCTCGCTCCTAAGTGCGATTTTTGCCAGAAATCGCACTATTTCAACTTTGACGCGCAATATCTCCGGAACGGTCGGTCTTACGGACTCGATTAACCCACCGATCGATTTTTCGGATTATTTTCTACTGGGAAATGATTTTTCAGCTCGATCGTACCATTTTTATAGAAGGTATATCGGAAAAATCGCGCTGCTAGAAAAAAATCGCACACTTAGAAACGTCAAAAATTTCGAAATTCCTGATAAGTCTTTTAAAAATCTGAAAAAATTCACAACCACTGATTCGGACCCGTATATAACGAATCTGCTATTGAAAAAAATCAATCCGTCACTATAACGAAATTATCTCGCTCCTAAGTGCGATTTTTGCCAGAAATCGCACTATTTCAACTTTGACGCGCAATATCTCCGGAACGGTCGGTCTTACGGACTCGAATAAATCACTGATCGTTTTTTCGGATATTTTTCTACTAGGAAAAGATTTTTCAGCTCGATCGTACTATTTTTGAAGAAGGTATATCGGAAAAATCGCGCTGTTAGCCAAAAACCGCACACTTAGGAACGTCAAAAATTTCGAAATTCCTAATAAGTCTTTTAAAAATCTGAAAAAATTCACAACCACTAATTTGGACCCGTAGGAAACGAATCTGCTATCGAAAAAAATCAATTCGTCACTATAACGAAATTATCTCGCTCCTAAGTGCGATTTTTGCCAGAAATCGCACTATTTCAACTTTGACGCGCAATATCTCCGGAACGGTCGGTCTTACGGACTCGATTAACCCACCGATCGATTTTTCGGATAATTTTCTACTAGGAAATGATTTTTCAGCTCGATCGTACCAATTTTATAGAAGGTATATCGGAAAAATCGCGCTGCTAGAAAAAAACCGCACACTTAGGAACGTCAAAAATTTCGAAATTCCTAATAAGTCTTTTAAAAATCTGAAAAAACTCACAACCACTAATTCGGACCCGTAGGAAACGAATCTGCTATCGAAAGAAATCAATTCGTCACTATAACGAAATTATCTCGCTCCTAAGTGCGTTTTTGCCAGAAATCGCACTATTTCAACTTTGACGCGCAATATCTCCGGAACGGTCGATCTTACGGACTCGATTAACCCACCGATCGATTTTTCGGATATTTTTCTACTGGGAAATGATTTTTCAGCTCGATCGTACCAATTTGATAAAAGGTATATCGGAAAAATCGCGCTGCTAGCCAAAAACCGCACACTTAAGAACGTCAAAAATTTCGAAATTCCTAATAAGTCTTTTAAAAATCTGAAAAAATTCACAACCACTAATTCGGACCCGTATGAAACGAATCTGCTATCGAAAAAAATCAATTCGTCACTATAACGAAATTATCTCGCTCCTAAGTGCGTTTTTGCCAGAAATCGCACTATTTCAACTTTGACGCGCAATATCTCCGGAACGGTCGATCTTACGGACTCGATTAACCCACCGATTGATTTTTCGGATATTTTTCTACTGGGAAATGATTTTTCAGCTCGATCGTACCAATTTTATAAAAGGTATATCGGAAAAATCGCGCTGCTAGCCAAAAACCGCACACTTAAGAACGTCAAAAATTTCGAAATTCCTAATAAGTCTTTTAAAAATCTGAAAAAATTCACAACCACTGATTCGGACCCGTATGAAACGAATCTGCTATCGAAAAAAATCAATTCGTCACTATAACGAAATTATCTCGCTCCTAAGTGCGATTTTTGCCAGAAATCGCACTATTTCAACTTTGACGCGCAATATCTCCGGAACGGTCGGTCTTACGGACTCGAATAAATCACCGATCGTTTTTTCGGATATTTTTCTACCAGGAAATGATTTTTCAGCTCGATCGTTCTATTTTTGAAGGAGGTATATCGGAAAAATCGCGCTGTTAGCCAAAAACCGCACACTTAGGAACGTCAAAAATTTCGAAATTCCTAATAAGTCTTTTAAAAATCTGAAAAAATTCACAATCACTGATTCGGACCCTTATAAAACGAATCTGCTATCGAAAAAAATCAATTCGTCACTATAACGAAATTATCTCGCTCCTAAGTGCGATTTTTGCCAGAAATCGCACTATTTCAACTTTGACGCGCAATATCTCCGGAACGGTCGGTCTTACGGACTCGAATAAATCACCGATCGTTTTTTCGGATGTTTTTCTACTAGGAAATGATTTTTCAGCTCGATCGTACTATTTTTGAAGGAGGTATATCGGAAAAATCGCGCTGTTAGCCAAAAACCGCACACTTAGGAACGTCAAAAATTTCGAAATTCCTAATAAGTCTTTTAAAAATCTGAAAAAATTCACAACCACTACTTCGGACCCGTAGGAAACGAATCTGCTATCGAAAAAAATCAATTCGTCACTATAACGAAATTATCTCGCTCCTAAGTGCGATTTTTGCCAGAAATCGCACTATTTCAACTTTGACGCGCAATATCTCCGGAACGGTCGATCTTACGGACTCGATTAACCCACCGATCGAATTTTCGGATATTTTTCTACTAGGAAATGATTTTTCAGCTCGATCGTACCAATTTCATAGAAGGTATATCGGAAAAATCGCGCTATTAGCCAAAAACCGCACACTTAGGAACGTCAAAAATTTCGAAATTCCTTATAAGTCTTTTAAAAATCTGAAAAAATTCACAACCACTAATTCGAACCCGTATGAAACGAATCTGCTATCGAAAAAAATCAATTCGTCACTATAACGAAATTATCTCGCTCCTAAGTGCGTTTTTGCCAGAAATCGCACTATTTCAACTTTGACGCGCAATATCTCCAAAACGGTCGATCTTACGGACTCGATTAACCCACCGATCGATTTTTCGGATATTTTTCTACTGGGAAATGATTTTCCAGCTCGATCGTACTATTTTTGAAGGAGGTATATCGGAAAAATCGCGCTGTTAGCCAAAAACCGCACACTTAGGAACGTCAAAAATTTCGAAATTCCTAATAAGTCTTTTAAAAATCTGAAAAAATTCACAACCACTAATTCGGACCCGTAGGAAACGAATCTGCTATCGAGAAAAATCAATTCATCACTATAACGAAATTATCTCGCTCCTAAGTGCGATTTTTGCCAGAAATCGCACTATTTCAACTTTGACGCGCGATATCTCCGGAACGGTCGGTCTAACGGACTCGATTAACCCACCGATCGATTTTTCGGATATTTTTCTACTGGGAAATGATTTTTCAGCTCGATCGTACCAATTTTATAGAAGGTATATCGGAAAAATCGCGCTGCTAGCCAAAAACCGCACACTTAGGAACTTCAAAAATTTCGAAATTCCTAATAAGTCTTTTAAAAATCTGAAAAAAATCACAACCACTATTCGCACTATTTCAACTTTGACGCGCAATATCTCCGGAACGGTCAATCTTACGGACTCGATTAACCCACCGATCGATTTTTCGGATATTTTTCTACTAGGAAATGAATTTTCAGCTCGATCGTACCAATTTTATAGAAGGTATATCGGAAAAATCGCGCTGCTAGCCAAAAACCGCACACTTAGGAACTTCAAAAATTTCGAAATTCCTAATAAGTCTTTTAAAAATCTGAAAAAATTCACGACCACTAATTCGGACCCGCAGAAAACGAATCTGCTATCGAAAAAAATCAATTCGTCACTATAACGAAATTATCTCGCTCCTAAGTGCGATTTTTGCCAGAAATCGCACTATTTCAACTTTGACGCGCAATATCTCCGGAACGGTCGGTCTTACGGACTCGATTAACCCACCGATCGATTTTTCGGATTATTTTCTACTGAGAAATGATTTTTCAGCTTGATCGTACCATTTTTATAGAAGGTATATCGGAAAAATCGCGCTGCTAGAAAAAAATCGCACACTTAGAAACGTCAAAAATTTCGAAATTCCTAATAAGTCTTTTAAAAATCTGAAAAAATTCACAACCACTGATTCGGACCCGTATAAAACGAATCTGCTATCGAAAAAAATCAATTCGTCACTATAACGAAATTATCTCGCTCCTAAGTGCGATTTTTGCCAGAAATCGCACTATTTCAACTTTGACGCGCAATATCTCCGGAACGGTCGGTCTTACGGACTCGAATAAATCACTGATCGTTTTTTCGGATATTTTTCTACTAGGAAAAGATTTTTCAGCTCGATCGTACTATTTTTGAAGGAGGTATATCGGAAAAATCGCGCTGTTAGCCAAAAACCGCACACTTAGGAACGTCAAAAATTTCGAAATTCCTAATAAGTCTTTTAAAAATCTGAAAAAATTCACAATCACTAATTCGGACCCGTATGAAACGAATCTGCTATCGAAAGAAATCAATTCGTCACTATAACGAAATTATCTCGCTCCTAAGTGCGATTTCTGCCAGAAATCGCACTATTTCAACTTTGACGCGCAATATCTCCGGAACGGTCGATCTTACGGACTCGATTAACCCACCGATCGATTTTTCGGATATTTTTCTACTGGAAAATGCATTTTCAGCTCGATCGTACCAATTTTATAGAAGGTATATCGGAAAAATCGCGCTATTAGCCAAAAACCGCACACTTGGAACGTCAAAAATTTCGAAATTCCTAATAAGTCTTTTAAAAATCTGAAAAAATTCACAACCACTAATTCGGACCCGTATGAAACGAATCTGCTATCGAAAAAAATCAATTCGTCACTATAACGAAATTATCTCGCTCCTAAGTGCGTTTTTGCCAGAAATCCCACTATTTCAACTTTGACGCGCAATATCTCCGGAACGGTCGATCTTACGGACTCGATTAACCCACCGATCGATTTTTCGGATATTTTTCTACTGGGAAATGATTTTTCAGCTCGATCGTACCAATTTTATAGAAGGTATTTCGGAAAAATCGCGCTATTAGCCAAAAACCGCACACTTAGGAACGTCAAAAATTTCGAAATTCCTAATAAGTCTTTTAAAAATCTGAAAAAATTCACAACCACTAATTCGGACCCGTACAAAACGAATCTGCTATCGAAAAAAATTAATTCATCACTATAACGAAATTATCTCGCTCCTAAGTGCGATTTTTGCCAGAAATCGCACTATTTCAACTTTGACGCGCGATATCTCCGGAACGGTCGGTCTAACGGACTCGATTAACCCACCGATCGATTTTTCGGATATTTTTCTTTTAAGAAATGATTTTTCAGCTCGATCGTACCAATTTTATAGAAGGTATATCGGAAAAATCGCGCTGCTAGCCAAAAACCGCACACTTAGGAACGTCAAAAATTTCGAAATTCCTAATAAATCTTTTAAAAATCTGAAAAAATTCACAACCACTAATTCGGACCCGTATGAAACGAATCTGCTATCGAAAAGAATCAATTCGTCACTATAACGAAATTATCTCGCTCCTAAGTGCGATTTTTGCCAGAAATCGCACTATTTCAACTTTGACGCGCAATATCTCCGGAACGGTCGGTCTTACGGACTCGAATAAATCACCGATCGTTTTTTCGGATATTTTTCTACCAGGAAATGATTTTTCAGCTCGATCGTACTATTTTTGAAGGAGGTATATCGGAAAAATCGCGCTGTTAGCCAAAAACCGCACACTTAGGAACGTCAAAAATTTCGAAATTCCTAATAAGTCTTTCAAAAATCTGAAAAAATTCACAACCACTGATTCGGACCCTTATAAAACGAATCTGCTATCGAAAAAAATCAATTCGTCACTATAACGAAATTATCTCGCTCCTAAGTGCGATTTTTGCCAGAAATCGCACTATTTCAACTTTGACGCGCAATATCTCCGGAACGGTCGGTCTTACGGACTCGAATAAATCACCGATCGTTTTTTCGGATATTTTTCTACTAGGAAATGATTTTTCAGCTCGATCGTACTATTTTTGAAGGAGGTATATCGGAAAAATCGCGCTGTTAGCCAAAAACCGCACACTTAGGAACGTCAAAAATTTCGAAATTCCTAATTAGTCTTTTAAAAATCTGAAAAAATTCACAACCACTAATTCGGACCCGTATGAAACGAATCTGCTATCGAAAAAAATCAATTCGTCACTATAACGAAATTATCTCGCTCCTAAGTGCGTTTTTGCCAGAAATCGCACTATTTCAACTTTGACGCGCAATATCTCCGGAACGATCAATCTTACGGACTCGATTAACCCACCGATCGATTTTTCGGATATTTTTCTACTGGGAAATGATTTTTCAGCTCGATCGTACCAATTTTATAGAAGGTATATCGGAAAAATCGCGCTGCTAGCCAAAAACCGCACACTTAGGAACTTCAAAAATTTCGAAATTCCTAATAAGTCTTTCAAAAATCTGAAAAAATTCACGACCACTAATTCGGACCCGCAGAAAACGAATCTGCTATCGAAAAAAATCAATTCGTCACTATAACGAAATTATCTCGCTCCTAAGTGCGATTTTTGCCAGAAATCGCACTATTTCAACTTTGACGTGCAATATCTCCGGAACGGTCGGTCTTACGGACTCGATTAACCCACCGATCGATTTTTCGGATTATTTTCTACTGGGAAATGATTTTTCAGCTCGATCGTACCATTTTTATAGAAGGTATATCGGAAAAATCGCGCTGCTAGAAAAAAATCGCACACTTAGAAACGTCAAAAATTTCGAAATTCCTAATAAGTCTTTTAAAAATCTGAAAAAATTCACAACCACTGATTCGGACCCGTATAAAACGAATCTGCTATCGAAAAAAATCAATTCGTCACTATAACGAAATTATCTCGCTCCTAAGTGCGATTTTTGCCAGAAATCGCACTATTTCAACTTTGACGCGCAATATCTCCGGAACGGTCGGTCTTACGGACTCGAATAAATCACTGATCGTTTTTTCGGATATTTCTCTACTAGGAAAAGATTTTTCAGCTCGATCGTACTATTTTTGAAGGAGGTATATCGGAAAAATCGCGCTGTTAGCCAAAAACCGCTCACTTAGGAACGTCAAAAATTTCGAAATTCCTAATAAGTCTTTTAAAAATCTGAAAAAATTCACAACCACTGATTCGGACCCGTAGGAAACGAATCTGCTATCGAAAGAAATCAATTCGTCACTATAACGAAATTATCTCGCTCCCAAGTGCGATTTCTGCCAGAAATCACACTATTTCAACTTTGACGCGCAATATCTCCGGAACGGTCGATCTTACGGACTCGATTAACCCACCGATCGATTTCTCGGATATTTTTCTACTGGGAAATGATTTTTCAGCTCGATCGTACCAATTTTATAGAAGGTATATCGGAAAAATCGCGCTATTAGCCAAAAACCGCACACTTAGGAACGTCAAAAATTTCGAAATTCCTAATAAGTCTTTTAAAAATCTGAAAAAATTCACAACCACTAATTAGGACCCGTATGAAACGAATCTGCTATCGAAAAAAATCAATTCGTCACTATAACGAAATTATCTCGCTCCTAAGTGCGTTTTTGCCAGAAATCCCACTATTTCAACTTTGACGCGCAATATCTCCGGAACGGTCGATCTTACGGACTCGATTAACCCACCGATCGATTTTTCGGATATTTTTCTACTGGGAAATGATTTTTCAGCTCGATCGTACCAGTTTTATAGAAGGTATATCGGAAAAATCGCGCTATTAGCCAAAAACCGCACACTTAGGAACGTCAAAAATTTCGAAATTCCTAATAAGTCTTTTAAAAATCTGAAAAAACTCACAATCACTAATTCAAACCCGTAGGAAACGAATCTGCTATCGAAAAAAATCAATTCGTCACTATAACGAAATTATCTCGCTCCTAAGTGCGATTTTTGCCAGAAATCGCACTATTTCAAATTTGACGCGCAATATCTCCGGAACGGTCGATCTTACGGACTCGATTAACCCACCGATCGATTTTTCGGATATTTTTCTACTAGGAAATGATTTTTCAGCTCGATCGTACCAGTTTTATAGAAGGTATATCGGAAAAATCGCGCTATTAGCCAAAAACCGCACACTTAGGAACGTCAAAAATTTCGAAATTCCTAATAAGTCTTTTAAAAATCTGAAAAAACTCACAATCACTAATTCAGACCCGTATAAAACGAATCTGCTATCGAAAAAAATTAATTCATCACTATAACGAAATTATCTCGCTCCTAAGTGCGATTTTTGCCAGAAATCGCACTATTTCAAATTTGACGCGCAATATCTCCGGAACGGTCGATCTTACGGACTCGATTAACCCACCGATCGATTTTTCGGATATTTTTCTACTAGGAAATGATTTTTCAGCTCGATCGTACCAGTTTTATAGAAGGTATATCGGAAAAATCGCGCTATTAGCCAAAAACCGCACACTTAGGAACGTCAAAAATTTCGAAATTCCTAATAAGTCTTTTAAAAATCTGAAAAAACTCACAATCACTAATTCAGACCCGTAGGAAACGAATCTGCTATCGAAAAAAATCAATTCGTCACTATAACGAAATTATCTCGCTCCTAAGTGCGATTTTTGCCAGAAATCGCACTATTTCAAATTTGACGCGCAATATCTCCGGAACGGTCGATCTTACGGACTCGATTAACCCACCGATCGATTTTTCGGATATTTTTCTACTGGGAAATGATTTTTCAGCTCGATCGTACCAATTTTATAGAAGGTATATCGGAAAAATCGCGCTATTAGCCAAAAACCGCACACTTAGGAACGTCAAAAATTTCGAAATTCCTAATAAGTCTTTTAAAAATCTGAAAAAATTCACAACCACTAATTCGGACCCGTATAAAACGAATCTGCTATCGAAAAAAATTAATTCATCACTATAACGAAATTATCTCGCTCCTAAGTGCGATTTTTGCCAGAAATCGCACTATTTCAACTTTGACGCGCGATATCTCCGGAACGGTCGGTCTAACGGACTCGATTAACCCACCGATCGATTTTTCGGATATTTTTCTTTTAAGAAATGATTTTTCAGCTCGATCGTACCAATTTTATAAAAGGTATATCGGAAAAATCGCGCTGCTAGCCAAAAACCGCACACTTAGGAACGTCAAAAATTTCGAAATTCCTAATAAGTCTTTTAAAAATCTGAAAAAATTCACAACCACTAATTCGGACCCGTATGAAACGAATCTGCTATCGAAAAAAATCAATTCGTCACTATAACGAAATTATCTCGCTCCTAAGTGCGATTTTTGCCAGAAATCGCACTATTTCAACTTTGACGCGCAATATCTCCGGAACGGTCGGTCTTACGGACTCGAATAAATCACCGATCGTTTTTTCGGATATTTTTCTACCAGGAAATCATTTTTCAGCTCGATCGTACTATTTTTGAAGGAGGTATATCGGAAAATTCGCGCTGTTAGCCAAAAACCGCACACTTAGGAACGTCAAAAATTTCGAAATTCCTAATAAGTCTTTTAAAAATCTGAAAAAATTCACAACCACTGATTCGGACCCTTATAAAACGAATCTGCTATCGAAAAAAATCAATTCGTCACTATAACGAAATTATCTCGCTCCTAAGTGCGATTTTTGCCAGAAATCGCACTATTTCAACTTTGACGCGCAATATCTCCGGAACGGTCGGTCTTACGGACTCGAATAAATCACCGATCGTTTTTTCGGATATTTTTCTACTAGGAAATGATTTTTCAGCTCGATCGTACTATTTTTGAAGGAGGTATATCGGAAAAATCGCGCTGTTAGCCAAAAACCGCACACTTAGGAACGTCAAAAATTTCGAAATTCCTAATTAGTCTTTTAAAAATCTGAAAAAATTCACAACCACTAAATCGGACCCGTATGAAACGAATCTGCTATCGAAAAAAATCAATTCGTCACTATAACGAAATTATCTCGCTCCTAAGTGCGTTTTTGCCAGAAATCGCACTATTTCAACTTTGACGCGCAATATCTCCGGAACGATCAATCTTACGGACTCGATTAACCCACCGATCGATTTTTCGGATATTTTTCTACTGGGAAATGATTCTTCAGCTCGATCGTACCAATTTTATAGAAGGTATATTGGAAAAATCGCGCTATTAGCCAAAAACCGCACACTTAGGAACGTCAAAAATTTCGAAATTCCTAATAAGTCTTTTAAAAATCTGAAAAAATTCACAACCACTAATTCGGACCCGTAGGAAACGAATCTGCTATCGAAAAAAATCAATTCGTCACTATAACGAAATTATCTCGCTCCTAAGTGCGATTTTTGCCAGAAATCATACTATTTCAACTTTGACGCGTGGTATCTCCGGAACGGTCGATCTTACGGACTCGATTAACCCACCGATCGTTTTTTCGGATATCTTTCTACTAGGAAATGATTTTTCAGCTCGATCGTACTATTTTTGAAGGAGGTATATCGGAAAAATCGCGCTGTTAGCCAAAAACCGCACACTTAGGAACGTCAAAAATTTCGAAATTCCTAATAAGTCTTTAAAAAATCTGAAAAAATTCACAACCACTACTTCGGACCCGTATAAAACGAATCTACTATCGAAAAAAATCAATTCGTCACTATAACGAAATTATCTCGCTCCTAAGTGCGATTTTTGCCAGAAATCATACTATTTCAACTTGACGCGTGGTATCTCCGGAACGGTCGATCTTACGGACTCGATTAACCCACCGATCGTTTTTTCGGATATTTTTCTACTAGGAAATGATTTTTCAGCTCGATCGTACCAATTTTATAGAAGGTATATCGGAAAAATCGCGCTATTAGCCAAAAACCGCACACTTAGGAACTTCAAAAATTTCGAAATTCCTAATAAGTCTTTTAAGAATCTGAAAAAATTCACAACCACTACTTCGGACCCGTAGGAAACGAATCTGCTATCGAAAAAAATCAATTCGTCACTATAACGAAATTATCTCGCTCCTAAGTGCGATTTTTGCCAGAAATCGCACTATTTCAACTTTGACGCGCAATATCTCCGGAACGGTCGATCTTACGGACTCGATTAACCTACCGATCGATTTTTCGGATATTTTTCAACTGGGTAATGATTTCTCAGCTCGATCGTACCAATTTTATAAAAGGTATATCGGAAAAATCGCGCTATTAGCCAAAAACCGCACACTTAGGAACGTCAAAAATTTCGAAATTCCTAATAAGTCTTTTAAAAATCTGAAAAAATTCACAACCACTAATTCGGACCCGTATGAAACGAATCTGCTATCGAAAAAAATCAATTCGTCACTATAACGAAATTATCTCGCTCCTAACTGCGTTTTTGCCAGAAATCGCACTATTTCAACTTTGACGCGCAATATCTCCGGAACGGTCGATCTTACGGACTCGATTAACCCACCGATCGATTTTTCGGATATTTTTCTATTGGGAAATGATTTTTCAGCTCGATCGTACCAATTTTATAGAAGGTATATCGGAAAAATCGCGCTATTAGCCAAAAACCGCACACTTAGGAACGTCAAAAATTTCGAAATTCCTAATAAGTCTTTTAAAAATCTAAAAAAATTCACAACCACTAATTCGGTCCCGTAGGAAACGAATCTGCTATCGAAAGAAATCAATTCGTCACTATAACGAAATTATCTCGCTCCTAAGTGCGATTTTTGCCAGAAATCGCACTATTTCAACTTTGACGCGCAATATCTCCGGAACGGTCGGTCTTACGGACTCGATCAACCCACCGATCGATTTTTCGGATATTTTCTACTGGGAAATGATTTTTCAGCTCGATCGTACCATTTTTATAGAAGGTATATCGGAAAAATCACGCTGCTAGAAAAAAATCGCACACTTAGAAACGTCAAAAATTTCGAAATTCCTAATAAGTCTTTTAAAAATCTGAAAAAATTCACAATCACTGATTCGGACCCGTATAAAACGAATCTGCTATCGAAAAAAATCAATCCGTCACTATAACGAAATTATCTCGCTCCTAAGTGCGATTTTTGCCAGAAATCGCACTATTTCAACTTTGACGCGCAATATCTCCGGAACGGTCGATCTTACGGACTCGATTAACCCACCGATCGATTTTTCGGATATTTTTCTACTGGGAATTGATTTTTCAGCTCGATCGTACCAATTTTATAGAAGGTATATCGGAAAAATCGCGCTATTAGCCAAAAACCGCACACTTAGGAACGTCAAAAATTTCGAAATCCCTAATAAGTCTTTTAAAAATCTGAAAAAATTCACAACCACTAATTCGGACCCGTAGGAAACGAATCTGCTATCGAAAAAAATCAATTCGTCACTATAACGAAATTATCTCGCTCCTAAGTGCGTTTTTGCCAGAAATCGCACTATTTCAACTTTGACGCGCAATATCTCCGGAACGGTCGATCTTACGGACTCGATTAACCCACCGATCGATTTTTCGGATATTTTTCTACTGGGAAATGATTTTTCAGCTCGATCGTACCAATTTTATAGAAGGTATATCGGAAAATTCGCGCTATTAGCCAAAAACCGCACACTTAGGAACGTCAAAAATTTCGAAATTCCTAATAAGTCTTTTAAAAATCTGAAAAAATTCACAACCACTAATTCGGACCCGTATAAAACGAATCTGCTATCGAAAAAAATCAATTCGTCACTATAACGAAATTATCTCGCTCCTAAGTGCGATTTTCGCCAGAAATCATACTATTTCAACTTTGACGCGTGATATCTCCGGAACGGTCGATCTTACGGACTCGATTAACCCACCGATCGATTTTCCGGATATTTTTCTACTGGGAAATGATTTTTCAGCTCGATCGTACCAATTTTATAGAAGGTATATCGGAAAAATCGCGCTATTAGCCAAAAACCGCACACTTAGGAACGTCAAAAATTTCGAAATTCCTAATAAGCCTCTTAGAAATCTGAAAAAATTCACAACCACTAATTCGGACCCGTATGAAACGAATCTGCTATCGAAATAAATCAATTCGTCACTATAACGAAATTATCTCGCTCCTAAGTGCGTTTTTGCCAGAAATCGCACTATTTCAACTTTGACGCGCAATATCTCCGGAACGGTCGATCTTACGGACTCGATTAACCCACCGATCGATTTTTCGGATATTTTTCTACTAGGAAATGATTTTTCAGCTCGATCGTACCAGTTTTATAGAAGGTATATCGGAAAAATCGCGCTATTAGCCAAAAACCGCACACTTAGGAACGTCAAAAATTTCGAAATTCCTAATAAGTCTTTTAAGAATCTGAAAAAATTCACAACCACTACTTCGGACCCGTAGGAAACGAATCTGCTATCGAAAAAAATCAATTCGTCACTATAACGAAATTATCTCGCTCCTAAGTGCGATTTTTGCCAGAAATCGCACTATTTCAAATTTGACGCGCAATATCTCCGGAACGGTCGATCTTACGGACTCGATTAACCCACCGATCGATTTTTCGGATATTTTTCTACTAGGAAATGATTTTTCAGCTCGATCGTACCAGTTTTATAGAAGGTATATCGGAAAAATCGCGCTATTAGCCAAAAACCGCACACTTAGGAACGTCAAAAATTTCGAAATTCCTAATAAGTCTTTTAAAAATCTGAAAAAACTCACAATCACTAATTCAGACCCGTAGGAAACGAATCTGCTATCGAAAAAAATCAATTCGTCACTATAACGAAATTATCTCGCTCCTAAGTGCGATTTTTGCCAGAAATCGCACTATTTCAAATTTGACGCGCAATATCTCCGGAACGGTCGATCTTACGGACTCGATTAACCCACCGATCGATTTTTCGGATATTTTTCTACTGGGAAATGATTTTTCAGCTCGATCGTACCAATTTTATAGAAGGTATATCGGAAAAATCGCGCTATTAGCCAAAAACCGCACACTTAGGAACGTCAAAAATTTCGAAATTCCTAATAAGTCTTTTAAAAATCTGAAAAAATTCACAACCACTAATTAGGACCCGTATGAGACGAATCTGCTATCGAAAAAAATCAATTCGTCACTATAACGAAATTATCTCGCTCCTAAGTGCGTTTTTGCCAGAAATCCCACTATTTCAACTTTGACGCGCAATATCTCCGGAACGGTCGATCTTACGGACTCGATTAACCCACCGATCGATTTTTCGGATATTTTTCTACTGGGAAATGATTTTTCAGCTCGATCGTACCAATTTTATAGAAGGTATATCGGAAAAATCGCGCTATTAGCCAAAAACCGCACACTTAGGAACGTCAAAAATTTCGAAATTCCTAATAAGTCTTTTAAAAATCTGAAAAAATTCACAACCACTAATTCGGACCCGTATAAAACGAATCTGCTATCGAAAAAAATTAATTCATCACTATAACGAAATTATCTCGCTCCTAAGTGCGATTTTTGCCAGAAATCGCACTATTTCAACTTTGACGCGCGATATCTCCGGAACGGTCGGTCTAACGGACTCGATTAACCCACCGATCGATTTTTCGGATATTTTTCTTTCAAGGAATGATTTTTCAGCTCGATCGTACCAATTTTATAAAAGGTATATCGGAAAAATCGCGCTGCTAGCCAAAAACCGCACACTTAGGAACGTCAAAAATTTCGAAATTCCTAATAAGTCTTTTAAAAATCTGAAAAAATTCACAACCACTAATTCGGACCCGTATGAAACGAATCTGCTATCGAAAAAAATCAATTCGTCACTATAACGAAATTATCTCGCTCCTAAGTGCGATTTTTGCCAGAAATCGCACTATTTCAACTTTGACGCGCAATATCTCCGGAACGGTCGGTCTTACGGACTCGAATAAATCACCGATCGTTTTTTCGGATATTTTTCTACCAGGAAATTATTTTTCAACTCGATCGTACTATTTTTGAAGGAGGTATATCGGAAAATTCGCGCTGTTAGCCAAAAACCGCACACTTAGGAACGTCAAAAATTTCGAAATTCCTAATAAGTCTTTTAAAAATCTGAAAAAATTCACAACCACTGATTCGGACCCTTATAAAACGAATCTGCTATCGAAAAAAATCAATTCGTCACTATAACGAAATTATCTCGCTCCTAAGTGCGATTTTTGCCAGAAATCGCACTATTTCAACTTTGACGCGCAATATCTCCGGAACGGTCGGTCTTACGGACTCGAATAAATCACCGATCGTTTTTTCGGATATTTTTCTACTAGGAAATGATTTTTCAGCTCGATCGTACTATTTTTGAAGGAGGTATATCGGAAAAATCGCGCTGTTAGCCAAAAACCGCACACTTAGGAACGTCAAAAATTTCGAAATTCCTAATTAGTCTTTTAAAAATCTGAAAAAATTCACAACCACTAATTCGGACCCGTATGGAACGAATCTGCTATCGAAAAAAATCAATTCGTCACTATAACGAAATTATCTCGCTCCTAAGTGCGTTTTTGCCAGAAATCGCACTATTTCAACTTTGACGCGCAATATCTCCGGAACGATCAATCTTACGGACTCGATTAACCCACCGATCGATTTTTCGGATATTTTTCTACTGGGAAATGATTCTTCAGCTCGATCGTACCAATTTTATAGAAGGTATATTGGAAAAATCGCGCTATTAGCCAAAAACCGCACACTTAGGAACGTCAAAAATTTCGAAATTCCTAATAAGTCTTTTAAAAATCTGAAAAAATTCACAACCACTAATTCGGACCCGTAGGAAACGAATCTGCTATCGAAAAAAATCAATTCGTCACTATAACGAAATTATCTCGCTCCTAAGTGCGATTTTTGCCAGAAATCATACTATTTCAACTTTGACGCGTGGTATCTCCGGAACGGTCGATCTTACGGACTCGATTAACCCACCGATCGTTTTTTCGGATATTTTTCTACTAGGAAATGATTTTTCAGCTCGATCGTACTATTTTTGAAGGAGGTATATCGGAAAAATCGCGCTGTTAGCCAAAAACCGCACACTTAGGAACGTCAAAAATTTCGAAATTCCTAATAAGTCTTTAAAAAATCTGAAAAAATTCACAACCACTACTTCGGACCCGTATAAAACGAATCTACTATCGAAAAAAATCAATTCGTCACTATAACGAAATTATCTCGCTCCTAAGTGCGATTTTTGCCAGAAATCATACTATTTCAACTTGACGCGTGGTATCTCCGGAACGGTCGATCTTACGGACTCGATTAACCCACCGATCGTTTTTTCGGATATTTTTCTACTAGGAAATGATTTTTCAGCTCGATCGTACCAATTTTATAGAAGGTATATCGGAAAAATCGCGCTATTAGCCAAAAACCGCACACTTAGGAACTTCAAAAATTTCGAAATTCCTAATAAGTCTTTTAAGAATCTGAAAAAATTCACAACCACTACTTCGGACCCGTAGGAAACGAATCTGCTATCGAAAAAAATCAATTCGTCACTATAACGAAATTATCTCGCTCCTAAGTGCGATTTTTGCCAGAAATCGCACTATTTCAACTTTGACGCGCAATATCTCCGGAACGGTCGATCTTACGGACTCGATTAACCTACCGATCGATTTTTCGGATATTTTTCAACTGGGTAATGATTTTTCAGCTCGATCGTACCAATTTTATAAAAGGTATATCGGAAAAATCGCGCTATTAGCCAAAAACCGCACACTTAGGAACGTCAAAAATTTCGAAATTCCTAATAAGTCTTTTAAAAATCTGAAAAAATTCACAACCACTAATTCGGACCCGTATGAAACGAATCTGCTATCGAAAAAAATCAATTCGTCACTATAACGAAATTATCTCGCTCCTAACTGCGTTTTTGCCAGAAATCGCACTATTTCAACTTTGACGCGCAATATCTCCGGAACGGTCGATCTTACGGACTCGATTAACCCACCGATCGATTTTTCGGATATTTTTCTACTGGGAAATGATTTTTCAGCTCGATCGTACCAATTTTATAGAAGGTATATCGGAAAAATCGCGCTATTAGCCAAAAACCGCACACTTAGGAACGTCAAAAATTTCGAAATTCCTAATAAGTCTTTTAAAAATCTAAAAAAATTCACAACCACTAATTCGGACCCGTAGGAAACGAATCTGCTATCGAAAGAAATCAATTCGTCACTATAACGAAATTATCTCGCTCCTAAGTGCGATTTTTGCCAGAAATCGCACCATTTCAACTTTGACGCGCAATATCTCCGGAACGGTCGGTCTTACGGACTCGATCAACCCACCGATCGATTTTTCGGATATTTTCTACTGGGAAATGATTTTTCAGCTCGATCGTACCATTTTTATAGAAGGTATATCGGAAAAATCACGCTGCTAGAAAAAAATCGCACACTTAGAAACGTCAAAAATTTCGAAATTCCTAATAAGTCTTTTAAAAATCTGAAAAAATTCACAATCACTGATTCGGACCCGTATAAAACGAATCTGCTATCGAAAAAAATCAATCCGTCACTATAACGAAATTATCTCGCTCCTAAGTGCGATTTTTGCCAGAAATCGCACTATTTCAACTTTGACGCGCAATATCTCCGGAACGGTCGATCTTACGGACTCGATTAACCCACCGATCGATTTTTCGGATATTTTTCTACTGGGAATTGATTTTTCAGCTCGATCGTACCAATTTTATAGAAGGTATATCGGAAAAATCGCGCTATTAGCCAAAAACCGCACACTTAGGAACGTCAAAAATTTCGAAATCCCTAATAAGTCTTTTAAAAATCTGAAAAAATTCACAACCACTAATTCGGACCCGTAGGAAACGAATCTGCTATCGAAAAAAATCAATTCGTCACTATAACGAAATTATCTCGCTCCTAAGTGCGTTTTTGCCAGAAATCGCACTATTTCAACTTTGACGCGCAATATCTCCGGAACGGTCGATCTTACGGACTCGATTAACCCACCGATCGATTTTTCGGATATTTTTCTACTGGGAAATGATTTTTCAGCTCGATCGTACCAATTTTATAGAAGGTATATCGGAAAAATCGCGCTATTAGCCAAAAACCGCACACTTAGGAACGTCAAAAATTTCGAAATTCCTAATAAGTCTTTTAAAAATCTGAAAAAATTCACAACCACTAATTCGGACCCGTATAAAACGAATCTGCTATCGAAAAAAATCAATTCGTCACTATAACGAAATTATCTCGCTCCTAAGTGCGATTTTCGCCAGAAATCATACTATTTCAACTTTGACGCGTGATATCTCCGGAACGGTCGATCTTACGGACTCGATTAACCCACCGATCGATTTTCCGGATATTTTTCTACTGGGAAATGATTTTTCAGCTCGATCGTACCAATTTTATAGAAGGTATATCGGAAAAATCGCGCTATTAGCCAAAAACCGCACACTTAGGAACGTCAAAAATTTCGAAATTCCTAATAAGCCTCTTAGAAATCTGAAAAAATTCACAACCACTAATTCGGACCCGTATGAAACGAATCTGCTATCGAAATAAATCAATTCGTCACTATAACGAAATTATCTCGCTCCTAAGTGCGTTTTTGCCAGAAATCGCACTATTTCAACTTTGACGCGCAATATCTCCGGAACGGTCGATCTTACGGACTCGATTAACCCACCGATCGATTTTTCGGATATTTTTCTACTAGGAAATGATTTTTCAGCTCGATCGTACCAGTTTTATAGAAGGTATATCGGAAAAATCGCGCTATTAGCCAAAAACCGCACACTTAGGAACGTCAAAAATTTCGAAATTCCTAATAAGTCTTTTAAGAATCTGAAAAAATTCACAACCACTACTTCGGACCCGTAGGAAACGAATCTGCTATCGAAAAAAATCAATTCGTCACTATAACGAAATTATCTCGCTCCTAAGTGCGATTTTTGCCAGAAATCGCACTATTTCAAATTTGACGCGCAATATCTCCGGAACGGTCGATCTTACGGACTCGATTAACCCACCGATCGATTTTTCGGATATTTTTCTACTAGGAAATGATTTTTCAGCTCGATCGTACCAGTTTTATAGAAGGTATATCGGAAAAATCGCGCTATTAGCCAAAAACCGCACACTTAGGAACGTCAAAAATTTCGAAATTCCTAATAAGTCTTTTAAAAATCTGAAAAAACTCACAATCACTAATTCAGACCCGTAGGAAACGAATCTGCTATCGAAAAAAATCAATTCGTCACTATAACGAAATTATCTCGCTCCTAAGTGCGATTTTTGCCAGAAATCGCACTATTTCAAATTTGACGCGCAATATCTCCGGAACGGTCGATCTTACGGACTCGATTAACCGACCGATCGATTTTTCGGATATTTTTCTACTGGGAAATGATTTTTCAGCTCGATCGTACCAGTTTTATAGAAGGTATATCGGAAAAATCGCGCTATTAGCCAAAAACCGCACACTTAGGAACGTCAAAAATTTCGAAATTCCTAATAAGTCTTTTAAAAATCTGAAAAAATTCACAACCACTAATTCGGACCCGTATGAAACGAATCTGCTATCGAAAAAAGTCAATTCATCACTATAACGAAATTATCTCGCTCCTAAGTGCGATTTTTGCCAGAAATCGCACTATTTCAACTTTGACGCGCGATATCTCCGGAACGGTCGGTCTAACGGACTCGATTAACCCACCGATCGATTTTTCGGATATTTTTCTACTGGGAAATGATTTTTCAGCTCGATCGTACCAATTTTATAAAAGGTATATCGGAAAAATCGCGCTGCTAGCCAAAAACCGCACACTTAGGAACGTCAAAAATTTCGAAATTCCTAATAAGTCTTTTAAAAATCTGAAAAAACTCACAACCACTAATTCGGACCCGCAGAAAACGAATCTGCTATCGAAAAGAATCAATTCGTCACTATAACGAAATTATCTCGCTCCTAAGTGCGATTTTTGCCAGAAATCGCACTATTTCAACTTTGACGCGCAATATCTCCGGAACGGTCGATCTTACGGACTCGATTAACCCACCGATCGATTTTTCGGATATTTTTCTACTGGGAAATGATTTTTCAGCTCGATCGTACCAATTTTATAGAAGGTATATCGGAAAAATCGCGCTATTAGCCAAAAACCGCACACTTAGGAACGTCAAAAATTTCGAAATTCCTAATAAGTCTTTTAAGAATCTGAAAAAATTCACAACCACTGATTCGGACCCGTAGAAGACGAATCTGCTCTCGAAAAAAATCAATTCATCACTATAACGAAATTATCTCGCTCCTAAGTGCGATTTTTGCCAGAAATCGCACTATTTCAACTTTGACGCGCGATATCTCCGGAACGGTCGGTCTTACGGACTCGATTAACCCACCGATCGATTTTTCGGATATTTTTCTACTGGGAAATGATTTTTCAGCTCGATCGTACCAATTTTATAGAAGGTATTTCGGAAAAATCGCGCTGCTAGCCAAAAACCGCACACTTAGGAACGTCAAAAATTCCGAAATTCCTAATAAGTCTTTTAAAAATCTGAAAAAATTCACAACCACTAAGTCGGACCCGTAGGAAACGAATCTGCTATCGAAAAAAATCAATTCGTCACTATAACGAAATTATCTCGCTCCTAAGTGCGATTTTTGCCAGAAATCGTACTATTTCAACTTTGACGCGCAATATCTCCGGAACAGTCGGTCTTACGGACTGGATTAACCCACCGATCGATTTCTCGGATATTTTTTCACTGGGAAATGATTTTTCAGCTCGATCGTACCAATTTTATAGAAGGTATATCGGAAATATCGCGCTATTAGCCAAAAACCGCAAACTTAGGAACGTCAAAAATTTCGAAATTCCTAATAAATCTTTTAAAAATCTGAAAAAATTCACAACCACTAATTCGGACCCGTATAAAACGAATCTGCTATCGAAAAAAATCAATTCGTCACTATAACGAAATTATCTCGCTCCTAAGTGCGATTTTTGCCAGAAATCGCACTATTTCAACTTTGACGCGCAATATCTCCGGAACGGTCGGTCTTACGGACTCGATTAACCCACCGATCGATTTTTCGGATATTTTTTCACTGGGAAATGATTTTTTAGCTCGATCGTACTATTTTTGAAGGAGGTATATCGGAAAAATCGCGCTGTTAGCCAAAAACCGCACACTTAGGAACGTCAAAAATTTCGAAATTCCTAATGAGTCTTTTAAGAATCTGAAAAAATTCACAACCACTAATTCGGACCCGTAGGAAACGAATCTGCTATCGAAAAAAATCAATTCGTCACTATAACGAAATTATCTCGCTCCTAAGTGCGATTTTTGCCAGAAATCGTACTATTTCAACTTTGACGCGCAATATCTCCGGAACGGTCGGTCTTACGGACTTGATTAACCCACCGATCGATTTTTCGGATATTTTTCTACTGGGAAATGATTTTTCAGCTCGATCGTACCAATTTTATAGAAGGTATATCGGAAAAATCGCGCTATTAGCCAAAAACCGCACACTTAGGAACGTCAAAAATTTCGAAATTCCTAATAAGTCTTTTAAAAATCTGAAAAAATTCACAACCACTGATTCGGACCCGTATAAAACGAATCTACTATCGAAAAAAATCAATTCGTCACTATAACGAAATTATCTCGCTCCTAAGTGCGATTTTTGCCAGAAATCGCACTATTTCAACTTTGACGCGCAATATCTCCGGAACGGTCGATCTTACGGACTCGATTAACCCACCGATCGATTTTTCGGATATTTTCCTACTATAATATGATTTTTCAGCTCGATCGTACCAATTTCATCGAAGGTATATCGGAAAAATCGCGCTGCTAGCCAAAAACCGCACACTTAGGAACGTCAAAAATTTCGAAATTCCTAATAAGTCTTTTAAAAATCTGAAAAAACTCACAACCACTAAGTCGGATCCGTAGAAAACGAATCTGCTATCGAAAAAAATCAATTCGTCACTATAACGAAATTATCTCGCTCCTGAGTGCGATTTTTGCCAGAAATCGCACTATTTCAACTTTGACGCGCAATATTTCCGGAACGGTCTGTCCTACGGATTCGATCAACCCTCTTGTCGGTTTCACGGATTCTCTTTCTGAATGAAATCGTTCTTTCAGTTCGATCTGATTGTTTCCCGAAGTGATAATGTTTGAATTGCGTGTTATCCAAAACACGTACATTTAGTATCGTCAGAAATTCCCCATAATCATTACAAAAATCTGAAAAAAATCACAACCACTAATTCGTTCCCGTGAAGAACGAATCTTCGATCGAAAATTATCGATTCGTCTCGATAACGAGATAATCTCGTTCCCAAGTGCGTTTATCGCCAAAAAGCGCCCAACTCGTAAACGCCGCGCCCTTCAATCTGCTGCACACGCATCGATCGCGCGTAGCGCGTCGATAGTCGACCCCGCCGCCACCTACCGGCACCCCCTGAAACCTCTCTCTTCCCAGGATGCGGCCGCAAGCGCTCTAACTTACCGGCCCTCGGCGACGACGGCCTCGAGATGGACGAGTCGATCAACAGCCTGCTGGAGTTGAGCGCCGAACCGGCCGTCGAGGACCTCTCGCGCCAGATCATGTCCGAGGCGAAGCTGTGGGAGGCCATACAGGAGGCCAACGTCGAGCTCAACAGACGGAAGTTGACCGGCGGGCCGCTAGAAAGCATGCAGAGCGATCAGGCGGTGCCCGCCAAAAGTGCCACAGCCAGTTGTGCTCTTCCACCCTGCTACATCTGAGCTGAGAAGAAGAACGTGGTGGTCGGATGTACGCCGGAGTCGTTTCTAGTAGGAGTCACGTTGGCGCAAACTCAGCCACCGTCAATGAAGATTAGTTACTAGTTGCTAGTAGTACAACAACGAGAGTTCTGGCGCAATGCGCGCGCATCGAACATCTAACAAAAAGTGACGCGTCATGTAATGCTTTTCAACGTTTCCGAAATTCGTCAATGTAAGGTTTGATGCGGGGCCCTGCCAGAGAACTCTTCTTGTAGTACTACCGTCAATCTTAAGGGCATGCTTTCTATATCTAGATATCCGTCACAATCGTCTACAGTTGAAGTCACGTTGGCGCAACTGAGCCACCGTACTTTGACTCCCATGACAGTTAACTCGAGTAGAGCCACAGTTCATTGGTCTGTAATAATACGATCCGAATCTTCCACTTCAAACTTTATTTTCAACACAATCGGTTCATTGACATGCTTCATCAACTGTCAACTTTCAGGATACACCAAAAACGTTTCAAGGCTATAATCACTCCATACTAAATACTTATAAGACTTTAGAATTGCTACTTTCAGTGATTGATTGAATTCGTCAGTAATATAATATTGTGTTGTGTGTCAAAATTACAGTACTCTCTCAGTATGGTTGTACTCCTTCTGCTAAAAAAATATCTCAGTTCTATAACAGTCTTCAGCAAAACTACGTTTGAGGACGAAGTCATGATGTCCATCTTGTAAGTAAGTAAGAATGCTGGTTTGTCAAACTGTTAGTTCTATGAGTGACTATGAGTGATGGTATGATCTAGCTATTGCAATAGACAAAGTCTTTCAGAAAGTACGACAGTGATCAATTCATCCGAATTTCGGAAAATTCTGGACTTTTCATTATTTTCCAGGAAGTACCTATTGCAGTGGCTATCAAACTCATCACGTGACGGCGTATGTTTAGCCACCCAAAAATGATCTTCGAATGTGAAAAGTGCATTTTTTATATAATCCATATACAGACTGGTGCTCTCCGACTCAAATCAAAGGACCATCCTGTATATGCGCGATATATATTCGAAACCCTATGATAACTATCTCTATCTGTATTATGTATGTGAAATTAGGAAATTAGGATCTCCATTTCCATGAGAAAAGTGTAGTAAATTTGAATCGATATACTGTACGTTGAATAAAAAATAATAATCCAACTGAACCGTTTGTTTAAATGTTCCTAAAAATATATGAGACATAAAAATATCTGAATCGTTCGTATTCACCGTTTTTTGAAAACCCTTCAAATAACTCATGTAGATAAGGTGCAAAAATGTACGAAGAATCCATGCAAAAGGTTGTTTGTTTATAATAATCCACATAGGTATGTTCACATAGCTAAACCATATATAGAGTTATTTGGAAATTTTTAAAAAATATTTTGTAACTGAAAAGAGTGAATTACTCTCAGTGATCTTGTTGTTTAGCTGTTGCCCAGTGTGTCTAAATAATTTAAGGCTCAAGGGACAATTGAAACTATATATTTCACTAATCATATAATATCCAGCCAAACGAAACACATTTATACATTCATCAAAGGTATAGTTACATATGGGGGGATATGGGAAATGATTATAATTATACTATGGAAAAGTCGTGTGAGTAGTATCACTAGGAGAGTTGAAGGTTACCAACATGAAGTTGGCTGTCTGAAATATGTGAAATCAGTTATTAGTGCCACAGAACCAAACATATATGTGAAGATCATCAAAATGATGAAAACTTAATGAAACCGTTGTACAACCATGAAATGAACGTCATTAAAACGTTGAAAAATGCCAGAAAATTTGATGTAACTTCACATGTGTTGGACAGCCAACTTCACGTTGGTGGGCTTCAACTCTCCCAGTGAGCGTACAAGTAATCCCACGATATTCCCCGAAATTGTATTCATCTGAAACTCTGTAAAACCCCGCTGCGTGTCGTAGTAGAAGAGTCGTGATATACTAGGCGTGTTTCTCTCGCAACGCGCAGCGTAACTCGCCCTTAACGCTCTCGCGCCTCAGTTCGCGTCCGCTCGGCGCTCGTCGGCCAAGTCCGACTCCAGCGGCGAGCCGTCGGGCGCGAGGCCGGCCCTGGCCAGCCACAGCTCGAGGCGCGCGCCGGGAGCCATGGGCGGCGCTGGGGCGGCGCGCTTCCGCAGGTAGTTGAAGCAGCAGGTGCGGAAGTGGCGCGTGCCACACGCCGACTGGCATTCGGAGCCGCACGAGTTGCACGATTCGCTCCAAACGATGCCTGAGAAGAAGAAAAAAAAAATATTTTTTTTTCTTCACTGAAAGGTATGAGGTTTTCATTTCGCTGCTGAGAGAAGAGTGCGAGAAGAGAAAAATATCGATGATACTTGAAGTATTGCTTTATCGCCTTAATAGTACTCAGAATTCCGATCTCTGAATTCTGATCCACATGTGAGGAAATTCGAAAACACACTCGCTTATTTTTCAGAAAATTTCATTCGTCAATAAGCCACTAAAAATGACGGAAAAAAGCAGAGGAAATGATTAAATCAGAAATACTGATTCCACTCCAGAAAAATAAAGAAAAAAATGATTGTTTCGAAAGTGTCCCGCTGTTGGGCTCACCCTGTACCCTGGCTAGAAGTGACAACACTACTATATTAGAATGAAAATTTCCTGCTAGAACATAGTGAAAGTTCTATTTGAACACTATCAAAAGCATGATTTTTAACAAAACAACGAAACTATTTCATCTACGATTTCTCAAAATATTTCATTTCCAAAGTGAGCTTGTAAATTCACTATAAATGTCGAAAGACGCGAGAAAAAATATTTTATATCATTCACATATGAGGAAAACCACAAATACTGATACCACTAAGAAAAATTTCAGAAGATATGCTACCCAACAGCGAATTATACTGATTTTTTTGACGTTTTCAATGATAGGTTTTGTCAACTTGATAAAGACGAAAATTGATGTTGTTGGAAACACATTTGATGTGGAATTTTCTCACCGAATACCACACGAGTTCAAATTAAATCCGGAAATTGCCCTCGTCTTCGACTCGGTATAATTTTCGAAATATTCATGAGCTCAAAAAAATTTCCGGAAATAATTTGAAAACTGTCAAAAGATTATTCGATTACTGAAAATATTTCAAAGTAAGCTTGAACGTTCACTAATAATGTCGATAGTAGCGAGAAAAAATAAGTCGTATATATCCTCCACACACGAGGAAAATGAAAAATACTGATACCACTCCAAAAAATCTGGAAAAAAATGTTTGTTTCGAAAGTGCCTTGTTTTTGGGCTCACCCTGTACATACCTAGCACGAACAAGAACGCAAGAAGAGACAACTCCCTCGACATCGTCACGGTCACCATTGACTAGTACCAAAAACTTTATTCGCGACTCGTGTGAAAATGTGAGATTCTGCATATTGTGGAGGATCTTTTATAGGGTACCCCTGAGTTCTCCAGGAACGAAGAGGGGATCATTCTGGTGTCTATCTTATCAGGATTGCGGGGATGTCTTCCAATCCCCATTGGCGTACAGCTGAACAGATGAGAATATATAATAGTCGCTGTATACATGGAAAAGTTCCTAGATTTCTTGAAAATTGCAAACAATACATCGAGAAAATCACGAAATGAAAGTATATTCTCTGCTTATCACATAAGCCCTTGCGTCGTATAAATCTTTGTATACGTGAAAATGGTGAACATTTTGAACAATTTTTATGAAATATCTGTTAATCGTTTTATTATTATTTATGCTCTAAATCACTAAAATTAAAATTTTGTCGAAACCATGAGAGGAATCGACTTTTGTCAAGAGTACCTTTTTTGTAGTGAATGAGTTGAATAATTTAGATTTCATATTGAAACTAATTTTTTTCCATTGGCGTAGGAGTTTTAGATGTTTATTTACTGAAAAAATCAAGTTCTACGCCCATGGAATGATATTCATTATGATTATGATATGAGTTTCATTGTCCGATGAGTCTATGCCAACGTACCAAATTTGAAAAAAATCTCATGAGCCGTTCAAAAGTTATGAAGCAAAATCGATTTGAAAATTTCAACTTCAGAGCCGTCTAGCGCCCAAACTAAGCAACTTTTTACTGAGGTAAGTTTGCTTGTATCGAATTGTTTTGGTCTGAAGAATATGTGCTAGCTTTTTGTAAAGACCTTTTGAGGACACCCTGTATATTGATTGGATATAACGCCAAGATATACGAATGATTTAGGTCTTAGAAGATATTATCAATTAGGTAAATGAATACGATTGGATCCGATTCAAGTGTGAAAGACTTGATATTACATTTGATAGAATACAGTTGTAATCTGTTATCTTTACATCATTCTACAATCATCGATGTGATTCAAGCAACTATAACTTTATGTTGTCTGCATACTTCAGAAATTCCGTATTACATTTTCGCATACATTTTCGTCGATGACATTACCAATGTCGTTGAAGGAAGCATTGCAAAGTAATGTCCCCAGATCGGAGCCTTGTGGTACGCCAGATATTCGACAGACTTGAAATCGTTCACCTGAACATTGCTCTCATTTGTATTTGTATTGTATTTATTTTCCAAGATAAATACTCACAAATATTCATGGAATACTGTTACCGAATGTGGAATAATAAAGAATGCAAAAAGTTCATACTATTCTTCCAAAATTTGTGTAATGAGTTTGATATTTCTTCATTATTTTTCATCAAAAAGAATTTTCAATGAAGCTATAAGAGATTCCGAAAAGAAACTACTAGTTAGATTGAAAATAAAAGCAATATATAAAATCGATTTAATCATGCATATTTTTATCAGTTCAATTTCAACTCTGTCTCAGTCATTTCATGAGTAGCCTGAAAATTACTTTTTGGAAATGAATCCCCATTTTTCTGTGTCGCCGTGATAATGATTATTAGCATTTTTATTATTTGTTGAAATTGTCTATTTCGAAAAATTTTATCTGGCGATTCCTATAATGTGAAATGGAAAATAAAGGTATTCTGTACTCCCCTGTACAACCAATTGAATATCAAAGGGAAAACTTTCAGTTTAATGCGTATATTGCCTGATCGCTTTATTCAAACACCATTTTTATTTCAGCTCCTGAAAGTGTCTGCCGCCTGTTGCGCGGTTTAAGTTTCACAGTCACGTAAACTAATTTAGAAAATGGCTGAGTCCCTCTACGTCAACTTTGAATATGAATAATGAATGGATGATTGGAAAAATAATATACACCTCGAGAATAAGAACGCAGAATCAATCTGATGCCTTAACCAGCAAGAAAGTCTACTAATTCGTTTAATTTGTCTATTTTGCATTGCAGTTATTGTTGATTGCTGCAAACTCAGAAAAATTAACTAACACAAAATAGACATGAAAACACTAGTTTTGTTTTTTGAATCTATTGTGAAATGAAGCATTAACAAACATCAGATATAATTCAAGACACAAAACCGGTGTGAATACAAAAGTATTGAAACATAGAATTCCAGATTCAATTTCACCATTTGATTTGAAAAAAGCTGCTTGCATGAAGTCTTAGATTTTGTTGGATTGTGACGCTTTTTGGTTTTATGTATAATCAAGTTCATTAAGCTCTACAATTGAAAAAAAATCTAGTTGAGATCGCACAAACAATGAAGATTTCACAAGGTGACTCAAAAACACATGGTCCATACTGTATATTTTTCAATCTTTCTCATCTTTCAACGTCAGCAGTGTATATTGGCACAAAAAATATGAAAAAAGAGTGACATTGATTTCCTCTCTACTGTGATCGATTAAAAACAATTTCATCATCTAGCCCCTATTAGATAATATCGATAAACTTCGATAACACCTACCTACGTAATCCATACTTGAGAAAATTCATATCTATCGCTTTGAAATCGAAGTAATAAAGATGTCGGTTTGAATTTACAACGTCTGCGCTATAAAAATACCAATATCAACCAAACTCTTTGATTTCTGTGCCGAATATCACTTAATAAACTCGTAGATTTGATTTATTGGGATCATCAACGGAGAGAAGAAATATATACACATGTTCTAACCACCCACTTGCTCTCACGACTATCTACAGGGTGAAATGAATCTGATCATCTTTCCAGAATACACAAACTTTCAGTTACAATCCCTTACCCGATGAAACAAAAGTTCATTGCATCATTCATTAGTTATTATTATATGTTAATTCACTCATCTCATAGAATGTCAAATTCGGTTCTCTCGTGAATTCTTCTTGCTATTATATGATATAGCCGTAGAAAACGTATAGTACATAATTAGACATTTCGTGAACTTTGAAACAATATACTATTTTCAAATTTATTGTTTTTGATGCAACTTTCGAAGACATTGAATCTCATTCGACGCCAAAAAATTGTGAAATTCTTGTCAGAGATTGATTGATGGAACACTAAAGTGTCTCATGGCTCAGATGGGGGTGATTCGTAGGTATATGGGGTGATCCTGATATAATTGTCATAATTTTACCTGTGGGGATCAAAACCATGATGATGTTTGTTTCGTAACATCAAAAACAAGAAAGATCTGATGAAGTTCTTCCAATTTTGAATCAATAATTATTTCCTGCGCAACTAGTGTGGAAAGTGAAATATTGATATTAAGCACGGGCCGTGTAGCGGCGAAATACACTCTCCAACGAGTTATGTGCACTATTTTTTCTACGACCATAAATATTTCAATTATCATCATTCCTAGTTTCACCCACTATACATTGTCATTCCTTGAAATTCCACGAAAAACGCCTACTCGAATTGTCATGAGTGGTCATTGTCATGAATGCCAATATTTCTTGAGTATTATTATTTTTTTGATTCGGAATGAGTAATGTGATGGATTCCTAATATACGAGAGAATGTCTTACTAGTTTTGATCCATCAAATCATTCAGTGAAATCATGGCACGTATATCAGAGTCCCCCTATAATCAATAAATAAAACTCACAATGTACGAATTGTAAATTCTCAACAATATTTATTATCGAAAAACAAAATGAAATGAATTATACAGTCATTTTCGATATAATGAGAATAATAATGTACTAATAAATGCTTTGATAATACAATTATAAATTTACCAAGTGGTCTAAAAAAAATTCAGTATAGTTGAAAACAATATCTATCTAAGATCTATACAAGAATAATTTTATAGTCCATATTATGACAAAATTCGATGGTGATTATTTTTCAAAACCATTCAGGAAGAACAAGGGATTCATTCTATTAGAGGCGATTCAACATTTTCCATTTTTTTTTTCGTACATCGAGAAATTCAACATGCTTATAGTTATTTCACTTTAGTTTATAACAAAAAGTAGTAGGTACACAAATATATACAATTTTGTTTCGTAACAACATTCATAATTCAAACTATTCTACAGGATGAGTACGTTCGCTCACCTTGTAGAATCCAGTTTATATATCTAACATCCAACATACATATAACATTTTATAAAAATACATTTCGAAATAACAAACAGTATGGTGCTTCTTCAGAAATGAGTTTATTCGTTCAATTTATTGCATTCATGGTGAGTAGTCTGTTAAATATACTTACGAGGTTTTCTATTTTTTTTTTCTATTTTTTTCGGAAAAAACACCAAGCGTGAAGTTTTCATTTTGAAGAAAAAGGACAATCATGTATATAAGTTTACATCGATTTTGGCAGCGGAGCTTTAATTTGAAACGCCAATTCCAGGGTAGCCCAAATAAATTATTTTCATTCGAATTCGAATAGGTATGTGCTGTGTGTAGTTCCTGAGATTCTAAGTTTTAAAAGTGGCGACACAAGTTGATATACCGCTAATTTCCCCCATTCACAAACAACTTCAGTTCGAGAATAAAATCCGTGGTATATTCATCATAACCACTTAGCTAAATATGTTTTGGTGTTATCTTGGACGTCAGCAAATACCCTGTATAACATTTCATACATAGCGAACTTGCTAGCACTGAACGAGAAATCAAACAGCATTTCAGTGTGAGGGCTACCCGTTCGATAAGAAACATATTAAAATAAACAGTTGAATGATTGAAGCAATTTGGTGCAGAATATTTTCGAAAAATTCTGTTTCATAAGAGCAGTACGGTATATGATTAAGATCCAGCGCGAGTACAACCAAAATACACTTCAGAACTTCGATCACACATCAGTAGGTGAGGCACCATTTTGGATGCCCCACCACTGTCAATACAGCCCTGCTATTATAACGTCAAGTGATCCTGTTTTGTCACAGCCTCCTCCACCGCACAAGTCATGGTGAGAGATAATGGGCAACACGGTTGAAGTTCGTCTACTGTTCATTGTGGGATTTGTTGATGTGACATGGTCATGCTTAAGCATGGCTCGTGAGATCGAGGAGGCTGTGGTCGTGTACTTTGATTGACGAATAGCAGTGCAGTAGATCGCCATCATTCATAAGGGGCCGGAGACGAGAAAATATATATACATCGCTGACAATATGGATCGCGCTATATACAAAATGAGTTCCGAGAGGATTTATAGCAGGATAGCGGATAATCTACAGCACTGCACTGCGGGTTGGCAAAGAAAAAATTGTTGATGGACGTTCCGTTTCATAGTTCGTGTTGTTCTGATGTCTCTGCGAGGGCAGAAACCACATCGACCGCATTAATTTGGCGTTCGTACTCCGGAGATATACGTGCGCGGTTTCCGTCTGCGATCAGGGAAATGGTTGGTCAGTTGCCAGAACGAATTCCACAGCCTGTGCCATTTCGTGTTTGACTAATGCATATTTTGAACCCCCTCAACTCTGATCCTGATTTTGTTCTCGAGATTCACATTTTCTTCAGATCATACTCTTGGATGAGAATTTGATCAACTTCAACCAACCAACCTTCTGAGCTATAGAAATACTTTGATTTTCGATCAGTCATTTATAGTTTATCTCACAGGACTTTAGGAGAGTGGTTGATCAACAATTGGTACACCCTGCATGTCATTGGACATACGATTAGAGACTTCGAACAGAGCCTATTTGCTGATACGTCTCAATTAATATTTTCGTGGATCATGTCGAATAATCCGTCAGATATGACATTAGTTTGGAACTTGAAGTGTTTGCACCAGAGAATTGTCTCGACTTTTACGCCAACATGTGTGTCAAATAGATTCATTGGAAAAAAAATCTTCCTTTAGTTGGATTCGATCCCCGGTCCTCAAGTTGGGAGCTCCGTTCGCTTACTATCGAGATAGAATCTCAAGATTTATTATTTTGCATCCGTGAACAAACGTGAAGAAGCGCTATAAAGATTTGATGAGGATATTCAGTAGACGTAAGAGAAGGTATAAACATCTGCCCGACTAGACAAGACGATAAATATGGGTGAAAAGTTTGGAAAATCTATCGAACACACAAAATGGCGCAAAGTAAAGTTAGGTAAATTCTCAGGTACAATCACTTCAGATAAAGCATACTATCTTCTGATAAAAAAAATAACTAAGGTGAACCTCAAACTTTCCTAAAAGAGGATGCGTGACATTTTTGACAGATGCGTTACGCTTGGAAAACATGAAAAAAATATCGTCACGCATCCCAAAGTCACTTATATTGGGCTCGAACAAGGATTTTCCATTTGAGATAATCAACCACAACCCTAGAGTAGGCTAATTAGTATACCTTCTATATTTCGATAAAATCTTCTTATCATAAATGACCCCCAAATTACAAGGGGAGACATTTACATTGAATCTTGTCGTACCATCGACGTTTACAATACCACTAGCCGGAGGTATTTCTCTAGCTCAGCCGACATCGACAACCCCCTGCATCAACCCTCCCCTGCCCCGTCACCACCCCCCACTCCGATGAGTGTCTCGAGAACCGCAGCCGCTCCGAGCGACTATCACAGCACCGCGTCGAACATCTGCAAGGACCTGGTGATGCAGTCGTCCTTGAGGCAGGACTCCATGAACTCCTCGATGGTGATGACGCCGTCCTGGTTCAGGTCCAGCTTGCGGAAGACTCGGTCGATTTGCTCGCGCGCTTTGCGGTCGTCCTCCACCTGGAAATAACAGCGAAATAGTAGTAGTAGTATTACGTAACGAGAGTTGTGAATCGCATATTAGGCACGTAGTGGGGAGAGTTACACACGTCTCGTCACTCCACGGGTGCGTACTTGCATTGCAACTCGAGTTTTGTACTATACTTTTTCTACGACAACAGTGACTTTCAAAAAGTTCGCGCCATATGGTTTACATTCATATTTCTTTTCATCCCCTATGACTTCGTCTACGAGATGGTCACCTTTTGACGATATATTTCGATTGGGTTCGTACCTGGTGGGCTCTCCTACCCATGAGTTCGTGTACGGCTACTACGATTTCCGAGAGCTCTCCTCTGCTGATGCATCCGTCTCCGTTGACGTCATACAACTTGAAGGTCCAACGCAACCTCTCGTAGACAGACCCCCTTAGCAGAGTCGAAAGCGATATCAGTAAGTCCTGCAAAGGAAAATGTCCTCATCAACATCTGGTCCTGACTTTGATGGTGAGTTTGTGCCGTACGTGGTATAAGTCGCTAATTTCAAGGCTAGTGTCAAAACGTGAAAAAGGTCAATTAGATTCTCCATCGAGGTTATCTTCTGAAACTAGATGTTTCTGATGTTCTGATGTTTGATGTGATCGAATCCACTTCCCCCCCAAAAGAAATACCAAAACCTCGTTTCTTTTACCACCAGATTTGAACCGTTATCACTCGAAGGTTGGCAACACTGTCTAAGAGTGAAAAACCTTTATAAAATCATTTATCAGTGCGAAATCTATGGAAAGGCTTGTCCCGCATGACACTGAAGGATTATCTTGGTCTAAATTGAATGAGTTGGGAAGGGTTTCTCCTCTATAGAACTTATTTGGATTCTAAGCCAACTAATACAATTTAAGTATGTTAACATGGAATCAAATTCCACTAACAAAAGTCTTACACTTGTCATCAGCACATCACTTATGTTCTTTTTCATTGTGTTGAACGGAAATTACGAGCTTGTTGTGAGAATTGAGGTGTGTCACATCAAATAATTTGAGAGGATCAACTAGAATCAATTGGAGATAGTAGTAAGAACATGAGGGTGTGACAGATTTGCTTTCAAAATAAAGACGAAGTAGGACCCAATCAATGAGAATCTCAGAAAGTAGGATTTTTAAAAAAAACTGAAAACTGAAAAGTATCCTCTATTTTTCGAAGAAGTACAAATTGCATGATACATAATCATTATCACTTCTTGAATTTTCTAGTCAATCAAATGTTCTCTTCTAGTCATAAAGGGTCAGTGATGATATTAATAATAATTTGTCAATAATAATTACAGACAATAGAACACAAAACTAGTAGGAAAGCGTCCATGACAATGACCACATTTTTTACCGCACCATCATTTGTTTGTTAATGGTCGAACATGTTTCCATTTCGATTTGCTGACAAATTAGAACCACTCCGTGACAGTATATAGAGCTTTTGAGAGCAAGAGTGGGTAGATCATGAGATATTTCATGTTCAGCGCCATCTAACGGCAAAGGATCTAAGGTAGGTTTCTTAGAAACCACCAGAATCCTATGGTTTCTGGTGCCATCTTCTGGTAACGTTTGAGTAGAGTTTTTTTCTTATCTGTGGACAACACGAAAGGGAAACCTATAATGTTCGAAAAACATCGTGTTAGCCAGCGGTGGAATTTCGAGAGGAGAGAAGGAAGGTGTTGGAATTTTTCTTGAAAGTTTGGAGGTTGTAAGCATCAGGAAAGACTTCACTAGGCAGAGAATTCCACAACTTTGCCGTTCTATTGAGCAATGATGCTTGGTATAGCGACTTTCGATAATACTGCCATGCGTTTCAAATTTTTCGTGATTTTAATTCGCAAATTATCTCTCTAAACGTTCGATCTCTTGCTACGATCTGCATTCCAGTGAGCTTTAATGTTTCGATAATCATCCTGTACGTGCTATGGGCCTTGGGCAGAAGTAGCTCGACGTATTTCATCCAATCTAATACTAGTCGCGCTGGCGAAATTTATAGCGTTCATGTCGCTATAGCCAGATTACTTTCTGGACGTTATTCCAGATGAAGCGGCACCCCCGACGGACGAATTGTTCGCGCACAATCAATACAATTATTTATTGCTCTCAGGTGAACGAGCATTGCCGATGACGTCTTCAGTTTCCGCGACATCAAACCCATAAAGTCTAATGGTATGGAAGGAAAAACAACTTTTCGATGGATCGCATTTCTTCATGTCTCTATAAATCTTTTTCTGTCTGAATCCAAGGCCAACTACGTCGATTTTCAGAAGTGAAATTCTCGAACTCCGTAAGAGCAATTTCTTTGAAAAATCACGAATGCTCTCAAAACGGGTTGTATACTTAATTGCATTAAAAACTTTGAAGTAATGATGATTCAATAGCGAAATCAATAATACTTTTTGTGTTAATCAATTCACTTCAGTGGTCAAGATACCCATGCAAAAGACATAGGTGTTATGTTCCCCACCTTTCTACGATGTTCTAGGTTATTGGATCAATAAGTGTAGTATCACCGACTAGTCTACGTGACACTTCATCGTAATTGTTCGATCTCGATCTCAGAATCTTATGGCATGTAACCGTCCCTGGATTTTCTATAGTTCTTGGTTTGTGCTCACGTAGATTCAGCGGGAAATTGGATTTTCCGCGGAGGAGGAAAACTCATACCGCCTATAGTTCAGGATTAATTATACGGTGCGGCTAGTAGAGTACAACATACTGGGCTGAGATCTGATAGGAAAATTCCTGATTGGAAATCGGTTTTTCGCCAAAACCCAATGGTGTTATTGAAAAAAGGGTTTTTCATTCTGCTGGATTCGAAAGTCTCATAAGAATTCCAGAAACACTATTTTTTTTTCAATCAAGTATTTTTCTCAACAAATGAATTAATTTCCGGAATTCATACAAACAAGTCGAATTGTTTGCACAACAAAATCATCGAAAGCTAATACTGCCTGTATGCTCTTAATGAAGTAACGCCCCGTATGATTTGATTCTATCCGAAAATATGATAATAAATATTCTCTGCTAGATCGAGCGTAGAGAGAGAGAATTTGCAACGACCATAAGAAAGATCAGCTCAGACTGTTTAGCAACACATTTTGATCAGATCAGATCAGACTGTTGGCATTACATTTTTATGGGCCATGCCATTGTATTGAGAGATACGACATTTTCAGCTATTTTCATTCGAATCGAGTTAACAGAGTGTCGGAATTTGATTGAATTTTTTGAATCTTGAAATTATTTATTTTGAATTTGTCCATAAGTGCGTTAAAACAAGGAGACTCGGTTTCAGTTGTTTTTTGAATATAAAAAATTGTTGCACATCTAGACGAATCGATAGCTTTTTCTTTTTCTCATGTTCGATGCAATGCTCCTCATAAATCGATGGGGGAAAATAAATATGAAAGTTACTCACCCTGAAACTGATTGCTCCATTACAGTTAACATCGAAGGCTTTGAACACGTAGTGTGCATATAGACTAGCATCTGGAAACAGAAAAGAATGACGTCATCAAACTCGACGAGAGGAGATTCGAAGATATCTTTGCGTGCAGTTGATCTGACAGCGCCGCATTAAAATTTTTCGGTAGAATTTCTTTGAAAATTCCACACATGTGATTTTTAACCAATCAGAACGTGTATTTCTGTCAGATCACCATAGCAACGGATGAATCTTATCGGAATTTTTTTCCTGGTGGGTACCCAACAGCGAATTATACTGGAAATTTTTTTGACGTTTTTAATGACAGAATATTTTTTTTGACAATCTAATTTTTATTTGTTTTCACACATAATATCCCGAGTCGAAGACGAGGTATTACTGGTGAAAACATTACTTTCCATTTATTTTGGTATTCTTTTCGATTGCATTATTCGTATCTTGTCTGATTTGATTATAAAGTTGGAGTTCGCTGTACCTTGTCCCTACAAACTATGTACAGGGTGGACCAATGAAAACGAAACAAAGTAAGCATTTTACTGCGAGGTCAAAGAACTGACGTTAGAATAAATTATTCTCTATGCAATGTTCTATAGGACAGGATTTGAAAAAAAACACATGAGAGGCACTTCTTAGATGAACACCATTCTATCTACAAAATGAGAAATAGTGATGAAAGGGAAAAAAGCGTTACTTTCCATCACTAGTCAATTATTTTCATCAACGTGTTTTCTCGAGAACTACTGCATTGAATTCTAAAAACCATAACTCCTTTCGAGATATCCCCAAGGAAAAAAATGCCGTGTTGAGCTCACGTGGTCAACAGTATGCCATACTATTATCATTAATAATTATTAGAGAACCCTGTGCCGAAACTTTTCATTCGTTATGGAATGTGATTTCCATAAAATAGTTTCTGAATTGGGTAGTTTTTTTTCTCTGGTATCAATGTCATCGACTTTTTCGAGGTATAACCTGGCATGTCGATATTACATCTATCGCCTGACACTCTTTTTCGTATTTAAATGAGAAGATAAGGTGCATGTGCGTGACGGATCGAAACAATTCATTCTTTTCATCATGCATGCCGTTTTGTTTCAATTTCCACACAATTCTGTTGCTCATGTAGTCATTTCAATGCATGCATTCGAAATATTATTGGAAATACGGACATTATATCTTATAGGGCCGGTTGTTTATGAAGAGAAACTGATCGTATGATTATCTTTATGAAATATACTCAATGTTATATTACCGATTCATCAACTGATGACGGGAGATAATAGGCTCTACTATTATCTTTTCGTATGATGTCCATTATGATTTTTGCTTTGATAGGTCAGTTTTATTGCTATGTTGCAATATGGATTCCTCTAATCACAATTATATAGAATCAGAAGAGAAAAAAAAAGATATATAATTCTTAACTCATTCCTGTCTCATCGAATTTCACCACAGATTTCACAAGTAGTTATACAACCTTTGTCGCACCACTGATCATAGACCGAACCACCAGATGGCGCTGTTAGTAGTCGCGGACTGAAGATCAGAGGCAGTATGATATAATGAAATAGTATATTGATATTTTCAACAGACTATTTCTACACAATTTATATAAAATGTTGTACTTTCTGACTGTCAGGGCTCTAAGTCATTCACTCTACACCAAACAAATAAAGAATGAATGTTAATAAAATATTGAATTTCAAATAGGTATACTTACTTCCATGTGGAAAAAATTTGGAATATATTTCTTTGAAACTATCCTCGTGCACCACTCCTTCTGGGCATTCCTGAAAATAAACATAGATTCAGTCACTTTAACCATAGATTGGTATAGTACATAGCTAGTGTGGAAAGTGACAATTTCCGCACTAGTAGATATTTAGTTCGAACCGTGTAGCGGCGAGTGCGGAAATGTAACGAGTGCATGGAATACACTTCCCAACGAGTTATGTACACTATTTTTCCTACGACCATGAATAATTGAACCATTTTGTTATTCAATGTTTGATGAGCGATACCTTTGTCGATTTCATAAAAATAAATGTGTACGCCTATGAATTGTTACAAGTTTGGCAACCATCGGATATTTTAGCTATCATCTTTGGTAATCAACTTCACTCAATTGAATCAAGGTCAACTGTGTCGTTTGTCATTGTCATGAATGACAATGTATCCAGAGCATTTTTTTTTCAATCCAAAATGAATATTGTTGTGGAATAGGGATATGCATAGGGATATCATTTTTTGATTCGGGCTAATTTTTTCAGCAAAATCAGGAAGAATATTCAATGTAACTCGTTGCTAAGCGCAATTTTATGTAACTCTGTGATTTTATTTCCTAACTGAATGCATAAATAGCCATTTATTCACTACAGACATTATTGCACTCATGGGAATTCCTATAAAAGCGGTAAAATCCCACTAGATTTGAGTCCGATTAACACCGAAAATGTGGAAGAGAAAAATGTTCCGGTGGATTGAATTAACCTCTGTCACACTGATTGAGCATATCTACAGTTTATGGACATGACTTTATCGAACATGATATCCATATTTGCTCAAAATGGAGTGGAAAAAATTATTAAAAAATTATTATTAAGACAAAATCGACACCATAAAATCATTATAAAATTGCCACAATGTATGAAATGATCATAATAATCATAATAATAGATAGTCATTAATTACGAATGAGATTTGAAAGAATAAAGAAACAATGAACGACTTCATGACACATTCATTACAATAGAATGAATGAAATGAAATTGACCATATCACAGATCTAGCTTGTCAGGAACAACAACATTTGAACAACAATAAGACTACAGTTTGCCTGAGCGTTTTGATTGGTTGATTTTTTTTTCATTTCATCAGGAAGGTGATTCAAATGTGGTGGTCAAATCATTCACATACAGTAAAAATAGAATTGGACCCAGGACAGAGCCCTGTGGAACTCCACTTTTTCACATTCGTTTACGGTTTTGTAGATATAATTCATTCCATTTTTTTACAAGGTTGAAGGGAAATATCGAATTTATTCCATAACAGCGTTCCTCATTATACAGCAGTCCATGTTCAAAAGAAAACGAAGTGATCCTTTCGAAATTCCCTTTGTAGGTACCTAATATTTTATTCTCTTCATTCCATCAATTCTGTGTCGGTAGAAATACGTTTGCTCGGAATATCGGAGCGCAAATTCTGTTTGAAATTATTATTCATTGACAAAGGCCATAAATCGAGTTGTCGGAGATGCGAATCTAAAGTCGTCACCGGCGACGTTGATTTACCATCCCTTGGAGGCGAACAGCAGCTGCCGGAAACTTCTCCAAACAACGTCATCCACCCCCAGTGCCGTATTATCAACTAGAAGTGGGAAAACCTCTCCGTCAACTGAGACAGAACGATTTGAAATTTATTCCCAATGAAGTGGTCGACAAGAATTCGAGTCAAATAGTCCCTGACTTTCTAAGGTATTCTTGAACATACTGTACTACTACTATATACGTACTTTTTTTTGACTAGAATCTGAAGAAGTTTTTTACAATTCCCCACTGGGTAAAGTTGAATCCAGAGTATTGGTGTCACGAATATTAATTTCATTTTAGTTTTTCTTACCATATATTTTCTACATCAGTCATATAACCATTGTGAATCGGAATCTTTTTAATGAAATCTAACTCAGTGTCATACGTATCTGCGAATAAAGGTAGATAAAATAATATGTGAACTTGAAAGTTTATAGCGGAATAATAATGTTGGATGCAATATTGAGAGTGACTTGGTATGAACCTCTGTGTGCAAGTTTCTTTTCTATAAGTATCAAATTCAAACTCATTTCTGTCATGTCTGATACCCGAAGTATCCAAGAAAGGGAAAAAAGCACGCTCCGATTAGGTCGTTAACCTCTGGTCAGTGGTAAACAAATGTTAATTCAATTCATTAACTCCTAATATAACTTTCTCTTGACGAAAGTGTATTCTTTGATTCCGTTTTGTTTTTTCGTCTTTTATAACCCACTTCATTCATCGCCTCAATTCCGGAAATATCATTTTTTTTTATCTGTTGACACGTGACTTTCCAATGTCTTCATCCGGCCCTATTACCTCCCACAACACAAGCTGACGACCGTCAATTAGCGTGTCGTTTTAATGATTCGGCGGCAACCCCTTCGACACCCCCTGTCACCGATTGAAATTATCGGGGAAAACTTCCGTGGGGTTATCGATCCCCTCGCTCGGTGACATGTGGCTTTCATCGAGACGAAGCTGTTATGGTACTCCCGACAATTGTATATTGTACACCTAGGACATAGCCTTTTTCATTCTATGGGTTTTCAACACGACCGGCAATATGGCTTTCGTCACCAAAGATCATGTGCTCTCCTATGTGACACGTAAGTGGCAGGTGTCAAAGCAATTGACAGGGTTTTGCACCGAGGCCTCTTATCGACTCTCCATGTGGTTTGCCGTCCCAACTTTGTCTTTTTCTATCGAGTTTCCTTGCAGATAGATCACTCTAGGTGGTGGTAGACGGGGTCTCTTCTGATACGATGACTATGAATGCTGGTGTTCCACAAGGCTCTGTCTTGGCACCAACTTTGTTCTTGCTCCGCATCAACGATCTGTTTGTTGCGATTCTTCGAACATTTTCCTTTCGTGCACAGTATGAAATTTGACGGTGTAAATTTTTACACCTTAGAGTAGTACAAACATTTTTCACCGAATGGTGTTAACTGTGACACCATTAACAGTGGTCAGTCTGAAAAACTCCGTTTTATATGGTTTAACACCTGCCCAAAGACATTTACAATATTGGACACCGCTAGTGTTCAACATTGAATCCGCAAGTGGTTGAAACAACACCGTAGAGAGCGAATAAAAACTAAGACGCCATATTAACGCGTCGTTCGTGGTTCCGGTTAACAGTGAATCCAGTCCCTCCAACAGGCCCTTTGAAGTCGGAGGTCGTACGCGTCCTTATCTAACTAGACCTGTACAAGCCTGTTGAATTACCAATTAGATTCCTATTTATACTCGAATTTTCCGTCGTCGGGGAATCGCCAATATCTCTGGTGACAGGTTAGTTTGTTTTACCTCAAATCAATTCAATAGTGCAGTGTGATAAGTATAATGTTATAATATCGATGTTATTGAAAAAGCTCAACTTTTATTCTTGTACATGTTTCCGATGTAAAACGTAATATTTCATTTATGTTCTGTTCAGATAGTATTTTCTACTGTTGTGAGAAGTGTTATTTATGTTTTGACTTCCATTTGAATTTGTATATTATATAATCATCTGTCAGATGGAATGTTTTTCGTTGTTTATCATTGCAGAATAAATACTTATTTATAATCTCCATGTTTTTTTCTCACAATACTGCAACTGGATACAGATACCTCAAAATTATTCTGACACATAAAATGATATATGAAACAAAGAACACATTCTTTATACAGTTTTTTACACCTCTCGGAAGTCAAATTGACACCATCGCAGACGAATATCAATAACTACCGGTGTGAAATATGACACCCGGCGGTGTCTATATCCATACACACCATCACAGTGTCAATTGAACACTGCACCAACGTTGTTAAATCGACACAAAAATGGTGTGTATGGATATAGACACCGCCGGGTGTCATTTTGGTGTCAAATATCCCGTCGATTTTCTACTGTGTGTTGTCAAAAGATAAAAAGGAAATACATGAAACTCTTTTGTAGGTGGTTTCACTGGTGTTTTATCATCAAAAATGTGAAATCCGCATGCACCTGCCTCCGGAATTGACGATAAAGACCTGGTGAAGATCAATTATTCAAATAGGAGCGTTTGGAAAGGAGCCAAGCACAGAACGAGCAGTAGCGAAAACGGTGCGGTCGGTGTCGTGGGCTTTATCACCAGGACGGTGTATAAATTGATGGTTATATGTCCCGGCGAGATTTCTTCATGAATCTCCCGAGGGAATTTCGCGGAATGGCTGGATTTTCTAAGACCTTGGATAGGGTCGACATACAACATCGGCAAACAGCTGGATCCAACTTGTATTGCCAAAATTACAGTATGGTTGATAAATGAACGTGCATTAATTTTACTGAAATCGAACCAGGCGTACTGCAATTCTCTTTTGTGTACAGGATATATCTTCATGAGTTGACGTGATCATTACATGGAGAACTAAGAGTAGTGTGAGTCTGAAAATTTGAAAAGACGAAGATAACATTGACGATCCAACTAAAATATTTTCGAAATCGTGAAGCTTTCGGATTCTCCGGAAGTAACATCATCTTTGTTGTTGGACACCGTGTATTTTATGAAAATCTTAGACTCCCCTCATTATTCTGATTTGAATTCATGCAAAATGAAACGTTTTCGAGTTATTCAAGTTTTCATAGGAAAAGTGTCAATCCAGCTTATAGAACACATGCCATTTTCATGTGAATTACAATTTTTAGTGTTATGCAGTTACTCAATCGTGAATATTGAATATTGAACAGATCACTCACCATGATTACAACCACTGCAGGAAAGTGAGTAAAGAAAGTGAATGTGAAACATTGGAAATCTCAATTTTTTCAAATCATTCTATGGTGGAAAGTTGTTTCTATTCCAATCATTCACGAGTAGTGTCTCATATATGTGAAAGTTCTCTAACAACTTTTGGTTTAGTTTCTATCAACGAAATTTCAGGATTATGAAAAAATACCTTCGACAAAACTGTTAACTGATACCTTAACTAAGTCTATTCTCTTATTAGAAAATGAAAATTCCATTCCAGACTTTTGTTATCTCTGATGCATCATCAAACGTCTAGTGGAAAATACCATTTTCATAAATTTCATTTCGTTTATTTGATGATCAATCAACTTCGCATGAATTTGAAGCGATATTTACATTGTCTGGAAGAAAAACATATTTCCATCGACACATCTAGTAAGTGAGGGTCATTCACGTGATATTTTTTTCATATCCGTGAATTCTCGTAAACGTCTGTTGTTCGATAATTCCTCGGACGTTTCTAAGGAAGTAGACATGGATTCGGTCGCGATATCCTCTTTTCGCCCCACCAATGATGATGACCTCATCCACGGCCCTGATTCAGAATTTAATACCACCATCCTCTAGCACATATACAGGGATGAAAGTATCATCTCGACGAGTTTAGAGCCAGAGGTATCAGATGCAGACCGACCGGAGAGAGTCTGGAACTGTAGGACTAACGTCGAAGATTTATCGCGATCCCGAATGTATAAGATTTATATCTCGCCGGGAAATTAGGTTTCTCAACTAGTGGCAAGCTATAGGGCTGCTATTCTAGGAGATCTCTACAAGGAATATCACGATAGTCTAGATAATTATGTCGTCGAGCGACACAATGTTGCTAAGCACCACTACAAGTGCACCATGACGAGAAAAAAATGATTATCGTAATGTGGTTTCCTAAAGCAACATAATTGTTCTGTCGGAGATGAGGAATTCTGTACAATCATCGATCAAACGCTAATTTCATCAATTGATTTGAACACCTTTTCACAGTGTGACACATTTCATTTGTAATCATGCTACTGCTATGATAAATTATATTATATTATTTTTCACGTGAAAGATGTGGAATTTTGTACAATCGTCGGCCAACCCTTCATTTTATACCACTTCTGTAACTGTCACAATTTGAAACTTCTCGAATCAGGTCTCGAACAATCAAAAGTTGTAGTAATGTACAATAATATTACATGACTGCAGATATCAAGATATTAGTAGCGATAATTATCATTTTTTTTAGTTACCACGTCACTTGATTCGAAAGCCTTTTTCACAAATTTCTCAAAAAAATATCACCATTCCCAAAGATATCACGAAATAAAATTTTGACTCCTCCAAATAGACACCTCCCTAAATTCTTTATTTTTTGACTCATTTGAAAAAAAAATAGTGTCAAAAATGAGCAAATGTTCTACTATAAAATAAATGATTTTTATGTATATGGCCCAGATGGCACTGGTTTGAAGAAAAATACTTCATGAGTTAATGAAAAAAATGTAGTTCTCACTGCATGTATCGAATGTTTCAAAATCTCAATGTCACAATCAGAAATTAACTGTTTTCATGGGTTATTTTATCAATTTACGAATATCTGAAGAAATTTAGAGGTAGATATTTACACAAAAGCAATGATATAATTCGAGAGCAATTCAAAAATCTATTCAGATACGGGATGGTCTAGGTAAGTTAACTTGAACAATGTCTTTCTCTAGAATACCAACCACACACAATAAGAGTCAGTCGAGTAACTCTTTCTATTGAAGTTTTTTAGTATTTGCCATATTTTTCGAAAAATGGTTATAGAGAGAGAATCTCATTTTGGACACCCTGTACAAAGGATCCGAAATAGATTTCTAAAAATAGTATGAAATAAAAAACATTCGCATGCAGTCGATATTTCTCATGAAAGTATTCGATACGCATGCAATTATTCCTTCATAAAAGACCGATTTCGTCAGAACATCAACAATGGGTGAGAAAAAAAACGCCGGCAAACTAAAATATGGTTCATTATGATAATCATAGGATATCTGGAATATTTTGATGCTCAGTAAGCTCTCTCTGTACTTTTATGATTTACTTTTATTACTAATTCGGCGATGAATTGGTTCTTTATTACTTTTATAATATAATATAAGTAGACACACATCCAAATAATTCATATATTTTACTACCAGTTCATTAACACTTTTCAAATATACAATGTGAATACTGACATTTGATTTTATGTTCCACAGAAACTATATACAGTGTGGCCAAAAAAAAATTAACACAATGGTCTAATTGGAGCATTATTATTTGTCATGCTGAGTGAAAATACGTCCCGTACTCGATGATCCTCCATTTGGAAAAACCGCAAATTGTACACATTATCCCCAATTCAACAGAATTTCAAGTAGGAAATCTTGAGTTGGTATCATAAAATTAACTTCACTCGCTTTATCAACATCGCTTTCATCATCTTTTTTCGCAAATGCTCAGTTTTGTTTGAATGTTGGGAATAGTTTTGCCCCCTTATTTTCAAATTCACTGAGTTTACCTTAAGAAAATTCACTACAAGTGGATGAAAAATCTGAGGAAAAGCTACAGTATTTGCAATGCAGTATTGCATCGATTCACAAAATACTTGCACCAGAGTAGTCCAATTGAAAAAAAATGCTTCGACAGATGTCACGTATATTCAGACTTGATATTTTCAAAAATCGAGTTGCTAATTGAGACATTCTCTTTGGACAAACACGACACAGCCGTATTTTTAGAACCAATGTAAATGACATTAAAAACGTCGTTACAGTTGCTCACAATAAACTACGATTTGATGGGATATTATTTTCATTCCAGCTGATTCGAATGTTTCTCTTTTGATTGATACGGCTAACAGATTGATCGCTATAATAAATCTGCGCGCGTACTTGACATTGGTTACATCAACGTTACAGAAAAATAGTTATTTTTGAGTTAGTCTGATTGACAGCTAAACAATCAGATCTATTTCCAGCCAGAAATTGATAGTGCGAAAGTAAACATCATTATTCACTGCTCGACTAGGTTGTCGTCAGTCCGAATGTAATCTTTTTATCGACTTATATGCACCTTGATACTTGATAAAACTATTTTATACGTTCATTCAAACATTCTCATTATTTGGTGCCTTCATTCTTCCAGAACAATCTGTTATTTTTCGGCAAAAATGTCTCCTTCCATTTCATTTCTTTTTTTCCTCTTTCATTCTTTTATCGCCGTCAATTCCTGCAACACCCTATATTCACGAAATCATACTCGAATGTCGCATGCAGAAGATATGCATTATGTAGTTGAAACAATTCCGGATCGATCTCGTAATCCTCTGAGACTTAACTTGCATAATTTGTTTTGTATAAAGTACCTATGAGGTATAAGAATCCCGTTGAGGTTTCTCGCAATTTTTCCTCGCTTCTCTTTTCTTTTCCATGCATAACAACAATGACGAACGGTCGTCCACTTTAACAGACGAAAGCACTCCATGATCAAAAGTGTGCATTCTGAAACCTGCTTGTACAGACGACGTTTCTCGAGGATGTTACATTGTCTTTCGCTTCATAGCCCATCCCGCTATGCATTGGCGTAGCTGTCAGGATCACCATCTCACGTTACAAAATCTCAAAGTTGAAGAACGTCAGCAGTGAATTCCACTTTGGATCCACAAGGCCGAAACCTCATCTATATCTCTACCAGGCCAGATGGTCGAGATGGTCAAGCGATCTTATAGTAATCATGAGGTCGTGAGTTCGAATCCTGGCTGGCCCTTGGATTTTCTTTATTTATACGCTGTACAATTTACATCATAAAGTTCTACATATTGTATAAACTGTAGATCCTCGTCTCGTAACGAAGGAGATGAGTTAAAAAAAACAGCATACCTATTGTTTCCAAGAAATGTTCTCCAGAAGTAACATTGGTTCTTAGAAGGTTTCCCTCGAAGGTTTGTGTGTTTCTTTCTAACTGGAAGATAGGTAGGGTCCACCTGATCCCCTCCCTAGCAGCTACAGAATCTTCTCTCTAATTTCTAAAGAAAAAAAGCAATCTCCAGCCAAAGCTAAAGAATCATGAACAACTGACAATAATGGCTTTCGTCACCAGAGGTATCTCCAAAGCATTTGTTTTCTTGCAGATGGACCACTCTATGTGGTGGTAGATGAGGTCTCATCTAATACAATGACTATCAAGGCTGGCGTTCCACAAGGATCTGTCTTGGCATCAACTTTGGTTTTGCTCCACATCAACGGTTTTTTTGGATGTGATCTCCTCGATGACTGTACACGTAGAAGAAATACGTAATGTCGTCCAATGTCATGGTTGGTTCATAAAACATTTATTATCACTGAATCTCGAACATGAAATATGGAAGAATGGAAAATGAGTCTCTTATGAAACGAACTTGACGAATTCATCTGAACGAGTTAAAAAACAATTTGCTATTGTTTTTCTTCCAAAACTGGCGGAGGAAAATCCTCGAATACCTACATATAGCTTTGGGGATGTGGTAATTCAACAAGGCACTAGAGGTGAGAGCCTGAACATTCACTACGCCACTGCCATTATAGCGTAAAATGGAATACCATAGGGCTTTTATGAGGGTTATAACCAAAACAATAAAGAAAACGCATTAAGAGCACCGAGGAAATCTAGTTTAAGATCACCAGTTCCACTTAGGATACAGTGTAAAGGATCAATCTGAAATCTGGATCAGCTATGAAATATATATATATACAGGTTGATCCGTTAGATTGGAATCAGTCACATATGTCGAGAACCCTGCATTTGAAAAAAAACGACGTTCACAAAAAAGATGATAACTTTGATCAGATACACGTCCTTACACTACCTCAATGTTTCATGATGAAAATGAAAATTTACAACCATCCAATTCCAATTGGGACATAGCCAGATGGAAGACAAATATGGTTCATTCTTGTATGCTATTCGAGCAAAGAAAAATATTAGTTTACATTTGAAAAAAAAAAAAAGTTGACCCTGCAATATCCATGAAAAATATCCCAAGAGCAGGAAACGAGTATTCTACCCCACTTCTTCTCTCTTATTTTTTTTTTATCTGTGGACAACACGAAAGGGAAACCTATGATGTTCGAGGAACATCGTGTTAGCCAGCGGTGGAATTTCGGGAGGAGAGAAGGTGTTGGAATTTTTCTTGAAAGTTTGGAGGTTGTGAGCATCAGGAGAGACTTCACTTTGACAGGTCTCGAGCCTGACAGTGGACTGAAATCGATCATTGTCGAACTCAGTTTGATCAATTATCCTGACGAATTTAGTACCGTATTATACGAATAGAGACGCAACTTGCATAACAAGTGGCAGAACTTATAATGACATTCTTGCAGCGTCCGGCAATGTTTGGCAAGGAAATTCGGGTCATCTCCTACATATACAGAGTCGAGTAATTAAACCAAATTCGATACTGTGGAGTCCATTAAGCTGGTCTCTATAGAGCCCTCGTGGCGTCTTCGCTAGAAAATATAAGGAATAAAAGCCTGCGAAATGAATCTCATCCCCTGATCTCGCCTTGATGATCCTTCGAGGAAGTGCGGAGCCGGCATTTTTTATTCCGTCTTCCGCACGAAGAAGCATGGCAATTACCAAAGCCACTCGATTTCCATGAGTGTTTATGGGCTGAGGAACGGCAGTATGAACATAATTCTCGAGAAATCGATACCTACGGGAGGCAAGCTACTGAGGAGTGGTTCTGGCATGGCAGCGATATTACTGCCTCTGATAGATTCGGATTTTCTGAGAGATGAAAAAATTTGTGACCATTTCTAATCTGCCAAGTGCCCAACAATTTTCCGACTCAATTAGTTTCTTTCGAAAAATCATTTACCTTGACCCTGCAGTATCCTTGGAAAATACCCCAAGAGCAGGAAACGAGTATTTTACCCCACTTCTTCTTTCTTATTTTCTTTCTTCGATGTTCGAGGAACATCGTGTTAGCCACAGCGGTGGAATTTTGGGAAAGAAGGAAGGTGTTGGAATTTTTCTTGAAAGTTTGGAGGTTGTAAGCATCAGGAAAGACTTCACTAGGCAAAGAATTCCACAACTTTGCCGTTCTATTGATGAGTGATGCTTGGTATAGCGATGCTGGTTATTACCAAGAAAATTCCGTATATAAATGAATCATACCATTCATAAATTTGTAGGACATCTAATCATTCATAAACAACAATAAACACTCACGATTGTACTCTAGAACATCGTAGATATATACTACATCGGAAATCACGTCTATAAAATTATAGGTTTTCCTTTCTTGTCATCGAAAGTTGAGAAAAAATTTGATTCAATGAAAATCTTTTGAGATAATATCAATGGTTGAAATTGTTTCCCAGCTTTTCGAAAAACAATATCATGTGAAAGTGAATGAATTCATTTGAATAATAGACAAACAGCTCGTAGTTACATATCATTTGGAATTTATAACTGAGTAAAATGAATTGTGAAATATAGCCGCGTGTGTGACAAATGTGTTTTATCACGTTTTTTGGATAATTATAAATATGACCAAGAAGTTAATGAATAATATTATTTCACCTAAACTTGTAGTTTATCTTCTATCATGCATACTTAGATTCCTTGCAAACTCTACAATCATTTCAGAGGCCTCGAAAATTACAGGTTTTCCATTATAGTCAATCTCTTGAAGAAGAGGGACTTCATTGTATTAATATTGACTCATATTCAATCGTAGTAGAAAAAAAATGTGTTTATTTCTCGTATGGTGACCATGAACTCGACTATTGAATTTGAGGAATTTTGTGAGTTATTTTGAAAATAAAAATCATTGTATTTAGGTAAACTGAACAGGTAATATTTCTAGCATAAGGGATATGTGCTAGTATATGTGTTACATCTCAATATTATCTTCATTCTCCTGTCTTGAAGTTTTTGTAATACATTTATTTCGTTTAAAGCAAATGTTTACATTAAACTTGCACAGTAGTCGAAGTGTGGCTGTAAGCTCACTAACAAATCACTTATTTTGCTTCGATTTTGGTTATTGAGTTTGAACCTATTGTTTTTTAATAACGCAATGATTCATCAATTTATTCTATGGCCTGATTCAAATTATCACTCGACACCGAGAGAAGTCTGATCTGCGAATAGGCTGAGGAAGTTTCAACTATGAAGGAAATCGATGTCATAAATATACAGTGTGTAAAAGCCAAATGGAATAAATTCATTATTTCGGTTACTGTACATATTTATAAAAAATCCCGGAACACGTCAAATTTAAATTATAACTTGACATTCTTTAACGTGAAAATGCAACCCCTACCTTCAACCCCCTTAGAATGACAGGTACAACCCCCAATTTTTCAAATGGGAAGTATAGGCTTGTGATATATCATTTGAAAGGTCTCTTCATTCTCTATTCAAAAATGTTATTGTTTTTAAATTTAATGCAAAAATTAACATAAAAAAAATTAATATCATGTTGTTACCGAAATTCGCTAAAATATACTCGGAACTTATTACAATATTACTTACAACTTATTTCCCGTTCAGGTCTTGATAATGAGAAAGTGAACAAAAACCGTAGCAATGTGGTTTTTAGATGGTAACCATTAAAAAACTTTAAAGAATTTCCGTGGCAACGCTATTTTAACAAGCAGTAGTAAATTGTTTTATTTAAGTTGTCATTGTTGTAATTTGAGTATAGAGTTTGTTCATTTCAATTCTGAAAAATGGTTAGATTAACGGAAATGCATAAAATAACAGTTTTACAAATGATTGGTTACGGAGATAACATCCGAACACAACGGGAAGTAACTCGCCTATTTCATGAGAAATTTCCTAATTTACCGCCTATATCCCAAGGAACAATAAGTAAAATAGAAAAGCAGTTTCGCGAGTTTGGTCATGTAAGGCAGATAAAAAAAGCAGCTGCTAATGCACTGAGTGATGAACTCAAATTAGATGTGTTGCTTGAGTTTCAGGAAAACCCACATACATCGAGTAGACAGGCATCCACTACATTCAATGCTAGCCATACATCGATAGCAAACATATTAAAAGAAAATGAATTGCATCCGTATAAGATGATACCTACTCAGGAGCTCATGGAAGACGATTTTGATAGGAGAACTTCTTTTTGTGAGCAAATGATGGACATGTTGGATAACAATATTATCCAATTAGAAGACGTTATGTTTTCTGATGAGTGTACTTTTTTACTTAACGGTCATGCTAATCGGCAAAATTGCCGCTACTGGTCCACGGAAAATCCTCACTGGATGAGAGAAGAACACACTCAATACCCTCAAAAGGTTAATGTTTGGGCAGGGATTGTAGGGAACAATATAATTGGTCCCTTTTTTATTGAGGGCAACTTGAATGGCAACAATTATTTGGCACTACTTCAAAATGATGTCATTCCAACGTTGGCAAATTTATATCCTGATCCAGGTAATCCTCAAGTTCCAGCGAATACGATATGGTTTCAGCAGGATGGAGCACCACCACATTACCAACTTAATGTCCGGCAGTACCTCGATACAATATTTCCCAATCGGTGGATAGGGAGGCGAGGATCGATTGAATGGCCAGCGCGATCACCTGATCTTACATTATTAGATTTCTTTTTATGGGGATATGTGAAGAGCCATGTGTACAAAACTAAACCTTCTGATTTAAATGACTTAAAAGAACGAATAACGCTTGCGATTAGGTCGATCACGCCTGATATGTTAAATAATGTTAGAAGACAGTTTTATTTGAGATTAGGATGTTGCCAAGACGTTCGCGGAGAACATTTTGAACATCTACTTCATTAACATTCATAGTTCTTTTTCGTGTTCTACATTTTATTACGTTTTGCATTACATTTTAGTTTTTGATTGTATTGTAGCGAATTTCGGTAACAACATGATATTAATTTTTTTTATGTTAATTTCTGCATTAAATTTAAAAACAATAACATTTTTGAATAGAGAATGAAGAGACCTTTCAAATGATATATCACAAGCCTATACTTCCCATTTAAAAAATTGGGGGTTGTACCTGTCATTCTAAGGGGGTTGAAGGTAGGGGTTGCATTTTCACGTTAAAGAATGTCAAGTTATAATTTAAATTTGACGTGTTTCGGGATTTTTTATAAATATGTACAGTAACCGAAATAATGAATTTATTCCATTTGGCTTTTACACACTGTATAATGAGAAAAGTAGTGAGCCTCGAGCAACACCTACGTTCCTCATTATTGATTCAGAAAATGTAATGCCCACCTTTGTTCTTCGATTTCTATTGATGGAGAATGGAAAAAAGGAATGTTGTTCCAATTATTCGTTGGTTCCACCAAAATATAAGTCTACTCATCAGTTTTATTGTCTCTTCCGAAACAACGGCAAAGCTCCCATCGATCCGACAACATCCCCTTTATTATTTCTTGTCTTGCTCGACGTCCCACGGAGATTAGAATCACAATATCACCATCACGGGAAAAGAGTACTGTCATAAACCGACATCATCCTCATAATTACTTGTTTTTCCGGTATTTCAATTCGCCCGCCATACGAACTCATTGACGATTCGTGAATTTTTCATGTGATCTCTCTATTCTCTGTTCGCTGATTTATTTCAATCCTCAATTAGTTCGCTTCATATCGAGGCATGTCAGTAAATTAAGATCAGTCATCATTAGGATCAACCAATCATACTAGTTGAGTCAGTATCATTAGGATCAGCCTTCGACTTATTGAGATCAGTCAGTATTTCGAGTTACATCAATATGGAGATATCAATAAAAGTCATCGTCAGGATCAGCTAGTACATCAATTAGTATACAGTGTTTGTTGAGCTCAGCCAGTTGGTATGTAGAGGTAATTGATTCAATATTATATCATCATCAGATCTGCCAGTTCATTGTGATGAGTATTTCATGATCCGTTATTATAGAGATCAAGTTAATGTGTTAAGATCAGTCAGTATATCAAATCAGCACTAACAATATGCCAAGGTCGATTATTATTGAGCTCATGACCAGTTATTATAAAGATCAGTCATTATGCTTGGGTCATCCACTATCTAGAGGATATCAGCCGATATTTTATGATTAGTTATCATGAATATCAGTCAATAGTATTGAAGCAATATATTGAAGGGAGTGAGCTAGTTGAGTCATTATTGAAATCAGCCAGTCATCATAAAGATGAGTATTGAGATGCGTCAGTCTCGTGAAGTAATTCAATATAATGAATAGATATAGGCCTGTATGTTGAGATCAGTTGAAGTCAATCGTCAGTCAGTACTTTAAGATCAGTGATTATCGTAATCAGCCATCATCAGATCTTATGGAGATGCATCAGTATTGTTGAGATCAGCATCTTGAGGTCAGGTGGCGTTGAGAGTAATTGAGATCAGTCAGTTCGTTCAAATCAGTCAGTCTCCTGAGGTCAGTCAAAGTATCAAGGTGAGCGTGTTGAGGTCAAAAAGTATCTCAAGATCAGTCAACATTGAAATCAGTCAGTATGTTATGAATATTTAACTATTAGGATCAGTCCGTTTGCTAGGATCAGTTTTGAGTAAACAGGATCACAATCGATACTATCACTCGTGAGTTTCCGTTGAAATTCAGGTCAAATTACATACTGGATTTCTTTTTCAACTCGAGTTACTCAATCGGAAGTTCCTGCTTCAGTCTGAACTCATCGATAAAAATGATATTGTAACTTTTGGACAGTCTCGAGAAGGAATGTGGGTCAAAGGGTCCGTTATCCGCTCGAATTTAACATTTTATTTCCTCTTCTGAGATCTTCTTCCATTCTAACCGCTCGCATTTGCGGCAATATAAATGCCTTTATCCTCACTTGTGATCTCAGGTGGAATCGATTATGCCGGAGGTGGGAAGCAAATGAAAAATAATTGGACTACCTACTGAAAATTGAGCTCCGATGGAATATACAAGGTGTCTCAGCCATATCAAAAACTACCCACAATACGAGATGAATGAAACCCATGAAAAATCACTTCCAATTGAACCGTCAAAGATCGTCTCATGAAACTTGTCTATATTGTTATCAGTCCATAGATCTGGAGTATTTTCTGTGTTACCCTGTACACGATAGATCGATTCGACTGTGATCGAAACAGAATTTTCAGTAATCACTCTCTGCACTTTATATTTTCGAGCTGTTCCAATCCGGAAATGAAAAATTCGTGGCGACACTGTTATTGGTGTGCATTTTCTGAAAAACGCTGCGATTCGAACGGAATCTAATAAGAGGGGAAACATCGAGAGATATACTTTTTCAATTCATAACTGGATTCATTGACGGAGTGAAGGATACGAGATGAAGGTTCGCTATTCGAAAAGGTTCATGTACAATTGTCAATGAAGATCTGACAGGAGTCTTGAAATGGGGACCTATAAATCTAGTGGAGTTCAATGCAACAAAAACGAGTTTGTATTTCTAGTCTATCTGAAGAGGTACTTCACAACCCAGTATCTGCTCTACTCGCAAAACTAACCTTCAAGCTGACCTTCAGAGGTTTTGGAATCCGCCAAGTTACACTACTGCTCAAATAAATGTAGAACATTTCATGAGATATTTTCAGGTTGGCAACATCAATTCTTTTTCGAGATTATGACAAGGATGATCAATATTCATCCAGATAGAATTCAGGTTCACAAGAGATATGGCCAGTTATACACTAGACATTATGGAACTTCTGCGAATTTGGCACCGTTCCCGGATATCTCCGGTATTATTCCTGAAGTGGCTTCCTTATCTCATCATCCAGAACCGGGAAAGGAATGAAATAGATGTTTTGTTCATCCTTCCAGACAGACTCGTAATCTTTTATTCATATCATAGTCTTCGGAAATCAATGTAGAAAACTATTTCTACCGGAAAATTCTCTATTGAAAATTCTTTTGATTCTGGAAAAAACTTTAGATGCTATTTTTTTTTTCATCATATTGTGATCCAAAGTCCGTATGACCTTCTCCTCCTGCATGAATTCAAAGTTTATGAGTCGAAAAATAATTCGTTTATAGGAGCTATGGCCATCCGGTGTTTGAAATAATTATCAACCGTTTTCACTCACGAGAGTGAAATTTGGGATTAATATTTGATGCACCTTCAGCGCATTTGATCATCTGGACTTAATTTTATCGTCGACTAAAAATACACACGATTTATTGCGTCTACAAACTTGTGTACTTGATATGCAATGCATGAGACTGACTATTTATTTTGTTACAAACAAACATTTCCTTGGAAACTCATTTATACAGCATTATCTCTGTACAGAGCGGTCGAAAATTGTTTTCCTCCCCTGTTAACTTTCAAACCGCTCTGGTATATTGGTGACAAAAGATTTAGTAAATTGATTGTGGCGAGAAATGTTACATTACAATACGAATAACTCAATAGTGATGGATATTTTAAATCGTTGAACAATCCATGAAGATTTTATTTTACGTAGATTTTATGATACGACGTTTGATTTGTTGCTTGCGACAGACACATTTGAGAAACCCTCATTGGTAGTTGGACCAAGCGTGTATCAATCAAGCGCGAATCTATCGAAAATTGATGTTTTATGAGAACATAAACAGCAAACAAAATTTTCACCAGACCAAACATTTCCATGAAAAACACGCACCAATTTGACAAGCGTTCATTCACACATACATCGTGTTTCGAATTTGATTTATGAAAATTACCGCAGTTACCGCTTGTACAAATATTTTCCGGATACACTGCGGTGCATCAACAATTCCGATTAAAATTTCGTCAATACCATATTCATCAATATTTTTTCTGACTCTATCAAAATTTCCCTAATCGTAGTAATAGTAATACTCTCAACATTACATTACTAGTGTGAAAAGTACGAGTAGATATATCGGGTGCATGAAATACTCTTCCCAACGAGTTGTGTATTACTATTTATCCTACGACCATAAATATTTGAATCATGTCTATTGAAAGTTTCACCCACTGTCCATCATCATATTCATTAAAATTTCACGAAATACGCCTACTTGATTCCGAAAGTTATTCGACACCTACCACACAATCCACAACAAATATCTGTCAGAAACAAGTGAACTCGAGCGGACACCCTTTTGATAGTTTGAGAGACAATACTAATGTCGATTTCATGAAAATAAATATGTGCGCCTATGGATTGTTACAAGTTCGGCAACCTCCGCTTTCATCTCTGGTAACCAACTTCACTCAATTGAGTCGAGGTCAACTGTGTTGTTTCTCATTGTCATGAATAGTATTGTTTCCTAAGTATTTTTCGAATTCGAAATAAATATTGTAGTGGATTCATGATATCCGCAGGGATCAAAGTCAGAAAAGGGAGGAGGTGATGGTAACATTACCAGACGCATCTCGAAGAAAGAAGGAAGGTAGTAGATTGAATCATTTTCAGAAAGATCAGGATGCAAAATAAATCTGAAATATAAGTACCAGGTGATATATCATGATATATCATATGTAATATCATTACATTTATCACCCATTGGGAGCGTGCGTTTTTCAAATATTTCCACACTAGAGCATTGCACTTCCGAATTTCCTGTTGATAAAGTGAAATGGGCTAATTTTTGAATAACAGAACGAGGTTAACAATAGGTTGAAAGCAATGTTATTCTGTAATTTTCTTATACCTTCATCATTCTCTAATTTCATATAATCTCACTTTGTTGTAGAAGTTCGAATAATTTTGTGGATAAATTTTGAAGATCAAGACCACGAAACAGGACGGTAGAAAAAGATATTTGATTATTCCTGTATCATTCTTCAATGTGAAATACGAACTTGTCGATATAAAATGTAGGGTACACAAAGGAAGCAAAAGTTGAAACCTCAACTACAGAGTTCAGACAATTGCCATGTCGACAATAAAACAATGAAAAAAGTTTGGGAAGACCAAATATTTACCTGAACCAGTCGTTATGATTCACCGAGGGTTGGGAATGCGGAATGAAAGGCAAACAAACAACCGAACAATACTGTTTCGTTGATTCCAGTAGAGATTTCGATTCGTGCAACAATCAAAAAAGTTTTTATCGCACCTATGGTCGGTGTTTTGGACTTGTTTCCACAATACCCAGCCGAATGACAAAGAAAACCCGACGTTAACTGTTTTCGTGATGTGACAAAATAATACTACTGATCATTCCTCTTCGATTTACAACTTTTACGTTTCGTATTTCGCAGGTCCCTCTCTATTTGAAACCAAAAATTCTGTGATGTGGTACTCAACCGACTTTTTGAAGGAGTTGGAATTTCTAAAAGGACTAGTATTTTATTTTGATCTAGGATATTTCAGAGAAAGTTTCATCTCAATCGACAGAGTTTTGTCACACCCTATATAATATCGGAGTCTTCTAACAATCTCTGTGATTCTTGAAAAAATTCAAATCAATTCAAGTCAATTGTAGAGGCATTTTAGTCTGAATTATGTATACTAAAACTTCAGTATGATATCCATACTGGAAGGGGACATGAATTTATTTTTATTTTATGTCAATTATTGCTTTCTTTGATGCGATAAATTTCTTTATATCTTTCATTCAAGTTTCTATGGGATCGCTCACCGTTTTGAACCCCCTGTACATGATCCTGATTTCCTGTCTGGTGAACTTGGTCAGTCGACAGAGGTCTTCTAGGGCTACCGGTATTGGTTTGGGCACCCTCGAAGGCTCGATCTCGAACATCACCTCCTCCACCGGGCTGTCCGAGGGGGTCCCCATGATTCTACCCCCTTTCTCTCTCTACTACGAGACGGCTGTCATGCAAATCAAACCTCCCTGAAATCGAAAAAAAAAAGATAGAGTCAAAGTGGATGAATCCTGCTTGTTTGTTTGTGTCATTATTTAAATGAAGCATATTCAGAGAGAGAACATGTATGTTGCCGTTCATATCTAGTGATACCTATATGAACATATATCTTGTCGATGATTGTCCCAGTGGAAGTCTAAGCTCTGTTCGCATTTAGAGAAAATATGTCTGCCAAAGAAAACATGTAGGTATGTTTGACTCGTTGTTTCAATAGAACATTTACAGAGCGAACATGTATGTGCCGTCTATATCTCTAGAGGAAATATGTATCTGACCAAATAAAGCATGTATGTCAATTGTCGTACGAGTATCGTGCAAGTCAGGTGGAACCGTGGCGTCGATATATGTGAAGATTTTCGTCGGTGAACTCCGTACAGATGATATTCGTGTTTCTGTTTGCTCAGAGCGTTTATGGTAATTGTCTCAGTCTGAGAAGAACATGTGCTTCTGTTCTTTTCTAAAGAAAACATGTCTGTTTTTGTCCCTGTATGAACACGAACATGTATGATCAGTTTTGTCTGCCCGAAGAAAACATATATGTTTCGATAGAGCATTTGTAGAAATCATCCCTTACCGAAGAGAACATATAGCATGTATGTTTCTGTACGTATCTCTCTCCGAATAGACCCAGTGTGAAGATTTTGTCTGCCGAAGAAATCATGTTAGTATGTTTGTAAGTCATCATTCCGATAGATCATTTATAGACAGAACATGTATTACCGTCCATATTTCTAGAGAAAATATGTATCAGACCAAATGAAGCATGTATGTTAATCGTCCCTGTAAAAGAGTGTCTCGGAACCGAACGTGTATGTTATCGTGCGAGTTAGCTGGATTCGTGGCGTCGATATATGTGGAGATTTTAGTCGGTGAACTCCGTACATATGATATTCGTGTTTCTGTTTGCTCAGAGCGTTTATGGTTATTGTCTCAGTCTGAGAAGAACATGTACTTCTGTTCTTTTCTAGAGGAAACATGTCTGTTTTTGTCACGGGAGTGAACACGAACATGTATGATTCTTTTTTGTTTGCCCGAAGAAAACATGTATGTTTCGATAGAGCATTTGTAGGACTCATCCTTTGCCGAAGAGAACATGTACCATGTATGTTTCTGTACGTATATCTCTTCGTATAGACCCAGTGTGAAGATTTTGTCTGCCCGAAGAAATCATGTTAGTATGTTTGTAAGTCATTATTCCGATAGATCATTTATAGACAGAACATGTATTACCGTCCATATTTCTAGAGAAAATATGTATCAGACCAAATGAAGCATGTATGTTAATCGTCCCTGTGAAAGAGTGTCTCGAAACTGAACGTGTATGTTATCGTGCGAGTTAGCTGGATTCGTGGCGTCCATATATGTGGAGATTGTCGTCGGTGAACTCCGTACAGATGATATTCGTGTTTCTGTTGGCTCAGAGCGTTTATGGTAATTGTCTCAGTCTGAGAAGAACATGTACTTCTGTTCTTTTCTGAAGGAAACATTTCTGTTTTTGTCCCTGTATGAACACGAACATGTATGATTCTTTTTTGTCTGCCCGAAGAAAACATGTATGTTTTGATAGAGCATTTGTAGGAATCATCCTTTGCCGAAGAGGACATGTAGCATGTATGTTTCTGTACGTATATCTCTTCGTATAGACCGAGTGTGAAGATTTTGTGTGCATGCCCGAAGTATGTTTGTAAGTCATCATTTCGATAGATCACTTACAGAGCGAACATGTATGTGCCGTCCATGTCTCTAGAGAAAATATGTATCAGATCAAATGAAGCATGTATGTTAATCGTCCCTGTAAAAGACTGTCTCGGAACTGAACGTGTATGTTATCGTGCCAGTCAGCTGGAATGGTGTCGATTACGTTTCCGACAGGCACCGGAAACACATGCAAGTGAGGATACACAATGCGACGTTACCTTTTCGACGACGACGACGACGGCGTGGTCGGGGAACTCCACGGTATCAGCACGTTGCGCGCGAAGCCTTCGCTTCTCGATATCGCACACGGACTGATCTATCATTTGTCTAGAGATGCAGCGGATCGCTACGCTTCATATTTTCGCTATTTATAGTCGGTTGAATGGACCAGAATGACTTCGTCTGCGAGATCGTCCTACGCTCGAGATGCTTCTTCCTGGATGGGGTTGTTACAACTGCAAAAATGGTTTATTCTTGAGTACGTGTGTCACGTCGAACAACATGAAAAATTTAGAGCATGTTTTGAAATTTTTCGGTTCGATCGAAATTATTGGTTATCATCATACATTGCTACAGCAATCTTCGAGGAACGTCTAGTGGAAACTATCCTATTATCATATTATGCCATAAACTCAACCACATCCCTTTTCTCTTACAGGACAGCGCAATTATGTTGTACAGTGATTTTTTCGACCTAGATTTCTCCATTTTCAATATCCGCAAAAATATATTTGGTAATTTTGCACTTATTATGCGATGGGATTTTTTCCTTTTTTTTGGTACTTACGTATTTCGACCCCAGAAACCTGAATTCCACAATAAAAACGTGAGGAAACTCATATTTTTCGAGATATTTCAGGAGACGGTATGAAAATTAACCTTCTTTCTTCGGCTCGTTTTGGGTAGGCATGGAGTTTCTTTTCTCACACAGGATAATCTTTATAACTTCCTCGAACATTCAAGAAGTCGAAAAGAAGAAAAAAATCCTCGAATTACTTGAATTAACGTTCTTTAGCATCTTGGAGGAAGGTGGATCCAGCATTTTTCATATGGACGGCGCTGTCAAATGAGAATCTACGTCAGAATCACTAGTTCTGTGAGTCGGAATATCACAGATTGAAATTTGACAGCGCCGTCCATATGAAAGAAGGATTCATCGAAGATGCTAAAGACGATGAATTAAACTTCTTAGAGGATGTTTCTCCTTCTTTTCAGCTTCTAGAATGTATAAGGAAGATATAAAGAGTATATTATGTGAGAAATGAAACTTCGTATGGCTACCCAAAACAGGCCGAAGCAAGGAGGGTAATTTTCATACTATTTCCTGGAATATCTCGAAAAATTTAAGTTTGCGCACGTTTTCATTGTGAAATTCGGGTTCTTGAGGTCGAAATACGTCAGTATCAAGAAAAAAAAATCGAAAAAAACCCATCGCATGATGGGTTACCATATATTTGCTCCTAATCAAAACTTTTTCAGCCTGTAAACATAATTTTTGAACAAACTCCTTCAAATTGTGCGACATTATTTTTATGAGAATTTTTCGACGTTTCAGTTTGTTTGAGGCAGATAGACACATCGAATAGATTTGATCAAATTGTTTGACCGTGAGACACGGCCTTCAGAAACTAGAAGATATACATGGTATTTCTGATTCAAATGTACATGCTTCACCTGCAGATGAAGAAGAACTTGGTGGTTCCAACTAACGAATCGAGGATTCTATAGGCAGCAATATTTGTCCATAACTTTTGACTCACAGTGTATAATCCATTCATGCTTGGTATATATTATTCACGTATATTAAAAACCTCAACTTAATAGGAATGAAGATCAGTATCGAGGTCTGTCCTCTCAAATTCTTATATTTCAAAAATAAAATCCTGTGAATCTCTTTAGATATTTTGAAAGAGCAGAAGAAATTGAACAAGATGATCCACTTTTAATTATCTCGCATAAAATCGGAAATGTGTGACCGATAGTCCCATATATTTGTTTTGTACTTTTGAGTTCAATTTTGAGGCGTTTTGCATTCTCAACTTGTTTCAGTAGGCATTGCGAATTATTTCAGAGATGTGGAAAGGTCGAGGTAGAGATCATTCTTGGCCTCCAAGAACACCGGATTTCAATCCAGTTAATTATTATTTGGGGTCACTTTTGAAGAATGAAATTGAGAACGATTCTAACTCTATTATAGAGATGCAAACAGGGAAATAATTAACAGATCTAGATGTTGTAAAAATGCTTATACGAATTGGTTCGAGAGTTATTGAACAATATTTCTACCATACAATAGCTTGCCAAAATAAAAATAACGTCCTGTATCTCATTAATAAATGACATAGATGGGGTAAGTTGGAGTCACCAAGGATTTCTCTATCTGAAAAAAAAAAAAACTATCAGCGCAATAGTGGCTGTAAAAGTTGTAGCAAACTTTTGCCGCAGTCACACTGACACACTGTGGTACATGCGATTTTTCATACATGAGTTGAATTGACAATAAATAAAATCTTTTGTGTATGTATTGACTCGCAATAAAATTATGCCTCTGTATACATGAACGAATAAAGCTGATGCTTGTATTTACCAGACAAATACCAGATAGAATGAAAGGGAAATCCACCCCGACTTCGGTATCGCCTGAACATCAAATCAAAAAGGTTTCCGCGATTGACGAAAACGGACTCCCCATCCCTAAGGAGCTCCCTAAAAGGTACTTACGCCACAATCTCATCGAATGCACCTGGTCCGATGCGAGCGAAGGCTCGAAACGCGATTCAGAGCGGTTTTTCTCTAAATTCTCTGCGAAACAGACATTGTGAGTGGAAGTAGCCCGGAGCCGAATTCACCGGAGTTTTCGGCTGACGATCCCGGACTCCTGAATGCCAACCCACCTCGAGCAGGAAGGCTGCAGAATGTGCGCCGATGGGTCTTGCGCGGTTCCACGCTCCTTCTACAGGGTGATCTTCGCAAAATGTTGTAGATTCGTGCATCATAAACAGTGCTGGAAGTTTACGTACAACGAGTGAGTTAGATTGTTGATCTGTTGCCATTGATGACAATTTCTAGAATTGATTCACAATTGTCAGATTGAAATTCGAATTTCGAACTGAAATGTTGAATAATAGTAGAATAATTCTCGTAATCCTCGAAGTTTTTGTTGAGTCATTTTGTGTACGGAGAGTCGAGAAGAATGTCTTGTATATCATCAAACATCCTCTTCTTCCTGATTCTTAGAATGTATTTTCGATTTATTTCGATATATTTTTCAATGTAGCCTCTGCAATCTTTCTGTGATAATATCCAGCACTGATTCATCATTTCCAGTAAATTGCTACTCGCCCCGTTTATCATAATATTATTCCAATAATTCAAACATGAGGAAAGAAAAAATTTGCATAGAGATGTCCACAGTAAGATTTCTGTCAAATTACTTCTCGAGCATAATTATCACCACTTGTAATAATTCAATTATCACCCAGTAACACGCTGCCGCACGTACTCTTGAAAATTTGAATTTCCAGGGACAAAACTTCGCGTGTCGTTCAACAAGAATAAAAACATTCTCTAATTATACATTGCATATAGGCGTATGAACGTATGAAAGTTTTATGATGAATAATAATTTAAAAAATTGTTATCTGTTCTATTCAGCACTTCTGGTTCTCTATGTCTACAGGGTTTCCTTCTATACTCTGGCATCCCACCTATAGTGAGGTTTTTGTTGAGTTACCAAAACAAAATATCTTTGGAATGCAAAAAATGTCAAATTTTCAAACGAATCTTTTGGCGAAACCGTTGGCGTAACCACCAAAACTTCGACGCGCATCCGCCATAGTTTCAAAACGTCGCAATAATTTTTGTTCTTACGTGAATCATTGATTTAAGTGGAATTTTCCTGGCGGGACAATATTCAAAGCAAACTTCATGAAATATTCAACGTGTTGCGATCGACCTCGTAAAACAAACGTTTATGTAACTACCTACCGAAGTGGTTATTTAGGCTCCGTACAATTTGGATCTTTCGTAACTAAATATCAATTATACAGCCGTATAAATAGAACGGAGTATCGAGGGCAAGGTTCCCATGATGAAGACTCTAGGGCGAGGTGTAAATGTCAGGAGCAGCCCTAATAAGCCTGCGGAAATATAAGCTAGTCAACACTTTTGGAATGCAGACGCAGCGATCAAAAATCAGCTGACTGTTGGCGAAACATTTTGATGTGTCATGATGTTCGTTTGAATCGAGTTGACGGTGATTATTCACTCGAATCAAATACAATTCACGTGTGTGACTGAATTTTCGGGAAATCCGGAAAATATATGTACCTCGATTCGGACAATTTCGAAAATTTACCGCTGATTCCAAAGACTGGAATCTTGTAAATCCTCTGTACTGAGAGCCTATTGAATTGGTAGCCTGATATTGTATCTGTGTACCAAACACCCTGTATATAAATTCTCACACTCCAAAGAAACTTTCAAATAAATATCAGTTTTTCAAGAATTGCTGACTTCTTATAATTATTATTACACAGATTATGATATTACACAGATCTCATAGATGTTTCTTTGTCAGTTCTGATTTGATTCAGAGGTTTTCAGTTGAAAATGCCGACTCGACCAGTAAAAATCATTTTGGATTGTTTTCTAAAACGAAAATTTTTTTCATCACATTTCGAATACAAGTCTTCGAAGGAAATGAAGATTTTTGTTCGGTGACAGTTTAGTCATTTCTATTGCGGAGTTGTTTATTTGTTTGCCTTGGAACTGATTTAATGGAATCTGAATATACTGCTTCCAGTCATGCTATAGAAAATACACCCAACCAATACCATTACCGGAACAGAGGTAGGTGTGCCGGAATTTTATTGGAATTAGCGAAATGTTTATCGCTCTTTTATTTTGTAGGTAGCACGGTTTTCTCGTATATTTTCGCACCCCAACTACAGGGGTTATTTCAAAAGTAATCAAAAAAATTATTGATGAAAAAGTATTGCATTCTTTCTGAATCATCAAAACTCCTTGTCAAAAATGCATCATTATTGACATGCTGTCAGTTTTTTTCCAAATGGAACACCCTGTAAATCATTTCATCACTGTAATGTTCTCAATTCCTTCGAAAAATATATAGATATATGTTATATTTGACCCACCTTTTCTCAAAATGTATATATAGAAGTCAAATCATATCTCAAAAATGACCTGAGATAAGGATAGGAAATGCACATGTGATGGTACAGGGCGATCCATTTGAAAAACAGTCTTTCAGCTACTTTTCTTCATATCAATAAAATCATTTTTATTCTGACCACCCTGTACGTTAATATGGAGTTTTTGTTATCTGAACGTTTCGAGTTATGAAAATTTATTTTATGACATATTTTTTCAAAAATTTTTGGTAGAAAAATAGGTCACAGGGTGTTCTATTTGAAATAATCACAGCTACTACTTTCTGATACAAGCGGCAACACTGTAATGATGAAAATATTTCAGAAGTATAGAGCGTGTATGATTATTCTCATTTCTGATCCGAAGATACTTTTCATATACTTTATCCACCGTGAACCACTCTGTATATCGTATTATTGATATCATGATATATTTTCGATATCATGATATATTTTCGATATCTGTAAAAAATCCAAATATTAGGAAAGGAAGTAGGGGAAAATAAAACGCATAATTAAAGAAAATACAGGAGAAGAAATTTTCATAATAACTAACAATGACTACATTCTCAATATCATTCAAAAAAATAGTTCGGAGATAAAAATCAAAGTAAATAACTACTCAACAACTCAACTCGATCAAAAAAAAAAATAATAACGTACTTTATTCGTTCCAGCAAAAAAAATCTAATCCAATTCGATCACATACAGGGCAAAAAATCAATAACTAACTAAACATACTCCTACACGTCGTAAAAACATTAAATTCTAAAAAAATATTTCTGTAAGTACTTCCAAAAATATGTTTTTAATTCGAGAAAATCCTACACTTGTACGTAATATAGTGGAAACAGCCGGTATGGGGACGCGAAGCGAAATCAAGGGGGGCCCAATTGCTCCCGCAGCTGGTCCGGCCTGTAGACCCCCCTTTCAGTAATGATCCCTGCTATGAGGGCGGCCGGAGTGACGTCAAAAGCCGAATTCCAACAAGAGATACCTGGAAATATATAGTTTTTCATTCCACCTAATAACATGAAAAATAGTATATTATGTAATAAATGTGTTATCAACGTCCATTTATTGAAGACGGCGTTTTTTAAATGACGACTTTCAGAGGAGTTTATCGTGTTATATACTATACTTTTTTACGGCTTTTTCTCGACAAAAAATGTGCGAGTTATTTCACAAAAAAATTGATTATGACTTACAATAAATTGATGAATTATTGAAAGAATGAAATGATAAATATTAATGAAAAACCAATAGAAATCGATAAAAATCGATGAGAATTAATGATGATCCAGAATAATATTGAAATTATACAATGAAAATTGATGAAAAAATAAGATGAAAATCAATGAAAATTTATGAAAAGTATTGAAAATTCACCAAACTCAATAAAAATCATAATAAATTGATAAAATATAATTTAAAATAATGAAAACGAATTAAAATCAATCGAAGTCAATTAAAATTAATAAGAATTGATGAAAATAAATAAAAATTTATGAGAAAAAATTAAAATTTATGAAACGCAATAAAAAACTATAGAAATTATTAAAATATAATTTAAAGTAATAAAAACTAATTAAAATTGATAAAAATAAAATTGATGAATTTTTACGATTACGAATACCTTTGGCTGCGATCCTGTGTTCGCCGACGTGCGTCATCTCCCTGTCGGGCCGCTCCTCGATGACGATGTGCTCCCCGTTGGGGATCTTCATGTCCACCGACGTGAAGGGGGCGGCCACGTAGAACGGCACGTCGTGGTATTTAGCCAACACGGCTATCTGATACGTGCCTATCTTGTTGGCCGTGTCCCCATTAGCGGCCACCTTGTTTTTTGGAGAGAGAAGGAATATTGATGAATTTTGATTTTTTTTTAATTCTTTGAAATCTTTCAAATATTCGTGAGTCTCCAGAAATTCTAGATTTTTCCGAGGAATTTCATCTGGAAATTTTGAATTCACGGAAAGATTTCCCTGGAAATTCCCCAGAAAATCCATTGAAATTCTTTGGGTTTCTCATGATTTCTTGGAATCCTTCAAATATCTGTCAGATTCCTTGAAATGATCTTGATATCCATTGAAACTTTTTGATATTCACTCAAAATTCCATTGAAAGTTCTCCATATTCATTCAAAGTTTCAGAGATTTATTGAAATTTCTTTAAATCTGATTCTCTCGTAGTTCTAGATTTTCTCGATGTTCATTGGAAGTCATTTATATTCATTGAGAGTTGTTTTACATCCACCAGAAGATTTCGAGAGTAAATGAAATTCGTCAGAAAATATTCGTGAGATTTATGAGAAATTGTCCAGACTTCCGAGAAAATTAATTGATACTCATTGGATGTTCTTCATATATGTATTTCTCAATAGAGTTTGGATTTTCATAGAATTACTTTCAATTTTTCAGATACTCCTGAGGTTTCTAGAATTTTTATAGATCGCCAGGAATATTCATTGATTTGATATTCATTGAAAGTCCTCAATATCCTTGATCTTGAGATCTCTAGTAATTGTTTCTTGAAACTTATCAATAAATTTTGATAATCTTCAGACCACAAGAAATTTCTTGAACACCTTTGAATTTTTGAAATTCAAAGGGTCAATACTCAGAACATCTGTTTTTTTTATATTTCTTCAAATTAGTATCAACCCTAGTTTTTTGCGGTTTACCATCAAAATGATGACGTTGTTTATCTTATAAAAGTTTCATTATCATACCCTATCTGCTCCAACAACCACAGCTGAAATATTCCTGTGTTTCATCAGTTCTGCCACCATACTGTCGACTATCAAAGTGGCAGGAATCTTGTCGTGAACCAATTCGAAAGCCGTCAATCGGGCCCCCTGGTTATAAGGCCTCGTTTCAGTACAGTAAACGTGCTCTACAACATCCCAATACCCATATAAAAATATTGCATATGACATGAAATAGTTTTTTTTGTGATGTTTATTGAATCATTGATACATAGTGAAAAGAAGAAGTGGACCCAGGCCTGAGCCTTGAGGCACCCCACAGGTTATCTGTAATATTGAAGAATTGTACTCTATCTAGTGAAATGATTGCATCCATTTTTAAGAAAGACCTCTGAAAACACAGTCTTGGATATTCTGCAGCAATATTTCACCATCAATGTTGACATATTTTGGATATAATAGATCAAGATCAAACAAAACAATAATATTGTTGAAATTTAATGAAATAATAGACCCCAATTCGAAACTAGAGATAATTCAGGAACCAAACATGATATATCTCCAATTCTTGACCTCTTGCCTAATGTTATCAATATTTATCAATGTTACGATCTGAAGTAGAAAAAAATTTTACCCAGTCTTTTCATTGCATGTAATGTCCTGATAACGCCTAAAGCAGTCCCATAGCCAGCAGTTGCCAAAGACCCGGTATTACAATGGGTCAAAATCCTCACAAGACTGTCTCCAGACACCCTAGACAAGATAACCTTGGCCCCATTTTCACCGATAGCTTTATTATCAGATATGTCTTTCTCCAGCATATTTTCTATAGTTTGAAGGAACCTACAAAACAACCCAGTAAAATTCAATCAGCCATAACCTTCCCTCTTACTTTGACTTCATATCTTCGAGAGACACGGAGGGGTCTTCGCAGAGCTTATTGGCCAGCTCCAGCATCTCTTCGGCAGCAATTTTCATGTTGACTGCAGTGGGACGAGAGGAAACCAAATAGTTCAGCTTACCTTCGATTTCCTGCCTCATCTGCCGTTTGCTCTCGTATTTCTCGTGTCTGATTTCCACTGCCAAGCTCAAGCAGCCTACGATAGCTATGGCTGGGGCACCCCTAACCTGAGAAACCAGATTTGAGCTGCTTTAAGAAACTGTTAAGGCAAACTTTACCTGCATCTTGTTGATAACCTTCCAACCATCTTCGACTCCTTTGACTTGGATGTACTTCGAGTGGGCAGGCAAGAGGAGCTGGTCCAGTATTTCCAAGATGTTGTTCTCGTATTTGATAGCCCTCAGACTCATTTTTAAGGACCTAACCTCACTCCTGGCGTAAGAGAACTGTTTCCTCTCGGAACTCCGACGATGCTTTGGTTTATGCAAACAAATAATCACTTATCATCATCCGAGGACTGTTGTTTTGTTAATTAAATGATAAATTGAACTGTGTTACCTAATTAGAGGCTTTGAAAGCGGTTACGTTCGGCAAAAAAATGCGAAAATTGACAGCAAATTTATCTGCTATTCGAAAACTGTCATTTTTTGGCTTTGGTTGAGGAATTTTAAGTGCTGGTTTATTTATCTTCCAACACCATACAGCTAATAGTATAATTCATGTCGGTGCTTGGAAAATTAAACTGTGAATCACTAATTTAACTGAACGCTGAAGATTTTGAGGTTATGTCAACTAGGACAATCGACTCTGCAAATGATCCTGTATTTCTATAAATACCACAAAAGCATGGATTTCATAAGATATTAATCAATTCCAATAGTGAGCACGAACTCGCAGCAAAATGGTGAGTTATCTAAACAAAGTTTTCATTGTAAAACTCCTGAATATCGTTCTAGGCTCTACTAGGGGCTCAGCTAGTGATAACGCTTATCATGATCAGCGTTATCCAGAAACTAGGTCCCCATTTCTCTCTAGCCAGGTGGTTCCTATGCTCCACCGGTCTCGTACGCTATTTATACCCCACTGATAGTGAGTTGAGACAGCTAGCCAATATACCCAAGGAGAAATCAAAAGCAAAGAAAAATGGCAGGAGTCAGACGAATGGCAAGAATAACGTGGACACTTTTCATGTACCTCGCTCTCTAGACATCAAGCTTGATTCCATAAAGATTACCCACTTGGATGTGATACATTTGCGTTTTTATAATGAGTATCAGTGGCTTGTGGATTTCTCTACTTATGCTGCAACAGTTTTCCTTGCTACTGAAATCTACCATTCCTTCTTTCCCATGAAGGACGAAGTGAATTTGAGTATGATTTGGTGCTCTCTAGTTCTACTGTTTGCTATGTATCCTTTTTCTGAAGCGAACGCCTGTATGAGGTGAACACAGTGTAAATCCTTAATATGTGATACAGGAAGGTACTTCTGAGCCTCACTGTACAATATTTCAAGGGAGAAGAGTCTGTTGGTGAGAGGTCCACTTGTATTGTGATGGGATTGATTTACTTGCTGGTAGCTATGATGATAATGATCGTGGATGAGCAAATACTAGAAGTGGGGTTGGATAGTGCTTACAACAGTTTCAATGAGACTGCTTCGAATTTCCTCGATAGCCAAGGGTTGTCATCAACTGGCCCTGCTTCGAAAATTGTCCTCAAATTCTTCATAGCAGTTTGGTGTGGTATCTTGGGGGCATTTTTCACTTTTCCTGGACTCAGGATGGCTAAAACTCATTGGGATTTGCTCAGGTATTTCAGAGAAGACAAACTGAAGCAAATACTACTCAATGTGACGTTTGCTTTGCCATTTATTCTGGTAATCTTGTGGATTAAACCTATTACAAGAGATTATTTGACTGTTAGGATATTCTCGGGGAGATCTGAACCTCTGTAAGTTGATTCTTTGGAAAAATACCTGAGCTATCAATTTTTTTTTATGGTAGATTGACAGAGGATACTTTTGAATCAATACGTCTACTGGCTATTATTCTGACCATGAGTGTGAAATTAATTTTAATGCCTTGGTATTTACAAGCCTATTTGGATATGGCCTATTATCGGCTTGAAAATCAAAAGAAGGAGGCTGGAAGAATCACAAATATAGATTTGCAAAAACAAGTAAGTTGATTGGGAATCTTTTTCTAAAAATTGTGTCTAAAAATAACTAATAAATCAACTCTATGTTTCTAATCGAGTCACATCAACAAATTATTTTTTTCACAGATAGCTTCAGTTTTTTATTATCTCTGTGTGGTGACCCTCCAGTATGTAGCTCCGATAATAATTTGCATCTACATGACTTTCATGTTCAAAAGTCTGGGTGAATATTCTTGGACTGGATTTTTCAAGGATTCCACCAGGCCAGATGAATGTCCTCTGAGTGGTGATGCTGAAATACCTTCTCTGGAACCATTTTCGCAATCTGATGCAGAACAAAACATGTCACAACCGAGCGCTGAAGTGCAGTTCACTCTGGCAGGCATCAAAATGGTGAGGAAATTTTTCATTGAACTCCAAAATTTTAGAAAGAACTTTGTAACAGAATTGTCTTTGTAGATTTTCACGAAATCTGTGTTTCGGGGCCTGTTTGGATTTTCGACATGGTGGTGTTGTTTTTTGTATTTTGCGACGACTGCAGTTGGTCTCGTTTACCAATCGTACTTTTCTTCAACGTGAACTGAGGTATGATCTTTCTTCTTACGTGGATTCGTCTATTGAAATTCACATCATTTCTTTTTCCCCATCCAAAGACATTGTACCATTTTCCACAAATAGATCATCCAACCAACAAAATGAAAATGTGCCTCTTTTTATGCCCACATATACGCTTAATTTACCAAAGTAGTGAGTTCAAACGAAAGTTGATGAGACACGTTCGTAAGTCAACTTTCGTGAGTCACAAATTGACTTGAGTCAACGTTCCTGGGACAGAAATTAACGAAAGTCAACGTCGGTACTTGAGATGCATATTTAAGTAAGTAACGTACGTTAAATGCGAATACTTTTGGTATTGTATATTACGATACTTGAAATAAATACATTTATTATTATTATTATTATTAATTGCTGCAATGAATAAAAAAATGGAAGCCAATTTGTCGCAATTGGAAGTATTTTCTGCTTCCTGCACTGAGATTCCCAAAACAGAAAAAAATCTAAAGACAACATATAATTTCTGACGAAAAATTGTGAAGGGGTATACAATGTGTTTTTGGCATCCTTTAAGCATTTTCTGCCTCCTCCAGGGTCACTGAGATTCCGAAAAAAGAAAAATCTCCATAACTTTTTTCCTGTCGTTAATAGAGAGAAATCCTTGAGATGGCATGTAAACAAGAGCGTTAGGTACCCTCATGTCGATTTTCGAGACTCTAAGACAATTTTGATTTTTTTCGACAAAAAATGTTCAAAGGGGTTAGCCCTCTTTTTTCGTCGATTTCGACAAAAAAATAAAATCGTCTGAAAATCAGTACACAAGATGTTCTCGACGTCCTGAACTCGAATCCGGAGCCAATTTCTCTCTATCTATCTTATTTTCCAAGTTTTCCAAAATTTTCTGCTTCCTGCAGGATCACTGAGATTCTCAAAAGAGAAAAATCGTCATAACTTTTTTCCTGTCGTTGATAGAGAGAAATCCTTGAGATGGCATGTAAACAAGAGCGTTAGGTACCCTCATGTCGATTTTCGAGACTCTAAGACAATTTTGATTTTTTTCGACAAAAAATGTTCAAAGGGGTTAGCCCTCTTTTTTCGTCGATTTCGACAAAAAAATAAAATCGTCTGAAAATCAGTACACAAGATGTTCTCGACGTCCTGAACTCGAATCCGGAGCCAATTTCTCTCTATCTATCTTATTTTCCAAGTTTTCCAAAATTTTCTGCTTCCTGCAGGATCACTGAGATTCTCAAAAGAGAAAAATCGTCATAACTTTTTTCCTGTCGTTGATAGAGAGAAATCCTTGAGGTGGCATGTAAACAAGAGCGTTAGGAACCCTCATGTTGATTTTCGAAGCTCTAAGAAAATTTTGATTTTTTTCGACAAAAAATGTTCAAAGGGGTTAGCCCTCTTTTTTCGTCGATTTCGACAAAAAAATAAAATGGTCTCAAAATCAGTACACAAGATGTTTTCGACGTCCTGAACTCGAATTCGGAGCAAATTTCTCTCTATCTCTCTTATTTTCCAAGTTTTTCAAAATTTTTTGCTTCCTCCAGGGTCACTGAGATTCCGAAAAGAGCAAAATCTCCATAACTTTTCGATCGATTTTCGAGGCTCTGAGACAATTTTGATTTTTTTCGACAAAAAATGTTCAAAGGGGTTAGTTAGCCCTCTTTTTTCGTCGAATTCGACAAAAAAATAAAATCGTCTGAAAATCAGTGCACAAGGTGTTTTCGAAGTCCTGAACTCGAATCCGGAGCAAATTTCCGTCTATATATCTTATTTTCTGAGTTTTCCAAAATTTTTTGCTTCCTCCAGGGTCACTGAGATTCCCAGAAAAGAAAAATCTCCATAACTTTCTTCCTGTCGTTAATAGAGAGAAATCCTTGAGATGGCATGTGAACTAGAGCTATAAGTATAAGTACCCTCATGTCGATTTTCGAGGCTCTAAGACAATTTTTATTTTTGTTTCGACAAAAAATGTTCAAAAAAACTCCAACAAGGATACATCCTCCATTCTTGAGATACATAATCTCTCATCTTGAACATTCATTTATTCATCCACGGATGAAAATGAAACAATTATACCTTAGATGGATTTGAATTTATTAACCAAAACGACAATGCCATGGTGGTGATAATAGCGGTAAAAGTAGTAGTCAATCAATCAAATGGTAGTAATTCCGCACATTGTGTCTTTGTACTCGAAACAACGAAAAAATAAGTAAAAAAAGTACGTCGGAAAGCTTTGTCTGCAAGTAAACTTCATCGACAACAATTCAATTTAATCGACCTCCTCGATGGTGGGTCCGGCACCGCCGGCACCGGGCGCGGCTCCACCGGCTCCCGGCGCTGCGCCGGGCATACCGCCCGGGAAGCCGGGCATGCCGCCGGGCGCGCCGCCGGCCCCTTGGTACAGCTTCGTGATGATCGGGTTGCAGATGTTCTCCAACTCCTTCTGCTTGTGCTCGTACTCCTCCTTGTCGGCCAGCTGGTTGGCGTCCAACCAAGCGATCACCTGGAAAAATAGACGAAAAACAACCATAAGTATTCGTGCATTGAAGATACATCGATGATAAAACGAAAAGCATATGGAAGGCATATCGAATGAGCTAATGATTGAAGGGAGCTAATCGTTCAATTTGTAACGTAGATAAAGCTAATAAAATTTTTATTGTAGCTAATAATTGAATGTTGAACATGAGCTGTAACAATATTTTATTAGCTTTCTTTATGTTACAAAATGAACCATTAGCTTCAAACCTTCGAACGTTAGTTTTCGTTGGACATTAGCCGTTTCGAACGAATTTGCTCTCGATATTAGCTTATTAGTCCTCCTTGACCTTTAGTTCATTCAACTCAAAAGAATTAGTCCATTCAATAGATATTTACGTTACTAGTCCGGTAAGTACACTTTTACAGTACGAGTGAGATGTTTGAATTTCGAAACGAGTACTGAAAAAGTTTACCGGACGTGTGACGTTTAACATTTTATTTCATACTGCTAAAAAACAAAAATAAACAGTGAAAAATAAAATATTAATCTATGAACAGTGAAAAATAAAATATTAATCTTTGTTGAAGTGCTACAACAAAAAAATGGGAATGTATCAGCAAGTAGCAACTCCCTAATAAATAATTCATCCAATAGAGCTCCTGGTATCCATAATCGTGGGAACGAAAATTCAACGGTTAATATCAATATTAGCAATAAGTAATTCCTGTGTATTGTTTTGCTGTTGAATTTTTAATAAATGTATTCATGCTTTTGACGCATAACTGAGTTTTCAATATTTACAATCCGGTAAAATTTCATTACGGGATAGTAGCACGTAATGAAATATTACGTGCGCCTATCCTGTAAAAGTCTATTTTCCGGATTGAAATCAGGTACGTAAAGGTATGTTCTATGATGCAGTATGAAATAAAATACATTTAACTCATTTGAAAACTATTAGCTTTTGACAATAGCCTTTTACTTCTTACAATTGCGTCACCTCTAACGGAATAGACATTTTTTTTTTCTAATTGAACCTCACTTCCAAGATGCATTTAGAAACCATTAGCTATATAACATGAGCTCCAATGATCAATTCTTCAATGAGAACAATTCGCTAAAAACCATCATTTTTTTCGATAACGACGATTTGCCAACTCACCTCGTTACACTTATCCATAACGGTGGTCTTGTCGCTCTCGCTGATCTTATCCTTGATCTTCTCATCCTCCATGGTGCTCTTGATATTGAAACAGTACGACTCGAGCGCGTTCTTCGACGAAATGCAAGCCCGCTGCTTCTCGTCCTCGTTCCTGTACTTCTCCGCGTCGTTCACCATCCGCTCGATGTCCTCCTTGCTCAACCTACCCTTGTCGTTGGTGATGGTGATCTTGTTCTCCTTGTTGGTGGACTTCTCGATGGCGGTGACGTTCAGGATGCCGTTGGCGTCGATGTCGAAGGTGACCTCGATCTGGGGCACGCCTCGCGGCGCCGGCGGGATGCCGGTGAGCTCGAACTTGCCGAGGAGGTTGTTGTCCTTGGTCATGGCCCTTTCGCCCTCGTACACCTGAAAGAAGCATTAAAAAACGGTCGTAAGAACGTTTCACGCCACTTTTGCTGAAACGAACATTGGACAAACCCTCCGAACAACTAACCCACTAGAAGGATCACAAAACAAATATTCTGATGCTAAGTGTTGTCATATCCAATCATCAAAAAGTGATGAATAGTCCATAATATTCAAAGTCCTTTATGAATTCATGTAGTTCAATGCACAAATATAATAATAACGACGATTATAAATCAGTTCTGATTGATAGAAGATTGCTACATTATTCTGAGACTTAGCAATTTTACTTTCTTGGGGGCTCGATGACCAACATGGGTATCGTGAATACTTTTTGCTCAACGTTGCAACACCGCAATTTGATATTGACAGTCGACGGCGATTATTGCTTTGTTTGGTATCTGTCATTATTTACGTTTTGATTTATCGATATTATTCAACTTGTGTTCAGTTTTGTGTGCTCAGAATTCATCAGAAACTCAGTTTATTTCCTGTTTTGGTGATTTGATATAATGGTGAGACGTTGTGAGGTGTGTTAAAGACAATTTGAACCGGCGATCAAAACACGTCATTTCATAGGTGAGTTACCATCGTCGTATCATTCGAGATTTTGAAGCATTTTCCCAAATGGAATGGATAAAAATGAATTTGAATTGAATTGATTAGATTATATTGATTATACCCATAGGTCAGCTGCGACAGTGTCTTGTCATTGTTCATTTTCCCACCAAGAAATGCTGAAAAGTACTACTGAAATTGTTACGGATTTTCAATTTGCTTTCATCACGAATTAATAATAAATTCGACCCCTCTGGCAACACGGCACTGGTGCTGGGAGAATCAGCTCCTGCTATCCTTGTTTAGACAAAGATAGATACTGTAGATGTTGCTTTCAAACAAACTGTATTGGCAGGGCTGTGGATTACTTATCTAGTCTGTTCAATGATCGAAGGACAAACCGGTAGAAACGTCAACACACCTGGATGAGCACACCGGGCTGGTTGTCCGAGTACGTGGTGAACGTCTGCGTCTGCTTGGTGGGAATGGTGGTGTTTCGCTTGATCAACGCCGTCATCACTCCGCCTGCGGTCTCGATACCCAAAGACAGCGGCGTGACGTCGAGCAGCAGCAGGTCTTGCACCTCTTCGGACTTGTCGCCGTGCAAGATGGCGGCCTGGACGGCGGCGCCGTAGGCCACGGCCTCGTCGGGGTTGATCGACTTGTTCAGCTCTTTGCCGTTGAAGAAGTCTTGCAACAGCTTTTGGACCTGCGGATTCGGAACGATCGGGGTCAGAGTACTGTGGGCGAGTAGAGATTGAAATTGCCTGTCGAATGAGGGGTCACATGACAAACTTATCTTTCGACATTGAAAATGTAGTCAGCAAAAACGGATTTTTCGCTATTTGGATCAAGATCGAAGGCGTAATTCAGACCGACCGATCAAATAACTTCACAGTAGCTCTACAAGTATTTTTCCAACAGTTCTGCACTTCCCATTTTGATGAAATGGCGATAGTTGATAGTTCGGCGCCGCTTATCAACTTTCAAACTACGGCAGACGACGATGTCGTGCGACCCCTCGTTGCGAAGCAAATCGAATTTCCTAGCCGATTGGCCCGTCGACACTCACCTTCGGGATACGAGTCGACCCTCCGACCAAAACGATGTCGTGCACCTGGCTCTTGTCCATCTTGGCGTCCCGGATGGACTTCTCCACCGGCTCCATGGTGGAACGGAACAAATCGGCGTTCAATTCTTCGAACCTCGCTCTGGTTATCGACGTGTAGAAATCGATGCCCTCGAAGAGCGAGTCGATCTCGATGCTAGCCTGCGTCGACGAAGACAGCGTACGTTTCGCGCGCTCGCAGCTCGTCCTCAGCCGCCTCAACGCCCTCTTGTTGCTCGTGAGGTCTTTCTTGTACTTGCGCTTGAACTCTTGCACGAAGTGGTTGACCATGCGGTTGTCGAAGTCTTCGCCGCCCAAATGAGTGTCTCCGGCGGTGGATTTCACCTCGAAGATGCCGTCCTCGATGGTGAGGATGGAGACGTCGAAAGTGCCGCCGCCCAGATCGAAGATGAGCACGTTGCGCTCGCCTTGGCCTTTCTTGTCCAAGCCGTAGGCGATAGCGGCGGCGGTGGGTTCGTTGATGATTCGGAGGATTTGCAGACCGGAAATAGTACCTGAAGGAAAACGAACGTCATGTTCGAGCAGTGTATTTTTTCGCCCAGGAAACTCGTGAGCAGTTCATTTCTATTGATTTTCACATCACATATTCGAAAATTCACACTGGAAACTCAAATTTGCCGGTGTTGAAAAACAACAAATTCAATCGAGTCCCAACTGTTGAGCAGTTTTATGCCACAAACCTTCAGTGATCTCAATAAATTCTTTAATAAAGTTCAATTATTGAGAATTCTAAAACTTGATAAAATTTCGAGATTTTCAACTGTTGATCAGTTTATTTTCAAAATAAATCATCTCAGATTTTCAAATTTCCTAAACTCTCGACTGATGAGCAGTTTTTTTTTTTTTTTCGAAAAACCCTAATTTTCAAGAATGAGAGAAAACACTTCGAGAATCTTGAAATTCCAATTGAGGAACTGTTTAGAAGATATATATCAATGTCAAAAAAAATCAAAATTGATCATGATAAACAGAATGTGAATTGTCCATTATTTTTGTAAATCCGAATCGACTCTCAACTGTCGATCTGTTTATCTTGAGAAAAAATTCGCTCTACTGAAATTTCGTTATTATCGAAAAAAATTCTAATTTTCAATAAAATGTACGATCTTATATGGAAGAAAAGATGATATTTCTCCAATTCTAATTGATTTTCGAATATTACAGTGTCTCAGCTTTCATTTGTATGTTACCTGAAATGTCACAAAAACGAACTTAGCTAGTAACAACAATAACTTTACTCAAAAATGTACACAGAAAGGCACTTTGAAATATGCAGGAAAATATCATGATTCAAAATCAATCAATTAAAACTTTGAAATTTTCTGGAGTCCAACTGTTGAGCAGTTTATTCTGTCCAAAATAAACAGCTCAGCAGTTCACCCCAAAAACGCCGTTGAAAAAAAAACTGTATCTCCTCACCTGCATCCTTGGTGGCCTGCCTCTGGGAGTCGTTGAAGTACGCTGGCACCGTGATGACGGCATTGGTGACGTTCTTGCCCAAATACGCCTCGGCGGTCTCCTTCATCTTGGTCAACACCATCGAGCTCACCTCCTCGGGGTAGAAGGTCTTGTCCTCGCCCTTGTAGGACACCTTGATTTTCGGCTTGCCGCCGTCGCTGATGACCTCGAAGGGCCAGTGTTTCATGTCCGACTGGACGGTGGCGTCTTCGAAGCGACGTCCGATAAGACGCTTGGCGTCTATCGAGAGGAAACAAGGAAAATAAAGATTAGAATTTTTCGTAATTTGAGAATTTGTTATGGTGGTTGAAGTATTTTCAGATAGATGGAAAATCACGATGTAGCTCATAAACTCCAGTCTGGCATGACGTTTGTATAATATCATCATATTGTTTGCGTTCATTCAAAAAATCACCAATGCCATTTTTCTCAATTGATTTGCATTCAAAAGATGAACAGTCCCAAATCATGAATTTACTGAAATTCTATATTATGAGGGTCTCAAATTGTTCACTATGGGCCACAAGCGTTGATGTTGATGTACAGGGTGTTTCGAAATACAACAAATAAAACACAATATTTCTTTTAAATAGGAACACCCTGTATTCTCCACATTATTGGAAAGAAAGCAAAAAAGGATTTTCACACATACTCTATACTTGATATAAAGAGTGAATTTTATTCATGATGAATAGAATCAATCTGAGAATGATACTTTCAAAAAAGAATCGACCCACTAGATATATCTAGAATTCAATGTTAGCATGAAAGTGACACAAAAATGGCATTTCAACTAAATATTCACTGCTTTCCCTAATGATCAATATCAAAATAGCTGTGAAATGAAAAACATGATGGTTCCCGAAATTTTGAGGTAAGGTCTCTGCAATCTATCAAAATATAATCATGTCCTCACCAAAAATTGTGTTGTTGGGGTTCATCGCCACCTGGTTTTTGGCGGCATCTCCGATGAGACGCTCTGTGTCAGTAAAGGCCACATAAGAAGGGGTGGTCCTGTTTCCTTGATCATTGGCAATGATTTCAACTTTGCCATGTTGGAATACTCCTACACAGGAGTAGGTTGTACCTAAATCGATACCTACAGCTGGTGCTTTTGCCATTTTTCTGCAAAAAAATAGTGAAGAGTCAGCATCGAGTGATAATGATGCCAGGCAAACATGTTTTGCGTGAAGCTATCAGATAAATAAGTAATCAGAGTATGATTCATAAACTCCAGTCTGGCATGACATTGAAAATATCATCATTATGAATTGTGTGGCCGCTTCTTCAAGGCTCTATTCTAAGTGGGATCACGCATTATCTTTACACTCATTACTGAGAACCTTGAAAAGATCTATAAACGGTTTGAGCTACATCAAATTGAATCTTTATTCCGAGGTTATAATGCCTAGTATCCTACCAACGTTCACCCGAATCACCAACTTTTTGACGCCAATGCACGTGTATCGATCTTAGTTCCGAAACGCGACCTTCGACTTTGTTCAATCTCTTTATACACGATTAGTAAAAATTCGGTATTAAATTTCAAAATAAAGCAACCAACATGAAGAAATTGTGTTTGAAACACTTTCAAATGATAAGGTATATTAACGAAAAATGAATGCATGCTTGGCCATCATTCTCTTATGAAATGGCTATGGCTTTACTCGAACAAAAACGTGCCGCACCTTTTCAATATTTCTGACAAATATTTGACACTATGAGCGAAGCTTCATTCAATACAATTACTCCAATGGATATAACGTTCGAAAATGAATAAACTGAATATATAAACTCACCTTAAAATAAATTAGTTGCAGACAATACTTTAAAATACTTAAGTTACGTGTATCGCACAGGAATGACTGTGATCAAATCGAAGGGAATGGACAAATGGCTGATTTTATACGAGGTCAACGAATCTTCTAGAACATCCGGCGTGCGTCCAATCAGAGCCATGTCCCGTGTTCCCATTGGTGTAAATTCATGACCGTAATCGTCTAGAGAATTTCCGGGTAGATGCTTCATCCGAATTTACAAGTAAACTGCAATCGGAAATAACAGATCGTGTCATTTTGAATGTTGATTAGATTTTTTCACGTTAAGTGTTGTACATTGCTTGAATAAACTATCCTCAAATTTTTGTAATCGAGAGAATCACGTTTTGGCGGCATGATGCGCTTGCAAACGGCGGCAAATTCAAAACATCCGTAATCAACTATTTTTTGAGATGGTTCTGTTGTGATCAGACTGTCAAATCTCATATAATTGAATCACGATGATGATTCTCTGATTTTATTTCGACTATCAACGATGGAAATTCGTTGTGAATAAAAAAAAATCTCTACGAGACAATGATTATGTGCTAAAAAATGGGAAGATGAAGTCAAATATCGTATTCTTCTGTGTTGATGGTTATGTAATGTTTAATCTGTGGTTATGTGTGAAATGTCAAAGTCAACCTAAAAAAATAGTAAATTCATATTTTGAATTTTGAATAATTTTAAACAATGTCAACTAGGAAATTGACAAAATGGATTTTAGTCGGCTCTGTTGCGGTATGTAGCTTTTCAGCTGGAGCATATTTCGAAAGCAAAAAGCAGTTTCCTTGCCCATCATCTTTTCCAATTCGGAGCTTGCCTGCTCTGCCTGCATTTGCCACAGTTTCGGCAGCAACCCCAGTCGTTCCTCATACAGAAACTCACGTCAGCCGCGTGTCCCAGATAATGAAGTACGGATTTCCTGGCCTGGATCAGGTCAGATCATTTGACGACTTCATCTTGAGCTACGATAGGCGAAACAGAGTAGCCCACTGGGTGTTCGAACACCTCACTCCTGAGAACGTCAAGCCGAATGATCAAGTCGATAGATCCAAGTGCGACTTCAAGCCTGACGAGAGTATTCACAAGTTTTTCAGATCCGACAATTCTGATTATAAGAAGTCTGGGTATGACAGGGGGCATCTCGCTGCAGCTGGAAATCATAAATCCAATCAGAAGCACATAGAACAGACTTTTTATTTGACGAATATGGCTCCTCAAGTAGGAAAGGGTTTCAATAGAGATGCTTGGAATAGGTTAGAAAAGTATGTGAGGAAGTTGACCAAGGTGTATAGAAATGTTTACTGTTGTACTGGACCACTATATTTGCCCAGGTACATCCAACTCCTCCTATTTTCAGTAGTAAATTTTTAAAATGATATAATTTCAAGGAAAGAAGGAGATGGTAAGACCTATGTCAAGTATGAAGTAATTGGAGCAAATCATGTTGCAGTTCCAACACATTTTTATAAAGTTATTGTTGGGGAAGCTACTGATGGTCATCTAGAAATGGAATCATATGTGATGCCGAATCAAGTTATAGATGATGGAATACCACTCACTAGTTTTCAGGTAGGAGAAATGTCACTAAGAACCTTCACGTAGTAACAGTTGTTTCTATAATCTCCAGGTACCACCAGAAAGTATTGAAAGAGCAGCTGGCTTACTATTTTTTGATAATATATCTAGAGACAAATTGAGGAAAATAAATGGAAAGATGAATTTTTAAAGGCTGAATTGTCACTGATTTTAATATGTTGTTTAGTATATGTACATAATTGAATAAATATTTGTTTCCACTTCACAGTGGATCTTCACTCTCTCCCCTTTTTTCCTTGAGAGTAATAGACAGTCCCATCAAAGCAGCTTGTTCCAACAAGTTTCTCTTCTTTCTCAGATCATTATCCAATTTTTCCTGCTTGTTTTCTCTAAGGTGCTTAGCTGAGGTATCTGTGGGTTCCACTAAACCATCTGATAACTGATAGTAGACACAGGTAGAGTCAGCATGTACAATAACTAAGTATAAGTTTCCACAAGGATTCGTCTTGATAAAACTTTGGAGCTTGACGAAATTGAAATTCTCGTACACTTTTATTGGTACAAAAGCAGAAGTTGGGCTATTTTTTGTCTTCCTCGCAGCTACAATGATTTTATTCAAGTTTTCGTTGTAGAAATACTGGATATCATGGTATCTTTTTACTTCCAATAGTTCCATGTATACTTGAAGAGTAATAACTGCATGTTCTTTAGTAACAAATTTTGTGAATTCCTCTACAATGAGGTCATTCATCTTGTCTCGATCATATCAAAATATTTTGAAATTCAATAGATCTTTCTAACCTTAAAAACTCACGAAGAAAACCACAGAACTAAAACTAAATTATTGATCTGTGAAGAGAACCAAAGTTTTCTGTGTGAAATGTCCTCCGAACAACAATGTTCAATGATCGAAGGAAATGGCCTTTGTCGTGTCATATGTCATTGTAACCAAATTTTAACCTACTCTTTCAGGTACTTTTTTGGAAGTGGATTTGCTCATATTTTTCACAACTATGGCATTAATTGGGATTAGAAACCTCATCAAATGCTATCAGCCGCTAAGCGAGTCCCTTATATTGAATACTAGGTAAGTTGTTCACCTATCAGTCTGTCATCCTTTTGAGTCATTTGAAATTGCACAATATCTTATCATTTCAGAAGTATAGCCGTTTCAAACCAGAGGCGAAATACAACTGCTGAAGAGATTAAGCAAGAGCAAAGCCCCAATGTTTCCGAAAAAAATCCCGAACTTCAGAAGCTGAATGAACAAATATCCAAACTTACAGCTGATAATTCTGATCTGTTGGTATGGCTTCAGTGAGCACTTTTCTCTCAGTTATCAACTTCAGGTTGTTTTAGGACAAATATAAGAGAGCTCTAGCAGATCGAGAAAATTTACGAGACAGGCTTACAAAGCAAATTGCCGAGGCAAAAATTTACAGTATACAAGGCTTTTGTAAAGATTTGTTGGATGTAGCTGATGTTTTGAGCAAAGCTACTGAGACTGTTCCCAAAGAAGAAATCACTGATAAGAACCCGCATTTGAAGAGCCTTTATGAAGGTTTGATCATGACTGAATCACAGTTGAAAAGTGTATTTAGAAGGCATGGTTTGGAGCCAGTCAATCCTATCAATGAAAAGTTTGACCCTAACTTCCATGAGGCCCTGTTTCAAATGGTGAGTGATCAAAATAACCCTGAAGATACTCTGTAATGATATTTGCTTTTGTTGAAGGATGCACCCAACAAGGATTCCGGTATAGTGGTAGTTGTTTCTAAAGCTGGATACAAATTGAAAGATAGGGTATTAAGGCCTGCTTTAGTAGGAGTTTCTAAGTAACCAAATTCGATGTTTCACTAGATGCTATCATTTTTTATGATTGGTGCGATTCCAATGTGGATTCAATTATATTCTCTGAGAATCTTATAGCCCATCTATTTTGTAAAAAAATAAGTAAACTTTTGTTGTTGTGTTTATTTATCTTCGTTTTATTGAGTCACACCAAAAATTATATAATCACATGTATTATCATTGCTGATTTCAATGATGATTTCTCCTCTAATTGGAGATTGTTAATTAATCAGAAATCATGGAAAATACGATGTGTAGGATTGCCTTGAGACAAATTCATCAGGTTAGCAATGACAGTTGACAAGGTTGACTAGCTTTGAAGGTTAACTTCCCTTCCATTTATGAACCTGGTGAATACACTGATGCCAAACTCTCTAGTGAATCTGTATTATGTAGTTTCTCAAACGTGTCCGTCAAGTTCAAACGTTCGGTGCAGTTGATTCGTGTATAGAAATCATCTAAAAATAGCAAGGTTATCTAGATATATAACAACGAACGACTAATATTTGTAGATTTGTAGCTTGCGTGTATCGTTGCTTAGTTGTTTAAAAAAGGGGACTGATGACGTTTATTTAGATCTGGCAACCGTGTATATCAAATACTATTTTATTGGTTAGGAATGAGTTGTCGTGTGCATTCTGCATCCATTTATAATACAGATTATTCATTCTGATAATTATTCCGGTTTTTGCATTGTTCTGTTTTGGTTGTGTTTACATTCCTCTTCTTCCTTTTCTTGTGAGTAAATCTCAAATTTGAAATTACTAGGTTCAGGCAACGTTTGTGCGTAGCTTTACATTTTGGGAGGATACAAGAACTTGGTAAACATGTAAGTAATTTTGATATGATGATAACTTTTCCACATAATTTTCTATATAATGATACAATTAAATTATGTGTGTAACTATGTAGTACATATGGGTTATTTTTAATGGGCTTGCCATTTTGAACATTTCATTTTCTTCCAATTTGATACTCATTAGTATTCATTACCTGAAACATATTCCATGGACAAATTGAGAAATATTTCAGTTTATGAATAAGAAATGTTTGAGTCGAGGCAACATACTTGAATTATGATTTTTTTAGCGAATTTCAGTTGATTGTTAATAGTCAAAGCAGGTTTAATAATTAATATTTCATTTCTGCATTCTCGATGGATAGATATACTCCATATGATGAGTGTTTATTTCATTCGGGTGAATAGTGCTATATATGTCTCCAAAACTATACAAATGTAGGGATATTTCGATACTCTACCACCTACGTACTATATACTTTCACCTAGAAGGTATACCTTATCAATTATTTTGGTCAATAATTTTCTATAATATTTGTTCTCCTATGATACCTAGCAGTTACAACTTTTAACTACACCTTTTTTTATTTCATGCCTAACTATATAACATTCCTGGTTTCGTCATAACATCATTCATTTATTTACATTATTGAATGAGTACACATATCATCTCAGGAAAATTACACAAGACATTACTTGTGAGAAAGTGGTTTTCTTGAGAACCATAAATGGATGTTAATTCCTTTATAGGTACATTATTATGTGGAGCCATTAGTCCATCATTTTTAACACACTCATTAAGGAAATGAGTTTTTTCTCCATGAATATAAATTGCTTCATGATTACTATGATAAATATCTTATGATTTTTTTGAAGAAATGTGATTGCTTGTGTCTATTTTGCAAGGTTGGTATTTTTATTTTACCTTGTTTTCACTGGATTAGGTATTTCTCCAGCTGAAAGTTCATGGCCATCATTGAAAAAAGAGCTTTCTACTAGTCTCCCTATTGATTTTCTACATTCTTCTCATTTATTCACTTGATATTTTGTTAAAAATAGTGTATTTGCCTACACTGACGAAAGAAATCAACACATGACTAAATTTATCACAATTTAGATCTTGATTCTATCTCAAACTTTCGTTGGTGTTTATCTGTTGCATCGAGAATAAATTCCAACAAGAATTATATCTGATAATGATTTTTCGATTCTTTCAGGGTTGTTTCGTCCGAAATCGGCGTCAAAGGATTCTACAAAGGCAAAAATATCTTCATCACCGGAGGCAGCGGCTTCGTGGGCATCTGCCTCTTGGAGAAGATCCTCAGATGCATTCCCGACCACGGCGACATCTATCTGCTGATGAGGCCCAAAAGGGGCAAGGAAATCTCCGAGAGGCTCGAGGAGATCAAGAAGAATCAGGTGTTTGAAACCCTGCTCAAGGACAAGAGCGTCGAACAGGTTCGACAATAATATTTTATTTCATTTTTCTACATTTTTTGTGTGGGATTTTCTCTCCTCGTTTCTGAAAATAGCTATTCAGCTTTGCCACACTTATAGTCTGCACCCTGTAGGATGATTATACATCGCTGTTTCTTATTGATACTATAAATACGAAGTTCAAATTAGCTATTATATATAAGTACTCATTCGGTACCAACTATTTTAGTTATCAATTTCATTATATCAATCATTTCACTTTTATTTTATTTGTTGTTTTGATCACCAATGATGGAGAATTTATTTATTTCAACAGAGCAAAGTTTATGTTATTGCAATTTGTTTTCCAGGAATCGAACGTTCTCATGATAACTATACTTTTCTATATTTACACTCAGAGGTGAAAACTAATTATTTTACAGGGTATCCAATGATAGATTCCTCTCAGAGAAATCAGAAATTAGCTTTATAAATATTTTAACATTTTCTTGACACTTTTCATCGATACATTTTTTTATGCTAATGGCAGCACATATCACTATAAATAACATTGTTTTCAATACATGCAGGTCTGAACAGTATTTAGTTAGCATCTTCACCATGAAAAATCGAGTTATTGGTGCTGAAATATTCCTCCAATGTATCCACAAAGTGAAGAAGTTTTGTGGAGTGTTTTTAACTTTTTTTCTCTAATCAAGAAAACACCAACAAGGTGTAAACGGAAATGCCGCCTTTTCGTGAAAATTGTTTTCTATTCAATTTGAAATTTCGCGGGTTATAAAATGCCAGTTTTACCCTCTTTTTCTCCAGGTGTTTTCGAAAGTGAAAGTCATCGCCGGAGACGTGAGTCAAGACGGTTTGGGCATATCACCCGAAGATAGACGAACGCTGATCGAAAACGTCGACGTCATCTTCCATTCGGCCGCCACGTTGGATTTCGGCGACACTTTGAAAACGACCGTGCAAATCAACCTTTTGGGCACCAGGAAGGTCACCCAACTGGCCAAGGAATGCAGGCACTTGGCCGTGCTGGTGCACGTCAGCAGCGCTTACGTCAACTCTTGGCGCTCGGAAGCAGACGAAGTGAGTGAATCAAACCAAAATACTTTTTTTCTACGACCACCTATGAAAACAGCCTCTCCAACATTGTTTTTTCATTCAGAAAGTGGCCCATTTTTCACTATGGCAACAGATAAGTAAAAAATTCATGGTCGTAGAAAAAATACTGTACATAACTCGTTGAAAAAAATATGTCACTTTCCGCACTAGTTCCTCTCACTAATTCCTCGCTTGTGGCTTCCAGATCGTGTATCCCTTGCCGAAAGACCCCGAAGATCTGATCGCCACCGTCGAGAAACTCAGCCCCGAGGAGTTGGAGCGCCGCACCCCCCAATTGTTGGGCGACCACCCCAACACGTACACCATCACCAAGCATATGGCGGAGCACGAGGTGCAAAAGTGCGAGAGTCTCTTCCCCTGCACCATCGTCAGGCCCAGCATGAGTGAGTACTTGATAAATTTCGATTTGTATCTACGAATTGTGTCTTCGATCTCGAAATTGCGATTTGTATCTCGATATTTCATCTTTCTTCTCGGGATTGCGACTTGTGTATCTTGATATATGAATAAACGAACGAACAAATATGAATAAATGCATGAATAATGAATAAATGAACAAATTGATGAATAAATAACTTGTGTATCTCGATATATGAATAAACGAACGAACAAATATGAATAAACGCATGAATAATGAATAAATGACCAAATTGATGAATAAATTAACGAATAAATAACTTGTGTATCTCAATATATGAATAAACGAACGAACAAATATGAATAAATGCACGAATAATGAATAAATGACCAAATTGATGAATAAATTAACGAATAAATAACTTGTGTATCGCGATATATGAATAAACGAACGAACAAATATGAATAAATGCATGAATAATGAATAAATGAACAAATTGATGAATAAATAACTTGTGTATCTCGATATATGAATAAACGAACGAACAAATATGAATAAATGCACGAATAATGAATAAATGACCAAATTGATGAATAAATTAACGAATAAATAACTTGTGTATCGCGATATATGAATAAACGAACGAACAAATATGAATAAATGCACGAATAATGAATAAATGACCGAATTGATGAATAAATCAACGAATAAATAACTTGTGTATCTCGATATATGAATAAACGAACGAACAAATATGAATAAATACACGAATAATGAATAAATGACCAAATTGATGAATAAATTAACGAATTGATGAATAAATTAACGAATAAATAAATAATAGATCAATAATTTGATGAATAATGTTTTATTTTCAGTCGTTGGCGCATGGAAAGAGCCCGTCCCCGGATGGACTATCAGCAAGAACGGGCCTCAAGGGTTCTTGATGGGGGCGGCCAAGGGGGTGGTCAGGAGACTGCCGGTCGCCAAAGAACTGGTCTACGATTATATACCGGTGGATATCGTGATCAATACCTTGATCAATGCCGGATTCCACGCAGGTTGGTTCAGGGGAAAAATAATTGAGTCAAAATATTCTTCCAGTTTTTTCGGGCCAGTTTGAAAGTTGATTTGGGAAACAGGATCCTCAGAAAATTTTTCGAAATGGATTTGAATATTTTTTAGTTTTTCTTACACGCTCGAAATCGCCTGGAAAAATTGAATGTGAAATTACAGGAAAAATGCTCAAAGATTCAAATATTCTTTCTCAAGCCTATTACCAAGAGAAAAATTAAGATGAAAAATGAGAAATAAGATAAAACTTTCCAGAAACCTGGAATGAATCAATATATTTTTCCAGGTACGTATGTTGGTGCAGTGAAATTGCAGGAAAAATGCTAAAAGAATCAAATAAATTCAACTATTTTTCTGGCACGTTAGAAACCGTCTGAAAAAATTAAAAAGGGAAAATAGTTCAATAAAATTGCAGAAGAATTGCTGAAATCTTGAAATGAATCGAACTATTATGAATGAAATTGCCAAACAAATAAAAAAGATGTTTTGTGGCAGGTCACACGAAACCGTCAGAGGTGTCGGTATACCACGTGACGTCGAGCACCAGGAACCCGTTCAAGTGGGCGAACGTCGAAAACAAGCTGCACGACTACCTGCACCAGGTGCCGCTGAACAGCGCAGTTTGGTACCCCCACCTCAAGTTCCTGCCATCGGTTATGTGGTACAAGATATCCGCCATCTTCGTGCACTTCTTCCCCGCCATCATTCTCGACACCGTCACCAAACTGAGCGGCGGCAGGCCGATGTAAGAAATGTCCGGCTCGTCCTCTCGAAATCGCGACTCGTATCTCAAAATTGCGACCTGTATCTCGATATTCTGGCTTGTATTTCGAAATCGCGACTTGTATCTCAAAATTGGTACTAGTATCTAGAATTTCTGCAGTGTATCTCAAAATGTCTACTTGCTTCTCAATATTCTGGCTTGTATCTCAAAATTGCAACTTATATATGGATATCTCTGAGCTGGGACTTATATCAACATAATCCGGCATGTTTTTGGAACTGTGGATTTTATCTCGATATTTCTCGATGAAACACGAAAAATGTCAGTTTGTATTCACGAATTGCGACTTGTGTGTCTCAATTACAGCACGTATCTAGGAATTGCGACGTGTATATCAATATTACGGCTCATATTTAAGATATTTATTGCTTCATATCTTCGCATCTTGATATTCCGGAATATTATCCTAAAATTCTGATTTGTATCTTGAGTTTGCGACTTGTTTATCGATATTCCTGCTTGTATCTCAGAAAATGTCGATTTATATCGAGCAGTTGCGAATCTTCTATGAATCGCATAATATTGATGCCTACATTTTTCATTTCAGATTGATGAAATTACACAGAAACGTGAATACTTCCCTCGCCTTGTTGGAAAAATTCATTTTCTCTGAATGGAAATTCTCCGCAATGAAAACCATGGACTTACAGGTGAGATGCGATGTACATAGCGTCTACGAAATATCTTGACAAAATTCAAAATAAGAAATAATATATCTAGACATGTTAAGGACGATAGGTGCAATATTTGAACGGATTTTATTGTTTGATTCAGGATTGGCTGAGCAAGGAGGACCAAACCGAATTCAATATGGACATTGGCACTTTACATTGGCCTTCGTATTTCGCCGATTTGAGCGTCGGTGCGCGCGTGTACTTGAACAAAGATCCTCTCAAAACTGTGAAATCGGCCAAAGCCAGAGATAACATGTGAGTGTCAAGTTAGATATTTTCGTCGTTCTTGTATAATTACAAGATTTATCGTGCAATCAGCTTAGGGTGAATCTCGCAATTAGCTCAATTGCAAAATTGCAAGATGAATCTTGTGATTAGCTCAACTGGAAGATAAATCGGTCAATGAAGCTCTAAATGCAAGATAATAAATCTACCAGCAGGGCAATCAATACTATTTGGTCTCTTTGACACTGTAATTTCTTTAGTTTTATCTGATTTCTGTTTGTTTTTTTTCAGCTTGTTCGTGATCCATTTGATTTGGCAAGCATTCGTTTTCTCACTAGGTTGGTATATTTTCGCTTGCCTCACGGGAAAAACGATGTATTCGTCCGTTTTGATCATACCCGTCCTGTTCTTTGCGTATAATTTGTTATAGAAAGTGAATAATTTTGGATGAAATCCGACAGTAATCCAATGTCTTGAGATACTGGAGATTAAAGGAAGGTATTATTGTTTTCACGGGTGAATGGGAAGCAAACTGACATAAATTATTCACTATAGGTACTTAGTCGTATTGTTGATTATTTTATATTTTTCGTATACTTGAACTACTGTTGGAGCGTTTTCAATATAAAATTGAAAATATATTCAGACTTCGATCACGTGTAGTGAAGTTTCTTACCTAATCCAGAGAAAACAACAACTTTGCCTTTCTGTGGGCCAATAACCCGTTAGGATGACTAATTTGTATAAAAATCTCATATCAAATCACCATCACCAAAGAGTATATGTATATACTGCGTTCTGTCGATGTATTCGGCCAATCAGCGTCCATCGCGTAAAACGCTGCGCAACGTACTCGCCTTCAGTTATTCCGATAGTAGTGACATCTGCGTCGACTCTGAGATGTCAACGGCGGGTTGATAATTATTATAAAAAATGTTGAATGTAACGATGATTTCAGTTGGTGAATATTTGTTAAAGTTTAGCCACAACAATATAGTGCAGTTTGCAGAGTGTGTCTGTTCCAAGCATTTGAAATTTCATATATTAGGAACTTAACGTGGGTAAGTATTTTATGAAATATTGTAAACGTATCAATATTTGATGTGTGAATCATTCTTGTCCAGTCTATTCGAATTTCGGGTCGATCAAAAATTCTTCGACATTGTCTCAAGGATATGTCTCATAGTATACAGAAATCATCATATATATTTATTCAAATAAAAAACGTAACTAAAATCACAATACAGAAGACAAAAACAATTATAAAACTTTAGAATGTAAAAACAAGGTATCTTCTTGAAATCACAATACAGATAGTGATGAAACCAATTATGTATCTCTAGAATAGAAAAACAAGATATTCTGTGTTGAAACGTCAATGGGTTATATTTTGATTCACAAAAAATTGCATCAAGTTGTGATTCACCAAACAAGCTTCTGCTTTGGCACTCCAATCCTGGTTTTCTGTAGTCCTGACTCTTGGACTTGGATGAGGCATATAAACTACTTTGATATTATGTATTTTGTGTGCTTTCAACAGGCTTTTAGTCCTGGTTTCAATATACCTGCCTATAGCTATGATATACTCTGGTTGGAGTACATTGACCAACTCAATATAAAATTCATCACAGATGGTTTCCAATCTTTTACGGAGCTGGAAAAGAATTTAAACATAATGATAAGACCCCGGCAAGGGAATATACCTACATTGATATTTTTTATCTCAATGGGAGTCACATTACACCCTTTAGCGTCCATGAAAGCCAAAGGACAGAAATTGCACACAAAAGAGTGCTTGAAGAACACTTCAGGTACATGGCACAAGGCAGCAAAAAATTTCCAAAACTTATCTCCACTTTGTTCTTTTCTGGTGGACAAAAATCCTTGGATCCTCCTATCAGGACATTCTGACTCTGGTTTCGATATGAACCCGCTGATTTTCAACCAGTTTTTTACCCAATGCGGATCACCAAAAGGCACCCCAGTTTGACACATCCCATAGGGACCTGGGTTCATACCAACAAATAGGATATTTTTTCTTGTAGTACAGTATTTTCTGGTATAAAATTGGTTTGCTCCAGAAGCATATTCCAAGGGATTGTAGACATATTGTATAGGTGCTTCAAAGTGCAGTATTCGCAAGTTTTGATTGAGCTGTTGTTGCAACTGTATTATGTGGTCTGCAATACTGATTGAAGGTACTGTTGGTATTACATTTGGGAAATATTTCGAAACATCGCTTGAGCAGCAACTCTCCAAGGATAAATCCAGGAGGATGGTTTGTTGGTCCTCTTCTGTACTGGATTTCTTCTTGGCAGCGGTACCATCATAAGGATTGCCGAACAATTTTTGCCTCAACATACTGTTAACTTGTTCCTTCTTGAATTTACGTGATAATTCTTAGTAAATGATCATAATCTGCTCTCATCTCGCATTGTTCCTCACTTTATCATATTTTTTAGTAAATGGTCATAATCAGCTCTCATCTAGCATTGTGATTATTAACTTCTTTTTGGTTGACAATCGTCACTGTCACTTGTCTATGACGTTGTTAAGATGTTGCTCACATTGTTTCTGTTGACAACCGTCTCTATCATTTGTCATGAAATCAGCCATAGACCATGAAATAACGCAACCAGAATCGATGGTTTTCACTTGTCAATGCCACAGACAAACGTCATTAAGATGCACACAGATTAACGGAATGTCCAAAGAATTAGCCCAAACAATTATCAGTGTTCGTCCCAGGTATTTGATAGTTCAAAGGTTCAAAACAGCAGAGAGCACCCTAATTCTTTGAATGGTAACACAGAACCTATATATTATAATTGCGTTCTGTGGAAGTATTCTGTGCTCCTTGGACCACAAAAATTGAAAAAGTTTGCTGATGATTTTCGAGCATTCTTGTTATCCTCAGCTGCTGCATAAATTCGCCCTGTACATGTCTATCAATTATGATTTCTGACCTACTTTTTGAAAAATTGCACTGCAAGCGAATTGTATTTCCATAAAAAAATGCTACCGTAGGCAAATTGTATGTTTGCCAAGTTCGATGTTCTGAATTTATTCTTATCATTTCAATTGTGCATACGTTAAGTGCAAGATGTCCAGCCAAAAGTTAGTTTTTCAAATCTTCATCGTTATTGGGGTAAGTATAATACATAGTTTTCTTCAGTTTGAATTTAGTTTTCGTGTGAGTTAGTGTTTATCAAAGATCTGAATAATTTTTTTAGTTTTGTTGAAATATTCTCGATTAGGTGTATTGTTTGTGTTTTAATGGATCTTTTTTCAAAATTGATATTGTAAAAATCCAACCAAATGTTGCAGGGTCGCCACAATGTCGAATTATCTCCGTTGCTATGGAATTTAGAAAAGAATTTAAAATTGAAAACATATACATCCACTTGCAGGCCATATTCTGAAATCATTATGGAATATTTTGGAATTGGAATTTGGTGTCCGAGAATTTTTTTCCAATTCAACACCATGAAATTTTCCACATAATTGAGTAGAAAGATCTGATAATGCTCTGTCATTTTAGTTGGGTACTGTAACTGGAAAAGTTCAAACTTGTATGTGCTCTTATGTTTTCTTGATGGAGTTTCACTTGGTTTTCAATGGTGAGGGGTAAAATAAACGTTCTGCATACTTGAATATTCTGAAATTTCCTTTTACATTCGATATTAACGAAGATGTTGGACTTTGCGCCATTGGTTGACCACTCTGTATATGAGTATAGTAGTCGTCACGATAATATGCGAATGAAAATCCTTCGAGTATAGTTGGGATATTTTCCACTGAATTTATGGCTTCAATTGATATCTTTATCAATTTAGCGGCATTTCTTTGTGGTTTTTCATCTGTAGACTATCGTGACTACAACTATACGAATAAATATTGTCTGTAAGTTGATCGAGGAGGTCAGATTTCTAGACTTTTTTGGGAAAATGCACTCAACCACTGTTTCGCCTTCCGCACAGATATGGACCTACGTGAACTGCGATCTGGTGTCGAATTTGATCACCAGAAAAACGGACCCCTTCAACTTGGAGGAGTTGAAGAACGCGCAGACACCGTACCAGCTGATCGAAACGCTGAGGAGACAGGTAAAGACATTTTCCACAAATATCCCATGCAACACAGGGACATCCGATGGATGTCCAATGGACGTCCAAATATCATACAAAGAATATCCCATGGACGTCCTTAGACCACCAAAACCATAAGATATCTTTCATGGACGTTAGACAATGGAATAATAAATTATAATTCGACCTCCCGGTCTCTAGGTGTTAGCTAAGGAGGACGAGCTGGTCAAAGCCGAGCAGATCAACAAGAACTTCGAGAAGATGATACAGCTGGTGAACATTCTGGGACAGGTGGACTCGTTCCTCACCGACAGGACCAAGACCATGATAAAGAAGATCGCGATGTTGGCTGACGCCGATGACGGAGAGTTCGAGAAGGAGTTCAAGCAGAGGCATCGCATCGATTGAGATTTCTTTTTCAGGGGATTTTTTACTTTTGTACAGTGTTCTTAATAAATGATTCGTTCGATTCGTTCGTATAACGTTGTGTTTTTATTTTGACACTTGACACTGATGTCAGACTTCGGAATAAAAAATATGTATATTTTTTATTTTTTTTGGATTTTTTGGATTTTCTCTCCTCTTATCTAAAAATGAAATTAGCACATCCATGGATGTGATGAAAATTATAACAATTATTTCAATCAATTTTTGAAATAATTATGATCACTCTGAAATAGTGATTTTTCAGATTTTTCGGGATTTTCTCTCCCCATTCCATGGAACACTTATTTATGAATGTATTAAAAATTCTAACAATCATTTAAATTCATTTGTGTATTTCAACCAAGGTTTTGAGAAGAAAAACATTCCAACTGTATTGAAAACGTCAACTAATACTAAGATGAGTAAGAATTTTGATATATGTTTGAAATTTTTGTATTCCAAATTTTCTGAAAAACAAATATGTAATTTCTCTTTGAGGAATCATAAATCTGTCCTTACCACAAAAATATAGAAATGATTATTATAATTTCTATTTTTATTTAATCGAGAAAAATTAATACACTTCCTCGATTAACTTACAGAGTCTTGTGCTCATGCTTATAATATATGCTATATATAGGGTGTACCATTAGTGTGGCAGAGAGAAACCGTTGTTCTTCTATTCGAACAAAATTTTGACAGAAGCTGTAGGTTCACAAGCAGAGGTCTGTTTCAAAATTATTTTCCATTATACAGTGTGACCCACATTGTGTGAATATCAAGCTGAAGTTGGAAAGAGGATGGGTTTTTGGACTTTGAGGAAATTGTATTTATAAAAGAACGTTTTTCCAAATTTTTTCGCTGTATGTTGACAGAAAGTGAGTGAGCTCAGGGGCGTACTCAAAATCTTTTCAGAGGAGTCTGAGAAATAAAGTACTTCGATTGAAATTGGCAGCAGGGAATAGGGCTAACATAATGCAATCTGAATAATGTAGTTTTTTTTTTGGGGAATTTCGAGAATAGCCGAGTTCATTTTCAACGCCTCAACGAAGGTTTCTCGAAGTGCTAATCCTAGAATTTTTTTTTCATGTGTGTGTGTATAGAAGAGGAAATGGAAAGTGAGACGCACTGTACATCGTACGGCTTCCGCCCGCTACACAGACCGACAGATTAAAATTAGAAGACGTTGAAAAAGAGAGGGAGCGGATGCGCAACTGCCGCTTTTCAGTCAGTCGGTGATCAGTTCGATTACGTTCCGCCAGCCGGACGAGCAATAAACGTTAAACACCCAGTACGAGACGCGCGAATTACCCGAAAGGCCGGCCTTTCGACGGACGACCTACCGATATTTTCGTCGGATTTCTACGTACTTGGCGCGCGGCAACCATGGCCGAGACCATCGAGGAGAGCTATGAGACCGAGGTGAGGAGGAAGATCGTCAGGACCAAGCTCAGCATCGAAGAAGTAAGTGGATGACAGCGCGTGATGTAATCGTCCGACGATTTTCGAATGACTGACGGCAGTAGTTCGAATCGCCAGGCGACGTTCGTTCGGCCTACTGCGAAACGAGAGCTGGACCGCCTAACATGAATTTATTCGAAATGTCGAAAGGGTATTGGGAAATTTCATCGCGGAAAAAAGTCCCTAATCGATGATGTTTATCATTAACTCTACATTTATTGGTCAAGCTGGCAACATCGTTCTTGCGATCATTTATACGTCATTTATGTCAAAAGTGATATTTATCTTCGGTCAAACCACTCATTCATTTGAAATGTTTTATTTACTATACTTGTGAATTAAACTTTAGCAAATTTTATTTCCTATTAGTTATTGGGATTTCAAGAAAGCATCATATCTTGATTTACGAATTGTTTGTTTTAATTTCAATTCATATCATTTGTATTTCCAAATATTCATTTGAATTTCAAAAAGTATGATTTGAATTAATCAATTCAATTCCAAAAACTAACATATTATTTCTCAAATAGACAATTGTCATTTCCAAACATGTTGAATGTATTTCATGAAGCATCATTTTGATTGACGTTCGGCCTACCCGGTAGGTCGAACGTAAAGTGACCGTTTTCGTAAAATTCAAAACCAGAACATGAAAAAAAAACACCATAATAACGGATGTTACCAACGAATGTATGCTGTCAAATTTGAATGGGAAATGCAAGAAAAATCAATGAATTCTAGATTTTTCTAGATTTTCTGGGATATCTTCTCGTTTCTGAATAATAAAAATTGAAGTTATTGAAAGGACAGATTTGTGATCTGCCCCAAAATGTCATTGCGCTTGCAATTAAACCTTGAGATATATAAAAGAGAAATTCTCCATCTGTCAGTGACACCTTGTTTTCAAAAAAATTGGAAATACAAAAATATTTTCAATAAAAACAAAACTTCTACTCATCTTGGTGGACGTTTCGGGAACGAATCTGCTCCCTTTTTCAACATCACGATTTAGATATTTTTCTCCGTGAATTTTTCAATGTTTCGTCGTTTTTGACACTGAAGAGTGATAAGTTTTCAGACAGAGGAATTCTGGTTACAAGGTGTTCTTTTATTAATTGATATTGAATTATCATTTTCATATTCAATTTTCAGAAGTGGGAGCCAAGTTATATCTATATTAATTGAACAAGACTCCGTTTAGGAGAATGCAAGCAGATTTTTTGTTCTTGGTTGTTGTCTTAATATTTCCCCAATCGGCCATATGTTGTCCATATTCAGTAAGGATACGTTCAGATAATTTCGACTTGTCGGTATATCTTCTCTTTATAGCTGCTGATCGCTTCACGTGTTGTTACGTATCGTATATTAACGTTCTATTAGAAGGAAAATGTTTTATTAGCCGTACATTTGCAACATTTATATGAAATTCATTCGGAGAAAGAATCAGAGCAAGAATATAAATGGGCACCGTATATCACAGCGGAAGTTTTGTCAAGTTTACTCGAATTGCGCCAAATAAAACGGAGTTAAAGGTACTTAATTTATAACGTATTTATCGTGAGTAGTGCCAAAAATTATTCATCATGTGATCGTGACTTGCTGTATCCAGGAAATGGAAATTTATAAGTTGAAAATCGAGGAAAATTCTTTCTTTCAATATTCGTTGTCAATCTGATTTTCTAGTAAGTAAATCCAGAGTACGATAAATGGAAAGATATATATTTTCAATTGTTTAATTGTATTTCCAAGACTATTATCATCAACTTTATGGCCTCCTAGGACGTAATTGAAATAGTTGAATAAATTCTAATTACAGCATAATTATTTTGTTATTGTAGATAAACTTGGCAGTTTTCGTAAAATCGAGAGGACCAATTTTTTGTTCGAAATATTACTGAAAGAGAATAGAGAATCTTCTGAAATTAGGTTATTTTTTCGCTTACATACAAATTTCTACACATATCGTTTCGTAATATGTTTACGTCGAGTCCAAAATAAAACTACTCAATGGCTATAGAAAACTATATAACGAATAGGAATTTAAGAACGCCTTCTTCACTTTGAGAGTCATGCAATATCCAATCATTTTCATTTCATGTCGTGTCTCTTGTCAATTTCGATTTCTGTAATTATTTTGAGATTTCTCACGGGTGAGGCGGGTTTTGAGACACGGCCAAATCATTTTGGGAGCCGTTCGACTGATGTTTTGAAGTTTCGCCTGGATACGAGACGATATTGTGAGGTTTTTCTGTTTGAAACCTCGGTATTTTTGGGATCACGACGTCATTTTGATGGAAAATAACGAGGAATTCACTATAAAAATCGTTTTATCTACCTGCTATAGAGGAAAATCAAGGAATTGATCTGTCTCACTTGTTTTTGTCTATATACACGTCATATTTCCACAAGTAACTTTTTCCTTTTTCCAGTATACGATTCTTTCTCGAAATTATAAAAGGATTTAAACAGTTTATTACATAACTAGTTTGGAAAGTGAGATATAACGAGTGCATCAAATACACTTTCCAACGAGTTGTGTACACTATTTTCCATACGACTATTCATATCAATATCCTTCTTGCAATACATATGCAATATTGTGATGAATGAATATAAAATTTCCAGATAAAATTCAATTACATTCATTTTTCTGGAATATTTCCACCCTAGTGCTTTTTACTTTCGACGTTACCATACCTACCTGTCGCCATATTGAAATGGGCTATTTTTCGAATAACGAAACTTTTCATACGTGGTCGTAAAAAAAACATCTTTTTCTGCCAAAACAATTGGTGACAGTTATGGAATTTCGACACTAGACGAAAATGGGGCGTTGATGAGGCTTTTAAAATACCAAAACAGAAATTTTCAAAAACACCAATACGGTTCTATTCCTAAGGTGTTCCTTCCATGAATGAATGAATAATTAGATGAATAAATAAATGTTAGGGGCGCCGTTCCTACAGTTGTCTCATCTCGGCTACGCCAATGATTATTTCGATTGAAAATATAGGCCATTTTCCATCAAAATAATTGATTTATCGGCAGTTTGAATTAGACAAGCGTGTTCCTTCCAAGAGAATGAAATAATTTTATTTTTAGCACTCCCACAAAATTGATCGGCCAGTTAATGAAAGCTATTTTCCGACCACCGCCATGTTAACTAACAGGCGGTCTTTGATTTCCTCGAAAAAAAAACTGGGATTAAAAAATGCACTGCTCATTTTTCAGTGTTTTCAAGTGCCATGAAACAGAGTGGTAACTTTAAAAATAAACAAGATATCTAATAATTTGTTATAAGTTTTTGCACTATTGATCGATGATGAGCAACTATAGTAGAATATTGTATTATTAGTACTCATCCATTGACAGTGATAATTTATAGAGTTAGCAGATGTCAGTTTGGAATCTGAATATTTTGGAAAAACATATCATAAGTGATCGTAGAGAAAATAGTGTGTGCAACACGTGCATAAAATATTTGTTGAAACTTGATTTCTTCCCTAGGAAACTTTTGATAGGAGTATTCTAGCAAGGTGGATTATTATTCTGGGAAAGGCCAGTCGCCCCTTGGGAAAAATCCTGACTACTCCAATGTCTCTATCACATTATTCATTTCTGGTTAACGTATTATAACCCGCTATATAATTTCGGGCGATTCTTTGTTGATGTTCTTTGTTTTGTGGAATGTGCGCATGGCAGAAACATTATTGAATACGGTGTAAAAATATACACAAAGTGAAAATTACTTGGCACCCATTATTATTTGCTTCGGGATTTTAATTATTAACAAAAACATTGTGTTTTTGGCAAAGGACTTTGGATTGAATCTAGTCATTCATGGTTTGATATTTGTTCAAATAACATATTTTCATTGATGTACACACATTCGTCCCATTTCCCATTTTATAAAAAAAAAAATACCTTCTATAGGGTGTTCCATTTTTTCTGCGCGAGACACTATTTCATTGATATTCTTTAGTGATCAAGTAATTTTGAAATATTGAATATGAAATTTCGAAATTCATAAATTTCCTCGATGGAAAAATGGAATGTGAAAATACACTCTTGAACTTATATCGAGCTAAAATCGAAATAGCCCAGAATAGATGGCTAAATTTAGATGGTTTCACCAACATTTTCTAATTACCTATTCACGCACTGGTGTTTTGAATTAGATATAAAATTAGTTTCCTGCATACAGGGCGATCCACCATCATACCGATGGAAGCTAAGTTATTGGTCAGTCCTTGTCTGACAGATGATGAATATAACCTCACTTTTTAGAGGTTACATTATTTTTGAATTGAAAATCGTTTTGAGGAAATATTTCTGGTTGTTGCTATGCTGAGTCGACCTCGTTTGTGATTTCCTGTAACCTGTGATTTATGTTGAAGAAAATTAGGAAGGCCTTGGGATCAAAGATATTCTCTACTAGGTCGAGCTTAGGGAAAAATCATCTGAGTGTTGGCGTTGTTCAAATATTTTGATGTGTTAATAGTGTGAAATTATTCGAAGTTCATTGATTCATAAGTGTGTTTGGACAAAGAGACTCAGTTTTCATTTTTCAGCTTTACGTGGGATTTTCTTTCCTCTTTCTGAAACATTAAGTAGAAGTTATTAAAAATTATTTCAATATATTTGTAGTAAGGACAGATTTTGTAATCTGCCCCAAAATGTCACTGCGCTTGAAATTAAACCTTTAGATACCTAAAAGAGAAATTCTCTATTGGTCAGTGACACCTTGTTTTCGAAAAATTTGGAAATACAAATATATTTAATAAGAATGAAACCTCTAGTTACCTTGGTGGACATTTCAAGAACGAATCTGCTCCTGTTCTCAACACAATTAAATATTTTTCTCTCCGCAAAATTTTTCAATATGTAAAAAGAAAAATATTTTAATTGTGTTCAGAACGGAAGCAGATTCGTTCCCGAAACGTCCAACAAGATGAGTAGAGATTTTATTCTTATTAAATATATTTGTATTTCCAAATTTTTCAAAAACAAGGTGTCACTGGCCAATAGAGAATTTCTCTTTTAGGTATCTAAAGGTTCAATTTTAGGGCAGATCACAAAATCTGTCCTTACTACAAATATATTGCAATAATTTTTAATAACTTCTACTCTATTTTTCAGAAACGAGGAGAGAAAGTCCCATGAAAAGCTGTAAAATGAATGTACCACCTCCTCGAAAAACTTACAGACAGTATTTGATGATTGTTACTTGACGTTGGTTGAATGATGCTGGATAGCAGTAGAAAATTCATTTGAATTGTTCACCGATTGAGTTTTTCGAAGGTGACTCAGATAACCCAACGAATTTACAAGTAAAATCCCGAAATAATCAGTCAACTTCGATTCCTGTACGTATGCAGTGACTACGACTGGAAAACTATTTCCGAATGTTTTCTCAGTAAACAGAGCGAACATTATTCGACGTGTTGTTGCATTCTGTTGTGTGTCGGATACAAGTAGTTGAACAGCATATTATGTCTAATTGATTTTCGGTCTTGAATGTCCGCTTTACGTCATACGAACGATCGTGAAAATAGAAATTTCTCGTTTGCATCATTTGTTTATCGGAAACATCGATTCGGGTTAGGCTACAAAATACGTCCATTTGCTACACGAGTGATGGATACTATTGCAAATTTATACAGGGTGATACGCGAATGTATGGATTTTTATTCACACGCGGTTGATGGGCAGAATTAGGGAAGGTTCTGTGCTTTCCTTGGGAAAATTTAGAATTCTATTCAAGGACTCAGATAGGGTTAGTCGATCGACATTATTTTTCATTCCAAACTACCTTATTTCAAATGGAACACCCAGTATATCATATCAAATATTTTGGATTCACTTTTCTCGGAACATGAAGAGAAAACAGGAAAATAACGTTATTTAGAATGTGATGACAAATGAAAAACAAAAAAGAATCAAACATTATGACGAGAAATCATATGAAATTACTCAGGAATCCAAAATTGGAATGATATACCGGGTGTTCCATTTGAAATAAGGAAGTTCACGGTGGTGGTACGACCTTGAGAATATTTCAAAACTACCGAGAATGTTAAATAACCCTGAACAACAAAATTCAAAATTCTTAGTATTTTCTAACAACGAAAACTTCGTACGAACGACTATCGTGAGTAACCTTGTATAGTTATTATATCTGCCATATGAACTGAACAATTCTAAACTTGAACTTGTTATCGCACGGAATGTAAATTTTGGAAAAGTAAAAGTAAAACGATAGCAGAAAACAATTGAGATAGGTATATTATTTCACACTTCATGTATTATTATTTTTTTATGAAATGGTTAGTCATATGTATAGTAATGTATACGAAAAAATTATGACAGATGTAAAATCACAAAACATGATTGAATATGATGTGAAATATGTACCTAAGAACTTCATTCGGGTTCAACTCATTGTCGAACCGTGTATATCAAGTATGAGGTCCCTACTAAAGTTTCGTAATTTTTTTTTCGATTCGCTTTCTATTATGTCCCGTTCCGAAATAAATGCGTATTTCTAAAATTGAAACACTTCTATTTCTTAGTGGCAGTCGGGCGAATATACATTTGTTGAAGTGTGTAATGTAATGGTCCGAAAATAGAGTGAAAAGACGATAGGAAAACGTCAAGCTGTGTCATCCGTCGAAATCTTCCAGTGAAAAATGTCTTTTGGAGTACCCACAAGAAAATAACGAATCCATAAAACTTGGATGTTCACTCCAAGTATACATCACACATCGGGAGTATTCTGATTCTTTATCGAAACGGATATGTTCAGCAAAAAATGTTGACGTGTGTAATATGACACTTCCCAACCTTCAATGACGTTAATAATAAATAAAAAATATTTCATCGTATGTTAGTACTCACTCAAACTATGTCTTCCTAGCACAATCCAGTATTTTATCTGAGTGAATGGTACGTTTTATAAAAAATTATTGAAATTCGCGATTTTCATAGTAGTAGAAAACGAACATTCTAGTGACGTCAGAATCCGCGTCAATCGACTGCCACCCTCAAACAAAGTAGAACTACTCGATCGATTGACTAATCAAAATTGAAGCGAAAGTTCCTCATTTATTATTACCACATATGTTTCCACTATATTTCTGACTGAGATAACAATTACTGTTTAACAAAACTGGCTAGAAGCTTTGACAAGAGGAACGATAATGACGTCACCAGTTTGAATGGATTTTTGGATAGGACAGTGATTTGAATTCGAAAATAAAGCATGCCAGTTAACTTTGAGAACAGTTGGGTGTGTAAACCCCCATTGAGAATTTCAAAATTTGCTATTTTCCATACCTCAATTGAGGTTGTTGAGGTGCAACTTCTGTAATTTTTTCTTATCGACACTCCGTTTAGAAAATGTAGGTGAATTAAGTGTGGAAATGTAGGCATGCGGACCAAAACAAATGGATAATTTCGAACAGCGGGTCACTCCAAATCGATTTTGGCATGTAGAAAAATTTAGGCATCATCTTTGGAAATACCTGTCAGCACCTTGGCTCAAATATAGGCTAATGACTAATGGATTTGGGATCATGTCGGTGAGATTATTGAGCGCAAGCAGTTAGCTTTATGTTTTTTGGCTTATTTTCAGTCAGAAATGTACTCGATGTTTTCATTTCGTTGCATTTTATTCCCAACAAAAAGTGATTGTCGTATGTAACAGGTATCACAAATATATTGATGATTATCGAAACACAAATTAATACGAGAAAGAGATTTAGAACGAAGAAAGAGAGTATGCAACCAACAATACCTCGCGGAATGCACCATTGACTTGATGTTGGGTCACAGTTTGTGGTTGAATTATGTCCAGATATGTTATAATGATTCTATGAATTCTTTGGTTATCCAAGATTTGTGGAAAATTCCGAACTTGATAGATATAAATAGTGATGTGATTAATCATGTTTATAAACAGACTCCACGGACTGAATTTGATGTAGTATCATTTCTTCATCAGGAAAATAAAAAATGTTATGGCAGTTTGTATATGACTAGTCATTTTTCAATTAAAACTACTCAACTAATGAGAGAGCGAAACACAACTTGTTGGTATCTATTAGCCAATCCGGAGTCTAAATACCAAATCTAAAACATGGTGTTTCCGATTATCAACTATTTCAACCAATCAAAAACGTTCATCTCAGCATGAGTAAAATAATCAGGTATATAATACTAATTTTATATTCTCGGGACACCCTGTATATAGAAAATTAAAAGTAGCGTGATTCTGCACATTTGTAGAGACTGTGAAGGAAACATCGACAATCCAACGAAAATATTTTCGTTATTGTGACGTCATTTTCTCAAGACCGCAGGGTGATTGCGGTGTTGATATAACACCGAATTGGTGTAGGAAACCATCACTTTCTCCTTTCAACCGATTGTAACTTTCTTCGCTCTTCTAAATGTCCTCTAATTTTAGACACCCTGTTGAAAATAATTCGATGTGGGTGTGAATTATTCCTCGTTGATAAACAAAGCGATATGTGTGACTCGGATAAATTTTTCGTCGCAGGTATACATACCATACTAACCTTCTTAATAAAAATAAAATTCTTCAGTGGAATGATGCGATACAGTCGCTTCCGAAAATATTCCCTAACATTCGAAAATAGAGGAATAAAGTATTATTGTGTCACGGTCAGCGTAATTCCGAAACGTATTTTGGCAAATGACATTAAACAGTGATTGAACGTAACACAAAATGGGCAGAACGTTCGCTGCAAAACATTTGCTTGCATGGTGTGCATGGATAACATGATTTTCGTCTCGTTAATGACCGCATTCGCCGTGCGATGGAAAGTCATATTGTCAAGGTTTCGAGCATTTTTGGAACACCTCTAACGTACTAGGATTCCTAGGACTAAGTAGATATAATATTCGGGAACATTCAGCATTGTTTGGATCAGTATCGTTTAATTATCAATTTTTTTCTTGACATTCTTTATTTTTCTGGATATTCCCACGTCTCTTTTTCAGTTTGGAAATTACTTTCGATCGTTTTAGTTTCTCACGACTTGCATCAATTTGAGTTTCACAAACGTCGAACATCGCTATACCAAGCATCATTCATCAATAGAACGGCAACTGTCTACGATACTGTCTGTAAGTTCTTCGAGGAGGTGGTACATTCATTTTTCAGCTTTTATTGGGATTTTCTCTCCTCGTTTCTAAAAAATCTAGTAGAAGTTATTTAAAATTATTGCAATATATTTGTAGTAAGGACAGATTTTGTGATCTGCCCCAAAATGTCACTGCGCTTGAAATTAAACCTTTAGATACCTAAAAGAGAAATTCTCTATTGGTCAGTGACACCTTGTTTTTTGAAAAAATTTGGAAATACAAATATATTTAATAATGATAAAACCTCTACTTATCTTGGTGGACGTTTCGGGAACGAATCTGCTCCCGTTCTCAACACAATTGAAATATTTTTCTCTTCGTAAAATTTTTTCAATGTTTTCGATTTTGACCTTCAAGAAAAATTCCAACTCCTTTCTTCTTTCCCAAAATTCCACCGCCGGCTAACAAGATGTTCCTTGAACATTATCGGTTTCCCTTTCGTGTTTTCAACAGATGAAAAATAATGCTAAATTTATGTCAACTGCGTAAAACCAGCCAGAGCAGTTTTGCTCCATGATCAACCAACTAGGATTATAGTTCATCTGCAAAAGGAGTTAGTTATATTTTTTGGTCATTGGCATATTGTTCAGTACTGGTAAATTCTGCATTTATGAAAGCTTTTTTTTCTAATCATAGTTGAAAAGAATATTTGATTGTACCTAGAGTTTGATTTCAATCACATGATCCTCACTTGAATATTTTCTCTTTTCTAAAACTCCGTTTCATGGTCTCTCGATGAGATATTGCAAAAGTAGTGTTTTGTTATATAATTTTCACGTTTCATGTTTTGGAGAGATAAATCAGTTGAAAACAATGATCTCATAAACGAAACAATGAGTTGCGACATAGAATTTCAACACATTGAAAACATCGTTATGAAGGTGATCTGAGTAGAAATGGAAAACTGAAAGAAAAATTGACGAGGTGGAGTTCGGAAAGAAAGTTACATTTACTTACGAATGAACCGGAAGTTACCTTTGATTGTTGTTCAGTTCAAATTGAAGATCCCTGTTTGAAGGAATGTTACAGCAAAAGTAGATTCTCCGAGAAAAGTAACTGGTCTTCTCAGTGAAAGTTGATCAAAAGCGAAAAAGTGGTGAATTCTGATCGACATTTTACTAGTCACAGTTATCTATACCTAGGGAAAGGATACTTTTACTGCCTCCAGGTCGTAAAAGCTGACTTTTTGCAAGGAAGGTCTATTACCTAAAAAAAACACAACCTGCATAATACAAATAGAGATAGAAAGCTCTTGTGTTTAGGAACGAGGAGAGAAAATCCCACAACTGTTGACAACACGAAAGGGAAACCTGTAATGTTCGAGGAACATCGTGTTAGCCAGCGGTGGAATTTCGGGAGAGAAGGAAGGTGTTGGAATTTCTCATGAAAGTTTGGAGGTTGTGAGCATCAGGAGAGACTTCACTACATTTTCTGTACATGATAGCTTTTATTTTTAGCGAAATTACTGTAGCTCAGTAAACCAATGAGTGAGAGGTGAAAGACCTCGAAGCGTCATTTCCGTGAATTGCTCATTTCACACTCGCGTCATTGTTCTTCTAGGAGTGCGATGATATTTGTATCTTTTGAGATAGTGCCTTGGAACACCCGGTATGTGCTGTATGCATCAGTTGGCACAGGTAATGGTCGGTAGTAGCGTAAGCGTGCGTACTTTTTCATAGTCACATAATCCATGTGCTATGTATATTTATTTATTCGAGTACATTCTTCATATTCGCTCCGACGACTCCAATTTGCCTGAAGATCGTCACGCTTCACGAACATCGTGAACAGACCGGCCACACATAAAATAGACATTTACATCGAAAACTACTACTAATAATTCCTGATGTTGACGATGATCTCTTCCTGAAACTGAAACATAGAACGTCCACTCAAATAAATGTGCATCACCACATCAACTGCAGTTATTTGAGAGACACCCTATTTATATTTTTCTTTTGCCTCCTGGAGTGCGATCGATTCTCATTTCAACGATGCATCACACTTGATATTTTAACAGAGGTCGAACTCACAGAACGAGAAATCCTGATATCCGTGTGGTTTTATGAAACAACGATAAAGTGAAACTTATTTTCGAATCGCAGCTGTTGAGAAACACACATGATCATCGAACATAGCATCAAACCTATGGTTTTTTCAGAGATAACAATATTGACGAACGTTCGACAATCGACCCTAACCTAACCTCGCGTCTTATTTCAAGTGTAAAAAAGTTCCTCTTTGAATGGGAATCGAACCCCATGCCACAACTTGAGAAGGACACTTGCTAACCATTCTAGATTATCTAACATACTGGGTGGCCCAATGAAAAGGAAACAAGGCCGATTTGACATATTCATCGTTCTCAAAAAAAAAAACGCTCGAACCGGTTGATTTTCATTTCAAGGGGGAAATATTTTGCGCATGTTTTCAACTTTTTCACTTCAAACTCCTCGGAGGGGTGATTTACAACCCTTGAATCTCAAATGGGATAAGGGGTCAAGTGATACATTATTTTGAAGGTGATCGAAATCTCTTACCAACGCTTCCTTGTTTTTGGAATTCAATGCAGTAGTTCTCGAGAAAACACGTTCATGAAAATACTCGGTTAGTGATGGAAAGTAACGCTTTTTTTCCTTTTCATCACTATTTCTCATTTTGTAGTTAGAATGATGTTCATCTAAGAAGTGCCTTATGTGTTTTTTTTAATCCTGTCCTATCCAACATTACATAAAGAATAATTTATTCTAACGTCAGTTCCTTGATCTCTCAGTAAAATGCATACCTTGTTTCGTTTTCATTGGGCCACCCTGTATATTTGTAAGTGTAAGTATCGCTGCGTTCATTTATATCACTGTGAGAAAATTATTAACGAACAGTTCTAATCTAAGAGTTGTTCGATAATTTCAGAAGAAAACTATGTGAAATAGAGTAGTACATCTATAACAATATATCCACAAATCGCGCACCATACAGAAATTCAACGAAAAGAGATTGATATTGGGCACCCTCAGAAGTTTCTACTCTTCTGATACTCATTTCCCGATTCCGTTTTGAAAATGGAATTCAAATATTTTCGTTCGAAATTCGTTTGGTTGGATTGATACGGCTGATCGTAATAAATGTTCCTCTTCGAAATATAATTTTGGCATAAGCTCACGCAACGATAGATCTAGATAGAAGATGCGGACAGAGATGAAGGAAGTTGAAACCTGAATTCAATAAATTCATCATTCAATTCGGAGGAAAACACTGGCTCCCATTCAGTTTTGTGAACGAGAAGCTGAATCGAAATTCACGAGTGCAATTCAATTTTCTAGTCATCCGTGATCAAGGAGGCCGCTGAAAGATATAACAGATTTGTTTATATTCCTGGCGAATTTATATCGAAATATGTTTCCACATTACGCAGGAAGACGTTTTCATATATTTTCCACGTGCACTGAACATTTAAAACGAGACGGTGAATTGGGAGGACCAGTGTGAAAATTGAATTCGTCGAGAACGGTTTCGAAGTGTTAGCGTGGCACTGAAAATATGAACATCCTTTGTTTTTATACGACAGAGGAAGTAATACCGAAATCTGTGAAGATGAGGATCGTGGCTAGGATTTCCAAGGTATCTAAACTAGCCAAGTGTGTGTAGGGTGTTTTCGAATTCTTTCATTGTCGCGAATAATTCATACTCAGTATATGATATACAGGGGTGCCACAAAGCTCGTGAATATTTGAACTAGAGGGAGAATGATGGCTATACATGAACATAATATGTATATCAATCGTATGAACAACTTAGACAGGCAGAAGTAGCAATTGTAGATAGAATTTTTGGATGGACATTGCTCGAGCTAATGGAAGCTTTTACACAACGATTGTGATCTTTACACAATTCATTATGTGAAATACCGATACCATTAGATGAACTTTCATTCATTTTCGCGATTTATCAGATATACCTTCTATGAAAATAGTACGATTCAGCTAAAGAATCATATCCCATTGAAAAAAATATCCGAAGTTGAAATAGTGCGATTTCTGGCTAAAATCACTTATCACAAATCACTTAGGAGCGAGATAATTTCGTTATAGTGACGAATTGAATTTTTTCGATCTCAGATTCGTTTCTTACGAGTCCGAAATAGTGGTCATGAATTTTTTTCAGATTTTTAAAGTGATGAATAGAAATTTCGAATTTTTCAAGCTATGATCATCCGATAAATATGTACCTTGGACTCTCTGACTCCAACGAACTTTCGCATTTTTCTGAAGAATCGTTTGAAATTCTTCGATCTAGATGAAAATTGAACGAGGAATCGATCGGTGGGTCGATCGACTCTGTGGGACTGACCGTTCCAGAGATACAGGGCGTCAAATTGGAAATAGTGCGCTTTTTGGCAAAAATCAGAATTAGGAGCGAGATTACTCCGTTATCGAGACGAATTCATCAATTTAGATCTCAGATTCGTTTCTTACGGGTCCGAAATAGTGGTCTTGAATTTTTTCAGATTTTTCAAGTGATGATTAGAAATTTCGAATTTTTCAAGCTATGATCATCCGATAAATATGTACCTTGGACTCTCTGACTCCAACGAACTTTCGCATTTTTCTGAAGAATCGTTTGAAATTCTTCGATCTAGATGAGAATTGAACGAGGAATCGATCGGTGGGTCGAACGACTCTGTGGGACCGACCGTTCCAGAGATACAGGGCGTCAAAGTGGAAATAGTGCGCTTTTTGGCAAAAATCAGAATTAGGAGCGAGATTACTCCGTTATCGAGACGAATTCATCAATTTCGATCTCAGATTCGTTTCTTACGGGTCCGAAATAGTGGTCTTGAATTTTTTCAGATTTTTAAAGTGATGAATAGAAATTTCGAATTTTTCAAGCTATGATCATCCGATAAATATGTACCTTGGACTCTCTGACTCCAACGAACTTTCGCATTTTTCTGGAGAATCGTTTGAAATTCTTCGATCTAGATGAAAATTGAACGAGGAATCGATCGGTGGGTCGATCGACTCTGTGGGACCGACCGTTCCAGAGATACAGGGCGTCAAAGTGGAAATAGTGCGCTTTTTGGCAAAAATCAGAATTAGGAGCGAGATTACTCCGTTATCGAGACGAATTCATCAATTTCGATCTCAGATTCGTTTCTTACGGGTCCGAAATAGTGGTCTTGAATTTTTTCAGATTTTTAAAGTGATGAATAGAAATTTCGAATTTTTAAGCTATGATCATGCGATAAATATGTACCTTGGACTCTCTGACTCCAACGAACTCTCGCATTTTTCTGAAGAATCGTTTGAAATTCTCTGATCTAGATGAAAATTGAACGAGGAATCGATCGGTGGGTCGAACGACTCTGTGGGACCGACCGTTCCAGAGATACAGGGCGTCAAAGTGGAAATAGTGCGCTTTTTGGCAAAAATCAGAATTAGGAGCGAGATTACTCCGTTATCGAGACGAATTCATCAATTTCGATCTCAGATTCGTTTCTTACGGGTCCGAAATAGTGATCTTGAATTTTTTCAGATTTTTAGAGTGATGAATAGAAATTTCGAATTTTTAAGCTATGATCATGCGATAAATATGTACCTTGGACTCTCTGACTCCAACGAACTCTCGCATTTTCCTGAAGAATCGTTTGAAATTCTCTGATCTAGATGAAAATTGAACGAGGAATCGATCGGTGGGTCGATCGACTCTGTGGGACCGACCGTTTCAGAGATATAGGGCGTCAAAGTGGAAATAGTGCGCTTTTTGGCAGAAATCAGAATTAGGAGCGAGATTACTCCGTTATCGAGACGAATTCATCAATTTCGATCTCAGATTCGTTTCTTACGGGTCCGAAATAGTGGTCTTGAATTTTTTCAGATTTTTCAAGTGATGATTAGAAATTTCGAATTTTTCAAGCTATGATCATGCGATAAATATGTACCTTGGACTTTCTGACTCCAACGAACTTTCGCATTTTTCTGAAGAATCGTTTGAAATTCTTCGATCTAGATGAAAATGGAACGAGGAATCGATCGGTGGGTCGAACGACTCTGTGGGACCGACCGTTCCAGAGATACAGGGCGTCAAAGTGGAAATAGTGCGCTTTTTGGCAGAAATCAGAATTAGGAGCGAGATTACTCTGTTATCGAGACGAATTCATCAATTTCGATCTCAGATTCGTTTCTTACGGGTCCGAAATAGTGGTTTTGAATTTTTTCAGATTCTTGAAGTGATGAATAGAAATTTCGAATTTTTCAAGCTATGATCATCCGATAAATATGTACCTTGGACTCTCTGACTCCAACGAACTTTCGCATTTTCCTGAAGAATCGTTTGAAATTCTCTGATCTAGATGGAAATTGAACAAGGAATCGATCGGTGGGTCGATCGACTCTGTGGGACCGACCGTTCCAGAGATACAGGGCGTCAAAGTGGAAATAGTGCGCTTTTTGGCAGAAATCAGAATTAGGAGCGAGATTACTCTGTTATCGAGACGAATTCATCAATTTCGATCTCAGATTCGTTTCTTACGGGTCCGAAATAGTGGTTTTGAATTTTTTCAGATTCTTGAAGTGATGAATAGAAATTTCGAATTTTTCAAGCTATGATCATCCGATAAATATGTACCTTGGACTCTCTGACTCCAACGAACTTTCGCATTTTCCTGAAGAATCGTTTGAAATTCTCTGATCTAGATGGAAATTGAACAAGGAATCGATCGGTGGGTCGATCGACTCTGTGGGACCGACCGTTCCAGAGATACAGGGCGTCAAAGTGGAAATAGTGCGCTTTTTGGCAAAAATCAGAATTAGGAGCGAGATTACTCCGTTATCGAGACGAATTCATCAATTTCGATCTCAGATTCGTTTCTTACGGGTCCGAAATAGTGATCTTGAATTTTTTCAGATTTTTAGAGTGATGAATAGAAATTTCGAATTTTTAAGCTATGATCATGCGATAAATAAGTACCTTGGACTCTCTGACTCCAACGAACTCTCGCATTTTTCTGAAGAATCGTTTGAAATTCTCTGATCTAGATGAAAATTGAACGAGGAATCGATCGGTGGGTCGAACGACTCTGTGGGACCGACCGTTCCAGAGATACAGGGCGTCAAAGTGGAAATAGTGCGCTTTTTGGCAAAAATCAGAATTAGGAGCGAGATTACTCCGTTATCGAGACGAATTCATCAATTTCGATCTCAGATTCGTTTCTTACGGGTCCGAAATAGTGGTCTTGAATTTTTTCAGATTTTTAAAGTGATGAATAGAAATTTCGAATTTTTCAAGCTATGATCATCCGATAAATATGTACCTTGGACTCTCTGACTCCAACGAACTCTCGCATTTTTCTGAAGAATCGTTTGAAATTCTCTGATCTAGATGAAAATTGAACGAGGAATCGATCGGTGGGTCGAACGACTCTGTGGGACCGACCGTTCCAGAGATACAGGGCGTCAAAGTGGAAATAGTGCGCTTTTTGGCAAAAATCAGAATTAGGAGCGAGATTACTCCGTTATCGAGACGAATTCATCAATTTCGATCTCAGATTCGTTTCTTACGGGTCCGAAATAGTGGTCTTGAATTTTTTCAGATTTTTAAAGTGATGAATAGAAATTTCGAATTTTTCAAGCTATGATCATCCGATAAATATGTACCTTGGACTCTCTGACTCCAACGAACTCTCGCATTTTTCTGAAGAATCGTTTGAAATTCTCTGATCTAGATGAAAATTGAACGAGGAATCGATCGGTGGGTCGAACGACTCTGTGGGACCGACCGTTCCAGAGATACAGGGCGTCAAAGTGGAAATAGTGCGCTTTTTGGCAAAAATCAGAATTAGGAGCGAGATTACTCCGTTATCGAGACGAATTCATCAATTTCGATCTCAGATTCGTTTCTTACGGGTCCGAAATAGTGGTCTTGAATTTTTTCAGATTTTTAAAGTGATGAATAGAAATTTCGAATTTTTCAAGCTATGATCATCCGATAAATATGTACCTTGGACTCTCTGACTCCAACGAACTCTCGCATTTTTCTGAAGAATCGTTTGAAATTCTCTGATCTAGATGAAAATTGAACGAGGAATCGATCGGTGGGTCGAACGACTCTGTGGGACCGACCGTTCCAGAGATACAGGGCGTCAAAGTGGAAATAGTGCGCTTTTTGGCAAAAATCAGAATTAGGAGCGAGATTACTCCGTTATCGAGACGAATTCATCAATTTCGATCTCAGATTCGTTTCTTACGGGTCCGAAATAGTGGTCTTGAATTTTTTCAGATTCTTCAAGTGATGATTAGAAATTTCGAATTTTTCAAGCTATGATCATGCGATAAATATGTACCTTGGACTTTCTGACTCCAACGAACTTTCGCATTTTTCTGAAGAATCGTTTGAAATTCTTCGATCTAGATGAAAATGGAACGAGGAATCGATCGGTGGGTCGAACGACTCTGTGGGACCGACCGTTCCAGAGATACAGGGCGTCAAAGTGGAAATAGTGCGCTTTTTGGCAAAAATCAGAATTAGGAGCGAGATTACTCCGTTATCGAGACGAATTCATCAATTTCGATCTCAGATTCGTTTCTTACGGGTCCGAAATAGTGGTCTTGAATTTTTTCAGATTTTTAAAGTGATGAATAGAAATTTCGAATTTTTCAAGCTATGATCATGCGATAAATATGTACCTTGGACTTTCTGACTCCAACGAACTTTCGCATTTTTCTGAAGAATCGTTTGAAATTCTTCGATCTAGATGAAAATTGAACGAGGAATCGATCGGTGGGTCGATCGACTCTGTGGGACCGACCGTTTCAGAGATATGGGGCGTCAAAGTGGAAATAGTGCGCTTTTTGGCAGAAATCAGAATTAGGAGCGAGATTACTCCGTTATCGAGACGAATTCATCAATTTCGATCTCAGATTCGTTTCTTACGGGTCCGAAATAGTGGTCTTGAATTTTTTCAGATTTTTCAAGTGATGATTAGAAATTTCGAATTTTTCAAGCTATGATCATGCGATAAATATGTACCTTGGACTCTCTGACTCCAACGGACTTTCGCATTTTTTTGGAGAATCGTTTGAAATTCTTTGATCTAGATGAAAATTGAACGGGGAATCGATCGGTGGGTCGATCGACTCTGTGGGACCGACCGTTTCAGAGATATAGGGCGTCAAAGTGGAAATAGTGCGCTTTTTGGCAGAAATCAGAATTAGGAGCGAGATTACTCCGTTATCGAGACGAGTTCATCAATTTCGATCTCAGATTCGTTACTTACGGGTCCGAAATAGTGGTCTTGAATTTTTTCAGATTTTTCAAGTGATGATTAGAAATTTCGAATTTTTCAAGCTATGATCATGCGATAAATATGTACCTTGGACTTTCTGACTCCAACGAACTTTCGCATTTTTCTGAAGAATCGTTTGAAATTCTTCGATCTAGATGAAAATGGAACGAGGAATCGATCGGTGGGTCGAACGACTCTGTGGGACCGACCGTTCCAGAGATACAGGGCGTCAAAGTGGAAATAGTGCGCTTTTTGGCAGAAATCAGAATTAGGAGCGAGATTACTCTGTTATCGAGACGAATTCATCAATTTCGATCTCAGATTCGTTTCTTACGGGTCCGAAATAGTGGTTTTGAATTTTTTCAGATTTTTAAAGTGATGAATAGAAATTTCGAATTTTTCAAGCTATGATCATCCGATAAATATGTACCTTGGACTCTCTGACTCCAACGAACTTTCGCATTTTCCTGAAGAATCGTTTGAAATTCTCTGATCTAGATGGAAATTGAACGAGGAATCGATCGGTGGGTCGATCGACTCTGTGGGACCGACCGTTCCAGAGATACAGGGCGTCAAAGTGGAAATAGTGCGCTTTTTGGCAAAAATCAGAATTAGGAGCGAGATTACTCCGTTATCGAGACGAATTCATCAATTTCGATCTCAGATTCGTTTCTTACGGGTCCGAAATAGTGGTCTTGAATTTTTTCAGATTTTTAAAGTGATGAATAGAAATTTCGAATTTTTAAGCTATGATCATGCGATAAATATGTACCTTGGACTCTCTGACTCCAACGAACTCTCGCATTTTCCTGAAGAATCGTTTGAAATTCTCTGATCTAGATGAAAATTGAACGAGGAATCGATCGGTGGGTCGAACGACTCTGTGGGACCGACCGTTCCAGAGATACAGGGCGTCAAAGTGGAAATAGTGCGCTTTTTGGCAAAAATCAGAATTAGGAGCGAGATTACTCCGTTATCGAGACGAATTCATCAATTTCGATCTCAGATTCGTTTCTTACGGGTCCGAAATAGTGGTCTTGAATTTTTTCAGATTTTTCAAGTGATGATTAGAAATTTCGAATTTTTCAAGCTATGATCATGCGATAAATATGTACCTTGGACTTTCTGACTCCAACGAACTTTCGCATTTTTCTGAAGAATCGTTTGAAATTCTTCGATCTAGATGAAAATGGAACGAGGAATCGATCGGTGGGTCGAACGACTCTGTGGGACCGACCGTTCCAGAGATACAGGGCGTCAAAGTGGAAATAGTGCGCTTTTTGGCAGAAATCAGAATTAGGAGCGAGATTACTCTGTTATCGAGACGAATTCATCAATTTCGATCTCAGATTCGTTTCTTACGGGTCCGAAATAGTGGTCTTGAATTTTTTCAGATTTTTAAAGTGATGAATAGAAATTTCGAATTTTTAAGCTATGATCATGCGATAAATATGTACCTTGGACTCTCTGACTCCAACGAACTCTCGCATTTTCCTGAAGAATCGTTTGAAATTCTCTGATCTAGATGAAAATGGAACGAGGAATCGATCGGTGTGTCGAACGACTCTGTGGGACCGACCGTTCCAGAGATACAGGGCGTCAAAGTGGAAATAGTGCGCTTTTTGGCAGAAATCAGAATTAGGAGCGAGATTACTCTGTTATCGAGACGAATTCATCAATTTCGATCTCAGATTCGTTTCTTACGGGTCCGAAATAGTGGTCTTGAATTTTTTCAGATTTTTAAAGTGATGAATAGAAATTTCGAATTTTCCAAGCTATGATCATCTGATAAATATGTACCTTGGACTCTCTGACTCCAACGGACTTTCGCATTTTTTTGGAGAATCGTTTGAAATTCTTTGATCTAGATGAAAATTGAATGGGGAATCGATCGGTGGGTCGATCGACTCTGTGGGACCGACCGTTTCAGAGATATAGGGCGTCAAAGTGGAAATAGTGCGCTTTTTGGCAGAAATCAGAATTAGGAGCGAGATTACTCCGTTATCGAGACGAATTCATCAATTTCGATCTCAGATTCGTTTCTTACGGGTCCGAAATAGTGGTCTTGAATTTTTTCAGATTTTTCAAGTGATGATTAGAAATTTCGAATTTTTCAAGCTATGATCATGCGATAAATATGTACCTTGGACTTTCTGACTCCAACGAACTTTCGCATTTTTCTGAAGAATCGTTTGAAATTCTTCGATCTAGATGAAAATTGAACGAGGAATCGATCGGTGGGTCGAACGACACTGTGGGACCGACCGTTCCAGAGATACAGGGCGTCAAAGTGGAAATAGTGCGCTTTTTGGCAGAAATCAGAATTAGGAGCGAGATTACTCCGTTATCGAGACGAATTCATCAATTTCGATCCCAGATTCGTTTCTTACGGGTCCGAAATAGTGGTCTTGAATTTTTTCAGATTTTTAAAGTGATGAATAGAAATTTCGAATTTTTCAAGCTATGATCATCCGATAAATATGTACCTTGGACTCTCTGACTCCAACGAACTCTCGCATTTTTCTGAAGAATCGTTTGAAATTCTCTGATCTAGATGAAAATTGAACGAGGAATCGATCGGTGGGTCGAACGACACTGTGGGACCGACCGTTCCAGAGATACAGGGCGTCAAAGTGGAAATAGTGCGCTTTTTGGCAAAAATCAGAATTAGGAGCGAAATTACTCCGTTATCGAGACGAATTCATCAATTTCGATCTCAGATTCGTTTCTTACGGGTCCGAAATAGTGGTCTTGAATTTTTTCAGATTTTTAAAGTGATGAATAGAAATTTCGAATTTTTCAAGCTATGATCATCCGATAAATATGTACCTTGGACTCTCTGACTCCAACGAACTCTCGCATTTTTCTGAAGAATCGTTTGAAATTCTCTGATCTAGATGAAAATGGAACGAGGAATCGATCGGTGGGTCGAACGACTCTGTGGGACCGACCGTTCCAGAGATACAGGGCGTCAAAGTGGAAATAGTGCGCTTTTTGGCAGAAATCAGAATTAGGAGCGAGATTACTCTGTTATCGAGACGAATTCATCAATTTCGATCTCAGATTCGTTTCTTACGGGTCCGAAATAGTGGTCTTGAATTTTTTCAGATTTTCAAAGTGATGAATAGAAATTTCGAATTTTTCAAGCTATGATCATCCGATAAATATGTACCTTGGACTCTCTGACTCCAACGAACTTTCGCATTTTTCTGAAGAATCGTTTGAAATTCTCTGATCTAGATGAAAATTGAACGAGGAATCGATCGGTGGGTCGAACGACTCTGTGGGACCGACCGTTCCAGAGATACAGGGCGTCAAAGTGGAAATAGTGCGCTTTTTGGCAAAAATCAGAATTAGGAGCGAGATTACTCCGTTATCGAGACGAATTCATCAATTTCGATCTCAGATTCGTTTCTTACGGGTCCGAAATAGTGGTCTTGAATTTTTTCAGATTTTTAAAGTGATGAATAGAAATTTCGAATTTTTCAAGCTATGATCATCCGATAAATATGTACCTTGGACTCTCTGACTCCAACGAACTCTCGCATTTTCCTGAAGAATCGTTTGAAATTCTCTGATCTAGATGAAAATTGAACGAGGAATCGATCGGTGGGTCGAACGACTTTGTGGGACCGACCGTTCCAGAGATACAGGGCGTCAAAGTGGAAATAGTGCGCTTTTTGGCAAAAATCAGAATTAGGAGCGAGATTACTCCGTTATCGAGACGAATTCATCAATTTCGATCTCAGATTCGTTTCTTACGGGTCCGAAATAGTGGTCTTGAATTTATTCAGATTTTTAAAGTGATGAATAGAAATTTCGAATTTTTCAAGCTATGATCATCTGATAAATATGTACCTTGGACTCTCTGACTCCAACGGACTTTCGCATTTTTCGGAGAATCGTTTGAAATTCTCTGATCTAGATGAAAATTGAACGGGGAATCGATCGGTGGGTCGATCGACTCTGTGGGACCGACCGTTTCAGAGATATAGGGCGTCAAAGTGGAAATAGTGCGCTTTTTGGCAGAAATCAGAATTAGGAGCGAGATTACTCCGTTATCGAGACGAATTCATCAATTTCGATCTCAGATTCGTTTCTTACGGGTCCGAAATAGTGGTCTTGAATCTTTTCAGATTTTTCAAGTGATGATTAGAAATTTCGAATTTTTCAAGCTATGATCATGCGATAAATATGTACCTTGGACTTTCTGACTCCAACGAACTTTCGCATTTTTCTGAAGAATCGTTCGAAATTCTTCGATCTAGATGAAAATTGAACGAGGAATCGATCGGTGGGTCGATCGACTCTGTGGGACCGACCGTTTCAGAGATATGGGGCGTCAAAGTGGAAATAGTGCGCTTTTTGGCAGAAATCAGAATTAGGAGCGAGATTACTCCGTTATCGAGACGAATTCATCAATTTCGATCTCAGATTCGTTTCTTACGGGTCCGAAATAGTGGTCTTGAATTTTTTCAGATTTTTCAAGTGATGATTAGAAATTTCGAATTTTTCAAGCTATGATCATGCGATAAATATGTACCTTGGACTTTCTGACTCCAACGAACTTCCGCATTTTTCTGAAGAATCGTTTGAAATTCTTCGATCTAGATGAAAATGGAACGAGGAATCGATCGGTGGGTCGAACGACTCTGTGGGACCGACCGTTCCAGAGATATGGGGCGTCAAAGTGGAAATAGTGCGCTTTTTGGCAGAAATCAGAATTAGGAGCGAGATTACTCCGTTATCGAGACGAATTCATCAATTTCGATCTCAGATTCGTTTCTCACGGGTCCGAAATAGTGGTCTTGATTTTTTTCAGATTTTTAAAGTGATGAATAGAAATTTCGAATTTTTCAAGCTATGATCATCTGATAAATATGTACCTTGGACTCTCTGACTCCAACGAACTTTCGCATTTTCCTGAAGAATCGTTTGAAATTCTCTGATCTAGATGAAAATTGAACGAGGAATCGATCGGTGGGTCGAACGACTCTGTGGGACCGACCGTTCCAGAGATACAGGGCGTCAAAGTGGAAATAGTGCGCTTTTTGGCAAAAATCAGAATTAGGAGCGAGATTACTCCGTTATCGAGACGAATTCATCAATTTCGATCTCAGATTCGTTTCTTACGGGTCCGAAATAGTGGTCTTGAATTTTTTCAGATTTTTAAAGTGATGAATAGAAATTTCGAATTTTTCAAGCTATGATCATCCGATAAATATGTACCTTGGACTCTCTGACTCCAACGAACTTTCGCATTTTTCTGAAGAATCGTTTGAAATTCTCTGATCTAGATGAAAATTGAACGAGGAATCGATCGGTGGGTCGAACGACTCTGTGGGACCGACCGTTCCAGAGATACAGGGCGTCAAAGTGGAAATAGTGCGCTTTTTGGCAAAAATCAGAATTAGGAGCGAGATTACTCCGTTATCGAGACGAATTCATCAATTTCGATCTCAGATTCGTTTCTTACGGGTCCGAAATAGTGGTCTTGAATTTTTTCAGATTTTTAAAGTGATGAATAGAAATTTCGAATTTTTCAAGCTATGATCATCCGATAAATATGTACCTTGGACTCTCTGACTCCAACGAACTTTCGCATTTTCCTGAAGAATCGTTTGAAATTCTCTGATCTAGATGAAAATTGAACGAGGAATCGATCGGTGGGTCGAACGACTCTGTGGGACCGACCGTTCCAGAGATACAGGGCGTCAAAGTGGAAATAGTGCGCTTTTTGGCAGAAATCAGAATTAGGAGCGAGATTACTCTGTTATCGAGACGAATTCATCAATTTCGATCTCAGATTCGTTTCTTACGGGTCCGAAATAGTGGTCTTGAATTTTTTCAGATTTTTAAAGTGATGAATAGAAATTTCGAATTTTTCAAGCTATGATCATCCGATAAATATGTACCTTGGACTCTCTGACTCCAACGAACTTTCGCATTTTTCTGAAGAATCGTTTGAAATTCTCTGATCTAGATGAAAATTGAACGAGGAATCGATCGGTGGGTCGAACGACTCTGTGGGACCGACCGTTCCAGAGATACAGGGCGTCAAAGTGGAAATAGTGCGCTTTTTGGCAAAAATCAGAATTAGGAGCGAGATTACTCCGTTATCGAGACGAATTCATCAATTTCGATCTCAGATTCGTTTCTTACGGGTCCGAAATAGTGGTCTTGAATTTTTTCAGATTTTTAAAGTGATGAATAGAAATTTCGAATTTTTCAAGCCATGATCATCCGATAAATATGTACCTTGGACTCTCTGACTCCAACGAACTTTCGCATTTTCCTGAAGAATCGTTTGAAATTCTCTGATCTAGATGAAAATTGAACGAGGAATCGATCGGTGGGTCGAACGACTCTGTGGGACCGACCGTTCCAGAGATACAGGGCGTCAAAGTGGAAATAGTGCGCTTTTTGGCAGAAATCAGAATTAGGAGCGAGATTACTCTGTTATCGAGACGAATTCATCAATTTCGATCTCAGATTCGTTTCTTACGGGTCCGAAATAGTGGTCTTGAATTTTTTCAGATTTTTAAAGTGATGAATAGAAATTTCGAATTTTTCAAGCTATGATCATCCGATAAATATGTACCTTGGACTCTCTGACTCCAACGAACTTTCGCATTTTTCTGAAGAATCGTTTGAAATTCTCTGATCTAGATGAAAATTGAACGAGGAATCGATCGGTGGGTCGAACGACTCTGTGGGACCGACCGTTCCAGAGATACAGGGCGTCAAAGTGGAAATAGTGCGCTTTTTGGCAAAAATCAGAATTAGGAGCGAGATTACTCCGTTATCGAGACGAATTCATCAATTTCGATCTCAGATTCGTTTCTTACGGGTCCGAAATAGTGGTCTTGAATTTTTTCAGATTTTTAAAGTGATGAATAGAAATTTCGAATTTTTCAAGCTATGATCATCTGATAAATATGTACCTTGGACTCTCTGACTCCAACGGACTTTCGCATTTTTTTGGAGAATCGTTGGAAATTCTTTGATCTAGATGAAAATTGAACGGGGAATCGATCGGTGGGTCGATCGACTCTGTGGGACCGACCGTTTCAGAGATATAGGGCGTCAAAGTGGAAATAGTGCGCTTTTTGGCAGAAATCAGAATAAGGAGCGAGATTACTCCGTTATCGAGACGAATTCATCAATTTCGATCTCAGATTCGTTTCTTACGGGTCCGAAATAGTGGTCTTGAATTTTTTCAGATTTTTCAAGTGATGATTAGAAATTTCGAATTTTTCAAGCTATGATCATGCGATAAATATGTACCTTGGACTTTCTGACTCCAACGAACTTTCGCATTTTTCTGAAGAATCGTTTGAAATTTTTCGATCTAGATGAAAATGGAACGAGGACACGATCGGTGGGTCGAACGACTCTGTGGGACCGACCGTTCCAGAGATACAGGGCGTCAAAGTGGAAATAGTGCGCTTTTTGGCAGAAATCAGAATTAGGAGCGAGATTACTCCGTTATCGAGACGAATTCATCAATTTCGATCTCAGATTCGTTTCTGACGGGTCCGAAATAGTGGTCTTGAATTTTTTCAGATTTTTAAAGTGATGAATAGAAATTTCGAATTTTTCAAGCTATGATCATCCGATAAATATGTACCTTGGACTCTCTGACTCCAACGAACTTTCGCATTTTTCTGAAGAATCGTTTGAAATTCTCTGATCTAGATGAAAATTGAACGAGGAATCGATCGGTGGGTCGAACGATTCTGTGGGACCGACCGTTCCAGAGATACAGGGCGTCAAAGTGGAAATAGTGCGCTTTTTGGCAAAAATCAGAATTAGGAGCGAGATTACTCCGTTATCGAGACGAATTCATCAATTTCGATCTCAGATTCGTTTCTTACGGGTCCGAAATAGTGGTCTTGAATTTTTTCAGATTTTTCAAGTGATGATTAGAAATTTCGAATTTTTCAAGCTATGATCATGCGATAAATATGTACCTTGGACTTTCTGACTCCAACGAACTTTCGCATTTTTCTGAAGAATCGTTTGAAATTTTTCGATCTAGATGAAAATTGAACGAGGAATCGATCGGTGGGTCGAACGACTCTGTGGGACCGACCGTTCCAGAGATACAGGGCGTCAAAGTGGAAATAGTGCGCTTTTTGGCAGAAATCAGAATTAGGAGCGAGATTACTCTGTTATCGAGACGAATTCATCAATTTCGATCTCAGATTCGTTTCTTACGGGTCCGAAATAGTGGTCTTGAATTTTTTCAGATTTTTAAAGTGATGAATAGAAATTTCGAATTTTTCAAGCTATGATCATCCGATAAATATGTACCTTGGACTCTCTGACTCCAACGAACTTTCGCATTTTTCTGAAGAATCGTTTGAAATTCTCTGATCTAGATGAAAATTGAACGAGGAATCGATCGGTGGGTCGAACGACTCTGTGGGACCGACCGTTCCAGAGATACAGGGCGTCAAAGTGGAAATAGTGCGCTTTTTGGCAAAAATCAGAATTAGGAGCGAGATTACTCCGTTATCGAGACGAATTCATCAATTTCGATCTCAGATTCGTTTCTTACGGGTCCGAAATAGTGGTCTTGAATTTTTTCAGATTTTTAAAGTGATGAATAGAAATTTCGAATTTTTCAAGCTATGATCATCTGATAAATATGTACCTTGGACTCTCTGACTCCAACGGACTTTCGCATTTTTTTAGAGAATCGTTGGAAATTCTTTGATCTAGATGAAAATTGAACGGGGAATCGATCGGTGGGTCGATCGACTCTGTGGGACCGACCGTTTCAGAGATATAGGGCGTCAAAGTGGAAATAGTGCGCTTTTTGGCAGAAATCAGAATAAGGAGCGAGATTACTCCGTTATCGAGACGAATTCATCAATTTCGATCTCAGATTCGTTTCTTACGGGTCCGAAATAGTGGTCTTGAATTTTTTCAGATTTTTCAAGTGATGATTAGAAATTTCGAATTTTTCAAGCTATGATCATGCGATAAATATGTACCTTGGACTTTCTGACTCCAACGAACTTTCGCATTTTTCTGAAGAATCGTTTGAAATTTTTCGATCTAGATGAAAATGGAACGAGGAATCGATCGGTGGGTCGAACGACTCTGTGGGACCGACCGTTCCAGAGATACAGGGCGTCAAAGTGGAAATAGTGCGCTTTTTGGCAGAAATCAGAATTAGGAGCGAGATTACTCCGTTATCGAGACGAATTCATCAATTTCGATCTCAGATTCGTTTCTGACGGGTCCGAAATAGTGGTCTTGAATTTTTTCAGATTTTTAAAGTGATGAATAGAAATTTCGAATTTTTCAAGCTATGATCATCCGATAAATATGTACCTTGGACTCTCTGACTCCAACGAACTTTCGCATTTTTCTGAAGAATCGTTTGAAATTCTCTGATCTAGATGAAAATTGAACGAGGAATCGATCGGTGGGTCGAACGATTCTGTGGGACCGACCGTTCCAGAGATACAGGGCGTCAAAGTGGAAATAGTGCGCTTTTTGGCAAAAATCAGAATTAGGAGCGAGATTACTCCGTTATCGAGACGAATTCATCAATTTCGATCTCAGATTCGTTTCTTACGGGTCCGAAATAGTGGTCTTGAATTTTTTCAGATTTTTCAAGTGATGATTAGAAATTTCGAATTTTTCAAGCTATGATCATGCGATAAATATGTACCTTGGACTTTCTGACTCCAACGAACTTTCGCATTTTTCTGAAGAATCGTTTGAAATTTTTCGATCTAGATGAAAATGGAACGAGGAATCGATCGGTGGGTCGAACGACTCTGTGGGACCGACCGTTCCAGAGATACAGGGCGTCAAAGTGGAAATAGTGCGCTTTTTGGCAAAAATCAGAATTAGGAGCGAGATTACTCCGTTATCGAGACGAATTCATCAATTTCGATCTCAGATTCGTTTCTTACGGGTCCGAAATAGTGGTCTTGAATTTTTTCAGATTTTTAAAGTGATGAATAGAAATTTCGAATTTTTCAAGCTATGATCATCCGATAAATATGTACCTTGGACTCTCTGACTCCAACGAACTCTCGCATTTTTCTGAAGAATCGTTTGAAATTCTCTGATCTAGATGAAAATTGAACGAGGAATCGATCGGTGGGTCGAACGACTCTGTGGGACCGACCGTTCCAGAGATACAGGGCGTCAAAGTGGAAATAGTGCGCTTTTTGGCAAAAATCAGAATTAGGAGCGAGATTACTCCGTTATCGAGACGAATTCATCAATTTCGATCTCAGATTCGTTTCTCACGGGTCCGAAATAGTGGTCTTGAATTTTTTCAGATTTTTAAAGTGATGAATAGAAATTTCGAATTTTTCAAGCTATCATCATCCGATAAATATGTACCTTGGACTCTCTGACTCCAACGAACTCTCGCATTTTTCTGAAGAATCGTTTGAAATTCTCTGATCTAGATGAAAATTGAACGAGGAATCGATCGGTGGGTCGAACGACTCTGTGGGACCGACCGTTCCAGAGATACAGGGCGTCAAAGTGGAAATAGTGCGCTTTTTGGCAGAAATCAGAATTAGGAGCGAGATTACTCTGTTATCGAGACGAATTCATCAATTTCGATCTCAGATTCGTTTCTTACGGGTCCGAAATAGTGGTCTCGAATTTTTTCAGATTTTTAAAGTGATGAATAGAAATTTCGAATTTTTCAAGCTATGATCATCCGATAAATATGTACCTTGGACTCTCTGACTCCAACGAACTTTCGCATTCTTCTGAAGAATCGTTTGAAATTCTCTGATCTAGATGAAAATTGAACGAGGAATCGATCGGTGGGTCGAACGACTCTGTGGGACCGACCGTTCCAGAGATACAGGGCGTCAAAGTGGAAATAGTGCGCTTTTTGGCAGAAATCAGAATTAGGAGCGAGATTACTCTGTTATCGAGACGAATTCATCAATTTCGATCTCAGATTCGTTTCTTACGGGTCCGAAATAGTGGTCTTGAATTTTTTCAGATTTTTCAAGTGATGATTAGAAATTTCGAATTTTTCAAGCTATGATCATGCGATAAATATGTACCTTGGACTTTCTGACTCCAACGAACTTTCGCATTTTTCTGAAGAATCGTTTGAAATTCTTCGATCTAGATGAAAATGGAACGAGGAATCGATCGGTGGGTCGAACGACTCTGTGGGACCGACCGTTCCAGAGATACAGGGCGTCAAAGTGGAAATAGTGCGCTTTTTGGCAGAAATCAGAATTAGGAGCGAGATTACTCTGTTATCGAGACGAATTCATCAATTTCGATCTCAGATTCGTTTCTTACGGGTCCGAAATAGTGGTCTTGAATTTTTTCAGATTTTTAAAGTGATGAATAGAAATTTCGAATTTTTCAAGCTATGATCATCCGATAAATATGTACCTTGGACTCTCTGACTCCAACGAACTTTCGCATTTTTCTGAAGAATCGTTTGAAATTCTCTGATCTAAATGAAAATTGAACGAGGAATCGATCGGTGGGTCGAACGACTCTGTGGGACCGACCGTTCCAGAGATACAGGGCGTCAAAGTGGAAATAGTGCGCTTTTTGGCAAAAATCAGAATTAGGAGCGAGATTACTCCGTTATCGAGACGAATTCATCAATTTCGATCTCAGATTCGTTTTTTACGGGTCCGAAATAGTGGTCTTGAATTTTTTCAGATTTTTAAAGTGATGAATAGAAATTTCGAATTTTTCAAGCTATGATCATCTGATGAATATGTACCTTGGACTCTCTGACTCCAACGGACTTTCGCATTTTTTTGGAGAATCGTTTGAAATCCTTTGATCTAGATGAAAATTGAACGGGGAATCGATCGGTGGGTCGATCGACTCTGTGGGACCGACCGTTTCAGAGATATAGGGCGTCAAAGTGGAATTAGTGCGCTTTTTGGCAGAAATCAGAATTAGGAGCGAGATTACTCCGTTATCGAGACGAATTCATCAATTTCGATCTCAGATTCGTTTCTTACGGGTCCGAAATAGTGGTCTTGAATTTTTTCAGATTTTTCAAGTGATGATTAGAAATTTCGAATTTTTCAAGCTATGATCATGCGATAAATATGTACCTTGGACTTTCTGACTCCAACGAACTTTCGCATTTTTCTGAAGAATCGTTTGAAATTCTTCGATCTAGATGAAAATGGAACGAGGAATCGATCGGTGGGTCGAACGACTCTGTGGGACCGACCGTTCCAGAGATACAGGGCGTCAAAGTGGAAATAGTGCGCTTTTTGGCAGAAATCAGAATTAGGAGCGAGATTACTCCGTTATCGAGACGAATTCATCAATTTCGATCTCAGATTCGTTTCTTACGGGTCCGAAATAGTGGTCTTGAATTTTTTCAGATTTTTAAAGTGATGAATAGAAATTTCGAATTTTTCAAGCTATGATCATCCGATAAATATGTACCTTGGACTCTCTGACTCCAACGAACTTTCGCATTTTTCTGAAGTATCGTTTGAAATTCTCTGATCTAGATGAAAATTGAACGAGGAATCGATCGGTGGGTCGAACGATTCTGTGGGACCGACCGTTCCAGAGATACAGGGCGTCAAAGTGGAAATAGTGCGCTTTTTGGCAAAAATCAGAATTAGGAGCGAGATTACTCCGTTATCGAGACGAATTCATCAATTTCGATCTCAGATTCGTTTCTTACGGGTCCGAAATAGTGGTCTTGAATTTTTTCAGATTTTTAAAGTGATGAATAGAAATTTCGAATTTTTCAAGCTATGTATGTAAATATGTACCTTGGACTCTCTGACTCCAACGAACTCACGCATTTTCTATGAAATCGTTTGAAGTTCTTTTATCTAGATGAAAATTGAACGAGAAATCGATCGGTGGGTCGATCGAGTCTGTGGGACCGACCGTTTCAGAGATATAGGGCGTCAAAGTGGAAATAGTACGCTTTTTGGCGAAAATCAGAATTAGGAGCGAGATTACTCCGTTATCGAGACGAATTCATCAATTTCGATCTCAGATTCGTTCTTCTCGGGTCCGAAATAGTGGTTTCGAATTTTTTCAGATTTTTAAAGTGATGAATAGAAATTTCGAATTTTTCAAGCTATGATCATCCGATAAATATGTACCTTGGACTCTCTGACTCCAACGAACTTTCGCATTTTTCTGAAGAATCGTTTGAAATTCTCTGATCTAGATGGAAATTGAACGAGGAATCGATCGGTGGGTCGATCGACTCTGTGGGACCGACCGTTTCAGAGATATGGGGCGTCAAAGTGGAAATAGTGCGCTTTTTGGCAGAAATCAGAATTAGGAGCGAGATTACTCCGTTATCGAGACGAATTCATCAATTTCGATCTCAGATTCGTTTCTTACGGGTCCGAAATAGTGGTCTTGAATTTTTTCAGATTTTTCAAGTGATGATTAGAAATTTCGAATTTTTCAAGCTATGATCATGCGATAAATATGTACCTTGGACTTTCTGACTCCAACGAACTTTCGCATTTTTCTGAAGAATCGTTTGAAATTCTTCGATCTAGATGAAAATCGAACGGGGAATCGATCGGTGGGTCGATCGACTCTGTGGGACCGACCGTTTCAGAGATATAGGGCGTCAAAGTGGAAATAGTGCGCTTTTTGGCAGAAATCAGAATTAGGAGCGAGATTACTCTGTTATCGAGACGAATTCATCAATTTCGATCTCAGATTCGTTTCTTACGGGTCCGAAATAGTGGTCTTGAATTTTTTCAGATTTTTCAAGTGATGATTAGAAATTTCGAATTTTTCAAGCTATGATCATCCGATAAATATGTACCTTGGACTCTCTGACTCCAACGAACTTTCGCATTTTTCTGAAGAATCGTTTGAAATTCTTCGATCTAGATGAAAATGGAACGAGGAATCGATCGGTGGGTCGAACGACTCTGTGGGACCGACCGTTCCAGAGATACAGGGCGTCAAAGTGGAAATAGTGCGCTTTTTGGCAGAAATCAGAATTAGGAGCGAGATTACTCCGTTATCGAGACGAATTCATCAATTTCGATCTCAGATTCGTTTCTTTCGGGTCCGAAATAGTGGTCTCGAATTTTTTCAGATTTTTAAAGTGATGAATAGAAATTTCGAATTTTTCAAGCTATGATCATCCGATAAATATGTACCTTGGACTCTCTGACTCCGACGAACTCTCGCATTCTCCTGAAGAATCGTTTGAAATTCTCTGATCTAGATGAAAATTGAACGAGGAATCGATCGGTGGGTCGAACGACTCTGTGGGACCGACCGTTCCAGAGATACAGGGCGTCAAAGTGGAAATAGTGCGCTTTTTGGCAAAAATCAGAATTAGGAGCGAGATTACTCCGTTATCGAGACGAATTCATCAATTTCGATCTCAGATTCGTTTCTTACGGGTCCGAAATAGTGGTCTTGAATTTTTTCAGATTTTTAAAGTGATGAATAGAAATTTCGAATTTTTCAAGCTATGTATGTAAATATGTACCTTGGACTCTCTGACTCCAACGAACTCACGCATTTTCTGGGAAATCGTTTGAAGTTCTTTGATCTAGATGAAAATTGAACGAGGAATCGATCGGTGGGTCGAACGACTCTGTGGGACCGACCGTTTCAGAGATATAGGGCGTCAAAGTGGAAATAGTACGCTTTTTGGCGAAAATCAGAATTAGGAGCGAGATTACTCCGTTATCGAGACGAATTCATCAATTTAGATCTCAGATTCGTTTCTTACGGGTCCGAAATAGTGGTTTTGAATTTTTTCAGATTTTTAAAGTGATGAATAGAAATTTCGAATTTTTCAAGCTATGATCATCCGATAAATATGTACCTTGGACTCTCTGACTCCAACGAACTTTCGCATTTTTCTGAAGAATCGTTTGAAATTCTCTGATCTAGATGGAAATTGAACGAGGAATCGATCGGTGGGTCGATCGACTCTGTGGGACCGACCGTTCCAGAGATACAGGGCGTCAAAGTGGAAATAGTGCGCTTTTTGGCAAAAATCAGAATTAGGAGCGAGATTACTCCGTTATCGAGACGAATTCATCAATTTCGATCTCAGATTCGTTTCTTACGGGTCCGAAATAGTGGTCTTGAATTTTTTCAGATTTTTAAAGTGATGAATAGAAATTTCGAATTTTTCAAGCTATGATCATCCGATAAATATGTACCTTGGACTCTCTGACTCCAACGAACTCTCGCATTTCTCTGAAGAATCGTTTGAAATTCTCTGATCTAGATGAAAATTGAACGAGGAATCGATCGGTGGGTCGAACGACTCTGTGGGACCGACCGTTCCAGAGATACAGGGCGTCAAAGTGGAAATAGTGCGCTTTTTGGCAAAAATCAGAATTAGGAGCGAGATTACTCCGTTATCGAGACGAATTCATCAATTTCGATCTCAGATTCGTTTCTTACGGGTCCGAAATAGTGGTCTTGAATTTTTTCAGATTTTTAAAGTGATGAATAGAAATTTCGAATTTTTCAAGCTATGATCATCCGATAAATATGTACCTTGGACTCTCTGACTCCAACGAACTCTCGCATTTTTCTGAAGAATCGTTTGAAATTCTCTGATCTAGATGAAAATTGAACGAGGAATCGATCGGTGGGTCGAACGACTCTGTGGGACCGACCGTTCCAGAGATACAGGGCGTCAAAGTGGAAATAGTGCGCTTTTTGGCAAAAATCAGAATTAGGAGCGAGACTACTCCGTTATCGAGACGAATTCATCAATTTCGATCTCAGATTCGTTTCTTACGGGTCCGAAATAGTGGTCTCGAATTTTTTCAGATTTTTAAAGTGATGAATAGAAATTTCGAATTTTTCAAGCTATGATCATCCGATAAATATGTACCTTGGACTCTCTGACTCCAACGAACTTTCGCATTTTCCTAAAGAATCGTTCGAAATTCTTCGATCTAGATGAAAATTGAACGAGGAATCGATCGGTGGGTCGAACGACTCTGTGGGACCGACCGTTCCAGAGATATAGGGCGTCAAAGTGGAAATAGTGCGCTTTTTGGCAGAAATCAGAATTAGGAGCGAGATTACTCCGTTATCGAGACGAATTCATCAATTTCGATCTCAGATTCGTTTCTCACGGGTCCGAAATAGTGGTCTTGAATTTTTTCAGATTTTTCAAGTGATGATTAGAAATTTCGAATTTTTCAAGCTATGATCATGCGATAAATATGTACCTTGGACTTTCTGACTCCAACGAACTTTCGCATTTTTCTGAAGAATCGTTTGAAATTCTTCGATCTAGATGAAAATGGAACGAGGAATCGATCGGTGGGTCGAACGACTCTGTGGGACCGACCGTTCCAGAGATACAGGGCGTCAAAGTGGAAATAGTGCGCTTTTTGGCAGAAATCAGAATTAGGAGCGAGATTACTCTGTTATCGAGACGAATTCATCAATTTCGATCTCAGATTCGTTTCTTACGGGTCCGAAATAGTGGTCTCGAATTTTTTCAGATTTTTAAAGTGATGAATAGAAATTTCGAATTTTTCAAGCTATGATCATCCGATAAATATGTACCTTGGACTCTCTGACTCCAACGAACTTTCGCATTCTTCTGAAGAATCGTTTGAAATTCTCTGATCTAGATGAAAATTGAACGAGGAATCGATCGGTGGGTCGAACGACTCTGTGGGACCGACCGTTCCAGAGATACAGGGCGTCAAAGTGGAAATAGTGCGCTTTTTGGCAAAAATCAGAATTAGGAGCGAGATTACTCCGTTATCGAGACGAATTCATCAATTTCGATCTCAGATTCGTTTCTTACGGGTCCGAAATAGTGGTCTCGAATTTTTTCAGATTTTTAAAGTGATGAATAGAAATTTCGAATTTTTCAAGCTATGATCATCCGATAAATATGTACCTTGGACTCTCTGACTCCAACGAACTCTCGCATTTTCCTGAAGAATCGTTTGAAATTCTCTGATCTAGATGAAAATTGAACGAGGAATCGATCGGTGGGTCGAACGACTCTGTGGGACCGACCGTTCCAGAGATACAGGGCGTCAAAGTGGAAATAGTGCGCTTTTTGGCAAAAATCAGAATTAGGAGCGAGATTACTCCGTTATCGAGACGAATCCATCAATTTCGATCTCAGATTCGTTTTTTACGGGTCCGAAATAGTGGTCTTGAATTTTTTCAGATTTTTAAAGTGATGAATAGAAATTTCGAATTTTTCAAGCTATGATCATCTGATAAATATGTACCTTGGACTCTCTGACTCCAACGGACTTTCGCATTTTTTTGGAGAATCGTTTGAAATCCTTTGATCTAGATGAAAATTGAACGAGGAATCGATCGGTGGGTCGAACGACTCTGTGGGACCGACCGTTCCAGAGATACAGGGCGTCAAAGTGGAAATAGTGCGCTTTTTGGCAAAAATCAGAATTAGGAGCGAGACTACTCCGTTATCGAGACGAATTCATCAATTTCGATCTCAGATTCGTTTCTTACGGGTCCGAAATAGTGGTCTCGAATTTTTTCAGATTTTTAAAGTGATGAATAGAAATTTCGAATTTTTCAAGCTATGATCATCCGATAAATATGTACCTTGGACTCTCTGACTCCAACGAACTTTCGCATTTTCCTAAAGAATCGTTCGAAATTCTTCGATCTAGATGAAAATTGAACGAGGAATCGATCGGTGGGTCGAACGACTCTGTGGGACCGACCGTTCCAGAGATATAGGGCGTCAAAGTGGAAATAGTGCGCTTTTTGGCAGAAATCAGAATTAGGAGCGAGATTACTCCGTTATCGAGACGAATTCATCAATTTCGATCTCAGATTCGTTTCTCACGGGTCCGAAATAGTGGTCTTGAATTTTTTCAGATTTTTAAAGTGATGAATAGAAATTTCGAATTTTTCAAGCTATGATCATCTGATAAATATGTACCTTGGACTCTCTGACTCCAACGGACTTTCGCATTTTTTTGGAGAATCGTTTGAAATCCTTTGATCTAGATGAAAATTGAACGGGGAATCGATCGGTGGGTCGATCGACTCTGTGGGACCGACCGTTCCAGAGATACAGGGCGTCAAAGTGGAAATAGTGCGCTTTTTGGCAAAAATCAGAATTAGGAGCGAGATTACTCCGTTATCGAGACGAATCCATCAATTTCGATCTCAGATTCGTTTTTTACGGGTCCGAAATAGTGGTCTTGAATTTTTTCAGATTTTTAAAGTGATGAATAGAAATTTCGAATTTTTCAAGCTATGATCATCTGATAAATATGTACCTTGGACTCTCTGACTCCAACGGACTTTCGCATTTTTTTGGAGAATCGTTTGAAATCCTTTGATCTAGATGAAAATTGAACGGGGAATCGATCGGTGGGTCGATCGACTCTGTGGGACCGACCGTTTCAGAGATATAGGGCGTCAAAGTGGAAATAGTGCGCTTTTTGGCAGAAATCAGAATTAGGAGCGAGATTACTCCGTTATCGAGACGAATTCATCAATTTCGATCTCAGATTCGTTTCTTACGGGTCCGAAATAGTGGTCTTGAATTTTTTCAGATTTTTCAAGTGATGATTAGAAATTTCGAATTTTTCAAGCTATGATCATGCGATAAATATGTACCTTGGACTTTCTGACTCCAACGAACTTTCGCATTTTTCTGAAGAATCTTTCGAAATTCTACGATCTAGATGAAAATTGAACGAGGAATCGATCGGTGGGTCGATCGACTCTGTGGGACCGACCGTTTCAGAGATATGGGGCGTCAAAGTGGAAATAGTGCGCTTTTTGGCAGAAATCAGAATTAGGAGCGAGATTACTCCGTTATCGAGACGAATTCATCAATTTCGATCTCAGATTCGTTTCTCACGGGTCCGAAATAGTGGTCTTGAATTTTTTCAGATTTTTAAAGTGATGAATAGAAATTTCGAATTTTTCAAGCTATGATCATCTGATAAATATGTACCTTGGACTCTCTGACTCCAACGAACTTTCGCATTTTTCTGAAGAATCGTTCGAAATTCTACGATCTAGATGAAAATTGAACGAGGAATCGATCTGTGGGTCGATCGACTCTGTGGGACCGACCGTTTCAGAGATATGGGGCGTCAAAGTGGAAATAGTGCGCTTTTTGGCAGAAATCAGAATTAGGAGCGAGATTACTCCGTTATCGAGACGAATTCATCAATTTCGATCTCAGATTCGTTTCTCACGGGTCCGAAATAGTGGTCTTGAATTTTTTCAGATTTTTAAAGTGATGAATAGAAATTTCGAATTTTTCAAGCTATGATCATCTGATAAATATGTACCTTGGACTCTCTGACTCCAACGGACTTTCGCATTTTTCTGAAGAATCGTTTGAAATTCTTCGATCTAGATGAAAATGGAACGAGGAATCGATCGGTGGGTCGAACGACTCTGTGGGACCGACCGTTCCAGAGATACAGGGCGTCAAAGTGGAAATAGTGCGCTTTTTGGCAGAAATCAGAATTAGGAGCGAGATTACTCCGTTATCGAGACGAATTCATCAATTTCGATCTCAGATTCGTTTCTTACGGGTCCGAAATAGTGGTCTTGAATTTTTTCAGATTTTTCAAGTGATGATTAGAAATTTCGAATTTTTCAAGATATGATCATGCGATAAATATGTACCTTGGACTCTCTGACTCCAACGAACTTTCGCATTTTTCTGAAGAATCGTTTGAAATTCACTGATCTAGATGAAAATTGAACGAGGAATCGATCGGTGGGTCGAACGACTCTGTGGGACCGACCGTTCCAGAGATACAGGGCGTCAAAGTGGAAATAGTGCGCTTTTTGGCAAAAATCAGAATTAGGAGCGAGATTACTCCGTTATCGAGACGAATTCATCAATTTCGATCTCAGATTCGTTTCTTACGGGTCCGAAATAGTGGTCTTGAATTTTTTCAGATTTTTAAAGTGATGAATAGAAATTTCGAATTTTTCAAGCTATGATCATCCGATAAATATGTACCTTGGACTCTCTGACTCCAACGAACTCTCGCATTTTCCTGAAGAATCGTTTGAAATTCTCTGATCTAGATGAAAATTGAACGAGGAATCGATCGGTGGGTCGAACGACTCTGTGGGACCGACCGTTCCAGAGATACAGGGCGTCAAAGTGGAAATAGTGCGCTTTTTGGCAGAAATCAGAATTAGGAGCGAGATTACTCTGTTATCGCGACGAATTCATCAATTTCGATCTCAGATTCGTTTCTTACGGGTCCGAAATAGTGGTCTTGAATTTTTTCAGATTTTTAAAGTGATGAATAGAAATTTCGAATTTTTCAAGCTATGATCATTCGATAAATATGTACCTTGGACTCTCTGACTCCAACGAACTCTCGCATTTTCCTGAAGAATCGTTTGAAATTCTCTGATCTAGATGAAAATTGAACGAGGAATCGATCGGTGGGTCGAACGACTCTGTGGGACCGACCGTTCCAGAGATACAGGGCGTCAAAGTGGAAATAGTGCGCTTTTTGGCAGAAATCAGAATTAGGAGCGAGATTACTCCGTTATCGAGACGAATTCATCAATTTCGATCTCAGATTCGTTTCTTACGGGTCCGAAATAGTGGTCTCGAATTTTTTCAGATTTTTAAAGTGATGAATAGAAATTTCGAATTTTTCAAGCTATGATCATCTGATAAATATGTACCTTGGACTCTCTGACTCCAACGGACTTTCGCATTTTTTTGGAGAATCGTTTGAAATTCTTTGATCTAGATGAAAATTGAACGGGGAATCGATCGGTGGGTCGAACGACTCTGTGGGACCGACCGTTCGAGAGATACAGGGCGTCAAAGTGGAAATAGTGCGCTTTTTGGCAAAAATCAGAATTAGGAGCGAGATTACTCCGTTATCGAGACGAATTCATCAATTTCGATCTCAGATTCGTTTTTTACGGGTCCGAAATAATGGTCTTGAATTTTTTCAGATTTTTAAAGTGATGAATAGAAATTTCGAATTTTTCAAGCTATGATCATCCGATAAATATGTACCTTGGACTCTCTGACTCCAACGAACTCTCGCATTTTCCTGAAGAATCGTTTGAAATTCTCTGATCTAGATGAAAATTGAACGAGGAATCGATCGGTGGGTCGAACGACTCTGTGGGACCGACCGTTCCAGAGATACAGGGCGTCAAAGTGGAAATAGTGCGCTTTTTGGCAAAAATCAGAATTAGGAGCGAGATTACTCCGTTATCGAGACGAATTCATCAATTTCGATCTCAGATTCGTTTCTTACGGGTCCGAAATAGTGGTCTTGAATTTTTTCAGATTTTTAAAGTGATGAATAGAAATTTCGAATTTTTCAAGCTATGATCATCCGATAAATATGTACCTTGGACTCTCTGACTCCAACGAACTCTCGCATTTCCCTGAAGAATCGTTTGAAATTCTCTGATCTCGATGAAAATTGAACGAGGAATCGATCGGTGGGTCGAACGACTCTGTGGGACCGACCGTTCCAGAGATACAGGGCGTCAAAGTGGAAATAGTGCGCTTTTTGGCAAAAATCAGAATTAGGAGCGAGATTACTCTGTTATCGAGACGAATTCATCAATTTCGATCTCAGATTCGTTTCTTACGGGTCCGAAATAGTGGTCTTGAATTTTTTCAGATTTTTAAAGTGATGAATAGAAATTTCGAATTTTTCAAGCTATGATCATCCGATAAATATGTACCTTGGACTCTCTGACTCCAACGAACTCTCGCATTTCCCTGAAGAATCGTTTGAAATTCTCTGATCTCGATGAAAATTGAACGAGGAATCGATCGGTGGGTCGAACGACTCTGTGGGACCGACCGTTCCAGAGATACAGGGCGTCAAAGTGGAAATAGTGCGCTTTTTGGCAAAAATCAGAATTAGGAGCGAGATTACTCCGTTATCGAGACGAATTCATCAATTTCGATCTCAGATTCGTTTGTTACGGGTCCGAAATAGTGGTCTTGAATTTTTTCAGATTTTTAAAGTGATGAATAGAAATTTCGAATTTTTCAAGCTATGATCATCCGATAAATATGTACCTTGGACTCTCTGACTCCAACGAACTCTCGCATTTTTCTGAAGAATCGTTTGAAATTCTCTGATCTAGATGAAAATTGAACGAGGAATCGATCGGTGGGTCGAACGACTCTGTGGGACCGACCGTTCCAGAGATACAGGGCGTCAAAGTGGAAATAGTGCGCTTTTTGGCAGAAATCAGAATTAGGAGCGAGATTACTCTGTTATCGAGACGAATTCATCAATTTCGATCTCAGATTCGTTTCTTACGGGTCCGAAATAGTGGTCTTGAATTTTTTCAGATTTTTAAAGTGATGAATAGAAATTTCGAATTTTTCAAGCTATGATCATCTGATAAATATGTACCTTGGACTCTCTGACTCCAACGGACTTTCGCATTTTTTTGGAGAATCGTTTGAAATTCTTTGATCTAGATGAAAATTGAACGGGGAATCGATCGGTGGGTCGATCGACTCTGTGGGACCGACCGTTTCAGAGATATAGGGCGTCAAAGTGGAAATAGTGCGCTTTTTGGCAGAAATCAGAATTAGGAGCGAGATTACTCCGTTATCGAGACGGATTCATCAATTTCGATCTCAGATTCGTTTCTTACGGGTCCGAAATAGTGGTCTTGAATTTTTTCAGATTTTTCAAGTGATGATTAGAAATTTCGAATTTTTCAAGCTATGATCATGCGATAAATATGTACCTTGGACTTTCTGACTCCAACGAACTTTCGCATTTTTCTGAAGAATCGTTTGAAATTCTTCGATCTAGATGAAAATGAAACGAGGAATCGATCGGTGGGTCGAACGACTCTGTGGGACCGACCGTTCCAGAGATACAGGGCGTCAAAGTGGAAATAGTGCGCTTTTTGGCAGAAATCAGAATTAGGAGCGAGATTACTCTGTTATCGAGACGAATTCATCAATTTCGATCTCAGATTCGTTTCTTACGGGTCCGAAATAGTGGTCTTGAATTTTTTCAGATTTTTAAAGTGATGAATAGAAATTTCGAATTTTTCAAGCTATGATCATCCGATAAATATGTACCTTGGACTCTCTGACTCCAACGAACTTTCGCATTTTTCTGAAGAATCGTTTGAAATTCTCTGATCTAGATGAAAATTGAACGAGGAATCGATCGGTGGGTCGAACGACTCTGTGGGACCGACCGTTCCAGAGATACAGGGCGTCAAAGTGGAAATAGTGCGCTTTTTGGCAAAAATCAGAATTAGGAGCGAGATTACTCCGTTATCGAGACGAATTCATCAATTTCGATCTCAGATTCGTTTCTTACGGGTCCGAAATAGTGGTCTTGAATTTTTTCAGATTTTTAAAGTGATGAATAGAAATTTCGAATTTTTCAAGCTATGATCATCTGATAAATATGTACCTTGGACTCTCTGACTCCAACGGACTTTCGCATTTTTTTGGAGAATCGTTTGAAATTCTCTGATCTAGATGAAAATTGAACGGGGAATCGATCGGTGGGTCGATCGACTCTGTGGGACCGACCGTTTCAGAGATATAGGGCGTCAAAGTGGAAATAGTGCGCTTTTTGGCAGAAATCAGAATTAGGAGCGAGATTACTCCGTTATCGAGACGAATTCATCAATTTCGATCTCAGATTCGTTTCTTACGGGTCCGAAATAGTGGTCTTGAATTTTTTCAGATTTTTCAAGTGATGATTAGAAATTTCGAATTTTTCAAGCTATGATCATGCGATAAATATGTACCTTGGACTTTCTGACTCCAACGAACTTTCGCATTTTTCTGAAGAATCGTTTGAAATCCTTCGAGCTAGATGAAAATGGAACGAGGAATCGATCGGTGGGTCGAACGACTCTGTGGGACCGACCGTTCCAGAGATACAGGGCGTCAAAGTGGAAATAGTGCGCTTTTTGGCAGAAATCAGAATTAGGAGCGAGATTACTCTGTTATCGAGACGAATTCATCAATTTCGATCTCAGATTCGTTTCTTACGGGTCCGAAATAGTGGTCTTGAATTTTTTCAGATTTTTAAAGTGATGAATAGAAATTTCGAATTTTTCAAGCTATGATCATCCGATAAATATGTACCTTGGACTCTCTGACTCCAACGAACTTTCGCATTTTTCTGAAGAATCGTTTGAAATTCTCTGATCTAGATGAAAATTGAACGAGGAATCGATCGGTGGGTCGAACGACTCTGTGGGACCGACCGTTCCAGAGATACAGGGCGTCAAAGTGGAAATAGTGCGCTTTTTGGCAAAAATCAGAATTAGGAGCGAGATTACTCCGTTATCGAGACGAATTCATCAATTTCGATCTCAGATTCGTTTCTTACGGGTCCGAAATAGTGGTCTTGAATTTTTTCAGATTTTTAAAGTGATGAATAGAAATTTCGAATTTTTCAAGCTATGTATGTAAATATGTACCTTGGACTCTCTGACTCCAACGAACTCACGCATTTTCTGGGAAATCGTTTGAAGTTCTTTGATCTAGATGAAAATTGAACGAGAAATCGATCGGTGGGTCGATCGAGTCTGTGGGACCGACCGTTTCAGAGATATAGGGCGTCAAAGTGGAAATAGTACGCTTTTTGGCGAAAATCAGAATTAGGAGCGAGATTACTCCGTTATCGAGACGAATTCATCAATTTCGATCTCAGATTCGTTCTTCTCGGGTCCGATTTAGTGGTTGTGAATTTTTTCAGATTTTTGAAGTGATAAATAGAAATTTCGAATTTTCCAAGCTATGATCATCCGATAAATATGTACCTTGGACTCTCTGACTCCAACGAACTTTCGCCTTTTTCTGAAGAATCGTTTGAAATTCTTTGATCTAGATGAAAATTGAACGAGGAATCGATCGGTGGGTCGATCGATTCTGTGGGACCGACCGTTCGAGAGATACAGGGCGTCAAAGTGGAAATAGTGCGCTTTTTGGCAAAAATCAGAATTTGGAGCGAGATTACTCCGTTACCGTAAGGAATCATTCATTTCCGATCGCAGATTCGTCTTCAAGTGTCCGAATCAGTGATTGTGATTTCTTTCAGATCTTCGAAGAGATGATTATCCGGTAAAAATTATCTGACATGAACAAAATTTTTTATTCATCGAAAGACAAGTAGATATCTGGATATTTATCGAAAATATGTCATTTAATATCTTACAAATGTATCATGATTCTGCCCCCACTACAAATACATCGAAACAAATTCTCTCAGAAAAAATGGAACAGTATGTGTAACTAAAGAGGGTCGAAAATCTTCAATTCCTCATCGCATTGTCAAACGAAACGGGAAAGTAGGTGGCACGCCAGTTTAATTCGAGATAAATCAAAGAAAATGACGTAGTAAACGTTGTCTAGCAGATAGTATCGAGTCGAAAATAATAGGTGACAGACTTTAATAATGAGAGATATCACGACAGCTGGCATACACGACTTGCCGTTGCCGCTGAACACACCGTTTTATTTCCTTGCAACAAATGTTCGAAATCTGTGCCGTCGGACCTCCGAGATCAGATTTTTCTTCGAAAGAGTGTATACAGAATATTCTCAGTTATTTGTCTGTAGAGAAACTGAGTGCCGGTATTTTCAATACGCTGACTGAGTAAACAGGGTTTGTTATTCGACTGTAGATTGAAGCTTCGTGCATTTTTCGAAATATGATTTTCAAGAAACATTGTCAAAAAACATCGAGTCGCCTCGCCTATCTTTATACTCCGACAAAATTCAACAGATTCAATTTTTATGGGTCCGATTCAGTGGTCGTGAATTCTTTTGAGTTTTGAGAGAAACAGTTAGGAATCTCCAACTTTTTTACGATACTAAATGTACATTTTTGACTAGAATCTCGAACAGGCGCGAATTTTCCGCGTTAACTTCGAAAAAAAAACGTCAGATGGAGCTGAAGATTCGCACTTGGGTGGGGAATTAATCCTTTCCGATTTCAGATTCCATTTCTAAGGGTCCAAATAAGTGATTTTTTTTCGGATAAGAAATTTGGATTTTTTTACGATACTAATTGTGTTTTTCTAAAGTCAACAAAAAATCACAAAAAATACTAAATATACGGTATTCTCATAGGCATGCAGTGTTTGAATGATTCTCATTGGTCGGAAATCTTAACAAAGTTTTGGCAATATGCTTCGTTTTGAGATGTAAATGAGAAATACCTTTGTTGAGAGTAGACACAAAAGTAAATTGTATACATGTTAATGAACTGATGGCTTGTTTTTTTCTTCATTATATCCACATACCTATATACAAGCTATTTTCGTTTATATTTAGTGCTGCGGTGGTGTGTCAGCTTCTCCATTTTTGTTTCTATTTTCGTTCTATTTTCGGGTGGAGCAGACACCAAAGCCTTTGAGACTCGATCGCAGTCGATGATGCTGTACCTCGAATGGAAAACTCCAGACTCGAGACCTGTCGAACATCGCTATACCAAGCATCATTCATCAATAGAACGGCAAAGTTGTGGAATTATTTGCTTAGTGAAGTCTTTCCTGGTGCTTACAACCTCCAAACTTTCATGAAAAATTCCAACACCTTCCTTATTTCCCAAAATTCCAACTCTGGCTAACACGATGTTCATCGAACATTATAGGTTTTCCTTTCGTGTTGTCAACAGATAAAAAAAATTATCATTGATTATTTTTTTCAAACTCAGTCATACTGAGTGCTTGGTATTCCACGGCCATGCATCAACATTGTTAACTTCCAATTAGGATAGGAAAAGAAACACATATTTCAAATATATCTTGAATATCATTTCGGCTCATAAATAAGTTGACAAGAACTTTCGAATTGTTCGGACTGTATCTGCTATAGTTTTCTACTACTCTCCTCATAATTGATTCGTTCATTGTGAAAATAGAGTTACTGTTTTTGAAAACACATTTCTCGGTTGGGGCAATTTCTCCCATCTGCTCGATATATCAATCATTCTTCTAATTATAGACAAATGCAGAGATATACCATGTCAATACTAATTTCCCGATGTTTTTCCTCACATCTTTCGACTGCTCATTGGCATTTTCACATCGTTATTTGAAATTTATGGAATAGCTTGAGTTCTATTGGCCCGAATTTTGTTATTGAAGTTTATTCTCTGGTATAAACTTGCATTCAACGCGTCGTAAGGACATTTAAAAATACGTTCGGCGTTGAATCATTTTATTTGCGCACGAATTTCGAAAAATTTCCTATAAACTCACCGACTGAGCCGTCCCATCTCTTTGTTTTACTAATCCAATGGGTGACTGAGAATCCATTCGGATTGTTTACGCAAATTCATCGGCCTAAAAATCCATATAATTATTTCTTGTGCGCAATAAAATTAGCTGAGTTAATGTTTGAAACACTATACGACTCATATCGTAATTCGTTATTGCATTTATGTTCATGTTCACAGTGGCACAGATCAGTAACAAACAGTCCATTGCGAGATCTGCTCCAAAACAACTTGGTTTTCTGTTCCATGCAAAGAAGTTCTTCACACCCCAGCAACTAATCAAGCGCAAATCCACTCCTAAACCCACGCTGGAGCTCTCATATGATATTCAGAAGAGAGCGATTCGCCTAGAACATTCCCTAGAACATCGTAGCATGGCGGGCGATCACCTCCTTTTTCCATATAAGAGGGAGATATTGAATATATTTTGTAGTTGTGTCGAATCGATTCGAAGTTTTTCCAATCTTGTTGATCCATATTGTTGAAATTTTTATCTCGAATTGATCTTCATTTTCTTGCATTTGATTGCCATTTATATGATAGGACTGTACGGAAGCGTAGAAGGATCACGTATTGGTTGAAAAAAATCTGCACAGTCTGAAATTTGTGAAATTCAAGTTGGTTGAATTTGATTTTATTTAATTTCAATGAGTTTCAATTTAGAAATATTCGGAGTCCGAACCAAATCAATCTGAGATAAATAAACAAACATTGGCCCTTTTTCGCCTTCTCAGCTTCTGCTAAGACTCTAAGAAAAATAATTTGAGAGATATTGGTGAGCTGTAAAGAAAAATACATCACAAGTGTAAATTTCGCATTTTGTTATGTCAAATTGTTGATTTATTATGACAGTTGATTTTTTTTCTTTCACTTTTGTATGAATATAGTAAGAAAATCGTTGTCATTTGAAATCGTAGAAAAAGGATTTTATACAGAGTGCCTATTAAGTATGTACGATAAATTCAACACATGGTTCTGAACTTCTTGTCTAAAAATCACACAAAGAATCTCCTGTTGATTTTTTTGTGCATACTCAATTAACACCGTGTATAACACGATCATTTACTCCTCTAGATACCAATGAATAACGGATGACTATAAAACGTTTTAGCTTCGATGAGGTATCTTTCGATCGATAAGCTGCGCAATTACTTCATCAATTACTAAATTATTAATAGGTTCTTGTGGAACAGGTGCAGGAAAGCAAAAGACGATTGAGTTATTTTTAGTCGGTAGATGCACTCACTGGTGCATGTCATGAGCTTTATTGATGTTTTCGGTTCATTATCTTTAATGTACCTGTTTGTTTCTGCTATCTCTCATTTCGAATTTATAGACGTTTTTGCAATGAGCCTACTACGACACTAAGCAATGTAAAATAGTCGGAAACATCCTGTAGTACTTTACGGAGATTATCGAGTTGACATCGATTGAGAAAATAGTTTTAAATATTACATAAAAAAAATTGTGTGGTTTTTGGAAACCACGATGTAAAGACAGCAAGTGGGAAGACACAGGATATCAGGGATAGCATCAAACCTATGCTTGCTTCAAAGATAACAATATAGACGTAACGTTCGACAATCGACCCCAACCTAACCTCGCGTCTTACATATTTAAATCATGAAAAAAAAATCTTCTCTGAGTGGGATCCGAACCCCAAGCCACAACTTGAAAAGCACGGTTGGTATCGCTGCGTTCATTTATATCACTGTGAGAAAATAATTAACGGACAGTTCTGATCTAAGAGTGTAGTTTGATAATGTCAAAAGAAAACCATATATGATATAGAGCATTACACCTATAACAAAATATCGACAAATCGTGCACCATACAGAAACTCGGCGAAAACAGATTGGTATTGAGAACCCTCAGACGTTTCTACGCTCCTAATACTTCCCGATTCCGTCTTGGAAATTGAATTTGAAAATTTTCGTCCGGTTGAATCACCGTTGATACGTCATACCCGATCGCATTTTTGCTCTGCTCATACGAACATCAGAACTTTTCGAAATTCGAAAATTCGAGGCGATGCCACAAGAGTTTCGCTCCGAAACACTGGAAATTCCAGGGGCGTACCGGTCCTCGCGGTCACCCGGCAGAGAAGGGCCAAAAAAATTGCCGAGTCCCACCCTGCGTCGATCATCGCGACAAGTGGCTGCGAATCCGATCGAATCCGGATCTACATCTACTTTATTCGCCCGAAATACGACAGCCAGCTCTGATTTTAAGCGATACTTGCTTTTATACTTGCAGTCGTCTCCTGAAATCCGAAATCGCCGTCGGTGATCGTATATTTATATTCGCGCGTCGGAAAACTTCGGAGTGGGTTTTCCTTTTATTTTTCCTCGTAGAGTGATCGGCAGGATATGGGACATGGAGTTTTTTCAAGAATGGTCGTCCGAAGAGACAAAGGTACACACATATAGATATACGCGTGACAGCCGCTTTGACAGCTGTGTCAAAACACAAGGTTTGCGTGGAATAATAAAAAAAATTGTGATGAAACGCGGGCCAAAAATTCGTTGATGGGTCGTAAAAAAATAACGATGTGATTCATCGGATGCGAATACTGATTCATTTCGAATCTCTTGCGATTAAATGTTATTACGTAATATTGAGATGCGCGACCTTGCTTTGGAACGTTGAGAAATTTTGAGTGTTGTTGGATTGTCGAAATTTCCATTCTATTCGGTTTCAAGTAGTCTATAAACAGCACCAACCATTGTTTATATTTTATCTAACAACCTTATTCAACAACTGAAGTCCCTATAGTTTGATTACCATTTACACAGATTTCACTTACATATCATCTGAATTCCCTTGTATTTTTGTTAATGAAACGTCAAGATACTATTTTTCCTGTTTGAGAAGAGCTTCTACTTTTTTTAATTTGGACTCGGTAAATTATCTTTCTGATATAATTTTTCAAGAGATCGAAATATTTTTCGAATCCCATTCAAAGAGGAAATTTTTTTGTGATTGTAATATGTGCCACACATAAAACGTGAAGTGAGGTTAGGGTCATAGCAGAGGTTTGATGCTATAGCTAAGATTTACTATACGAACCATATTTTTTTTATATTCATTCTTTCGGCAAAAATTTCGAAATAACCTCGTGGTGGGGTTTAAAAAATATACCCTGTCCATTACGCTTCACAACAGTTTGCTTGATGATTTTCTTCGTACACTTACTTGTTGTAGAATCGTGAAGTGTATTCCCAAAAGAAAACACTTGTTGTAGCTAGAGTGAATATGATGGGTGAATTAAAAAATTGGCTCGTGAACAATGGAGCGCTTTGAAATCGTGAAAAAATATGAGGTGGCAGGTTTTTGATTTTCGCTGCAGATAGAATCGTTAGATAGCTAATAATAAAATATTCAACAGAATCTCATACATTGAAGTAATGTTCCAGGATCGTGTAGTCGATATAAAAATAGAGATACTCGTTCGAGAATATATCGCGCGGATTTTTTGCAAATCGCGCTAACATGTTGATCTTTCTTTTCATAAGTTGCAAAATCAATAAGCACATCATACGTTGGCCCAGATTCGATCCGGCCGATTGGTGTTTGTTTGATTAAAATGAAATTATTTTCGGTACAATATATTAGCCGTTCTTACATGTTTGCATGGTTGAGATTTGAGAATATATATTTTTAGAACATGTATTGCAATCGAACATAGATGTCATTGACTCTTGCTATAACATATATAGGTATGAGTTAGATACTGTATAGATACTGTACGTTAGTTGAGAAGGTATCGTATTATTTTCATTGTTTTCAGGTTATTTCCATATAGCGATTGACACAGATTGATGGTACAGAGCTATATTTCTGAATTTCGGAACACCAAATATGCTCACCAGAGTGGGCATTTTTCGACATATTCCATTTTTAAGACGGAATCGAAAAATAAGCCTGTTTAGCAAAAGAGAACTTTTTAATAATTGAAATGTAGCTCGTAAAAGACGCGAGGTTACGTTAGAGTCGATTGTCGAATGTTACGTCTATCATCTTTGATTTTCGAATGGATTACAAGGATTGTGGATAGTGAAAGATTCCGAAGAATTGAACAAAAAAAAATGAACATGTCAAAAGGTGCCCTATACTGAGCATATTCAATGTGTGAGTGTGAATACCATGAACTTCACCATGAGTCTGTGTCACCCAGTATGCATTTGTAGTAAGAACAGATCGACAATCTGTCCCAAAATGAAACCTTTAATTTGAAATTCAACTGTAAGATGCCTAAAAGGTTTTTTTAATAAGACGAAAACCTGTATACAGGGTGTTTCCTCATTGATTATTCACAGGGAAACTTTGGATGAAAATATTGAGTTTCGGCTTGCATAATATCCGAGATACAGGGTGTCCAAGTGAAATTCATATATTCGTAATCGACTTATTTTTAAACCAACATCTCCGTGAAGAATTTTCATCATGTGCTTTTTAGAAAAGAAAGTGTTTGTAGTACCTTGTTTGATTTGCAAATGTGAAATTTCTCAGTACGTTATGATAAAAAAAATGCAATGAAAGCTGACAAGTTACAGGAAATTTGACAGGGAATGCACAAAATTAGACATAAAATCATATCGTACTCAAACATATTCAATTTGAAATGAATTTTCATGAACCTAAGTATTTTCTATGAATCTGAAAGATTGCCAGCACATATTCTGGGACACCCCGTGTATAGTTGTAACACACTCTGTATCTATTTTTTCCTCTACCTACGACAACCCAACGCTCGCAAATCTCGCGGATTAATTTTTGATTTCGCCATTTTGTCGCCGTTGTCAGTTTCCAGATCATCTATCAGTTCGAATAAACATTTGTGATGGGTGGAGAACCACTAGCGAACAGTGTTGCCAGCTTAGATTTTCAAAAGTCGCAACATCGCTAGTAATTTTTCGTTGATGTGTTTTTTATGCGAGTATTTTTTCGAAAATTCAATAATGAGTTATAGCCCAATCAAAGTTGATTATTTTGAATGCATTTTATCTGTCTGTCGAAATTAATTTCGGAGCAAACTTCTTGTTTTCTAGAAAACCCACGTTTCCAAAGCCATGCTTTGCCATCATTGAGTATTATCATTTTATAACGGTTTTTTCTGAAAAACTCTTCATTTTATCGTAACAGTACAAGAGGAATCCGGAATTCTGAAAAAAAAATGAAGAAAAAAGTTATGAGCCTCTTCGAAGGATTCAAGTTTTACCAAAAAATGCAAAGAAACATCAGTACTGAGTGTGCCGAATTGAAAGAAAATATTTACACTAGAAAAAAGTATTGATTTCATAAAAAATATTTATTTCAAAAAATCAATTTTGAAGTTCAAAAAGTCATCTCTGAATGGGATTCGAACCCCAAGCGACAACTTTAGAAGCACGCTTGCTAACCATTCTGTGTCATCTAACATATATTTGAAGATATCGTTGCGTTTATTAATATCACTTTGAGAAAATCATATAAATGAACAAACGTTCGTAGAGTAGTTTGATGGTGTCAAAAGAAAACCAAGTGATGTAGAGAGTTGTACATCTGTAATAAAGAATCAATCAGAAATTCAGCGAAAACAGATTAGTATTGGGAACCCTCAGAAGTTTCTGCTCTTGAATTTGAAAATTTTCTTTCGGTTGAATCAGGGTTGATACTCCATACCCCATCGCATTCCTGCTCTCCTGATACGAAGATCAGAATTATTTCGTTCTCGACAGGCGAAAAAAATTGAGGCGATGTAATGAGAATATGTAAAAAACTGATAGTTCTGGTGAGAAATCGGTCGAGTTGGCAACCCTGGCTCGAAGAAACATCGCTTCGAATTCGAAATAGATGGTCGGCGGTTCAATTATATATCCGCCGGGCTCCGTGTTTTGCCAAGTCTGTCCGGAAAGTATCATCGCAACAAATTTCCTTCGAGAATTATAAATTATTGTTGTCCCAGCGAACTGATTATTAAATTCGAACCGGCTATTTCAGTATCCGCGAGCATTTTTGCAGCTGAAACTGGACCGCATTGATGATGAGGAAGAGGATTTGTCGGGAAATTTTTGGCTTCGATATAAAAACAAATGGGATCGATCGTTTGATGAGATTTCATGTATAAAAAATCGCACAATTGTCAGTTTGACAGCGAAAAATGCACTACCTATAGTTTTTTTTTCACTAATTCATTTGTTTTTCAATGTTGGTTGTCAAAATGAATCGGTTGACATGTTTGTCAACAACTTGTTGAATTTCTCAGCACTAACTCAACGTTTGTATTGATATAAGGTAAATTTGTGTTGTTCAAATTCTGAATTGTTTCCTCTAGCAATTTGGGTCGAAAATCAACATTTTCTCATTAAACAACCCAAATTTAACCGATAAAATACAAACCTCTCGTGCAATTATACGTGACTTTTCTACTCAACTTGAGATTCTCACACAACCAAATATAACTTGTTTTATCGCTATTATCTGTTCACTTCATCCCTCAGCTGCATTCTGAACTCTCATCTTATTACATCTCAGGTATTGCAGCTTGATATTTTTGTTGATGTTTTTTTGTTCATGTTTCGACAACACTGTTTTGTCTGCCATTGGATGAATAATATCGACACAGCCCAATTTTATGATGTCGGGTACCACTGTTGCTCCATGAGGACGTCAATATCCATGCTGGGTGTCACCACCAACAGTGCTTTCTCATGGGACGATCATGTGAGGTCCATTGCGAAGACTGCTTCACAAAAACTCGGTTTTCTTTTCCGTGCGAAGAGATACTTCACATCCCAGCAACTGCTTATGATCTAGAAAGCACAAATTCGACCTGTCCTGGAGTACTGTTCACATGTGTCAGATTCAATTCAGAAGAGAGCTATTCGCCTAGTCGACGATACAACACTCACCAAATCATTGACCTCTCTAAATCATCGTAGGAAGGTCGGCGATCTTTGCCTTTTTTATAGGTACTTTCACGGTCGGTTCTCAACGGAAATATCATCTATCATGCCACCACGCGCGATTCCTATAGACAAACCAGACGAGCTCAGGCTGGTCACCCCTACACTGTCAGGCTCGAGACCTGTCGAACATCGCTATACCAAGCATCGTTCATCAATAGAACGGCAATGTTGCGGAATTCTTTGCCTAGTAAAGTCTTTCCTGATGTTTACAACCTCCAAACTTTCAAGAAAAATTCCTACACTTTCCCAAAATTCCACCGCTGGCTATCACGATGTTCCTCGAACATCATAGGTTTCCCTTTCGTGTTGTCCACAGATATTGAGTTTCGACATTTGGACATTATAAACAACAAGAGATTTATTTAATTTTATGCAATGCATTTTTAGCAAACACCGAGTGAAAAGTGGGGTAGTAAGGAACTCGACGATTCGTAGTTTTTTTTTAGTTTTTCACTAGCTAGACACCTTCGACTGTCACTCGCGTGATGCGCGATTTTGACGCTTCACATAATTCCTTCCAGAATCTGTTTTCGAAGGAAAAGAAAAGAACGGTGTAGCAAAAACACTGTGCGGTGTCGTCGGCACTGCTTTCCTTCATCGTATCCTCGCGGCGCGGAAAGAAAAGCCTTTCGGCTAAATTTACATCGGTTCGATCCGGCTAATCCGTTTGACAAGTGCTGCTTTTTGTCCGCCATAATTAATGTCCATTACAAGAGAGCGTAATGTTAAATGAAGCGGTTTCGTTTTTCATTTCCAACCGTTGGCTCGATCGAACGACTAACATGTATATGTATCGTGTATTTTCGCTTCGCTTTGCCAAGACTATTCGGAATAAAAAAAAAAAGGAACTTTTACTTTTCGTGCAGTTGTTATGATTGCTGATATCGACTAAAAGTCGAAACTTTAGCCAACCAATCCTAAATGAACAATTGAAATGATTTCACACGACTCGGCCAGTATTGAAAAAATCATGTATACAGGGTGGCCCAAAGAAAACGAAACAAGGTATGCGTTTTACTGAGAGATCAAGAATCTGACATTGGAATAAATGATTCTTCATGTAATGTTGGATGGATATTGGATAGGAAAAAAAACACATAAGGCACTTCTAAGATGAACATCGTTCTAACTACAAAATGAGAAATAGTGATGAAAGGGAAAAAAGCGTTACTTTCCATTACTAGCCGATTATTTTTATAAACGTGTTTTCTCGAGAACTACTGCATTGAATTCCAAAAACAAGGAAGCGTTGGTAAGAGATTTCGATTACCTTCAAAATGATGTATCACTTGATCCCTCATCCCATTTGAGATTCAAGGGTTTGAACTCACCCCTCCGAGGGGTTTGAAGTGAAAAAGTTGAAAACATGCGCCAAATATTTCCCCCTCGAAATAATAATAATTTTTTCCTGAGAACTATAACTAGGTCAAATCGGCCTTGTTTCGTTTTCATTCGGCCATCCAGTATTAGTCGACACGATAACCTGCACATAAAAAGCCACAAAGAAATACCGCTTATCGATGAACAGTATTGTTCTAAAAGGCATGAATTTGGTGGAAAATAATCCCCTCTACTCAAAGGTTACCACATTTTCTTAGACCAGTCAGTATAAGCCCTGTAGATGAAGTCTCTTGAACGATTTTCATACAAAATGCAATCTTCAATCACTCCCGTCAATTTGTAAGCGCTTTCATCTTCGTCATCTAATAATGATATAGCTAAAATTTTTTGTTCGGAGTTTATTTTCACACATAATTGTATTCTTTCTGTTTCAGGTAAGTTGTCAACAATCACAACACAAAAAGCAGCATCACATCATGTTTGACCGTGAGTAAATACAACAAATCTGTATAGGCATATTTTCAGTTCACTGACAAAAACAAAAAAAAAACCTACTTTGACGCGTAAAAGATTGTTGACAGAGTAAAGATAGTGGACAAAGTAGGATAATCAAATATAATCAAATTTTTCTGTTTTCTCAAATGAAATTTCTTCCTTAAATTCAGGCGCACAATTTCCGGACATCCTGTATACAAAATCTCATCCTGCGTATTTTCAAAAACGTCTCGAGTAATCGGCTATCAGTTTTCTTTGTTTGAATAATGTTTAAATGAATTCAAGTTCATTCAATCGTTATTATGGGTTTTTTCGAATGAATCAGCAATTTTCTTCGTTTTAAAAATCGTTTCCACAGAGTTTCATCTTTTTCCATTTTTTTTTTTCAAATCCATAATAGCACCACATTTTGATCATTGTGGAACACTTTCATTTTTCTTGCCAGTTTTGTTCTCACAAAAGTATTGTCATCTTTATCAGAAACTATGAGCCTGACATACGGATAAAGTCGATACGTATGTCGTGATAAATGTGAAATTTTCGCTATACTTTTGATTGATTACTTTAGTTCATTTTTGACGTCACTAGATCTCATCCTTTTCCGCTGATATGAAAATCGGAAAATTCAATGATTATTCGAAAAATGTAGAATCCCTTGGAGAAAAACGGTGAAAGGTTATTTGAGTGATTGGTATGAGAAAAAGAGATTGCTAAACATGCCTATGTTGTATTCTAACAAAAAGTATTAATATAAAGGTGCTGTGTTGCAAGCATCCGTGGACAAATCTGCCGGTCTAACAGGTATCAGGAAGACATTCGAATCGGATTTTGGCAAAGGTAGAGAGTCAGTCAGGCCGTTTCGGATCCGAACATATAAAATCTTGACACTGAAAACGAAGCTTCGTTAATTTGAATTATCGTCACGGAATAGGCATGAGCCGAGTCGGCCGTATAAACTACGGAAATAACTTTTTTTCATCCTTGTGATGTCATTTAGTGAGGCTGAAGTTCTACACATGTTAGAGTTATTCGCTCTAAACGTAGTCGGGTACAGGGCGATCCAAACTTTCAAGAAAAATTCCAACACTTTCCTCTCTCCCGAAATTCCACCGCTGGCTAACATGATGTTCCTCGAACATTATAGGTTTTCCTTTCGAGTTGTCCACAGATAAAACAAAAAAAAAACTTCGATGCCTTGCTTTCGAATTATATTTCTCTTATGACAACACAGGAAAGTCGAATGTGAAATGCACTAGTGTGGAAATATCAACAAAAAACGCGCACTTGAAATGATTGATGAAAGTAATGAAACTCATGTATGATACTCATATTTTAGATTTAGATTTTGAAAATACTCTAGAAAAATTACCATTCATGACAATGACAAACAACACAGTTGACGATGACTCAGTTGAGTGAAGTTGGTTACCAAAGATGAGAGCTGGAATATCCGAAGGTTGCCGAACTTGTAACAATTCATAGGCGCACGCTTTTTTTTCTCTTTTCTGTTTCTGTATTCTTTTTTTTTCTCTTTCCTGACTGCTATATTTTGGAATGCGAAACGAGCGAAACTTTGAATAACTTTCGAATTCGAGTATTTCGTATTTTGTGAAATTTCAATTTATGACAATGGATAGTGGATGAAACTTAGAATAATTATGATCCAAATATTTACCTTTCGTAGGAAACTCGTTGGAAAGTGTATTTCAAGCACTCGGTATACATATTTCTAAAAAATCTCTTCTTGCGAAATATGTCGCTTTCATATGTAATATACTATTTTATTGTTTCCGAACCCAGCTGATCGAATTTTCAAACCAGAGAAATTTGTTTTTTTTTCATGCCATATCCTGGACTTCAAAATCTCGAAATTCAGCAGTTTTTCAGTTGGTAGAGATGCTCTGTAGCTTGTATAGTATAGTATAGTTTCATAATTAGTAGGATAATTAAAACTTCGATAATCCACAAATATCAATTTTGGTCCGAAAATAGCTGGCATTTATAGTGGATCGTAATTTATTTTGTTTGCCAAGCTATACGGAATTGTATACGATTTTGTTGCAACAACAAATTTGTTGCGCAAATTTTCATAAACACTTCCTCCATCGATATATGACGTTAGGCTATTTCCAGCATTTTATTATCATCAGTATTTGTGAAATCATATGCGATCAACAACTTCCTTCACACACTGACTTGGTCAAGCAATTCTGTTATATTTGATATCAATCAAATGTCGAAATATTTATTTATTTCACTATCTGTGAAAATCACTGTTTTTGGTTTTTAGGTTCAATCGTATTTCAGTATTGTCACCATAATAGCGTTAGCACACACAAATTCGAAAATCAAACTATTTTCTTATAATGAAAATTTTGAAACGAACCTCAATCAATATATTTTTTTACGATTTTGAAATTCATTCCTTTCAATAGGTAAAAAAATACTTTTTTTTGCGTTTTCGGTTCATCCATCTACTGAAAACACTCGACAATTCCAAAAGGTCCCAAAATGATTTTTTTTATGATTGAATTATAATTTTGTTAAAACAAACCAAATAACATGTTATTGTAATACGTACGTTGAGACAAATCTCTATCAAACTAAAAGTTGGAGTATGTTTTTTTCATTTTAAATATTTAGATTAGAAACATTAGGTATTAGTTCACAGTGTGACAGTCATATTTGAATAATTTGAGGTGTATTTCAAATCTTCATTGTACAAGATTTTCATAGGATATTTGACGATATCTGTTATCACTGTACATTTTTCTTCATTTTCTTACATACACAGTGTATAAAGTTTCCTTACTGTTTTTTTGGCATCGGTTCAAATTCGAACGATCGTGCACTTTGTTAATTATTTCTGAAACGGTTTTCAGAACCGTCTATTTTCTTTGTAACTCTTTGTATGCACGTTACGATCATTGCCCTATTCATTAGCATAGTAGGTGTATATATATATTATGCTATCTGTTCACTTTACACCTATCGCGCTTGACCTCGATGTTGAAGTCTTCTTTTACAATTGTTGATTGTTGCTGGAAACTGATGGAAAAACCTTCGAACAGGGTCAATGGTTTCTAAACTAGGTACCTACTCTAGTGTGTGATAATATTTTTTCATGTATTTATGTCATAAAGCCATTATCACTGTATATGAAATATCTTTTGCAATACAAAAGTTGAACGGTTTTTATTTATTATATTTTTGGAATGGTAAAAGAGAACATTGAGGAATTCATTCAGCTAGTATTCTCCTAATTGCGTAGAAAACAATGTTCAATTATTTTCATTTCCAATTATCGCTTTCACGGACTCTCTTTTTTTTTCGGAAACAAAATTCATGTCGACTAATTTTTTGAATTTGTGTATTATTGCTACTGTGACGTCGACCACCCTGTACATAATATCTACAACGTTTGATTCAGTAGTAATTGTTGCTGCATTCTTTTGATGATTTTTTTTTACCTGTGATAACGTCTGCAGGTGGGTGTTAGAATATAATGAATCACCCTGTACTTTACCACTTCCGAATTCCCCGTAAATGACATCACCTCCTTTATTTATAGAGGAACACCTCGTGTACTTTACCTCATTATAAATTCTATTTATGACTGAAACGTGTTTTCTTGATATTTTTATATAAACTGATATTCCCAGATATCTGAAGAAATTAGCGGTGTTGAATAAATGGAATCAAACATTAAATGTCAATTGCTATAGTTATTTTATTCTATTTTTTTAATTTTTCGTCATAGATTGAAGTATTTTGTTATCAAAACAATGCAATTTATAATGATATGTAATGCTTGAGCAATTTCTTTCCATCAGAACAGTTGAATGTGGAATATTTTCTTGTCAATTTGAAACAATGATTGCTAGTCTTCATTACTCAGATAGGTATTAGATTCGATTGGCGATATCAATGGTTGTTATATCACACTGTATACCAGAGGGTATATACTGTGGTTACATCATGTTCCAAAGAGTTACGATATAAACGAGCTTTTAGACAGCACGCACTATCGATAATTGCGCACCTCTACACTAATCGAAGGGTCCGGGCGAACGAAACCAGTGGTTTTTCGCAAAATTTCGTATCTCAAGGTCACCGGCGTCGCCGAAAAGTACACAGGGCGTTTCGAGCATCTGGGGGAGGCGGCGACTGGCACTCCTCCAAAGCGCTATACTTGGACATCCGATGCGTATGGATTATTTATAGAGTGCACGGCGGACGACCGGCCACTGGCCTTAACGACAAAATGGCGGCGCCCGTGACCTAGACGCTAGACGTTAGCGTTAAGATGCACAACGGCCCAGCTGATCGATGGGCGCATTTATAATCCCTGGAGTTATCGGGATTTGCGGAGCGATAGCGCCGACAACACGGCGATATATGTTTTTCAGAGGTGGAGAAGTATCGATAACACTGTTGATAGTTTTGCGCTATCGATGGAAACTGTTTTTGTTCATAGAATTACTTTATTTTCAGTGATAAAATTCCTATTTGAATAGGTTTTAATTGAGAACTAGGTGTTTTCGCTACGTTTCCAAGATCTTAGTTCGCTAAATTATATGTTTCCAACACATCCCAAGTTTCTGTGCGGAAAAATTTAATGTAAAATTATGTTTATCTATAAAATTCTAAATCGAAAGTGTAGCTATTCTCGAAATGAACTATCGAAACTAACGATAGTTTTCCACCTCTGATATTTTCCCTTGACGTTTGCACTGTCGAACGAAAAAAATACTTGATTTTGAATTGCCAATCTTCTCATCCTCATTTAGCTTTCCTAATGTATCCTCATTATCAAAAACGCCAGGTGTTGTGATGAAAATCAGTAGAATTCTAGTATCTCTGTGCAATAACCTACAATGATATATCAATGAATGCATCATATATGGATGGATGTAAACATCGATGTTTTTTGTATGTGCAGCCCATCTCTAAAAACAATACTATTTGTTATTGATCAGTTTACTGACACTTGACAATTTTGACAGTGACAGTAGCTATTTGTCAGGTTCGTCAAGTAGTTTTTCGTAGGAGAATATTAGTTTTAATCAATTTTCATTGAAAAATTGAGGTCATTCCAATCTAGGTGTGTTGAATTAACAATTACCTCATTTCTAAACGACCCAATGAGTTGTCAATACATGTCCGATTGTGAGAACTTGTAAAAACAGCGTTCGAACTAATTGAGGTTACGCCCTGTTCCTGAGAGTATTCTATTAATTTGGGTATTAATTCGATTAATTGCTCTTTCAGACGTCCACAAAAACTACAACTACAACAATGACGACTCCTGCCAAATTATACGGAAAAGATTTGAGTGTCTACGATGATATCGACGTTGACGAACTGCTAAATAAGTTGACTGCAGAAGAAATCAGCGTTTTAGCCAAAGAAGTAGATCCAGATGTGAGTAACCGGAAGATACACAGACACAACAAACACTTCTCATCAGCATAGCTAGGATTTTCTCCTATGAGAGCCTCAAAATGCTATTTCATGATTTTATGAGATACACTCACTAAGACTAGTTATTGGAGGGGTGCCATGCCCATCTATTATTCTATTTTGTGTGTTTCAGGATACGTTTTTACCACCCTCACAAAGGAACAGCTATGAATGTGAAAAAGATCCTACAGGGCCTCTGAACAGAAAAAAGTTGATAGACCACATCAATAAAGAGGCTATTGAGACTCCAGATATACCTGAAGTTAAACCTTATGTGGCAGGGACTGTTAGGGGAAAAAAGGTGAGTGATTCTGTTTTTTTGTTTGCTAATTCAAATGAATAAAAATGAATTGGGAAGCATTTTCATATCCTGTTGACATTTCTCTATTTCATTTGTTTGACATAGATTGTGTATGTTGTTTAGGTATACTCAAGCGGGTACAATTGGTTCTTGTTTTTCAGTGGATACCACCCCCACAACCTATCAGAGAACAAGAAGCTGATGAACAAATTGCCATAGATTTGGGAGATGAGTACGAACAAGCTCTGGGTAGTGCTTCGCAAGATGAAATCATAGATTTGGCAGGTAATGAACAAGTAGTATCAACTATCAACAGTTCTATGCTATATGAAAATGTCATAAATTAATGTATAGATTCACTTGTCTAAATCAAATCAAAGGTCTTGTGTTTGTTAATTTTTATTGCATTGACAATTCAAATATCACGAGGTTATGCTTGAATTGATTAGCATTAGTTAAGTATTGGTATTCTTCATGATATTTTCTCTTGAAATTATTGTATTGTAATGTCATCCAAACCTCAGATATCAATTAAGTTTCATAATATGACAGTTAATACAACATTAGGTAGTAAAAATTGAATTGCATTGCTTTATATCATTATTTTGTAGCATAATGTACACGCTTGTATTCCAAACACATCTCAAAATAGATATGGTTCTATGAGATCATATTGCTTGATGATGCCAACAGGTGGCAAATAAAAAATTTGCCAACTATTGTGTTCACTTCACAACAGTTTCAATGTAACTGTTCATCATAATTGTTTGGCTGATGAATTGCATCTGAAAATTAATATCTCAGTGCTTCTAGTAGACCCACAAACAAAAATACAGTACTGAAATATTTGGACAAGCCTTTTACACATACAGGGTGTTCTGAACCACAAAAACGTATTTTGAATTGCATCAAATTGAAGTTTGTCATTCATCTTGCAAAACATTTAATATTTCAATCATCCAGTCATCTTACATCAATCTCAGTAGTATGTAATTATTTTCTCAAGCTATATCTAACAATTGTTTTTTAGCAATTTTGGGTTTCCATTCAATGATGAACCAAGACCAGTACCATGCGTCCTTATTGAATAAAGGACAGCCTGTAGGTCTCGGATGGGATGGAATTACCAAAGCCTCTAAACAGAAAATCTTCCCTATGGACCCTCCAAATTCGACGAACCCAGATGAGACGATAAAGAAAGTGCAAGATGATGAGTCCAAGTATATTGATTTGAACTGGAACAACATCAAGGTGATTACTAATAGTGATCTCAAGTGCTAGTTTTATAGTTTATCACATAATTATTTGAAAAATATTACCTATTTTCTGGTATAACCGGAAGTATCATGTTGAATAACCCTCAGGGAAAAAATTCAGAATTCAAGTTTTTTCTAAGAGCAACTGAACCTCTAACGAAAGATTATTAATTCACGATGATCCCACACCTGAAATTTGATCCCACACCTGACACCATCTTCTCATACTTTTAATTATTCAGTAAATGGTAGTTGTTTCATGAAAAATCACCGCGTTTCCTCAGAATATTTCCGACGAGAAGTTCGAGCTGCTGTTCGAGGCTCTGCGCCACAATTCCCATCTGGAAACTCTGTCGCTGTCGAATTGCGGCCTGTCGGACAAGCACGTGGAGAAGCTGGCGCAGGCGATCGAGGACAACGAGACGTTGCGCGTCGTCAACGTCGAGACGAACTTCATCTCGCCGACGGGCGTCGTGCGGCTGGTGAAGGCGCTGCTCAAAAAAAAGAGCGTCGAGGAGTTCAGGGCGGCCAATCAGGTGCGTTCGATGAGAACTTTGGAAGACTTACCAGATGTTCCGCTGAGTACTTAAAACTTTGACAATGCACTGTGTGCAGATCTACACACTGTTCCATTGAATACTTTGAAGACTTACACACTTTTTCATTGTGTAGTTTAAAAAAAATGAGTATTCAGATGATATACACTATTTTTTAATGTTTACTCTTAAGGCTTATATATATTTTTGATTTATACTTTATAAAACTGCACACTTTTTCAATGAGTACTTCAAATGTTTAAGTCTTACACAATTTTCCTTTGGGTACTTCCAAGACTTGCAAGTTTATTCAATGATTATTATAAAAAATAACACGATTTTTTAGTGAGTACTTTGAAGACTCACAAACTTATCCAATGAGCACTACAAATACTTAAATGACTTGAATAATTTTCCAATGTGTACTCCAAAAAATTGATTTTATTCAATAAAAATTCTTCTATAACAATTCCAATAACTAGTATTTCGAAATTTGAGTATTATTTGAGTAATATTTGAGTATTTCGAAATTTCAGTATTTCAATTTCAGTGACTTGAAAGTATTTCTGGAGTTTATTCCAAAATTTCAACATATTTCATAGTATGTCTATGACCTACAAAGATTTGATATTTTTTCTTACGATTTTCTTTTATTTCTAGTGATTCCAGAGTATTCATTAGGTACTTCCAAATATTTTCAAAATATTCAAAAGACCTACACAATTCAACTCTCGAAAGTTTATATAATGTACCAAGAATATTATCGACTCCAGACCAATTACTGTGTTTTCCAAATATTTCTAGAGTCTGTCGAATTCGTAATTTCAAATTTAAAATTGCTGATTTAATTTATAACACTTTCCATGTCAATCGGGATTTCCTCGTTTACACAATGTAAAGTTTATCGAAAACTGTATTTTCGTTGTTGATTTGACGAGGGAGTTCGAAATTCTTAATTTTTAGCATATTTTTTGCAGCGATCCCAAGTGTTGGGTAACAAGATCGAGATGGAGATCACGCAACTGATCGAAAAGAATCCTACGATACTCAGGTTGGGCCTGCATTTAGAGTACAATGACGCACGACACAGGATCGCGACGCATCTACAAAGAAACATCGACACAAGTGAGTTGGTTGATATTTTTCGACATTTCCGAATGACTCGTAAGTTTTCTCATTCGACTAAGGTCCAAAATTCCCAAGACTTTTCTGTGATAATGTCCAAAATTCATTTGAAATTCTTCGATTTGTTTATTTTTACAAATAAACAGTATTTCTGTAAAATTTTCCTGTAATTCGTTGAATTTTGGGGATAGTTACCAGAAATTTTTTGAAATTATTCTTCAAATCAAGTTGGGAAAATGTTGGAAAATCAACGGAAATCACTGGTTTTCTAGATCGTCGCATGGTAAAAGCCAATTATCAAATAACGTTAGGTCCTGCAGGTGGCGCTATTCAAATTATCCGGACCGATTAAGATGTGCTGTGAGTAAAGCATAGAAAGTCGAGAAAAAAAATTACCGAACACATTCGTGCACAATAAACTAATTTTTGATTCAATCGTTCTTTGTCGATGATGAGAAATAGAAACTTAAATTTTCAATTCAGGATTCGGGTACACATTCGAAAATAAATTTTGTCAGGACTTCACGAGGTTTTCCTAGATTTTCTTCAATTTAGGAAGACTTGGATTCAAGATGACTGTCATGACTTGACAGGTGACGTATGACTGATGATCTATGACAGATCACGAATGTCAAACGACGTATTACAGATGACATTCAACAGATGATAATTGTCAGATCACGTCATATGTCACCTGTAGCAACTGTCACCTAATGTACATTTGTCGCCTGGATGGAATTCTGATATTTCAGCTTCTTCAGAAGAATTTCTGTCTCTGTTTGAATCTCAAACTCATTCAAAAATATCTAATGATTCACACTGATAATTATTCCAATTATGAATTATTTTAAGGAAATGAAAGTTTTCTTCTCATCGGGACACAGAAAAATTGCTGAAGCTAATTATATAGCTCAATTCCTCGTTTTCAGTGTCCGATTCGTTCGACACGCGGTTTCGGTAATTTTTTTTTTCTCGATTCGATCGCGGCCAAGTGTGTTCTTGTAACGGCCTGTGGATTTTTCCAAATGTACAAAGTTCCAGCAAACAGATCTAACGCTTTAATTCGGCAGACCTGTTTATTTTTGTGTATTCGTTTAAATTTCTCTGCTCCGTTTGGCGACCAGCGGAATTGGACAAGAGGCTGGCAAACACTTCCACTATACAGCGCGAAAAAAAAAAAATTACACAAAAAAAGGAAATATTGTGCGAGAGGAAATTCGAACAGAGGAAATTTGAGAATCAAAGAACGTGGACTCATTAAAATCAGAGTAACTGGACGTTTGAGTTTGTGAAAACTGTTGTGATGAAGTTGTTTTTAAATAATCCAGTAAAAATTGCTTACATTACAAACAGTCTAGTAGATAAAAATCAAATCAACAGGCTGTGCAACGTGGCTGTGGAAAAATTTGATAATAGTGAGATATTTGAACAATTCTTTTGGTACAACACTTTCCATTCGAATTTATCGGAGCATAACTGGATAACTTTGTTGCTGTTGTTATTTTTCTACAAAACGGCGAAAGGCTAATGCACGTGGAAATTGAAATGCATATTGTGTTCAACTGGAGGTTTGATTGAAAAGCTTTTATGTTTTTCCGGATAATGCAAACGATCACACTACTTTTAATCCTAGTTCAGTTAGCGGGAAAATCCCGTCGAAATTAATGTAATGTACTTTTTATTTTCCTCGCATTTTCGGCGTATCTTCAGGGAAATAAATATTCCGGACGTTTGGAGTTAATTAGGAAAATTCTTGATGCTCTTCGAAATTGTCGAGAAAATTTGATTCACGGTGGAAAATATCGTGGAATTTTTCAGTTAAAATACATTCGGCAGAAATAAAAGAGTCCTCCGATAATATTTCGAAGAGTAAATATATTTTTTCCCAAGAAATATTGCTGTAATAATGTTTTTACGGGTGACATATTGGCGTTTTTTCAATTTCAACTACGAAAATAAAAAACGAGCGGCCGATTTACGAGAAAAAGTTTTCAAATTGGCAGCGTTCATGTTGTGGTTCAAATGGAGATGAAAAAATCGTTGGCATAACGAAGAGCATTGAAAAATATACCGGGTGACACTTTGTAAAAGTATCGTATCTTAGATACAATTTAACGAATGGTCAAATCACATCAGATCACATCAGAATGTGGAATCAAATGAAAATTATAAATAAGGAATGCTACTACTAGACGAAAAAAAAAGGATATTTTTTATTCAAAATCAAATCGTGAATAACTCCTTCAGTTGATGATCGATTTTGATAATTTGTAAGCTCTTCTATTTTGGCTCTCATCTGATGTTAATATAGCAAAAATTTCTAATTAATTCCACGGTATACAGGGTGAAACCGCTAGTGGCTTTTTACTCATTTGGTTTTACCATTTATGATATGAAATTTATTGAAAATTAACTCGAAATCATTGTCGGATGATGACTCAGATGAATACTCACACAAGTTGACGAAATATTACACAATTCGATGCAAAAGTGAGAAAGTTATTGAGGATTGGATTTTGAACAAAAAACCTTAAAACCAACGCAAAACAAATGAAAACATTTCATTCGATTATGCATATAACTTAGATTCAGTGAAATTTTGTTTTCTTATTTTATTTCACCGACTACCGATTTTCGTTCCGCTCGAATTTCCTCTTTTATACACAGTTTCTCGCACCCAGCTGGGAAATTATGTACAGAGAGAGCACACTTTCACGGCCATTAAGCTACGCGATCCGAATTTTCGCGATTTTCCGGCCTCTCTGGAATACGATTCGCTCTGCACGGACCGTTTGAGATGATCTCGTCTTTCTACAGGGTGTATGTAGTCTGGTTGACATTATTCTCGTACGCGGTAATGATGTTTTGAAGTTTCGTGATTCTGACTCAATTCGCAGGACACATCAAACCGCAATATTATACATATACAAGTCGGTATTGTATCATACACGATGGAATGAATTTTGACTCAATATTTCAGAATTCTCAACCACATTACAAAATTCTGACATATTTTGAAGGATTTCTATCATGAAAAAAATTGACAAAATTCAGAGATCAGTCCGAATTCTGTGGATTCTGAAATATGACACGACATGTATTTCAGAATTTTGAGCAATATCACAGAAGTATGAGATATCAGTCAGTATCATCGAAAAAGAGATGTCAGATTCAGTCCAAGTAGCATAAAGAACATGGATGTCAGAATTCTAAACATCACTGGATCATAAGATACCATCAGGATCATGAAAGAAAGAATTTTCAAGTGTCTCAGAATTATGTTATATGAGTTATGATATACTTTATCAGAATTCTGTTATATGGATCAAAATTCTGATTTGTATCACTGAATTTTGAGATATAACGTGAAATGTAAGTCAAATTAGACATCACAGGATTCTGTAACATCAATCCGTCATAAAAATAAGTCAGAATTTCTATAATTTTTCCATAATTATTTGAATATTATCAGAATTCTGATTTGTATCTTCAAATTCTTAGATATTGTATCAAAATTCTGACTTGTATCTCTGAATTTTGAGATATAACGTGAAATGTATGCTAGGATTCTGAGGTTCAATTTCAAAATTCTGAAATACGTTTCAGAATCCTGAGATTGATCTTCGAATTTTCGATGTATTTCAAAATCCTGACATGGCAGAGTTGAAGAAATTGATGATACGATATTTATTGACACTCAGGTGCTTTCGTGAAAACGTTTATTCAATGCGGAAAATGATTACCTTTTGTGGAACGAATAAATTACATGTACGTTTTTTTTTTGTCTCGACAGTTCGGAAAGACTTGACACTGCGATTGCAGTTCAGATTCTTTAATCACAGGAAAACACCCCTAATCAAGTGAAAGGTATCAGTATTCGGCGATCGAAATTACAAAAAAAACACGCAAACTAAAACCCTGCTAGCATACGGTGTCTGTTAAAAACTGAACTGCTTTGTCTACGGAGGGTGATCGAATTGTTTCTTCACACGTAATCGTGAATCTCGTAGAATCATGTCAAAAATTCGATCTGTATACTCAGATCGATTGTGAGAAATTGTGAAAGGAGCGTTTTCTCATGCATATTAATATTAGTTCAGGGAAATATTGATTTGCTTTTCGAAAGAGGATATTTGTTTTTTTTTTATATCTTGTCATTAAAGTATATTTGTGAGGTAACAGACACCGTATTTTTTGCGTACTGCTCTGACTGCTTTATTAACATCGATGTTCGCCTCTTAATATTCTCGATATCTTTAAATATCTAATGACTTTATAATCACGATCGGAAAAATTGATTTTTCTACTGATATTAGTTGAGAAAATCAGTCGATGTTAACAAATTGGCTATTTAAATTCAAAGACTGCGAATTTTCTTGACCTAGATAAACCTGATTACTTCCAGAACGATAAGCCTCAATTAGCATCGACCTCGGTTAGATTACTTTTGTTTTTATATAGAAAATGTTGTATCGATCCGGGAAAGTCACAGTTTTTCCGCGAAAATGTACTTCCTCGTTGCTTTTCAACTTATTTTCTCGAAACTTCGCAATCAATGCTATCTTGATTGGCCGAAGAAAACTCGCCAAAGTTGTACGCTGGTTTTTCTAGTCCAGTTCCTTTTTCTCCAAGAGTTTTCTAAAACTAGTGTAGTTTCCAATTAGGAGCTGGAACTTCTGTGGAAAATTGTCGAATACCAAATCTGAAATTAGATCTTGAATACTGAATAGCGAGATGAGCAGCAATCTTTTTAATAAAAAAAAAAACGATAAGAAAATACAAGGTGGGTGGGAAAACGGATTTTTTTTCAAGCAAAATGCACTAAAATCACAGAAAATAACGATCGATATATTATTTATGACAAATAAATAAAATCGATGCTGGGGCAATCAATTTCCTTGTTCCAATATCACGTTCACGGTTACTCGTTTTTCCCTTTTTTTTTTTTCTTTGACGTCAAATAACGTGGCAAAAGGCATTCGATGTGATATGGCATTTTCCGCGAACGCGAGGTGGAAATTGAAAAATTACCGTGGCTCAGGAAAGAATGGCCCGCGAAAATTATTAGCATCAATTTGGCATGCATGAAATCTCGCAACACATTGTCGTGGGAAAACATCGGCCGACTTTTTTTTTTCATCTCGCTTTTCGAGTGGATATTTATGGCCGCCGATGGGGGATTTTAGAATTTATCCTTTTCGTGGGGTGGGGGTTGACAACCGGGCTGCAAATCCTCGAATATAAATTTCATTATGATAACTGGAAATACATTGTGTTCGAAATAAGGAGGGCCATATGGGTATCACGGATGACGGTTGCTCAAAGACGAAACGTTGGTTCAGATCAAAAAGCGATAATGATAACTTTACTTTAAGAAGAAAAAATTGACTTAAAAATCCGGAAAGTCGTCATTTTCTAAATGACTCGAAAGATTTTTGAAAGTCATTCTGTTGGCTCTTCAATCGGGCAGTTTTTATCCCATTCAACCAAATCTGTATGTTTTGTAGTTAACGATATGCCCGTACTGGTTATCCTTATCTTGGACACTACAACTCACAACTACATATTGTTGGGACTTTCTAACGGGTCTATAGGGATGTTGAAACAGAAAAAATAATTTTACAGAAGAATAATTTTTGATATAGTGATATTCATACTTGGCGTTTCTAGAGACTGTAATTCTAGAAATGAATAAAATAACAAACATATATCATGTACAAATAACTCTTAAGTAAATGAATAAAATGAATAAAATGAATAAAAATGATGTTTTAAATCATGTTTTATGAATATTGTGGAGGAAATTCAAGGATAGGTTCCTAAATGAGAATCTCATTTTTTAAAATTTTTCAATGATCAGTTTTCGAAATACAGGTTTTTATTTAAAAAAACTATAAACAGCAGTTCTTGAGATTGAAAGCTTCAACATTTTTTGCAAGTGATCTACCACTGAATCTTTTCTACAATATCAATTAGGCATGTGTATACAGTCTCAATTCATTTCAGGGGCAAATCAAACGAGGTATAGAAGGTTTGGAAATTTCCTCAAGTTGAGAATTTATCAAAAAATAATATTTAATTTCGAACTTTTTGCGACCAAAAAGCCTTTTTGTCATCTGGAAAATTACCCATAACATCAAATGGGTTTCAATCATTATTTATTTTGCATAATTCCTAATAAGAAATATTCAAGAAGAAATATTTATTGTCATTTTTCGATTTCATTTTTTTTTCACTGGCTTTTTCAAACTGTGGATGAAATGTTTCAAATGAGAGAAGTCGAATATCTTTGGGGCGTTTTCTTAATTTGAAATCTCTTCAATCGAGTACAATCAGATTCGTATTCATCCATTGCGGTTAAGGGACAAAAATAAGCTAAAAAAATCTAGAATGAGAAATGAAAAATTATAGAGATCCAACTTTTGTGCGAAAGATAATGAAGAGTGCGTTTCGAGCCTATTAGTCAGTTTCCCTTGTGAATGTAAAACTCCTTCGACTAATTTTGTGCTGTTTGAACTCTCCTAACATAATGAAATGTTTTCGTTTTTCCTACCATTAACCTAATGTGTGTGTGTGTGTTTTGTTGTTGTTGTTGTTGTTGGAAAATCTAGTTATACGCGAATTTACAACCTAATTAGTGTTTTTCAGGGACAGCCTGAAAGCATGCTCTCCGCTATTTTATTTTGTGTTCCATTTGCATTTTACCTCTCGGTTACAGCTTTTTCCGAGTATTTCCTACGTTTCTGCATAATCCGTTACATAATTGAATCACTGATAATGCCTAGTTCATTACATTAATTTTACTGAAAATTTAAATCAATCATGAAGCATCAAAAGTGTGATTCACTATTTTATTTATAAAACACTCGTGAATAGAAAATAGAAGTGCACGATGTAGAAATCATCGAAGTTAATTGTATCACCGAAATTCGCTTATACAGTGTGTCCCAAATTCGATTCTCTTGGAATTTTGGAAACTATAAGAGATAGAGAGTTAGCAGTTATTAACTATGGTGACTTGATTATCCTCAATTGTTTTTATTTTCTTCTCTCTTTAGGTGTTTCCATTTAATGAAAGTGAATTGAATGAATATTCTTAGGTTGATATAAAATTGTAACTTCTTGTTGATGATTTTTATAGCTGTAAATTAAAGTTAAGAAAAATTCGGTCGAAATCGCTTGAACATTAAAGATATCAGAAAATATATGGGTCACACTGTATATGATTTATTTTTCTTTCACATTCATATGCTTCATCGTTCATGTCAACTGTGATCCGAAGGAAATACGGAATATTTGTGAGTTTCTGTATGGAAATATCGTTGGCCTGACATCCTGAAAGTGAGCAAAATCCTTGCCACATTGACAAGACATTGTATGTGACTTTAATCAGCATATTCATGGCTCGTCGGATGCAGTTCCGACAACGTCTACATTGTGTGAAAATGTGTAGGAATTTCGCCGAAACAGACATTATCTCGATGAGAAAGTCTGCGCTCGGGTTTTCCAACCGCTATTCGTCCGGATTCTAGGAAAATTCTCGCCGAATTCGACAACCTAAATCTGCCACTGTACATTGCTTTCGATTCGATTTGATTCGCCCCACAATACTTGATTTTTGAGCTGCAAGATTTACTGAAAAAAAAAATGCCGATTTTGAGTAATATCTTATGCCGTTTAGTCGAAAACAATTCAATCTGCCATATCTCAAAATTAGTAACAACTTATATGGGACACCTGGTATATCGTTGAATATTCGAGAATGAATTATTATCTGATACACCATTGAAATTTATGCATAAATAAAATTATTGTAGTCAAAAGTTTTTTATATACAGGAGGTCCGGGAAAATGTGGGAAATCTTTCGGACTCAGATTGAACTCGAAAAAAGAGATGTTAAGTTTCTATATATTTTTTTCTTATAGACCTTGTTAACGGAGTCATGGACCCCCAAAAAATAACACCCTGTATGAAAAAGGGCTGTAAAAATTAATTTCGATTGATTTATTGTCTTTTTTTCGAAATAAACATCAATTTGTTTATTATTATTTTCCTCGAAAATGGTTTAAGCTATCCAAATGTAAGTTTTTCTTAGGCCTTTATCATGCAGGGTGCTATTTTTTCTTATTTTCTCATGTTCTATTTGAATCCGTGAGATTTTCATTCACATTTTCCCGGACACCCACGTATATTTAATGTATCCCATTCGAAAAAGTAAGTAATGTCTAATAACTTTGTCATTTGGCAGGTCGAATTTTTTGTATTTTCGAACAAACCAGTTCGAGCTCTATTGGCAAATTAGTCACTCCTTCCATTATTTTTTTTTTTTTTCGACGAGATATGTCACTAATTACAAACGCTCGTAAAAAATCTAACCGGAGGCATCGCTCGATCCTCGATGTTAAACAACGTCGCAACTCCATCCCTTTATGTTTGCGAGATAATTACGAGTATGCTGTAGCAAAGTGCTCTTTCAGGGATGGCAACGTGCGGGGTGCAGGGTAGGCAGGTTAATTATAAATCAGAAGTGGGATTCCCGGTACAGGTGTGGGATGCACTTTTCAGGTGTGGGATCCCGGATTTTCTGAACTGAATCAACCTGGTTACTCTGCCGCTCTCACAGAAATATGATGTTTGAACTTTCGTTTTCCCAATGTTTGTGGTGTTTTTCCAGAACGTCGACTGTCTCGATTGGGTGCTACCAGTTCGTAGTTTCGTGAATTTGAGTATGTATATCGACTTTTGGACTTTTGATTGGGTTGCGGTCAAGCTTAGTTTCTCTTCGCTTCGAATAAATCACGCGTATGCTTGATTCAAGTGCTACACACCGTTGCCTAGGAATAATATGGGAGTTATTATGTTATATACAGGGTGGAACGTTCAAAATCTGGACAACCCTTTAGAAACTTGATTTATTGTCCAATTTGAGCTTCGGAAATCCAAAATATCTATAAAATATGATATAAAATGTGAAGTTATCAAAATTTCACAAAGAAATTCGAAGAAATATAGTATGATGCATTTTTCATTCCTTTGATCCTTTTTTGGACACATGCAGATATATCATGAATCGGAAAAAATTGGATGCTTTGGAACGAAGTATTGGGAGAAGAATGAATACAGCTTGTGAATCCTACAATGCGATTGGAAATCGGTACATTTCTCAAAAACTTACAGCAATCTCAAATTTATCCAAGAATGTCCACTTTTTTTGATACATATCCAAAGGTATCACAACTTCAGTGTCGATTTTATTTGAGAAAAATTGATATAGTTTTTTTTTTCTGGCAGTTCGGAATAGGACAATACGTAAAGTTTTGCAGGATGTGTCAAATGGGTCATGCTTTCAATTGAAAATATAGCTTGAAATCGAGTTGCACTGAAGCTTATTGATGTTTTCCATATTTTTTGCTGCTTATTTCATTCATATTTCTGTTAATGTTATCTACCAATGTCTAATTTATTTTTTTTTGTTTAGCACGGAAACTCCGTATGGGCAAACTGCCCAAAAACTATCTCGTAGGTTATATCGCTTGAGCTGGAAAGGAGCAGAAAAAATTCCACATCCGATCGAGAAGCCTGTGTCCCGAGGGAATACTCGTTTTTAGGTTGCATAGATTTTTTTCTTTCGACTACGTCTATGTGTGCGGACTCGGACTATATGATCGTGTCAATTTTCTATTTTAGTTATTGGTTTACCTCTCAGCATACGCTCAACCACAATTTTCAAAAAAAAAAAAACATTTTCAAAGTGTGTGATATACTGTTGGTCAGAGGTGGACTGAAATTGAAAGTAGTGTAGGAATACCGATGGTCACTGGAGTTTTCGAAAAAAAAAAAAAAAGAGGAAGGATTTAGGTACAGGGTAATCCATGGAAGGCGCTTATATTTTCATTACTTCGTTTGGAAGTTGATAGCCGTGATTTGGCTTTTTCATAGTCCTTATCAGATATTATACAATGTACACCCTGTAGCGTGATGAACTAACATGGCAATTTTTTTTCCAATGTTTTCTATTACTTTCTCGATATCTCTGATCGAACTCAGGGTTCACCCTGTTTAATATCTGATGGGGATTGTGGGAGGGCACTCAGAACTTTTCTATTCTATTCTACTCTACTATTCTATGGATCACCCTGGACAGTGTACAGTTCGCTTCACGAGTAGTGCTACAGCACATGGTCTGTGACATTTCTCGTGAAACGAGCTGTACTGTTATTTATATTCACGCCAGTGTCCAGTCGTAGACCCTGTACATTATTAATTATTTAATATATTAATATATAATATTTTATTGATGTTTTAGCCAAGTATGATGATTGATTCTTCTGTAAATATCGTTTGCAATGTAATTATTGAATAATTTAATGAGCTTCGCGAGAAAATGTAATACGCATTTTGACAATATTTTGGAAAAGGAACACTGTTGCGTTGTCGTGCGACTGTATGAACACTTTTAATGTAACAATAGTACACAAACACACATTGTTTGATCACCTACTATTTCTATTGTGAAATTTTACCATGACGTGAAATTATTATATTTTTTGTTGGCTTTTATTTTGTAAATATTTTATGTTAGAGTTCCAACACCTCAACAAATTTCTTAACAAATTGCAATCATAGAATCAGAATAGCCGCCTTTGTAATAGATTTGTATCCTTTTCAGAAGTGATATTCTTTGTTCTTCATTCTATTAAATCCTTAGCACTTTCATTTACACTTCATTAGAATGAATGTTATGACGAAAAATATGCAATTTTCACAAATAAAAATTTCAATTCTAGTGTACTTTTTCATTTCCTGCAGAATAACTCACAAGATTTTCCAAACAGAATGGGCTGGAATGAGACACCTCCTTATTCGTCAACAGTATCAGTATAAGAATTGAGAAGCCTCTCTTTGAACTTTTCAGGCGTCAGAATGGGCTGAAATCTTGCACACAGGGTGTTCTTGACATGCTGAACACGAATCTGAAGTCGAGAGGGCCGTATCTCCAATAGTTTCCGAGATATGAGCATTTTTTGGAAAAATAATCGATCTCCAAAATCGCCAAAAATCACTCGGAACGTTCAAATCCGTGTGCAGAATGCGTGTATCGACTCGATTCTTCAGTTTTCTCGATCGTTCCAGAGCTACCAAGACGTGAAAAAAATTCAGCCCGAAGTGGGGTCAAAAATTGCTACTTTTTTATCTTTACGAGTAGAGGGCTGTGCTTCTATTCCCCACTAGAGAATGCCCTAAGGGCCCTAAATACTGAATTTGAAGCCTCTACGACAAAGTCGAATTTTGGGTCCGAGAAAGTAGCAAGGCTAACCCCTTTGAACTTTTTTCAAAAATTTTCAGGCGTCAGAATGGGCTGAAATCTTGCACACAGGGTGTTCTTGACATGCTGAACACGAATCTGAAGTCGAAAGGGCCGTATCTCCAATAGTTTCCGAGATATGAGCATTTTTTGAAAAAATAATCGATCTCCAAAATCGCCAAAAATCACTCGAAACGTTCAAATCCGTGTGCAGAATGCGTGTATCGACTCGATTCTTCAGTTTTCTCGATCGTTTCAGAGCTACCAAGACGTGAAAAAAAATTCAGCCCGAAGTGGGGTCAAAAATTGCTACTTTTTTATCTTTACGAGTAGAGAGCTGTGCTTCTATTCCCCACTAGAGAATGCCCTAAGGGCCCTAAATACTGAATTTGAAGCCTCTACGACAAAGTCGAATTTTGGGTCCGAGAAAGTAGCAAGGCTAACCCCTTTGAACTTTTTTCAAAAATTTTCAGGCGTCAGAATGGGCTGAAATCTTGCACACAGGGTGTTCTTGACATGCTGAACACGAATCTGAAGTCGAAAGGGCCGTATCTCCAATAGTTTCCGAGATATGAGCATTTTTTGAAAAAATAATCGATCTCCAAAATCGCCAAAAATCACTCGAAACGTTCAAATCCGTGTGCAGAATGCGTGTATCGACTCGATTCTTCAGTTTTCTCGATCGTTTCAGAGCTACCAAGACGTGAAAAAAAATTCAGCCCGAAGTGGGGTCAAAAATTGCTACTTTTTTATCTTTACGAGTAGAGGGCTGTGCTTCTATTCCCCACTAGAGAATGCCCTAAGGGCCCTAAATACTGAATTTGAAGCCTCTACGACAAAGTCGAATTTTGGGTCCGAAAAAGTAGCAAGGCTAACCCCTTTGAACTTTTTTCAAAAATTTTCAGGCGTCAGAATGGGCTGAAATCTTGCACACAGGGTGTTCTCGACATGCTGAACACGAATCTGAAGTCGAAAGGGCCGTATCTCCAATAGTTTCCGAGATATGAGCATTTTTTGGAGAAATAATCGATCTCCAAAATCGCCAAAAATCACTCGAAACGTTCAAATCCGTGTGCAGAATGCGTGTATCGACTCGATTCTTCAGTTTTCTCGATCGTTCCAGAGCTACCAAGACGTGAAAAAAATTCAGCCCGAAGTGGGGTCAAAAATTGCTACTTTTTTATCTTCAGGAGTAGAGAGCTGTGCTTCTATTCCCCACTAGAGAATGCCCTAAGGGCCCTAAATACTGAATTTGAAGCCTCTACGACAAAGTCGAATTTTGGGTCCGAAAAAGTAGCAAGGCTAACCCCTTTGAACTTTTTTAAAAAATTTTCAGGCGTCAGAATGGGCTGAAATCGTGCACACAGGGTGTTCTTGACATGCTGAACACGAATCTGAAGTCGAAAGGGCCGTATCTCCAATAGTTTCCGAGATATGAGCATTTTTTGAAAAAATAATCGATCTCCAAAATCGCCAAAAATCACTCGAAACGTTCAAATCCGTGTGCAGAATGCGTGTATCGACTCGATTCTTCAGTTTTCTCGATCGTTTCAGAGCTACCAAGACGTGAAAAAAATTCAGCCCGAAGTGGGGTCAAAAATTGCTACTTTTTTATCTTCAGGAGTAGAGAGCTGTGCTTCTATTTCCCACTAGAGAATGCCCTAAGGGCCCTAAATACTGAATTTGAAGCCTCTACGACAAAGTCGAATTTTGGGTCCGAAAAAGTAGCAAGGCTAACCCCTTTGAACTTTTTTCAAAAATTTTCAGGCGTCAGAATGGGCTGAAATCGTGCACACAGGGTGTTCTTGACATGCTGAACACGAATCTGAAGTCGAAAGGGCCGTATCTCCAATAGTTTCCGAGATATGAGCATTTTTTGAAAAAATAATCGATCTCCAAAATCGCCAAAAATCACTCGAAACGTTCAAATCCGTGTGCAGAATGCGTGTATCGACTCGATTCTTCAGTTTTCTCGATCGTTCCAGAGCTACCAAGACGTGAAAAAAATTCAGCCCGAAGTGGGGTCAAAAATTGCTACTTTTTTATCTTCAGGAGTAGAGAGCTGTGCTTCTATTCCCCACTAGAGAATGCCCTAAGGGCCCTAAATACTGAATTTGAAGCCTCTACGACAAAGTCGAATTTTGGGTCCGAAAAAGTAGCAAGGCTAACCCCTTTGAACTTTTTTAAAAAATTTTCAGGCGTCAGAATGGGCTGAAATCTTGCACACAGGGTGTTCTTGACATGCTGAACACGAATCTGAAGTCGAAAGGGCCGTATCTCCAATAGTTTCCGAGATATGAGCATTTTTTGGAAAAATAATCGATCTCCAAAATCGCCAAAAATCACTCGAAACGTTCAAATCCGTGTGCAGAATGCGTGTATCGACTCGATTCTTCAGTTTTCTCGATCGTTTTCGAGCTACCAAGACGTGAAAAAAAATTCAGCCCGAAGTGGGGTCAAAAATTGCTACTTTTTTATCTTTACGAGTAGAGGGCTGTGCTTCTATTCCCCACTAGAGAATGCCCTAAGGGCCCTAAATACTGAATTTGAAGCCTCTACGACAAATTCGAATTTTGGGTCCGAGAAAGTAGCAAGGCTAACCCCTTTGAACTTTTTTCAAAAATTTTCAGGCGTCAGAATGGGCTGAAATCTTGCACACAGGGTGTTCTTGACATGCTGAACACGAATCTGAAGTCGAAAGGGCCGTATCTCCAATAGTTTCCGAGATATGAGCATTTTTTGAAAAAATAATCGATCTCCAAAATCGCCAAAAATCACTCGAAACGTTCAAATCCGTGTGCAGAATGCGTGTATCGACTCGATTCTTCAGTTTTCTCGATCGTTTCAGAGCTACCAAGACGTGAAAAAAATTCAGCCCGAAGTGGGGTCAAAAATTGCTACTTTTTTATCTTCAGGAGTAGAGAGCTGTGCTTCTATTTCCCACTAGAGAATGCCCTAAGGGCCCTAAATACTGAATTTGAAGCCTCTACGACAAAGTCGAATTTTGGGTCCGAAAAAGTAGCAAGGCTAACCCCTTTGAACTTTTTTCAAAAATTCTCAGGCGTCAGAATGGGCTGAAATCGTGCACACAGGGTGTTCTTGACATGCTGAACACGAATCTGAAGTCGAAAGGGCCGTATCTCCAATAGTTTCCGAGATATGAGCATTTTTTGAAAAAATAATCGATCTCCAAAATCGCCAAAAATCACTCGAAACGTTCAAATCCGTGTGCAGAATGCGTGTATCGACTCGATTCTTCAGTTTTCTCGATCGTTTCAGAGCTACCAAGACGTGAAAAAAATTCAGCCCGAAGTGGGGTCAAAAATTGCTACTTTTTTATCTTCAGGAGTAGAGAGCTGTGCTTCTATTTCCCACTAGAGAATGCCCTAAGGGCCCTAAATACTGAATTTGAAGCCTCTACGACAAAGTCGAATTTTGGGTCCGAAAAAGTAGCAAGGCTAACCCCTTTGAACTTTTTTCAAAAATTTTCAGGCGTCAGAATGGGCTGAAATCGTGCACACAGGGTGTTCTTGACATGCTGAACACGAATCTGAAGTCGAAAGGGCCGTATCTCCAATAGTTTCCGAGATATGAGCATTTTTTGGAAAAATAATCGATCTCCAAAATCGCCAAAAATCACTCGAAACGTTCAAATCCGTGTGCAGAATGCGTGTATCGACTTGATTCTTCAGTTTTCTCGGTCGTTTTCGAGCTACTAAGACGTGAAAAAAATTCAGCCCGAAGTGGGGTCAAAAATTGCTACTTTTTTATCTTTAGGAGTAGAGAGCTGTGCTTCTATTCCCCACTAGAGAATGCCCTAAGGGCCCTAAATACTGAATTTGAAGCCTCTACGACAAAGTCGAATTTTGGGTCCGAGAAAGTAGCAAGGCTAACCCCTTTGAACTTTTTTCAAAAATTTTCAGGCGTCAGAATGGGCTGAAATCTTGCACACAGAGTGTTCTCGACATGCTGAACACGAATCTGAAGTCGAAAGGACCGTATCTCCAATAGTTTCCGAGATATGAGCATTTTTTGGAAAAATAATCGATCTCCAAAATCGCCAAAAATCACTCGAAACGTTCAAATCCGTGTGCAGAATGCGTGTATCGACTCGATTCTTCAGTTTTCTCGATCGTTTTCGAGCTACCAAGACGTGAAAGAAATTCAGCCCGAAGTGGGGTCATAAATTGCTACTTTTTTATCTTTAGGAGTAGAGAGCTGTGCTTCTATTCCACACTAGAGGATGCCCTAAGGGCCCTAAATACTGAATTTGAAGCCTCTACGACAAAGTCGAATTTTGGGTCCGAGAAAGTAGCAAGGCTAACCCCTTTGAACTTTTTTCAAAAATTTTCAGGCGTCAGAATGGGCTGAAATCGTGCACACAGGGTGTTCTTGACATGCTGAACACGAATCTGAAGTCGAAAGGGCCGTATCTCCAATAGTTTCCGAGATATGAGCATTTTTTGGAGAAATAATCGATCTCCAAAATCGCCAAAAATCACTCGAAACGTTCAAATCCGTGTGCAGAATGCGTGTATCAACTCGATTCTTCAGTTTTCTCGATCGTTTTCGAGCTACCAAGACGTGAAAAAAATTTAGCCCGAAGTGGGGTCAAAAATTGCTACTTTTTTATCTTCAGGAGTAGAGAGCTGTGCTTCTATTTCCCACTAGAGAATGCCCTAAGGGCCCTAAATACTGAATTTGAAGCCTCTACGACAAAGTCGAATTTTGGGTCCGAAAAAGTAGCAAGGCTAACCCCTTTGAACTTTTTTCAAAAATTTTCAGGCGTCAGAATGGGCTGAAATCGTGCACACAGGGTGTTCTTGACATGCTGAACACGAATCTGAAGTCGAAAGGGCCGTATCTCCAATAGTTTCCGAGATATGAGCATTTTTTGGAAAAATAATCGATCTCCAAAATCACCAAAAATCACTCGAAACGTTCGAATCCGTGTGCAGAATGCGTGAATCGACTCTATTCTTCAGTTTTCTCGATCGTTTTCGAGCTACCAAGACGTGAAAAAAATTCAGCCCGAAGTTGGTTCAAAAATTGCTACTTTTTTATCTTTACGAGTAGAGAGCTGTGCTTCTATTCCCCACTAGAGAATGCCCTAAGGGCCCTAAATACTGAATTTGAAGCCTCTACGACAAAGTCGAATTTTGGGTCCGAAAAAGTAGCAAGACTAACCCGTTTGAACTTTTTTCAAAAATTTTCAGGCGTCAGAATGGGCTGAAATCGTGCACACAGGGTGTTCTTGACATGCTGAACACGAATCTGAAGTCGAAAGGGCCGTATCTCCAATAGTTTCCGAGATATGAGCATTTTTTGGAAAAATAATCGATCTCCAAAATCGCCAAAAATCACTCGAAACGTTCAAATCCGTGTGCAGAATGCGTGTATCGACTCGATTCTTCAGTTTTCTCGATCGTTTTCGAGCTACCAAGACGTGAAAAAAATTCAGCCCGAAGTGGGGTCATAAATTGCTACTTTTTTATCTTTAGGAGTAGAGAGCTGTGCTTCTATTCCCCACTAGAGAATGCCCTAAGGGCCCTAAATACTGAATTTGAAGCCTCTACGACAAAGTCGAATTTTGGGTCCGAAAAAGTAGCAAGGCTTTGAACTTTTTTCAAAAATTTTCAGGCGTCAGAATGGACTGAAATCGTGCACACAGGGTGTTCATGACATGCTGAACACGAATCTGAAGTCGAAAGGGCCGTATCTCGAATAGTTTCCGAGATATGAGCATTTTTTGGAAAAATAATCGATCTCCAAAATCGCCAAAAATCACTCGGAACGTTCAAATCCGTGTGCAGAATGCGTGTATCGACTCGATTTCGCAGTATTTTCGATCGTTTTCAAGCTACCAAGACGTGAAAAAAATTCAGCCCGAAGTGGGTTCAAAAATTGCTACTTTTTTATCTTTACGAGTAGAGAGCTGTGCTTCTATTCCCCACTAGAGAATGCCCTAAGGGCCCTAAATACTGAATTTGAAGCCTCTACGACAAAGTCGAATTTTGGGTCCGAAAAAGTAGCAAGGCTAACCCCTTTGAACTTTTTTCAAAAATTTTCAGGCGTCAGAATGGACTGAAATCGTGCACACAGGGTGTTCATGACATGCTGAACACGAATCTGAAGTCGAAAGGGCCGTATCTCCAATAGTTTCCGAGATATGAGCATTTTTTGGAAAAATAATCGATCTCCAAAATCGCCAAAAATCACTCGGAACGTTCAAATCCGTGTGCAGAATGCGTGTATCGACTCGATTCTTCAGTTTTCTCGATCGTTCCAGAGCTACCAAGACGTGAAAAAAATTCAGCCCGAAGTGGGGTCAAAAATTGCTACTTTTTTATCTTTACGAGTAGAGAGCTGTGCTTCTATTCCCCACTAGAGAATGCCCTAAGGGCCCTAAATACTGAATTTGAAGCCCCTACGACAAAGTCGAATTTTGGGTCCGAAAAAGTAGCAAGACTAACCCCTTTGAACTTTTTTCAAAAATTTTCAGGCGTCAGAATGGGCTGAAATCGTGCACACAGGGTGTTCTTGATATGCTGAACACGAATCTGAAGTCGAAAGGGCCGTATCTCCAATAGTTTCCGAGATATGAGCATTTTTTGGAAAAATAATCGATCTCCAAAATCGCCAAAAATCACTCGAAACGTTCAAATCCGTGTGCAGAATGCGTGTATCGACTCGATTCTTCAGTTTTCTCGATCGTTTTCGAGCTACCAAGACGTGAAAAAAATTCAGCCCGAAGTGGGGTCATAAATTGCTACTTTTTTATCTTTAGGAGTAGAGAGCTGTGCTTCTATTCCCCACTAGAGAATGCCCTAAGGGCCCTAAATACTGAATTTGAAGCCTCTACGACAAAGTCGAATTTTGGGTCCGAAAAAGTAGCAAGGCTAACCCCTTTGAACTTTTTTCAAAAATTTTCAGGCGTCAGAATGGACTGAAATCGTGCACACAGGGTGTTCATGACATGCTGAACACGAATATGAAGTCGAAAGGGCCGTATCTCCAATAGTTTCCGGGATATGAGCATTTTTTGGAAAAATAATCGATCTCCAAAATCGCCAAAAATCACTCGGAACGTTCAAATCCGTGTGCAGAATGCGTGTATCGACTCGATTCTTCAGTTTTCTCGATCGTTTTCGAGCTACCAAGACGTGAAAAAAATTCAGCCCGAAGTGGGGTCATAAATTGCTACTTTTTTATCTTTAGGAGTAGAGAGCTGTGCTTCTATTCCCCACTAGAGAATGCCCTAAGGGCCCTAAATACTGAATTTGAAGCCTCTACGACAAAGTCGAATTTTGGGTCCGAAAAAGTAGCAAGGCTAACCCCTTTGAACTTTTTTCAAAAATTTTCAGGCGTCAGAATGGACTGAAATCGTGCACACAGGGTGTTCATGACATGCTGAACACGAATCTGAAGTCGAAAGGACCGTATCTCCAATAGTTTCCGAGATATGAGCATTTTTTGGAAAAATAATCGATCTCCAAAATCGCCAAAAATCACTCGAAACGTTCAAATCCGTGTGCAGAATGCGTGTATCGACTCGATTCTTCAGTTTTCTCGATCGTTTTCGAGCTACCAAGACGTGAAAAAAATTCAGCCCGAAGTGGGGTCAAAAATTGCTACTTTTTTATCTTTAGGAGTAGAGAGCTGTGCTTCTATTCCACACTAGAGGATGCCCTAAGGGCCCTAAATACTGAATTTGAAGCCTCTACGACAAAGTCGAATTTTGGGTCCGAGAAAGTAGCAAGGCTAACCCCTTTGAACTTTTTTCAAAAATTTTCAGGCGTCAGAATGGGCTGAAATCGTGCACACAGGGTGTTCTTGACATGCTGAACACGAATCTGAAGTCGAAAGGGCCGTATCTCCAATAGTTTCCGAGATATGAGCATTTTTTGGAGAAATAATCGATCTCCAAAATCGCCAAAAATCACTCGAAACGTTCAAATCCGTGTGCAGAATGCGTGTATCGACTCGATTTTCAGTTTTCTCGATCGTTCCAGAGCTACCAAGACGTGAAAAAAATTCAGCCCGAAGTGGGGTCAAAAATTGCTACTTTTTTATCTTCAGGAGTAGAGAGCTGTGCTTCTATTCCCCACTAGAGAATGCCCTAAGGGCCCTAAATACTGAATTTGAAGCCTCTACGACAAAGTCGAATTTTGGGTCCGAAAAAGTAGCAAGGCTAACCCCTTTGAACTTTTTTAAAAATTTTTCAGGCGTCAGAATGGGCTGAAATCTTGCACACAGGGTGTTCTTGACATGCTGAACACGAATCTGAAGTCGAAAGGGCCGTATCTCCAATAGTTTCCGAGATATGAGCATTTTTTGGAAAAATAATCGATCTCCAAAATCGCCAAAAATCACTCGAAACGTTCAAATCCGTGTGCAGAATGCGTGTATCGACTCGATTCTTCAGTTTTCTCGATCGTTTTCGAGCTACCAAGACGTGAAAAAAAATTCAGCCCGAAGTGGGGTCAAAAATTGCTACTTTTTTATCTTTACGAGTAGAGGGCTGTGCTTCTATTCCCCACTAGAGAATGCCCTAAGGGCCCTAAATACTGAATTTGAAGCCTCTACGACAAATTCGAATTTTGGGTCCGAGAAAGTAGCAAGGCTAACCCCTTTGAACTTTTTTCAAAAATTTTCAGGCGTCAGAATGGGCTGAAATCTTGCACACAGGGTGTTCTTGACATGCTGAACACGAATCTGAAGTCGAAAGGGCCGTATCTCCAATAGTTTCCGAGATATGAGCATTTTTTGAAAAAATAATCGATCTCCAAAATCGCCAAAAATCACTCGAAACGTTCAAATCCGTGTGCAGAATGCGTGTATCGACTCGATTCTTCAGTTTTCTCGATCGTTTCAGAGCTACCAAGACGTGAAAAAAATTCAGCCCGAAGTGGGGTCAAAAATTGCTACTTTTTTATCTTCAGGAGTAGAGAGCTGTGCTTCTATTTCCCACTAGAGAATGCCCTAAGGGCCCTAAATACTGAATTTGAAGCCTCTACGACAAAGTCGAATTTTGGGTCCGAAAAAGTAGCAAGGCTAACCCCTTTGAACTTTTTTCAAAAATTCTCAGGCGTCAGAATGGGCTGAAATCGTGCACACAGGGTGTTCTTGACATGCTGAACACGAATCTGAAGTCGAAAGGGCCGTATCTCCAATAGTTTCCGAGATATGAGCATTTTTTGAAAAAATAATCGATCTCCAAAATCGCCAAAAATCACTCGAAACGTTCAAATCCGTGTGCAGAATGCGTGTATCGACTCGATTCTTCAGTTTTCTCGATCGTTTCAGAGCTACCAAGACGTGAAAAAAATTCAGCCCGAAGTGGGGTCAAAAATTGCTACTTTTTTATCTTCAGGAGTAGAGAGCTGTGCTTCTATTTCCCACTAGAGAATGCCCTAAGGGCCCTAAATACTGAATTTGAAGCCTCTACGACAAAGTCGAATTTTGGGTCCGAAAAAGTAGCAAGGCTAACCCCTTTGAACTTTTTTCAAAAATTTTCAGGCGTCAGAATGGACTGAAATCGTGCACACAGGGTGTTCATGACATGCTGAACACGAATCTGAAGTCGAAAGGGCCGTATCTCGAATAGTTTCCGAGATATGAGCATTTTTTGGAAAAATAATCGATCTCCAAAATCGCCAAAAATCACTCGGAACGTTCAAATCCGTGTGCAGAATGCGTGTATCGACTCGATTTCGCAGTATTTTCGATCGTTTTCAAGCTACCAAGACGTGAAAAAAATTCAGCCCGAAGTGGGTTCAAAAATTGCTACTTTTTTATCTTTACGAGTAGAGAGCTGTGCTTCTATTCCCCACTAGAGAATGCCCTAAGGGCCCTAAATACTGAATTTGAAGCCTCTACGACAAAGTCGAATTTTGGGTCCGAAAAAGTAGCAAGGCTAACCCCTTTGAACTTTTTTCAAAAATTTTCAGGCGTCAGAATGGACTGAAATCGTGCACACAGGGTGTTCATGACATGCTGAACACGAATCTGAAGTCGAAAGGGCCGTATCTCCAATAGTTTCCGAGATATGAGCATTTTTTGGAAAAATAATCGATCTCCAAAATCGCCAAAAATCACTCGGAACGTTCAAATCCGTGTGCAGAATGCGTGTATCGACTCGATTCTTCAGTTTTCTCGATCGTTCCAGAGCTACCAAGACGTGAAAAAAATTCAGCCCGAAGTGGGGTCAAAAATTGCTACTTTTTTATCTTTACGAGTAGAGAGCTGTGCTTCTATTCCCCACTAGAGAATGCCCTAAGGGCCCTAAATACTGAATTTGAAGCCCCTACGACAAAGTCGAATTTTGGGTCCGAAAAAGTAGCAAGACTAACCCCTTTGAACTTTTTTCAAAAATTTTCAGGCGTCAGAATGGGCTGAAATCGTGCACACAGGGTGTTCTTGATATGCTGAACACGAATCTGAAGTCGAAAGGGCCGTATCTCCAATAGTTTCCGAGATATGAGCATTTTTTGGAAAAATAATCGATCTCCAAAATCGCCAAAAATCACTCGAAACGTTCAAATCCGTGTGCAGAATGCGTGTATCGACTCGATTCTTCAGTTTTCTCGATCGTTTTCGAGCTACCAAGACGTGAAAAAAATTCAGCCCGAAGTGGGGTCATAAATTGCTACTTTTTTATCTTTAGGAGTAGAGAGCTGTGCTTCTATTCCCCACTAGAGAATGCCCTAAGGGCCCTAAATACTGAATTTGAAGCCTCTACGACAAAGTCGAATTTTGGGTCCGAAAAAGTAGCAAGGCTAACCCCTTTGAACTTTTTTCAAAAATTTTCAGGCGTCAGAATGGACTGAAATCGTGCACACAGGGTGTTCATGACATGCTGAACACGAATCTGAAGTCGAAAGGGCCGTATCTCCAATAGTTTCCGAGATATGAGCATTTTTTGGAAAAATAATCGATCTCCAAAATCGCCAAAAATCACTCGAAACGTTCAAATCCGTGTGCAGAATGCGTGTATCGACTCGATTCTTCAGTTTTCTCGATCGTTTTCGAGCTACCAAGACGTGAAAAAAATTCAGCCCGAAGTGGGGTCAAAAATTGCTACTTTTTTATCTTTAGGAGTAGAGAGCTGTGCTTCTATTCCCCACTAGAGAATGCCCTAAGGGTCCTAAATACTGAATTTGAAGCCTCTACGACAAAGTCAAATTTTGGGTCCGAAAAAGTAGCAAGGCTAACCCCTTTGAACTTTTTTCAAAAATTTTCAGGCGTCAGAATGGGCTGAAATCGTGCACACAGGGTGTTCTTGACATGCTGAACACGAATCTGAAGTCGAAAGGGCCGTATCTCCAATAGTTTCCGAGATATGAGCATTCTTTGGAAAAATAATCGATCTCCAAAATCGCCAAAAATCACTCGAAACGTTCAAATCCGTGTGCAGAATGCGTGTATCGACTCGATTCTTCAGTTTTCTCGATCGTTTTCGAGCTACCAAGACGTGAAAAAAATTCAGCCCGAAGTGGGGTCAAAAATTGCTACTTTTTTATCTTTAGGAGTAGAGAGCTGTGCTTCTATTCCCCACTAGAGAATGCCCTAAGGGCCCTAAATACTGAATTTGAAGCCTCTACGACAAAGTCGAATTTTGGGTCCGAGAAAGTAGCAATGCTAACCCCTTTGAACTTTTTTCAAAAATTTTCAGGCGTCAGAATGGGCTGAAATCTTGCACACAGGGTGTTCTCGACATGCTGAACACAAATCTGAAGTCGAAAGGGCCGTATCTCCAATAGTTTCCGAGATATGAGCATTCTTTGGAAAAATAATCGATCTCCAAAATCGCCAAAAATCACTCGAAACGTTCAAATCCGTGTGCAGAATGCGTGTATCGACTCGATTCTTCAGTTCTCTCGATCGTTTTCGAGCTACCAAGACGTGAAAAAAATTCAGCCCGAAGTGGGGTCAAAAATTGCTACTTTTTTATCTTTACGAGTAGAGAGCTGTGCTTCTATTCCCCACTAGAGAATGCCCTAAGGGCCCTAAATACTGAATTTGAAGCCCCTACGACAAAGTCGAATTTTGGGTCCGAAAAAGTAGCAAGACTAACCCCTTTGAACTTTTTTCAAAAATTTTCAGGCGTCAGAATGGGCTGAAATCGTGCACACAGGGTGTTCTTGATATGCTGAACACGAATCTGAAGTCGAAAGGGCCGTATCTCCAATAGTTTCCGAGATATGAGCATTTTTTGGAAAAATAATCGATCTCCAAAATCGCCAAAAATCACTCGAAACGTTCAAATCCGTGTGCAGAATGCGTGTATCGACTCGATTCTTCAGTTTTCTCGATCGTTTTCGAGCTACCAAGACGTGAAAAAAATTCAGCCCGAAGTGGGGTCATAAATTGCTACTTTTTTATCTTTTGGAGTAGAGAGCTGTGCTTCTATTCCCCACTAGAGAATGCCCTAAGGGCCCCAAATACTGAATTTGAAGCCTCTACGACAAAGTCGAATTTTGGGTCCGAAAAAGTAGCAAGGCTAACCCCTTTGAACTCTTTTCAAAAATTTTCAGGCGTCAGAATGGACTGAAATCGTGCACACAGGGTGTTCATGACATGCTGAACACGAATCTGAAGTCGAAAGGGCCGTATCTCCAATAGTTTCCGAGATATGAGCATTTTTTGGAAAAATAATCGATCTCCAAAATCGCCAAAAATCACTCGGAACGTTCAAATCCGTGTGCAGAATGCGTGTATCGACTCGATTCTTCAGTTTTCTCGATCGTTCCAGAGCTACCAAGACGTGAAAAAAATTCAGCCCGAAGTGGGGTCAAAAATTGCTACTTTTTTATCTTTAGGAGGAGAGAGCTGTGCTTCTATTCCCCACTAGAGAATGCCCTAAGGGCCCTAAATACTGAATTTGAAGCCTCTACGACAAAGTCGAATTTTGGGTCCGAGAAAGTAGCAATGCTAACCCCTTTGAACTTTTTTCAAAAATTTTCAGGCGTCAGAATGGGCTGAAATCTTGCACACAGGGTGTTCTCGACATGCTGAACACAAATCTGAAGTCGAAAGGGCCGTATCTCCAATAGTTTCCGAGATATGAGCATTCTTTGGAAAAATAATCGATCTCCAAAATCGCCAAAAATCACTCGAAACGTTCAAATCCGTGTGCAGAATGCGTGTATCGACTCGATTCTTCAGTTTTCTCGATCGTTTTCGAGCTACCAAGACGTGAAAAAAATTCAGCCCGAAGTGGGGTCAAAAATTGCTACTTTTTTATCTTTACGAGTAGAGAGCTGTGCTTCTATTCCCCACTAGAGAATGCCCTAAGGGCCCTAAATACTGAATTTGAAGCCCCTACGACAAAGTCGAATTTTGGGTCCGAAAAAGTAGCAAGACTAACCCCTTTGAACTTTTTTCAAAAATTTTCAGGCGTCAGAATGGGCTGAAATCGTGCACACAGGGTGTTCTTGATATGCTGAACACGAATCTGAAGTCGAAAGGGCCGTATCTCCAATAGTTTCCGAGATATGAGCATTTTTTGGAAAAATAATCGATCTCCAAAATCGCCAAAAATCACTCGAAACGTTCAAATCCGTGTGCAGGATGCGTGTATCGACTCGATTCTTCAGTTTTCTCGATCGTTTTCGAGCTACCAAGACGTGAAAAAAATTCAGCCCGAAGTGGGGTCATAAATTGCTACTTTTTTATCTTCAGGAGTAGAGAGCTGTGCTTCTATTCCCCACTAGAGAATGCCCTAAGGGCCCTAAATACTGAATTTGAAGCCTCTACGACAAAGTCGAATTTTGGGTCCGAAAAAGTAGCAAGGCTAACCCCTTTGAACTTTTTTCAAAAATTTTCAGGCGTCAGAATGGACTGAAATCGTGCACACAGGGTGTTCATGACATGCTGAACACGAATCTGAAGTCGAAAGGGCCGTATCTCCAATAGTTTCCGAGATATGAGCATTTTTTGGAAAAATAATCGATCTCCAAAATCGCCAAAAATCACTCGGAACGTTCAAATCCGTGTGCAGAATGCGTGTATCGACTCGATTCTTCAGTTTTCTCGATCGTTCCAGAGCTACCAAGACGTGAAAAAAATTCAGCCCGAAGTGGGGTCAAAAATTGCTACTTTTTTATCTTCAGGAGTAGAGAGCTGTGCTTCTATTCCCCACTAGAGAATGCCCTAAGGGCCCTAAATACTGAATTTGAAGCCTCTACGACAAAGTCGAATTTTGGGTCCGAAAAAGTAGCAAGGCTAACCCCTTTGAGTTTTTTTCAAAAATTTTCAGGCGTCAGAATAAGCTGAAATCTTGCACACAGAGTGTTCTCGACATGCTGAACACGAATATGAAGTCGAAAGGGCCGTATCTCCAATAGTTTCCGAGATATGAGCATTTTTTGAAAAAATAATCGATCTCCAAAATCACCAAAAATCACTCGAAACGTTCAAATCCGTGTGCAGAATGCGTGTATCGACTCGATTCTTCAGTTTTCTCGATCGTTTTCGAGCTACCAAGACGTGAAAAAAATTCAGCCCGAAGTGGGGTCAAAAATTGCTACTTTTTTATCTTTAGGAGTAGAGAGCTGTGCTTCTATTCCCCACTAGAGAATGCCCTAAGGGCCCTAAATACTGAATTTGAAGCCTCTACGACAAAGTCGAATTTTGGGTCCGAAAAAGTAGCAAGGCTAACCCCTTTGAACTTTTTTCAAAAATTTTCAGGCGTCAGAATGGGCTGAAATCGTGCACACAGGGTGTTCTTGACATGCTGAACACGAATCTGAAGTCGAAAGGGCCGTATCTCCAATAGTTTCCGAGATATGAGCATTTTTTGGAAAAATAATCGATCTCCAAAATCGCCAAAAATCACTCGAAACGTTCAAATCCGTGTGCAGAATGCGTGTATCGACTCGATTCTTCAGTTTTCTCGATCGTTTTCGAGCTACCAAGACGTGAAAAAAATTCAGCCCGAAGTGGGGTCATAAATTGCTACTTTTTTATCTTTAGGAGTAGAGAGCTGTGCTTCTATTCCCCACTAGAGAATGCCCTAAGGGCCCTAAATACTGAATTTGAAGCCTCTACGACAAAGTCGAATTTTGGGTCCGAGAAAGTAGCAATGCTAACCCCTTTGAACTTTTTTCAAAAATTTTCAGGCGTCAGAATGGGCTGAAATCTTGCACACAGGGTGTTCTCGACATGCTGAACACAAATCTGAAGTCGAAAGGGCCGTATCTCCAATAGTTTCCGAGATATGAGCATTCTTTGGAAAAATAATCGATCTCCAAAATCGCCAAAAATCACTCGAAACGTTCAAATCCGTGTGCAGAATGCGTGTATCGACTCGATTCTTCAGTTTTCTCGATCGTTTTCGAGCTACCAAGACGTGAAAAAAATTCAGCCCGAAGTGGGGTCATAAATTGCTACTTTTTTATCTTCAGGAGTAGAGAGCTGTGCTTCTATTCCCCACTAGAGAATGCCCTAAGGGCCCTAAATACTGAATTTGAAGCCTCTACGACAAAGTCGAATTTTGGGTCCGAAAAAGTAGCAAGGCTAACCCCTTTGAGTTTTTTTCAAAAATTTTCAGGCGTCAGAATAAGCTGAAATCTTGCACACAGAGTGTTCTCGACATGCTGAACACGAATATGAAGTCGAAAGGGCCGTATCTCCAATAGTTTCCGAGATATGAGCATTTTTTGAAAAAATAATCGATCTCCAAAATCACCAAAAATCACTCGAAACGTTCAAATCCGTGTGCAGAATGCGTGTATCGACTCGATTCTTCAGTTTTCTCGATCGTTTTCGAGCTACCAAGACGTGAAAAAAATTCAGCCCGAAGTGGGGTCAAAAATTGCTACTTTTTTATCTTTAGGAGTAGAGAGCTGTGCTTCTATTCCCCACTAGAGAATGCCCTAAGGGCCCTAAATACTGAATTTGAAGCCTCTACGACAAAGTCGAATTTTGGGTCCGAAAAAGTAGCAAGGCTAACCCCTTTGAACTTTTTTAAAAAAATTTCAGGCGTCAGAATGGGCTGAAATCGTGCACACAGGGTGTTCTTGACATGCTGAACACGAATCTGAAGTCAAAAGGGCATCATTCCTCAACGTTTTCGAATTATGAATATTTTCCTGGAAAATAATCAAGCTCCAGAATAACTGAATATTTCCCAACACTTTCAAAATGCAAGTAGAATGTTAGGAATCCACCCTCCGAGTGGAAGGCATGAAATCACATCAAACACAAAGGTACGACGAGAGAGCCGATGCCCGTCAATCTAAGAGTCAGAACTTGTTGTTTCAGCATTTCAGTTTTCATCCAGTTCCGAATTATGTTCGGTGCGTGACTGAAGGCTATTTTCGTTCCAACCACCCCCTTATTACGTGTTACACTCGCTTACGTAGTTTCGTCTACCGAAGAGTGGATTGGTTTTCACCTCAACCTTCTTCCGATCGATATTATTCGTGTGGAAGGGATGACACACCGTTTGTATCTCCCATTTTCACCTGGAACTCATTTTTCGAAATAGCAACGATGGATTGAAAAACAATGTCGAATTCAAAATCATTTATTGGCAACAAATTATTCACATTCACAGGTTTATTCACAGTGCAATGCCCTGAATTGACATTTTCTCTGTGGAACTTTACTTTTTGTGACGTCACTGCCCTTTAACAAGTCGAATTGTAACAGAACAGCAAATTTCAATTATTGACTAATGACGTCATGAGACTTTTCTCGCGCGTTTTCATGAATATGAATAATCTACTGAAAAACCCATAACTTCAGTTCCTCATACTATGAGGAATTCCCAAATGATGATGACACAAGAAGCTACCTGACACAACCTACCACATACAACTATTCATTACTGAATTTATTCCAAATTTCGATTGCTCACTTTCTTTGCTTCATTTAATTTCAGTGTATACGGTGTGTTCAGTATCAATCAAGAACATCAACGAGACGTCCTCATATCGCCCTGAGTTGACGCTTTAAAAACGTCCTTAAGACGTACCCGTACTGATTGAGTAACAGTCCGCACTATCGACAGTCCGCCATCTCTATCAATTGCTGCCTCACCGTATCGTGACGCGAGATCGACTCGCGGCCACACAGCAGAAACGCTCGCGATCGCGAAGAACGCGAGGAGTGGGGGTAGTCGGCCGCTGCCGCTTCTTCTGCCGCCAGTTGATCGCGATCTCTCGTAAGCGCCGGGTCTCTACACAGTTCGATAGGTCGATAGTTGATACGAACTCTTCGCGAAAGAAAGCGTCATGGCCCTGCTGCTGGTGGTGTTGGTGACGGCCTGCGCTCTGGCTCGAGCAGAAAGGTTGGACGACAAGATGAAGAGCGACTTGGATATTTCGCAGGTGAGTCTCTAACGGTTTTGAGGAGCGCGTTCGTTTTGTTTGTATTCGGAGTCGCACGGTATGAAAGCAACGGTCAAGGCCGTCTTGAGAAAGTCGTATCTACTCTTGAGGAAATCGACTGTGCCAACCGAGTTTTCCGAGATGCGACTTTTCATTTATCGTAAGAGTGACATGCGCGCACGAGTCAGTGCGTTATATTAGTGAAAATAAAGAATTAAAATCCTGGTTTCATGAAGTGGTCGAGAGATGGAAATTAACCCGATTTCTCTCTCTAAAAATCTTTGGAAGTTACCAAAAAATCGAGACGTAAATCATGCGGGAAGTCCGTTTCACTATCGACAGTCTTCCAGAATTCTTTGGGCAGTCTCTGAAGATTTCTTCAGTATAGTCCTCAAGGAGTCTGGGAAATATTTGGATAGTCCTTGAGATGTCCGGAAATTCTTTGGGTACGCCTTAAGAAGTTGAGATATCCGGGAAATTCTAAGATAGTGCTTGAGAAGTACCTATAGGTAGGTATTCTTTAGGTCACTGCAATGGAAGTTCCCATAATTCGTCGGAAGTTTTTGGAAAAACAAAATTTCTCTCGAAAGTATTCGGAAGTACCTACTGATCGTATCGAAAATTTATCGGGTCTCGAAAGTTGATCCGCACTTCGTGAAAATATCCCTGAGACAATAGATGCGTTCTCAAAATATATTTGCACGATGTTGTTGGGAGTTCAGTTTTCGAACTCATTAGGAATCATCTTGAAAATAATCATTTGTAAGTTCTCAGACGATCCGAGCCATCAAAAGTGTCATTAAATAATAAGGAAGTTGAAGGCGTCAGTTGTGAATCTTTGTACCTGATGGGCGAGCGTGTATTTGAGTTAATTCGGTGGCGGAGTTAATTCGGAGTTGAATCATCGGGAGTTGTCTCCGAGTCATCAACAGACTGGCCAAAGAAGAATATTTCAATTCCAGGATTCACACACTGGGTGATACCATATCGCCATGAAGCATCTCAGGTACATGATCAGCGATGCGGAAAAAAATACTGAACAGTTAGATTAGAGGTTAGAACATCCGTATACGCTTAACATATTCGTTACCCTCAACTTTGGAGCTGACTAAATATAGAGGCACAAAAAACCTAATCCCAATCGAGATTCAGAACAAAAAGTCCTCTTCGTATAGACTTGGAATGACTGGTGAAAGTAAAGAACACTTCTATTGGCTACAAGTCCACTAAATTTATTTCCGAATAGAGTTATACCGAAATGTGAGTGGATTTGCTGTACGGCAACACAATTAACGAAGTAAGAGACATAATTATACACGAGACTATTCAACAAATCGGACGCTTCCATTGAAACGATTTTTTATGAATCATGAAATGTTCAAGGAACTTGTCAAACTGTATACATTTGTTAAATACTGTCTGTAAGTTCTTCGAGGAGGTGGTACATTCATTTTTCAGCTTTTAATGGGATTTTCTCTCCTCGTTTCTAAAAAATAGAGTAGAAGTTATTAAAAATTATTGCAATATATTTGTAGTAAGGACAGATTTAGGATCTGTCCCAAAATGTCACTGCGCGAAATTAAACCTTTAGATTCCTAAAAGAGAAATTCTCTATTGGTCAGTGACACCTTGTTTTTGAAAAAATTTGGAAATACAAATATATTTAATAATAATCAAACCTCTACTTATCTTGGTGGACGTTTCGGGAACGAATCTGCTCCCGTTCTCAACACAATTGAAATATTTTTCTTCGTAAACTTTTTTCGATGATTCCTATTTTGACACTGAAAAGTGACAATTTGGCAGACGGAGGAATTCTAGTTACAAGGTGTTTTCATTAATTGATATCGAATTTTCCATATTCATATTCGATGAGTTTCAGAAGTGGATGCCAAGTTCTATCTATATCAACTGAACAAGAAGCAATATTATTGTCTCCGTTCAGGAGAATGCAAGCAGACTCTTTGATTTTCCGTTTTTGGTTGTTGTCTTCTTTTCCCATGATCTTAATATTACCCCAATCTTCTACTCTATTTTTTAGAAACGAGAGAAAATCCCATCAAAAGCTGAAAAATGAATGTATACATTTGCTTTGCCATGGTTCGTGAATCGTGGTGGCAGATTTTTAGGACGAGTGAAACGAGTCTCAGCAATTCGATCGGGCCACCGAATTCCCCCCGATACAACCCCCTCGAATGCTACTAATCAAGGGAGTTACTTGCAAAGGGGGCAACCCTTTACGCTGGACGATGTCATCCATCCGTTCTTCGAACGTTGACAATCTCGCAGATAATTGGGGCTCGTTAATCAACCGACATAGTTGACTCTGTCATCATGGGATTACGTCGGATTTCCCTGAGACTTGTGCTCCACCCACCTACGCCATAATTACGACTTCTCTCTAGATGCATCGAGGAAATTGATAGCGACAAGATGTTATTATACCGGTTAGGGTTTCCCAACATCAGTCAAATCGCTGACAAGGGTGGTATGAATCGGAAATATCTTCTCAGCGGATTGAGGTGATTGATTCAATCGAGAGATGCATATAGGAAGAACAGAGATACGTAATAATTTTCTTGTGCCGATTGACCAATATCTCAGATAAGCTGCTTGATGGAAATTAAAAAAAAATACTCGAGTTGGAACAGTAATTATTTGAATGATATCTACTTTTCAATTATTTGAATGACACCTTATATATTCCAACTCCAACGATTTATTACACTTTATATGTTAGACCGAGTGTTAGGTTAGACGTGAAACTAGCACGAAATCAGAAACTTTGATGCTGTATTTTGTTAGAAATGATTTATTCGAATCGAGTAAGAAAAGCTAACGATGTTTCAGACAGTTTTTCCTTGATGCATCTGTTGACTCTACGCAACACTCAGTTGATAATCGTTTGTGTCGAATGTTATTTATCTGTAACTGTTTTTTCTCAATGTTTTTCTGACCTTCGCAAATCGGATTAATCATCAATACTAATTATATATCTCGTCGCCAACAACATTAGATGTAGTGTCTTAGATGTTTTTGATCGGCGTAAATACAATTATTTTGATGGCGGAGTGTCTCGTTTCAACAAAATGTGCACAACACATCGAATTTTCTGAGATTCGCAAGAATTTCGAGCATTTTTCAAAGGTTTTGCTAGAGTTTATTGACTCAAGATCTCTGAAGATTCTCGAAATTGTAATAAAATCCACATTTAATACTATTGAAGCTTCCAGGTTTTCCCGAGGGTTTTCCTTTCCAATATTTATGAAAATCAAAAGACAGCTAGTGTTTTCGCGATGAGTAACCTGTATTTTTTCTTCGGAATCCAGATATAAAGAAAATATCTACCAATTCGAATTCGACAGGTTGACGAATGGGATTTTCAATTATTCCTTCATTTTCCGATTGTGATTGTCTTTCTCTAAATACCTATGGCATAGTTTTCAAGACAGGACTATCTCGAGTTGAATGTACCACGCTGCGTTTTCAGTACTTGTCGTTCTTTATTTCTTGATGTCGCTCCCAATATTCTACAAGAAAATACGGCGGAATGTCGAGTTATTTCTCAATTTTATTGGACCGACAACTCGTCCGAAACTTATTAAACTTTGCGACACCAGCGATATACTCCAGTCTTTATTCTCTCTGACGTATAGTGTATGTGAGAGTCCTCGCAAGTTTCAACTTCGAATTGCCAGTGCCACACGTCCAACTCCCTCAGAAATGGATTCAGCTCAGAAATTCAGCTTCAAGAAGGATAAGTTAAATTTCCAAGTGGAATATCAAATGTCTGTCGAGGAATATTTTCGACCCACCTGATACTTTCAAGAAAATGGTTCACGTTTCGTGTTGTCAAAATATAAGAAATTGGCATGATTCTTTCTCATTTTCGAAAGTATAGTAGTCGTCACGATAATCTGCAAATAAAAAACCATAAAGAAACATCGCTCATTGATAAACATATCATGAATATGACGTAGTCCTCGAAAAAGTTCGGAACGTGTGACAGTATTATTCTGAAAGCCATAAATCTGGTGGAAAATAACCCAACTCTACTCAAAGGGTTGCCGCATTTCCACTCAGAATTAGAATTGACTCATTCTAAATTTGAAACTTGTCACAAAAATGTTTACAAAAATTTAATCCAGAAAAATCTGGCCCTATTATCGCCTTTTACATTTACGAATATTTCAATATTTTGTTCGTCTTTGCGTAATTGAATGCAGATGCCATTTTCGTGGATTTCTTATACATCTGATGAGTAAGCACTGAGGATGACTTAACAGCGGAAAGCGCTATGCGCTCTGCTACGATTTCAGAATTTTTTTTTTTACGAAATACAAATTTATTTTTTTCGATCCATCATGACAGATGGAACTCATTTGTTCATTGCCACTTTGGCCAATAATAGAACAGGCTCCTGTCACGTGCTCCCTTTATGACAAATAGGAATCTTTAGAAACTTCAAAGTAATTGCTTGCCATCATTTCGGTGATTTATGGCGCGTAGATTAAATTCAATATTTGGAAAATCAATTCTCAGTTTGTGCTCATTCAGAAAATCCGGTTTCTTTTATGTTTGATCACCACTCATTATGATTGTGTTAAATCTATCATTTTTCAGTACAAGTTGTGAATATGTGTACACTAGAGAGCATTTATTTGTAATAGCTGAAAAACTGGATAACCAATTATTCAAACTTGAATTTAAAGACTTCACAATGAGCTCAGGCGCTTTTGCAAGCTTCTCGTGAAAAAAAATTCTGATCTTGTATTGACCGAACGATTCTACATTATTCACGGTAACCTTTGCGGTAACCTTTGTGGTAACCTTTGAGTAGAGTCGGGTTATTTTCCACTAAAAGGCGCACGTTTCACAATTTTCAATCGGAATATTCATCAATAATCTGCGTCTCTTTGTGATTTTTTATTTGCAGATTATCGCGACGGCTACTATACCTACAATCATTTTTCTCTGGAAAAAAATTGCCTGTGCGGCACTGTCCATCGCTATACTAGTAGCACTCTGGCTTTCGGCCGAGTTGTAGGTGTGATTAGTTTCAATTTCGTGTCTCGCATTACCTACTTAGCCCGCAAACGAACCTTGAGAGACGCGATTTACGTGCCTCTCAGAGAATAATCTGGAATAACAGTAAATCGCTCATATCTTCAGAGTCCACAAAAATGATAATTTGAAATTTTTTCAGAGAAGTTTTTCTCGAAAACTGGCTGATAAGGAAGATGGCAACCTACATTGTTTTTTTCTGAAACTGATGGAGAAAGTTCCTCTTTCATGGGTTATAATCTTCTCAATATTCTGTTTTTGGAAAATTGAGTCCAATTGAAAGTTAGAAAATTCGTGGATCTATACAGGAAGCGAGTGGTTGAAGTGGTTAGAAGAAAAAAAAACACAAACCAAAGTCATATCGCGAAAACATCAGCTGTTTTTCACTTGACACTTCGAAAAATGATAATTGTGAGTCTAGACGTCAAAACGTGTCATGTTCATGATTTCAATGAAATATTCACGCGGTTTTGATGGCAGCTTCAAATTCGCGACATATTCAATTCTAAAAATATATTCTCACTGATCGATTTCATTTGTCGCCATACAGCAAAGCCACCCGTCCTGGCGGACTCGCAGTGTTGCTCGGCAACATAATGTCGTACGACGACAAATCCACAGAATAATCCCGAATATTCACAACATCGTGATATAGCTATTTCTTATGGAAATATTTGTACGAGATCCATATCGCACTGGACGAGACCACAATATGAAAAAAAAATATCATTCGTGAACCAATGAATTTCCATTGAATTCGAAATTCAGTTCGTTATAAATGCAAATCACAATGGAATACGCTGTTTCGGCAATGTTGGACAATAAATATATATAAATCAGGATAATCCATATGACACAAATTTTCCAGCGGAAATCGAGAACAATCCTATAATATGCATCATCCAAAACTATGACTAATATAATTATGTTTCCTCTAACATCACATATTCGAGCAGTGGCGTAGCAAACTTTCATCTCTCACTATTTGATAAATATTTCATAATTATTAATTCAATATCTCGAAGCTGCAGATGGTTGACGATTTTCTTTTGTAATTTTTCGACAAAATCAGAGTTTTGAAACCCTTATCCTTACTATCTACGCGCGATACGTATTCGATATGTATTCAAAAACTGTCATGTTTGAATACAGAGCCTTTTCGTATCGAAGGTCTCGACCCTAATTCCAACATGCAGAACATCTTCGTAAAGTTCGAAATCGCCTAATCGAATATGCTGCCCCTTCGGGGCCCTGCCACAGCTACGCCACTGCATTCGAGGTCGCATAATATCCAATTATCGAAACGAACAACGAACAATAAATGAAAATAAGTGTGTGCAGAGCAGAGCGATGGCGCCGTGGTGGAAATCCTCGGACGGTGTGTCGAAACGGTTCTTCGGTTCACGGATCTCGATGGCAACCGTCGAATGTCTCTCGCTTCCGGTCCCTGAAACAGAAAGAGAATAATATGGATGTGTACCGTAAATAGGTTACGCATTACTTATACCGTGTTGGAGAACACACAGAAGTCGCGAGCAAATTCGAATCGGTAGTGGGGACGGAAGAATATACAGTGTGGAACAGCCAAATGGAATAAATTCGACAACAATAAAATGAGGGGGTGTGTTGGGAACAACGCTTGCATGGGCACGTCGATTTGTATTTTTTTCAAAAAAAAAAATCAAATTACCTATATAGAGTGTATCATGTGACCAATACCAACTTTTTCTCATTTCAAATAGAACACCCTGTATTTCATTTCATTCCATTCTTGAAATCTCACTGAAATACAGGGTGTCCCATGAACATACCGACAAACTTCAAGGGGTGGTAGAGGACATCAAAATAAACATTTTCGCTCGATAAACATGAGTCCGGAAACACTTCGTTTTCGAGATACAGGGTGTTTAATTTTTTAAAAAAAATCGATTTTTTGTTGATATCGTAAAAACGATTTGGTCGAATTCAATGAAATTTTTACAGATTATTGATACATTTATAAGGTATCTTTTGGAGCTATTAGAATTTGCCCTATAATTTCAGGGGCGTGCCCACGGGCTATGTCGGATAGTTTTTGCACAAAAAAATATCGCCCAGTAGATTTTTTGTAATTATGATAATTTTCTCTAAATGAACAACTAAAAATGCAATTTTTTTGACCCTTGAAATTTTTCCGTATCTAGCTTCGTTTTGAAGAGAAAAAAATAAAAACCATATCTCTTACATCTATGGAAAAAAAATTAAATGCTTCAAAATTATACCTTACATTTTACCAATGCGTTTATTGAAATATTGAAAAACTAATAAAACATTCAATAACGTTTTTTAACTAAGCATTAATTACTATTAATGACTTTTAATCATCTTTTGTTTTGTATTTAATTGAAAAATATTCGTAATTTTTAATATCTTGGAAAGAGTATCCAAAACATACCGACCAATAAAGGGTGCTAAAGCAATAAAATTAAACACCCTGTATCTCGAAAACGAAGAGTTTCCGTACTTCCGTACTTATGTTTATCGAGCAGAAATGTTTATTTTGATGTCTTCTACCATCCCTTGAAGTTTGTCGGTATATTTATGGGACACCCTGTATAGGGTGGTGCAGAATTCAAAAAAATTGATCATCCTTATCTGTCCCAAAGAAATGTCGGTAGATAGTATATCGAAAATCGAGATAGAGACATGTAAGTCGTTTCGATCAATAATGCATAGTTTCGACACAAAAAAATCATCTCGTTGAAAAATCTCGATTTTTCACACCCTATATCTCTGTAATCATTTCCGCTAGACCCCAAGTGTGGTGTATCGATGAAATCAGCTTTTCAGTGAGAATTTAAAAATGGAATGAAATACAGGGTGTTTCATTTGAAATGAGAAAGTTGGGATTGGCCACTGTCACATGACACACTCTATATAATTTAATTTTTTTGAAAAAAAATGCGTATTCGAAAATACAAATCGACGTGTCCAAGCGTTTTTCCCAACGCACCCTCATTTTATTGTTGTCGAATTCATTCCATTTTCTTCTCCCCCCCAGTATAGAAACAACCGAAAGACAACGCTTACACGACTTTCCCCAAACATATCAGTCGACGAGATCATTAGCATTGGAAAAATTGCACACCAAGGCCGGTATCCAAAACATTTGGACCTGTCAAACTACATTACTAAGGCCGCACTGCTTGAATATAGATGGCGATACGATGAAATCCGCTTCTACTGATATTGATTGAGTCGAAAGTGGATATTTCTATACTGGAATTCTCCAAGTCTAACAAAACGGCGGACACTTTCCGTATAATATCCAAGAACATTCTATATATCCTTATTTTTCTATATCGTCGTTGCCTTTATAAGGCAGGAAGGGTAGATAAAAGTAGACGTAGATTATATCCAGAGGCGATGCCAATTGTTTGTACTTCCATTAGGAATATTGGAAACAACGGATTATACCAGCCGATAAGATCCTAATGACTGTCCAAGCAAAATCGATAAGCCGGCCGTTATATACAGAATCCCATTAGATATTGATGAAGCAAACAGGATTATATTCCATCAGGAATGAATGAAAAAACATACAATCGAATTTTGAGTTGATGATGAATATGTTGCCATATGGTATTTTCTCGGCAAGAGGAGTTCTTTAGGAGCCTTACTATACTTTGTTGCACCTAACTTGCATTTCTTGACAAAATTTGATTTATCTCAAAATCAGTTCTCCATCAGTTACACAAACAACTGATTCATTCAACTGGATTTGAACTTTCCAGACTATTTTTATAACAGAAAAATTTCTCTTGAATGTGTTATGGAAGATTAAACAGTAGCGTATAAATAATAATTCGATGTCGAAATGTTCGGAAGTTTTAGTACGAAACTCACTATTTTTCCAATTCCAACTTTTCCGTACTTTTCAACACCATTAATATCATTCCAATGTTGAAATAGGATTTTTTTTTTCAATTTGTTACGAACTTCTATCCATATCGAAATACTTAACGTAAACAGAACCCCCATTCTCATTTCCTATCACTTTTTTATGTAGATTTTATGAGAAGAAGGCGAGTTTTTGGATCGAAAGCATGATTGTAATAGATCGTTAGAAAAGAAATTTAGCAGATAAACTTTCATAATGAGAAATTTCGCTGAAGGTGTATAATTTAATGTATAATGTTGTTGACAGACCGAAGCTTCAAATTTTAATGAAGTTATCAATTCCCTGTTCGGGTGAAATAATGGAATTATCAAATGTTCTACGCATCTATCAATATGAGGTATTCCTAATTTTATTGCATATTTTTAAAATCCTAATTTTGGACTTCTCGTTCTAGCCTTCGCGTACACTGAATTCAATTCATTTATATGTTATCGCGATTTGCATCGAAATGTGCTACAATGTTCGAAAATTCCCAGACGAAATCGATGAACTATTTCTTGGCCTTACGCAACTGAAAATCAATTGTAGAATTTGCAAGGTGCGATTTTTTTTAAGCGCACTTCAATAACTCCACACCAACGAAGTCGCGAGTAACAGCTGAGATATAATAAATAGGGCAACTTTGCCATATAAACAAGACATTTATTAAAGAAGGTTAATTTCATCGACCCACCTGGAATAACCCACGAAGAGAAAATAAATAATGTTTGCAGAGAAAATTATTCCGCAATTTCCATCAGTTTTATCCTCCCTCCATAACCGTATTAGATTAATGAAACCCCTCACCTCGACGGTAGGCTTATACAGGGCTATTCAAACTCGAGTCTATTCCCTGAGAATTTATCAAACGGGGACAAAGTATCGTATTCCGATGATCATTTGTTTATATTCTGGCCTACAATGTAGGTATCTTACGATACGAGGGTGTCACCTCATTTTTTTTTATTTTCATATAAACGGCTTGGAATTTTCATCTTATTTGAAAAATCGAACATTTTCACTTTTATAACATCAGTTGCTAATTTGATGGGTTTGTTAATTTTGAAATCACCGATTGTTGAGAATTGACTATGTCCCAGATAGATCTATCGCAAGTTGAGATCAATATTGTGACAAATGGAAGTTCTCATATAGTTTGGAGAATTGCCGATATTAAAGGTGATGGATTTCTCTCTGTGAACTTTCACCCGTCGAATGCAATTTTCATGTTACTTATAAGCAGAAGAAAATAGGGCAGAATAAATCTAATCTGTCACCATCCACAACCACCAATACCAATAGAACTGTACAGCTTGAAATCAACTATCCGACAGACTTATAAATCGATTTTTCTGTGTCGTCACAATATTTTTCCCAATGTGCGAAAATAAAAGATACGACAAGAGAAGATCCCAATCCATACACTCTTATTCGGATGCCCCTGTATACGCCACCGCCGATGATGATAATTATCGAGAATAAAAAGAAAAAGTATGTTGTTGGATCGAGTTATCGATAATGACCATTAGGGACAGAGGGCGCAAGTGCTGCCCACCCTATTTTTCGCTATTCGCGAAGCCCTACCTGTTTGCGTGACTCATTATACTTTTAATAGCTACGTCACGTGCTCGATTGGAACAGGACCGTATCAAGGGGGATTCTTATCGCGCAAAATGTCGTGCATAAATAGCATTTCTCGGGAAAATATCGATTCAATTGAAGGCGAGAGCTCAGATTTTGTCACCCGAATTGGTTTCTTGTGATGTACGAACTTTACACACTTCACACAATTAGAAATCGTCCGATTCTTCTAACATTCAAATGATGCCTTTTGATTTGGTTGTAAGTGATAGAATACTTTCTATACAACCTCATCTTTGAATGTTTTTTGGAATCAAAATTCTCTTGAAATATGATCACTATACGAATTTGTGACAAGCACAAATAATCATTCCTGTACCTTGTTTAATATCAATTGTATAATTTATTGACAAAATATTTTTGATTTCAATCCACAAGTCGACCTGACCAGCTGATCTTTGTACCACCTACAATTGATAAACTCTGTTTTTTTTTTAATAAATTTGCGGCTATGTCTACCCCTGGAAAGTCAATTTACCTGAATAGATTGGCTGATCGAAATTAATTTTCGCAAATGTAATTAGATTCGCATCATTCAAGTCTATCAAAACCCACGACATTTCTGACGTAACACCAATTTTGAATGCAATAAATATTGTTTCTCTGGATTTCTCCCAAATTTCTTCCTTCCTAAACCAGCCCAATATTGAGGCGAACAAAACAAGAAAACCATTCAGATTATCAAATATCATCCATACCATCGTAACAACGTTGCAAATCAACTCAATGAAAACGAAATCAAAAAATATTACCTCTCTCTCAAAGATTCACATTTGGGTTTGATCCGACCGACATTTACCAGTGCGAAAATTAACGATACCGTTTTATATTATCCCATTCCCGCTTTAGCCGTTTTGACTCGGCCATTCGTATTCCTATCGAATAATAGTCACATTACGTGGGTTTTTTTCCAGATCGCCGGAATTTTCCGATTTCCCTGGCAAAACGATCGCCACCTATAAACCATCAGGTTGAACCTTCACTCGATATCCAGTTGATGATAAATCACTGCGGATTAAAAACCTTTCCCATTGTTAATCCTACGTTACGATCGATTATTCGAAATGAACGAATTAGAATGGGTGAGTAATGAAAACGAGCTATCGAATCTGCCGCAAATTATCGGGATCACCTGGGGCGGACCAAGAGGATTTCGGGCCCACTGACCATTTTCGCAAGATCCTTATTTTCGACTACACGTCTTCAACAAATCTTCCTACTACTCGTTGTTTGCATTCTCTTCTAGAGCACCTATACTTAGAAAAAAATCTGCCTATAGAATTCTCAAATGGGGATCTAAGAATGTAGTATAGGTCAATGCAACGAAAAGAAAATTTCAGACTAATATTTCAGATCGCATTTGGAGGTGAATTTCCATACGAATATGCTTCATCATTCATTATCTTCATCAAAAAATCCCTCTATCATCATTTATGACAACGACGCAGGCGAAATCTTTGTAGAAGTCAAAGAATATACACTATTCACGAGTGATTCGTCATCGTCAGCTAAGAGGAAGCGATTCCTCGACATTTACAAATTAACGGCAAACATCACCTATATATCCCGAACCGAACCGAATTTCGGTTCGCAAGTAATTTCAAACTAATTGGAAGGGCACTAAGTTTCGCGAGTTATATGTTATTATGATTAGAAGGAAAACACGAACACAGAAGCTGTCAAGTGGATTTCGATTAGATGTCGACGGCAAATTTTGAATCAATATTAATATGTTCGAGGCAGAACTCGAAGCTTATTCTATCGATGATGAAATGAATTTCGAATCGGCTAGGATCGAAATCCATAGGCCGTAACTTCGAAGAAAAGTATTCTTCCTCGTGAATATTTCATGTCCTGATGGAATCGAACTCCCTAAATCCTAATCTTTAAACGCGATTCCGTTCACAAATCCTATTGACTAACTTTTTTATGTCACTCCAGAAGTTCATTTCCATGCCACAGTCGTATTCTACGGGATAGAATTGTCTGCCTATTTTTTATTTTAGGATGATGTGAGAAAATTACAACAGAAACCTTTACCAACTCTACTAACGTTCGAATGGTATTGCTTCCGGAACGTGAGTTGGTTTTAAGTGTTCATTTCGTTGTCAAAATCGTTTTTCACGTTTTTTCACGTTCAATAATCAGTTTCTTTTGTCATATGGTCTCGTTATTTTAGGATAACACCAGATTAAAATGAAAATAAAAAGAAGGACAAATGACTGCAACAATTTCCCCTCCCCCCTTTTATGAATCTCAGAATCGTCTCTAAAAAAAAAAGCGAAAAGGCATCCTTGAACTGCTCTATTTCGGAGGCATTTAGGACTGACGATCTATCTCGGAACTGGCAAAAATCATCATCTGGAGATTGAGGTAGCTACCTACAGTCACCCGAGAGACTTGGCTGCTTCGCTCCCGCTATTTTGAGCTCGGAATTAGCTGAAAGGGTGGTTTCCCTGCGGGCCCAAACTGGCCAAAGTTATGGTCTTTAACGTTCGCTTATCGGTGCGTCTATAATGGAAATTAAATTTCGCTTCCAGGCTCTGGAAGGACAGGAGATGAGAGAGTAAAGGAGATGCTCTGGGAATCCGAAACAGATAAACGAAAAATATACAAACATCTGTTTGAAGCTCGTATCGTAAATCTTATTAAAGCTACTGATTTCACTAATAAAAAAATATATATAAGCGACATCAGGATGTCGATGTACATTGCAAAAAAAGCAAATGAATTTATAGAAAAAGAAGAGAGTCAAATTGACCCGCTGTGCTAATGATAAACATGGAAATTGTACGATTAGGAGGAATTGGTGGCTTTTCAGAAATCCTCCCTGCGAAACTTGACAATACAAAAATTGAATTAATAACGGAGCCCTAGGTAGCGGACAAAATTCGACGCCCTATTATCGTTATACTTCCGATCAACAACACAGATATCCCAGTGACTAAATCGTAAATACAAACACAGACACACAGGATAATTCCCACCAGGTAGTTTATGTCAAGTGAAATTATATGTTTCCTTTCTCTCGATGCCATTGTTGTATTCAAAAAGTGTTACGTCGACAGCTGCTGTTGTTACACCCTATTAGGCTTTTGATTTGAAACGTACAAGGGGAGCTGTGAACGAATACATTTTTTTTCTTATGCAGGACTTTGGAAAATTCGAGTTTGTTTACTTCGTCAATTGTAATATGTCTGTATATGATGTGATGATGCCAAAATCTGCAGGTAATTTTAGAGACGAGGAATCATTTGAAAATTGTCAACGATGGAATTATTTCGATGAAAATGTAATACACAAACTGTGACGAAACAAGACTTACTTCAACCAGTGGAACTTGACTGAGGTATACATTTATGGCATATTATGGATTTCCGACAATTTGACAAGGAAATCGATTATTTCATTCAGATATGATGAAAAATAATATCAGTATAACGAATTTAATGAAGATCATAACCATTGTGTAAAATCTTCAACTAGAGATCTGAGTTATTCGAAGTGGCGAAGTTTCGGGAAAGTGTCTCAATGTCTACAGGCAAGGCCGACTTGACATAGTTATCGCTCAGAAAAAAAAAACGCTCGAACCAGTCGATTTTTATTTCGAGGGGAAAATATTTTGCGCATGTTTTCAACTTTTCCACTTCGAACCCCTCGGAGGGGTGAGCTCCAACCCTTGAATCTCAAATGGTCAAGTAATACATCATTTTGAAGATGATCGAAATCTCTTACCAACGTTAGGTTCATTTTAATGGCAGTTCCTTGATTTCTCAATGAAATGCATACTTTGTTTCGTTTTTATTGGGCCACCGAGTAAATTAGATGGCATACCTTTGGTGCAAGTTAAAAATTGACAGGAGGTTGGTTTATGAACGTATATCAGTCCAATTACTTCTGAAAGCATTGTTGTTGCGAGCATGTCCAAACTATTGTAATATTTCGATTCTTTTCTGAATACTGAACTAATGAAATCGAGTTAGTATTTGAATTCCTTCAACGATAAGTTTCGCATGAATTATAAATAAATTGATTGGTATTGAAATCAAACTGGTCGAGATCGAATTATTCTATAAAATAAATCGATACCTATTCGCGACATACGAAACCAATTCTCTGATGTCTGTCACTCGGATACCAATCACACAATATGCGAAGGATAGGTAAACAATTATGTCAGCTAACTGAAATCGAGAATGGTCATAATCACACAAAGCTTCATCACGGATGATCGACATTTCAATGTGATGTTGGTGCATGATTTGTCAGAAGCAAATGGATATCTATCTACGTGTATCGTTTACATATCCATACAGGGGTTCGAATTCCAAGTTTGTGCAGTTGGATCTGGGACACGATGAGATGTAGCCGATGCTGCAGATTGTCAATCTGTAAATCGATCATTTTTAGCGTAGCGAATATGTGTGAACTAAACAGCTTTCAGTTTTAATAATAAAAGAATTTTTCACACTTCACGAAATTCAAGTATCTTAGTTGACAGCAAGTTCGAATGGAATCTTAGCACTTCACAACGAGCTTATAGAGGTTCTTTTGCAAGGTTCTCCTGATTTATTTGAACGAATTAACTTTCAAATAACGTGATGATTCCACATTATTCACCGGACTTTCATTCGGTAACCTTTGAGTGGGTATTTTCCACTAAATTTATGGCTAACACAACAATACTGGAACGCGTTACCGACTCTTTTATAGATGTGTTTCTTTGTGGTTTTCCATTTCACTTTACTAGCATTTTTCGTGAATCTCTGGAGAAAAAAAAACGGCAAAAATAATTTTCATACGACCACATAACATTGTTTTGTTATCCAGAAAGTAGCCCATTTCACTGTGGCAAGTCGGAAGTAAGACGCACTAGTGTGGAAAATGTGGAAAATTGCAATCATTGCTGTGATATAGTACTCATATTGTAGATTTATTCTGCATCCTAACCTCTTGGATAATTATTGAATCCATTACCCTCCTTCTTTCTTCGAGATGCGTCTGGTTATATTATACCATCATCTCCACCCTTTCCCGATTTTGATCTCTGCGGATATCACGAATCCACAACAATATTCATTCGAAATCCAAGAAAAAAATACTCTGGAAACATCATCATTCATAACAATGACAAACAACACAGTTGACAGTTGACTCAGCTTAGTGAAGTTGGTTACCAAAGCTGAAAGAGCTGAAAGATCCGAAGGTTGTCGAACTTGTAACAATTCATAGGCGCACACATTCATTTTTATGAAATCGACAAAGGTATTAAAACTAGCGTAGTTGTATATAATCTGCAGTCGTTCACGACTCGCTAACAACTGCCTATTCGATACTGCTCGTTCTTTGTACGTTACAAAAGAATAACAATGTGTCAGTACATGAGTCAGTCGAATATCTCAGCAACATAGCGATACGGGGTGATTAAGTATTGACTCGAAAATTATCATGAAGGGTCTCCGCTCGGGTATTCTCGTTCTCGACGGCTATTTGTTTTGAGTTGCGTGGTAGTTGTCGACGATGAGCGAAATTTTAAATGACTTTGGAATTCGAGTAGACATATGACAATGGAAACTTGAAGTAATAACGATTAAAAAATTTATAGTAGTAGGAAAATAGTGTACATAACTCGTCACATTTCCGTACTCGTGCAAATGCTTTCCACAGTTTATAAGAAGGAGAATATAAAGTTGCATCTCCCACCCAGTCGAACGGATATATATGAAGAGACACATACATTAGTCTTCCAGAGAGTTGAACGGGCCTGGAACTTCTCGATTCAATAAAAGAATCGTTTCAGCGAGTAGGAAAAGTTTCCAACTCGGCGGAATCCCTTTCCGGCAACTTCGGCGCGAGTAAACGATTCATCTTTCCAACTCAAATATTTTCATCAACCGAAAACTCTCAACTTCCAATGTTGTCATTAGAAGTTTCCAACCGAGAGGATCGCGAGAATCGGAATATATCGACCGACCTGTCGTCAACGAAGACAATTTCAATCATGCCGGACTGGTTTTCGTTAATCACATATTATACAGGGGATTCAAAATTCGATGTGAATATTTCGAGGACGTATTGTTGAGATCGAAATAAGACTTTTTTTCTTTAAATAAACATGCGTCCCGAAATGCACCACCTCCGAGCTACAGCCACTGTTCATTTGAAGAAAAAAGTCTTTACAACGAATTTTGAACCACCCTGTGTATTGAACTCTTTGTGAACAAATAGTGCTTTTCAAAAACAATAAACAATTTTCGACCGAAGAAATGTCAATTGAAGATTATTGGATGGAATCGAAACTAAATCATGGCTCATCATATTATACTGGACGTGTTCAAAAGTGACACGAAACGAACACACTCACAAGACTTTTTACAGGAGAAAAAAAGTGACTCCCCAATATCTCCGTTGTTATTTGAAATCCATTTTCGATCAGCCAATCTATTGACATTGCTAGTTGAGACATAACCAAAAATTCAATTTCATCTAGTCGAAAATATAAAGTTCCATCGCTTTATCTGCCCTTTCTCGATGGCAGAGCTCTACGTACACAAATCTCATTCGAAATCTTGCTGACCCACTCGTATCATCTTTGGCCACCTTCCAAAAGCCAATTCTTGGGGTGCTATTAGTCATCTCCGGAGGCGAGTTCTCTCTCTCTCCCTTTCTATCTCTCTCTTGTCTATCGACGATTCCGCTGACGTTTTATTTACTCACGCGCTACTTCGCCTCGTCAAGTATCACGATCCTCATAATATGTAAACGTCCAATTCACTTCCATTCTCATATCCCGTTCATTTCGAGAAGTTTGCTTTTTTTATATATATACATGTATTATGTCTGGGAACACGGACTTCGTAAACGATTATGATTAAATAGCGATTCGATGGAAAACATAAATCGAAATTCATAATACATCGATTAATTTTCTTGAGTGATGAGATGGATTAATTTTCAATACAATTTTTTCTTCATAACATAGTGATTGAGAGTGATATTTTCTATTGTTTACATACATATTTATCAACTACAATATTACGTTTTTCAGCTTTTAATGGGATTTTCTTTCCTCGTTTCTAAGAAATATAGTAGAAGTTATTAAAAATTATTGCAATATATTTGTAGTAAGGACAGATTTAGGATCTGTCCCAAAATGTCACTGACCAATAGAGAATTTCTCTTTTAGGTATCTGAAGGTTTAATTTCAAGCGCAGTGACATTTTGGGACAGATCCTAAATCTGTCCTTACTACAAATATATTGCAACAATTTTTAATAACTTCTACTCTATTTTTTAGAAACGAGGAGAGAAAATCCCATTAAAAGCTGAAAAATGAATGTACCACCTCCTCGAAGAACTTACAGACAGTATTTTACAATATTACGACTTATACTTGAATAGCGATAAAAAGCATTAAGAGTGATTTCGAGTAATCGCCTGAAGCTTTTTCTCTCTACATCGGCCGAGACCAGATTCGAGTAACTCTGTTTCGACAAACTTTGCCAAACAACAACTGATATCAATCCGATTTTTTCCAGTCGACTCGTCGTTTCCACCCAATTAAACCCACCCGGTCCCTCGGAGGGTATCCCCATAATCTTGTCACCGAAAGCTGCAGCAAACGACAAAATATTTACCCCCTATTTGTCCACCCGTCCAGCATTCATCCCCGATTACGGGTTTCGTGCACGTCGAAAGCATTGTTCGAATCGTCGATACAAACAAAACATTGCGGCGTTGTCACATCTCGCTCGATTCAGCAAGATCTGCCACATCATAGAGCTGAGCAGCAAACAGAAAGTATTTTCGATAACGTGATGCACACTTTTTCAAAAAGACATTCCCAATATATGAAACATACAAGTCACTCTCCGGTCTTATTGTTCGCAACTTTTCACAGTTTGTTTTTAATCGAATTTCTCCATGTTGAAACTAAATGAAAACCTATTAGAAAGAGGTGGAATTTGTAGTTGTAATTCGATAAGGACTTCTGATGATATTTTGGTCGCTCATAACGACTTTCACGCTGACCATATTTTTATATTCACTCAAAAGACTAAACCATGCCCTTTCGAAAGTTTATAGATATGTGGCAACGCTGCGGGAACACCGTCGAAAGCCGTTTCGGTCTCTTCCTATACCACACTATAGACTATACTATAATGTACGGTTACATAATCCGAGTACAATAATTTATTCATTTAATCTCCCCATCTTCATCTGTCCGCTAAAATGTTGCACATTGTATCGGATATAGGTATGTATATTGTATATACGTTTGGTTTCGGGAGAGTTGAGAAGGCTTCGACATTATTGGAATTGAATTATTTATTCGTGAATACTATATATATCCATCTGATCTGAGACAGGGTGTTCCAGTTGAAGGAGAGAATGGAAGGAGAAACACACATTTCACCACCAATTAGATACAACTCACCTACCTTTATGAAAATAAACCTTTACTTCGTTGTCAAGATAAAAGGTGTAGCATTTCCAGAAACAAGTTCTTGACGTATTTCATCTTGAAATTGTTTCAGGAATACGTCATTTGAATATTTTAATGTACTTATGTATATTCCACCTAGATATCAAATTTTAAAGGAATCCAAACTTGAGTGTCAGCTCATTTCCGAATTTCATACTCGTGCTAGAATGTGTTGCCTTATGTAATCTAAGTTTTGATAAATTATTTTCTACGAACGTCAAAAAAATGAATAGCTTCCACATGAATAGCAATATGCGAAGTGATACTTTTTTTTTTCATTTTTTATGTTACCACGACATCGGTGGGCAAAATATAAAAAATATGATATTTTTAACCTTCATCGTCCTTAATCAAGCAAAAGTCAAAGAAATTATTTATTCCCTAATGTTCAAAAATTATCAAGGCGATATACATATATATATACATTTATATACATAGATATACATTTTTCGACGTTCGTAGAAAAAGCAATTGTCTGCAACAAATTCGACCTGTCCTGGAGTACTGTTCACATGTTTGGAGCTCAGCCCCCAAACATACGCTGAAGCTTTTAGATTCAATTCAGAAGAGGGCTATCCGCCTAGTCACCAACAACACTCACCAAATCATTGACGTCTCTAGATCATCGTTGGAAGGTCGGCGATCTCTGCCTTTTTTATAGGTACTTTCACGGTCGGTGCTCAATGGAAATATCATCTATTATGCCACCACGCGCGATTCCTAGTAGACAAACCAGACGAGCTCAGGCTGGTCACCCCTACACTGTCAGGCTCGAGACCTGTCGAACATCGCTATACCAAGCATCATTCATCAATAGAACAGCAAAGTTATGGAATTCTTTGCCTAGTGAAGTCTTTCCTGATGCTCATAACCTCCAAACTTTCAAGAAAAATTCCAACACCTTCCTACTCTCCCAAAATTCCACCGCTGGCTAACATGATGTTCCTCGAACATCATAGGTTTCCCTTTCTTGTTGTCCACAGATAAAAAAAAAAAAAACTCGTGAACAAAGTTAGTTTAGGTTGATTTCGATTATTTCTCGATTATTACCAAAGTAGCAGTTCGCGCATTAGATGCGAAAATATCGTTCGCGATTCTCGAGTTTCACCTGTTCGCAGCTCAGCTAATGCATTTTCGATTATCGGAAGTGTACATCCTATATGTATACGCCGACCGGATGGTGGCACGAGTATATAGTAAACTATACAGGTCGGATTAAGAGGTCAGCGCGACCGCAAAGAGGATGCTATATACGGGCCTCATGAATTAATCAATCTCAAGGGCTTAATGCGTATCGAATTCCGCAGGCTTAATGGGTGGTTGCTCGATATTCGTTTCCTCTTGTCGAAAACGAAAAAAAAAAAAAAGTGGGCCGCATATCCCGGAGGACACTAGTGTCAAAATCGGAAACATCGAAAAAAGTTTACGAAGAAAAATATTTCAATTGTGTTGAGAACGGGAGCAGATTCGTTCCCGAAACGTCCACCAAGATAAGTAGAAGTTTTATTCTTATTAAATATATTTGTATTTCCAAATTTTTCCAAAAACAAGGTGTCACTGACCAATAGAGAATTTCTCTTTTAGGTATCTAAAGGTTTAATTTCAAGCGCAGTGACATTTTGGGGCAGATCACAAAATCTGTTCCTTACTACAAATATATTGAAATAATTTTTGATAACTTCTACTCTATTTTTTAGAAACGAGGAGAGAAAATCCCATCAAAAGCTGAAAAATGAATGTACCACCTCCTCAAAGAACTTACAGACAGTATTTAACCCTAAGATTGACGACTGGACTCGTCAATCTCGTCAACTAACACGTTATATGAATAAAGAGGAAGGTCTTTTGATGGGATGACGTTGACACACGTGTGTAAAATTAAACTTCATCCAACATCTTTGAAAAACACGAATTTGAAAATCGCAAATATCAATTTGATTGTAAACAATATTGTTATGGAACTATTCAAATTTATTCGTCTTGTTTGCCACATTTTATACCAACCATTTCTATTTCTCGCCAATCCGCGTTTTTAGCCTAGAAAAGCACACTCCCAACACACAATTGCACATATTTACCGGATTATCGTATCTGGGTAAATTCTTTTAAAAATCTGAAAAAATTCACAACCCCTATTTCGGACCCGTAGATAACGAAACTGCGATCGGAAAAAATCAATTCGTAAAGATAACGGAGTAATCTCGCTCCTCAGTGATTTTTTTGACTGAAAAAGCACAAATACGACTTTGGAGCTCGATATCTCCGAAACTTCAAGTCGTGCAAGATTTTCCGACACACAGTCGGATTCCTCGTTCAATTTTCACTAAGAATGCAAAATCTCGAACGATTCGATCGAGAAATAAAAAATTTCGTTTATGTCTGGAAATCCAAGGTACATATTTACCGAATTATGATATCTTGGAAAATTCGAATTTCTTAATAATTCTTTTAAAAATCTGAAAAAATTCACAACCCCTATTTCGGACCCGTAGATAACGAAACTGTGATCGGAAAAAATCAATTCGTAAAGATAACGGAGTAATCTCGCTCCTAAGTGATATTTTTGACTGAAAAAGCACAAATACGACTTTGGAGCTCGATATCTCCGAAACTTCAAGTCGTGCAAGATTTTCCGACACACAGTCGGATTCCTCGTTCAATTTTCACTAAGAATGCAAAATCTCGAACGATTCGATCGAGAAATAAAAAATTTCGTTTATGTCTGGAAATCCAAGGTACATATTTACCGAATTATGATATCTTGGAAAATTCGAATTTCTTAATAATTCTTTTAAAAATCTGAAAAAATTCACAACCCCTATTTCGGACCCGTAGATAACGAAACTGTGATCGGAAAAAATCAATTCGTAAAGATAACGGAGTAATCTCGCTCCTCAGTGATTTTTTTGACTGAAAAAGCACAAATACGACTTTGGAGCTCGATATCTCCGAAACTTCAAGTCGTGCAAGATTTTCCGACACACAGTCGGATTCCTCGTTCAATTTTCACTAAGAATGCAAAATCTCGAACGATTCGATCGAGAAATAAAAAATTTCGTTTATGTCTGGAAATCCAAGGTACATATTTACCGAATTATGATATCTTGGAAAATTCGAATTTCTTAATAATTCTTTTAAAAATCTGAAAAAATTCACAACCCCTATTTCGGACCCGTAGATAACGAAACTGTGATCGGAAAAAATCAATTCGTGAAGATAACGGAGTAATCTCGCTCCTAAGTGATATTTTTGACTGAAAAAGCACAAATACGACTTTGGAGCTCGATATCTCCGAAACTTCAAGTCGTGCAAGATTTTCCGACACACAGTCGGATTCCTCGTTCAATTTTCACTAAGAATGCAAAATCTCGAACGATTCGATCGAGAAATAAAAAATTTCGTTTATGTCTGGAAATCCAAGGTACATATTTACCGAATTATGATATCTTGGAAAATTCGAATTTCTTAATAATTCTTTTAAAAATCTGAAAAAATTCACAACCCCTATTTCGGACCCGTAGATAACGAAACTGTGATCGGAAAAAATCAATTCGTAAAGATAACGGAGTAATCTCGCTCCTCAGTGATTTTTTTGACTGAAAAAGCACAAATACGACTTTGGAGCTCGATATCTCCGAAACTTCAAGTCGTGCAAGATTTTCCGACACACAGTCGGATTCCTCGTTCAATTTTCACTAAGAATGCAAAATCTCGAACGATTCGATCGAGAAATAAAAAATTTCGTTTATGTCTGGAAATCCAAGGTACATATTTACCGAATTATGATATCTTGGAAAATTCGAATTTCTTAATAATTCTTTTAAAAATCTGAAAAAATTCACAACCCCTATTTCGGACCCGTAGATAACGAAACTGTGATCGGAAAAAATCAATTCGTAAAGATAACGGAGTAATCTCGCTCCTCAGTGATATTTTTGACTGAAAAAGCACAAATACGACTTTGGAGCTCGATATCTCCGAAACTTCAAGTCGTGCAAGATTTTCCGACACACAGTCGGATTCCTCGTTCAATTTTCACTAAGAATGCAAAATCTCGAACGATTCGATCGAGAAATAAAAAATTTCGTTTATGTCTGGAAATCCAAGGTACATATTTACCGAATTATGATATCTTGGAAAATTCGAATTTCTTAATAATTCTTTTAAAAATCTGAAAAAATTCACAACCCCTATTTCGGACCCGTAGATAACGAAACTGCGATCGGAAAAAATCAATTCGTAAAGATAACGGAGTAATCTCGCTCCTCAGTGATTTTTTTGACTGAAAAAGCACAAATACGACTTTGGAGCTCGATATCTCCGAAACTTCAAGTCGTGCAAGATTTTCCGACACACAGTCGGATTCCTCGTTCAATTTTCACTAAGAATGCAAAATCTCGAACGATTCGATCGAGAAATAAAAAATTTCGTTTATGTCTGGAAATCCAAGGTACATATTTACCGAATTATGATATCTTGGAAAATTCGAATTTCTTAATAATTCTTTTAAAAATCTGAAAAAATTCACAACCCCTATTTCGGACCCGTAGATAACGAAACTGTGATCGGAAAAAATCAATTCGTAAAGATAACGGAGTAATCTCGCTCCTCAGTGATATTTTTGACTGAAAAAGCACAAATACGACTTTGGAGCTCGATATCTCCGAAACTTCAAGTCGTGCAAGATTTTCCGACACACAGTCGGATTCCTCGTTCAATTTTCACTGAGAATGCAGAATCTCGAACGATTCGATCGAGAAATAAAAAATTTCGTTTATGTCTGGAAATCCAAGGTACATATTTACCGAATTATGATATCTTGGAAAATTCGAATTTCTTAATAATTCTTTTAAAAATCTGAAAAAATTCACAACCCCTATTTCGGACCCGTAGATAACGAAACTGTGATCGGAAAAAATCAATTCGTAAAGATAACGGAGTAATCTCGCTCCTCAGTGATTTTTTTGACTGAAAAAGCACAAATACGACTTTGGAGCTCGATATCTCCGAAACTTCAAGTCGTGCAAGATTTTCCGACACACAGTCGGATTCCTCGTTCAATTTTCACTAAGAATGCAAAATCTCGAACGATTCGATCGAGAAATAAAAAATTTCGTTTATGTCTGGAAATCCAAGGTACATATTTACCGAATTATGATATCTTGGAAAATTCGAATTTCTTAATAATTCTTTTAAAAATCTGAAAAAATTCACAACCCCTATTTCGGACCCGTAGATAACGAAACTGTGATCGGAAAAAATCAATTCGTAAAGATAACGGAGTAATCTCGCTCCTCAGTGATTTTTTTGACTGAAAAAGCACAAATACGACTTTGGAGCTCGATATCTCCGAAACTTCAAGTCGTGCAAGATTTTCCGACACACAGTCGGATTCCTCGTTCAATTTTCACTAAGAATGCAAAATCTCGAACGATTCGATCGAGAAATAAAAAATTTCGTTTATGTCTGGAAATCCAAGGTACATATTTACCGAATTATGATATCTTGGAAAATTCGAATTTCTTAATAATTCTTTTAAAAATCTGAAAAAATTCACAACCCCTATTTCGGACCCGTAGATAACGAAACTGTGATCGGAAAAAATCAATTCGTAAAGATAACGGAGTAATCTCGCTCCTCAGTGATATTTTTGACTGAAAAAGCACAAATACGACTTTGGAGCTCGATATCTCCGAAACTTCAAGTCGTGCAAGATTTTCCGACACACAGTCGGATTCCTCGTTCAATTTTCACTAAGAATGCAAAATCTCGAACGATTCGATCGAGAAATAAAAAATTTCGTTTATGTCTGGAAATCCAAGGTACATATTTACCGAATTATGATATCTTGGAAAATTCGAATTTCTTAATAATTCTTTTAAAAATCTGAAAAAATTCACAACCCCTATTTCGGACCCGTAGATAACGAAACTGTGATCGGAAAAAATCAATTCGTGAAGATAACGGAGAAATCTCGCTCCTAAGTGATATTTTTGACTGAAAAAGCACAAATACGACTTTGGAGCTCGATATCTCCGAAACTTCAAGTCGTGCAAGATTTTCCGACACACAGTCGGATTCCTCGTTCAATTTTCACTAAGAATGCAAAATCTCGAACGATTCGCTCGAGAAATAAAAAATTTCGTTTATGTCTGGAAATCCAAGGTACATATTTACCGAATTATGATAACTTGGAAAATTCGAATTTCTTAATAATTCTTTTAAAAATCTGAAAAAATTCACAACCCCTATTTCGGACCCGTAGATAACGAAACTGTGATCGGAAAAAATCAATTCGTGAAGATAACGGAGTAATCTCGCTCCTAAGTGATATTTTTGACTGAAAAAGCACAAATACGACTTTGGAGCTCGATATCTCCGAAACTTCAAATCGTGCAAGATTTTCCGACACACAGTCGGATTCCTCGTTCAATTTTCACTAAGAATGCAAAATCTCGAACGATTCGATCGAGAAATAAAAAATTTCGTTCATGTCTGGAAATCCAAGGTACATATTTACCGAATTATGATATCTTGGAAAATTCGAATTTCTTAATAATTCTTTTAAAAATCTGAAAAAATTCACAACCCCTATTTCGGACCCGTAGATAACGAAACTGTGATCGGAAAAAATCAATTCGTAAAGATAACGGAGTAATCTCGCTCCTCAGTGATTTTTTTGACTGAAAAAGCACAAATACGACTTTGGAGCTCGATATCTCCGAAACTTCAAGTCGTGCAAGATTTTCCGACACACAGTTGGATTCCTCGTTCAATTTTCACTAAGAATGCAAAATCTCGAACGATTCGATCGAGAAATAAAAAATTTCGTTTATGTCTGGAAATCCAAGGTACATATTTACCGAATTATGATATCCTGGAAAATTCGAATTTCTTAATAATTCTTTTAAAAATCTGAAAAAATTCACAACCCCTATTTCGGACCCGTAGATAACGAAACTGTGATCGGAAAAAATCAATTCGTAAAGATAACGGAGTAATCTCGCTCCTCAGTGATATTTTTGACTGAAAAAGCACAAATACGACTTTGGAGCTCGATATCTCCGAAACTTCAAGTCGTGCAAGATTTTCCGACACACAGTCGGATTCCTCGTTCAATTTTCACTAAGAATGCAAAATCTCGAACGATTCGATGGAGAAATAAAAAATTTCGTTTATGTCTGGAAATCCAAGGTACATATTTACCGAATTATGATATCTTGGAAAATTCGAATTTCTTAATAATTCTTTTAAAAATCTGAAAAAATTCACAACCCCTATTTCGGACCCGTAGATAACGAAACTGTGATCGGAAAAAATCAATTCGTAAAGATAACGGAGTAATCTCGCTCCTCAGTGATATTTTTGACTGAAAAAGCACAAATACGACTTTGGAGCTCGATATCTCCGAAACTTCAAGTCGTGCAAGATTTTCCGACACACAGTCGGATTCCTCGTTCAATTTTCACTAAGAATGCAAAATCTCGAACGATTCGCTCGAGAAATAAAAAATTTCGTTTATGTCTGGAAATCCAAGGTACATATTTACCGAATTATGATATCTTGGAAAATTCGAATTTCTTAATAATTCTTTTAAAAATCTGAAAAAATTCACAACCCCTATTTCGGACCCGTAGATAACGAAACTGTGATCGGAAAAAATCAATTCGTAAAGATAACGGAGTAATCTCGCTCCTCAGTGATTTTTTTGACTGAAAAAGCACAAATACGACTTTGGAGCTCGATATCTCCGAAACTTCAAGTCGTGCAAGATTTTCCGACACACAGTCGGATTCCTCGTTCAATTTTCACTAAGAATGCAAAATCTCGAACGATTCGATGGAGAAATAAAAAATTTCGTTTATGTCTGGAAATCCAAGGTACATATTTACCGAATTATGATATCTTGGAAAATTCGAATTTCTTAATAATTCTTTTAAAAATCTGAAAAAATTCACAACCCCTATTTCGGACCCGTAGATAACGAAACTGTGATCGGAAAAAATCAATTCGTAAAGATAACGGAGTAATCTCGCTCCTCAGTGATATTTTTGACTGAAAAAGCACAAATACGACTTTGGAGCTCGATATCTCCGAAACTTCAAGTCGTGCAAGATTTTCCGACACACAGTCGGATTCCTCGTTCAATTTTCACTAAGAATGCAAAATCTCGAACGATTCGCTCGAGAAATAAAAAATTTCGTTTATGTCTGGAAATCCAAGGTACATATTTACCGAATTATGATATCTTGGAAAATTCGAATTTCTTAATAATTCTTTTAAAAATCTGAAAAAATTCACAACCCCTATTTCGGACCCGTAGATAACGAAACTGTGATCGGAAAAAATCAATTCGTAAAGATAACGGAGTAATCTCGCTCCTAAGTGATATTTTTGACTGAAAAAGCACAAATACGACTTTGGAGCTCGATATCTCCGAAACTTCAAGTCGTGCAAGATTTTCCGACACACAGTCGGATTCCTCGTTCAATTTTCACTAAGAATGCAAAATCTCGAACGATTCGATCGAGAAATAAAAAATTTCGTTTATGTCTGGAAATCCAAGGTACATATTTACCGAATTATGATATCTTGGAAAATTCGAATTTCTTAATAATTCTTTTAAAAATCTGAAAAAATTCACAACCCCTATTTCGGACCCGTAGATAACGAAACTGTGATCGGAAAAAATCAATTCGTAAAGATAACGGAGTAATCTCGCTCCTCAGTGATTTTTTTGACTGAAAAAGCACAAATACGACTTTGGAGCTCGATATCTCCGAAACTTCAAGTCGTGCAAGATTTTCCGACACACAGTCGGATTCCTCGTTCAATTTTCACTAAGAATGCAAAATCTCGAACGATTCGATCGAGAAATAAAAAATTTCGTTTATGTCTGGAAATCCAAGGTACATATTTACCGAATTATGATATCTTGGAAAATTCGAATTTCTTAATAATTCTTTTAAAAATCTGAAAAAATTCACAACCCCTATTTCGGACCCGTAGATAACGAAACTGTGATCGGAAAAAATCAATTCGTAAAGATAACGGAGTAATCTCGCTCCTCAGTGATATTTTTGACTGAAAAAGCACAAATACGACTTTGGAGCTCGATATCTCCGAAACTTCAAGTCGTGCAAGATTTTCCGACACACAGTCGGATTCCTCGTTCAATTTTCACTAAGAATGCAAAATCTCGAACGATTCGCTCGAGAAATAAAAAATTTCGTTTATGTCTGGAAATCCAAGGTACATATTTACCGAATTATGATATCTTGGAAAATTCGAATTTCTTAATAATTCTTTTAAAAATCTGAAAAAATTCACAACCCCTATTTCGGACCCGTAGATAACGAAACTGTGATCGGAAAAAATCAATTCGTAAAGATAACGGAGTAATCTCGCTCCTCAGTGATATTTTTGACTGAAAAAGCACAAATACGACTTTGGAGCTCGATATCTCCGAAACTTCAAGTCGTGCAAGATTTTCCGACACACAGTCGGATTCCTCGTTCAATTTTCACTAAGAATGCAAAATCTCGAACGATTCGATCGAGAAATAAAAAATTTCGTTTATGTCTGGAAATCCAAGGTACATATTTACCGAATTATGATATCTTGGAAAATTCGAATTTCTTAATAATTCTTTTAAAAATCTGAAAAAATTCACAACCCCTATTTCGGACCCGTAGATAACGAAACTGTGATCGGAAAAAATCAATTCGTAAAGATAACGGAGTAATCTCGCTCCTCAGTGATATTTTTGACTGAAAAAGCACAAATACGACTTTGGAGCTCGATATCTCCGAAACTTCAAGTCGTGCAAGATTTTCCGACACACAGTCGGATTCCTCGTTCAATTTTCACTAAGAATGCAAAATCTCGAACGATTCGATCGAGAAATAAAAAATTTCGTTTATGTCTGGAAATCCAAGGTACATATTTACCGAATTATGATATCTTGGAAAATTCGAATTTCTTAATAATTCTTTTAAAAATCTGAAAAAATTCACAACCCCTATTTCGGACCCGTAGATAACGAAACTGCGATCGGAAAAAATCAATTCGTAAAGATAACGGAGTAATCTCGCTCCTCAGTGATTTTTTTGACTGAAAAAGCACAAATACGACTTTGGAGCTCGATATCTCCGAAACTTCAAGTCGTGCAAGATTTTCCGACACACAGTCGGATTCCTCGTTCAATTTTCACTAAGAATGCAAAATCTCGAACGATTCGATCGAGAAATAAAAAATTTCGTTTATGTCTGGAAATCCAAGGTACATATTTACCGAATTATGATATCTTGGAAAATTCGAATTTCTTAATAATTCTTTTAAAAATCTGAAAAAATTCACAACCCCTATTTCGGACCCGTAGATAACGAAACTGTGATCGGAAAAAATCAATTCGTAAAGATAACGGAGTAATCTCGCTCCTCAGTGATTTTTTTGACTGAAAAAGCACAAATACGACTTTGGAGCTCGATATCTCCGAAACTTCAAGTCGTGCAAGATTTTCCGACACACAGTCGGATTCCTCGTTCAATTTTCACTAAGAATGCAAAATCTCGAACGATTCGATGGAGAAATAAAAAATTTCGTTTATGTCTGGAAATCCAAGGTACATATTTACCGAATTATGATATCTTGGAAAATTCGAATTTCTTAATAATTCTTTTAAAAATCTGAAAAAATTCACAACCCCTATTTCGGACCCTTAGATAACGAAACTGTGATCGGAAAAAATCAATTCGTAAAGATAACGGAGTAATCTCGCTCCTCAGTGATATTTTTGACTGAAAAAGCACAAATACGACTTTGGAGCTCGATATCTCCGAAACTTCAAGTCGTGCAAGATTTTCCGACACACAGTCGGATTCCTCGTTCAATTTTCACTAAGAATGCAAAATCTCGAACGATTCGCTCGAGAAATAAAAAATTTCGTTTATGTCTGGAAATCCAAGGTACATATTTACCGAATTATGATATCTTGGAAAATTCGAATTTCTTAATAATTCTTTTAAAAATCTGAAAAAATTCAAAACCCCTATTTCGGACCCGTAGATAACGAAACTGTGATCGGAAAAAATCAATTCGTAAAGATAACGGAGTAATCTCGCTCCTCAGTGATTTTTTTGACTGAAAAAGCACAAATACGACTTTGGAGCTCGATATCTCCGAAACTTCAAGTCGTGCAAGATTTTCCGACACACAGTCGGATTCCTCGTTCAATTTTCACTAAGAATGCAAAATCTCGAACGATTCGATCGAGAAATAAAAAATTTCGTTTATGTCTGGAAATCCAAGATACATATTTACCGAATTATGATATCTTGGAAAATTCGAATTTCTTAATAATTCTTTTAAAAATCTGAAAAAATTCACAACCCCTATTTCGGACCCGTAGATAACGAAACTGTGATCGGAAAAAATCAATTCGTAAAGATAACGGAGTAATCTCGCTCCTCAGTGATTTTTTTGACTGAAAAAGCACAAATACGACTTTGGAGCTCGATATCTCCGAAACTTCAAGTCGTGCAAGATTTTCCGACACACAGTCGGATTCCTCGTTCAATTTTCACTAAGAATGCAAAATCTCGAACGATTCGATCGAGAAATAAAAAATTTCGTTTATGTCTGGAAATCCAAGGTACATATTTACCGAATTATGATATCTTGGAAAATTCGAATTTCTTAATAATTCTTTTAAAAATCTGAAAAAATTCACAACCCCTATTTCGGACCCGTAGATAACGAAACTGTGATCGGAAAAAATCAATTCGTAAAGATAACGGAGTAATCTCGCTCCTCAGTGATTTTTTTGACTGAAAAAGCACAAATACGACTTTGGAGCTCGATATCTCCGAAACTTCAAGTCGTGCAAGATTTTCCGACACACAGTCGGATTCCTCGTTCAATTTTCACTAAGAATGCAAAATCTCGAACGATTCGATCGAGAAATAAAAAATTTCGTTTATGTCTGGAAATCCAAGGTACATATTTACCGAATTATGATATCTTGGAAAATTCGAATTTCTTAATAATTCTTTTAAAAATCTGAAAAAATTCACAACCCCTATTTCGGACCCGTAGATAACGAAACTGTGATCGGAAAAAATCAATTCGTAAAGATAACGGAGTAATCTCGCTCCTCAGTGATATTTTTGACTGAAAAAGCACAAATACGACTTTGGAGCTCGATATCTCCGAAACTTCAAGTCGTGCAAGATTTTCCGACACACAGTCGGATTCCTCGTTCAATTTTCACTAAGAATGCAAAATCTCGAACGATTCGATCGAGAAATAAAAAATTTCGTTTATGTCTGGAAATCCAAGGTACATATTTACCGAATTATGATATCTTGGAAAATTCGAATTTCTTAATAATTCTTTTAAAAATCTGAAAAAATTCACAACCCCTATTTCGGACCCGTAGATAACGAAACTGTGATCGGAAAAAATCAATTTGTAAAGATAACGGAGTAATCTCGCTCCTCAGTGATATTTTTGACTGAAAAAGCACAAATACGACTTTGGAGCTCGATATCTCCGAAAATACAAGTCGTGCAAGATTTTCCGACACACAGTCGGATTCCTCGTTCAATTTTCACTAAGAATGCAAAATCTCGAACGATTCGATCGAGAAATAAAAAATTTCGTTTATGTCTGGAAATCCAAGGTACATATTTACCGAATTATGATATCTTGGAAAATTCGAATTTCTTAATAATTCTTTTAAAAATCTGAAAAAATTCACAACCCCTATTTCGGACCCGTAGATAACGAAACTGTGATCGGAAAAAATCAATTCGTAAAGATAACGGAGTAATCTCGCTCCTCAGTGATATTTTTGACTGAAAAAGCACAAATACGACTTTGGAGCTCGATATCTCCGAAACTTCAAGTCGTGCAAGATTTTCCGACACACAGTCGGATTCCTCGTTCAATTTTCACTAAGAATGCAAAATCTCGAACGATTCGATCGAGAAATAAAAAATTTCGTTTATGTCTGGAAATCCAAGGTACATATTTACCGAATTATGATAACTTGGAAAATTCGAATTTCTTAATAATTCTTTTAAAAATCTGAAAAAATTCACAACCCCTATTTCGGACCCGTAGATAACGAAACTGTGATCGGAAAAAATCAATTCGTAAAGATAACGGAGTAATCTCGCTCCTCAGTGATATTTTTGACTGAAAAAGCACAAATACGACTTTGGAGCTCGATATCTCCGAAACTTCAAGTCGTGCAAGATTTTCCGACACACAGTCGGATTCCTCGTTCAATTTTCACTAAGAATGCAAAATCTCGAACGATTCGATCGAGAAATAAAAAATTTCGTTTATGTCTGGAAATCCAAGGTACATATTTACCGAATTATGATAACTTGGAAAATTCGAATTTCTTAATAATTCTTTTAAAAATCTGAAAAAATTCACAACCCCTATTTCGGACCCGTAGATAACGAAACTGTGATCGGAAAAAATCAATTCGTAAAGATAACGGAGTAATCTCGCTCCTCAGTGATATTTTTGACTGAAAAAGCACAAATACGACTTTGGAGCTCGATATCTCCGAAACTTCAAGTCGTGCAAGATTTTCCGACACACAGTCGGATTCCTCGTTCAATTTTCACTAAGAATGCAAAATCTCGAACGATTCGATCGAGAAATAAAAAATTTCGTTTATGTCTGGAAATCCAAGGTACATATTTACCGAATTATGATAACTTGGAAAATTCGAATTTCTTAATAATTCTTTTAAAAATCTGAAAAAATTCACAACCCCTATTTCGGACCCGTAGATAACGAAACTGTGATCGGAAAAAATCAATTCGTAAAGATAACGGAGTAATCTCGCTCCTCAGTGATATTTTTGACTGAAAAAGCACAAATACGACTTTGGAGCTCGATATCTCCGAAACTTCAAGTCGTGCAAGATTTTCCGACACACAGTCGGATTCCTCGTTCAATTTTCACTAAGAATGCAAAATCTCGAACGATTCGATCGAGAAATAAAAAATTTCGTTTATGTCTGGAAATCCAAGGTACATATTTACCGAATTATGATATCTTGGAAAATTCGAATTTCTTAATAATTCTTTTAAAAATCTGAAAAAATTCACAACCCCTATTTCGGACCCGTAGATAACGAAACTGTGATCGGAAAAAATCAATTCGTAAAGATAACGGAGTAATCTCGCTCCTCAGTGATATTTTTGACTGAAAAAGCACAAATACGACTTTGGAGCTCGATATCTCCGAAACTTCAAGTCGTGCAAGATTTTCCGACACACAGTCGGATTCCTCGTTCAATTTTCACTAAGAATGCAAAATCTCGAACGATTCGATCGAGAAATAAAAAATTTCGTTTATGTCTGGAAATCCAAGGTACATATTTACCGAATTATGATATCTTGGAAAATTCGAATTTCTTAATAATTCTTTTAAAAATCTGAAAAAATTCACAACCCCTATTTCGGACCCGTAGATAACGAAACTGTGATCGGAAAAAATCAATTCGTAAAGATAACGGAGTAATCTCGCTCCTCAGTGATATTTTTGACTGAAAAAGCACTGTTACGGTTTTATTTCATTTAAAGAAGGCCTAGCAGAGCGAAAGCTTCAAGTGGATTTAATTCAATGGTGTGGGGTGGAATTGGTGGACATAGGTATATATATTGTCAGAAGTAGATAAACATCAATAATAGATCTTCAGTTTGAATTTTGGTTGGGGTCAGATTGAGCAAATTGGGCTGTCAGTTTCTTCTCTTGCTTGGTACATAGATATAGTTCTTAACCTATGAACACAAAACCCAATGGACCCACTACGATATTTTGGCGCGAGCCTGGGAGAGGCGGCCATTTTGTGATAACCTGTGGAGGTAGACACAGAAAGTGTGCTGTCGCATTTTTGCGGATTTTTCTCAATCAATCAATCTTATTCTGGGAAGTTATTGTAGTCAAAGGATGGTCCACTGACTACTCAATGGTACTCATTGGATAAAAACTCCTGATAAGGATTGATTAAATCATTTCGTTTTCTGAACTCACCGAAGTTGCTACTTCTGGCCACCTGAAATCAAAGTATGTTGTGTTTCTAACTAATCTAAGGCTCAATTCTTCATACCCTAGGAGATATAGCCATTTTCTACCCTTGCAGGGCCAAATTTTGGGCATCTATACTCCTTCCATAAACCCCGCTGCCTCTAACCTGCTTTACGCTGCATCTAGCCTGCTTTGTGCTGCATGTAACTTGCTTACTTCGTCTTATAACCCCCTTGCTGCTGCATATGTCTTTGCTGCCTAATACCTGGCTCAGAAATAGGACTAGGAGAACAGACTGAGAGAATCCCGCCCCTGGAGCACCTATATCTTTCTGATCACAAGTGAGAGTATCTACCTTCTCCTTTTATTTGAACACTTTACTCGTGCCAACTTTATCTTTGTGTATAGCCCTAACTATATCTTTCCTAGCTCTATTGTATTCTAAATAGGACAGGTATTCCTGCATGTGAACTTCTGGTATCGATACCTGGAGAGAACCTAAGTATACTCGACAGTGTAATCAGGTACGATTGCCTATAATATCTGCCATTGGCATGCCTTGAGGGCACCACTTTATAAATACTGACACCTGAATTGAAGCACTCCTCCACATTCAATAAAGCCATTGTATCCTCCACTCCCTGAGTTTTATTGCTAACTGTTGGTGGATACCAACTCATCATTGTTGGTGCCTTGGTATCTACAGCGTTATAGCACAAATACGACTTTGGAGCTCGATATCTCCGAAACTTCAAGTCGTACAAGATTTTCCGGCACACAGTCGGATTTCTCGTTCAATTTTCACTAAGAATGCAAGATTTAAAACGATTCGATCAAGAAATAAGAAATTTCGTTTATGTCTGGAAATCGTAGGCACACATCTACCGAATTATGGTATTTTGGAAAATTCGAATTTCCTAATTATTCTTTTAAAAATCTGAAAAAATTCACACCCCCTATTTCGGACCCGTAGATAACGAAACTGTGATCGGAAAAAATCAATTTGTAAAGATAACGAAGTAATCTCGCTCCTAAGTGCTCTTTTGGGCTGAAAACTCACAAATTTTGGAGTTCACTTTGGAGTTGAATATCTTCGTAGCGGAGAGACTCACGGATTCTGTCGGCCCGCCAATCAATTCTTTAGAAAATTTTCCTCATGACAGGCAAATATATCTCGCCAGTGCGTGTTTTTAGGCCGGGAAAGCAAATTTCAATTTTAGAGGTCGATATCTTCGCAACGGTCGGTCGTGGGAAATTTTCCGGCGTTTTCTTCGTTTATTTTTCATTTAGACTGCCAAATTTGAGAACACTCTATCGAAAAATGAAGATTTTCATTGTACATTGATGGAAAAGATGTACGAACACGCGATAATATCCTCTTGGACTAGGCAAGGATTCTCTTTCCTTCAAACTACCCTTCAGTAGGTATACATACCGATCGATATTTGAAATTGGAAAGGAAACACCGAGGTATAGAGAGAAATAATAATAATTGGCTTAGTTCCTTTGTAAGTCGGATGTGTCTAGAAGCCTTTGTTCGAGGAATAAAGAAAAAGGCAAGGGCGGTGAAAGAAAATTCCGAGGAAAATCCATTCGCGCAAAGGAAAACCATTGTCTATTTTATAAACTCACCCCGCTAGTCGTTTCAGTAATCGACGTTATTTGACTTGATCGATCAGCTGTGTTCATACACCAAAGATATTTCAGATCATCTGTTTTTCTGATAAGAATTTTGAAATAGGGATATATTAAAATCTGCAAAAACTAAATTGTACAAACTCACAGTTTATAATACGTTAACATTGCCTCACTGGTTTTACTGTTGTTCATTTAATTGATACAGTTCGTTCTGGAGCTGGTTCTAGATGGTTGAAATATATGTATAATAATGAAAATGATTCTATGAAGTTGATTCTATGTAGAGGTTTTTCAATTCAATAACTCATTCGAAAAACTGTATAGATATGTGAAAAATAATCCTAATCGAGGTTTGGAAATTCACTGTTGATATTTTCTATCCAGATGTATTGTTCCTGACACCATAATGTAGACGCTTTCAGCTCAAGGTATCGCTAATGTTCTTCTTTTTTTTCTAGTTGTTTCATGATATAGCTTGCCAATATTGTCTTCAATTCACTGACAGAAAGTCTGAGTTGTGTAATTTCCTGTCTAATGGAGTTCTTCCTGAGGACAGGATCTCCTAAGAGTCGAAATCGCTTTGTCAATTCTATACACAAAATTCAACTTCGTTATTCAATCAAACATTATCGGACTGCTATGCGGTGCCAAGTTAGCATCAATCTCGATGACGTATAATCGATGTTCGAACATTTTCAATGGTTATAAATACGTGACCAAGAGAGAGAATTACGAATTACAAGCTACATGTGTGATTTTTGATAACGCCCAATGAATTTAAATTAGCTATTCGACTCGAAATGAGTCATTATTTGCCGTTAGTAAAAAATCGATGATGGAGTGCAAACAATAGTTTAAAATATGTATATTGCCACTCGTCACAGGAGCGTGTCAGTCTCATTCGTTTCGAAAATTTTCAGGATTTATCCATCATTGAATGGAATGAAACAGATCATGGAACAACAACAACAACAACAACTTCAATTTCAGTAACATGCTATGAAACATTGAAATCGAGATCGCATTGAAAATTTAAAAGAAGCACTATCCAAAACCCACCCAAAGTGGTGACGTAATTATCTGCTTGAAGATGGCAGCCGAATGGCACGGATTTTGACGTCACTAGATCTGTTCGTTTCCTGCTGATATGAAGATCGCCAATTTCAGAAATCATTGAATAAACGTAGTAAGTCCTGGTTCAAATCGGAAATCTAGTTTGGATTAGTAGGTACTGTCAATTGAAGAAATATTTCTTTGCTAAACATACTCCACTACGAAAGAATGAAGGGGTTGTGCTATCTCAATTCGCTCTATATTTTTCACCCCTGTCACAAGACAGACCAGCAGATATCATCTCGAGAAGTTGGAAGTCAAGATTGAACCCCTTTACCGAGATATTTGCACATTTCACAAGGTCTGCGGGTTAGTCCTTCGCTTTCGAAATGTCATTTCGCTTTGCAGTTGATGGGTCTTGAGGCATGAGGCCGTATATTACGAGCAGAGGCGTAGTTTTCTCCGAATATTGGACAGAAATCATCCCTGATATTTGTATGATAGCTAGTTTGAGTTGTATCGTCTCGAAAACGAAATCTCGTAAGATGAAAATTCTCACCCGAATCCAAATCAGTGACATTTGTTCCATGTTTTCAAACAGCTCATGATATTTATTCACCACAAGAAAACGAAATATGGATAATAATCAACCGACCAACATGATACAAGATGGTTTGATGTGATAAAAAGATCCATTTCTTGTCGAAAAGGCATATGGGAAAAAAATTGAAAACATGTTTCCATGAAAAAAAAAAATTGACGATAGCGCTGTCGTTAGAGTCGAAATTAGAAATGGAAATTGTTGATGCCACCTCGTAGTATCTGAAGAGTAATTTCATTCGCTTCTTTGTTTTTCGAAATCGGATGATAAAAAGCGCCGCTTCGGCTTGGGACATTTTCAACCCTCTCCTTTAGCCACCCCAATGTCAAATTCCTAGTGGCGCGTCACTGGAAGCGAGTTTCCAATAGTTTTCTCTGTGTGTCACTTCCAGGGAGCATGCTGGAAGGGTTGAGATGACAGACCTCAGGAGTGTTTCCAACTACCGAAAAGTCACATCGAGACTGCTTTCGAGGGTTGTCAGGTGGTCTTCAAAACGATTCGGGTCAGAAATATGATCGGAGAATACGAGGGGGGCGATCAGAAAATAACAGCCAGTCCAAAAAGAATTGAGTAATCATGAATATGTACGATTTTAGTGGACTCGTACGATTTTTGATATACTTGACTTTCATATTTTTCTCTCCATTGCATGTAAGTTATTGTTTATGATACAGAATATCTCACTGTGAACTCCAATTATCACTCCAATTATCATATTTTGATAGTGACGTGAGTTTTTATCGAAATGAAAGGAGCCGATATCATATGAAATCATTTCAGGATTCATTCTCAAGGAAACCTAACCTAACTATTAGTTCGTCATGCTTTTGAAGCCACAAATCTCAATTTTCTTCTCTCCCGAAATATTCTACTCCGTTAAAATATATATGGATGTAGCTGCTCGCTTTTCCAGGAGAGCGAAGCATAGAAGGATAGGATTAAGTTCCACAGACTGACATCAGGATGGATGAAAATGTCCCAGTACTTAGTACAGAAAAAATTTTGATTTGAGCTGAACATGAAAAAGTAATGTTGATGAATTATAAAACAACACTAAAACATTCATACTGAGTGATAACTGAGTATTATATTATACTGATCTGATTAATATTTTCAGTGAAAGAAATTTGAGTTTCTATCGATATTTGACCGTGTAAAAGCACCTGATTTTCATATCATTCAAGAGTCCACTAATCTTGTGGAGAGTTCGTTGAGAGTAATGTTTTTTCATCCAAAGAAACTACCGGAATATAGGTATCATATCGTGTGATTTTTTCAAAATGCTATTACTATCTTCGAAACAGATTGAGGTCGGTTGAATTAGAAAAAAATGCCTTTCGGGATGTTCATTTGAGAAGCCTTCATGATATTTTTCATTTACGAGATATTCAGGATAATGTGAAATATGGTAAAAATTAAAAATTCAATATATTTCTGAAATTTTCCGAAATAGAGGAAAAGTGTTGGGTTCGATCAGTTCCTATAAAATGACGTTTCACTGACCCCTCAGTGAAATTTGATAACAGTTATTCCTATTCATCCATATTTCATTTTTGAATACTAGCCTGGCATTTTCATTTCATATTTCACTCCACCACATTTTCACTACTTATGGCCCTATTTTTTTTTCTGAAATTTTTGTGCTCTAGTAGTGTAGTAGTACATGCTCAAAATATTGGGAAGCGAGCAAGGCTTTGTATAGAAAAAAAAAACGAAGGAGGACAAACTTTGGAGAAAATATTGTACGCATTGAAAAAAATACCCTGCACAATCTGCAGAGGTTTGCCCCCAATTATCCGATACCTTTGATTCAGAAAACTGGCACGACATAACAGAGCAAATGCAGTTTGCAGAAATGAATGAATGGTTCATCGATCGCGGTGAATGAATCTTGGAAGTTCAATTGTCCCCTCAGAAATTTCCTGGGCTATTGACTCCGTTCTTTGAACCGAAGAAAAACGGAATCGAGCCCGCTGAACGAATCCCTTTGAGAGAAGGCAGAATGAGTAATTCCGTCGAGAGCACACTTTTGCATTTTACCAATCATCATAAAGTCGCAGCCGAGTTTTTTTTATTCATCACCATTCCGTCATCCATTACCAGAAAATGGGGGTAAATATTGAGAAATAAAAGGCCTGGAGATTCATCCTCCCGCAAGAATATCACAATGTAATGCGTATCCCGCAATGAATTGGCCATTTCAATTACAGAAGAGCCAGCTGTTTCATTTGTTATTTCCAACTTCAACCAACAACATGAATAACATTGTGAGTAAGGCTGAAGAGATTTTTTACAGATAATTCAAATCCCATACAGATTCCACTATTTCGATATTGTAGAACAGTTAACGTGCAAGTCCATTGAAGTCGTACGGTTTCTACATGACTAAATAGGTGCAGCATTCGCTAATGAAACCAGAAACTAGAAATTTGATTATTCATGATATAATTCAACCACTGCGGTTAGTTCGTATGGAAACTTTCGAAACTTTCAGTTGGACTGCATATCCACATAATATATTCACAGGAAAATTTCCCGACCATATTAATTCAGTAGGAGATAAATGAAGGGTTCATCGAAGTTCTGCAGGTATACCGAGTGTCCACCATATACCAGAAAAACTCGTTGCCGTTTCAATAACACGTCAGTCTTTTCAAAAAAACTGGGATAATATTTTTCGATACGATTTAGATCTAGCTGTTATCAAATGAACCATTAACGATGCCGACGATTGCAATGAAAAAAATTAATTTCCATTCTCAGAAATCCATTTTTAGTTCACGCGGTATCGCATTTAATTACTAAATGTTTTATTTCCGAACTTTTCCTGCATTTCCGAAGACCTGGTGGGTGCGGAACTTCATCATTTTAATTGCGTTACAACAACTTCAGAAGAATCACTTCAGTTCAACCGAAAAGATGGGTTTCAAATTGAATTACCATTCACAGGGTATTCGAGATGAGACCCTCATATCGAGTTTTTTCACAAACTATTCAGAAAAATATCAATTTTCATAACAACCGATTAGAGCGGAGAATTCATATTTTATGTATCTATGGAAAAGTTGAATTTCGAATGATCTGCCCTCATTACATATTCAGCGGAATAATGACCGTATTTTTCATTTCTCCTCCTTTTCCGTTTCCGGAAAGAGCAAAGAAAATATCGAAAAATATGGGAATATTTTCATGTTAGTGATCCCGAACGCATACAACTGATCCTATACGAATATTTTCTTTTACCATTTGTACATCTAAATTGAACAAATTAAGAGTCGGCTTGTCCTGAGGAACAGCTGCAGTTGATTCTTTAATTATAACACTCTCTCATTAATAAAGCAAGACGTTGTTGCCCTCATCACGAGAATTATTAATTGCCTTAGAAATGCTCGTTCAGGAAGTTTTGATCATACTTTTTGAGATCACTGAATCACCAGTGTCAGTTCATGTATATCATCGAACGACCATGAATTTCTCAGTTCGATCCGATGCATCTGTCACATAAGAAAAAATGTTTTCTTTCTGAATATTTCACTCTCATATCCTTTATGAAAAATAGAAGAAAACGAAAGGAAAACCTTTAATGTTCGAGGAACATCGTGTTAGCATTTGGTCCAATTTGGACACGAATCCTGAAAGGAAACAGGCCTCTATTGTCCCTTGACCCTCCAAAACCCATGATATTTTTAATTTTATTATCTGAATTTCAAAGGTGACCAGATGGAGAGCATTAGAAAATATTCCTCTCTTATGATGTTATATAGAAACTTTTGGCAATAATTTTTCAAAAAGAATCACTCCTTCAATTTTTGCGCACAATTTCCGGAGACCCTGTACGAAAAGCTCATACTCCTTGATTATGAAGCTTGCATAATTTTTATGAACAATTTTTAGATGGAATAGAGCTCTCATTCTCGTCAAGGCCGAGTCAACTATAACAATGTGTTTTTTGAAGAATGCTCTCGAGTATTACGAGGTCCAAACACGCAATGTGAGAATTAAAAAAACGCCCAGAGTCGATGCACACCTAATTACACAAAATTATATAGGTCAGGCGAAATAATATACGTTTTTCGAACGTAAAAAGTAGCCATTATCCACCTAGGAATCACAATAAAATAACCGACTAATTCAATCTTTTTTTTTTTTCAGGTATGTGTGTAGACCCCATCAATTATCAACGATGCGGGTGAGTCACGTAATTATTTTTTATTCGATTTCAATGATGACAAATCTGACAGTTTTACGTTTATATTCTAATTGAACAAATAAATCCAGACGAGGCGTTCATCAGTACGCATAGAAAATAGAGTATGTACACACTAAACATAAAGAAACGAATCGAAAGAGATTGACTTTCATTGCAGCATGCGGGCTCAACAAGAATTTTCTCATACCCATCCAGGGCTACTACAGGGTGAACAATCATTTGCCCTACATCCTAAGGGAGATACAGCCTTCCAGAGTTCACTTTGAGAAATCTTTTAGTCGCTATAACTCTCAGCAAATCGAAGCGGTTTTCACCAAATTTGGTACAAATAGACATGCCATTTGATATCAATTCGGAAAAGAATCCAGGGCTGTATCTTCCTCAGGAACTGTTTTGGAAAAAATGAACCAAATGAACCAACTCTTTTCTCAGGTAATGCATGTCTTGATTTTTCCTCTGGAACTAAACAGAAGTTTTTATACATTATTTTCCGGACGCATGAAATGCAAAGATAATGAATCACCCTGTACATCGCAAACTCTCATTATCTCCGTCGGAAACGCGACCCTCCAGTACTGGGACAGTGACGATAACAGCAAAGTGGTAGTTACATTGTGTACAACGGACGCGAAATGTGTTTGCGTCCCGCCTGAGGGCGGTCATCCCTTTGCCACCACCCTTGTTTGCTCATTACTCACCTCCTGTCGCGTCTCTTACCGGGTCGAGTGAATTCGAACCGCATACACCTGATTTCGATGAGATCTAAGCGCGATTTTGAAAAACTCATTTATTTTTCTGAAAATGTAAAAAAATTCTGATCGACTATAATTGAACAAAAAAAAATAGTCCGTGAAGGTATTGAAGTTAGCTCATAGATGCTTTTTTCCGCGAAAAATGAAAAAAATTGGAGCTCCATATCTCAGGAACGGTTAGAGTGAGAGATCAGATCGATCCTCCAATCGACTTCTGAGACAATTTTTCACCAATACACAGAATATTTTCTCGATCGGACGCGTTTTTCACGATTTATAGCGGATTTTCTTCAACGATGCGCGATTTTGATGGTGAAATTTTCGAAAAATTCAATTATTTTTTTAAGAATCTGAAAAAATTCTTATAGACTACTTCGGACCCGTAGAAAATGAAACTGTTATAGGAAAAAAATAATTCGTGAGGATAAAAAAGTTATCTCGCTCCTAGATCCTTTTTTTTTGAAAAATGGAAAAAGTTGACTTTGGAGCTCAATATCTCAGGAACGGTTAGACTTAGAGATCAGATCAATCCGCCAATCGATTTCTGAGACAATTTTCAACTTTTGCACGAAATATTTTCTCGATCGGGCGCGTTTTTCACGATTTATAGCGGATTTTCTTCACCGATGCGCGATTTTGATGGTGAAATTTTCAAAAAAATCATTTATTTTTTTTAAAATCTGAAAAAATTCTTATAGAATACTTTGAACCCGTAGAAAACGAAACTGTCATGGAAAATAATGAATTCGTGGAAATAAAAAAGTTATCTCGCTCTTAGATGCTTTTTCCAGCGGAAAATGCAAAAGTTGACTTTGGAGCTCAATATCTCAGGAACGGTTGAACTTAGAGATCAGATCAATCCGTCAATCGATTTCTGAGACGATTTTTAACCCATACACGAAATATTTTCTCGATCGGGCGCGTTTTTCACGATTTATAGCGGATTTTCTTCACCGATGCGCGATTTTGATGATGAAATTTTCAAGAAATTCAATTATTTTTTTAAAAATCTGAAAAAATTATCATAGACTACTCTGGACCCGTAGAAAACGAAATTGTAATGGAAAAAAATGAATTCGTGAAGATGAAAAATTTATCTCGCTCCTAGATGCTTTTTCCGGCGAAAAGTTCAAAAAGTTGACTTTGGAGCTCCATATCTCAGGAACGGTCAAACTTAGAGATCAGATCAATCCGTCAATCGATTTCTGAGACGATTTTTAACCGATACACAGAATATTTCCTCGATCGGGCGAGTTTTTCACGATTTATAGCGGATTTTCTTCAACGATGCGCGATTTTGATGGTGAAATTTTCAAAAAATTCAATTATTTTTTCAAAAATCTGAAAAAATTCTTATAGACTACTTCGGACCCGTAGAAAACGAAACTGTTATGGAAAGAAAGAAATTGGGGAAGATAAAAAAGTTATCTCGCTCCTAGATCCTTTTTTTGACGAAAAATGGAAAAAGTTGACTTTGGAGCTTCATATCTCAGGAACGCTTAGACTTAGAGATCAGATCAATCCGCCAATCGATTTCTGAGACAATTTTCTACCGAAACACAAAATTTTTTCTAGATCAGACTTGTTTTTAACGATGAATGTACCACCTCATCTAATAAATTACAGAGTGGAATCATTTCTTCGAAGATAGAAAATATATAAGCCATAATTCTCCCTCGTCACTTTGTTGCACTCCTGTATAGGCCTACGCTCGGGTCATCGTATACTGATTAGAGTTGCATTACAGCACGACCGAAGACAGTTCGATTTGTTACTCTCTGTACTTCCCAAACACACTATGAATAGGTGAATCGAAAGAGCAAGAAGAGACAAAATGGTCCTTCCACCAGAAATTACTTCCAGCTGAATAGATAGATTTCTTTCTAAAGTCGGGGCCGTAAATTCAGCAAGAGCTATGTTATCGCTAATGGGAAGGTAATTAACTTAATTAATTATCATCACTTTGACACTTTAATTAATTCGCGTATATTAGAAACACCTGCGTTCATGCAACAAATGAAAGACATCTCTCTCTGAACTTTTTCAGTCTTCGAAAAACACTCCACCCAAAATAAGAAATCCAAACCCGCAGGGTTGTCTGCATAGCATGAGGGCGTAACCAAAACGCACCCCCTCAAGAAAGAGAATTGTCGAATGTTGTAGCGAAATATTTCCAGGAAATACTAGCCCTTCTGAATGGAACCTTTCCGCTGTAGATCATCAAAAGGTGAACGACAAAATATTAGAAAAACGAAAAATTACACGATAAAAATGAACCATCAACCACGCAATCCAACATGCATCAGTCAGGAACGAGAATACCCGAGCGGTGACCCGTTATAGGCGCATATCAACTCAATTTGAGCTTGTTGAATATATGATAAATACTGTATGTGATGATGCATTACATTACAACACGTGTGCGTTTTGATTTCTACTTTCCTGTCAGCATAGAGAAACCGGCTACTTTCTGCATAACAAAACGATGTGTTTCAGGCTTTTTTCATAGATGATAGTAGAAAAATTACGTTGCACGAGGACGACTTCTAGCCTTGGGCCGGCCCTGCAAACACGAGGATATCTTCTCGATGCAGGGAAACCCGACGATTAACTTTATTAAAAATAATTTATTTTCCGGACGTTTCCGAACGAGAAACACGAAAATTCGAAGAATTAAAAACTTCCCAATTACTTCATTTCGTCCCGTCCGACGATGAGCGGGAGAAAGATGAAAGGGAGGGAGAGAAGAGAGTGCCTCCGGCGGAATTCAGTCCTGACAGTTTTTCCGAATTGACTTTCGACGACGGAATCGGAAAAGTTTCCCCGTCAGTTGTCTTTGCGAGATATCGGGAGCTGGAAACTTTTATTTGCAGTCACGTCGCTTTTCTATGATGAATTAATCGCTGATGCCGAGAAAAATATCCCACAGAGCCCACATTTTCTCATTAATTCATGGAATAATTTTTCTACAGATCATGATTCACGTATCAATCTATTGCCAAAATTGCTTATTCAAACCAAACTTATGGCAATACTGTAATGATGAGCTTACAATCAGTTGAAGAATATCAGACAACATTTTGAGCCGCATCAAATTGATTTCAGTAGATTATCTTGCCAACCGAGAGAAATATTGAAAATGCCAAAAATCATGTAGAAATAGTAGTACTCAAAATATGTGATCATCTTATATGTTAAACGGAAAGATATGACATGTTTAGACGAATCCAAAGAATAGTAAATTTCCACGACATGGCAAAGAATTTCGAAACGGGGGTGAGTTTAATTCGATGAATCATCTTATTCTACCTCATGAGTCTGTGGTATCATTTTTTCCATTCAAATGTCATTCAATCACGCCCCAACTCTCCCCTCTTTTCGTTTCACTATGGAGGCATCAAGCGCACAAAATGACCTGTCATCGGAACTCGATTCAAGACAAAAGAATTCCATTAATTTAAATTGGAATCCGAGATTACGTCCCGTCGCTTAATTGAGAAGCTTTTACTTTTGTTGACCACCATTCAGGGGTGGGAAAGACCTCATTTCCTCTCTTAGGTAGTCTGCACAGCGATCTGCGATTGTCTCTGGATTCTTGTTTTTGTTAAATTATTTTCCTTGTCACAATCAGATGACAAGAAAGAACATCGATATTGGTATCGATAACCATTTTTGATGAAAAAGTCTTGGAACTTATAATGAAAAATCTTTACCCAAATTCGATTATGAAGTCGTAACTATGGTGATTTTCAATGAAAAATACGGTCTATAATTCTCTAGTGGGTGATAAATCATTTCAACTCATACGGGATATCACGAAAAAGAAACAAAGTATGCATTTTACTGAGAGATCAAAGAACTGACATCAAAATAAATGACTCTTTATGTAATGTTGGATGGGACAGGATTTAAAAAAAACACACATGAGGCACTTCTTAGATGAACATCGTTCTATCTACAAAATGAGAAATAGTGATGAAAGGGAAAAAGCCCCTTTAGAATAAAAATCGACCGGTTCGAGCGTTTTTTTTTCTGAGAACGATAACTATGTCAAATCGGCCTTGTTTCGTTTCCATTGGGCCACCCAGTATATGATAAAACACTTGTGAATGATAATTTATAACTTACTACTATCTTACCAACAGTTCGAATGATATTCGATTGAGTTTTTTTGACAATAATTTCTTGTAGTCATCAAATTTTTCTCGCAAGATTTGTACATGATGGTGACCTTTTTTTCGATAGTTCGTAAGATATTTCAATCGGTTGCATTTGGAACAATGCCGCACACAAAAATTCATATTAGATCAAATATTTCTGAGAATTTTAAAACTATTTATATTCATAGGATAAACTTCGAACGTGCTCAGACTAGAATTTCGCACTGAAGCATGAACAATAAAAAATGATTATTATCAAACAAACATTTGAAAATATCAAACAGATTCCACGTACTGAGAGTGTTTTTTTTAATATAATACGAGGAGGTGGTAATATTGATTTTTTCAGATTTTTTGAGAAAGTATTTTCCATTGTGTTGAGAACAGAAGCAGATTCGTTCCCAACACGTCCACCACTAAGATGAGTATGAACCTCGGTAGAAACTTCGATATTTGTTAAAAAATATATTCCACTCTCAATTTTTTTGAACAACCTCTGTCACTGACAAATGGAGAATTTATCTGTGTTATCTCAATGTCATATTTCAAACGCAGACGTCTGGGGGCAGATCATGAATCCGACTTTAATATACGAATATATTGAAATAATCATGACAATTTCTATTTATATTCTTAGAAACGAGGAGTGAGAATTCCAGAAAAATCTGGAAAAATTGTCTTCCAGATCATTTTCAATCATGTCGTTTATGTTCGTCTTGATCGTTCGAATAAATCTCAAAATTGAGTTTGAGTCCTCTCGACCAGCAATTATCTACGGATGATAATTTGTGAGGATATTCAGAATTGTAATTTCAAAATCCGGCTTGAAAAATTCCATCATCTCCGCCAATGACGTCGGGACACCGAAAATGCTAATGCGACGCGACGCCAGGTATGACCTTTCACCGATCCCTTTCCTGCCCTATAACCCACCCCTATATTAGGCCATTCATTTTTGTTCTATAAATAATGTGAAAACCGAAATGAGATTTTTTTCCACGGCATGTTCACAATGGCCGCCTTTCAAGCGAAAAATGTTTTCGATTTTGGGTTTCGGCAAGCGAAAAAATCACAATGCCCCTATATAACTCTGGTAGGTAATGTTGATTCATGACTCGAGATTTAAGCAGAGCTATTCCGATCCCACAGCCCATTTTGCATTTCTCAAGGCACTAGGCAGAAAAATTGTTTAAATATTCGGGTATTGAAAAATCAAAGAGGTAAAAGAGACCATGATACTGCTTCGAGTTATAATATTGTTAGAATTTGGTATTCACTTCTCAAACCTGAGTATTAAAAGGGTGAATTCAAGATCAATTAATTCCAATTAAACACCCATAATTTCTTCTTGTCAATTTGTCAATAGAAAGTATATCGATATAATTATTATATTTCGATTATATATTCATTTCTACAAACGAGAAAAGAAATTCACATAAAAATTGTGATAATGAAAAAATCCATATTCATCATTAAATTTTCAAACAAGATTCGATGTGAACTTCTTGATTCAAGATCTCGAAGCTCTCAGCGTTTGGACTAAAGACGAAGTTGTGCATTGAATATTAATAAGCCCACAGCGGAAATTGGAGTGGATCTGAACGTGTTCCCAAATAGTTGCACCTCGATGGAAAGTTTATAGAAAACATGATTTTGCAAAACCACAGTTACGATAACATGGAACATACCATTCAAATCTTTCTCTTCATACACTCACTTTCTCTTTCAGAAGTAATACATTCAAACCTATTTTTCGTACGATTTTGATTTTGTAGGCCAAAGAAGCAACTGTTGTAGAGCAACAGTTAACAATAAAGAAATTGAATCAATTGCGGTCAAAACCTGGGATTGTAAATGATTGTTGTTAGGTTCAACGTGAGCGACATCATTGATCAATTGTGACATATTTCCTAATTCCAAAATTCCATCACATCACATGAAAATATCTAAAAACAATTTTTGTCACTATCACTTCGATAACATCACAAAAATCGATTCATCTATCGAGAATTCCGCATAGCAAACAATATATTAACACCCTGTACATGTTTAAATCTAGTGACTTTCAATTATCCCTGTCCCCTTTCCTCAGATGACATACATTATGGCCCATTTTGGAAAATGGGTCTCTTGTTAGGGCCCAATAGGTAGACACCCCTACCTTTGAAGGGCCACTTTCCGACCCTCTTAAAACGTTAATTTGACGGGACAACTCACCGTATTATGTGAGTGTGTCCTACAAACAACACAGGAGCGTACACCCGATTTCATCCACAGGGGATCCTTCCAAATATCCAATTTGAATTACACTACTTGATAATGGATAAAATGTTAGTGACCTTTTTGTTTGTAACTTGGGAATCGTGACATTTTGGTCGCTAGTCTGTCAATGAAAAATATCAGTGATTTGCTTCAATGGTACTCACATGCAACAAAACTTGTTGTCATTATCATTCAAATACACTTTAATTTCTAAAAATGAAAATCATTATAATCATTCCAATATCTTGTGATTGTTATTGTGTTGGAAGACGAACAATTCGAAAGAACATTTTCCATTGTGCTTTGCAAACGAGAGCAGATTCTTTCCCGAAAAGAAAATTTTTTGATATTTGTTGAATATATTTGACTTTCAAATTTTTCGAAAAACAAGACTGACAGATAGAGAATTTCTCTTTCAGATATATGAATGTTGAAAACTGTGGAAATCAAGAATACGTATATTATTCATTTATGATTAATGTTTCAATTACTTCAACAGCCATAAGGATATGTTTCGCACCCACCATATATTCTCAGCCATACACCATTTAGTTTATTTATTGAATGAAAAATATTTCAATTTTAGACTGGGCTCTTCTAAAAAGTCATCATAAGGTTCATATCGTCGATGGGTCGACACGAGTAAGACGTATTATTGTGGTGTGCTGCATTAAAATTGATAATATCGTGTAAAAACGTGCAAAGTATATTAGTGTTCTTGTAAATTGTATGTGTAGCTGAATTGACTTGAGTTTAAAACTGCATCAAGCTGTATTAGGCATTTTTTTTTTCTCATAATGGAAGCCAGAGGAACTCGTAAAAATCCAACGAAGGGAGAAGACGAATTGCACTCGTTGGTTAAAACCTTGGTCACGACCATGCTAACTTCTGAGGAATTTATCAGTAAAATATCGAAGAGTATAACTGAAAACATTGCTAAGAAATTCAAGGATGAAATTCAGAAACTTAAGGATGACAATGCGCAAATTACTAGAAGAGTAGAAGAACAGGATAGAATTATAGAAACTCTGGTTAGTAAGCAAGAAAAACAAGATGAAATTACTAGAAGTCAAAACATCTTATTTTATGGATTACAAGAGAGTGAAGGAGAAATTTGCAGTAAGTTGGTTTTGGACATAGTAACAGGAACAATGAATTTGAACGTTAGTGAAGAAGTTATTGCATCATCCTTCAGAGTAGGAAAAAAGGTAAACAATATAATCAGACCAATATTAGTGAGATTTTCTACCGTCTATTATAAGGAACTGGTCTACAAGAATAAGAGACATTTAAAACAAACCAAGGTTATCGTAAGAGAAGACCTTACTCCTGATAAAGTTAAAGTATTGAAAGCTGCACTGAATAAAGTGGGTAGGAATGGAACCATTTGGACACATCATGGAAACGTTTTTGTGAAATTTAATAATGCTAATCAAATTAGGAAGTTAGTCTCCATAGATGACATTGACAAAATTTAATTTTTCTGAATATTTGATATATATATATATGTATTTTTTTTCTTTTCTCTCCTCTCTCGATTACATATTGGAATATATATCATCATACCTTTTATTTCGTCATAGAATTTCATTCACATAGTTATATTTAAATCTTTGTATGTTAACTCATAATAGGATTAATTCTGCAGCACCAGCGATTTGGTGCAATTGACTCTCACCTTTGTGGAGGTTTTTTGCTTGTGGAGGTTTTTGCTTTGTTGGTGGTATTTGCTGAATTTGAGAATATAATATTACTTCTTGCAACTTCATATTATTTTACTGTTGATAAAAATTAGTTCAGGGACATTTAAAAAAAAAAAAAAAAATGGATTTCTTGAAAGTTGGTTGTGTGAATGCTAGATCACTAGTTCCTTCGATAACTGATGTAAAACAAACTATTCTAGAGAATGATTTTGATATTTTTTTGATATGCGAAACTTGGTTGAAAAATTCTGTTAATAATTCTGTTATAAATATTAGTAATTATCGCTTATATAGAGCTGATAGAAATTGTCATGGTAAGGGAGTATGTATATATGTTAAAAATAAGATACGTAGCTAGATACTTATTAGTAGACTGGACTACATTTGGGAACAACTATGGGTTAAGGTAGTTATTAATAAGAAATCATTCGCTGTAGGTATTATTTACAAACCACATGAACAAAATACGAGTATTTTTTTAGATGAATTTGAAGATAGCCTTGCTTCAATATATCCTACTGTTGATGAAATTATTTGTATGGGAGATTTCAATTTAAATTTATTAGAGTATGAAAATACGAGCGTCAAAAAATTCAGTTCGATTTTAGAATCACTCAATCTATGTCAAGTAATTGATGAACCTACTAGAATCACTGCTACATCTGCAACACTTTTAGACTATGTAATAATTCCCGAAGGTACTAATTATAATAAAGGTATTATGCAACAAGTTATTTCAGATCATTCAATGGTATTTTGTGAGTTAAAAATATCTAATGAACAGAGAGGTCATAAACTTGTAACATATAGAAATTTCAAAAATTTTGATGATGATAATTTTCAACGTGATCTCTTTGACACGTCATTTTTCAGGATATATGATCAGGAAACAGTAGATGGGAAGGTTTCTTACTTAGTCAATTGTCTAAATAATTTGCTTGATAGGCATGCTCCTATTGTTACCTCGAGGGTAACAAAACCTAAAGCACCGTGGATAACATTTCCTATAAAGAAAATGATGGATGAAAGAGACAAAGCTCTAAGAAAGTATAAAAGAATGAGAACTGAAGCAACTTTACAAACTTATAAAAATTTACGAAATTTTACATTCCAATCCATCAAAAGAGAGAAAAGGGCTTATTTTATCTATCAATTCAGTAACAGTAAACCAAAAGATATGTGGCGAATTTTAAGAGCTAATAAATTTTTACCGGACAAATCACTTGATATACCAGAAAATCTGAGGGATCCAAATAAAGTTAATAGGTTTTTTATTGAATCAGTGCCGCAATCTGAACCATCGGATGAAATAAAGTCTTTTTATAAATCAAATAAGCTTAATAATCCCGATTTCAAATTTAGTGAAACTAATGATTTACTTGTCTATAAAGCAATTTGTGACATTAAATCAAACGCTACCGGATGTGATGGATTAAGTATAAATTTCATCAAACTGTGTTGTCCATTTATTATCCCGTACATTACACATATTGTGAATTTTTGCATAACCGAAAATGTCATTCCAGAGGTATGGAAGAGAGCAGTTGTCAAAGTTCTACCTAAAAAACAAGATCCAACTGAGTTCAAAGACTTACGTCCAATAAGTATTCTACCTGCGTTGTCAAAAATCTTGGAAAAAACTTTAGAATCTCAAATTAAGAATTATTTACATATACATTCACTATTACCCTCAATACAGTCAGGTTTTCGTAAAGGATATAGTTGTACTACTGCTTTAATTCATGTTATTGATGATATTTTCAAAGCTACTGATTCGGGTTATTCAACATTGCTGGTTATGCTAGATTTTAGTCGCGCTTTTGACACGATAAATCACGATTTAATGATTTGTATTTTGAAATATATGGGTTTTTCTAATGATGCTTGTTCCTTAATAGAAGCCTACCTTAGATTTAGGCAACAGCAAGTTTTTATGAATGGTATTAGTTCAGAAAATCTCGTACTAGGATCTGGTGTACCTCAAGGGTCGATCCTTGGACCACTACTATTTTCTATATATGCTTCTCATCTCTTAAATAAAATCCATGACTGCAAAGTTCATTTATATGCTGACGATACTCAGCTGTATTATAGCTTCAGGCAGGCTGATGTGGATAACGCTTGTATCGTTATCAATAAAAATCTAGATGAATTTATCAGTTATGCAACTGAACACTGCCTTCTTATAAACACAGTAAAATCTAAAATCATGCTGTTTGGCACTAAGCGAAACAGACAAAATTTATTGAATTTAGTAAATATTACTATTGGTAATGAAGAATTAGAGGTGGTAAGTGAAGCGAAAAATTTAGGAGTTATATTAGATTCTGAACTTAGATTTGAAAGGCATATAAACAGGTTGTTACAACGGGCTTATTGTAATATTAAAATGATATACGGCAATCGACACCTTTTTCCTATTCATGTTAAAAAATATCTCTGTGAAACACTTGTGCTATCATTATTCAATTACGCAGATGCTTTATACGGACCTAATCTAACTCACCTATATAAAAATAAGATTCAGAAAGTTCAAAACTCTTGCCTACGTATGATTTTTGGTATAAGAAGACGACAACGAGTATCTCATAAATTGAAGGAGATTGGATGGTTACATATGGAGAATAGAAGAAAGTTTCATTTTATTACCTTATGCCATAAAATAATTATTGATAAGAAACCTTCCTATCTACACCGCAAAATTACGTATCGTTCAGATGTCCATAATGTAAATATTAGAAAAAGAGGTTTAGTTACTGTTCCTCATTTCACGACTGAGTCTTTCAGACGTTCGTTTACATACCAAATTTACTCTCATTATAATGCCATTCCATCCGAGTTTAAGGTTTATAATATTCCTAAATTTAAAAGAACCCTCAAAAAATATATATTGAACAACCAAATTTAGCAGTAACGTAAAATATCTACCTGCTCATTTCTCATTTCTCATTTAAAAAAGTAAATGCGTAAGTTTGTTTCTCGCCTTGTAAAGCATCTCTTACAAATTGTCTCGCTTCGTATATCTTCTCTTTTATCATCAACTATAAATTGTTTAATACTTATTTATATCTAATATTGTACCTACTATGATGCACTCATATTTTCATTGGTTTTTGTTTATCTTGTTTTGCAAATACTAATTAATTTATTTGATTTCATGTGTTATCAGCTAATAACTATGAATTACACAAGATTTGTTTTGGGTTGAGTGGAAGAATATTTTTTGTTGTGCAGTAATGTACAACTGAAAATAAACTCCGCCTTTTATTTTCAAAAGTATTTGAGTTCAAGTTGAATTATTTGTTTTTGTGCTTTTATTGAAAATAATAAAGACGTTTATTATTATTATTATTATTAAATAATAATATAGTGCGCATTCGCCATATTTTCGAGTTCAATGCGACTCCACCAATACTGAAGAAAAAACGTGATATTTTTCAGATTCCCCGGCTGTTGAGCTTGTTTTACCGAACAATGGCGGGATCAATCGACATTAATCAGTTCTTGCACAAGTTCGAATCGTGTTTCTGTTTGATTTTCGATGATCAAACACGAAGTTTGTTGAATTATCGGGATAATTACGAATTTTGTGTTGATGAGAGTGCTTCAGAGTTCGTTGTTGTTGTTGTTGTTCTCTGTTTGCCAGTATATTTCAATCATGTATCTTTTCACAGGAAGCTTGTTTCCGATTTCGCTCACATCACGAATTCATGAAAATATATCCGCGATGAAAACATTCGAACTCATCGATTGAAAATTGAATCAACCTGTTTTTTTTTTTCATAGGAGGATCAAATTTACATTCATTTTGCATGCATTTTGCCTAAATTCTCACGAAAGATGATGAATCAGTTCTGAATATGAATGCGATAATATTATAGAAACGCTAGAGAAATGATAGAAACTACATTCGAAAAAGTTCCCCCGGCGAAAAAAGGAAAGGACTTGAATTGCACACTTTGAATGTTGAAAATATCCATCAGAAATGCCATACATTATATATCAAGTAAATGGTTGCTAATCTGAATGTGAGCTGTTGTGGATAATATTCAAATCACCGCAAACTTGTTTATCAGTTGCATTTCAGCATTAATCATGCTTCCAACTTGATGACTGATGAATATTTCGATCATTAAGTAGAGTATGAGTAATTCTGTGATTACGTGGTAAAGTGAATAAAGAAATATCCACTTCCTCTGTATATCGATCAAACGACGCCGGTATAGTATTACTCATACCTTACTAATGGCGACACGCAACAATTTACGACCCCTTTTCTTAGTCACCCGAGCATACAAACAAATATATACATAATGTTTACCTACCCCTTGCCTTTTTACATTTCCTGCCTGAAAATAATTTGAATTCACAGTGCAGATGGGGGCGAATCAAACCATAACACTCGTAAATAATCTGTAGAAAAAACTGCAAAATGCACATGAGTCCAGTAAACTCATTATCAACAAACTATATTGCCAGTTCTTTCTCATAACAGCTCTTTCGATAGAGGAAGTTGTGCCATTGCCAATCAACGTAAAATGACAACAAACAACAAATAGTTTCATATCTGTACGACTTTTGGGTCGAGAAATCCCAACACAACTTGTTCGAATGCTCTCCGCCACTATAATAATCTCCATCTTACCTTTCTCATACAATATCCCAACATCAAAATGACTTTCTGCTCGTTCTCGAATTCGAAGCAAGAAGGAGGGCATTCTCTGTTGCGGAAAAGTTAAATTCGACTATCCAGAATGCAATTACCGAGTCTTTTGTTGTTCCTCAAAGTTGTTTCGACGGAGAAGGAAGCGAGTTTTCATTCGCCCGATGATCTCAGTCTGTTAATCGAGAATTTATACATGAGGTGGCATTGTGAATGGATGTCTGAATAAAATGAATGGCATTTCTCATTTTGACATTGACAGATCTGTACGGAAAGATATCGTGAACTCCGAACTGAAGACCTAATAACTCTAATAACTCTAGATCAAATAAGTTATGAGGGACAATGACTATCAATATATACTGATGTTCCACAACGATCTGTCAACTTCGCTCTACCAAGAATCGTTCATCAATAGAACAGCAAAGTTGTGATTTTCTTTGCCTAGTGCACTTCTCTATGCTTGCGACCTCCAAACTTTCAAAGAAAAATTCCAACACTTCTTTGCTGGCTCACACGATTTTCCACCAACATCATAGGTTTCATATTGTCGAAGAAAAACAAGTATCTCTCATTCCCTGATTGTTAAAGGGCAGAAAATATTATCATACAGTATTTATAATTATGTATGGTCGATTTGTTCAGAGGTTTAAGCTTCCAGACTTTGTCGAAATGAAAATAAAAAAGACGTCAAAGAGAAAATTAGACCCTACTCACACCCAGTAATATTGTGGTCCTTCTAGCCGGATCACAATATTACTGTCGAGAAAGTGTATACCTAGACGGACAAATTCCAGTTGTATATCTCAGAACACCTCACGGTGTATGTAGAAGATCTGTGACTAAACTTGGGAGAATAGATGTAACATTTGAGGAAAAGCAACTTCCTCTTTTCACGTCGGAGAGAAATGAGAGAGAAATATGAAATATTATCATACAGTATTCCTAATGATGCATGGGCAATTTGTTTTTTTGTCTGGACATGTCAGTGTCGAGCTGTGAAACAAAATGAAAAGAAAATAGACGTCGAGGCGAAAATTCTTCTTTAAAGACCCTACTGAGAACCAGTACAACTAATACTCCTTCGAGAGCATCATGGAAACAGTGCAGCGAAATCCACATCAAACAAGTTCGACAAGTCCATTACAAGTTCACCGTATGGGAGTGAATATAGTGAGTTGGAAACTGAAATTCGGTAGGTATTGCGGGATTTCAGGAAATGAAATCAATAGAGGATTACTTCGAAAACTTCGCGGTCGAGGTGAAGTATCCCAAAGAGTAATTCTGGGAGTTTGCAACTTCCAATAGCAGCAGCCTTTTCGCAAGTTGAATGATATATTGTCGAAGTTGATACACTCACCTATTAGCTTTCCATAACTAAGTCAGTAATATTCATAGCAGCTGTAGACAGATTTTGGGCAGAGATTTTTGTCGATATGCCATTTTCTCATCAAGGAACTAAGTTAGTTGTTCTACTAAAGCAAATCTTACAACCATGGTGAGTGCAAAAAATATTCTTTGCCGACGTCCAATCAAATTTTTCACACGTGTTCTTCAGTTCTATGTTTCTATGATTACTAATATGATTTCGACCGAACATATTTCTGTTTTTGTCCACGACAAATAGCCTACTCATAAAGTTGGATTCTCTTTAGTATATCCTGCAAAATTAAGTGATGATGACGTGAAATTCAAAGCCCTCATATATCTTTGTGTTCTCCACCAAATTACGAACAATGCATCAGACAACAGGAATAATAAAACAATGCTTCTTGATAATCTACCCCAAACAACATAGACGGTTTCTATAATGAATGGGATTCCACAGGGATCGCGATATTCAAATTATGTAACGATATGCTTCACGAATATGCTCCACATTTCGAACTCGAATATAATGAACTATCGAAACAAGATTTTCCTCATTACCAGTATAACGAGTTATGGGAATGTTTTCCACTGATGGCTCTTGAATACGGATGTGACTTTTATAGGTGATTGGTAGGTGAGATCTCTGAGGGCTAAAACTCATTTCAACGACTGTCTTGAAGGAAATTCAATGACCTATGTCCTCACGAAAGTGTTCTATCCTCAGACACAACATCGAATATACCCCTAAAGAATTCTACTTCCTGATTTCCCTTTCTGGTGAGGTAGAGGAAAAAGCTGAACTTTGGTTTATCGCAAACGAACTCAAACTAAGTGATGAAAAATCACAGAAAATCATAGAAAAAACTTGGATGAAAAGCTCAGTCGGTCTAATCTCGTTGAGCAATCGAATCGAATGGAAAATAAGAGTGATTATATATTGAAAATTGAACTTGGAAAAGCTCTTTCGCGGCAATATTCTGGGCAGCCCCGAATCGGAATTCCATTTCGAAATATGACGCGGCATCAACACCGTGAATTTTTTGGTGGAAAAGTTCGTTTATTCGCGCTCGACGACAGACGGAACATGAACAAAAAGAAGCAAAAATATGCTTCGCCTGTCGCGCACAACTGAAACCCCTTTCAGGACACGAAAGGGAATTTTTAACGAGCGCCATATTTCATTTTCACGACGACACATCTCCAGTCGAGTCTTGCGATATATACCAGGTGTCCCAGCATACCCGTGCCGAATGTCTTCGATTTCGAGCAACGATGAGATGCCACTGAAAATCCATTTCGGCATGTCACGTGACCATCATTATGACGGCAATTCCGAAAAAGTCAATTCGAATCGATGAAAAGTGGAGCTCATTTGAACATTGCGAAAAGAGTAATCGAAAGAGCTGTGCAAATTTAATTGTAGGCCTATACGAAATATCTGAATATTCATTTGAAATAATTGAAATTTTTCCATTCATTCAAACTCTTCTCGAATAACTTTTCTTCTTCAAGATTATTCGAGATCTTCAAAAATAACCCCCCCCCCCTCTTTTCGTCTATTCCTAATGAAATTTTCAAACTTGCCGCCATTATAGAGTGGTCTAGTGGTCATGTGAATTTGTATATCGATTCTTTCGATTATCGGTATTCCCTTTATAGCATTCTTCATGAATGTGATAAATGCAAATTTTCCGCATATGTTGCAAAATCACCACCCACGCTAAAATACCGATTCGTGAAAATTTCAAAATTTTATTTCTCGAAATGCCTAAAGAGTTCCATCCGAACAAAAATACTGAGACACCCGGTATAAATTCACCCGGAGAGGACTTCATCCGGACAGGATGTTCCGAGATAGGAGAAGCCTCGTTAGGTGTCCTTTGAGAAGATTATCTGGCATGTATGGAAATGCAATAATTTTCATTCTACTCTCCTGGAAGAAAATCCTAAAAGAATCATTGTTTCAGTTTTCTCAACAAAAAGTGAAAGGAGTTTCATATTAAGAAAAAAATACTTGATTAAAGATAACAAGAAACGCATGCTAATAATTTCAAGTCTAGTAGATATTTTTTCGATCTCTGGACAACACGAAAGGAAAACTATTTTCGAGGATTATCATGTTAGCCAGCAGTGGAATGTTGGGAGAGAAGTTTAGACGTCGTAAACATCAAGAAAGTCTCACTAGGTGAAGCGAAGTTCGGCAGGTCTCCAGAACCTGAAAATGTAGGGGTGGCCAGCCTGAGCTCGTCTAGTTTGTCTACCTGGAATCGCTCGTGATGGCATAATAGACGAGAGAGAGAGATCGCCTACTCTTCTACGATTACCTAGAGAGATTTCCAGAGATATTTTCTTCTGAATAAAATTCATTTAAGAGCTACAGAATATGTTCGGAGCTATTCGTTCGATATTTCCCACGAAACGCCATGACTTCTGCCTAATTATAATGCCGAAGCCGTTCACCCAAACGGCTTCGGATACGATTCCCTGTCTATTCGATTCTCCATTCGCACTCCTATTTCCGCTATCGAAGAGACGCCGAAGAATACATTCAAATTCTGGATCGGAGAGTCAGTCTCGACGAACCGGAATCAGGCCAGAAGAGATATCACGGAAATAATTGTATTAGTTAGCATAATTCGCCGTGATGGAATATCGAGAGAAGTTATCTTCTTTCGAGAAACTTTCGATCTTGTGGAAATCTACGAATTTATGACTGACTATTTTTCGTTTCTAAGAAATCCATCTCAAGCAAATGGAAAGAGAAATTTGCAAAGACATGCCACTGAACAACAGTGAATCGTCCCGTATAGAAATGTTGCTTTTCCATCCAAGTTTGCCAATGAGTCTACTCAAATGAAGGGAAGGATTTTTTAACTCCATGTATTTCTTCATTTTTGCCATCAATGTACACTGAGGATGGTTTTTTATGAACCAGAAATGTTTCTAAAAATCTCAATATACCTACCCTGTAGAAATAGTCTCTGAGTGACTTTCAATAAAAAATCTAATGTGTATTCGCAATTTTTTTCTTTCATGACAATAATTGAAACAAATTCGAGCAATTTTCATCAGATAAAAACAAACTGGATGACTCTTTGGATATCATATCCTGGATAAATTCTGAAATAATGAAAAATAACTCATAAACGACGTGGACCTAATCAACACTGAGGAAAGTAGATCAGTTGCGATCACCAATTCTGAAACACAGAGTTTGATTTCACTGAATTCTAGTGAAATTTCAATCATTTCTAGTTTTCAATATGTCAAGTTCATTATTGAATTCGTGGAAAATAACTTGAATTTTCTTCACTCCACTCAGAGCAAACATGAACTCCTACCATAATTATACAGGGTGTCCTTAATCCTCCTGAATTCCGGCAGAACACAAATTATACGAAAAGTTTCTACATTTCTCCCTTTATAGACCGAGCACTGTCGAAATCGAGTGGAATATCCTCCGAACTTTTAGAGTCGGACGATGGAAAAAAAAAAGCCAGGAGGCATGTCGTATGATACGATGTCGAATGCAAGAGAATCGGAAAAGGGTGTGCCCTGAGGAGAACCCTCAAATTTCGCTTTTGAAAGCTGTTTAGGATGATTCCGGGCTGGATAAAAACCAAAAGAGATAGATATATTCGGTTTGAATCGAAAATGAAATTGAAAAAACTTGGTGCACTGGGCAGATGTGGGATATCGAAACAAACATTTTTATTTATATGAACATATGTCCGCAATGATTGTTCAAAATGTTGACCATTTACTTCAATGCACCGTCGAGTCATTGGCTTATCACAAATAATAAATTTGACGATGATCCCAACGTAGGAATTTTCGAAATGTTCATGATAAGGACATGTTTGTGCAGCTCATTATTTCCCTATGATTCAAATAGTTTTTTTGCTCTACAGCCCAAACAGCCCTTGAAGTTTGTCGGTTTCTTGCCTGTATATTATAAAATCATTAGTATAAGTGAAGTTGCTGATGTTAGGTTTGGGGTTTTCAATATCTCAAAATATTGAAACACAACATCCCATCCTGCTGCATATTATATCGTTAACTTGCATTCAATTCAAACCACGAGGGTATTCGAATACCACCTGGCGATAAAATTCCACCGAAAAGTTACCGTTCGGCTGGGAAAGTCTCCCCAATCGATTGACGCATCGCTCCAGCTCCAGCTGAAAGTTCATTCGTGTCGCTACCTAATTATGAAAGTTCAGTTCCGATAAACACCGTTGCCCTCGATACTATCAGGCACGTTTCACAAAAAACCGTATCGAGTGGAGCGAAACTGAATTCGACGGAACGGAATTGAATTCGAATTATTGACATATCTGTGTGTGCAGGATAGAAGTGTACAATATGGATAGTCGAAGGTTTTAATTGCGAAAGTTTCGTTCACCGGCAAAGGTATTCGACACCGAATCTGGTAGATTGAGAATGAAGTCTGGATACATAGCACACATTTGAAATTCATGTACAAGCTCGATAACTAACCACAAAGCCAAAAACAAGACAGGATTCCTGGTTCCGTATTAAATTAATTAACACGAATGTGATGAGTACATTCGATTGGAAATTATCTATGGAGCGTGTGGAATTGAGCTCAACGAAATAGAAAATTCACATATCTCAGGCAATAGAAATGCTGTTTACAAAGATCAGTCTTGAATAATTGAATCAGACTGAGGTCCACTGAGAGAATTGCTTTACAAAAACTTTTTGTTCCGTGCAAAGAGTTACTTCACATTCCAGCAGCTCATCATGGTATACCAAATACAAATTCGACCCCTCCTGAAGGACTGTTCACGTGTTTCGAACTCAGCTCCAAAACATTGGCACGCTTGAGCTGAACTGACACCTGCCTTTCACACGTGATTCACCCGTAAGAGTATTTTTTCTACGATCGTCCAAAAAGTAATTCGAATGTGTCTATTGTCAGTTCGAAATCTGAATATTTTGAAGTGAGTGACGAATCAAATCGATTCAATCTCAGAAAAAAACATGTGTGTAACATGGGCAAGAAGTATGTGTGGTGGTACAATACTAAGACACAACTATTGCTGAACGCTGAACTGCGAAAAAATAGATAACCAAAATATATTCACCTTATGCGGGTTTTGGTTCTTGAACATTTATGTTGATTAAGCTTTAAGATATGCAAATCATCTTTTGGTTTTGACATCAGCGAAAAAACTGGTCAATCTTTCTCGAAGTATTGTAATCCTCAATCAATTCTGTTACTGTTATTATAGTTCGATTCTGTCAAAGTGGTTGAATAATCTGTGATATCGGTTATCGTTTGGGGATCTGACAGACACAGAGTGTCCAATAGAAAAGAGAGACCAGACTGAATAAGGGATATGTGTCCGAATAGACGAAATACGGTTCCTTACGTGACTTGGCGGATTATTGCCAGTGAATCTGCCCCTGGTCGTAGCCACGAAAGTTCTGCGTGTGTCGTTCGCAACGCAATCCCATTTCGTCGTGAATAAAATGGAAATTCCAGTTTTGGCCTCTGCGGATTCCGATTCGCGGGATCCAAACTAGGTTTGGGTAGGACAGCTCCTGCCATTGTGCGGACTCGTTTCGAGACTTTTTGTCCGTTCGAATTCCGAATAGACTTCTGCCTCGTTTCGTTCGGTGGAGAAAAAGAATACCGGCATGGTATAGAGAGAGATTCCATACTCGGATGAATGGGATGGCGCAATGCGATGAAAAATTGAATTCGATTCGTTCAATTCCTCATTGCCCGTTGATTGTATGATGCGGTGTAAAGAATGGAGCGTAATATTCGATGGTGGAAAAATCTCGAATGTGGGTCAGTCTCATATCGTATCAAAAAATCATCATCATCATCAATTCAGTTGACCGCCACATTCCAAGGAAATTCGAGGATCACGAAATGACAATTCTTCGAAATAAAAATCATGTACGCTATTGGTTTCAACAACTCTTGAAGAGACCCTGTACCAAATTTCCACAAGAACTTCGGAGTGATGATGATTTCATAGCCAAGTCAAAAATGCACTATGCTTTTTTTGTTTATCAGTTTATGATAATAGAATACTTAACGTTAAAAGATACATTAGAGACTTACAATGAGTTAATTGAACGTATAAGGCATTTCTGATTTGGTTACAAAATTATTATAGTTTTCGATGAAATTCGATACAGGCCTATTTTGAGAGGTGGTGAATTATGGAATCTTGAAATTCCACTCCTGAAAATGAAAATTGTAGGACTTGGATTTTGTTGGAATTTGGTGCTTATTGTTAACTTCATCAAGATCTTCAATCATAGGATTTTTTTTCTGAATCTTTCTAGCCGCAATCTGACTTCTTCAACAGTTTTTTGGTCTGGGTCGAAACACTGACTGATTAGACATGTTCAATCGAAATGGATAGATAGATAATTTGATGAAAACTATAAAACTATATGGTTAACTATGATATCATCAAGATTTTTAAGACGAATCAAAATGAATTCAAAATGAAACACCTATATCATGACGTTAAAAAAAAATGTTAAAAGTAGAGATATATCCCATGAAAAGCGGAAATTCCGTCGAAATTCCGTCTTCCATTAAAAAAATGAACCGGCGTTCACTGCTTTTTGTAGTGACCATTAAAGTCGGCCCTTCACAAAAATAATACCGCTATGATGACAATTTCATGGCGACGGAGCCGATAAGCAGGATTAAAGACAATGTTCCGGGTCGTTGGGTCGAGATAAAACTCCGGGATGGACTATGAACCGCAAGATTATTGCGAGGTTGTCAAATCAGCTCAATTCAGCTCCGATTTATTCGTCCAACTGCCGTGTCTTTCGATACAGGGCGATTGTAACAGAGAGTAGATTTGTAAACAACATAATAGACCGGCAGCTGATGACGTATCGAAGTTTGGTAACGAAAACGAAAATTCTCCGTCGGCAGCCTGTTGGAAAACACAAAAAATATCCTCTTCTGTCTATACGTTTACGTGATTGGCCCTTTTTCATTCTTATATTAGTCATTTGAAGTTTACTGACTCAAATCATCGCGAAATGCATGAATTCGCGAACAATTGTGAATTCAATTTTCTATTTGCTCGTCCAAGGCTGACCCTTCAAAAATATTTTCATCGTGATGAAAAACACCGAAAATCTTTAATGCCCGATCTGAACGATGCTCCATTCTTGCTTAACACTATTTCAACAGTATTTTAATTGCGTAGATATCTTATTTATTGTCTATCATACACAGAGTTGGGTGAAAAGTGAAGATATTGAGTGAGGTCATAACTTTTTCCAACGCAGAATCTAACACAGTTCGGTGCATCATTCTCATATGTGGTCTCCACGTAATTCTTCATCCCTTTTAATACAGGGATTAAAAGGCCTCGGGATGCGCAGGTTACATCAGTCACCGGATTATTATCCGCCTCACTTATGGTCGAAGTAGATGGTGGACCCTTTTTACGACGCCATAAACGTGATGGACTCGAATGAAACGGCAGTGTCTAAATGAACGAGAAGGTTGTGTTTAACGAGGACCGACGCCCTCTGCGACCTCCTGATAAATATAGAATAAGTCTTAAACCACACGTGAGGGTCCACTCATTCATTTTGTATCTAGCATCGGCCCGAAGATCCAATATTTTGATTATGACAATACGATATAATTCAACTACTAACCTGAGAAATTACCATTATTCCAGGAAATCCTACAATGAGAAGTAATACGTGTTGAACCTAAGTAAATAACACGATGTTCCTCGAACATCATAGGTTTCCCTTTCGTGTTGTCCACAGATAAAAAAAAAAAATGCCTTTGAATGATGTCAAATATAACCTAAATATTCTTATATCCACCTATTTTTCGCATTTATATTCCATCAAACTTTTTCCATCCAAAAGATAAACTAGTGTTTGAAGATAGAAAGATATTATTCATTGATCTGTGTCAAAGGTCGAGAAGAGGATCTATTGCTATGCTATTTTCTGATGTTTTTACCTCACCCAGCGCCCCTATTCGCTCTACAGGTTCCGCGAACCTTGTGAATTTTGGCTGGAGGTGTCATTTTTTTCTCGAAAAACTCAAAAAAACATAAAAATCCAATCTCATATATGAAAACTGATCTGACTGATATTAGAAGGGATTTTTATGGAAATTTCATCTCAATCATTTGTTAATTTTCCGCGTTGCTAATACTTTTATGACCATCGAGTACCGGTCCCCTCTCGAAGACACAGAACCCGTACAGCTATACTACTGGGAGGATGCTCTACTCGCAGATACAAATTCGCCGTTCGGTTCAATTATTCGGATCACGTACCGACGGAGGACAGGTATCCGTGTGTGTTTATTTATGCATTCGAGTTTCCGCAGTGGCTAGAAGCACGACGGCGGGATTTATGGCGGAGCAATTCGGCCGGGCATATTGGATACACTTTCCAGGGCAGTGGATTTATTATTGCGATGAGATTACACGCTCATCAGGATATACAAAAAATAATGCACGTTATTGGATTCCCTATTTCTCAATATGGGCCTCTACCGAATCTCACCAAAAACTTTCATAGGTGATCATGATTTTATATCCGAAACAAAAATGCACTATGGGTCGTTTTTGTGTTCATCGATTCACTCTAAAATATGGAAACTGTTAATTTTCGAAAGTTACATTTCGAGGTGTTGAAAAGTTGTAACAGTGTGTGCAGTATTGATGATAATGGAAAATTCAACTCCAAAGGAGGCAGAATAGAAATTGTAGGTCGCGATAATATCCGTTTGGCAAGAGAAGTTGCAAAAGAATTCAATGAAACGAATAAGGTATTCAGAAAAATATTGGTACTGGCCCATTTTGAGAGTTGGTGAACCCAATTTTTCTTTGAAAATAGACGTAGTAGGCCACTGGATTTTGTTGGAATGTTGTATTTTCTCATGCATATAATCAATTCCATCAAGCTCATTAGAAAAAAAAAACCGGTCGAAATCGAAAAATTATTGAGATTTTTCGAGGTGACTAAATAACAAATGGGTTAGTCTACATGTTGAATTGAACGAAGGATAAAAATACCTTGTACTTTTGAAGCGATATGCCGTCCATGCAATCATTTTCCTTGCTATCTTCACATATCGTGGCGATTGTTGAATCTTTCTTCTTGTTTTCAGTTTGACTCGGGATTCACTGACTCCTGGGAACAACAAAATTAAAATTTTATTTTTGTAAAACACAACACAGCACAACACAATTAGGTATACTCTAACAACTTTGGTTGCCGAATTGGCTGCTCTGCTTGTATCCCGAATAAACGGAATCTCAAAAATTGTATCAAAAAACAATTACCTCTCCTAGTGGAGCATATCGCTCGAAATTAATTGAAAATATTTCCGAACAATAAAATTCCGAGGGACGGAAATGCTTTACTGAGCGCATTAACAAATCTCATAAAATTTAAATCACATTTTGAATTACAAGAGCCGGCGATAAAGCTACTTGCTATTCTGCAGAGGACTCCATTCGGTGTCTGGGCAAACGAAGATTGCGATTGCTCCAGGACGTTCGCTATTTCTACATGGCATTGCGTGGGTCTGAAGTGAGCCTCTAAAAAGCCATGTAGAAAATTTACTTCCATGAGAAAATGATTCATTGTATGGCGATTATAAGTCATGCTATGAAAAGTTCAGTTCATGATGCCTTTGGGCAGAATAATTTTACCTCTGATGAAAGGACATAATGATAACATGAGGATGAGCGACAGTCCTGAAATTTCATTATGCTAATGCATTCTTCAATCCGGACACCTCGTTATGAAACCAAATCCCGTGTATTAAAATCATAAACAGCACAGAAATATATTTATAGCCATGAAAGCAACCGCGAGGTGAATTGAGCGGCTGGATGATTACTTTCAAAGAAGTAGGCTTACGTTTCACTATAATCCTAATTGGGCCGACTCTCGAGAGCAAACATTGCTCTGATAACTTTTCGTTCGTCTTTCACCGACTTCTCGAGGCTTCTGCGTGAGCAACGCAGCGCCATTGACGATTAGAAGTTGTCAGAAGTTTTGATGAATCCGTACCCTCCATCCTGGAGGTATATTGTTCCATCTACCTATTTCCTGAGATAACATTTTCCTTGTAGAAGGTGGAGTTCCGACTGGTAACCATTCAACATCTAAATAACAGACGTCTGTGTTCAATTCTATAGCTTCGGGTATGGTTAGCCAAGAAGTATCGTGGTACATATCACAAGGTATTAGAAGAAAACAAATAAGTTTCGGGATCTTCCCCATTGACGTGTTCTTGGAAAAAAAAAGAACTGCCAGAGTAACAAATCAAAATTCGTGAAAAAATTCCTCATTTATCACTGCAAACGCCTATTGTCTGTCACATCCATAGTTTCTGACAGACAACAAAACTCTTGTACGAGTGCAAATATAAACAATGGAGAGGAAGACTTAACCTCAGAGCTCCTGGTGTCGACAATGTCACAGTTTATAGCTTACAGAAGTTAAACTGTGATGATTCTTCCAATTCACATTCGTTAACATTCAACAAAGATTTATATTTGTTACGACAAAATGTTAAACGGCAGAATTTCTCTCGAAGAAATGAGTTTTATTAGTGATTCATATTGACAATTTGATTTTTTTCGTCAATCTATGTCGTTACAGCTCGACGGTGATTGATTAACAAAATTTTCGTTTTGAAAGCTAATATAGTGAATTTGCAGCAGCTCTCTGTTAATCATTGATAATAATTATATTTTTCAATTGTCTATGATATAAAATATCATTTCATAGTCATTGGATATTTTTGATATCATTGGAAAATACAAACGAAAAATACAATATGGAAACACAAAGGTATTTTCGGTCGGAAATTCGATAGGTGCGTACAGTGCACACCCCTATCGAGACCTACTGGCATTTTTATGTATTCAGATCGATCGTACGTCATGGAAGTCGGTCGGGAAGCCGGATCAGAGAGAAAATCGATGCGACCATCGAGAATGAATCCAATAAACCCCGAACGGACGAACAGCGTCGGCACGGTGCCAGGCGTCGCGGCGCCTAACAGACGCCATCCGCGACGTCCCGATCGATCGCGGGGTTGCTGGCTTCCACTCCGTCATCAAGTCTCAGTCGATGTTTCGCAACGTTCGACATCACTGACTAGTTGTGTGTCATTATACGTTTCAGATTGGGAAATATCCCATGGTGAAACTCCCAACCGGTTCAAGAGCACTCGGTATAAAATGAATTGCCGATCTCTTGTTCGAAGACGATTCTTTTCTGACGACTTTCTAAACTTCAACTTCAGGAACTTCCACTTCAGAAAAATTTCAATAACTTCCTGATAGTCCAATATTCTGCCGCTGGCTGACACGATGTTTTACGAACACTTACTTTTCCTTTCGTGTCGTGAAAATGTAATGAAGAATCTCATTCCCTCCGAGGAAACCTATAATCTTGTCCAAGCGTCGACCGTCGCGCGAAATACCTTTTTTTGTGTCAAAATGATAGCCAGACACGTTCTCCTCTTTTTGTATATAATCACTGATTTATCTAAATTCTAGAGGAGTACATGAAATCGGTGAGAGAACAATATATTAATTTCGTGTCTTTCCTTCCATTCCGTTCATCGAATGATACATCATCTTCTCCCAAAGTATCTCGGTGATGCCCCATTCGAATCCCATTAGGTCCCGATCCGAATCCGAATTTACTCAAGTCTATTCCATATGCTGGGATAAACATGTTTTCTTTCATAAGGTTATCCCATTCGCCTGTACAGCTTCGGAATATGTGTTCCGAATACATTATAGATGGCTGGATCTTTCGCTCACTACAAAAAGAAATCAATTTGCTAGCAAATATTTGAGTTTCATTCTCTTGCTTCAGGTATATCTAAACATTGGCAGAATAAAAATGATACGACAGAAAGGAAAATCTTCTAGGAGCTCACGATTCATCGCACAGGATTCACGACGTTTCAATAAAGGAGAATAGATATGTCAGAGAAAATCATTTCTTCTCGAAAAAATAGACTAACGTCGTATCGGCGAATGGTTCCTGTGTTTCGGAGAATTGTTACATTGAAATAAAAGAGAATGGAGTGTAGTAGAAGAGTGAGTAAACGAAAAGCCAATCAGATAATAGTATTCTCAGTATGGACATTTTTATATTCGCTCTCTAACATTGATTCTATGGGGTTGAGTTGTGATTTGTACATTTTCCACCTCATATTTCCTATCATTTTTAATTGTTTTTATTCTCGAACACATTCTCCGGCGTGAATGCGATATTGATATAGGATAGGATATTGGAGAAAGTCAAGTGAAGTGAATTTCACCCTTGAAAAAACTAGATCTATATATGTTCTTTCCATTACCTCTTCAGTTCACTCGACTCAACTTTTCAGTTTCCAAAATGTCCGACACATAAAAACAACCGCTCCCTCACTCGTTTGCCGACAAATTAATCTCGTAAATATTCATATTGCAACGATAACATCTTCCTCATCGGGCGAAGGGTCGCGAATATGATAATGCCCCCAGGAATTATGCACCCCCGAGAACGAGCTCGTGCGGGATTTTTCCCTCATCGCCGAAACACATCTTAACGAATACAAATCGTCGCGGACTGCGAAACATCAACTGGGAGAGCGTCGTAAATCATTATTAATGTCCAATATCCGCTTGATGATGGCCCCGTGGGGGACAACAGATACAATGGCCATTACTGGTCCGGGACAGTGTAGAAATGCTCGGAATTGATACAAGCGCCATCTCCAGTAGAGGAAATCAGTTTGGAAATGTATATTCCAACGAGCTCAGATTTATGTCGAAACGTGACACTTTTGTTCTTTCAACCAACATCTATGCGTTTTCCCAGTCGATCATTCAGACTTTCTCTGTTGGGGAACAATCATTCAAACATCCTGATCTGAGACAATCACGAGTTCGTTGCTTCTACATTCCGACCAAATGAACAGTTTTTGTAGAAAATGAAAGTTCATCGAAGGACTTGTTGTATTGCTCTTCAAAAAACATGAGAGATATGGAATATCCATATCCTTTCCTATGAGAAGATCAACTGGAAATTGAATATATTTTTTTGTTCCAGGTGAGGAACATATACCACAAAAAGTATCATCGTAAGAAACGTATTTACCAATGAAAATGAGGGAACCCATTGATAAGTAAGTGAAGTCAATCACTAATTGGTAATGCCACTCATGTTTGAATAAATTTTAGGGAGAAAATATATCACAGATACAATTTCGGCTATGCTTCAGATTTTAAAGGAGGAATCGAATCCAAATCGCACAATTCAATGGGATTCGTGAAAATGAATGAATGAGATACCTCCAGTACAATTTGAGATAGTTCAAAGGACTCGAAACCAACTCCGATCATCATTACTATTTGTAAGAGCAAATATCCCTTGTTAGTCTTATTAGATTTACGACAATTTGTCGGATCAAACCATTTAGTAATCAATTATTACCCCCTACCAGTTGAGGATCAAATCGAAGCCTCTACCCAACTGCTAGAGGATCCTGAATAATCCTCGTAAGCTTTCAGCTGCAAGTGGACTGGGCAATTTGTATGAATTTCTTATTCTCTATCGACGCATTTCTTCCATTTGTTTCTCTTCGACGTCACTCTCTCCATCTTCTTCAGTCTTTTCCTGCAGCATTTATAATTCGTTGTATAATATTTTTGCCTTGGACTTACTCTTCTCGATCATGCAAATTCCATCTATTCTATGCAGATCCCTTCCGTTTTATGAATCGATTCCATTTTTTTTTGTTTTTTCCGCAACACGATTCATTCTCGTTAAAAATCTCTTTCTCGCAGCAGAAAAAACCGCAGAGAACATCGAACATGAGGGTGAAATAATTCGTCGTTAGCCTAACGAGAGCGACTCTTGATTCTGCCTCGAAACAATCGAGGTGATTAAATGAGCGCCAACAATATGCCCTCAACACAATGACTCAAACGGAATTAGCGAACTGATCCCGCATACCGCTTTGTCCCGCAAACGTCGGAGCAAAGGAGACTGACTACTCTGTATGTACAGTTCGCCGCTAAATTGCCAATTCAATTCTCTGTAGATGAAGGATAAAGCCTCCGACAATACACCTTCCATCACACGGCTGGAATGAACCTATGATAATCTACTCGAGTCGGTTAACGATCGCATTCTGTTTCGACCCGATATTCAGATAGGTATAGAGTGGGTGTTGAACTGCGGCCTCGAAACAGCGAAGACATCTCCTGACCAACCCGAAGATATACATGTAACGAAATAATCCGTACGTTGTACGTTAAATCGGACCTTTTTAGTTAAGAAAAGATATTCGAGTCTAAGACCACAGCCTCCTCTACCTACCAAGCCATGGTGAGAGAGAATCGGCAAGGGTGTTGGGCAGTCCTTCCAAATCTGTTGTTTCTTTGTTTATGTTCTGTTTTTGATGAAGAGTTGATGTTATTCCTTGAAATGAACCATCGAGTGATAAGCAGAAGTACGTCTGGAAGTTCTCATCTTACAACTCTCTCCCTTAGACCTGTTCATCGAGATGAACCAGTATACCGAAATATATTTGACAGTCGAATAGTCAATTTTCAGAGATATCCAGGCATCCTAGGGCGGAGGTGTGGTTGAATGAGTTCCAGTGTGTTCCATTAACAATCACGCGTCTTGACGGTGCACACACAGCTTTGTAGACATTGCCGCATTGCTACGAATGGAATGTGGGGTGCATTAGAGTAAATTGGCTTATGAAAATCCGACCCTACGGATGCATGTCGTCCAAACCGGCTTTTATTAAAATTTCCCGAGATGCACCGAATGTTCCGTACATTTTATTGCGATAGAAAGGAACTCGACCGTCCCTGTGGGTTCCATGGTATCTGTTCGAATACACTCGACATAATTTAGTGTTATTCATGTGCATTTTTATGTTTGTAGAGCGCTCTCATCTATCTGAGAGCAGGGTTGATCCCTTGTTTCGGATGAGAAGCACGACGTTTGTGGGATCGAAATCTCTTACTTCCTCTGAATGAATACCAAAAAAAATATCCTAGTCGATTTTTTTACCAGTGAGTTTCCTTTTCCATAGTTAGCGAATTCAAACACCTCATTCAGAGGGGTGGAAGAACTTCAATGAAACTCAGATAACACATCCTCCTCTCAGAAACTTGCGATACTTGTTAGAATATCTACAAAAGCATAGCCAGAATCTCAAAACCATCTGAGTTCTGCTTTCGTTCGAGAAGTAGTTAAACCTACTCACCTGGAGGAATTTCATTTAATCTACTTACGAAGTCAGAGGCGAACATTGTATGTGTTCATTTGTAAGTGGAAGATTGATGTAATCGCAAGAAGCTCTGCGAAATGCTCTCATCCTCAAGTCTTATTTGATCACTTATATAATAGTCTGGAATTACTTTTCGAAAGTTCGAGAATAGCAGTAAAGACAGAGATTGGATCCCGTACAAATAATCCACAGTTGAAATGGTGATTGTGAATCTTAATTCAATATTTGAGGCACCCAGTTGCGAAACTAGTTTCCAATGATTTTACACGAGATGTAAAAAAAACAGTTGAACGTTTGATCTTCCACTGTGGATGATATATATCTAAAAGTTTCATCATAGCATTTCATGTAGCGAGTTGACAATATTTGTACAATATTTGAAATTGACATTGAGTTTCGGAACCATTCACTACTGATGGAATGAACGAGTTCTCAACAGTGGTGTTTTCATGTTGAGAAAAAAAAAGTTGTTTTTTTTTTGGTTTTCGTGCAATATTATCGTAGAATCATACGACAGACGATGCGCAATGAAATGAATTCAAGATTATTTGCATTTGGTAAAATCGTATGATGAGCATGAAATCAATGCTCGATTCGTATTCAGACTGAACATAGATTATCCTGTCTGTCATCACATAATGAATGAGATATACACGCATAATTTTCCTCGATATAGGTGTCGTCAACGAAGTTTCGTATTACATGGATGAGCTCATTTGCAGATGAGCCCTGGAGATTGAAATCGATCGATACGATATGCATTTAAAAGATATTTTAGCCTGAAAAGGAAGGAACGGCTCATGAAGGCAAAATAAACATGGTTGGTAAATATCCAACTGTGATCCTCAGAAAATGTTCTTTTATATCGTGAAGTGACACGAATATCTCTGTCCATGTAATTCCAATTCGCGTATTTTTGAAGTTTCCAATTATACGAGATCTGACAGGTCTCAATCAACATGTCGATCTTTCTGAATCAATTCTCTCAGAACATCTCTTGATAAAGAATGAGGGGTGTCACCTACTTACAAAATCAGTGAGATGATATTGGTTTTCTGGCCTACGCCGAAAGGAATATAGATTGATCCTCGGAGAGTTCGCAGTCTTGAAGGCAAACTTCGAATCTCTCAGAGTTTCCATCATACTATGTAAATCAATCGACTTTCTCTCTGGAATGACAAATCCAAAGCAACAGAAAAAATAGCTTGTATCTTCACCGGAAAGATAATGTTATGAAACTTCTCTCTATTCATACAATGTTTTCCAATCAACGAAAGAGCACTCGACAATGATCCTCTGATATCTATGTAACGTAGTCGTGTCACCGATTGCAATCTGAAACATTTTCTCTCTGTCAAAAAGACCTCATCGCAGCGAAAATTAAAAGCATTAGTCGGGAATGCGTTCCTCCGTAATGAACGACATCGAGAATATTGCCAAGAAGAGGATGCGACGCTAATGAAGTTATATAAGAAGTGCTTGCGAAAGCTTTCGTTCCCGACTTGGCAAGGAAAAGGCTAACAATAACCATTAGCGACAAGTTGGAACGTGAAGGCGGGATGTGTTCACGTACAGAGACTTTACGGCTTCATCGTTATCAAAGTACGATGAGGAATATTTTCGTGATTGTGCACCACAAGCGATCGCCATGAATTCGAATGGAAAACTAGCAGCTCCTCAAATGGGACTCTTTTCATTCCATCACATATTACATAACTGGGACAACGAGAAATACTGGAGGAACAGAGTAGAAATGATTGAACTGATAGCAGGTTTATTTTTCTGAACTATTTTCTATATATGTTCTTCAGCAGCAAACAACAGGTGCTACTCAGAGTCTCAAAACAGAAATGAGAAGTCTAGTAGTACAAGTGGGTAGTCACAAAGTTTTTGATCTCTCCAAACTTTTTTTTGAGATTCATTGTGTGATTGTATCTCATACAACAATGTTCATTGAGAATTCTATAACTCCATAACTGGTATTCCATACTAAAATCTATAATCTTGTTTGATTTGAAATTGTTTCTCCTGAAAAAAGGGGCTTGTTGGAGTATAGGAACAGTTTCGGAACATACGATAAAAGCCCAATAGCGATTCTCCGAATGGAATTTCGAAAATTACGAGCCCGCAGTAATTCAACTATAAGCGTTTCTCGCACCTCTCGTTATCTCTGAAATTTTCTATTCGAGCGTTCATACAAAACGACTCGTACATTTTTCGCATCACTCATTTCAATGTCTTCCTACTGCAGTTTCCCTATGAGAAACTGAAAGATAGCGGAGACAAAAGTGCAGAGGAGAAGAACTTTACGCGATAAATGTGCGATATCTCGTTGACAGTGGGGTGAATATCAGAATCCTCCCCTTATTCCCGGGGAGTTCACAAACTTCCCCTCTATTTCGTCATGCTGATGACAACATCATACACTACGAACAATCAGAATATAAGGTGGTTCGCCTGATGGAGCGACAAAAATGTGTAGATCCTGCAAAATTTCAGAGCAATTCGAATAAGTGAAAAACATGAGATATTATGGTTCATCTCGAAAGTGAGTCCTAACCCTGATGGACAGAATGGGCGTCGTATAGCTACAAAAGTAGAAGGTATTGATTGTTTTCAGTTTTTCCTCAATTCAATATTATCCACACCCAATTTGATGAGGTTAATCAACCAGATGAATCTTATTCTTAGTTCCGTCAACGGTGAGAATCCTTGATTCATCTCACCCCGATCTCTTTCGCGATTACGCAATAAACTGTGGCCTCGGGCCATTCGTTCAACCCTCTCTCGACACTCCGTTGATTACGACACCTAGGCTTCTGGATGTCTCTCGGGAGGAATCCACCTCAGGAACTGACAGATTGGCGGCAGAGACATGATTTCATTAGGTGAGCCCTTCGAGTGGATTTGTCGGAGGGATATCTTCCCTGATCTCCGTCCTGTTATGCTACAATTCTCGATTCCACATTCAAGATGGGAATAATCATGTTATTTTGTATGTTTTTGTTTCTTACGTGTTTATGTTCATCATGTGATTCGATATTTGTATCCTAACAGGGTGTCAGTTCACACATCGAATCCCGAAGCTGCTCCCCAATCTAATGAAAGGCTGTTCTGTGTTTTCGAGTGGCGCCTGAAAGGCGGCGTCGATACAAGAGGGTTGTTTGTATAGTTGCGACTGGGGATGATGAGCGAGGACAGTGAACTCTGCGTGCTCGACGTTAATGAAGTCGGGATTTTTATGCTAGTGTGACCCGGTTAGTGAAGGACTCTGGAAAAGTAGATGAATTGTCTTGATAAATACCGCGAAGCTCTCAATATTTGTGCAACCACAAGCTATTTTGGCAGAGTTGTATGAGAATTTCAAGTTATGTCACACAACTACAAAATCTGGAAAGAAGCAGTAGCAGTAGGGGATGGTCAATCATTCACCCCCGTTTCTTTCGTAAATGAACTATTTCGATAACAACTCGCGCAAACACCGATCGTAATTTCCCTTGGTAATTAACGCTAGCTGATACATCGTCGTTCCTCTAAGTACGAAGTAAATGGGTCGCAGTGCAAGATGTGTATCACTGATTTATCACCCCCACGGTTGGTGCAGCAGGTTTGTTAATAGCCATTTCCGACCGATACTCGGTATGAAATTCTTGAGCTACCCATTAATTTCGGTTTCACATATACAGCAAATGAAAATCCACCCACTCGAAGCTGCAAATTTCAAGATGTGCCATAGTGAATTAATGAAAACAAGAATTCAAATAACAAGTAAAACTGTGTCTCTTTGTTTCGATACACTTATGGATCGATAAACTTCTCTGGACAATACATCTGAGTGAATGAAAATAACTGACAATGTCGTATTTCTCAATACACTTGCAGCACTTCAACACTTTCTTACGGTCGCTTCAATTCCCTCTTCTCTCTCTCTAAGCTCGATCTACTAGAGAATATTCAATATCATATCTTCGGTACGAGCCATAGAAGAGAACGACCACCTTGTATGTAGCGGAATAGGACATACGTCTATATAAACGTACGTACATATATCACGTGATCGTAATTATGGCGTACCAGGAAAGTCATAGCGGCACATAACCTGCAAAATTAACGGCTTCCCGCCACGCGTTCCTTTCATTCGGCCCGCTTAAATATGACATATGCGCGACCGATTCCACCATTTACAGGAACCGCTTAGGTAAATTGCCCGAGCTACCTCAATTATAACGTACAACCGCATTTCGTTGGGGTGCCCCGCAAGGTTTTGATGTGTTTATGCACGCCCGTTGATATGAAAATCGGTGGAGGATTGATATTCTCACAAAGCATCGGCGCTATGGATTCATCTACCTCAATGGCTAATCAATCATGAAACTAGTCGAAGTTAATTTGCTGGCGACCCTGTATTCGACGTATTGTTTTTCGATGACAAACGGTTAACTTTGACAACACCAGATTTTACTTCTCGAAGCTTGATAATAGTCCACTGATGACGCATTTTCGATGACAGATGATGGTTGACAGAAGACATATGACAGCGGCCGCCACAATGAGCTACAATGTGCTATTCTTCAAAGTCAATCAATTGCAATGGATTGAAAGTTATCTCTTCTAATAATTTCATCATCTCGTGCGAATTTCAAAGGAATCGTAAATGTCCTAGTTCCTCCCTGATTTTCATGAAAAATAACGATCTGGTAGTTACCTCACGAACTTTTCTCTGTAAAACTTTCTGACACACTAACAAGCTTCTAACGTTAACAATCCTAATAGTAAATAATTCCTTCCTTGCAAAAACTTCCCAAAGTATTAACAAGAGACTTCAGATTGATGATACTCAAAGGAATGTCGATGAAGAAACCCTTATTGACAGAAATATAACTAAAATCGACTCCAAGAACCCTCGAGAAAACTGAATTTCAATCGAAAACCTTGGTTAGATATTCTGAAGCCAATCGTTGGGAGGATTTGAATATGCAAACGGCGATTATGGTAATCAGAGAATGTTCTATGCAAAATCTTCGATGTCGAGGAGCGTTTTATAACGATTAGGCATGAAATTCGAAGGTCTGAAAGATTTGCCTTACAAAATTAATAACCATCGAACTATTAACGAGAGTATAATGTTCATTCGCATTTCAATTAGCACTACTCATGTCGAATATTATTCCAGTATGTCTGATTGATAATTTTTAACTCAGATTCACCTAAACGTATTCGAAATTGTTGTCGCCTATCAGAGAATTAACATATACACTAATTTTAGTATATTTTTCAGTTTTAAATTTATTTAGACTGCTAAAAGGTTCGTATAATCTCATCAGTCATCTTCCTATTGATCTCGAGTTATGTCAACACTCGTTTAATTACCTTAAGCCCACGAGTACTTCGTTAATTTCGGTAAATATTAATCAACACCCTTCAGCAGAGGTTCATTGAAATATACGGCTGATGGATGTATATAAATACATTTCTGGCATATTCTGGCTGTTCCCCGAACAAAAACAATTCGAGTTCGAGCAGAACATTATCGAAATTGCATTCGGATTTTGCTGTGAATCTGTAGATCAATATTATATTTAGCAAATGAATTGTGTGATGAATCTTTGAAAACATCTTTAAAAATGCATTTCCGTGACACCAATATCAGTTTCTGATGAGATCTACGCGATCACAGTTACTACTACACGATTAGAAAGATGCTTCAAGTAGAGATCATGACAATATAAAAATCCATTCACACACGTTTCTAGGAAACGAGAGTCTGTCCGGAACATTGAAAGATGGCTTCGTTCACGGGAAAACACTCGTCTTCTATATTGCTCTCGCAAGTGTGCGGAAACAACGGGATATTGATACGGGCTGTCATTATACATATACGTTACGATATTTCTTGCTCGTCATGATCGATACACCAAAATACATTCAATTAGGAGATATACAGGTTGATTCCTTGAACAATACGAAAAACAACTGAAAACAGTGTTGGCAGCTGACAATTTCTGTATCAATTGTTATTTTATTTTGATAAGTTGTCATGGTAGATGATGATTCGGAATGGAGAACCCGATCAGTATAATGAAACAGAAGTTTTGAATTTTCATCTTTTTGTTTAGCAGTTATTGTGTTCTTCACGATAACCCTTCAGATAGATAAAATGAATCTGAGAATTTCTATTGTGATATTGTGAAGACACCTGTATTTTTACAAAAATCTTGGATTCCTCTCATGATTATGATTGAGATTCACGTATCATACCCTATTCCTTAAATGAACAGTCGTATCAGTTAAATGCTCGTTATTTAGGGTTAATCGGAATGATTTTTCAATTCAGATTCTGGCCTAGTGTAACCAGTTTTTCACAGCAATCAGTGCAAAAAATGTGATATTGGCTGGTTGTGAAATCGAGTTGGCGGTCTTTTTATCAAATTTCCCGAATGGAAATTTCCTCGCGCTCATTTCCATTCGTCCACGCTCGGACAACTCTATTACGATGTTCTGCGGCAACAAAAAATGCACGAGAAAAAGTGCAATAAAGTGGCAGCGAGCCGAATGAAAATTCATTTCAGACGAGTCGAGTGTCCCGAAGTGGCCGTCAGCAACGGAAATGTCCACCGATGATGAGACGAAATCACATTTCCATATTTTCGTTATGCTGGTTTTGTGAGGGGACATTTACTGGAGGATAAACGGTTCGATCTATCCGTATCTGGACGTCTTTTTCTACATCACATGCTATCTTAAGGGTTCACATCAGTATCTGTATTTCTTTTTTGGAATTTTGACTCTTTGTCGCTCTAACTCATGGAAATATCACATCAGGCGGATGTGTATATGGAGATTTCATTTCTTTCCAGCATCAAAATAGTAAAGGTACTGCTCAACGATCACGTAATGACCATAATCAATCAATAGCAAGATGAGCCGTAGGTGAAATACTGAAGAAGGAACAATTATGAGAAGAAAAAAATGGAACCAATATATCACCTTTCGGCCCCGGATCGAATTATCGCAATATTCCACTCGGATTTCATCCAGAACTTTTCTCGAAGATATCAAGTTGCTGCATAGCCGGTTTTGAAGATTTCAAACTTTATGTCGGCAGAATGTCGACTTTTCAAGTAATAATGAGAAATCCGAACGGACAAGGCAATTTTTCGATAGCGAACAAGGATATTGAAAAAAGGTGAAGGTGAATAATGTAGAGTTTGAAATTGCAACTTTTCACGAAGAATAATTACGTGACACTCGAGTTTGAAATTTTCTAATCAACATAGCTCCCTTTTGAAAAATCATTCACACTCTATAAATTGGAGCTTCAAATAAAACGAAATAAAATGCTTCATGAATGAGATATAACGACACAATAAAACGCAAATGGAAAGTTCTGAAGCTATCAGAAGTCCTCGAATAATTCAGAATTTCATTTCCCATTGTTTGGGACAGACTGGTTTGATTCATCAGTCCCGACTCCATCTACTCGACGATGGCATTTTCTTCTTCAAATCCAACTCTATTACCACTTTCATTTCGTAAAACTATCCAAAATTGTTCCTCCAACGTCAATTATACTCAAAGGTCGGCATCTGCTATTCTATTCTCTCATTTCGTTTTGAAACACCCTGTACAGTTCAACAAAAAAGTGAACGTTCACTATTATTCTCCTTCTGGTACTGTTACGCGGCATCGAAATCAATTTCTTTTCGTTTCTATGCGGGTTCGGGTATAAAAATGAAATCAAACAGAGAGTCTCTGCTACGGACCTGACAAAAGTGACAAACTGCGTGCGATAATGGAAGGTACAATCAAACGGAGTAGCTGTCAAATCCCGTAAAAAAGTGTAATTCCGCACAGTGTGGGCTCTAATTCGAGTTCGCGAAGAATTTCATTATCGCAGGCGAACGGAATGCCCATTATTTTTCACGTCCGCACCTTATTCGATATTTCAAAATCGAACAAAGAAAACGTACGATTCGTTCTCCTTTTTAAATTCGTCGATTTAGCTCCAACTACAAATGTTCTTCATACATCCGTTATTCTCATAATGAAGCTTTTTCAAAAACGCAATCTTGAATCTTCATCAGGAAGGGTCAATATTCTCGAAAAAATTCTTGAACTTGAACTGAACTTTCGTTCGTTCGATAACCTTCATGGAAAATATTTATGCACCATTGGGAGGCGTTCTTCGTGATTTGTATTTGGTAAATGTTTCAATATGACTTCTTCAAAAAGTCCGTACCTCGAAAGAGAAGATACACATAACACAGCATGCTAGGTGCTACTGATATTATAGTGAATGATCTCCTGATAGAGTTTCCTATTCCCAAACTTCCCAGAGAAATTCTACGAATATTATAGGAATTTCCTTCCGAGCTGTCGAAGAACCAATTGATCGAGAACCTGTATATGTCACCCCGACTGAATCACTTGCTCTTCCAATTTCTCCTTTTTGTTTCGTCGAGCCGATGTGGATCATGGAACTATAGCACTTGACAGCCGTTTGTCTTTTTAGCGCCATTAATTTCCTCCAAAACAAAAAGCCGATGTCGAGAGGATATTTCATCTCGATCCAGCGTGCGTGTAATAGAGAAACAAAGGCAGAAGGTGGAGTGTTCGTCGATCGTTTTCTAGTTCGGAAAATCGTTTGTTATAAGCGACTCGATGTTTGTGTTCACTTCACGACCAGATTTATCGTCGTCCATTTCACGATCGGTAGACGGATCGCTATGATGCTGCAAAGAAATTGGTCAGCACGAACTAATTTGGAATCTTGTTTCCCACTATTCAATAATCTACGAAATATGGGTCACATATCTGAATGGGGAAGTAAATTGTAGAGGTTGAATCATTGAATTTTCAGATCCTTTTTTCGAAAATTTCTTGCACCTCTGGCCTCATCAGATTTTATTGTTTCACTAATCTAACTCGCACCTTTCACTTGTACACAAGTTTTGCTGGATTTCAGACATACTTTTGTCCATGACTTGATTACTGCTTGGCTATGACTTATGACGAAGTTGATGACGTCATCATGGGTTTGATCCATTTTTGACAGAGTCGCGTATGTTGGGTTTGTTGCGCGCGCAGGTGGTCCAGAACATCCACTGTTGTACTACTAAAGACTACTATCATCATTTCGATCCTCTACACCGACAAAACTCAACATGTTTCCATCAGAATGAAAACTCGGAGATGTCGTTGAGATTTCAATGTTGTTGTCAAAATTTCTCGGGGCTCTATTTGTACGGAAGGTAATTCGTTTCGCACTTTTACCGAGCGACTAGAATCTTCCTCGTCTCTGTACTACTTCCCTGCCATGACCCACTAACTCGAACACATAAACCGTCAAGTTGCAGGAAACTAATTACTGCTTTGCACTCGTTAATTAAAACAATTTGCATAGTTTTCATCGGTTAGAACTCATGCAAACACGGTGTTCGAGTAGATACAATTTGTTGGTAGTTATAAGAAGAAAATTACGCCGTAACATGCTTGGCTCGTGTTGAATTTTACCTGTACCATCGTGAGAGCAAACTTCAGACAATCGTAAAGTGTAGTTTATGAAGTGAGGCAGAATCCTCAACTCTCAAAAGTTCATATTTTATGGAATGAACAAGTACTTCATAATACACCCAACTAACTAAATGAACTTGATAACAAATTTCTCAACATTTCCTGTAGGTAGTATGTAATCGGAGAATACGTAATATACTACGAGTGAAAACTTTCAGAACTCTAAGAATGGAGTTACACCACTTCATATTGAATTTACTCATGTTGAAAATTCACAATAGAAGTACAATATTGAGGTGACTACAATTACAGGCTGATTCACGCTGAATGGCACATTGAACACTTCTAGATAGATTACCATTGATGGTTGGGGGGTAGATCAGATGGAGCAAATAACATCAGGCACTAATATTACAGACCACAGTTGAATATATAATATTGATATTCTCAATAAAAGGCTGAACCTGACCTGAAGACCTTACTGACTGATTGAGTAAGACGATTGATGTGTTCGTGAATAAGAATAAAATACTGGTCAGGTGCTCAATCTTCCTGACTTATTTGTCATCACCATCTATTCCATTGGCTAACTCCTCATTGATCTGAGCCAGCGAAGCATTTTTGCCTTACTGATGCTGCTAAGGTGGCGGTACGTTAAAAATGCAAGAAATTAACAGATTTTCTGTCTGAGCTCAATAATTGCAAGTAGCGAATCGTCTTGCATCCATTGTTCATGCTCACATCTTTCAGATCAATCACACATTTATCATGAAATAGTACTGAGGAATAGAATATAGATAGATAAAGTAGAATTAGTATCCCAATAACAAGTAAGACCGATAACTATCCCAACTGAAGAACTCCAGAAATGAATCGGCAACTAATCAAGAAGCTGTTTTTGTTCATCGTCATGATTCTTTTCCATTCGAATTATCGACTATTATGTACGTTTATTGATGTAAAACTGCCAGGCTTGCTTATGACCACAGTACCTTATTTTCTCAACCCATTGATCTAGTATTCTGTCGATTGTTGATAACATTTCAACCTCAACCCCATTTAAACTCCGCCAGTGATTGCGACCATCGGTTGGTATAAACGCAATTAAGCAACATCTAAGCATCGAGCTGCCAGAAAGTCCAATTTCCCACCCTTTCTGAGATATCACCATCGCAAACTTAGGACACACTCCGATCAGTCTAATTGATCCACTAATGGTGTCACCAACCCCAATCTGTAATCTGATTGCCCATTAGCAGAGTTGATATCTCCCGATCGGTTACAACATCTATACTAAATCATCTTTTGAATAGTTAGCAACACTGTTGGTGGTACCTCGAATTGCTTTCTAGTTTACTCGGAGTTATGGCAATCATTTTCTATTTCCCGAATAGAATGCCTCTTCTTGTCAAAGAATTCCTATGTACCTGAGGATATCACAAAAGCGCTTTCATCGCGTGACATGCCGAATATTACTTTGTTGTGTGCGTTGGATTCGAGCTTTACTTCGTACTCATGACAGCGTATCTTGACTGCGGTGAGTCCTTTGTGATGTGGCAATCGAGCAAGAAATCAAAGAGGGATGTGAAGTTTGCACAAAAGCGATATGCTTGTTGAATTATTTTTCCTTTTCACTTAGAAATTCATTTTCAAGAGCCGCTAGCGAATTGTGATCAAAAATTTACTGATTCTGAAGCCTTGACGCAATAACCGACAACGGGTGTTTTTCTTCTGTATGTATTATATTTCCATCTGTCGACGAAGAAAATTACTACTGTTCCTTCCCGAAAGAATATACATTATGGATACCCATAACTCTGGATTATTTTCAAATTGGGACATAAATTTCGATACGAAGACTGCATTTTGAAGGAAAATGTCGACGAGGAATAGTAAATACTGCTTTTCGTGAGAATATTATCCAGATGCCGGCTATGAAGAGAGATGTAACAAGATCTAGATTGTTTCTGAATTATATCATAGATTTCCACACGACCGACCAAATAGAGTGTAGTTTGGACCATGGAGATTTTCTCTATCCTCGTGGTGAACCGCCCACGTCCATTAGCCAATAATGAAATTGAATGCGGTTGGAAAATCGAGTCTCCATTTTCTCACTCCACAGGACGCTTTCAGTTTCCAGACCACATTGACACGGCAAAGGGATAAGGGACAAGTAATATGATTTTGTTAATGGGGGGTTTGATTGGGCCATGAACTGAACATGTATTGAATGTTGTGTAGGTTTGACTATAATTGTGGACATTCCTGAAATTCCTGAATTTTCGATGCTTTTTACAAGATCGAAGAATATTCAGTGATATATTTTCTCTTTTTATTTCTACTTCTTCTACTTTTTTCTTTCATTCAGTGTGGCCTATTCGTTTCAGAGTCACCTTGTGAACGCTAATTGAATTTCACTCCTGAAAATGGATGAAGTAGGACTTGGATTTTTGTTCATACAGTGTGTAAAAGCCAAATGGAATAAATTCATTATTTCGGTTACTGTACATATTTATAAAAAATCCCGAAACACGTCAAATTTAAATTATAACTTGACATTCTTTAACGTGAAAATGCAACCCCTACCTTCAACCCCCTTAGAATGACAGGTACAACCCCCAATTTTTTAAATGGGAAGTATAGGCTTGTGATATATCATTTGAAAGGTCTCTTCATTCTCTATTCAAAAATGTTATTGTTTTTAAATTTAATGCAAAAATTAACATAAAAAAATTAATATCATGTTGTTACCGAAATTCGCTAAAATATACTCGGAACTTATTACAATATTACTTACAACTTATTTCCCGTTCAGGTCTTGATAATGAGAAAGTGAACAAAAACCGTAGCAATGTGGTTTTTAGATGGTAACCATTAAAAAACTTTAAAGAATTTCCGTGGCAACGCTATTTTAACAAGCAGTAGTAAATTGTTTTATTTAAGTTGTCATTGTTGTAATTTGAGTATAGAGTTTGTTCATTTCAATTCTGAAAAATGGTTAGATTAACGGAAATGCATAAAATAACAGTTTTACAAATGATTGGTTACGGAGATAACATCCGAACACAACGGGAAGTAACTCGCCTATTTCATGAGAAATTTCCTAATTTACCGCCTATATCCCAAGGAACAATAAGTAAAATAGAAAAGCAGTTTCGCGAGTTTGGTCATGTAAGGCAGATAAAAAAAGCAGCTGCTAATGCACTGAGTGATGAACTCAAATTAGATGTGTTGCTTGAGTTTCAGGAAAACCCACATACATCGAGTAGACAGGCATCCACTACATTCAATGCTAGCCATACATCGATAGCAAACATATTAAAAGAAAATAAATTGCATCCGTATAAGATGATACCTACTCAGGAGCTCATGGAAGACGATTTTGATAGGAGAACTTCTTTTTGTGAGCAAATGATGGACATGTTGGATAACAATATTATCCAATTAGAAGACGTTATGTTTTCTGATGAGTGTACTTTTTTACTTAACGGTCATGCTAATCGGCAAAATTGCCGCTACTGGTCCACGGAAAATCCTCACTGGATGAGAGAAGAACACACTCAATACCCTCAAAAGGTTAATGTTTGGGCAGGGATTGTAGGGAACAATATAATTGGTCCCTTTTTTATTGAGGGCAACTTGAATGGCAACAATTATTTGGCACTACTTCAAAATGATGTCATTCCAACGTTGGCAAATTTATATCCTGATCCAGGTAATCCTCAAGTTCCAGCGAATACGATATGGTTTCAGCAGGATGGAGCACCACCACATTACCAACTTAATGTCCGGCAGTACCTCGATACAATATTTCCCAATCGGTGGATAGGGAGGCGAGGATCGATTGAATGGCCAGCGCGATCACCTGATCTTACATTATTAGATTTCTTTTTATGGGGATATGTGAAGAGCCATGTGTACAAAACTAAACCTTCTGATTTAAATGACTTAAAAGAACGAATAACGCTTGCGATTAGGTCGATCACGCCTGATATGTTAAATAATGTTAGAAGACAGTTTTATTTGAGATTAGGATGTTGCCAAGACGTTCGCGGAGAACATTTTGAACATCTACTTCATTAACATTCATAGTTCTTTTTCGTGTTCTACATTTTATTACGTTTTGCATTACATTTTAGTTTTTGATTGTATTGTAGCGAATTTCGGTAACAACATGATATTAATTTTTTTTATGTTAATTTTTGCATTAAATTTAAAAACAATAACATTTTTGAATAGAGAATGAAGAGACCTTTCAAATGATATATCACAAGCCTATACTTCCCATTTAAAAAATTGGGGGTTGTACCTGTCATTCTAAGGGGGTTGAAGGTAGGGGTTGCATTTTCACGTTAAAGAATGTCAAGTTATAATTTAAATTTGACGTGTTTCGGGATTTTTTATAAATATGTACAGTAACCGAAATAATGAATTTATTCCATTTGGCTTTTACACACTGTATAATCAAGCTCATTAAGTTCTACGATCTACAATTTACAAAAAAAAACGGGTGAAGTCATAAAAGCAATAAAGATTCCTGCAAACGAGTCACACGAGTATATGAGGTTGGGAATCTAAACTATGAAAAAGTTTCAAGCCAAATACTATCGATGGAAATAAATGAGAAAAACTTGTAACTTTATGGAATAGTGATAATATATTTTTTTCGGAACAAGAAAAGCCTATGAGAAGTGGAGAAATGAACAATTTCGAGAACGACAGTCAAGTATGGTAATATTCACTGGAAGTTCAGTCTGTAATGGTTCAAAAGATGGGATGTCAGAGTACTAAAATGAATGACACTGCATTCAAAGTTGATCTCGTCAATTCCACACAAAGAGAAACACTTGATCTCAACCGCATATTCCATACATTTCCGGAGCACTTGACCTCAGTAGGGTTGCCGGGGCCCAATCACAACCCAAATTTTATAGAGGGTAAAGGGCCAGCCAACAATCAGGGTCAATTGAATTGACCTTGAGATCGTGAGGCCTGCTGGCGCGAGGAAGTAATTATTCCACTTTGGGAGGAGGAGGTTGAATGGGGTCAGTTTGGCTGAAAATTAAATTTCAGTGATTTCGAACGCGATCCCTGTGACGATGTTATCTGATCTTATTGGGTGCTATCAAAGGGTTGTGGACCGAGCTCTTTCAGCTCGCTAAGGCATCTTTATGATCACCATCTTACGCCCTTTCAGGACGTTTTGATGATATTCTGCTCGCGGAGAAAACTATCGACTTCGTTTTAATTTCGTTTCAATGCTAAGCTCGTCCTCTACGGATCCGGATCAGTATCGGAAGTTTAGAATGATCAGAAATCGATTTCAATATTTTTTACTCTACAAAATAAGACATACCCTTCATTAGGAAATATCTCACATTGTTTCGCTTCTACGACTACGAAATTCGTTTGTCACAATGTGACCCATCCTGTATCCAGGGACCGATCCACTTGTATACATCTAAATATTCACATTTATTCTGTATTCATCGTTCGATAGGGTTTTTCAATAAAGACAAAAGTTCGATAAACATCTAGATAGCTAAACATACCCACTATATATTTCTGTATGTACTGGCTCCGCCAATATTTGTATATTCCATTCCGCTACTCAATGTTTCTCCAAATAAAAAAATCCTCCGTTCTCGCAGTGCCCGTCTTTCGGAAATAATGACATTGGAACAGTTTATTTCTCCGGAGAATTATAAGTGGCAGTTCTCGAAAGGTTGTCGTTGTAATAAACACACTATAGTGTTTTTCGTGTGACGCGGAGAATTCGAGCAAACTCTTCTCGCCAGACAATTTCTATTGGTACGTATTTTTTCGCGATAGTTTGGCTCACGAAATACGACGATTGGCTTGGAGAATGGAAATATATGACTTTCATGGACGTTAGTATCTGCGAGTAGGAGTTCAAAAGGTTTAAATTTATAGCAGATTATGGGAAATCGAAAACTGAATATTTCACCATGCAAAATTGGATGACTATATCAACTCCACCAACAGTAGGAGAAGGGTAAAAGAGAAGAAATTCTTAGTACATGGAATCAATTCAATCAGCGAAGAAGGAATAACAAATGACAAATATTTTTGTCGAATAAAACTTTCCTTCGATTCCATCCGAGATTCCATCCAATCGTTTTACAATCGTTTCGACAACGTGGTTGCCCCATCAATTCGATCCTTCATACAATTCGCTCCATAATCGGTTTCGTACCCACCAAAACACTGTTCCATCTAAAAAACCCTTGCATACTAGATTTGTATTCGAAAACTGTTCCGACGTTCCGGTGAATATTCCTCGGATTCGAGGAGAAACTTTCGTCGTGAAAAACTCGACGGGTAACAAAATTTTATGGTAATACGTAAAAGTTGAATATAGAGTGGGGTACTTTGTTATCTGGTCGTCTATGCTTTTGTGGGCATTCGAACTCCGGAAGTTTGGAAATCGATCCATCGAGTGGGAAAATCAAGATTGTTCTTTCGACCGTGTTTCCACCTGCATAGAGGTCATATCATATCTGGAAATTTTTTTAGAGCTGACGAAAATTTCGAACTATTACATGAAGTTTGAAATATTTTCCGTAGTCAATTTGGAATCACTCGAGTAGAGTAAAATTTTTCATTCACTTCCTTTCATATGCTCCGCTGTGATTTCTTCGATATCAACAAATTATCAGTAAGAAAAAAATCCAGAAGGAATACATTGGCTTCCATGGAAATGTTAAGGAATGCTTCGATTTTATCAGAATAGAATATTCATCAAATCCTTCTTGAGCACAAAAATGATGAAGAATACGTCAAGCAACAGTATCAAACAACATACACATATGTATACAAAAAAATGAAATGTTAAATGAAAACAGGTAGTACAATATTACTGCAGAGAAAATATGTTTACTATCTAATGATTCAATAAAATCATCTGCCACTCTGACATGAAAGTCATGATTTTTGGTATTATTCCTATAGAGAAGGACTGTGTGAACTCGAAATTCAAGACATCAAATTTTCCTTGGAGTTCCTCTGGGTTATCGATCTATGTCTGCTTATTTCTCAAAATAATTCGTGCTTACATGGTCAGGCATATCATTGATGAAGTGAAGAAATAGTAGAGGACCCAATATAGACCCTTGAGGAACCCCAAGGTCAACGTCCTAATTCAACACGCATCTTCCTGAGAGTCTGATTTCATCTGAGCCATGCAAGAACATTATACCTATGAAACCGAGGTGATATCGTTTCTGGCAAATGATCAGGGTCAATAATATCGAATGCTCTCGATAAGTCGAAGAAAAGCGCCCCAATATATTTTCTTTCATCAAGTGAGTTGAACAGAATATACAGACTGACACTATTGAATAACATTGATAATCAGTAAGTTAGGTAGTTGAGTAGTTAGTTATTTTTCGCTACAATACAAGTCGCCTTTGGTTGTTGGTCAGGTTGTGTAAGAATACCAAGATCATTAGATCAGTCGTCCTAATCCCACAATGATTCACCATTGCTGTTCCACATTAATTTTTCAGCGGTTAAAGGAAGGTGAAAGGCGTCCCGACGTCCCGGAATATCGCCCGGAATGCTCGGTATCCCGACGACGCCAATCATCCCTTTCGCGATCCCCTTGTGTCGGATCATCCCTTGAAAAGGATTTTCCGGTCGAGATGAAAAGTCTACGGTAACTTTTGCTCCCATCAAATAATTCACTCGACCAATCCATCAATTGATTTTTCAAGGGTTCAAATTTTCCCTAGAGCTGCACTCAACTATAATTTCTCAATGACTGAACATCCTTTTCAAGAATACTGTACCGTCTTTTATTGATACTCTAGTGGATTGAACTGTAGCCTCATAGCTGGCCTGATTGGAAAACCGCGAAACACTCTGTAGATAGAGGGTAGCTTTCTAGGAAATGATGCAATATCGCTACATTACTGCATCAAAGGCTTGATAATAGTGCCAAACATTTGTCGAAACATCGATGGAATTCATGACAATCAAGATCTGAATGTCACACACTCAATATTCAATATATCGTATCCAAGCAAGTAATAATTATTATATTGGAATCAATTCAGTAGCGCCTACCCACCCATGAGTTTTCTTCAGTGGGAAAAGATCTATTTGTGATGTGATATTTATCACGATCATAATTATGAGTATATTACTCAACTATCGTTGTTTCAGTTCTACTCGCTGATGGAATCGTCTCGGTTGGCCAAAATGACGTTGGACTACAAACAAGTGACGATCTTTGCTCCCATCAACGCGGCTTTCCAGAAGTTCGGTGAACTCGGAGGAGACACTGAATCTTTGGTCCTGTACCACATGAGTGAGTATACGATATTATCGACCTTACCAGCTATGATATCTCTCGAAGATGATTCTACGATATTCGCATGAAGAGGAACAGTCAGGTCGATTTTTGAACAGTGAAGAGATAGAGTATGTATGTCCTGGCTCATTTCACACCATTTTTCCGTTATGATCTAAATATGAAGAGTTGGGGTTCGATGTGTGATTTTCGCTGCACCGAAGGAAATTTTCATGTTATAATTCAGACGTTGATGGGAAAATCATGATTACAAGTTGATTCCTCACAAGATTTCAGATGCTGTCGCAGGACAGAGCAAATCGACTCTCGGAAATCGAAGACATAATATAATAATATCATTAGGAATATTCCGGAAAAAAAACATAAGATCGAGCTGAAGATTCGCATTTTTGTGGATCAAAGTCCGAAAAATCGATCGTTACGCAGATATCGGGCTTCGATGTGAAAATAGTATGACTTTTGGTGGAGAAGCACTAGATAACTTCGTTATGGTGACGAATTGACCGAAATGTATTAACCTACATGAAATCAAACGAGGAATCGATCGGTGAGTCGATCGCGAGGTCGATCGACTCTGTGGGACCGACCGTTCCAGAGATATAGGGCGTTAAAGTGGAAATAGTGACATTTCGACCTCGGTCCGAATTAGTGGTTGTGAATTTTTTCAGATTTTTAAAGTGATGAATAGAAATTTCGAATTTTCCGAGCTATGATTATCCGATGAATATGTACATTGGAATTTCTGACATGAACGGAATTTCGTATTTTCCTAAAGAATCGTTTGAAATTTCGTGATCTAGATGAAAATTGAAGGAGGAATCGATCGGTGGGTCGATCGACTCTGTGGGATCGACCGTTCCAGAGATACAGGGCGTCAAAGTGGAAATAGTGCGCTTTTTGGCAAAAATCAGAATTAGGAGCGAGATTACTCCGTTATCGAGACGAATTCATCAATTTCGATCACAGATTCGTTTCTTACGGGTCCGAAATAGTGGTCTTGAATTTTTTTCAGATTTTTAAAGCGATGAATAGAAATTTCGAATTTTTCAAGCTATGATCATCCGATAAATATGTACCTTGGACTCTCTGACTCCAACGAACTTTCGCATTTTTCTGGAGAATCGTTTGAAATCTTTCGATCTAGATAAATATTGAACGAGGAATCGATCGGTGGGTCGATCGACACTGTGGGACAGACCGTTTCAGAGATATAGGTCGTCAAAGTGGAAATAGTGCGCTTTTTGGCAAAAATCAGAATTAGGAGCGAGATTACTCTGTTATCGAAATGAATTCACCAATTTCGATCTCAAATTCGTTTTTTCTGAGTCCGAATCAGTAATTGTGATTTTTTTCAGATTTTTGAAGTAATAAATAGAAATTTAGAATTTTCTAATCTAGGATCATCCGATAAATATCTAGTCTAGTGATCAAATAAATTGCAAAGGCGAGGCGAGTAAGGAGTATGCCTGTACAGGCCGTATAAATAGAAAATGCGATGACGTCGATCGATCAACATCAAGAGGAAATAATCACCATCAATTACTCATAGGATCAGTGTCACTTGAACGTATATAGAAAAACGGTGTATTCGAGTCCTTCGGGAGAACGCGAAGTGAAAGAAAAAAATGTCACTTTTCCCAACGAAGTGTAGTCGACCTCCCTCAACACTTTTTCCTTCATTTTTTCTCTCTTCGTGAAACGTCTGTAAGAAGCTTTTCTATAGTTTATTCTGTCGCGAATGTTTTTCCCGTAGCTGAAAACTCCTCTACGCAGCTATTCTCCGTGGAGTGCATTGGCGTAGGTAATCAAGAAAATGTAGTTCAAAAAGAGCAAATTGTATTCTCTAATAGTCATTCAGATTGCAAAAGGCATAATTTCAATTACGAAATTGTTCGTTGAATTTCCAAAGTTTATCATTTGTTCTGGAATCGAGATTTTTCTAACTTTCGACAACACGAAAGGAAAACTGGAAGGTATAAGAATTTTCACTCGAATTCATCATATGATAATTCCAAAGTGATCTCATATCATTTGCATTATACATCAAATGTATTTCATGAAGCATCTCTATTGTAAAAAATGCTGTTAACAGTTTGTAACGTACTATAATATGTATCTGAAATCACCCTATAGTTGCTACAGGGTGAATAAATATGAAATATTTCATTTCAAGAATATCAATTTCGAGGTACAACTGAACTTTTTTAGAAATGATACGGAAAATTCAAAAGACAATCGATACTTTTCGAAATTAACAAATAAAGCTTCCATGAACTTCAGTTGGAAAAAGAATAAAGTAGTGAATTCTGCTCAACGAAAACTACCCAAATAGAATAGGGAGCACTTCGATTTCTGTTTTGAAAATACACGAAGCAATCTCATCCCCCTGATAGGAATTGCTATCCGTTACGTTGAATGTTCTTTGTCTGCTCGTCGTGTAACTCGCATAGTACGAGCACCTCACTTGAGTCTATCTGATCGCCGTGAATTAAACGTGTCAAGCGAGAATTTATCGTTCGTATCCTTATCCTTATCGGCGCTCAGCTCGATTCGCATTGTCTTTTGTTTCTAGGGATGTAAACGCTGCCAAGATGGATTATTGCGATATGATTGTTAGGGCAGTGAATGAAAATATCGCGGAGTGTGTTGCAGGATTCGTTCGAAAATCGAAAAAAAAAAAATGTGCACGTTCACGTACTTTCCTCGGTATAGTCACATGGATATCGCGTCGAGGAGAGTTGAGTTCGTTGCTTTGTAAGATTCCGCGAACTCTATACACGAAATTCGCCTAATTTCAGCGCGAGCTAGTGAGAAACTTTCACGATTCTCTCCCTTCCATCCACTCCATTGGGGTAGCTGAGTTTTTTCTGCCTGTGGACATGGCTTTTCTGAATATATCAATTCATTTTGCTTTTCACATTTGTTTCTTGGAAATGCATCAAAGTCTAAAGTTTCGATACAACGAAATCATCTTTTCAACAAGTTTGAATTTTTCATCAATTTCTACATATCTATTCATAGTTTGTTGAGCTTAACCATCTGATTTTCGATATGTTGAAGCGGTTGAAGGGGTAAATAATTAGGAATCAAGAATTATTTTTTTCCTAAGAAAATTTCCTAAGAAAATTTTCTATTTTCGACAACCTGAAGGAATTGAATTAGAGTTTCGTGTGTCGGGAGCTAAACAGGAAATAATTCTGAATAAATATGTAGATTTTTCAGCCTTCTCTTATATTTTATGAGTTGATGTAGGTTGAAAAACTCATGAAATTGTTGCTATATGTTTATATGAGATTGACCTCACTATTTCTCATCAGATTTTTCAAAGATCGATTGGAGCACTACACTATTTCCAATTGTAGTTCAGAGAGTATTCGTATTCTAATTTCAAAAAGTATTGATTCTATTTCAAAATTGTCAAATCAGTTTCGAAATAAGTCAAATATATTTCAAACGTTTCGTCTTATTATCATCATGGAATTCATGATTCAATCAAAACTTATGGTTTTCATTTCAAAAGCGATCTACATTAGTCTAAATACTACTACAATTCTTATATGTAGCAACTACAGGGTGAATAAACATCACCAAACACCTCATGCAGCCACGTCCCAAACCTTCCCAGTGATTTTTCCCGTGGTATGTAAATAGCTATTACTACTTATACACAAAAACTGCCAAATTCTCACTTCGAATTTCCGAATACCGCAAACATCATTCGAACGAATTCGTATCAATCCGACAGTCGATATTATTACGCGGCGCGTATTATACGCATCGATAATTGTTGTACGTATAACAATGAATGTATGATGACGTACATAGGGTGGAAGGGGAAAGGGGGGGAGGAGGGTGGGGTGGATAACAAAGGACGTCCTCATTTAGGCTCGATATAACGCTTCCACGGAAACGAGTACAGGTGATGGATCGGAGAAATTGGCGGAACCGCGCGATGACGTCACAATAATTCTATAGCACGTTACCGGATCACGCGGACTGATGGTCCGGAAAGTCCGGAGTGAAATTAAAATCTGTTCAATCGAATTGATTCGACGTATTTGTTCGTGTCGTCGAGAGATGAAGAAAAAATTGCTGCAAAAAAAATATTGTTCATCTTAGCTCATCATACCCTTTTTTTTCTTTCACCCAACACGACATACCTTTGCATTTGAAAAAAAGTAAGGTTAGGGTTGCAGGTCAGTTCTCGCAGTTTCCAATGTTGTCACATTGACGAATTGACAGTTTTTTGTTAGCCCTCGAATAGTTAGCGATAGAATGTTTGGAGAGAAGGAAGGCATTGGAGTTTACGTATGGAAGCACCTAAACGGAAAATCAGAATTAGGAGCGAGATTACTCTGTTATCGAAACGAATTCTCCAATTACTACCTCAGATTCGTTTTTTCTGGGTCCGAATTAGTGGTTGTGAATTTTTTCAGACATTCAAAGTGAATAGAATTTTCGAATTGTCCAAGCTAGATCATCCGATAAATATGTACCTTGGACTCTCTGACTCCAACGAACTTTCGCATTTTTCTGGAGAATCGTTTGAAATTCTTCGATCTAGATGAAAATTGAACGAGGAATCGATCGGTGGGTCGAACGACTCTGTGGGACCGACCGTTTCAGAGATATAGGGCGTCAAAGTAGAAATAGTGCGCTTCTTGGCAAAAATCAGAATTAGGAGCGAGATTACTCCGTTATCGAGACGAATTCATCAATTTCGATCTCAGATTCGTTTCTTACGGGTCCGAAATAGTGGTCTTGAATTTTTTCAGATTTTTGAAGTGATGAATAGAAATTCCGAATTTTTCAAGCTATGATCGACCGATAAATATGTACCTTGGACTCTCTGGCTCCAACGAACTTTCGCATTTTTCTGGAGAATCGTTTGAAATTCTTCGATCTAGATGAAAATTGAACGAGGAATCGATCGGTGGGTCGATCGACTCTGTGGGACAGACCGTTTCAGAGATATAGGGCGTCAAAGTGGAAATAGTGCACTTTTCGGCAAAAATCAGAATTAGGAGCGAGATTACTCCGTTATCGAGACGAATTCATCGATTTCGATCTCAGATTCGTTTCTTACGGGTCCGAAATAGTAATCTTGAATTTTCTCAGATTTTTAAAGTGATGAATAGAAATTTCGAATTTTTCAAGCTATGATCATCCGATAAATATGTACCTTGGACTTTCTGACTGCAACGAACTTCCGCATTTTTCTGAAGAATCGTTTGAAATTCTTCGATCTAGATGAAAATTGAACGAGGAATCGATCGGTGGGTCGATCGACTCTGTGGGACCGACCGTTTCAGAGATACAGGGCGTCAAAGTGGAAATAGTGCGCTTTCTGGCAAAAATCAGAATTAGGAGCGAGATTACTCCGTTATCGAGACGAATTCATCAATTTCGATCTCAGATTCGTTTCTTACGGGTCCGAAATAGTAATCTTGAATTTTCTCAGATTTTTAAAGTGATGAATAGAAATTTCGAATTTTTCAAGCTATGATCATCCGATAAATATGTACCTTGGACTTTCTGACTCCAACGAACTTTCGCATTTTTCTGGAGAATCGTTTGAAATTCTCCGATCTAGATGAAAATTGAACGAGGAATCGATCGGTGGGTCGATCGACTCTGTGGGACAGACCGTTTCAGAGATATAGGGCGTCAAAGTGGAAATAGTGCGCTTTTTGGCTAAAAACGAGATTTAGGAGCGAGATTACTCCGTTATCGAGACGAATTCATCAATTTCGATCTCAGATTCGTTTCTTACGGGTCCGAAATAGTGGTCTTGAATTTTCTCAGATTTTTAAAGTGATGATTAGAAATTTCGAATTTTTCAAGCTATGATCATCCGATAAATATATACCTTGGACTTTCTGACTCCAACGAACTTTCGCATTTTTCTGAAGAATCGTTTGAAATTCTTTGATCTAGATGAAAATTGAACGAGGAATCGATCGGTGGGTCGATCGACTCTGTGGGACCGACCGTTTCAGAGATATAGGGCGTCAAAGTGGAAATAGTGCACTTTTCGGCAAAAATCAGAATTAGGAGCGAGATTACTCCGTTATCGAGACGAATTCATCAATTTCGATCTCAGATTCGTTTCTTACGGGTCCGAAATAGTAATCTTGAATTTTCTCAGATTTTTAAAGTGATGAATAGAAATTTCGAATTTTTCAAGCTATGATGATCCGATAAATATGTACCTTGGACTCTCTGACTCCAACGAACTTTCGCATTTTTCTGAAGAATCGTTTGAAATTCTTTGATCTAGATGAAAATTGAACGAGGAATCGATCGGTGGGTCGATCGACTCTGTGGGACCGACCGTTTCAGAGATATAGGGCGTCAAAGTGGAAATAGTGCACTTTTCGGCAAAAATCAGAATTAGGAGCGAGATTACTCCGTTATCGAGACGAATTCATCGATTTCGATCTCAGATTCGTTTCTTACGGGTCCGAAATAGTAATCTTGAATTTTCTCAGATTTTTAAAGTGATGAATTGAAATTTCGAATTTTTCAAGCTATGATCGACCAATAAATATGTACCTTGGACTCTCTGACTCCAACGAACTTTCGCATTTTTCTGAAGAATCGTTTGAAATTCTTCGATCTAGATGAAAATTAAACGAGGAATCGATCGGTGGGTCGATCGACTCTGTGGGACCGACCGTTTCAGAGATATAGGGCGTCAAAGTGGAAATAGTGCACTTTTCGGCAAAAATCAGAATTAGGAGCGAGATTACTCCGTTATCGAGACGAATTCATCAATTTCGATCTCAGATTCGTTTCTTACGGGTCCGAAATAGTAATCTTGAATTTTCTCAGATTTTTAAAGTGATGAATTGAAATTTCGAATTTTTCAAGCTATGATCGACCGATAAATATGTACCTTGGACTCTCTGACTCCAACGAACTTTCGCATTTTTCTGAAGAATCGTTTGAAATTCTTCGATCTAGATGAAAATTGAACGAGGAATCGATCGGTGGGTCGATCGACTCTGTGGGACCGACCGTTCCAGAGATACAGGGCGTCAAAGTGGAAATAGTGCACTTTTCGGAAAAAATCAGAATTAGGAGCGAGATTACTCCGTTATCGAGACGAAGTCATCAATTTCGATCTCAGATTCGTTTCTTACGGGTCCGAAATAGTAATCTTGAATTTTCTCAGATTTTTAAAGTGATGAATAGAAATTTCGAATTTTTCAAGCTATGATCATCCGATAAATATGTACCTTGGACTTTCTGACTCCAACGAACTTTCGCATTTTTCTGAAGAATCGTTTGAAGTTCTCCGATCTAGATGAAAATTGAACGAGGAATCGATCGGTGGGTCGATCGACTCTGTGGGACCGACCGTTTCAGAGATATAGGGCGTCAAAGTGGAAATAGTGCGCTTTTTGGCAAAAATCAGAATTAGGAGCGAGATTACTACGTTATCGAGACGAATTCATCAATTTCGATCTCAGATTCGTTTCTTACGGGTCCGAAATAGTAATCTTGAATTTTCTCAGATTTTTAAAGTGATGAATAGAAATTTCGAATTTTTCAAGCTATGATCATCCGATAAATATGTACCTTGGACTTTCTGACTCCAACGAACTTTCGCATTTTTCTGAAGAATCGTTTGAAGTTCTCCGATCTAGATGAAAATTGAACGAGGAATGGATCGGTGGGTCGATCGACTCTGTGGGACCGACCGTTTCAGAGATATAGGGCGTCAAAGTGGAAATAGTGCACTTTTCGGCAAAAATCAGAATTAGGAGCGAGATTACTCCGTTATCGAGACGAATTCATCAATTTCGATCTCAGATTCGTTTCTTACGGGTCCGAAATAGTAATCTTGAATTTTCTCAGATTTTTAAAGTGATGAATTGAAATTTCGAATTTTTCAAGCTATGATCATCCGATAAATTTGTACCTTGGACTTTCTGACTCCATCGAACTCTCGCATTTTTCTGAAGAATCGTTTGAAATCCTTCGATCCAGATGAAAATTGAACGAGGAATCGATCGGTGGGTCGATCGACTCTGTGGGACCGACCGTTTCAGAGATATAGGGCGTCAAAGTGGAAATAGTGCACTTTTCGGCAAAAATCAGAATTAGGAGCGAGATTACTCCGTTATCGAGACGAATTCATCAATTTCGATCTCAGATTCGTTTCTTACGGGTCCGAAATAGTAATCTTGAATTTTCTCAGATTTTTAAAGTGATGAATTGAAATTTCGAATTTTTCAAGCTATGATCATCCGATAAATTTGTACCTTGGACTTTCTGACTCCATCGAACTCTCGCATTTTTCTGAAGAATCGTTTGAAATTCTTCGATCTAGATGAAAATTGAACGAGGAATCGATCGGTGGGTCGATCGACTCTGTGGGACCGACCGTTTCAGAGATATAGGGCGTCAAAGTGGAAATTGTGCGCTTTTTGGCAAAAATCAGAATTAGGAGCGAGATTACTCCGTTATCGAGACGAATTCATCAATTTCGATCTCAGATTCGTTTCTTACGGGTCCGAAATAGTGGTCTTGAATTTTTTCAGATTTTTAAAGTGATGAATAGAAATTTCGAATTTTTCAAGCTATGATCATCCGATAAATATGTACCTTGGACTTTTTGACTCCAACGAACTCTCGCATTTTTCTGAAGAATCATTTGAAATTCTTCGATCTAGATGAAAATTGAACGGGGAATCGATCGGTGGGTCGATCGACTCTGTGGGACCGACCGTTTCAGAGATATAGGGCGTCAAAGTAGAAATAGTGCGCTTCTTGGCAAAAATCAGAATTAGGAGCGAGATTACTCCGTTATCGAGACGAATTCATCAATTTCGATCTCAGATTCGTTTCTTACGGGTCCGAAATAGTGGTCTTGAATTTTTTCAGATTTTTAAAGTGATGAATAGAAATTCCGAATTTTTCAAGCTATGATCGACCGATAAATATGTACCTTGGACTCTCTGACTCCAACGAACTTTCGCATTTTTCTGAAGAATCGTTTGAAATTCTTCGATCTAGATGAAAATTGAACGAGGAATCGATCGGTGGGTCGATCGACTCTGTGGGACCGACTTTTCCAGAGATATAGGGCGTCAAAGTGGAAATAGTGCACTTTTCGGCAAAAATCAGAATTAGGAGCGAGATTACTCCGTTATCGAGACGAGTTCATCAATTTCGATCTCAGATTCGTTTCTTACGGGTCCGAAATAGTGGTCTTGAATTTTCTCAGATTTTTAAAGTGATGATTAGAAATTTCGAATTTCTCAAGCTATGATCATCCGATAAATATATACCTTGGACTTTCTGACTCCAACGAACTTTCGCATTTTTCTGAAGAATCGTTTGAAATTCTTTGATCTAGATGAAAATTGAACGAGGAATCGATCGGTGGGTCGATCGACTCTGTGGGACCGACCGTTTCAGAGATATAGGGCGTCAAAGTGGAAATAGTGCACTTTTCGGCAAAAATCAGAATTAGGAGCGAGATTACTCCGTTATCGAGACGAATTCATCAATTTCGATCTCAGATTCGTTTCTTACGGGTCCGAAATAGTAATCTTGAATTTTCTCAGATTTTTAAAGTGATGAATAGAAATTTCGAATTTTTCAAGCTATGATCATCCAATAAATATGTACCTTGAACTTTCTGACTCCAACGAACTTTCGCATTTTTCTGAAGAATCGTTTGAAATTCTTCGATCTAGATGAAAATTGAACGAGGAATCGATCGGTGGGTCGATCGACTCTGTGGGACCGACTGTTTCAGAGATATAGGGCGTCAAAATGGAAATAGTGCACTTTTCGGCAAAAATCAGAATTAGGAGCGAGATTACTCCGTTATCGAGACGAATTCATCAATTTCGATCTCAGATTCGTTTCTTACGGGTCTGAAATAGTGGTCTTGAATTTTTTCAGATTTTTAAAGTGATGAATAGAAATTTCGAATTTTTCAAGCTATGATCATCCGATAAATATGTACCTTGGACTTTCTGACTCCAACGAACTTTCGCATTTGTCTGAAGAATCGTTTGAAATTCTTCGATCTAGATGAAAATTGAACGAGGAATCGATCGGTGGGTCGATCGACTCTGTGGGACCGACCGTTTCAGAGATATAGGGCGTCAAAATGGAAATAGTGCGCTTTTTGGCAAAAATCAGATTTAGGAGCGAGATTACTCCGTTATCGAGACGAATTCATCAATTTCGATCTCAGATTCGTTTCTTACGGGTCCGAAATAGTAATCTTGAATTTTCTCAGATTTTTAAAGTGATGAATAGAAATTTCGAATTTTCCAAGCTATGATCATCCGATAAATATGTACCTTGGACTCTCTGACTCTAACGAACTTTCGCATTTTTCTGAAGAATCGTTTGAAATTCTTCGATCTAGATGAAAATTGAACGAGGAATCGATCGGTGGGTCGATCGACTCTGTGGGACCGACCGTTTCAGGGATACAGGGCGTCAAAGTGGAAATAGTGCGCTTTTTGGCAAAAATCAGATTTAGGAGCGAGATTACTCCGTTATCGAGACGAATTCATCAATTTCGATCTCAGATTCGTTTCTTACGGGTCCGAAATAGTAATCTCGAATTTTCTCAGATTTTTAAAGTGATGAATAGAAATTTCGAATTTTTCAAGCTATGATCATCCGATAAATATGTACCTTGGACTCTCTGACTCCAACGAACTTTCGCATTTTTCTGAAGAATCGTTTGAAATTCTTCGATCTAGATGAAAATTGAACGAGGAATCGATCGGTGGGTCGATCGACTCTGTGGGACCGACTTTTCCAGAGATATAGGGCGTCAAAGTGGAAATAGTGCACTTTTCGGCAAAAATCAGAATTAGGAGCGAGATTACTCCGTTATCGAGACGAATTCATCAATTTCGATCTCAGATTCGTTTCTTACGGGTCCGAAATAGTGGTCTTGAATTTTCTCAGATTTTTAAAGTGATGATTAGAAATTTCGAATTTCTCAAGCTATGATCATCCGATAAATATATACCTTGGACTTTCTGACTCCAACGAACTTTCGCATTTTTCTGAAGAATCGTTTGAAATTCTTTGATCTAGATGAAAATTGAACGAGGAATCGATCGGTGGGTCGATCGACTCTGTGGGACCGACCGTTTCAGAGATATAGGGCGTCAAAGTGGAAATAGTGCACTTTTCGGCAAAAATCAGAATTAGGAGCGAGATTACTCCGTTATCGAGACGAATTCATCGATTTCGATCTCAGATTCGTTTCTTACGGGTCCGAAATAGTAATCTTGAATTTTCTCAGATTTTTAAAGTGATGAATAGAAATTTCGAATTTTTCAAGCTATGATCATCCAATAAATATGTACCTTGAACTTTCTGACTCCAACGAACTTTCGCATTTTTCTGAAGAATCGTTTGAAATTCTTCGATCTAGATGAAAATTGAACGAGGAATCGATCGGTGGGTCGATCGACTCTGTGGGACCGACTGTTTCAGAGATATAGGGCGTCAAAATGGAAATAGTGCACTTTTCGGCAAAAATCAGAATTAGGAGCGAGATTACTCCGTTATCGAGACGAATTCATCAATTTCGATCTCAGATTCGTTTCTTACGGGTCTGAAATAGTGGTCTTGAATTTTTTCAGATTTTTAAAGTGATGAATAGAAATTTCGAATTTTTCAAGCTATGATCATCCGATAAATATGTACCTTGGACTTTCTGACTCCAACGAACTTTCGCATTTGTCTGAAGAATCGTTTGAAATTCTTCGATCTAGATGAAAATTGAACGAGGAATCGATCGGTGGGTCGATCGACTCTGTGGGACCGACCGTTTCAGAGATATAGGGCGTCAAAATGGAAATAGTGCGCTTTTTGGCAAAAATCAGATTTAGGAGCGAGATTACTCCGTTATCGAGACGAATTCATCAATTTCGATCTCAGATTCGTTTCTTACGGGTCCGAAATAGTAATCTTGAATTTTCTCAGATTTTTAAAGTGATGAATAGAAATTTCGAATTTTCCAAGCTATGATCATCCGATAAATATGTACCTTGGACTCTCTGACTCTAACGAACTTTCGCATTTTTCTGAAGAATCGTTTGAAATTCTTCGATCTAGATGAAAATTGAACGAGGAATCGATCGGTGGGTCGATCGACTCTGTGGGACCGACCGTTTCAGGGATACAGGGCGTCAAAGTGGAAATAGTGCGCTTTTTGGCAAAAATCAGATTTAGGAGCGAGATTACTCCGTTATCGAGACGAATTCATCAATTTCGATCTCAGATTCGTTTCTTACGGGTCCGAAATAGTAATCTCGAATTTTCTCAGATTTTTAAAGTGATGAATAGAAATTTCGAATTTTTCAAGCTATGATCATCCGATAAATATGTACCTTGGACTCTCTGACTCCAACGAACTTTCGCATTTTTCTGAAGAATCGTTTGAAATTCTTCGATCTAGATGAAAATTGAACGAGGAATCGATCGGTGGGTCGATCGACTCTGTGGGACCGACCGTTTCAGAGATATAGGGCGTCAAAGTGGAAATAGTGCACTTTTCGGCAAAAATCAGATTTAGGAGCGAGATTACTCCGTTATCGAGACGAATTCATCAATTTCGATCTCAGATTCGTTTCTTACGGGTCCGAAATACTGGTCTTGAATTTTTTCAGATTTTTAAAGTGATGAATAGAAATTTCGAATTTTTCAAGCTATGATCATCCGATAAATATGTACCTTGGACTTTTTGACTCCAACGAACTCTCGCATTTTTCTGAAGAATTGTTTGAAATTCTTCGATCTAGATGAAAATTGAACGGGGAATCGATCGGTGGGTCGATCGACTATGTGGGACCGACCGTTTCAGAGATATAGGGCGTCAAAGTAGAAATAGTGCGCTTCTTGGCAAAAATCAGAATTAGGAGCGAGATTACTCCGTTATCGAGACGAATTCATCAATTTCGATCTCAGATTCGTTTCTTACGGGTCCGAAATAGTGGTCTTGAATTTTTTCAGATTTTTAAAGTGATGAATAGAAATTCCGAATTTTTCAAGCTATGATCGACCGATAAATATGTACCTTGGACTCTCTGACTCCAACGAACTTTCGCATTTTTCTGAAGAATCGTTTGAAATTCTTCGATCTAGATGAAAATTGAACGAGGAATCGATCGGTGGGTCGATCGACTCTGTGGGACCGACTTTTCCAGAGATATAGGGCGTCAAAGTGGAAATAGTGCACTTTTCGGCAAAAATCAGAATTAGGAGCGAGATTACTCCGTTATCGAGACGAATTCATCAATTTCGATCTCAGATTCGTTTCTTACGGGTCCGAAATAGTGGTCTTGAATTTTCTCAGATTTTTAAAGTGATGATTAGAAATTTCGAATTTCTCAAGCTATGATCATCCGATAAATATATACCTTGGACTTTCTGACTCCAACGAACTTTCGCATTTTTCTGAAGAATCGTTTGAAATTCTTTGATCTAGATGAAAATTGAACGAGGAATCGATCGGTGGGTCGATCGACTCTGTGGGACCGACCGTTTCAGAGATATAGGGCGTCAAAGTGGAAATAGTGCACTTTTCGGCAAAAATCAGAATTAGGAGCGAGATTACTCCGTTATCGAGACGAATTCATCGATTTCGATCTCAGATTCGTTTCTTACGGGTCCGAAATAGTAATCTTGAATTTTCTCAGATTTTTAAAGTGATGAATAGAAATTTCGAATTTTTCAAGCTATGATCATCCAATAAATATGTACCTTGAACTTTCTGACTCCAACGAACTTTCGCATTTTTCTGAAGAATCGTTTGAAATTCTTCGATCTAGATGAAAATTGAACGAGGAATCGATCGGTGGGTCGATCGACTCTGTGGGACCGACTGTTTCAGAGATATAGGGCGTCAAAATGGAAATAGTGCACTTTTCGGCAAAAATCAGAATTAGGAGCGAGATTACTCCGTTATCGAGACGAATTCATCAATTTCGATCTCAGATTCGTTTCTTACGGGTCTGAAATAGTGGTCTTGAATTTTTTCAGATTTTTAAAGTGATGAATAGAAATTTCGAATTTTTCAAGCTATGATCATCCGATAAATATGTACCTTGGACTTTCTGACTCCAACGAACTTTCGCATTTGTCTGAAGAATCGTTTGAAATTCTTCGATCTAGATGAAAATTGAACGAGGAATCGATCGGTGGGTCGATCGACTCTGTGGGACCGACCGTTTCAGAGATATAGGGCGTCAAAATGGAAATAGTGCGCTTTTTGGCAAAAATCAGATTTAGGAGCGAGATTACTCCGTTATCGAGACGAATTCATCAATTTCGATCTCAGATTCGTTTCTTACGGGTCCGAAATAGTAATCTTGAATTTTCTCAGATTTTTAAAGTGATGAATAGAAATTTCGAATTTTCCAAGCTATGATCATCCGATAAATATGTACCTTGGACTCTCTGACTCTAACGAACTTTCGCATTTTTCTGAAGAATCGTTTGAAATTCTTCGATCTAGATGAAAATTGAACGAGGAATCGATCGGTGGGTCGATCGACTCTGTGGGACCGACCGTTTCAGGGATACAGGGCGTCAAAGTGGAAATAGTGCGCTTTTTGGCAAAAATCAGATTTAGGAGCGAGATTACTCCGTTATCGAGACGAATTCATCAATTTCGATCTCAGATTCGTTTCTTACGGGTCCGAAATAGTAATCTCGAATTTTCTCAGATTTTTAAAGTGATGAATAGAAATTTCGAATTTTTCAAGCTATGATCATCCGATAAATATGTACCTTGGACTCTCTGACTCCAACGAACTTTCGCATTTTTCTGAAGAATCGTTTGAAATTCTTCGATCTAGATGAAAATTGAACGAGGAATCGATCGGTGGGTCGATCGACTCTGTGGGACCGACCGTTTCAGAGATATAGGGCGTCAAAGTGGAAATAGTGCACTTTTCGGCAAAAATCAGATTTAGGAGCGAGATTACTCCGTTATCGAGACGAATTCATCAATTTCGATCTCAGATTCGTTTCTTACGGGTCCGAAATACTGGTCTTGAATTTTTTCAGATTTTTAAAGTGATGAATAGAAATTTCGAATTTTTCAAGCTATGATCATCCGATAAATATGTACCTTGGACTTTTTGACTCCAACGAACTCTCGCATTTTTCTGAAGAATTGTTTGAAATTCTTCGATCTAGATGAAAATTGAACGGGGAATCGATCGGTGGGTCGATCGACTATGTGGGACCGACCGTTTCAGAGATATAGGGCGTCAAAGTGGAAATAGTGCACTTTTCGGCAAAAATCAGAATTAGGAGCGAGATTACTCCGTTATCGAGACGAATTCATCAATTTCGATCTCAGATTCGTTTCTTACGGGTCCGAAATAGTAATCTTGAATTTTCTCAGATTTTTAAAGTGATGAATAGAAATTTCGAATTTTTCAAGCTATGATCATCCGATAAATATGTACCTTGGACTCTCTGACTCCAACGAACTTTCGCATTTTTCTGAAGAATCGTTTGAAATTCTTCGATCTAGATGAAAATTGAACGAGGAATCGATCGGTGGGTCGATCGACTCTGTGGGACCGACCGTTTCAGAGATATAGGGCGTCAAAGTGGAAATAGTGCACTTTTCGGCAAAAATCAGAATTAGGAGCGAGATTACTCCGTTATCGAGACGAATTCATCAATTTCGATCTCAGATTCGTTTCTTACGGGTCCGAAATAGTAATCTTGAATTTTCTCAGATTTTTAAAGTGATGAATAGAAATTTCGAATTTTTCAAGCTATGATCATCCGATAAATATGTACCTTGGACTCTCTGACTCCAACGAACTTTCGCATTTTTCTGAAGAATCGTTTGAAATTCTTCGATCTAGATGAAAATTGAACGAGGAATCGATCGGTGGGTCGATCGACTCTGTGGGACCGACCGTTTCAGAGATATAGGGCGTCAAAGTGGAAATAGTGCGCTTTTTGGCAAAAATCAGATTTAGGAGCGAGATTACTCCGTTATCGAGACGAATTCATCAATTTCGATCTCAGATTCGTTTCTTACGGGTCCGAAATAGTGGTCTCGAATTTTTTCAGATTTTTAAAGTGATGAATAGAAATTTCGAATTTTTCAAGCTATGATCATCCGATGAATATGTACCTTGGACTCTCTGACTCCAACGAACTTTCGCATTTTTCTGAAGATTCGTTTGAAAATCTTCGATCTATATGAAAATTGAACGAGGAATCGATCGGTGGGTCGATCGACTCTGTGGGACCGACCGTTTCAGAGATATAGGGCGTCAAATTGGAAATAGTGCACTTTTCGGCAAAAATCAGAATTAGGAGCGAGATTACTCCGTTATCGAGACGAATTCATCAATTTCGATCTCAGATTCGTTTCTTACGGATCCGAAATAGTAATCTTGAATTTTCTCAGATTTTCAAAGTGATGAATAGAAATTTCGAATTTTTCAAGCTATGATCATCCGATAAATATGTACCTTGGACTCTCTGGCTCCAACGAACTTTCGCATTTTCCTGAAGAATCGTTTGAAATTCTTCGATCTAGATGAAAATTGAACGAGGAATCGATCGGTGGGTCGATCGACTCTGTGGGACCGACCGTTTCAGAGATATAGAGCGTCAAAGTGGAAATAGTGCACTTTTCGGCAAAAATCAGAATTAGGAGCGAGATTACTCCGTTATCGAGACGAATTCATCAATTTCGATCTCAGATTCGTTTCTTACGGGTCCGAAATAGTGGTCTTGAATTTTTTCAGATTTTTAAAGTGATGAATAGAAATTTCGAATTTTTCAAGCTATGATCATCCGATAAATATATACCTTGGACTTTCTGACTCCAACGAACTTTCGCATTTTTCTGAAGAATCGTTTGAAATTCTCCGATCTAGATGAAAATTGAACGAGGAATCGATCGGTGGGTCGATCGACTCTGTGAGACCGACCGTTTCAGAGATATAGGGCGTCAAAGTGGAAATAGTGCGCTTTTTGGCAAAAATCAGAATTAGGAGCGAAATTACTCCGTTATCGAGACGAATTCATCAATTTCGATCTCAGATTCGTTTCTTACGGGTCCGAAATAGTGGTCTTGAATTTTCTCAGATTTTTAAAGTGATGAATAGAAATTTCGAATTTTTCAAGCTATGATCATCCGATAAATATGTACCTTGGACTCTCTGACTCCAACGAACTTTCGCATTTTTCTGAAGAATCGTTTGAAATTCTCCGATCTAGATGAAAATTGAACGAGGAATCGATCGGTGGGTCGATCGACTCTGTGAGACCGACCGTTTCAGAGATATAGGGCGTCAAAGTGGAAATAGTGCGCTTTTTGGCAAAAATCAGAATTAGGAGCGAGATTACTCCGTTATCGAGACGAATTCATCAATTTCGATCTCAGATTCGTTTCTTACGGGTCCGAAATAGTGGTCTTGAATTTTCTCAGATTTTTAAAGTGATGAATAGAAATTTCGAATTTTTCAAGCTATGATCATCCGATGAATATGTACCTTGGACTCTCTGACTCCAACGAACTTTCGCATTTTTCTGAAGAATCGTTTGAAATTCTTCGATCTAGATGAAAATTGAACGAGGAATCGATCGGTGGGTCGATCGACTCTGTGAGACCGACCGTTTCAGAGATATAGGGCGTCAAAGTGGAAATAGTGCACTTTTCGGCAAAAATCAGAATTAGGAGCGAGATTACTCCGTTATCGAGACGAATTCATCAATTTCGATCTCAGATTCGTTTCTTACGGGTCCGAAATAGTGGTCTTGAATTTTCTCAGATTTTTAAAGTGATGAATAGAAATTTCGAATTTTTCAAGCTATGATCATCCGATGAATATGTACCTTGGACTCTCTGACTCCAACGAACTTTCGCATTTTTCTGAAGAATCGTTTGAAATTCTCCGATCTAGATGAAAATTGAACGAGGAATCGATCGGTGGGTCGATCGACTCTGTGGGACCGACCGTTTCAGAGATATAGGGCGTCAAAGTGGAAATAGTGCACTTTTCGGCAAAAATCAGAATTAGGAGCGAGATTACTCCGTTATCGAGACGAATTCATCAATTTCGATCTCAGATTCGTTTCTTACGGGTCCGAAATAGTGGTCTTGAATTTTTTCAGATTTTTAAAGTGATGAATAGAAATTTCGTATTTTTCAAGCTATGATCATCCGATAAATATATACCTTGGACTTTCTGACTCCAACGAACTTTCGCATTTTTCTGAAGAATCGTTTGAAATTCTTTGATCTAGATGAAAATTGAACGAGGAATCGATCGGTGGGTCGGTCGACTCTGTGGGACCGACCGTTTCAGAGATATAGGGCGTCAAATTGGAAATAGTGCACTTTTCGGCAAAAATCAGAATTAGGAGCGAGATTACTCCGTTATCGAGACGAATTCATCAATTTCGATCTCAGATTCGTTTCTTACGGGTCCGAAATAGTGGTCTTGAATTTTCTCAGATTTTTAAAGTGATGAATAGAAATTTCGAATTTTTCAAGCTATGATCATCCGATGAATATGTACCTTGGACTCTCTGACTCCAACGAACTTTCGCATTTTTCTGAAGAATCGTTTGAAATTCTCCGATCTAGATGAAAATTGAACGAGGAATCGATCGGTGGGTCGATCGACTCTGTGAGACCGACCGTTTCAGAGATATAGGGCGTCAAAGTGGAAATAGTGCGCTTTTTGGCAAAAATCAGAATTAGGAGCGAGATTACTCCGTTATCGAGACGAATTCATCAATTTCGATCTCAGATTCGTTTCTTACGGGTCCGAAATAGTGGTCTTGAATTTTCTCAGATTTTTAAAGTGATGAATAGAAATTTCGAATTTTTCAAGCTATGATCATCCGATGAATATGTACCTTGGACTCTGTGACTCCAACGAACTTTCGCATTTTTCTGAAGAATCGTTTGAAATTCTTCGATCTAGATGAAAATTGAACGAGGAATCGATCGGTGGGTCGATCGACTCTGTGGGACCGACCGTTTCAGAGATATAGGGCGTCAAAGTGGAAATAGTGCACTTTTCGGCAAAAATCAGAATTAGGAGCGAGATTACTCCGTTATCGAGACGAATTCATCAATTTCGATCTCAGATTCGTTTCTTACGGGTCCGAAATAGTGGTCTTGAATTTTTTCAGATTTTTAAAGTGATGAATAGAAATTTCGAATTTTTCAAGCTATGATCATCCGATAAATATGTACCTTGGACTCTCTGACTCCAACGAACTTTCGCATTTTTCTGAAGAATCGTTTGAAATTCTTCGATCTAGATGAAAATTGAACGAGGAATCGATCGGTGGGTCGATCGACTCTGTGGGACCGACCGTTTCAGAGATATAGGGCGTCAAAGTGGAAATAGTGCACTTTTCGGCAAAAATCAGATTTAGGAGCGAGATTACTCCGTTATCGAGACGAATTCATCAATTTCGATCTCAGATTCGTTTCTTACGGGTCCGAAATACTGGTCTTGAATTTTTTCAGATTTTTAAAGTGATGAATAGAAATTTCGAATTTTTCAAGCTATGATCATCCGATAAATATGTACCTTGGACTTTTTGACTCCAACGAACTCTCGCATTTTTCTGAAGAATTGTTTGAAATTCTTCGATCTAGATGAAAATTGAACGGGGAATCGATCGGTGGGTCGATCGACTATGTGGGACCGACCGTTTCAGAGATATAGGGCGTCAAAGTGGAAATAGTGCACTTTTCGGCAAAAATCAGAATTAGGAGCGAGATTACTCCGTTATCGAGACGAATTCATCAATTTCGATCTCAGATTCGTTTCTTACGGGTCCGAAATAGTAATCTTGAATTTTCTCAGATTTTTAAAGTGATGAATAGAAATTTCGAATTTTTCAAGCTATGATCATCCGATAAATATGTACCTTGGACTCTCTGACTCCAACGAACTTTCGCATTTTTCTGAAGAATCGTTTGAAATTCTTCGATCTAGATGAAAATTGAACGAGGAATCGATCGGTGGGTCGATCGACTCTGTGGGACCGACCGTTTCAGAGATATAGGGCGTCAAAGTGGAAATAGTGCACTTTTCGGCAAAAATCAGAATTAGGAGCGAGATTACTCCGTTATCGAGACGAATTCATCAATTTCGATCTCAGATTCGTTTCTTACGGGTCCGAAATAGTAATCTTGAATTTTCTCAGATTTTTAAAGTGATGAATAGAAATTTCGAATTTTTCAAGCTATGATCATCCGATAAATATGTACCTTGGACTCTCTGACTCCAACGAACTTTCGCATTTTTCTGAAGAATCGTTTGAAATTCTTCGATCTAGATGAAAATTGAACGAGGAATCGATCGGTGGGTCGATCGACTCTGTGGGACCGACCGTTTCAGAGATATAGGGCGTCAAAGTGGAAATAGTGCGCTTTTTGGCAAAAATCAGATTTAGGAGCGAGATTACTCCGTTATCGAGACGAATTCATCAATTTCGATCTCAGATTCGTTTCTTACGGGTCCGAAATAGTGGTCTCGAATTTTTTCAGATTTTTAAAGTGATGAATAGAAATTTCGAATTTTTCAAGCTATGATCATCCGATGAATATGTACCTTGGACTCTCTGACTCCAACGAACTTTCGCATTTTTCTGAAGATTCGTTTGAAAATCTTCGATCTATATGAAAATTGAACGAGGAATCGATCGGTGGGTCGATCGACTCTGTGGGACCGACCGTTTCAGAGATATAGGGCGTCAAATTGGAAATAGTGCACTTTTCGGCAAAAATCAGAATTAGGAGCGAGATTACTCCGTTATCGAGACGAATTCATCAATTTCGATCTCAGATTCGTTTCTTACGGATCCGAAATAGTAATCTTGAATTTTCTCAGATTTTCAAAGTGATGAATAGAAATTTCGAATTTTTCAAGCTATGATCATCCGATAAATATGTACCTTGGACTCTCTGGCTCCAACGAACTTTCGCATTTTCCTGAAGAATCGTTTGAAATTCTTCGATCTAGATGAAAATTGAACGAGGAATCGATCGGTGGGTCGATCGACTCTGTGGGACCGACCGTTTCAGAGATATAGAGCGTCAAAGTGGAAATAGTGCACTTTTCGGCAAAAATCAGAATTAGGAGCGAGATTACTCCGTTATCGAGACGAATTCATCAATTTCGATCTCAGATTCGTTTCTTACGGGTCCGAAATAGTGGTCTTGAATTTTTTCAGATTTTTAAAGTGATGAATAGAAATTTCGAATTTTTCAAGCTATGATCATCCGATAAATATATACCTTGGACTTTCTGACTCCAACGAACTTTCGCATTTTTCTGAAGAATCGTTTGAAATTCTCCGATCTAGATGAAAATTGAACGAGGAATCGATCGGTGGGTCGATCGACTCTGTGAGACCGACCGTTTCAGAGATATAGGGCGTCAAAGTGGAAATAGTGCGCTTTTTGGCAAAAATCAGAATTAGGAGCGAAATTACTCCGTTATCGAGACGAATTCATCAATTTCGATCTCAGATTCGTTTCTTACGGGTCCGAAATAGTGGTCTTGAATTTTCTCAGATTTTTAAAGTGATGAATAGAAATTTCGAATTTTTCAAGCTATGATCATCCGATAAATATGTACCTTGGACTCTCTGACTCCAACGAACTTTCGCATTTTTCTGAAGAATCGTTTGAAATTCTCCGATCTAGATGAAAATTGAACGAGGAATCGATCGGTGGGTCGATCGACTCTGTGAGACCGACCGTTTCAGAGATATAGGGCGTCAAAGTGGAAATAGTGCGCTTTTTGGCAAAAATCAGAATTAGGAGCGAGATTACTCCGTTATCGAGACGAATTCATCAATTTCGATCTCAGATTCGTTTCTTACGGGTCCGAAATAGTGGTCTTGAATTTTCTCAGATTTTTAAAGTGATGAATAGAAATTTCGAATTTTTCAAGCTATGATCATCCGATGAATATGTACCTTGGACTCTCTGACTCCAACGAACTTTCGCATTTTTCTGAAGAATCGTTTGAAATTCTTCGATCTAGATGAAAATTGAACGAGGAATCGATCGGTGGGTCGATCGACTCTGTGAGACCGACCGTTTCAGAGATATAGGGCGTCAAAGTGGAAATAGTGCACTTTTCGGCAAAAATCAGAATTAGGAGCGAGATTACTCCGTTATCGAGACGAATTCATCAATTTCGATCTCAGATTCGTTTCTTACGGGTCCGAAATAGTGGTCTTGAATTTTCTCAGATTTTTAAAGTGATGAATAGAAATTTCGAATTTTTCAAGCTATGATCATCCGATGAATATGTACCTTGGACTCTCTGACTCCAACGAACTTTCGCATTTTTCTGAAGAATCGTTTGAAATTCTCCGATCTAGATGAAAATTGAACGAGGAATCGATCGGTGGGTCGATCGACTCTGTGGGACCGACCGTTTCAGAGATATAGGGCGTCAAAGTGGAAATAGTGCACTTTTCGGCAAAAATCAGAATTAGGAGCGAGATTACTCCGTTATCGAGACGAATTCATCAATTTCGATCTCAGATTCGTTTCTTACGGGTCCGAAATAGTGGTCTTGAATTTTTTCAGATTTTTAAAGTGATGAATAGAAATTTCGTATTTTTCAAGCTATGATCATCCGATAAATATATACCTTGGACTTTCTGACTCCAACGAACTTTCGCATTTTTCTGAAGAATCGTTTGAAATTCTTTGATCTAGATGAAAATTGAACGAGGAATCGATCGGTGGGTCGGTCGACTCTGTGGGACCGACCGTTTCAGAGATATAGGGCGTCAAATTGGAAATAGTGCACTTTTCGGCAAAAATCAGAATTAGGAGCGAGATTACTCCGTTATCGAGACGAATTCATCAATTTCGATCTCAGATTCGTTTCTTACGGGTCCGAAATAGTGGTCTTGAATTTTCTCAGATTTTTAAAGTGATGAATAGAAATTTCGAATTTTTCAAGCTATGATCATCCGATGAATATGTACCTTGGACTCTCTGACTCCAACGAACTTTCGCATTTTTCTGAAGAATCGTTTGAAATTCTCCGATCTAGATGAAAATTGAACGAGGAATCGATCGGTGGGTCGATCGACTCTGTGAGACCGACCGTTTCAGAGATATAGGGCGTCAAAGTGGAAATAGTGCGCTTTTTGGCAAAAATCAGAATTAGGAGCGAGATTACTCCGTTATCGAGACGAATTCATCAATTTCGATCTCAGATTCGTTTCTTACGGGTCCGAAATAGTGGTCTTGAATTTTCTCAGATTTTTAAAGTGATGAATAGAAATTTCGAATTTTTCAAGCTATGATCATCCGATGAATATGTACCTTGGACTCTGTGACTCCAACGAACTTTCGCATTTTTCTGAAGAATCGTTTGAAATTCTTCGATCTAGATGAAAATTGAACGAGGAATCGATCGGTGGGTCGATCGACTCTGTGGGACCGACCGTTTCAGAGATATAGGGCGTCAAAGTGGAAATAGTGCACTTTTCGGCAAAAATCAGAATTAGGAGCGAGATTACTCCGTTATCGAGACGAATTCATCAATTTCGATCTCAGATTCGTTTCTTACGGGTCCGAAATAGTGGTCTTGAATTTTTTCAGATTTTTAAAGTGATGAATAGAAATTTCGAATTTTTCAAGCTATGATCATCCGATAAATATATACCTTGGACTTTCTGACTCCAACGAACTTTCGCATTTTTCTGAAGAATCGTTTGAAATTCTTTGATCTAGATGAAAATTGAACGAGGAATCGATCGGTGGGTCGATCGACTCTGTGGGACCGACCGTTTCAGAGATATAGGGCGTCAAAGTGGAAATAGTGCGCTTTTTGGCAAAAATCAGAATTAGGAGCGAGATTACTCCGTTATCGAGACGAATTCATCAATTTCGATCTCAGATTCGTTTCTTACGGGTCCGAAATAGTGGTCTCGAATTTTTTCAGATTTTTAAAGTGATGAATAGAAATTTCGAATTTTTCAAGCTATCATCATCCGATAAATATGTACCTTGGATTTCCTGACATGAACAAAATTCGTATTTTCCGATGGAATAGTTCGCAATTCGATATCTACTGGTCACTGTCTTCGAGTCGGCAGTTGAATACTTTGCTGAATACTTCTCGCAGGAGAAAATATTCGGCAGCTGTTCACTATTACGAGATGCAAATTCCCTGAAAATTGGTATATATTTATGATACATGAGATCGCGCTTTTCTTCCGACGTATACCTACTTCGAACGGAATTGGAATTCTTGAACGATTTTTTCCTTCTGCTAACGTAGGCGTATCAATGGTTACGAGCCGTCATCGGTGAGTAATCGTTTGTTGTTCCTTGTTGTTGTTTCGTTCGGAAAACTAGCGACTTGAAATCTTCGATCCCATATGCTGTTTCTGATGTTCCACAAGTTGGGTCTGCGAATGGTAAAACGTGACTTTCGAACGCCTGCGTCAATTCACAAAAAAAAAACAACGCTGGAAACTGAAAACCCTGAGGGTCGCACCATGAAACCTAAACCTGGTGAGCTATCATTCACCCACATTTTCCATTCGAGATTGTTGCAGGCTAGGGGATGATTCGACCCCATCGAATTTCACTCCTTCGCAGTGATCTTCTCGCTATTGTCATCCTGTGTGTGGAAAGTGAAAATCGACGATCTCGTCGGTCTCAATATCGGGGAGCTGGATTCCCTCAGGTGGAATTATCGAAATGAATTTCCGCAAGATTGCGCGAGAAAGACCGTATTGACACAAAATGCAGACGGCTTAATTTCGAAATACACGGAGTGTCCTCGGTGAGAATTCAATACCTGTGGAAAGCTGAGAGTGAGAAATATCGCGAGTATGTAGAGGTGAATGCTACCTTATGATTATTTCTTCAATTCGGTCGGGAATTCTATAAAAATCACTTTGACTATTTCGGATATGTAGGAATCATACCTAGGAATGGAAGAAAATGTGAGTTGATATCATGCGTTATTTCACAATAATAGCAGACTCTCTTATTGTAATATATTCAGACTTTTGTGGCACACCAATCGGCTTTTCGTCGAATTTTGTACTAATATACTTGTCTACCAAAGGAATTTGTACCCATACTCATTTGTGATCCTAGCGAATTCGTAGGATTTTTTGGTTTTCCAAACGAGCTTAGTGAATTGGTTGACCGGTGAAAAAAACTCCGGAGTGGCTTAGTTGACATTGAACAGTTCAGATTTTTTTCGCACCAATGATACTTCATCAGGAATTATATTCTGACACTGCTGAAAAAAAATAAGAATCTTCAAAAACGGCGCCTGGGCCTTATCAACCGCTATTGTGTTCTGAACGAACATCTTCGTCTGAAACTCTGGTTTCGTATGAAGAATTGAAAGAGGTTTCCAATGAGGTATCAAGCGACCATTTGAGGTGTCAAAATGTAGTTCCAGAAACGCAAATAACAGTTAACTAGGAAGAGGATCACTTCATTTTACAGAGTTTACATTCAATTCGAATTATCTCATCGAAAAGGCAATCGATTCGAACTCCTTGGCACATTGAGGCGATCATTGTATAACGAGATTAACAATGAGAATTCGTCGACAGACAGTGGAACATTTAATGAGCTGAACCGTAGTAGCGATTCACCCTACCCTTCTTCGAGTACATGCACAATGAATGATTATGAAACTTTTAATTGCCCCAACAATTAATGGTCTACTTTCAATTAGCCTTCTGAAATTGCTTGCGAATCGATAACAGATGCGAATAAGATGAGTCAAGAGAGATTCGTTCCATCATATTTTGATGCGGGGGAAATTTTTCTCGAGGCAAACACTCGGAATACCATTTCTCGATATCGACAAGAGTGCCATGTTTTAGTTGATTAATAAATTCAGACACAACATACCATTTTTCAGAAAATGGGCATGTTTATCAAAATATCGTTATATACACACAGAGACAACAATACTTGTGTATGAGCTGAAATAAATATCAGAAGAAGACCTAACCTCAAAATTGCTGGTTTCGAATACGAGAATGCAATTTTTTCATTCACCTTCAAAAATTTGATGCACCAATATATTCGTAATATTCTATTCCGACAAAAGTTGAATGACCGCAGTGAACATTTTGATAAGAAATGATCTATGATGATTGTGGGGACCATTCCGATGCGAGTTACTGATTCATTTTGACAATTCAAATTTTTTTTTCAATCCTTATCGTTACAGCTTGAACGAGTTCATATCATTGTTATGACATTGGGATTGAATCAATCATTCATATTTTATTCTTCATAGCAGAATGAAAAATACTATATTTGAGTTTTCGTGTGTCATTGGATATTTTGGTATCGAATTCGAACTCGTGCAAATTCTTGTTCGGCTAGTTCGGCAGCGTTGATGAAAGTCATCCTTATCGGTCTCTCAGAAAATCTGCCACAAATAGTTCGGAAGATAACATCATTAGTTTAGTCGATTTTTTTCGGGTAGTGAACTGTGAATTGGGATCGGAAATAGAGCATTCGATAGTTCTACCACGCAGTTAGTCTAGTCTGATTCGAATTCACCATCTTTGCCACGAACTTATATCTCAATTTCCATCGGCAAAAACACTTGTCGTTTCGAGAGCTGCGGCTGAGGAACATGACGTATAATAATAATCACCGTCATGTGAAACTAGTTCGGCGAGAGCTTATTCGGCTAGAAATGGAAATTCCGCGGACGTGAAACGCGACATCTGTTGACGTAGACGCGAATTAGACGTCCGTTCGTTCGGTGGCAGCCTAATTATTGAAACGGAGGTTCGCATTCCGGATATTAAGCCTCTCTCACTATACGCGGATTAATCGGCGCTCGTGTTTTCCGAGGTTCACATAGGCTGAATAATAGTAATAGCGGAAATTCGGAAGTTCAACTTGAGCCCACCACATACAAAGGAATCGTATGAAATGAAATTAGTACATTATCGTACTGAAAATTATGGAAGCTATAGGTACAGAATGAACTCAATGGTGAACTATTGGTACCTCGAGTATTCGGATTGACATAAGAGTCAATATGGAAACAGTTTGAAATATTTTCCAGAGAGAAACATTATGAACTCATGAAAACTATTACTCGAAATTAGGAGCTTAGATCTGTCATGAGAGACTGGATTCTTCATATGAAGAGACCTGATGATGAAAATGATGAAAACGCGCTTTGAGGAATTTCATTGCAAAAGTCCTTCGAGAAAGAATACTGAAAAAGTACGCCGGAAAATGTAATTAATTTGTAGGCATTGAATTCAAAAAAAAAGGGATGCAAAAAAATGCGAAAGGAATGCAGCTTCAGTCTTTGCCGACAGAGCAAATCAAGTTCAATTGCTTCGAGTATATGGAATGAGGAACCTGATGTGGAACGAAGATTGAGTAATTTCGCATTTATCATGCAATGAGTGTTTTTCGAAAATTTCCAAATCAAAGGAAGAAGAAATCGCTCGAACAAGCTTTCAATTTTTACAATTGATCATGTATTATCGATAAAAAAATTATTTCTTGTATCATATTGTATCATCTTGTATCGTATTGTATTTCTCATTATTTCAAGCGGTCGTCTAGAATCCAGATTTCCTTGAACACGCAATTCCATGTCCGTATACATTTTTCACGAACTTAAATTATCGTTCAATCCTATCTTGTCACATTTTTTGTTACTGAACCCTTTTCAAAAATGTCTATAACATGACTTCAAATGACAAAAAAAGCCTTCCTATATGAAAGACCGTCATTCAAATAGTGAAAAAAGGGTTATGTAAATGAATGACTGAGACTAATTGAATTTTCCTTCAAAGTTCTCTCAGTAGCTATCAGACGAAGCGCAAACTCAATTCATCAGAAAATCATCGAGATACAAAACGGATAGTATAAAGAAAACACTGCGGAGAATTTCCTTGCGCTACGATAACCCGACTCCATTCACAAAAGAAAAAAAGCATTTCCGTCGTGAAACGATCTGCCAGAGAAAATATCGTTTCATCTTCCACCCTTTTATAGACTCATTAATTTTTGCAAGCTTTTGTTCTCCTCTACGACGACGATGTATCGGCAAACTAGCCGGAAAAGCTAATTAGGCTCGCGACGATGCAAAAAACCGACGCAGGGAATTAAAAGAAAAGCCGACGGATTTTCACACGACCTCGACGAAGGGTGGAAAAAACAAATGAACGTTTCAACGGCGATGTGAAAAAAAATTGGCCACATCACGTCTATTTTTCCATATAATTCTGTTTCGAGAAATTCATCATCTATTTTGTCATCTCATAACGGCTATCTTGAAATGATACAAACTTGAAGCTCCTCTATACTCGGCCACCCCGTACAGAAGGCATCAAGGCAAAATTCGCTGGCAAAAAAATGAGCTCGATGAATTCTTGTCATTAGTAGTAAAGCAACGGGCATACTGGAACACCAGCCATGGGTTTGACGTGATGTGCGCGCATCCACCAAAATGTATCATACCTTTTTTCACCACAATGAAACATATGGATCGAACCCATTTTTTGCCATGGTGTGGGAACGTGATATTTTTGACGAATGTATGACGTTTTATAGACTTTTTCGACGTCTTCTCGATGTTTTCACCGGAAGCATGAAGGTTTTTCTTCACGATTTTTCATGTTAATGTGGAAGGAGTATCGTTTTAATAACGCATCTTCACATTTTTGACGTTGACTGATTCATTCCGCATCCGTTAGAAAAAAAAGTGAAGAAAAACAGCATTCTTCCGACGAAAACACGAAAACGGAAAATCAGGATATATATAATATAGTAATAATGTTAATATATACGCCGTATCCTATGTCATAAGTCATCGTCCATACGTCATTTGTTCAGCTATGAAACTTTTCACGTTTTTGACGTACGGGTGACGTGTTTTTCGCGTTTTTAACGTTTACTAGACGTTTTTCTTAACGCATTTCATGATTTCCACGTCTGCTAGACGTTTTCCCACGTATTTCCAAATTTTGAAATCAATAAAAATTGAGATTTTGAAAAGTGAACAAATGTCGAGCAAACGTCAAGAGTTGAAATGCGTCGTCAAACAGATTTGAAATTGGAAAGAGTATAGATAAGAAACAACGTCAGACAGACATGAAAGGAGTCATGTTGACGACAAAATCATGAATGAGCGTCAAAAATCCGTCAAAATCGCCAAAAGAAAAAGTCACACATTCCCACACAAGTCGCGTATTTTGGCGAAGTAGCTGGTTTTCTAAGTGTTTGGGCGAAGTCGCCGATGTTAGGTTAGTTACATCCGTAGCTTCTCATCGAAGATCTATAATGACCTATTTCAAAGACGAACCTTTTCTTCGTTTCCACAGCCAGTGTGCCGAAAACCACCGACCAGCTGGGCAGCTCGTACACCTCCCTCTACTCGGAGCTCTCCGGCAGTCCCCCCCTGTGGATCACCCACATCTCGGGCACCTACCACGACGACATCTACGTCAACAACGCCAGGATATTGGTCAGCCAGTCGAACATACAGAGTTCCGGCAAGGAGTTGATCCAGGTGAGTTTACGCCAAGCGAAAAGAAAAATGAGGCGAGACCGTTCATAGAAAGGGGTCCCGGATCGGACGAGATGAGAGTTCAATTTTCTTTGTACATTTTCTGGTTCAATCCGGAAAGTTCAGATCTTTCTCGGAGATATTCAGACATGAATTCGTTCATCATCGACAGGTTCCTATCTCTCGAATACGATAACTAATTATGATATCATCATAGTAATCTCTTTTTTCTGTTGAATGTCATTTTATATCTATTAGATTCTTAAAAACCTTGTGGTAAATACTCTTGCGATATTTATATCACTCCATTAAAATAAATTCGGGATATCTCTTCTTCCTTCACTTGTGAACCGCATATTTCAACGAAGAATTCAAAATTATTTTCGAAATCGACTAGATAAGCGACACTTTCGAATTCATCCAAAGCTTCTAAGTAGACGAGTAGAATATAATAAATCAAAATGAATCACGATATGAACTTGATCTGTATGGTCATTAACGATAGTTTGAACATTCGAAATAATTTTATGTTATTTTTGATTGTAGAAATGCCAAAGTACTATAACTGTGAATTCTCAACTATTCATCAATAAATCTACAATTCTGCAGTCGTGAATTTTAAAATGAGTCAAGTTCATTTTCAAGGCCTTGACGAAGGTTGAAAGAGATACTGAAAGCACTCAATGATAATGAAAAATATATCAATATCCATGTCAACTTGTCAGATCATCAATTTTATTTCACATTCTGTAGATCAAGAAAAGTGCAAATGACAGTGTGTAAATGTAATCGAATTTGTGACAGTCTATATACAGGACGATTCAGATTAGACATTCAATGAAAGAGAATCCTCGAAAATTTCATTTCTACCTTCCGAACATCCAAAGAAAAGTGAAGTCGAATTTTCATTTTGCCGTCGAACTGGAAGAATCTGGTTTCCAGGATGACCGTCAAAGGGCCAATAAAAGTTGCTCGACCGGAATTTCATTCAAATACCGGCCGCCATTAGGCGAACGAAACCGTCTGCCGGAAAATAGCGAAAAAACGCTGACTTTCCAAGGAGTGAGAGGGGGGGGAAGATATAAGGGGCCTATCCACGTGACCGATGTTATGTGTCTGGATGACCGTAACGATTATCGACAGGGTTGCCAACTCACTCGATTTCACGGTGGTTTGGGATTCTTTTCTTTTTTCAAGATGACTTCATTACACGGTGGTGTTGATTGAGTATGAACAATGAAAATAAAGAAAATGGTTGGTTATAAGACGAAAAGTTCATGTAAACATGCGTTCTTACTTGTTTCGTTTTCAAGATACAAAAGTGTTGAATTTTTTCAAGAAAATTGGATCTTGCGAATCACTGAAATATTAAATGATGAATTGATGGCTTATAGCCAAGTTGACAAGAACTGACAAGTTTTTAATCAAATGCTGCAATCGTTTGGGATATAAGGGATATGCAATTCAGTGGATTGTATTTCTGCGTAGACTAACCAAGATAAGAAAAAATATCAAGAAACGAAAAATTTGTTTTTAATTTTTAATGACACGCTTCACCAATGAGAAATATTTCTCTCATAATATTCTAAACAATAAAGTATATTTAATTTCTGTCGTTAAGTTATTCAAGAGAAGATGCCACACAAAAGTTCTCATTTTGTAGATTTCCCAACTTCGTGTGATCTTCTGGTATCGTATAAAGCAAGGAAACACGTCGAAAAAGGAATGGAAACAAAGAAAAAATCGACATTTGCAAAAGTTACCCGGAGCGAATGGGGTATCGATGGACACAATGTAATACAATATATACTATATAGTGATTTGCGAATTAGGAAATATCGAGTCCACCGTAACGGAAAACACATCGAAACATCGGAAACTCCATGCGATATAATTAGTAGTGAATCGATACGGATTCGATCACCGCCCGCCCGAGGGCACAATTTCCGAATGCTGAATTATTAACAGATAATTCGCAGCTAATGAAATATCGATTCTTCGCGACGACTGTGAAAAATTCGATTGGAATTGTGCGAGTGCGCCGGAAAGTACGAGGGATAAAGGGAAAAGCGAGCGGAGTCATTTGCGAAACGAACCGACCGGAAAATCATACGCCCCGTCGGTAACACAATGCTTGTTTATGTGATGAGTCCAGGAAAGGAATTTTTCCCTAGGCGATTCCATAGGCGTGAAGCTTCCTTCAGACACCGTCCTGTAGAATTGCTTTTTCATCCATTGATACACGCCAAAACGTCAATAAATAATGAAGATCTACAACGCAAACTTAATTTTGTAACTTTTGCTTTCGACTGTTCAGTCATCTTCGAATTGAAATATGAAATAGATTCATTATATACATATACAAGAGGAATAATAAAAACATCATCATTGCAACAAACGGTGTACAGATAACAGGATATACATATTGAGATAGTTGAACAATTGTAAAATCCAACCTAGGCCAGAATTATTCTGGCTGGATTTTTTTATCATTTCATATCACCTTCATACTTCTTACGCCTTCGGACGAGATTTCTAGGATGTTCTGAAGGAATCGAGAATTCGTGGGTGTAGTATCACTGACTAGGCGAAAAGCTCTCTTCCGGATAGAATCTGAAAGCTCTAGCCTAGCTAGTTTGGGAGGTGAACTCCAAACATGTGAACTGTAATCGAGGACAGGTCGAATTTACGTTTTTTGGATCTTGAGCAGTTGCTGGGAAGTTTTTGTAGAGCGGTTTTCGCAATGGACCTCACATAATCGTCTCATGAGAGAGCGCTGTTGACATCATCATATTGGGCATTGTGTGATTTGTCTTCCTGGTGAAGATACAAGCCTGTGTTTCCGTTATATCGAACTCTACTATATTTTCGGATCAGAATTCTTGCCAAATATTATCATTGAAGGTATCGGTTCTGAAGGAGAAGACGGATGAAGTGTACTATCATCCGGAAAGTTATGGACTAGGAAGGAAGTCGACACCAACAGATCGTTGATGTGGAGCAAGAATAAAGTTGGTGTGGAACACAGAGATGAGATCCCATAACTGTACATTTGATATTTGCATCATTTGGAAGTCGATTTCATATAAGGAATTGTATTTTTGCATGTGGAATAAAAGAAATCTTCATGATAATCCTTATAATGAAAATGCTGGATAGGCCCTTTTCTCATAGTTGAACAGGGCGCTGTAACACGAATTCCAGACGAATCTTCGCACAGAATGTGTGATAGTGGAATATTTCTCGATCCCGATTCGTGACAGGGAATCGAGAATAATTGGAAAATAACCGAATGCGACCCGAGACAACAAAAAGGCCGGAGAAAATCTTTTGCATGTAATCCCCCAAGAAGACCCGGTCGATATGCCACGGAAATAGGAAAATCGCTGGAAACGAATGTGGGGATGTTTATCTGAGACAAATTGAATTCGATCAGGAAGAGATTTGGAAAAGAGAAAGAGCAGGGTGGACAGGTTGCTTATTAATCCTCGAATTAATATCGAGTTATATCTAGAAATATCTTTATCGAAAATAATCTTCAGATGATCATCTCATTTTTTTCAATCCATGGCAAAAACATCCAAATCGGACTTTGATATCAGTTTTTGCAGAAAAATTGAAAAAGTTATCGATGATATTCGAAGAACTTTTTACTTGTTTCAATCAACCACGAGCGTTTCTCACTTATGCATTCTATTTCTTTCTCATTTCAGGTTCTCCATAAAATCGATGACGTTTTGGTACCCACCAGATCTCCAGCTTCGGCAACTAACCGTATCTACAACCCTACTGCATGGGAATTTCTAGAGAATTACGAAAGTCTGATGCCCAGCCAGAACCCTTTCAGAGTTAGGTCAGTAAAATGTATCCTCGACAGTGTAGATACGAAACATTTCCCACCAGATCATTCTATTCTGAATTTTCTTTCCAATACAAGAAAGTATCGGCACACTAGAGGCAATATTACTTTATAGATAAGTGAGAAGGAACTGAATGAGTTGAATATTTCGTATTCCTCCATTTCTCCTATCTTCGTTTCTTCTACAGTGAGCTGAAATCCTGCTATACATATACTGGGTGGCCCAATGAAAACGAAACAAGGCCCATTTGACATAGTTATCGTAATCAGAAAAAAAAAACGCTTGGACCGGTCGATTTTTATTTCGAGTGGGAAATATTTAGGGCATTTATAATATTTTTCATTTCTATTTGTTCTATGACAAATTTCCATAACCTTCAGTAAGAAAAGAAAATCTGTTAGATTCATTGAATGGATGTTAACAAAATAAGAAAAACTTCCATTCGCCGATAGACATTGACCAAACTTAATATTTCAAAAAGTGGTATTGCTACTCTCAATCACCCCTCGACACCACTTTCGACCCCATCAATATACCCGAAATCGATTCTGTTTTTATTTTCAGGAATTTCCGTCAGAAAGTACAGCAAAACAACAAAGAGACCATCTACAAGGTGGAAGGAGGCCACACGTTTTTCATACCGATCGACGAAGGCTTCGGAGTGAGTATATACGTAACAATATATCGAGTGTTTGACAATATCGGGGCGATATATTGGCCCGCTGCGCCAACTGGTGTTTGTTATTACCGCAAAATACAGTTATTAGCAAGCTGTGCGGGGTGAACTCTATGTGTTCACACCGTTTTAACGAAGACAGCGATTCGACTACGATTTATACAAGATGTCGTTGAAATGGTGTCACAAACTCTGGAAGGTGGTAGCACTCATGGAAATGAAAAATAAGGATACGGAATGAGAATTCGTGGAATAGCAGTTTGTACAACTAGAGGGGATATTCTCAATGATTTGTTTTCTATATTTTTCGTCGTGACTTCAATTGACTATTCGACCGTTCCATAGATCGTGAAAGAATTAGACAATATGAAATTGAAAGTGTGAAGTCAGGGAAAATATATAAAGAAAATTTCCAAACAGTCGAAATTAGCCCCAAAATCATTCGCTCAAGTCATGGTATTAATCGTACGATAAAGAAGGGCAGTATTTGTAGAACGTGATGGTCGTTCATTTTAGAGTTGATTCTTCAACATCGCGGAAACATTATCCAAAACTTCGTACCATAAGTACCTCTCAATTTCCATCATTTTTTTTTCTAGAACGAACGCGCAGCTTTGATCGACGAAAAAATAATCGACGGTCACGTGATCCCTAAGCAAGTGCTCTTCACCACGCCCACCAAGAAAGACGTCGCCTATCAGACGCTGGCCAACAGCGACAACGACATACGAGTCGTCATCATCTTCACGCAAGAGCAAAGAGGCACTACAGTCGTCAGTGAGTACTTGAATCGATATTTTTCGACAACCGTCCGGAAAGTACCCACTTCCCGGACGATTTTCCTTTGAGAAAGTAGCACTTTTCCGGCCTAGTTTGACAAGTGCGTACTATGCTGAACAATTAGTGAAAAATACTGAGTATTTTCAGAACCTTCTTCCGTCAGTCAATGAAACGATTATATTTCCATAATTCAACTATTGTATGTCATTATTTTTCACAATTGTCATTTATGTTCAGCTGAGCATGTCCACGGACTTCAGTTACTTCAGAACTAAGCAATGAGAATCATCATTCGATGTATCAGATATACCCCAGTGAACTCTTATTTCGAAGACCTTGCTACTTGGAGATTAAATTGTTAGACTTAGAGATCAGATCGATCCGCGAATGGATTCCTGAGACAATTTTCAACTACCACACAAAATATTTTCTTCATTTTCACGATTTATAGCGGATTTTCTTCACCGATGCGCGATTTTGATGATGAAATTTTCAAGAAATTCAATTATTTTTTTAAAAATCTGAAAAAATTATTATAGACTACTCTGGACCCGTAGAAAACGAAATTGTAATGGAAAAAAATGAATTCGTGAAGATAAAAAATTTATCTCGCTCCTAGATGCTTTTTCCGGCGGTAAATGCAAAAAGTTGACTTTGGAGCTCCATATCTCAAGAACGGTTAAACTTAGAGATCAGATCAATCCGCCAATCGATTCCTGAGACAATTTTCAACTGCTACACAAAATATTTTCTCGATCGGGCGCGGTCTTCACGATCACGATGCGCGATTTTGATGGTGAAATTCTCAAAAAATTCAATTATTCTTTTAAAAATCTGAAAAAAATCTTATAGACTACTTTGGACCCGTAGAAAACGAAATTGTGATGGAAAAAAATGAATTCGTGAAGATATAAAAGTTATCTCGCTCTTAGATGCTTTTTCCGGCGAAAAGTGCAAAAAGTTGACTTTGGAGCTCCATATCCCAGGAACGGTTGGAGTGAGAGATCAGATCGATCCGCCAATCGATTTTTAAGACAATTTTCTTTCTGAGGAAAAGGTTACGTTGTTGTAGTCCTTCATAGGCCTACGCTCGGGCCATCGTATACTGATCTGATACTCTCTTTACCACCAGAAATTACTGCCAGCTGAATAGATTGATTTCTAGCTATATTTTCGCTAATGGGAAGGTAATCAACTCGATTAATTATTATCTCCCTGTACATCGATTCTTGCACAAAAAGCAACTTCGATGAAAAATCCTATGCTTGTACATTCAGTTGGTACGACCTGTCTGTGACAAGCGTCGAGTTTCATCTGTCAACGCTTTGTTCTCGACCCCTGATCCCATCTTTTGTTTGTATGACGTCGAAAATGGCGACGGATACACATTCGCATCCACGCTCAACTTGGAAATTCACCTTCTCTCCCACCGTCAGTCACACTGCCTGAGCGGATTCAATAGATTCGCGATGAATTATTCGGGTTTTCTGTAGAGTAGAATATGCAACTTCGGAAAGACAGAGGCTGACCACAAAGAGCTTTGCTCACGAACGAAGTTCAAATGGAAGTTGACTTCGACATTTGAAAATTATGTAACCAGATTCAGCACCAGCATCAGGTAAACTTGAAAAATATTGACTCATTGAAAAGCCAACGTACATTTCCACAAAATGTATCAAACCCAATATAGTCGCATTCGCCAAAAACTCATTAAACATATGCCGTACGCGACTTCGCCAAAATGTATCCAGCCTAACCATCGACAACCTTCATATGCGACTTCGCCAAAACTTTATCTATATCAATATTCTCGACTCCGCCAAAAACTACAAAACCCATTACACGCGACCTTGTAAGAAAGACCCATATATATACCCATATATATACCCAGAGTATTTAGCAGCAATTTTCCGTAATCAACACAATCGAACCCAACTCGAAAACGGCTGCCACAGCCTCGCCTCCATTACATCGAACAAAAGATTCGACTCCGAATATTTCTTGTGTATTTTTCAGATTACGTCAAGAGTCACACGAAATTCGGGGATGGAAAACACGCTCAAGGCGTCGTTTTAGCAGAGATCGTCAAGGCTAATATACCGGTGAAGAACGGAGTCATCCATCTCATTCAAAAACCACTCATGGTGGTCGATAGCACAGTCAAGAAGCTGTTGGAGGTGAGAGAATATCACGCTTTATCGATTTCTCAAACACAAATTTCACACTCACAAGAAATACTTCCTAGTTCATGATTTTCATGAACTAGATTATAGAATGAGTTTTCACGATAAGCATGTATACTTTCGGAGATCGACTGAGTGTTTCCAAAGAGGAACGAAGGAATAAAACATATTCATAGAGGCAAAAAGTGAATATTTCTTTACAAGTATACAATAATTCTTTGAATTCATTCGAGCAGCATTTCTAGATTTACGTGAGACGCAGAATGTCGTAATTAAACAGAAGTTAATGTGTAAAATACGCGGAAAAATAATATTAGGAGGTTACCTAGAAAAGTTCTGTCATCTATTCATCTATAATTTCAGTATGACTACAGAGTAGCAAGACGAAATTCAATTTGGTCAGAGATCTACTACTAGATTATACATGCACGGTAATTTTTTGAAAATACCCAACCTGAATATTTCCAAAAATGAGATATTCAGGGTGGGTCGAAAAATGGAGGTGACAAAATTGTTCTATTAATAATTATTACTTCATCTCGTAGTTGATTTGACAGCTTCAATTAGAGAAAGGAATATCTAAATAAGGTGGTATATTCATGTTTTAATTTTTGCTGTTTTTGGATTTCAACTATTCGTTTCTTGAAATGAAAATGGAGAATATAATTATTTCAATATATTTCTAGCGAGGAGACCAATGATCTACCCCAAAATTCTACTGCCTTCAAAATCGATATTTAATTCTGAATATATTCGTCTCTGTTGAAAATTTTCAAAAACGAGGTGTCACTGACTATTATCGAATGAATTCTCTTTCAGGTATCTGAAAGTTGAGCTACAAACGCACAAAATGATAGAACAGTCCTTTACTGAAAGAACATATTGAAATAATTATTATATTTTCCATTTTATTTTCAAAAACGAGGAGGGAAAGTCTGAGATTTGTTGTTGCAGTTTTTAGGATATAGAATAGTATCCTTATCATTCATGAAGTTGATTCATACACATTCATCATTTCATGACGATTATTTCGGAAAATTGAATATTGAATAATATCAGTAAAAAAATGTCACTGCCAGTGAGGAGTATTTTGAATGACGAAACAAATTTGAATAGGGACGATTTTTTGATGTAAGCAAATTCACTTTTCACAGCAAATTTGTTCTTCCCTATGGTTTGACGTCTTTTTGATTTCCCAAAATGCAGGATCACTTGGACTACATTTGCAACGTTGGCAATGTAGCAAAGCAGGAGAACTATAAGGAACCGGAACTATTTGAATATCCAGTTTACGTTGAACCAGTCGAAACTGTAGGTCACGTAGCAAAAAAATTGAATGATTTTCTATATATTTATGTGGGAAGCTGAATTTGTATTTGTACATTGCCGTGGTCGAAATAACACAGGGTGTCTATGCCATCTCGTCGAAAATCTGAATTGAAATTTTCAAAAAAGTCAAAAAAATCAGAAAGACGAAATGGCATATTTCGCCTTGCAAGTGATGTAGCTGCTGAAGGCGAATATCCAGAGCTTGCTTTATCGATTTAATCAGCCAGAGGTTTTTTATAAAATGCAGCGATTGGAGTGTAGATTTACGCTCATTTAGTCTCATTATTATCATAAGCCCATCAGGCTAAAAGTCAAATTCCGATATCCGCATTAAAGAACGTTAATACTCAATACATTTGAATAATTACTCACGTTTTGAAGTTCTGGAAGTTCTGGTAGTTCTGTTCGACAGTCTGAAATAAGAAAATTGTTAACGAATCAGACTACATATATACCTTTGCGAGAAACAACTCGCAGGAAGTCGCAAAATTCATCGACTATTCCACTATAAACATCTCGTAGAACTCATTACGTAAAACTCTCTCATGAATTTCAATCTCAATTCTGAAAGACAATATATCGTTTCATATTTCGTTCAGATGAGAGAGCTTCAACATGCCGATATGTTGGAAGGTGATATACACGGTAATTTTTCAAAAAGACCTAGCCTGAATATCTCAGAAAATAAGAGTAATAAATAATTTTCGGAACATCTCACCCCTTAGACTTTTCCAACTTAATGATCTACATATAGTGATCATAACTCTCGTTTTTTTTTCGGGAATATTCAGGATGGACCATTTTAGAAAAAAAACACCTTGTATATATATATCGCTATGTAACAATAGTTGCGCTATACGTTGTATCGGTTTTGCTGCTGTCCTGTGCTAGAACCATATTTTAAATATAATCGCTTTTTGTTCGGCCAAGTAAAGCTGCCATCATGTTTAGTATGACATTCTCGTTATTACTCAAAGGTTTCTATCGATTTCCAAAATTCAGAAAAAAAAATCGAGAGACCCGTATAAAAATGATTTTAAAGCAAATATAAGTACCGGTGATTTGAAAAGAATCGTACAGAAAAGCCCCATTTACATGGATATGTCGGAAAAATATCAATCCCAATTTTAAATAAATCTTTAAGGCCAGAGATGATTATACAATGAAGGATAAAGATCATTAATTATCAGTGGCTCTCGAAAATCAAGTTTAACTTTCGTTTTCAAGGTTGCTCTCGGTGCACAGCATCGGTTTGATGAATTTCCATTAATTTTCACCGCATATTCCGCGCCGCGGCAACCCGATAGAGGGTGAAATTCCGAACCCCTGCTCGGATTGGAAACTGGTACAATGAGTATTTCAAATTCGCTCAAATTACACCTTACATCTTGCCTATTTCGAGATTTATTCAAGATTGGACAGGATCTACTTCATTATAGAATCACTGCAGATATTGTGAGATATACCGTAGAGATAAGAATTTGAAATTTACTCGGTGTACATCAAATAATTTCATAAAATGATATTTGCACGAAACCAGTTGAGTGCAAAAACCAGAATGTCATACATGCTTCAGGTATACATCATTCATATGATTACTCGACAACAAAAAACACATATTTTTATTCTTCGATGTGGCCAAGATAAGGATGAAATCTTTGAATGGTCGAACTGGTTTTGTTCATGAGATACCTGATATTTCCAATCCAATAGGCTCTCTCAACTCAAGCCGTTCATTCTATTCTTGGCCACTCTGTATACTATCGCCATCATTCTTCTAAATAATCCATACTTATTGCTTTTCTGCTTATCTCTTGGAAACTGCAGCAATACAAGGTAATTCGATCGAATGATACTTTTTGACAGACCTTGCATGCATTTTTTAACGTATATAGAGCTGCCACACAATATGAATTGGATATTTTCGATTTTCTTACACGTCACAAATATCATTTCGTCATTGAAACTTGAGGCTCGAAAAGATTCCTAACCGTACAAAATAATCTAATGACATCGATGTTACTTTTTCTATCGACCTGTATCCATCTATATGTACTTCAATGTGTGTATTTGACTGAACTACATTTTTTAGATCGATTAAAATTTAAGGAAAAAAGCATAAAGGAGAGTGTAAAGAGGCACTTTTTGTTCCATTTACGAAGTGAAAAATAATGAAAAACATTCTCGAAGAAGTTGAATCAAGTTCTAGTTTTGTGAGTCAAAAAATCACGAATTCTCATTTGACAAGGCTGTTCATATCATATAGAAGGATTCATCAAGGATGCTCATGATTTTTTTTCCTTTTTTTGACTTCTTGGATGTATAATGAGGGTATCATAAGTATCTTGTGTGTGGGAAATGAAAAGCCGATCGGCTATGATGTCTACTCAAAACGAGTCGAAGAAAGAAGGTGATATTCAACACTTTTTCCCAAATATCTCGAAAAACATATGTTTGCGCACGTTTTTATTAAGTTACACAAAACAAATATAAAGATAACCCATCCCCTGATATGTGCAAAATCACTATATTTCGATTATATTTTTCGATTTGACAGCTCCAAACCAAGTCGAACCAATCTCTTTTTCTGCGGTTTCATAGAAGCGTTTGAAAAATTCAAGTTAATACGCCTTTCGCACCACATCCCAGCTAATACAGCAGCATGGGGGGATTGAAACATGCATTATTAATGCCAGGAAGGGCTGCGAAAATTAAAAAATATAGCCGGCTAAGGCGAGAGACCATTTTCATTCATTAAAAACTAATTCCGCTGAACACCGAAAAAAGATATGAGTTTCCAGCAGATGCAAGTGAAATAATAAGTAGACTGTAATATCCTGATAAACACTGTTGAAAGTTTCATAAGTTTACAAACGTTATTTATCGTTCAATTCACAGTTATCTCTAGAATTTTCACATCGAACTGTACTCGATTCCAAATATTCAATTGGAATCAACGAATTTCATGATGAGAGCCCTGCAAATCAAGGTTAACAATAGAAAAAACTCACCCATGACTATTCAAAATTCAAATATTTTCTCGCACTGCACACTGTTGATGTCACAAACTATCTCAGTCATTGTTTATTATAGTTTATTGCTCTACAGACACAACGAAAACCACGAATGCATTATTAATTTCGACAATAACCACCGCTAACAAAAAAACGACACCGCAACACAATTGAAATGGCAGCAAAAAATGGTGGAACTTTTTGTTTCCACCAACTCATTTCGCTAAATCAAAGCCAGCGCGATTTCGATCACCATTCTTCTTCTCAGTTTATCGAGTTTGTCGAGGTCGTGTACTTAGCCAGTTTCTCTAGCGAAGATGCATAGAAAACTACACTGGGGATTGAAGATGCATAGAGAGAGAGAATCATTATTGGGCATTGAAAATACATCCATCCGAATCAAAATACGAGTTTCAGATGCTAGTGGTCATAAATGATAGAATATACAGGGGTCGAAATAATATCAGTACATTGTATATTTTTTCTATCTTGCTCCCTTTTTGATATACAGTGCTTTAAACAAAGAAAGTTAATCTTTTTGAATTTTTAAAATTTTTTGCAACATTGAATTTTGGGTGATGGTAGTAACCTATCACAATACAACTTCCTTTGCTGAAATTGCAATTTGAAATGCTCTATTATAGAGGTACGGTTGAAATTTAATTCTCTGACAGTGTTTCCAAATTCAAAATTTGGCGTTCCATATGTGTGGCCTTTTCAGAAATGAATCTAGATTGGGAAAAATATACCTTAAATAATGATGACATTTTTAATCATATTGTTCGGCAACGAATTTAAGCTTACGCTGATATGATTAATAAAAATAACAAATTCAATGTCTTGTTTTTCTTTCTGAGGCACAAATAACATTTGGAACTTTTTTATAGCTACAATGCATGATAAAATAAGCAAGATGAATATAATATCGTGAAGTTACTGTGTGTTCCAGCCAAATCATTTCATTTCATAATCGTGAACAAATACTCCGATTTTTCATAAATAATTAATTCATTATAAGAGTGTAATTATTGGTAATCATCAGTTTACTATAATACGAATAAATATAAACCTTGCAATATCTCAGATATAATTTCCAAGTTGGTTGTAGCCGAGTGAAGTTGTGATTTGGCTGGAGAAAAAAAATGGAGACACAATTATCGAATCAGATATGCTAATTCTTCGAGCACGGTATACAGGGTGTCCCAGTATACCCTATATCATAGGGCAGTTTCCAAACTAAACACACTGTATACACCGTGCCAAGCGCCAGATACCAAACGACATTTTGCGTTCCCAGGAGCAAGACGGCAGAATCCTGAGCAACTTTTTCAACGCCATCCAGGACTTGGGATCGCCCGGTGAGGAATTCTTGAGGACTCTAGAGCGGTCTCATGACGTCACGCTGTTCGCGCCGTGCAACAAGGCATTGGAGGGCGATCTCACGCTCAACGCCATCTTGCGGGACAAAACGAGGTTCATGGACGTCCTGAAAATGCATCTGGTCGTGGACGATAGATTGTACGTCGACAAAATATTGAAGAACAGCCACAATAAGGTGAGCCAAAATTTTCCTCTTAATTTATTTCCACGCATTTTTCAGGCTCCTTCTCGTGCTATCAACTTCATTATTGGTGCAACGAATATACAGTCGCTACACAAGACTATTCCACACAGTTTTCGCACTATAACGGAGCTGCTACAGATATCTCTCTACAGATCTCTAACCGGCTCATTTTTCTACAGATATTCCAAGCTCAGACCCTGAACAAAGGTAAGAACCTGTACTTCAACGTACTGACATCGGGTCCGAACCGAACCATGACAGTCGAGGGAGGTGGCGTCAACGCCACAGTCATCCAGGCCGACTTGGCCGCCACCAACGGGGTCGTCCACGTGATCGACAGGGTCCTGGGTGTCCCCTACAGCAACGTCCTGGAGAAAGTGAAGACCGATCCCATGCTAGCGTAAGCGCCGATCGACAGGTCGATACGACAGGTTCGACTCAACAGGTACTTTGATTTCCAGGGCCACCTACACTCTGGGCAACCTCCAAGGGTTCAATAACCAGCTGAACATCACCCACAAGAAGCTAACCTATTTCGTGCCGAGGGATAAGGCTTGGTTCGACGCCAAGGTGGCGCTGCCGTCGGCCATCAAGAAGATCTTCATGAAGGACTACGCTTACCTCGTGAGTACTTAGTTGAGCGATCTCGCCGAAACAAATCTGTTGGTTTCGACACACGAACATCAAAAAAACACTACGAATTTGTTTTCAGGAGTCTTTAGTTCTGATGTGTTTATGAGTTTCAGTACTGTCTTACAACTATTTGTGACATCCAAGAAATGATGTTTTTTATCGGTTTTAACGGTATCGGTTGATTCATAAAGCCAGAGGTAATTACGCATTTATAGACTCCTGTTACACCGTCAAACAGATATACAATGAAATTCGCTACTAATTAAAAAAAAATAGAAATGAAATTGAAGATACATCAGTACCTCATGCATTTTATGAGAATTCATGAAAGTATTTTCACTCTCAAGTGACAGTGAAGCATATTTTAATCGTTTTATTGATTTATTTACGAAATGCTTGCATGTGAATCAGCCATGACTATTTTTTTTCAAGGCCACAGCCACCTTGGAGCGACATCTGGTGATTTCAGACGTGCCCTACACGATGGAGCGCATCAAACAGATGACTAACGAAACCAACACCCTGGGCACTTTCGGCCAGAAAAGGGAGGTGGAACTACCCTCCGTGAGGGGTTCTTTGAAGTTGTACGTCGAGGAACGAAAAGATAACAGTAAGTTATTCAGTTCAGAATCAACTAGGTGAAAAACGATGAAATGGTATATAACAACCCAAATAATGCACAAGAAATATAACGAGAATATTAGATTTTATACCGGGTGAACCATTTCCAGATATATAGCACTCAACTTCCGATCAAGGTAAAGTTTGACGAAACCTTGATGAAATAACGAAAAATAGGGCAAATATCAACTATTTCCAATCTTCATATCATATTACCCAAGAAGGCTTTGCAAAATGTTGAATATGAAGTAAACAATCAGATTTGAGTGCATAACAGAAATATCAAGTAGAATTCTGAGCTTGTATTATGATTCTATGTGGGTATTCAGGACATGCAATTTTTTTCCAACGATAAAGAAACTTTTCGTGTTTTCTCGGTGGTCATGTCGAATACATTGAGAATTAAAGTTGATTATTTCATACTTATGTTGATGATTCTCTGTTTTGACGCATATTATATTTCTGTTCCGAAATGGTTCCTTTGAAATTACTCTAATGGCGGCTCGAGGCTGTGTATAGAGGCGTTGGAGGAAAACATTCATTGAACGCAATGGAAGAGAAGGAACAAACAAAAGGCGAACAAAAAAGCATAGCTGGAAAGAAAAGGGAGATATATACGTTCTCCGACTGATGCGATAGATTATGATGCGAGACATCTAAGAGTAATTGCTGCTTTTCCATCTGATGGTACAATATGAGACGTATCTTGCTGATATAAAAGGAAGTCTCATTTTCTGTTCTCGGATTTTATTCGATGGAATATAAAGAATATTCTGCGGACTTCCACAGAATATACATATTTCATTTCGGTTCCCCTTAATTTTCCTCTAGAGATATAAAAATTATAGTTGTGTCCTTACACGTCCTCATACAGGGTGATTCACCTAATGATACTGAAAAAAGGGTGTGTTCGTTTGTTGATCATATTTTCGAAAATACAGAAGTGATTCCTCGTCCCAATTATGATTGAGAGGAAAGATACGCTACGCTGCTTGGTAATGATAAAAGTACTAGGTACTTACACTTTTTCAGGTAGTTAAAACTCACTGAAGAAATATCCGCATTTTCAGGTGAATCACCTTGTATAGTGAGTTAGATTAGACCCTCTGTGTTTAATGTGCCGAACTAAACGGTTTCTTGTTATAGAGATATTTTTTTTAATTTTCGTTTCTACTTTGCTTTTCCCCAGATAATCCTGAATCCGATAACATAAGTAAGTTTATTTTGGAGAGAAACTGTGTGCTTTTGTATTTATTTGTTTTCATCACCTACTTTAAATTCGACTTTTCATTTCGATTTCTGATCGTCATCAAATTGAAGCAAATTATTTTTCGAGTCGAAATTGAAGTATTATTTGCACAAGAAAATCACGCCTGTGTACGTAAAACACCGTCATAGTGTATTCAGGAATATTTTCGTAATCTTAGGTAAGACATAGATCGAAATAGCGTGGTAGCTAGACCATCCTTTTGAAAAAAAAATTAAGCACATCCACAAGGTAGATAGTCATAAAACCCGAATATGAACGAATTAGAAAATTCCCTTCTTTTGCAATACATTGTTGTAGTCAATGAATCCTGATCCTGATATTTCTCTTCTCCAAATTAGATCATCATTCTCTTGAATACGTCTCTTCTACAGCTTTCATCCTCAACCTGTTGACAACATCTATTCTTCTGCAGTTGTTATCATGAACAGGAGGCAACCATTACTGACTTTATACGCGTGCCTCAAATTGTATCACATATCTCCCCCTTTTTGTGTAAAAAAAAGAAAGAATTTTCTCGAATGATTTGAATTGACAAAGGTGGATTTCAGGAGGAAGTGATCTTCCCCTTCCACAAGGATGTTTAAAAATGTGAAATGATCTTATGAGCATAACAAATATTATAAACGTTAATCAATTCAATGAAACTTCATTTTCATCTAACTTCGAACTTCTCAATATATTCAATTGAAAACTCACTACAAAACTCAACTCTATAATTATTTCTCTCTTCCATCAAAGCAGTCTACACTTGTATATTATTGTATCATATTTGTTGGTATCACTATTATTATTATTATATATATTTTTTCAACTACCATGGTTCATTTATATTTTACATTAAGTATCATCAAAACTGATTGATTTATTTGACTGGCATTCAATTCAATTCTAATATATCATCCATCTGTCACCTGTCCACAAAGGCTTGTAATGGAATGTTAAGAATATATAAACATAACTTGTGTTATATTTGTGAATAAACTTCAACTTGAAACTTGAACTGATTTTTGACACGATTTGGACGCACGCGCAGCAAGATATGCACATGATTGCCTCCTTCATCAACCTGTTGAATACATCTCTCCACCTGTTGACCATATTTCTTCTTCTATAGCTGTCGTCATCGGCCTGTTGAACACATAAATCCACCTGTTGACTGTATCTCTTCTTCTGCAGCTTTCATCATCCATTGGCGCGGAGAAAAGATCCCGGTGTTCCGTCCGAACGTGGAATGCACCAACGGCGTCATCCACGTCATAGACGCCCCTCTTCTGAAGGAGGGCGACATCCAAGTGAGCGGCGCCTCGTTCGTCAAGATGGCGCCGCAGGTGCTCTTGATCTTCGCCGCCAAATACCTGTTGCTCTAAGACTCTTCGCGTTCCGTGCGAAGTCGCGATCGGAGATGAATGTATGCGGGGTTTTTGTGAAGAGTTGCGAGAGATTGACCGCGTGGTATCGGTAAAATTACAGGGCCGAGAACGGATATCGAAAAGAATTTCACTGCATGGTCGTCACGATGATCTGCCGATGAGAAACCACGGAGGAAAGCCGCTTATTGATACACACTGGATATCCAGAGGACGTCCAAATATTACCCGAAGGATATCCCATGGTCGTTCGATGGATGTCCTTAGTCCAGCAACACGGACGTCCATAAGATATCCTTCGTGGACGTCAGAAAGTGAAAAATAAGAACTGATATCACGGGAAATTGAACCTGCGACCTTTCGATCATCAGTCTGATGCCTTTACCACTTAGGCTATCTCACTTGTTGAAGATTAATATCCTAACCATAGTTCATAGTTTTCTGTGGATATGGAACAGATGAAAATAAAGTGGCCAGTACCTAGACAGCAAATAATAATGTTGCAACAATGCAAATTCCACTCTTTAGCTATGGTTGACGTAGGTATGTTTGATATCACAGTAATGAAAACACATTGATGTTTTGAGAATAACATAAACGATTAATACGTCATTATGAATTATAAAATGAAAGATTTCCTTAAGCAGATTATCGTGACGATTACTATTATACCCTTTTTGTTTCGGAAATTATTCGGTGTTACTAATATTATCGGGATCACAAAGAATTTTCACATTTTTTAATTATACATTTCGCCAACTCTTTATGTAAACTATACACGAATTCATCACAAAAATATAATCACGATGAAAGGATACTCAATATGTAGATACTCTTTTCCGATTCGCAAAACCATTCTCCAGATGATAGATCAATAAATTATCATCAATTTCATGTAAATAGTCATATTTGACGGCCTCAGCTTCATAAAATTTAAAAAATATGCCAATGTCTCATGAAAAATTCTTTCAGTTGTGTTCAATTCCAAAACTTATGGAATTAAATGATATTGTCGTATTTTTTGAGTCATAAACAAATGAAAGTTAGAATTTTTTGTATCAGTACAATAAGACTTATGAAAAATTGAAGCATTTCAGATGTAAATGATTCTAAATCGAATTGTTGAAAATCTTTATGAGTGTTATGATTGATTTTCAGATGTTTTAATGAACAATTAGTATATTTGGAAGAATCTTTATAACAAGAATATTTGAAACCAACCCGCATAGTGTCCTTATATAACATTCCATTTTATTTACTCTCAAAAATATTTTTTTATACTTATTAGACACATATATTGCCAGAAAATGACAACAAACTGTTCAAGTTCTCACGGAATTTACAAACATCCAAAATATTCTCAATTCAAATTCAATAAAATCATCAGTGTATTTGTGTCTAATATAATTGGTGTGTGATGTTTTTATATAGTATTTAATTTCGCATAAATTTTGCTTTCAACATTAAGGTGTAAATAAGTGTGGTTGTGTATAAATGTTGATATTTTTTACAACAATTATATTTATATTAGATTTAATCTTGAATAAAGTGATTGTCTTCACTCTCTTATAATATTCTATCGATTGAAAGAAAATATTATATATAGTTATAGTTTTTAGGCACTGAAATGCTTCACATTCATTTTGAATACACAAAGAGAATGATAAACTTGATTAAACACACTGAAAATTCTTGAAAGTAAAATGCTGCTTTCGGCCCTCATTAATCAGTAAAAATCTGTAAATAATGATAAAGGTACATCTGATCTTTGTATATTCAAAAATATGTAATATGTAACCAAAGAGAGAATATCAACCAATGTGGAAACAATAAATTTTTGAAACACCTAAGAAAATTCTATCAAATTATGATGTAAGAATCTCGGTAGGTGGATAAAGTTCTAAATAATTCGTTAGTGGATTTAGAACTATGGAATTTCTTCAAACTGACTGACTGAAATAATCTAATTCACTAAAATATATATTATGTGGGAGATATCGAATCAAAGAATCTTATTCTGTTTGTTGGTAAATAAATAAATGTTTCCATAGAAAGTAATATGAATGTTGCAATATACGAATATAATTATTAGGATGTTGTTTCTATGAGAAAAGGCTATGAATACAATATTCCCATTTCTCATAGATACATCTTTTACGTGTTATCACTCAGACCGTACCACTATAAAATAGAATCTATTTGATGTTCTCAAGCTTAAGATATAGAAAGATAATAGTTAATATGTAATTATGTGTGGATAATGGATATGCACTGCCAATTCAAAATAATAATGAGTCTCTCAATTATGTTTCAATCAACAGGAAAGCATAGCTGTCTGAAGAACAAAAACCTGCATATTCAATGAATAACAAAACAAATCTTTTTCATGGATCAAATCATTCCGAATACCATTACAAATGTACTTCTTCCCAACCTTCATTCATCTATAATGATTGACTAGTATTGTTCACGTTTGAGGAGGGATGGATTTTGTTGTTCCCTGTGATCACCCATCATTTTGTAATGTAAATAAGTATTTTCATTTCCAATAAAGCGTTCAGTGCTATTATATTATTTCATTATCCAACCCAATCCTCATTATCAACCCAAACTTCCCCTGTCAGCTGTTTCATCAAAAATATTCAGATTTTTGTTTTGAAATTGTTCTCAATTTGCTCTAACTGCCAATACTATACTTTGTAATTTGGCAAACTGTTTATATTTTGTGAAAAACTAGCCAAAATATACCAACAACATAGATTCAGAGAAAGACGTGGATTTTGTGATGATTTTTCCAAGAAATTCTCCATTTCACAAATGACTCATACAGTTTCCTTGTTTTGCCATTGAAAACTGCAAAAAAGAGTTGCACCAACGAATGTAAAATTGAACTGCTAGTAGGAACAATAAGGGCCTCACTTATAGCTTGACATGATCTTTGAGGAAACACACTCATTATGAATACTCTATACAACAGTTGTGGACAAAAATCTTTATACTTATATCAACTACAAATAAAACTTTTTTTTTGGTCGTACATACTATGAACACATCCTGGGCTGAATTTGAAACTTCTTATAATTGTTCTGCATCCATTTTTCTCTCCAATTCATTGAGCTTCAAATGCACATTAAGGACAGACTGACTTTCCCAATATGTCACTACGCTACCCAGCAAAGCCTGCCCAAGGAATATCCAAAACAGTGTGTTCTTAATAGGAGCATATTTACTCTTCACCACTTGAAAAACTTTCAAAGGCTCCTTGGTTAGATAAGGCATGTTATAAGTATAGTACCTGTGCACTAACTGAAAGAAAATGTACATTAAGTAGCTGAAGAGTGTCTAGAAGTGAAAAGCTTACTGCTAAAGAAGTAACTGGTGCTAATATAACTGGTAAAACACAACCGAAGACTGCTTGCAAAGCAGCTGCTCTCGTCTGCAGACAAACAGGGCACTGTTCATTCTTCATCAACACGATATTTTTTATTACAAACTGAAAATAATCGATGACCATGAGAGATGAAACTCCAGTTCCTGAGGAAAATTACCTGCTGGTGAAATACGAAAGAAGTGGCACTTGGTGCTAAACACATTGGCAAATAGGATGAAGCCCATCCATAGCTGAGAAGTTTGAATTTCCTTCTGAAGAAATTGTTGAGAAACATGCCTGTGAACATGGTGGCAGCTCCGAGAAAAGCCGATCCATACTTATACCCCCATCTGAAGATGAGATTCACTGTTATGTGATGGAAACGATTATGAATTATGTTTATTTACACGTCTGACTGAGGAGTCCAGTTGTTCAATATAGACAGCTGATACGCGATTGCCTGTTTCTCTTCCAGGATCACAGCATCAGATGGGATATCTATCATTTTTCTCTTTTCTAACGCCATCACGAATATTTCCTTAACGAAATCTCATTTTGAGGAATCAAAATAATCTCAAAATTTGGAGGTTATATTTCACAGCTAACTTCAAGTCCAGACTCTAGACACCATCTGCTCTAGGGGCTGTCCGGCAAAAAAGGTCTATCAAATATTTGAGGTTATAAAATGACTGTTTATTTTATTTTAGGAATCTGATCTGATCTAAAATGTTTCAAATACCACAAGAAAGCTTACCAGACTGTCTGAAGGATGAGCAGAGAATCAACGTTTTATTCGCACCTTTGAGAAATCGTAGTGTCAACCCTAAAGACTGGGACAGCAAAATTTCATCTTGGAAAACCATTATAAAGGCGTATTGCCAATCCAATGATATTTACGCCTTCACACTCGTATCCTTGAATACTGTATTCGTTAGAAATGGAAGACCCCCAAGCTGTCTCGCAGAAGTAGTTTTGGACATGCAAAGTAAAGGTGAAATACAACCTATCCATGTGTTTTCGAAAAAGCGTTCAGCGACTTGGAGCGGATGGGCTACAGACACGCTCATCAAGAGACCATTCACCTGGTCCTTCAACAAACTGAAGAACTCTGTGTTCACCATCGATGTAAACCAACAGTCCTTTGTGCACTTAGAAGTCGTCAAATGTAAGTGCGACGAGCTATTCAAGACTCTACCAGAGAACTATAGGAACAAAGTGATCAGCTTGAAAACATTGTTGTCACTGTTGTGCAAAAACTGTGATCACGCTGAAAATTATAAACTGCTGTTGCATTATCTAGCCAATCAAGGCAAGGCAGCTCTCACTGAGATAGGTGATTCAAAGCAGAAAGATGAACTAGAAACTTTGCTGATCAAGTTCGGTGATTGGAAGGGCGACAAAGTCAGTGCAATAACTGAAACTGATTTAGGAATTTACACTTTGGAGCAGAACGAACAAGTACTTTCTAAAGGTATCGAAGAATTGGAAGATAGCGTAGATTCTTGTGTGAAGGAAGCCAAAGAACACCTCAAAAAGAATCACAGACAATTAGTAAGTCAGAAATTTATTCAACAACACCAACCAAATACCACATACAGTACAACTCGTAAACAACAAAATATAAAAAGATTCAAGAAAGTTGTGTCAACAAAGATTCATAGGTTATAGGTATCTGTATCTCCCCCCATTTGAGAGAGGAGAAGATGAATGCCAAAACATCATATAATTTCAGGTCGACATCGCTGAACCATTCTAGGGCAGTCTTAACCTCAGGTAAACCAATCAGGTCTGCTACAATCTTCTTTGACTTGGTGCTAGACATTCTATTGTACAATTCTTGAACTTTGCTATCGTTCATCTTAGAACTAACAACGCCCATGATGTCTCCAAGAGGTATAAGTTTGAGGACATCCAACAGAAAAGGTTTGAAGCTTCCTTCTACTGTCCCAGTTGTCTCCACTTGAGTATTTCTGAGTAAATCCACGATGCATTCGAAGATGTTGGAAATGTGTAGGCCTGTATCTTGCTTCACGATATCACTGAAAGTCAGCCATTCTTGTTTCTCTCGTATGATTTCTAATAGTTTGATGAAAGTTTCATTCTGCAGGTATTTAATAGCAGCTTTGAAATTCTCATCGGTTTGTAAATGGTCATTAGCCAGCTCAATGATTTTCTCATCGGGTATCAACTGTATTATTTTGGATAGGCCCTCATTTTCCAGGATTGTAGTGACACTTTCAATGTCCGTTGTAGGAGCCCCTATAGCGGCTTTCACCATGAACAAAATCATCAAACTTGCTTGGAGAAACATTCTGGAGAGATTTGTGAATTCGAGTGATGTTTTCACAAGAGGAAAATTTTGACAATACTCAAACAGCAGTTGCTATGGTTTCAACAGAAGATTGCTTGCTATTCACATAGGTGACTAGAAAAATATCATTGAAGATGTTCAATGTTTTGCATTTCTGTGATGCTTGGAAATTTCGTAGTTCTTGTTTTTTTTTTCAAGTTCTTTGTATGCTAGGTGGATGTTTTTGGTGTCTTTTTGAAGATCTCGCCAAATCTGAATTGTTTGATGTGGTTTGTAAATAGTAAGACCAGACTGCGTGAAAATACTGGGGGTTGAATTTTGACAAGCCCGTGTATTTTATTTCTATTCACTAACAAAGTTATCTCATCGATTGAGTACTAGTAGATGGTTTTTGTAGGCGAAGAGCAGTTTGAGGAAGAAACGCGACCTCGAAAAACGACTGGATAAAAAGGCGGTAGCCCTTCGTAACGTGCAGACTCTGTTGGAGAAAATTCACGACACTCACAGTGACGCCCACGTCTTTGAAGCTTACAAAAATGCCGTCAGTACTTTCGACACGTCGTTCAAGAATTTGGGATTGTCCGAGGATAATATTGATGACACCATGATCAAGTTGGGAGAGGTAGGATGGTCCTTGTATACTCAGAAATTGGCTTGTATTCCAAAAATCAGTTGCTTCTTTTGAACATCCATTCTTCATCCAAAACAACAAGATCTAACATTCATTTCAGAAATATTCAACATTTATTTCAGACTTCTTCTTCAGCAACTAAAAATTTTTTTATGAAATCCGATTTCATTCAGCTCAAGTCTCATGATTCAAAATTTCAAACTGATTTATGACGAATAATTACTTATATAATTTCTATACAACTCGTAATTTGACTCATTTCTGTAATTGTTCTTACTTTCACGGGGTGTTGAGTAAAACCAATATACTATATGGTCAACATTTGGGAATTTGTCTGAGAATTACGTTTCATAATTCAGATACATTAATTTGTATTATCATATTGTCTCACGATCGATTGTACCCTAGAACTATACCGATAGTAGGATATCGGCTTATTTTAAAAATTTGGCTCTATATATTTTTCTTCAATTTTTCTAATGGTCAAATATAAACTATATGAAAACCAAAAAACTATTATGAAACTTCGTTGTGGGATTTTCAAGTTTGACGTGTGGGAATTTCAATCATCCACCTTGAATAACGAAAAAAATAATTCCGCAGATGTTGGACAAGCACGACGACATCCAGTCGGCCCTGGCGCGGCCCGCGCAAGACTCTGCCGGCGGCGAAGGGGATTCAGATCTGGAGGCCGAGCTGGCCGATCTGCTCGAAGACCTGCCGGACGACCAACAGCCCCCTGGCGACAGCGGAATGAACACCAGCGTGGTGGAAAAACTCGAAAACTTGACGATCGACATGCCGGAAGTGCCGGTCGTCAGTCCGGAAGTTTCGATGTTGGAGGATGAAGAGAAGAAGGTTTTGGTGAAGTGAAGGAGATTTTTTTCAGGGCGCAACTTCGTGGTGGGAGGAGAATTTTCATTACCCTGTAAAGTGCGGATCCAGAGTCTTTTCCTTCTCAAGTTAACTTTCGAACGGGAAGAGATAAAAATTCAAAAATATTGAATCGGTCAATTTTTCCACCCTTCTAGACCTTCTGGTGGTTGATCTGAGGGTTGATCAGGGAACCAAAATTGGTCAAATATGGTATCACATGACTAATCTTACCAGTCGATTTTTTTGAGTTGGAAAATGAATTGAATCAGAATATAGTCACCTTGAGCAGTTCACTTGATTTTTTAGATCTTTTGAGGGATAAGATTTTGGACTCACACTGTTCATGATTGCTATTGTGTTTGGTGTCGGACGATTTAATTTTTTTCTGCTCTGTGATATATTGAGGTGTTTCATCGGAAAATTTCTTTCTGATAGGAAATTATTTGGAAACACCTGTTTTTCATTCAAATAATCGCAGAAATTTCCGTCACTGGTTGAATTTAACGATTTCTCGAATATTATCAAGTTTGGCATCTTTGAATTCATTCGAAAATTTTCGATACCTTCTCATGATTGAAATATTTATTTCCAAACCCTTTTGGAGGGAGTTCATTCATCATTATTTTATTTGTTATTATCGTGTAGTTTGGAATCAAATATATGGATAATTATTATGAAAAATTCATTTGTTTATTCTTCACTTTGTCGATATCTAATGTGAATATCATGAGAATAATGAGGGGCTGAAACAAAACATAAAGTAGGTACTTGCACTGAGGTGAAGTGGAAATTTGATTGGCAAACATTCATCACAATAAGAGTTATGGCAACTTTTTTTCGAGAAATTGGTAGTTGACTTCCACCTCATGCCTCCTACTCATCAGTTTGCCAAATCTCTACCAAATCTTCCTCAATCGTCGAGATATCGATTCCATTTTGATTTCACGACCTAATTAGACGGTTTTTCGACCCAAAAAAGCTATTGGTGAAGTCAGAACGAAGCTAGAATGACTCTGAAAAAAGTTGACTCTCACCTCATGCCTCCTACTCATCAGTTTGCCAAATCTCTACCAAATCTTCCTCAATTGTCGAGATATCGATTCCATTTCGATTTCACGACCTAATTAGGCGGTTTTTCGACCCGGAAAAGCTATTGGTGAAGTCAGAACGAAGCTAGGATGACTCTGAAGAAAGTTGGTTTTCACCTCATGCTTCCTACTCATCAGTTTGCCAAATCTCTACCAAATCTTCCTCAATCGTCGAGATATCGATTCCATTTCGATTTTACGACCTAATTAGGCGGTTTTTTGACCCAAAAAAGCTATTGGTGAAGTCAGAACGAAGCTAGAATGACTCTGAAAAAAGTTGACTCTCATCTCATGCCTCCTACTCATCAGTTTGCCAAATCTCTACCAAATCTTCCTCAATTGTCGAGATATCGATTCCATTTCGATTTCACGACCTAATTAGGCGGTTTTTCGACCCGGAAAAGCTATTGGTGAAGTCAGAACGAAGCTAGGATGACTCTGAAAGAAGTTGGCTTTCACCTCATGCTTCCTACTCATCAGTTTGCCAAATCTCGACCAAATCTTCCTCAATCGTCGAGATATCGATTCCATTTCAATTTTACGACCTAATTAGGCGGTTTTTTGACCCAAAAAAGCTATTGGTGGAGTCAGAACGAAGCTAGAATGACTCTGAAAAAAGTTGACTCTCACCTCATGCCTCCTACTCATCAGTTTGCCAAATCTCTACCAAATCTTCCTCAATTGTCGAGATATCGATTCCATTTCGATTTCACGACCTAATTAGGCGGTTTTTCGACCGGAGAAGCTATTGGTGAAGTCAGAACGAAGCTAGGATGACTCTGAAGAAAGTTGGTTTTCACCTCATGCTTCCTACTCATCAGTTTGCCAAATCTCTACCAAATCTTCCTCAATCGTCGAGATATCGATTCCATTTCGATTTTACGACCTAATTAGGCGGTTTTTTGACCCAAAAAAGCTATTGGTGGAGTCAGAACGAAGCTAGAATGACTCTGAAAAAAGTTGACTCTCACCTCATGCCTCCTACTCATCAGTTTGCCAAATCTCTACCAAATCTTCCTCAATTGTCGAGATATCGATTCCATTTCGATTTCACGACCTAATTAGGCGGTTTTTCGACCCGGAAAAGCTATTGGTGAAGTCAGAACGAAGCTAGGATGACTCTGAAGAAAGTTGGTTTTCACCTCATGCTTCCTACTCATCAGTTTGCCAAATCTCTACCAAATCTTCCTCAATCGTCGAGATATCGATTCCATTTCGATTTTACGACCTAATTAGGCGGTTTTTTGACCCAAAAAAGCTATTGGTGAAGTCAGAACGAAGCTAGAATGACTCTGAAAAAAGTTGACTCTCATCTCATGCCTCCTACTCATCAGTTTGCCAAATCTCTACCAAATCTTCCTCAATTGTCGAGATATCGATTCCATTTCGATTTCACGACCTAATTAGGCGGTTTTTCGACCCGGAAAAGCTATTGGTGAAGTCAGAACGAAGCTAGGATGACTCTGAAAAAAGTTGGCTTTCACCTCATGCTTCCTACTCATCAGTTTGCCAAATCTCGACCAAATCTTCCTCAATCGTCGAGATATCGATTCCATTTCAATTTTACGACCTAATTAGGCGGTTTTTTGACCCAAAAAAGCTATTGGTGGAGTCAGAACGAAGCTAGAATGACTCTGAAAAAAGTTGACTCTCACCTCATGCCTCCTACTCATCAGTTTGCCAAATCTCTACCAAATCTTCCTCAATTGTCGAGATATCGATTCCATTTCGATTTCACGACCTAATTAGGCGGTTTTTCGACCCGGAAAAGCTATTGGTGAAGTCAGAACGAAGCTAGGATGACTCTGAAAAAAGTTGACTTTCACCTCATGCCTCCTACTCATCAGTTTGCCAAATCTCTACCCAATCTTCCTCAATCGTCGAGATATCGATTCCATTTCGATTTTACGACCTAATTAGGCGGTTTTTTGACCCAAAAAAGCTATTGGTGTAATCAGAGCGGAGCTAGGATGGCTCTGAAAAAAGTTGACTTTCACCTCATGCCTCCTACTCATCAGTTTGCCAAATCTCTACCAAATCTTCCTCAATCGTCGAGATATCGATTCCATTTCGATTTTACGACCTAATTAGGCGGTTTTTCGACCCGGAAAAGCTATTGGTGAAGTCAGAACGAAGCTAGGATGACTCTGAAAAAAGTTGGTTTTCACCTCATGCTTCCTACTCATCAGTTTGCCAAATCTCTACCAAATCTTCCTCAATCGTCGAGATATCGATTCCATTTCGATTTTACGACCTAATTAGGCGGTTTTTTGACCCAAAAAAGCTATTGGTGAAGTCAGAACGAAGCTAGAATGACTCTGAAAAAAGTTGACTCTCATCTCATGCCTCCTACTCATCAGTTTGCCAAATCTCTACCAAATCTTCCTCAATTGTCGAGATATCGATTCCATTTCGATTTCACGACCTAATTAGGCGGTTTTTCGACCCAAAAAAGCTATTGGTGGAGTCAGAACGAAGCTAGAATGACTCTGAAAAAAGTTGACTCTCACCTCATGCCTCCTACTCATCAGTTTGCCAAATCTCTACCAAATCTTCCTCAATTGTCGAGATATCGATTCCATTTCGATTTTACGACCTAATTAGGCGGTTTTTCGACCCGGAAAAGCTATTGGTGAAGTCAGAACGAAGCTAGGATGACTCTGAAAAAAGTTGGCTTTCACCTCATGCTTCCTACTCATCAGTTTGCCAAATCTCGACCAAATCTTCCTCAATCGTCGAGATATCGATTCCATTTCAATTTTACGACCTAATTAGGCGGTTTTTTGACCCAAAAAAGCTATTGGTGGAGTCAGAACGAAGCTAGAATGACTCTGAAAAAAGTTGACTCTCACCTCATGCCTCCTACTCATCAGTTTGCCAAATCTCTACCAAATCTTCCTCAATTGTCGAGATATCGATTCCATTTCGATTTCACGACCTAATTAGGCGGTTTTTCGACCCGGAAAAGCTATTGGTGAAGTCAGAACGAAGCTAGGATGACTCTGAAAAAAGTTGACTTTCACCTCATGCCTCCTACTCATCAGTTTGCCAAATCTCTACCCAATCTTCCTCAATCGTCGAGATATCGATTCCATTTCGATTTTACGACCTAATTAGGCGGTTTTTTGACCCAAAAAAGCTATTGGTGGAGTCAGAACGAAGCTAGAATGACTCTGAAAAAAGTTGACTCTCACCTCATGCCTCCTACTCATCAGTTTGCCAAATCTCTACCAAATCTTCCTCAATTGTCGAGATATCGATTCCATTTCGATTTCACGACCTAATTAGGCGGTTTTTCGACCGGAGAAGCTATTGGTGAAGTCAGAACGAAGCTAGGATGACTCTGAAGAAAGTTGGTTTTCACCTCATGCTTCCTACTCATCAGTTTGCCAAATCTCTACCAAATCTTCCTCAATCGTCGAGATATCGATTCCATTTCGATTTTACGACCTAATTAGGCGGTTTTTTGACCCAAAAAAGCTATTGGTGGAGTCAGAACGAAGCTAGAATGACTCTGAAAAAAGTTGACTCTCATCTCATGCCTCCTACTCATCAGTTTGCCAAATCTCTACCAAATCTTCCTCAATTGTCGAGATATCGATTCCATTTCGATTTCACGACCTAATTAGGCGGTTTTTCGACCCGGAAAAGCTATTGGTGAAGTCAGAACGAAGCTAGGATGACTCTGAAGAAAGTTGGTTTTCACCTCATGCTTCCTACTCATCAGTTTGCCAAATCTCTACCAAATCTTCCTCAATCGTCGAGATATCGATTCCATTTCGATTTTACGACCTAATTAGGCGGTTTTTTGACCCAAAAAAGCTATTGGTGAAGTCAGAACGAAGCTAGAATGACTCTGAAAAAAGTTGACTCTCATCTCATGCCTCCTACTCATCAGTTTGCCAAATCTCTACCAAATCTTCCTCAATTGTCGAGATATCGATTCCATTTCGATTTCACGACCTAATTAGGCGGTTTTTCGACCCGGAAAAGCTATTGGTGAAGTCAGAACGAAGCTAGGATGACTCTGAAAAAAGTTGGCTTTCACCTCATGCTTCCTACTCATCAGTTTGCCAAATCTCGACCAAATCTTCCTCAATCGTCGAGATATCGATTCCATTTCAATTTTACGACCTAATTAGGCGGTTTTTTGACCCAAAAAAGCTATTGGTGGAGTCAGAACGAAGCTAGAATGACTCTGAAAAAAGTTGACTCTCACCTCATGCCTCCTACTCATCAGTTTGCCAAATCTCTACCAAATCTTCCTCAATTGTCGAGATATCGATTCCATTTCGATTTCACGACCTAATTAGGCGGTTTTTCGACCGGAGAAGCTATTGGTGAAGTCAGAACGAAGCTAGGATGACTCTGAAGAAAGTTGGTTTTCACCTCATGCTTCCTACTCATCAGTTTGCCAAATCTCTACCAAATCTTCCTCAATCGTCGAGATATCGATTCCATTTCGATTTTACGACCTAATTAGGCGGTTTTTTGGCCCAAAAAAGCTATTGGTGGAGTCAGAACGAAGCTAGAATGACTCTGAAAAAAGTTGACTCTCATCTCATGCCTCCTACTCATCAGTTTGCCAAATCTCTACCAAATCTTCCTCAATTGTCGAGATATCGATTCCATTTCGATTTCACGACCTAATTAGGCGGTTTTTCGACCCGGAAAAGCTATTGGTGAAGTCAGAACGAAGCTAGGATGACTCTGAAGAAAGTTGGTTTTCACCTCATGCTTCCTACTCATCAGTTTGCCAAATCTCTACCAAATCTTCCTCAATCGTCGAGATATCGATTCCATTTCGATTTTACGACCTAATTAGGCGGTTTTTTGACCCAAAAAAGCTATTGGTGAAGTCAGAACGAAGCTAGAATGACTCTGAAAAAAGTTGACTCTCATCTCATGCCTCCTACTCATCAGTTTGCCAAATCTCTACCAAATCTTCCTCAATTGTCGAGATATCGATTCCATTTCGATTTCACGACCTAATTAGGCGGTTTTTCGACCCGGAAAAGCTATTGGTGAAGTCAGAACGAAGCTAGGATGACTCTGAAAAAAGTTGGCTTTCACCTCATGCTTCCTACTCATCAGTTTGCCAAATCTCGACCAAATCTTCCTCAATCGTCGAGATATCGATTCCATTTCAATTTTACGACCTAATTAGGCGGTTTTTTGACCCAAAAAAGCTATTGGTGGAGTCAGAACGAAGCTAGAATGACTCTGAAAAAAGTTGACTCTCACCTCATGCCTCCTACTCATCAGTTTGCCAAATCTCTACCAAATCTTCCTCAATTGTCGAGATATCGATTCCATTTCGATTTCACGACCTAATTAGGCGGTTTTTCGACCCAAAAAAGCTATTGGTGGAGTCAGAACGAAGCTAGAATGACTCTGAAAAAAGTTGACTCTCACCTCATGCCTCCTACTCATCAGTTTGCCAAATCTCTACCAAATCTTCCTCAATTGTCGAGATATCGATTCCATTTCGATTTTACGACCTAATTAGGCGGTTTTTCGACCCGGAAAAGCTATTGGTGAAGTCAGAACGAAGCTAGGATGACTCTGAAAAAAGTTGGTTTTCACCTCATGCTTCCTACTCATCAGTTTGCCAAATCTCTACCAAATCTTCCTCAATCGTCGAGATATCGATTCCATTTCGATTTTACGACCTAATTAGGCGGTTTTTTGACCCAAAAAAGCTATTGGTGTAATCAGAGCGGAGCTAGGATGGCTCTGAAAAAAGTTGACTTTCACCTCATGCCTCCTACTCATCAGTTTGCCAAATCTCTACCAAATCTTCCTCAATCGTCGAGATATCGATTCCATTTCGATTTTACGACCTAATTAGGCGGTTTTTCGACCCGGAAAAGCTATTGGTGAAGTCAGAACGAAGCTAGGATGACTCTGAAAAAAGTTGGTTTTCACCTCATGCTTCCTACTCATCAGTTTGCCAAATCTCTACCAAATCTTCCTCAATCGTCGAGATATCGATTCCATTTCGATTTTACGACCTAATTAGGCGGTTTTTTGACCCAAAAAAGCTATTGGTGTAATCAGAGCGGAGCTAGGATGGCTCTGAAAAAAGTTGACTTTCACCTCATGCCTCCTACTCATCAGTTTGCCAAATCTCTACCAAATCTTCCTCAATCGTCGAGATATCGATTCCATTTCGATTTTACGACCTAATTAGGCGGTTTTTCGACCCGGAAAAGCTATTGGTGAAGTCAGAACGGAGATAGGATGACTCTGAAAAAAGTTGGCTTTCACCTCATGCCTCCTACTCATCAGTTTGCCAAATTTCTACCAAATCTTCCTCAATCGTCGAGATATCGATTCCATTTCGATTTTACGACCTAATTAGGCGGTTTTCTGACCCAAAAAAGCTATTGGTGAAGTCAGAACGAAGCTAGAATGACTCTGAAAAAAGTTGACTCTCACCTCATGCCTCCTACTCATCAGTTTGCCAAATCTCGACCAAATCTTCCTCAATCGTCGAGATATCGATTCCATTTCGATTTTACGACCTAATTAGGCGGTTTTTCGACCCGGAAAAGCTATTGGTGAAGTCAGAACGGAGATAGGATGACTCTGAAAAAAGTTGGCTTTCACCTCATGCCTCCCACTCATCAGTTTGCCAAATTTCTACCAAATCTTCCTCAATCGTCGAGATATCGATTCCATTTCGATTTCACGACCTAATTAGGCGGTTTTTCGACCCGGAAAAGCTATTGGTGAAGTCAGAACGAAGCTAGGATGACTCTGAAGAAAGTTGGTTTTCACCTCATGCTTCCTACTCATCAGTTTGCCAAATCTCTACCAAATCTTCCTCAATCGTCGAGATATCGATTCCATTTCGATTTTACGACCTAATTAGGCGGTTTTTTGACCCAAAAAAGCTATTGGTGAAGTCAGAACGAAGCTAGAATGACTCTGAAAAAAGTTGACTCTCATCTCATGCCTCCTACTCATCAGTTTGCCAAATCTCTACCAAATCTTCCTCAATTGTCGAGATATCGATTCCATTTCGATTTCACGACCTAATTAGGCGGTTTTTCGACCCGGAAAAGCTATTGGTGAAGTCAGAACGAAGCTAGGATGACTCTGAAAAAAGTTGGCTTTCACCTCATGCTTCCTACTCATCAGTTTGCCAAATCTCGACCAAATCTTCCTCAATCGTCGAGATATCGATTCCATTTCAATTTTACGACCTAATTAGGCGGTTTTTTGACCCAAAAAAGCTATTGGTGGAGTCAGAACGAAGCTAGAATGACTCTGAAAAAAGTTGACTCTCACCTCATGCCTCCTACTCATCAGTTTGCCAAATCTCTACCAAATCTTCCTCAATTGTCGAGATATCGATTCCATTTCGATTTCACGACCTAATTAGGCGGTTTTTCGACCCGGAAAAGCTATTGGTGAAGTCAGAACGAAGCTAGGATGACTCTGAAAAAAGTTGACTTTCACCTCATGCCTCCTACTCATCAGTTTGCCAAATCTCTACCCAATCTTCCTCAATCGTCGAGATATCGATTCCATTTCGATTTTACGACCTAATTAGGCGGTTTTTTGACCCAAAAAAGCTATTGGTGTAATCAGAGCGGAGCTAGGATGGCTCTGAAAAAAGTTGACTTTCACCTCATGCCTCCTACTCATCAGTTTGCCAAATCTCTACCAAATCTTCCTCAATCGTCGAGATATCGATTCCATTTCGATTTTACGACCTAATTAGGCGGTTTTTCGACCCGGAAAAGCTATTGGTGAAGTCAGAACGGAGATAGGATGACTCTGAAAAAAGTTGGCTTTCACCTCATGCCTCCTACTCATCAGTTTGCCAAATTTCTACCAAATCTTCCTCAATCGTCGAGATATCGATTCCATTTCGATTTTACGACCTAATTAGGCGGTTTTCTGACCCAAAAAAGCTATTGGTGAAGTCAGAACGAAGCTAGAATGACTCTGAAAAAAGTTGACTCTCACCTCATGCCTCCTACTCATCAGTTTGCCAAATCTCGACCAAATCTTCCTCAATCGTCGAGATATCGATTCCATTTCGATTTCACGACCTAATTAGGCGGTTTTTCGACCCGGAAAAGCTATTGGTGAAGTCAGAACGAAGCTAGGATGACTCTGAAAAAAGTTGACTTTCACCTCATGCCTCCTACTCATCAGTTTGCCAAATCTCTACCCAATCTTCCTCAATCGTCGAGATATCGATTCCATTTCGATTTTACGACCTAATTAGGCGGTTTTTTGACCCAAAAAAGCTATTGGTGTAATCAGAGCGGAGCTAGGATGGCTCTGAAAAAAGTTGACTTTCACCTCATGCCTCCTACTCATCAGTTTGCCAAATCTCTACCAAATCTTCCCCAATCGTCGAGATATCGATTCCATTTCGATTTTACGACCTAATCAGGCGGTTTTTTGACCCAAAAAAGCTATTGGTGAAGTCAGAACGAAGCTAGAATGACTCTGAAAAAAGTTGACTCTCATCTCATGCCTCCTACTCATCAGTTTGCCAAATCTCTACCAAATCTTCCTCAATTGTCGAGATATCGATTCCATTTCGATTTCACGACCTAATTAGGCGGTTTTTTGACCCAAAAAAGCTATTGGTGTAATCAGAGCGGAGCTAGGATGGCTCTGAAAAAAGTTGACTTTCACCTCATGCCTCCTACTCATCAGTTTGCCAAATCTCTACCAAATCTTCCTCAATCGTCGAGATATCGATTCCATTTCGATTTTACGACCTAATTAGGCGGTTTTTCGACCCGGAAAAGCTATTGGTGAAGTCAGAACGGAGATAGGATGACTCTGAAAAAAGTTGGCTTTCACCTCATGCCTCCTACTCATCAGTTTGCCAAATTTCTACCAAATCTTCCTCAATCGTCGAGATATCGATTCCATTTCGATTTTACGACCTAATTAGGCGGTTTTCTGACCCAAAAAAGCTATTGGTGAAGTCAGAACGAAGCTAGAATGACTCTGAAAAAAGTTGACTCTCACCTCATGCCTCCTACTCATCAGTTTGCCAAATCTCGACCAAATCTTCCTCAATCGTCGAGATATCGATTCCATTTCGATTTTACGACCTAATTAGGCGGTTTTTCGACCCGGAAAAGCTATTGGTGAAGTCAGAACGGAGATAGGATGACTCTGAAAAAAGTTGGCTTTCACCTCATGCCTCCCACTCATCAGTTTGCCAAATTTCTACCAAATCTTCCTCAATCGTCGAGATATCGATTCCATTTCGATTTCACGACCTAATTAGGCGGTTTTTCGACCCGGAAAAGCTATTGGTGAAGTCAGAACGAAGCTAGGATGACTCTGAAAAAAGTTGACTTTCACCTCATGCCTCCTACTCATCAGTTTGCCAAATCTCTACCCAATCTTCCTCAATCGTCGAGATATCGATTCCATTTCGATTTTACGACCTAATTAGGCGGTTTTTTGACCCAAAAAAGCTATTGGTGTAATCAGAGCGGAGCTAGGATGGCTCTGAAAAAAGTTGACTTTCACCTCATGCCTCCTACTCATCAGTTTGCCAAATCTCTACCAAATCTTCCTCAATCGTCGAGATATCGATTCCATTTCGATTTTACGACCTAATTAGGCGGTTTTTCGACCCGGAAAAGCTATTGGTGAAGTCAGAACGGAGATAGGATGACTCTGAAAAAAGTTGGCTTTCACCTCATGCCTCCTACTCATCAGTTTGCCAAATTTCTACCAAATCTTCCTCAATCGTCGAGATATCGATTCCATTTCGATTTTACGACCTAATTAGGCGGTTTTCTGACCCAAAAAAGCTATTGGTGAAGTCAGAACGAAGCTAGAATGACTCTGAAAAAAGTTGACTCTCACCTCATGCCTCCTACTCATCAGTTTGCCAAATCTCGACCAAATCTTCCTCAATCGTCGAGATATCGATTCCATTTCGATTTTACGACCTAATTAGGCGGTTTTTCGACCCGGAAAAGCTATTGGTGAAGTCAGAACGGAGATAGGATGACTCTGAAAAAAGTTGGCTTTCACCTCATGCCTCCCACTCATCAGTTTGCCAAATTTCTACCAAATCTTCCTCAATCGTCGAGATATCGATTCCATTTCGATTTCACGACCTAATTAGGCGGTTTTTCGACCCGGAAAAGCTATTGGTGAAATCAGAACGAAGCTAGAATGACTCTGAAAAAAGTTGACTCTCACCTCATGCCTCCTACTCATCAGTTTGCCAAATCTCGACCAAATCTTCCTCAATCGTCGAGATATCGATTCCATTTTAATTTTACGACCTAATTAGACGGTTTTTCGACCCGGAAAAGCTATTGGTGAAGTCAGAACGAAGCTAGGATGGCTCTGAAAAAAGTTGACTCTCACCTCATGCCTCCTACTCATCAGTTTGCCAAATCTTTACCAAATCTTCCTCAATCGTCGAGATATCGATTCCATTTCGATTTTACGACCTAATTTGGCGGTTTTTCGACCCGAAAAAGCTATTGGTGAAGTCAGAACGGAGCTAGGATGACTCTGAAAAAATTTGACTTTCACCTCATGCCTCCTACTCATCAGTTTGCCAAATCTCTACCAAATATTTCTCAATCGTCGAGATATCGATTCCATTCCGATTTCACGACCTAATTAGGCGGTTTTTCGACCCGGAAAAGCTATTGGTGAAGTCAGAACGAAGCTAGGATGACTCTGGAAAAAGCTGACTTTCACCTCATGCCTCCTACCCATCAATTTGCCGAATCTTTACCAAATCTCTCTCAATCGTCGGAATATCGATTCCATTTTGATTTCACGACCTAGGTTTCTCGACCCGGAAAAGCTATTGGTGGAGTCAGAATGAAGCTAGGATGAAAATTAGTTATTAGAAAATATCTGAAAACAAAAAATCCCATAACGGAGTTCTCGATGTCTTCTTATAGGTATTCAGTACTCGAATCACGCATTTTTTCAGCACTATGTTTTCGTCTTCCATTTGGGATGTTTCGGACACAGGGTATACGAGTTGGTATCTCCGTTATCACCTTGACCAACAGGCGATTACGAAAAACGACCAGATACAAGGAGACAACAACATCGTGGGCATTCCCCACTGATTTCACTAATTCTCAATGAGTTCGCGCATGTCAAATCCAACAACATTCATAATTATTTATTTTGTCGACCGCTCGAATCAACCAGACATCATCGAGAGAATTATTTATTGACAGAAGCAGTAGTCAGTGAGCTTCAAGGCTCTCCGGTTCCATTCCGAAGATTTTTGATGAGACTGACTGGCTGACGATTTGCGCAAAGTGTTTCGTGACGAATTCAAGCTGGTAAGTACCTCTCAGAAGAAATCCCTATTCAAAGATCGTCAAAATCATTTATCGAAGATATAAAGACTCCATAATGTTCTGAATGAAGCTGATATTGTGAATAAATAAGCTATGGATGTTTATGTTTGTTCCGATAAAATTGCTCGTTGAAGAATATTCAGAGGATGTGGCTCAACAAAACTAATAATAACGAAGAAGTGTGGATAACTTCAGATAAAAACGGTGTTTCTGAACAACTTACTCTCATATACATTGAACGGTGTCTGAGATATAGAACAGAAACTTTTTTTTGTGAGCACTGCTACCAAATTTCGAAAGGCTTTTAAAAGAAAACTATGCATCCTGTAGAATTCCAACAAGTGTATTTTTTTACGCAGAAAATTTCGAAATAACATCAATAATTAATAGAAAACTAAATTGAAAAATAAGTGATTGGAAAAATCAGTGAGGAAACTATAATATCCTAGTATCCCAATGATATCAAGTTTCCATCAGAGGGAAAAACTTGATGAACATGCTTTTAAAGAGATGTCCCTCCTAGGAAACTCATTGGATGTCTATGAGAGACAATATGAATCTCCTTGTCCTTGATTTTTATACGAAAATTATTAATTATTATTATAATCATAATTTATTTATTTTATTCAAAAAAAAATCATGTAGACTTAAAAAATTCCATAACAGACCGAATATTTTGTGTGATGATCATTTTCTCATCATTATGTATGACTTGGCAGTTCGTTCCATTTTCTCAGAAGAAGTTCACAAAAATATAGTCGACATAACTCATATTGGAAATAATTTTTGATTTCTAACAATTGAAAATTCCAGGTTGATTAGGTTTTACCTTTCATGACTAATGCGAATAGATGAAGATAAACGCAATTAAAATGTTGAATACTTTGTTTTTCTCGATTGAATTGGTTGGTACCTATGAAACGAATAAATTTTGATAATTTTAGAAAATTGACTGAACTTTCGTAGCAGGACTTGAAAATGCAAATATCTGATTCATCAACCGTATAATTCAATTATCATTTTCAAGGTAAAGAAGATTCACCTCTACGAACAAACAGGTTGTGTTTAGTTCATTAAAAGAAATTGCGTGAATAACAGATACAGGTTTAATGTTATGCAAACTGTAAAATCGATTGATATCCAAGTGATGAACAATTCAAATATTGTATAATTTTCAAGAAGAGGTGAAATTATAGATTCATCGTTTGATTTGCCCAAACGGAAAAATGTGACTATAAATTTTCATCGAAAAACAATGAATTGTTTCACTTTTCATCACTAAAATTGAGTTTTCTATCTTTGGGACTAGCAAGATGGTGTGATGAAACAAATCTTCCAACAACATTTTCCAAATTGTTTGAAATTTTCGATCTGTCATATATTCTGTACAAATTTTTATGGCAATGGAAATAAAATCGATGTTGTCCTACAGGCGGAATCGAATTAGTCGAATGTAAAACACCTCAGAAGTCCTTTAAGGAGCGTTTCCGGAAACATTAATTACATCGTTTTTTAGGAAGCCTTGTATTTTGTTACTTATATGTATAGCTTTCTTATATGCTAAGTAGTTTTGGTCATGTTCAGTTTCGAAAAATAAATGTCGAAAGATATAGTAACAATTTATCACATCGAACAGATAGTGTTGGTTGTCAGCTCTCATCACATTTTCACTCTATTTCTACTAATTCCCTAAAGCTGAACTTTCCAGGTTGAAAATGAGTCAAAGAACCGTATTTTCCTGATCCATTTCAGAAAAAAATGACCACGTGGTCTCCCCCCGCCCCCAAGGCCGCCTCCGCCCTCCTGCTCCTCCTGCTGGGCAGCCTCGCCGCCGCCCAGGAGGACCTCGGCGCGCTGATCGACAGCGTGTTCACGCGGCGACCCGCCCAGCCGGAAGCCACGCCCACCTCCCCCGCCCCCGCCCCCGCTCCCACCCCTTTCGACCTGCAGCCCAACAGCGGGGCGGAGGCGGGCGGCGACACGGGGGGTGGCATCCCCGGCACCGGCGATTGCACGTGCGTCGAGTACTATCTCTGCAATAACGGCACGATCAACACCAACGGGCAGGGGCTGATTGACATCAGGTGAGGACTTTTTACCCTTCCTGGGCATGCGGGAACACTCGGTACCATTTACTAGCGATCTCGTTTTGTGTTCGTTGCAGTGGCTGTAGTTCGGAGGGGGTGCATTTTAGGAAACATGTTTATTTCGATCCCAAAAATATGTCCTTTGAATATTTTGAATCACCCTGTCTATTGCTCGTTTATCGGCATACTCTATTTCTATGGGGCAGTAGTAATATTTCACGTTTGAAGCAACTGAAATTACAAACTGAAATCGTCGAATACATTTTCGATTCAACTTATTACTTTTTTTTATTTCTTCCGAATTTACAAGATTTTCAGGTGTTCATATAGATAGTTGATTGGAATTCGATGAACATGTTTCAATATTAAACAAAAAATTGTCTTCTGGATGTTACGTAACATTGAATGAACTTGGTCTTTCTGTAGTTGAATTCCACTTGAGATATGGAATCCAATTCTGGGGTGTGTGTAATATGACTCTGTTTTTGTAGTTAAAAAACGTGCAGTAAAATATATGTGTAAAGCAAAAATTCGTAATTCCTGTAAACCTCTTGTCGTTAAACACAAAATATTAACAGTATTTCCAATTTTTTTTATGGAAACGGTATGTTTAATTGAAAAACATATTCACAAATTTGACACAACCTACACAAGTCACTCCACTTGTCAAGCTGGCAACATTGTACTCTCGATTCCGTCACTAACACTAATTAAAGATTCAATAATCTATGGAGGCGGTGAGATGCACAATCACTTACCAAAACACATTATAGAAATAAGATCCGTAGAAGACTTCAGAAAGGGAGTAGAAGCACTCCTTTTGGATAAACCCTATTATAGTTTACAAGAATTTTATAATGATGCATTCTAACTCAAGTTTGTTTTCAATATGTTTTCAAGATGTTGTAAGATGTTTCCCATTGTAAGTATGAGACATATAGGACAATGTCGGTGTCGACTTAATGTCCCAATTCTTCTTTTGTGTGTGTATTTTTATTTATTTTAAGGTTAGTTTAGGCCCTAACTTTATCAACAAAATTCGACAATAAAGCATATTCATTCATATTTTGGTAAGGACCACAATTTCATAACTAAGAGGAAAATTCAACGATATGACAAACTTTTGTCGATAAGGAACAATTATTCTTCGAACTGCTTGACCCTTCACATTATTCATAAAAATGTAACAAAGATAAGTGTGTTGCTTGCTTTTTAAGTTCTCACATAACGCAATAATTCACACTCGAAATCCAAAGAGATAATAACTTCTCTCCAAAAATATTTCCATACATCGTCTGTCGAAAAAATTGCACTGACAGCCAGACATCGATCGATGAAGCACTGACTTCGTACAGATCTCCAAACTTTCAAGGAAAAATTTCAACGCATTCCGAAATTCCACCGCTGGCTAACACGATGTTCGTTCCTCGAACATCATAGATTCGCGTCGTCAACAGATGGAAAAAAGATTGTACCGCTCTGAATCGACAATAATAATAATCATAATAATAATAATAATACGACTTTATTCAACAAATGTACATACATCTGCCCTGAAAAGGCGAAGATTAGCTAAAGCTACTCTTAATCTCTTAACCTTTTCAGTTTATAATATAAATGGAATAAAAAAAATAAAATAAAATGAAAAAAAATAATATGAAAATAAAAAAAAAATAAAATAAAAATAGAATGAGATCATTTTACAATTTCAGTGATATTGAATTGATCATCAGTAGAAGAGAAAAAAAAAGAAACCAAGAAAATAGTAGGTAAGTAATAATAAGTAATGCAATGTGGCTAGTTTTGTTGAATCAGCAATTCATTTTTAACGACTTTTCTAAATTTATTTAGTGATATTGAAAGCTCAGGTTTAAAGTAATTAAAAAGTTTTATTGCATTGTGAGTAAAACTGCGTTCAAACAGAGCTGTCGAGTGGCGAGGCATGTTAAGTATCTGTGAATGTGTTGAGGTGTTGAGATTGTGTAAATTATTTCTGAAAACTAGTTTGTCATAAAGATAGGGCGGACTTTGAGTATTAAGCAATCTATGCAAAAAAATAAGGAAATGGTATTTAAATATACTGGACACTTTGAGCCACTTCAACTGCAGAATGTATTGAGAAATGTGATCATATTTCCTTAAATTAAATATGAATCTACAACAAGTATTTCGCACTCGTTGAAGTCGATATTGAGTGCATTTATCAAGACATGGATAATAGACAATGTTACAATAGTTAAGAAGGGATAAGACAATCGTCAATCGTTCTACTCGCCCCAGGATAAACGACGGCCCGTGCGGCGGCAACTACCTGCAGGTGTGCTGCGACGCCGACGAGGTGCGCACGGCCCCCATCACGCCGACGCCGCCCCCGCAGCCCGCCCCCGCGGGGTGCGGCTACCGGCACCCCGACGGCGTCGGGTTCCGCATCACCGGCGACAAGGAGAACGAGGCGCAGTTCGGCGAGTTCCCGTGGATGGTGGCCGTGCTGCGCGAGGAGACGGTCGACGGCAACCCCGTCAAGTTGAACGTCTACCAGTGCGGCGGGGCGCTCGTCCATCCCCAGGCCGTGCTCACCGCCGCCCATTGCGTCGTCGGCGCCGGCAAGAGCAAGACCTTCAAGGTGCGACTGTCCCCACTCCCCACTTTTTTTTCATTTTTTCCCTCTCTCCCTTGGCATCCATCCTTACTTCATTTTGCCACATCAGACTTCAAAAGGGCATCGATATGTTAGATTTAATATTATACGTAATTATCAAGTTGTAAATGTTTTCTTTGAAAGTGGCTAGCATATTCAGCTAAAATAGGCATTGTCGCTAGCCCTGTATGTCCATGTGATGAATCTTTCGTAGCCGATAGGAACCATTCAATATTCGCTTGTCCAAATCATTCCCAACATCGCTCTTATTCCATACTGAACTTACAATTTCCAAATACCGACACTTTTGGATGATTTTTCACTCCACACGACCAGAAACAGAACTTTTTCTAGAGGTTTCTTTAAAACCGAGACACTATTAAGGTGGCTTTATGAAAAATTTCAACATTTAACATTCATCATTTATCACTTCAGGATTCAAGACGTTTTAATGGATTCGGTTATGAAAATATTCGAAAATCATTCAAGATTTGTTAATACTGACGTATCATCTTTGACACAGCACTGACAGAACATCTTCTTGGTCTGGATTCACCAAATGAGCAATTATTAGTTGTTTCACATAAACTGATGAAAGTAATGATACCCATGACAAAAATCCGCATAAATCCTGAAAACACTGACAATATCCTCATACAGTAAGAGATAACCTCAATAGAATTTTGAATGAAAGCGGGAAGCAGAAGTGTCACTTGTCGACACTCGCAAAACGTCATTAGCGAGCATGCGCACATCTCATTCTCATTTATGGCTATTTAACAATAATTTCTCAAGTTGGAAGTTAGGCATCTTCTTGAATGATGAATGTTAAATGGAAAGAATCAAATGTTTTATAACATGAACAATATTATTTCCATGTTCATCTGTTTTAAATGTTAAGTGGTAAATCTTGGGTAATAATTTTTTTTATAAAGCAACCATTAAACTTTGGCTATCGACTGCGAACTATCATTTGTGAACACAGTCGCTGATCCATCTGTAGGAAACTATTTCTCTGAACCCTTGTGTATTCAACTAATTCTGAACTAACTTTGAATGTCGATTTTTTTTCTATATTTATAGCAAATTTTTCATCAGAAAAAACTTGCAAAATTTGATTCGTAGGTAATTATCCCAATAAGTGATCAATATAAACAATGCGAAATGCTTTGTCATGTGAAAATTCCATAGCATGTCTCGCTTTTTAATTGCTCTTTTGATGCAATTTATATAAACGGACACTTTTTCTTGCAATTTATCTTTTTTCACGAACATCAATGTGCGTTATCTTCGATTCAACTCGCATCTAACTCGCGTCCTGATGCTCATAAGGAATGTCTGTCTATAACTACTTTTGTTGTTTGAAGATACGGGCAGGAGAATGGGATACTCAACACACGAAGGAACTGTATCCTCACCAAGACAGAGAAGTCCAATCCATTGCCATTCATCCCCAGTATTACGCCGGAGCTCTGTTCAATGACGTCGCACTCCTAGTTCTGAAAACGCCTGTGGTGATGGCAGAGAATATAGGTAAATTTTCCCCTTGTTTTCAAATATGCCAGGATAAAATAAGTAAGTAAGTAAGTATTTTATTCAGGTATGCATAATTTACAATATGAATTCGAAACTAAAACTAGATAACTTGAGAAACTAGAAAAAAAATAACGAATTGACTAATGCTAGAAATTGTGGATGTGTTGTAGTCATCAACCTGGGTTGCATTGATTATTTACATCCTGACTGGTGAGTAAAAGAAAGAAAGAAAGAAAGAAAAGACAAAGTGAAATTCGTTGTGTGTGAGAGAGAGAGAGAGAATATGTTTTTTATGGTATATTGTGTTTCTGATTATTAGTCGAGTTTGTATATGGTTTTCAGATTGTTATAATTTTGGTTCACATATTCTTTTAGTTTTGATTTCATTTTACGTTCATTAGAAATGACTCTAATTTCTAATTTTGGACCACACACAGTATGATATGAATTTCTGTGTCTGAGTTAGTCTACAGAGGGAAACATTTGTTTTCTGCTCGGATTTAGCACGTACGTGTGTTGTGAGTATGACTTGTATGAGAGATGGAGGTATTTTGCAAGAACTGAAACTTTTTGCACAAAAATAAAGTGATTCACTCGAAACCGACGAGACGAGACTTTCATAAAATCTAGTCTCGCCGATGAAGTATGAAGTCTTGTCTCGAGTCTCGTCTCGTGTCTCGTACGAGAGTCTCGCAAATGTATCGCAATTTCGTCATGCATAATCTTGTTCCAGTCTAGTACGGGATATTTCCTTTAAGCTACTTTTTAGGTGAAATGTAGAAGTAGGAAGAGAAAATTACAACAAAAATAACATTATTTATTGAAAAGTAAGTACCTAATAAGTATATATACAATGGCAGTCGGAATAGAGTGCAAAGCGTAAATGGCAAAAGGCGATGTTACTGTGGCGGCCTGTCAAAATAAAGTTATTCTTTATCTTAGACTAGCATAGGAAGACTTATGTATAGATTTCCAGGTAGTCATTCAATTCGCGATCTGTCGTTTTTGCAGTATTGCCTTTATGTTCCACCGCCGTAATAAGAGTTTTCGTTTCACGCATTACGTCGTTTTACAACAATCGTGGATTGTGTTTTCGAAGTATTCATGAATGAAATGTTCTGTCTATCTGTGCTAAATAGTCTGAATTCTTCCTAAATATGTTGTATTATGGATGAAATTCTCAAGTCGAGACAAGTGCGAGACTCTCGCACGAGACGAGACCTCTAAAAGTTTCGTCTCGCCTTGCCCGAGTCTCGTCTCGAAAACGAGACGAGACCATGCGAGACTCTCGAAAAACGAGACTCTCGCGGGCACCACTAACAAAAACCGCGCGAGATCGAACGATCCCAGATGAAAAATGAAAAAAAAAAAAAATACACATTCCGCTTTTCTTCTCCCACCCCCCTCTCTCTCGAGGCCTGATCTGCCTGCCCCGCCAAGACGACGTCATCGAGACGGGCAAGTGCTTCGCCACCGGGTGGGGCAAGGACGTGTTCGGCAAGAAGGGCAAGTACCAGGTGATCCTCAAGAAGATCGACCTGCCCGTGGTGCCCAACAGGCAGTGCCAAGAGAAGCTGCGAAGCACGCGGCTGGGCAGGTTCTTCGAGCTGCATCCGAGCTTCATGTGCGCGGGCGGCGAGCCGAACAAGGACACGTGCAAGGGCGACGGGGGCAGCCCCCTCGTGTGCCCCGTCGGCGCGGGCGAGAGGTAAGGATGATGATGATGAAAATCTTCATTCGAAGAGACAATACTCGTTAAATACTGTCTGTAAGTTCTTCGAGGAGGTGGTACATTCATTTTTCAGCTTTTCATGGGATTTTCTCTCCTCGTTTCTAAAAAATAGAGTAGAAGTTATTAAAAGTTAAATACTGTCTGTAAGTTAAAAGTTATTTCAATATATTTGTAGCAAGGACAGATTTGGGATCTGCCCCAAAATGTCACTGCGCGCTTGAAATTGAACCTTTAGATACCTAAAAGAGAAATTCTCTATTGGTCACTTTTCAGTGTCAAAATCGAGAACATTGAAACATTTTACGAAGAGAAAAATATTTTAATTGTGTTGAGAACGGGAGCAGATTCGTTCCCGAAACGTCCACCAAGATAAGTATAGGTTTTATTCTTATTAAATATATTTGTATTTCCAAATTTTTTCAAAAACAAGGTGTCACTGACGAATAGAGAATTTCGCTTTTAGGTAGCTAAAGGTTTAATTTCAAGCGCAGTGACATTTTGGGGCAGATCCTAAATCTGTCCTTACTACAAATAAATTGCAATAATTTTCAATAACTTCTACTCTATTTTTTAGAAACGAGGAGAGAAAATCCCATGAAAAGCTGAAAAATAGACAATACTCGATTTGTGAAAGGTAGAACGAACGAACGAACAGGTGTCGATACACATATACTAACAATCGAATGATATCCATTTTTTAATCCACTGTCGACAAATGCTTTTTTTATTTACCTCTTTTTCCAGGGTGCTTCACTTATGAATGTATCGATTCATTAAGTTGCTTCTCTGAATAATGGAAGGGAAATAAAAATACCTTATAATTATGGGGTAATGCATGCCCATGATGGGTGGTAGGGGTGGGTGGGCGATAACTGTTTCGAAATATCGATTATCTATTATAAATCTGATATATATATCTATTATATATATCTGATAGTTTTAATAATCTCAATATCACTGATGTTGATTTTCGTCGACCAAGTATTATTTTGACGCATCGCATAGCCCAGCTTTTGTATATCTTCCTTCGATTACAATTTGCTTGCATTTCTTTAAACCTGTGTTATGATAAAGTTCGGAGGAAAATATTTTTTGTATTTTTGATATCTTGTGAAATCTGAACGGTTTGAGATCAAGCAAAATGGTTCACATTTTCTTATATTCACCATGAGTCATCATTTTGGTCTGGTTTTCAGTTCAAGGAAATGTTATATGATTTAACATCTGGCATCTAATATATTTTTGTGATATACAGTATGGAACAGGCAAGTGGAATGAATTCGACAACAAATAAATGAGGGTGTGTTGGGAAAAACGCTTGGTCGATTTGTACTATTAGATGCGCATTTTTTTCAGAAAAATTAAATTATTTAGAGTGTGTCTTGTGACAGTGGCCAATACCAACTTTCTCATTTCGAATGGAACACCCTGTATTTCATTCCATTTTTAAATTCTCACTCAAGAGCTGATTTCATCGATACACCACACTTGGGGTCTAGGAGAAATGAATTTTTTATGTCGAAACTATGCATTATTGGTCGAAACTACTTACATGTCTCTATCTTAATTTTCGATATACTATCTACTGACATTTCTTTGGGACAGATACAGGATGATCAATTTTCTGAATTCTGCACCACCCGATATTTGTTTCAATCGAATGACAGCAGGTAGTGAATCAGAAGTTGAGACAGGGACATGTAAGTCGTTTCGACACAAAAAAATCCTGAAGTTGTAAAATCTCGATTTTTCACACCCTATATCTCTGTAATCATTTCCGCTAGACCCCAAGTGTGGTGTATCGATGAAATCAGCTCTTCAGTGAGAATTCAAAAATGGAATGAAATACAGGGTGTTCTATTTGAAATAAGAAAGTTGGTATTGACCACTGTCACAAGACACACTCTATATAATTCAATATTTCTGAAAGAAAGGCGTATTCAAAAATACAAATCGACGTGTCCAAGCGTTTTTCCCAACACGATATCATTTATTTGTTGTCGGATTCATTCCATTTAGCTGTTCCACTCTGTATGTATTCAATACCCAAATTGATAAATAAATAAGTTTGATAGCTTGTTCAAAAGGATTTCTGGCTTCACCGGCTGACTAATCTTTCAAATGGAACACTTATATTTTGATATTTTTAGAATCTCCAGGAATTTCTATATCGAATATCGAAAATATCGATGATTTCCAAGATTATCGATAATTAACGATAAAATCGATAATAATAACGATGATATAGACAAATCGATATTTTTTTCCCAAATTATCATCGATATATCGATGAATTTTGCCACCTCTTATGGATGGTGACTTTATGGTGAATTTATTCGGATTGCTCTCAAATTTTGCATTCTTCGGTGAATCACCCCGTCTAGTCGTTTTCATTTCGTTTCATATCTAGTGCTGAAAGTCTCAATGGATGATCTGCTCGTCTCCTTCACAGGTACTTCCAAGCCGGGATCGTGTCTTGGGGCATCGGCTGCGGCGAGAACCAAACGCCCGGAGTTTACGCCAACGTGGCCCGATTCAGAAATTTCATCGACGAGCAGATGCGATCGAACGGCCTGGACACTTCCGTCTACCAGGTCTGACGCCACTCTGGACCATCGTTTTCTTCACAGAGCTCTTCACGAGAATGACATTCAATATAAATATTCCCCCCCCCCCCTGTAATTTGGTTATTCACGAACCGATTTGGGAATTGAAAAAAAGTTTCGAGTGTGAATTCTCGGATCATCCTGTATCTTGATTTTTTTGTCAATTTACCAGGACCACTCTGCTAAGCGGTTTTACATTGTCTCGATGATTTCTTTACTAGCTCATTTTATTCCAATTACTGTTTTTAATGATGAAATAAAGTTTTACCTCTCGATAGTTTGAGTTTCATATTTCCGATTCTTCCAGTTCAACGACAATGAATTTCAGGTCCATACAGAAAGCGATGAGCAAAAAATCTCTCCACGTTGATGATACAAGATTTTTCGAAAAATTAATCATCTGCAGAGCCTCGAAGAAGTTTCGCTAGCTTTTCTAGGCTCCCCTGACATTTACATAATTTTCTTAATTTTTGAACACTTTCACATATAAGGTTACCTATGTCAAAAGTGGAAAAGTGATTATTTTCTCGAAAATTTTGAAGTTTCCAGCAGATCAAGAATCGGTGTGCAAAAGAATACACACATTAGGGGCAAAAAGTTCAATATAAATGATGCTAAAGCAATAAAATGAATGAATTTGTATGCATTGGAAACATTCGAATTCTTCAACTAACTCTGTTAGATACTTTTTCTCAAACATGAAACTTGTATCTAACTATGACTGGCGTCGTGGTAAAAATATGTTATTAGAATCATCGTATAATAATATACGCTGTACACGTGGATAATAAAACCGCTTCAACAATAACAACATTATCTTGTTCTCTAACGGATGTAATTAATCAATAGATTATTCCATATTTCTGTAGATAGCGATTACCGTGAATAATTTTATTGCCTATCTACTTTCAAATACCTCGAAAAACCTGAAAATACGTAGCGAGTGTTATAAACATCCAACTGGTACCTACTATACTTTTTCAACGACTTGAAATTAAAACGATGAAATGGAACTGAAAGCTTTCTATGATTTCACGCAGCGCCAGAAGTTCGTATTCGACAGTTGCTAGCTATTTTGATTAGGAAATGTTCAATAAGTATTATCATTTTTGATTTATCAATATATTTCTTCATTTTTTTTTCAACGCTGATTAGTATAACTCACGTTGCTTGTTTACAGATACTATTAATTGCTCAAAAGCATTCCAACAATCGATATATAATTTATAGGAGTAGATATAGAATATTCGGATTTTCCTAACCCAAATAAATAAATGAATATATCGATGAAGATATCGACAGAGTGCAGGGTCAAATTCGAATCTCTAGAATTGAGAAATCGTCTTGACCTCAGCAGCGAAATACTACTTTAAAAAATAAAATAATGTGATCAATGTAATTGGATGACGTCACCAAAGTCTCCGAGATGCAAATCTCGACGCGGTATTCCCAGCCAAGTAGAAGGAGAAGCAAACTTGTGGTGGGACATCTACAGCAGACGCAAAACAACCAACCAACCAACCAGCCAACCAAGTATCCCAACAACGGCCAGTTCGTTTTCAGTGTAGTGACGACTCTCCTTCGGCCTCGATGATGGCTCTTTTTGCGTTGGTTCTTCTTGTCGCCGTCGCAGTTCGATGCCAAAATGTCGATGACGAGATTATCAGAACCGTGGAAGAATTATACGGAGTGCAAAACAACACCAGGAGCGGCGATTTTCTGTCAGGTACCAAGCAAACCTGTGATTTACATTTTTGGAATTGTCATCAAAAAATCGATAGAAAAGATAATAATTAAAGGTAGATGAATAAATTAAGAGATTATACAAGTCACTTATGCTACGGGAAGTTCGAAAGAACGATCTAACTTTCTAGTTGTTTTGAAAATACCTAGTTATTCAGATTTTTGCACCAACAATTTTTTTGTTCTTTTGACAGAATGCTTGAATTGGTAGCATGCTGTAGGTAGATTGTCTCTCGATTTACTCTAAGAATATCTCTATAATCAACCTACCCAAGGAGACAAACAATATAACTGTCATAATTTTTTAATGTAATAAATTTTATCTATTTTTGATGACATTCGTAAAATCACGATATTGACTCGAATCTTATGAAATAAAGATAACATTTCTCTTGTGAGAAATGCAAACTTTCGCATGTAGTTTATTTCATGAATTTTCGAAAGTGATTATAGGTTTTCTTTTCCATACTACACTTTTTCTACTCGAATTTCTTCAATAACGATAATACAGTGTCCTCAGAAAATGTTATGGGAAGAACTTTTGTCGATAAATCGTTTCAATTCACGTGACTCTTTTTCCTTTTAGTCAAAAATGAATTTAACATTTTTATACACGATCTTTCAAAGCAAGCTTATTTGTACGAATTTAAAAAAAAATCACGGAGAAAAGTTGTTTCTCTTCTAATTCAATACGTGTCTCAAATTTCAACGTTCCCTTGCATCTTAGAGTGTTTGACATTTTTTTTAATATTGACGAGATTTCAAGAATATGAGACAAAAATCTTCTCATAATAGTAGCTCTATCATACTACTGACTCATAAAAAAGCCTTCTCAAAATTTCTGTTATCCTCGATGAAAAATTAATCAAGTGTACCAATACGAATTTTTCTTTTATTGAGATCAGGGAAAATCAAGTGCTATTAACAACTCCAAATACCAATGATTTTAATGAAGTATCTCCTAGGAGTCTGGAAAAATATATAAGTATTTTATATATATATTATTATATATATATTTATATATATTTTATATATAAGTATTTTAGATATTTTTTATTTTATTTCACTTCATAAAACCACACAATAACGTTATATTTTTTGAAGCCTCTGGCTTCCATGCAGCTCGCCTCATTTTTGTCTCAATAAATCTGTTATATCACGAGACGTATTAATGAAATCTTGCTCATATCGTTCGACAGGATTCGAAGAAGTGACCAAATCCACCGGAGACAGTTTCGGAGCCATAGACAATTGTGGCGAGGGCGCAGACGAAGGAAAACACATTTGCGTGCCGTATTACATGTGTGACGGGAGAACCAAAACGGTGGTCCAAACCGGAGTTACCGATGGTTTCGGCATTATCGACATCAGGTTAGAGAACCACGGTATCGTTTCGTTCGTGGAAATACCCCGGGCGATGACGAGATTCATAACAACATGATTTACACGTAGCGTTACGAATTAGAATTCGGGGCACAAAAAGATCTTCAATTGTATGGCATTTTATTTGGGAATGTTGTTTTGTTGCAAAGGGATCAACCAAATTCAAATTGGAATCTTTGACACCTCTTATATCCGACGTAACTTTTAATTTCTTTCTGATTTTTTGCAAGGAATCTACCCACGAATTATTTCAATTGAAATAATTATAACAACACCATTCATTGTCTCAAAATCGACACAGCGGTCAATGAGGTTTGTAATAACGTTAATGAGCTTCATTTTTTAAGTACTCCATGACTAAGACTTTGTTTTTGTTTGTTTCAACTTTGCTATATTTTTTTCCTGTTAGAAAAAAGGGATGTGTTGTGTTTAAGTGTGCTCAGTTTATTTCTGTTGCAGGTACAAATATTCCTTCATTGGCAAAAATTGTAAATTGTAGAAAGGTAGTGTTTTGTGTCGTAAATTTTTTATTCCACTATATCATGCAGGCATCCTCTATACTTTCCTCTCGCTCTCGAAAGATTATTATTGTTACCTCATTAGTCCATTATCATTGACTTAATAAATAGATGATTTGGATGTGGTATTCGAACATCAACAGGAAATTTATGGAAAACCCCAAAGACTTGACCATATCGATGTGCACGTTTCAAGGAAGTTTGGTTTTTATGCTATCTCTTTGGTTTTTGTTGTATATAATATGAATGGTCTGGTCCATGTTGATATCTCAGGTCTTTGTTGGATATCATATAGTTGATTTGATTTACTCATTGGTGTAGAAAATGGGGCAAGGGTGAACACTGCCTCCGCGGATGATTTTGTCAAGTTTTGTGTACACAGAAACTCGTATAAAACTAGGAATGAGAAAAATATTATAACTGATATCATCGACACTAAACCTAATAACCATGTCATCATAATTATGTTCCTCATTAAAGATTTTAAGGAATGCATTTCCATGAAAAAATTCTTATTAAATTTGTTTGTCATTCAGTGATATCCGTAAAAAGCTTGTCATTGTGAATCAGTATTTTAGAGAAAAATCCAAAAGCGCCTCGGTTGTCTTGATCCGAATATGATTACTCAAAAACTACTTCGAATAACTTCTTAGAATCACTCCATGCCTATATTTTTTGTATTTAGACAACAATCAGTCGTCAATGTGGGCTTCTTTGGAGTTTTGGGACGATTTAAGACTTTTTTTTCACATTTTCACAAAACAATAAATTTCCCTTTATGCGGCTCAACTTCAATACGCTATAACTTCGAAGGAAATTGTTTTTCTCAGGAATATCCTCTTTCTAACAATGTATTTCTATCTGATCACGAAAATATGACACACTGACTGATGAAATATAGTGAGTTTACAAACTACAATATATTGTATATCAATGTCTCAAAAATATCAAAGCTATATGAGCAATCACAATTATATTGAAAATGAAATATCAAACGCAGGAATATCTTGATGGTGAAACAAGTAAGCTGTCAACAATTTCGACATTTGACATATTCAAATCCTACAACTTCGTTTGTAAAAGAGCGTTCTTATATAATTGCAAGAATTCGTTAGGTACAGTTCAAAACGAAAACTACCCTGATGTCGTCGTGATTTGCAGGTTCGGCGAAAACAGCTGCGCCCACCCCCTGGACGTGTGCTGCAACCTGCCGCCGGGCGGCCTGGACCCCAACCTGCCCCAGCCGGGCGACCCGCCCGTCACGCCCACGCCCGCCCCGCCTACGCCCCGGCCCTCTTCCTCGCCCAATCCCGTCGACACGCCCCTCGCGACACCTCCCCCTCAGCAGCAGAGCTTTTGCGGAATCCGCAACCCCTCCGGCATAGATTTCCAGATAACGGGGCAGAGGGCCAACGAGGCCGAGTACGGCGAGTTCCCCTGGATGGTGGCCATTGTCAACAAAAACGACAACCCCTCGTTGGGGCCCAACAAGTTGCTCTGCGGGGGGTCGTTGATCACGCCTTTGGTCGTGCTCACCGGAGCCCACTGCGTTAACAAGTGAGTTCATTTTCTCTACTACTACGATCGACTTGACTCAACTCAGCTCAACTCAACTCAACTCAACTCAACTCAACTCAACTCAACTCAACTCAACTCAACTCAACTCAACTCAACTCAACTCAACTCAACTCAACTCAACTCAACTCAACTCAATTAACTCAACTCAACTCAACCCAACTCTGCTATAAATGTGCCATTTATGTACATAAGATTCCTAAGATAAGAAGATAATTTCTATTCTATTCTCAACTCAACTTAAGTCCACTTAACCAAACTCAACTCAACTAACCTTTTAAAGGAACAAATATTCATAAAAGTATTGATTTCATGAACTTTTGTATAACTTTCATGCACCACTCACATGTTCTGACCGATCTTCTTTCTATCGTTATTCTAATGTTATGATTCTAATGATTTTTGCTGGCTCTTTTCGAACGCGATAAGCCGGTGTACAAAATTTTTCATCTTCTGCACAGCCTTCTCTATGCCACGAGTCATGGCGAGAGAGAATTGGCAACATTGCCCGACGGTCCCATGATATTTGTCTACTCTATGTCGAAGAATGAACTGATCAGGAAAATATCGATATCAAAATTGCGATAACAAAACAAATATGACACTAGGCCACAGTATCCTTTTAGAGATGACATACTTATAACGAACTCGCTCTTTTGAACAAAAATGCTCGATTTTATGAAACCGCGATGGGAGTGGAAGTTTTTTCGGTTCGTAGGTATGGCATGTATTGGGGGAGATACAGGATCTTAGCGATGTCATCAAACCTATGTTTTTTTCAGAGATACCGATATAGACAATCGACCCTAACCTAACCTCGCGTCTTACATTTCAATCATGAAAAAAAAATCTTCTTCGAATTGGATTTGAACCCCAAGCCACAACTTGAGAAGCACACGTGCTAACCATGAGATGCTAAAAGATCATTACTACACATGATGAGACAGACTATCTACTACAGATTTCATGCGTGAAGTTTTGATTGTGTTTTGTTTGGCAGGAAGGCGAAGAGCGACCTGGCGGTGCGTGTCGGCGAATGGGACACGCAGACGACGAGAGAGCGGCTGCCGTACCAGGAGAGAAACGTCGTCGACGTCGTCTCGCGACAGGACTTCAACCCCGGCAACCTCTTCAACGACGTCGCGATGCTGGTGCTCGACAGGCCGATCGCGCGAGCCGACAACGTCGGGACGATCTGTCTGCCCGCGCAGGGCCAGCGGGTCAGCTCGGCCAATTGCTTCGTCAGCGGCTGGGGCAAAGACACCTTCGGTAGGTCGAGAGTTTGGGGTTGGTGGACCAAAATAATAGAAAACTCCGAAAATCTTCGAATTCTCGGTTAATCTTGCAATGGGGCGAACATACCTTTAGTAGGTCGAGAGGTTTCATTCTTGGTCAATCTTGAGAATTTTCAAGAAGAGTTGATGAACCTCGCCAGTGAGAAATGTGGCGAAAGAACCTTCGGTAGGTCAGGGGTTTGGGGTTTGTGGACCAAAATCATAGAAAACTCCGAAAATCTTCGAATTCTCGGTGAATCTTCAGTAGGTCGAGAGATTCGAATCATAGAAAAATTCCAAGAATCTTCGCATTCTTGGTCAGCCTTGAAAATTTCCAAGAAGAGTTGATGAACCTCGCCAGTGAGAAATGTGGCGAAAGAACCTTCGGTAGGTCAGGGGTTTGGGGTTTGTGGACCAAAATCATAGAAAACTCCGAAAATCTTCGAATTCTCGGTGAATCTTCAGTAGGTCGAGAGATTCGAATCATAGAAAAATTCCAAGAATCTTCGCATTCTTGGTCAGCCTTGAAAATTTCCAAGAAGAGTTGATGAACCTCGCCAGTGAGAAATGTGGCGAAAGAACCTTCGGTAGGTCAGGGGTTTGGGGTTTGTGGACCAAAATCATAGAAAACTCCGAAAATCTTCGAATTCTCGGTAAATCTTCAGTAGGTCGAGAGATTCGAATCATAGAAAAATTCCAAGAATCTTCGCATTCTTGGTCAGCCTTGAAAATTTCCAAGAAGAGTTGATGAACCTCGCCAGTGAGAAATGTGGCGAAAGAACCTTCGGTAGGTCAGGGGTTTGGGGTTTGTGGACCAAAATCATAGAAAACTCCGAAAATCTTCGAATTCTCGGTGAATCTTCAGTAGGTCGAGAGATTCGAATCATAGAAAAATTCCAAGAATCTTCGCATTCTTGGTCAGCCTTGAAAATTTCCAAGAAGAGTTGATGAACCTCGCCAGTGAGAAATGTGGCGAAAGAACCTTCGGTAGGTCAGGGGTTTGGGGTTTGTGGACCAAAATCATAGAAAACTCCGAAAATCTTCGAATTCTCGGTGAATCTTCAGTAGGTCGAGAGATTCGAATCATAGAAAAATTCCAAGAATCTTCGCATTCTTGGTCAGCCTTGAAAATTTCCAAGAAGAGTTGATGAACCTCGCCAGTGAGAAATGTGGCGAAAGAACCTTCGGTAGGTCAGGGGTTTGGGGTTTGTGGACCAAAATCATAGAAAACTCCGAAAATCTTCGAATTCTCGGTAAATCTTCAGTAGGTCGAGAGATTCGAATCATAGAAAAATTCCAAGAATCTTCGCATTCTTGGTCAGCCTTGAAAATTTCCAAGAAGAGTTGATGAACCTCGCCAGTGAGAAATGTGGCGAAAGAACCTTCGGTAGGTCAGGGGTTTGGGGTTTGTGGACCAAAATCATAGAAAACTCCGAAAATCTTCGAATTCTCGGTGAATCTTCAGTAGGTCGAGAGATTCGAATCATAGAAAAATTCCAAGAATCTTCGCATTCTTGGTCAGCCTTGAAAATTTCCAAGAAGAGTTGATGAACCTCGCCAGTGAGAAATGTGGCGAAAGAACCTTCGGTAGGTCAGGGGTTTGGGGTTTGTGGACCAAAATCATAGAAAACTCCGAAAATCTTCGAATTCTCGGTAAATCTTCAGTAGGTCGAGAGATTCGAATCATAGAAAAATTCCAAGAATCTTCGCATTCTTGGTCAGCCTTGAAAATTTCCAAGAAGAGTTGATGAACCTCGCCAGTGAGAAATGTGGCGAAAGAACCTTCGGTAGGTCAGGGGTTTGGGGTTTGTGGACCAAAATCATAGAAAACTCCGAAAATCTTCGAATTCTCGGTAAATCTTCAGTAGGTCGAGAGGTTTGAAGGAACATTCGGTACGTCAGGGGTCCAATTCTCAAATCTGACTGGCAAGTCTCATACGACAATTGACGTTTCTACATGTCTATACAATCCTTCGAAAGACGTTAATTATCGTATACGACTAGCCAGTCTTCGAGATCAGATTGGGGACAAATCTCGCAATATTTTGGCAATCCCAGAAATATTTGCCTTGTTGATATGTTTGAGACGCCAGTAAATCCAATTATCATAAACATCGTTGAAGCATGATGTATTTAATTTTTTTTTGTTTTCAAGGTAAAGAAGGAGTGAGACAATCGATACTGAAGAAAATCGAGCTTCCGACCGTGAGTCGTCGTGTATGTCAAACCGCTTTGAAAAATACTAGGTTGGGACAGAGTTTCAATCTGCACAGCAGTTTCATGTGCGCTGGAGGAGAAAAAGGAAAAGATGCTTGTACGGTAAGTACATACATATATACATACGACTATAGATACCCATAGAGATGACCCAGAAGAAAAGCTAAATATGTCAACAACTGACGAATTTGATAACTGTTAAAGAAGATGATTAGCGTCAGTATACATTTTGAGAAATTATTGTTTTTGGCAACTTTCTAAGTTTCGAATAGATCACTCAGTATACTATTCTATCATCAGTTAAGATTCATTTACAGGAATCTAATGATGGTGTTAAGAATAGGAAGATAGAATAGATGAGATTTCTTTGAATTAATAATATCTGGATTCAAAGAAAACAAGTCGGAATACTCAAGAAAAGTCTGTACTTAAAATAATGTTCGACTTCGAAAAGTGAATAATTTAATTCAAAGATAAGAGTTTCAATATTAAGAATTTGAATATATAACACTCACCGCCTTCGAAGAAATCAAAGAGAAAATTTTTAATTCAAATTGAGCTCCAAAAAAAGTCAAAAGACTGAAATCAAAGGATAAAGTCTGAATTCTGAAATAGTCTGAAGGAAATAAGTATGAATCATGAATAAAAGAAAATGTGAATTTAAAGACAAAAGTATGAATTCAGGAGTAAAAGTCTGAAAGTTTAATTCAAAGAATAGAGCCTGAATGCAACAAAAAAAAATCATATGAAAAATTCTAAATTGAAAGTGAAATGTGAAGAAAAGTGAAATGAAAAGAAAGAAGTCTGAATTCAATGGAAAAAGTTTGATTTCCATGAAAATGACAAAGAAACAAATATGGATCAAAAAAAAGGCTTGAATTGAAAGACAATTGTATGCATTTAGAGGTAAAAGTCTGATTTGGAAAATAAAGTCTGAGTTCAATGGAAAAATTCAAAATTCATAGAAAAAAGTGAAAATTCATGAAAAAAATTCTAAATTAATTTTAAAAAAGTCTAAATTCAGATAAAATTGTTGAAACATCATGAGGTCTGAACGAGAACTAAAAAACTGATGGAATTTTCGATTTTTTTTTTTTTTCGAAGGGCGACGGCGGCAGCCCCCTTGTTTGCCCGGACCCCCTCAACCCCTCCAGGTACGTGCAGGTGGGCATCGTCGGATGGGGCATCGGGTGCGGCACGGAAAACGTACCGGGCGTTTACACCGACGTGGAAAAGTTCAGGGGCTGGATTGACGAACAAATGGAAAGACTGAATTTCGACACTGCGCCCTACAATCAGTAGCGGGCCGTGTGCCATCAATCAAATATAATTAACACGAAAAGTTTTTTTTTTAAATATATATAGGTACTTAATTTTAAGCTGACGATTGAATAATTGACGGTATACCATTCTTCACGATTTTCTAGCTATAGAGTTTCATTTCGTTCTATAAAGAGTGTGAAATGCAACTTCGTCTCCAAACAAGAAACGGGTGGTCGAAATAAATCTGAATTTCCTATATGGGTATTCTTATTCTTGTCCTTCAATTATAGCTTCACTTATCAGTATCGAATCATATAAAAATTATTTTCTCTAATATTCAGTTATTCTGGCATTATTTGGATTGCCAAATTGTATGCAATTGACGAGATATCAGGAAATTTTTTTTTTCAATAAATTCGATAACGCCTGGTGTCCTTAAAAAAATGCTTACATGAGGGTTACACATTTTTCTTTCAAATGACGTCACTCTTCAGATTCATCCCTATCAACTTGACTATCGACTGTTGACCGGATTTTCAGAATTTTAGGGTCTGTCATGAAGATAGCAATATTAGCGTTAAGCTAAAAGAGCCACCCTGTATGGATGTAAAAGCAAGTAAAACCATATTTTTCGAACATATCCAACCATCAGTGGTATATAATTATCATAAAACAATGTACCTATATTAAAAGTAAGATTATTTCAAAGCACAAACAAACTACATGTATATGTATATGCCTATTCTGGTTATTATTTCATGTTTACTCAACTCTTCACATACAAGGTGCTTCAAGTGAACAATTCAAAATAGATTCTCGAACTTTTTGAATCAGGCACTTCGACTCAAGATGGCATGAATGTCGACATATTGAAAATTATAAAGTGATACCATGAACATTTGTTTGCAATTTGAACCACCAAGGTCAATGATTCGATAACCATAACATATATTGGTTTACCAATCCTTATTCGATCCCTTATAGCACCAAAATGAGTTTACCTATCCATACAACCACCCATAATCGAATCATCATTTGTTCACAAGCAAAATAATTAATAATAATTTAATAACAATACATTGTTCCGAAACAAGGTTAGTTCACCACTCCAAGACGCACACATAATTCGAAGTGATCGATTTCTTAAAACATCATTGATTTACCAACAAAAAATAGCAAAAACATGATCAGTCCAATAGATATAATTGTACCAAAATAAAATGGGTACCACTCCAAGCACTCTATACATTTTGATTAGTTACTGAAACTACAGTTCATCATTTGTTCACAACCAATAATTTGTCGCAATAACATACTTGTATGATCACATTACCACCTCTAAAAGTGAATCAAAATCAAGTGACATCACTATACTATCCATGATTAGGTACCCATACTGAACTGCCGCAAGAAAATAACCGGAAAATCGTTTGATTACAACCCCTAACACAATATCGAAACATTTGTTTAGAAGTTGTACCAAACACAATCAGTTGACCACATCTAATAATTGTAAGCTAACTACCACAACACGATCGAGCCACCTCTAAAACTCCACCGAAACACCGTTCACTGACCAATTACCACCCCTAATCGAACAAATGCTGCCAAAACCATCGAAGATACGGTTACTATGGTTACGCTCCGACCAATCCAAACGATGATTGAAGATATTCAGAGACAGTGATTCGAACATCAAAAACAACAAGACGAGATCGAAAACCTAACAACAATTTCACTTTCATCGGGAGCCTTCAATGTTCCACACAATACGGATGCGGACACACTCGGACGAATAATTGGACGATCGTAACGTTCGGCTCAAGCAACGTTGCCATGTCGAAGAAATAAAAATCCCTAGATCGCAAGAAATCACTGAATATTGAAATTTTTTTTTATTCGTGAGGTATATCAACTTCAACTTATTGAAATAACAAAACCTCAACCCATGAGAACATCGAAATAGTACCTATGTACAGGGTGATACAACATGAATGTCTCCTTCTATGCTAATCTTGAACTGATTATAGAATTTAGGTAGGCTTTTTATATAATTTTCAAGCCATATTTTATACATTTTATATGAATATACAGCCGACTTTACGATTCATTTGCTCCATCAGTGTGACGCAAAGATGATAGAAAAATTCTTTGCAACACTGTGAGGGAAAAACTGGGCACCTATCGGTAGTATTTCGTTGAATTCTCAATTATAAGCCGAGCCAGCAATGAAATAAAATACAGCATGTTCCTTTTGAGAAAATCATCTACTGCCCTATAGTAAGTTCATTTCCTACACCCTTCATAATGTGCTAAGTTTCATTTCATAACATCAATTGGTTACAATGATGTCAATGTTAGTTTCATCAAGAAGTTACACCTGTATGTACGTTATTCTCATTCTTCACGTAATATTGCGTTCTCTAGCTACATAACCTATCAGTATGATCGATGAAAATAACGAATAACCTACCAATAAACAGGATCAATTATGGTGAGTGTGATTTCATCGCCAAAATTCGCTAGCATCAGGCATCACGACAAAAATCGCTAGATCTGCGGAAATTTCCCTTCATCCGGCAACGTCGCCGTCTTCGCGCGTCCTCTCTGGATCGCAGCGCGCCAGTTCCCGCCGAGCGTCGCACGAAGACAGGCGGAGTCTGCCGAGAGGCCAGCCAGCGCCGTATATATCTCGTGTGACGTCACATAATTAGAGTAAATACAAAGTAGGATAGATGTCCGTGTGTGTCAGCGTGTGGCTCTGCGTTTAAATCGAAGAAAAATATGGATAACGGCAATGTGCAGGTGAGATATTGATACGAGAGTAGTTTTAGATGGTTCGTGATATTTTAGCGAAGGTTTTAGTATTTTGGATGGTTGCTAACGAGAGTTAATGGTTGTTTGTTATTGTCACTTTCTATAAATATTAATTGATTGGGATTCTGTTATGCACGATGTTGCACTGAAAAAATTTAGTCAACGACCTTATTCGTTTATAAAACGATACATTGTTTCGTTTGGTGTTTTATCTCCTCGTCGAAAATAAATTTGACTCGCATATAATCATTATGATTACTTTTTCGACGATAATATTTATTCCGAAAATCCGTTGTTTTTTTTTCTAGTTTGTGGGTGGACCTTGCGGTCAACACGGACCGTATAGCTTCTACAAGGCGTTCAAATATACGAAAAACGGTGTGAGGCGCATAGTGACTCTAAGTGAATTTTTCTTTGTTAAAATGTGGAGAGACTCGGATTTGTTGTGTATCGGAGAGTTGCAATTGTTGTGGGCCGACAAAAATAGTGAACAAGTGTTGGCCAGCCTGCGGCTCTATTTTCTGCCGGAAAATACGCCAGAGGGGAGATTGGAGCACGGCGAGGTGAGTCTATAAGCATTTCGATTCATTATAAATCGGTTTTTCTTTTCAACTATTTTCGATGTAAATGAAGCCTTGACTGTTTCATCACTATCGGTATGAAGCGGCAAACGCGATTCGCAGTGCGTTTCGGGTTTTCGTCGGCCTCGGCGATGCGAATTTGCCGCATCCTAGTGACGGTGCGCCGGACTTCCTACAGTAGAGCTACAAACACTTCAGGCCGGTTCACGAAAGATTATCATTATCCCACTCTAGTTTGTTCCTCTCTTTCCATTCCACGTTCGTGATAGGCAGCCAGCATTATTTATTCTCGAGTTATTTCTAGGTATGGGTATAACTACTGGTGGCCGAACTTATTGTTAATTTGAAAGTTGTGTCGATCTGGACGGAGCGCCGCAAATACCTGTCAGTATTGCTGTGCATAACGATTAGCCATTTCTACCCACTTATAATCTATTGTTATGCCGTCATTTATATTATTTCGATGGTATTACATATTTCGGCAAATCGATCGATCGGATCCCCATTTATTTGACAAGTTCAATTCCTTATGATTATTTATCAGGTCTGATAGCATTTTCCAACGCACTTACAATTGAATATGAATTATGATTGGCCAACAATCTGGCAATCAAACGAATTGAATATTATGCAATATTCATTTTTGTTCTTTATTAATTTAACATGCCGAATTGCACTCCTCGACGTTTGTATTGATCCCAGGTGAATTTGTATCGTTCAACTTCTGAACTGTTTCCTTTAGCATTTTGACTCGAAAAACTATCAACCTAATCATTTGACAGTTTTTCTCGTCTAATTGCTAGGCAACAGACCGAAATTCTCCTCTCGTTCAATTATAAGTGAAAATTTTAATGATAAAAGTGGACAAGAGAAATTGCTGGTAATTATTTTCAAATTTCTAATACCAGTCCTAATCGAACAGACGATGATACATATTAAATGAACACGAATAAAAATACCCAGGTAGTTTTAGGCTCGGTTTCAGGACGAAGTAGGTTGTAAATGAATTGAAACATAGCTAGATTAATTCAAATCTGTCTATCTGTCCACAAGCTCCATCTTGAAACACGTGCGTATAGGAAGAAGCTCTGGATTCACCTATACATATACTCCTAAACTGTTTGGTGTGAATACACAAGACATCATTTTTTCATCATTAGATACCGAATACAGATAAGTGGATATTTTTTCAAACACAAGAAAGTTTCATTGTATAATAATTGGAATATACATTGGACTAACTTGAATTGAACAGTTCTCAAACAAGTAATTACGACAGCCACTTTTTTCAAAACGCTAGGTACATTTTCATCACTAGATATCTTTTTATCGTTTATTGACATGACTGATATGACGGTTGATTGGTTGTGCATGGTATTAATCGGAGATAAATAAGTATGAGATCTCAATTGTATTCCGACTAATTGATTCAAGTTTTCGAGGACCAATTAGAACCCTCCCACCGTTTTCCTGCATATCTTTCGTGTGCCCGCTTCTCTGGTCGATTTTTCGGAGCGATAAAAATTCGGCCCATAAACTACAATACCCAGTGTGTTCACAACTGTAATATAGAAATTGATCACTGTATCCACCGAGTTATCCAAGCAGCCATTATTTCGATAAATTGAATGATGACAGACTCGACATGGCGGCTCTGACATTGCGAGGTTATGTTGTTCGTCGACTGCTGATAGCGGGACGAATTGCATTTATGAGATAATCAGCCAGATCTACGGCATAATCTCGGAAAATTAATAGGTATTAGATAGATAGAAAAACACTCGAGAGAGTCGAGATCATTTCTAACCTCACGGAATTTCGAGCTGAAAGCTGAATCATTAAGGCGTGAGATGCCTGCTTGTAGTGAGGTTATTATTAGATGCGAAAAAATAAACGATAATGATTCGTCGTAAACGTACAATTGAACGTAGGTAGATATGAAATGAACTTGAATAGGTACAAATATCCAGGTAGTTTTTGGGATAAATAGGTCGTAAACGAATTGAATTTAATCTAGAGATGGGACTTATCGTCTACTCGAGCATCAACATACGATCATTCTAAAACATTTCCATATAGGGTGGCTCTCCAAAAAACAACACTGCCTTCGAAATCAACTAAAACTTTCCTGCAATTATATTTGAACTAACACGAATCGGGGACGAAGGGTAAATGTTCGATAAGTCGAACGAAGTTGCATCAACTCGTAATAATTAAGTCTCGAATTCGGTTCGGTTAGCTCAGAATCTTCTAATATAGTAGATAAGATTATGCCTATATACACCGCCAGGTTGTCAGATCTGTTTTATTCGGTCCTCGAATTCGTTTAGAGTCTCGGCAGACTGAGGAGGTTATGCTCTTTACTCTTCTCCTCTTATGAAGTAAGATCGTATCGATAAATTATGAGAATTAAAATTTCGTTCACCTTTTAGGACGCTCACATCAACGATCTCGAATAAAATTACGACTCATTAAACGCACAACTGCGAAAGTGAATAATTTCATCACTGAATTAATCGACGTAGGTAGGTAGTTGATACATGAAATGATTCCTTTCCGGCATGAACCTTTTCCTGAGAGCGAAATCAAGGCCCTAAAGTGTAGAACGTGTAGGAAAACGTGAAACTTCAGTTTTCATGTCAGTCGCCTGAAAAATCTACTAAGCGTGCGTGCATGTCTTGGCAGCGTTTTCTAAATTTATCAGCGTTTCCCCCATCTCTCCCATCAACCGAAATAAGCTGGCATCTATTGGAATGTCAATTAATCACTGTAGCGCTTAATTGTTTATCAATTTCCAGTTGTATCATACCGAAAACACGACAGAAATTCATATTATCAATTTAATACATTCGTCCTCGAAAAGAGCGTTTCGTCAGCCTCGACTGGATCGGAATAAACAACAAGCAACAGATTTTCCATCGATATAATCATGTGATAGATTCTAGAAAATTCATGTAATAAAGGAAGGTACAGTAGATTCTAATGAAAAATCTCGTCGACAGTCATATTATTTTATTGACTACACCGTTAGTTAATGGGAATCAATAGTAATTGCAGTAAGATTTCAATTATCACAATATTAGCTTGAATGAAAAAACATTGACAATCAATGATAATTGTACCATTCGACTTTTTCATCTGCAACAAATCTCACAAAAAGTACTTTTTTTCTGTTTATGGTCAATACATCCGAATGATTAGTACTAAGCATCGAAGAATTATTCTTATAAAAGCAGAAGCACTCCTTTATCAGATACACAAACATAAAACAGGCGTATGAATGCGGCTGAAAGTAAACTCGATGTGCCCTAAAAATAGATATAATCGCCGTTGGTAGAATAAAAACGGCCTAAAAGAATCTGCCAAAAAATATTTGACGAGGCATTAATCGAATAGGTGTGTAGTCGAAGGATAAAATTAGAATCCCAAGGAAATGCCTTTCTCTACTATGACTATTTGATTCTAATTTGAGCAGTGAACGAAAAACAAAATACATTATGATTCCTTCTTTATCGATTCTTTCAACCATCGCGATGTCATTTTATATTTATATTTCAGAAACTTGTTTCTTCTTGTCTATACTGTTCACTTTCTATAGCATTTCAAACAAGATTCTATTCCTTAATTTATCGGTTGATATCCATTTTTTTTCAATACCTATGACTTTTTTGTGCGAATTTCATTATATGTATAATTCAAAAAAATATCAGAACAGTGAGTCAATTATGATAATCTTTCATTGACCACCCCGTACGTGAAACGAATGATAACCTAAACACAATAAAGATATTATAAACTGAACATAGATAACAGCAGGCCACAGAGATGAGCAAGAAATAATTTTTAGAGAGAAAAGCACAAAGACTTTTCATTAGGATTTTTGAATTGCCACAACATCAGGTAGGTAAATGAAAAGGTTGAACTATTAGTCATTTAGGTAGGAAATTTTTCTCTCTGCCTCTTCTATTTATGATAATAGAGAATATACCGAGTAAACATTCCATGTGCTTACTGAATGTCATTAGGACTCGGTTATCTTATCTGATTTTATAGTCAAGATCGACTAGCTTACTTGAGTCTACCCTAAATAAATTATTTCGGCTGCGAAAACCACTCATAAAAGATTCAATATACAATGTTATTCACCTAAGAATGCAGAAAAAAGTATGTACCTATTCGTAATATGCCTGTAAAATATCAGAACAATCCGATTGAATTATTGGAATTTTTTTCAATGTGAAACCTACAGATGCGCCATTGAACATCCAACCACATATCCCTTTTGAATCACTTGTTCGCATACCGTTAACCCGGTGTTGTCAACTGCATCAGAAGAAAACGAACTGCAGGATATGGTTCGGGTATTTCTTGAAATTCGGAAACCGATATTGAGGAAGAGAGTTGATCGCACCATGATGAACTTCATTGTCTTTCACAATACTTGGAGCGAATCGAAATGAATATGAATCAGAAAGAATCTTCTAAGAGAACACAGTAAAACCCATCTCTCATTAAATGAACAATTCATAGTTGAAAAATAGAAAGAAATGTTTACAGAACGTCTAAGATAGCAGAACTTCATCGTCAGGGTGTGCCAAATTGACATCTAGCGATTGGTGGCTTGACTAGTTTGATTAGTTCATTGAAATATCTTGAAAAAAAGATAGAGGAGTATGAAGTGTAATATCATCCGCAAAGCTATAGACCGGGCAGGAGGTCGCCACCAACAGATCGTTGATGTGGGGCTAAAACAGACTTGGTCCCAAGACAGATCCTTGTGGAACACCAGCACTAAAATTGATAACCATAAAAACCTAATACAGTATTTTCTGCCAACAAATTGAAAAGACTTGAACGACAAAATATCATCGTCCAAAAATTAAAGTCACGACCAGCCAATGTTGTCAAGTTCCCAACAACAACAACTCGAATTGACTTCGGTCTCGGTAAAACTGTGTGCAACGTCCGAATCACACGAACGCTCCTATGCAAATTAGCACGCGATATAAAGTCTTTTTGTCTTCGGAATGACATTTATTTATGAATACCGAACCCGTATTACGGCCAAGAAGTCCGCTTTGTATGCGGCGAGGGTAACAGCTGCCTGCTCGTTTGATAGAAAAGGGAGGTGGGCGGAATGGGTGGAAGTGCGATATCGGAAGGGTAAAGGGTGCCGTTTCGATGGGGGGAAATTGCCTTGAATAACATCTGATCGAATAGCACTTGATTGTTCGCGGATTAGAGGGATGCGATTCATTTTCGGAAAAAACTACATCAACTCACCTGTATTATCTGTACCTACTTGTATCTGTTTCATTTTCATTTATTCATTTTTTTTATTTTATTATTATATTTTTATTAATCGTTTTGAGAACGATGCTTCGTTTTCTTTATCTCTCATCTCTATCCCATACGCTTGTTCATTATAAAACGATTTAAAAAAAAATACTATGATTTTAATGTAGACAAAAAAATGGTTGCATTGTATGATCGTTCTGGTAATACATACGTTTATGAATATTCTTGCTAACTGACTTACTCACAGTTGATTAGTGGTCATTATTATCCGAGTTTTAATTCGTAACTTTCTCCGAGACTTTCACTAATTGTGGTTTTATTGAATTTTCGGTGGATAATCGTATAATATCTCAGGACCATGACCTTTATTTCCTCATTGAAATTGTATCTCAAGTACCTTGTATTTTGGTAATTTGTCGAAAGATTGAAAATTGGTTTTACTCTTAGAACAATCTACTATTAGGTATTCGATGTTTATTGTATTACGAAATGGATATTGATATTGCTTTAGCAGTTTCCTCGTTATAAAAAATTCACTGAATCATCTATAAATATTTTATTTCTATAAGCCTTCGCACGTATTCCAACAAATTCACAAATTCATTAGATTTAATGGCCTGGTATCTAGTTCCCCGAATTGCATTATCTTCTAACTTTACCTCGATTCATTATTTGCTGCTTCAGAGTTTATCAAGCAATTGTTTATTCAAGCTATCTATATGTAAATTATATTTCAGTCTCGTTCCATATTATTTATACATACACATACACATACACAACAAACACACACCGGTTTTGTGTTAACGTACGGTATAGATCACGGCCATTATCGTAGAACAGCCGGTGTTTTCGAGCAACACCTCGTACACCGATTTTTGTTTCACCTCATATATAGATAATTTCGTGTTAACTTTATGTTAGTTAGTTCACTCCACGATGAAATAATTAGTTTTGTGGTATTATTCTCACGCTCTGATGACTTCCATACTCATTTATTTATAATACGTTGTATCTGTATGACTATTTCACCTTGATTAGGCATTTTATGATTTTTAACAGCTTGTATATTATTTATTCGTAATACCTTGGATGAGGTTACCTACTATAAACGCACTTTTATAAATTATAACGGCGTCCGCTCGTAATACAAATAAATGAGGAAATCTTTTCCTATTTTGTCGAGTGGAGGATGAGGTAGAATTTCGAAACATTCAATATAATCCAGAAAATAGGAAAACGGTCCGTCAATATCGTCATTCCTTCGCAATGAAAACAATTGTAACTTTCACCCCTGTTTGATGAACACATTACCAGCTGACGATTCGACTTTTTATGTCTGTATTTGTATCGCGAAACCTTAAAATTCGTGACACCTACCTACCTACAGAGACAGCTGAATTTCAAATTACCGGTACCGGTAATAATAATGCGGCCGGAATTTGGGTCATTTGAGGAAAAATTAATGTGTGAGCTAACGAAAATGCCCTCGAATCCGACGTATACTCACCGTTGTGGTTATTGTTTTCGATATCTATTTTGACAATGACATACATTCATGTATTGATAAGTCTCCGAAAGGTCGGTTTTCTATCCAACATTCTTGAAAATATACCAGACTGTAATTCATATACAGGGCATCGTTTTCGCCGCTCGTCGGAAACTTCATTAGTTGATGCTGAAGGGGATCAACTACTGTGACTGAGGGGTACGTTGTTGATGAAATGAGTAACAACAACTAAAATTTTAATGACATTCTTATAGGTTACTATGATTTTGAGAATTAACTTCTTTCTCTGTACTCGTATTTTAGTATTCATTGTTATGATCGTAGAAAAAGTACAGTATTCAACTCGTGCTGCAAACTTCATCTGCGTGAGTTATGACCTACATTACCGCTCGTTAAATAATATACTATGAAAAGCTAGTGAGTAATGATTAATAACTAATATTGTTGTACCAGTGTTCACTCTTTCGATAAATGATTGCATTCCTGCATCTACACAATACCAATTTGGCTCTTAATGGAATCCAGAATGTGATCTTGAGCCTCGGTAGACAATTTCCACCCACCGGGATTGTAATATCACCTCCAGGGTGTAGACACTCGTTTGGCTGTTTTTCGCTTTTCGCATCGTCTGGAAAACCACGAGGAATTACCTCATTTTCATCCTCCATTGAATCTATTTCTCGAATAGTGTGACAAACCATGAACAATTCGGATTGTTTAGACGCAAACAATGAAACAGTTAGGTTCGTACGTGATAATACAAACAGGCGGGCGTAAAACGTTTTAGTGAGGCAGGCATTTGGTCATTTTTCAATGACGCAAATTTTCAATCATTATTTTATAATGGTATCAATAAAGAAAATTGCGTATTATTCTGATTTCTTATAGCAATGACATTTAATGCGGACCATTTCATGTGAAATGAAATATATAGGAAGAGTACAGGCGTGTGCCCATATTGTGGAACATATTGGAGAAAAATATGAATTTCGAAATATGAGTTTTTTGTCGAAAACTGTTCCTATTTTTCGTATTTTTATTGAATTCTATTGTACTTTCTGCCATCTGCTTTTGTTACCCCACCCAGCACCCCTAATCGCCCCACAGGTCCCGTAACCTTGTGAATTTTGGTTGGAGGTAAGCTTATTTTCTTGTTGAAAAGCCAAAAAATCCGCACTTAGTTTTTGGCTTCTTAATACGTTTTTAACCCCAAAGAGGCATTATAGTTAATTAATAATAACATATTCGCAATTCATCCGCAATCAATTTTGAGATTTTGGATTCAACTCAATATTGCACACGTGTGTTTTGAATACAAGTCAATTGGGAAAATAATATGATTGCACCATAACACATTTGTACAATAAATTAATGTAACTGCTCTGAAGCCCACAATGAATCTATGTAATTACATCATAACCTCGCTGATAGGGGTTGAAAATCAATTGATTACTACCTCTTCGATAGCAATTGAGAATATTTGTGGTGGAGAAAAAATGCCTACTCGCTTCGGCAGCAATTTAATTTCAATCGATGATTTGCTCCAATAATTATCCAATTTGTATAATTATTTTCGACTAGCTTTGTTAGGACGCCATTAACATTTCATTATATGATCTCATCGAACTTAAAAGCGAAGACAATGAAATTGAATGGATTACAATACGATAACAAGTGTACAAGTTGATTCGGAAAAATATTCAAATGCACAAAGCACAATAAATAACAGTTTTATTATTCACGCCGCCGAATGGTTTCGGTTTCAGAATTTACATATTATACCTACATTGTGGCTCAACGAAAACGTCCCAAACAACTTGTCTGAGTCATAGAAATAATATCGGAAAATAGCTGCAGCTCAGAAAATTTCTTATGACTAATTCGGACCCGTAGAAAACGAATCTGCAATCGAAAAAAATTGTAGATTTTCGAACGATTCTATTGAAATATGCGGAATTTCTTTTATGTCTGACAATCCTAGGTACAAATTCTCCACATGATCGTATCTTCGAAATTTCGAAATTCCTAATTATTGTTTTAGAAATCTGAAAAAATTTATAACCACTTATTCGTACCCGGAGGAAACGATTCTGCAATCGAAAAAACTCGATTTGTCACTATAACGAAGTTATCTCGCTCCCAAGTGCGTTTTTTGCCAAAAAGCGCACTATTTCCATTTTGACCCCTGTATCTCTGGAACGGTCGGTCCCACAGAGTCGATCGACCCACCGATCGATTCCTCGTTCAATTTTCATCTAGATCAGAAAACTTCAAATGATTCTCCAGGAAAATGCAAAAGTTCGTTGGAGTCAGAGAGTCCAAGGTACATATTTATCGGATGATCATAGCTTGAAAAATTCGAAATTTCTATTCATCACTTGAAAAATCTGAAAAAATTCAAGATCTTTATTTCGGACCTGTAAGAAACGAAACTGAGATCGAAATTGATGAATTCGTCTCGATAACGGAGTAATCTCGCTCCTAATTCTGTTTTTCGCCAAAAAGCGCACTATTTCCATTTTGACCCCTGTATCTCTGGAACGGTCGGTCCCACAGAGTCGATCGACCCACCGATCGATTCCTCGTTCAATTTTCATCTAGATCAGAAAACTTCAAATGATTCTCCAGGAAAATGCGAAAGTTCGTTGGAGTCAGAGAGTCCAAGGTACATATTTATCGGATGATCATAGCTTGAAAAATTCGAAATTTCTATTCATCTCTTGAAAAATCTGAAAAAATTCAAGATCTTTATTTCGGACCTGTAAGAAACGAAACTGAGATCGAAATCGATGAATTCGTCTCGATAACGGAGTAATCTCGCTCCTAATTCTGATTTTTGCCGAAAAGCGCACTATTTCCACTTTGACGCCCTGTATCTCTGGAACGGTCGGTCCCACAGAGTCGATCGACCCACCGATCGATTCCTCGTTCAATTTTCATCTAGATCAGAAAACTTCAAATGATTCTCCAGGAAAATGCGAAAGTTCGTTGGAGTCAGAGAGTCCAAGGTACATATTTATCGGATGATCATAGCTTGAAAAATTCGAAATTTCTATTCATCTCTTGAAAAATCTGAAAAAATTCAAGATCTTTATTTCGGACCTGTAAGAAACGAAACTGAGATCGAAATCGATGAATTCGTCTCGATAACGGAGTAATCTCGCTCCTAATTCTGATTTTTGCCGAAAAGCGCACTATTTCCAGTTTGACGCCCTGTATCTCTGGAACGGTCGGTCCCACAGAGTCGATCGACCCACCGATCGATTCCTCGTTCAATTTTCATCTAGATCAGAAAACTTCAAATGATTCTCCAGGAAAATGCGAAAGTTCGTTGGAGTCAGAGAGTCCAAGGTACATATTTATCGGATGATCATAGCTTGAAAAATTCGAAATTTCTATTCATCTCTTGAAAAATCTGAAAAAATTCAAGATCTTTATTTCGGACCTGTAAGAAACGAAACTGAGATCGAAATCGATGAATTCGTCTCGATAACGGAGTAATCTCGCTCCTAATTCTGATTTTTGCCGAAAAGCGCACTATTTCCACTTTGACGCCCTGTATCTCTGGAACGGTCGGTCCCACAGAGTCGATCGACCCACCGATCGATTCCTCGTTCAATTTTCATCTAGATCAGAAAACTTCAAATGATTCTCCAGGAAAATGCGAAAGTTCGTTGGAGTCAGAGAGTCCAAGGTACATATTTATCGGATGATCATAGCTTGAAAAATTCGAAATTTCTATTCATCTCTTGAAAAATCTGAAAAAATTCAAGATCTTTATTTCGGACCTGTAAGAAACGAAACTGAGATCGAAATCGATGAATTCGTCTCGATAACGGAGTAATCTCGCTCCTAATTCTGATTTTTGCCGAAAAGCGCACTATTTCCACTTTGACGCCCTGTATCTCTGGAACGGTCGGTCCCACAGAGTCGATCGACCCACCGATCGATTCCTCGTTCAATTTTCATCTAGATCAGAAAACTTCAAATGATTCTCCAGGAAAATGCGAAAGTTCGTTGGAGTCAGAGAGTCCAAGGTACATATTTATCGGATGATCATAGCTTGAAAAATTCGAAATTTCTATTCATCTCTTGAAAAATCTGAAAAAATTCAAGATCTTTATTTCGGACCTGTAAGAAACGAAACTGAGATCGAAATCGATGAATTCGTCTCGATAACGGAGTAATCTCGCTCCTAATTCTGATTTTTGCCGAAAAGCGCACTATTTCCACTTTGACGCCCTGTATCTCTGGAACGGTCGGTCCCACAGAGTCGATCGACCCACCGATCGATTCCTCGTTCAATTTTCATCTAGATCAGAGAATTTCAAACGATTCTTCAGAAAAATGCGAAAGTTCGTTGAAGTCAGAAAGTCCAGGGTACATATTTATCGGATGATCATAGCTTGAAAAATTCGAAATTTCTAATCATCACTTTAAAAATCTGAAAAAATTCAAGACCACTATTTCGGACCCGTAAGAAACGAATCTGAGATCGAAATTGATGAATTCGTCTCGATAACGGAGTAATCTCGCTCCTAATTCTGATTTTTGCCAAAAAGCGCACCATTTCCACTTTGACGCCCTGTATCTCTGGAACGGTCGGTCCCACAGAGTAGTTCGACCCACCGATCGATTCCTCGTTCAATATTCATCTAGATCAGAGAATTTCAAACGATTTCCCAGAAAATTGCGAAAGTTCGTTGAAGTCAGAAAGTCCAAGGTATATATTTATCGGATGATCATAGCTTGAAAAATTCGAAATTTCTAATCATCACTTTAAAAATCTGAAAAAAATTCAAGACCACTATTTCGGACCTGTAAGAAACGAAACTGAGATCGAAATCGATGAATTCGTCTCGATAACGGAGTAATCTCGCTCCTAATTCTGATTTTTGCCGAAAAGCGCACTATTTCCACTTTGACGCCCTGTATCTCTGGAACGGTCGGTCCCACAGAGTCGATCGACCCACCGATCGATTCCTCGTTCAATTTTCATCTAGATCAGAGAATTTCAAACGATTCTTCAGAAAAATGCGAAAGTTCGTTGAAGTCAGAAAGTCCAGGGTACATATTTATCGGATGATCATAGCTTGAAAAATTCGAAATTTCTAATCATCACTTTAAAAATCTGAAAAAATTCAAGACCACTATTTCGGACCCGTAAGAAACGAATCTGAGATCGAAATTGATGAATTCGTCTCGATAACGGAGTAATCTCGCTCCTAATTCTGATTTTTGCCAAAAAGCGCACCATTTCCACTTTGACGCCCTGTATCTCTGGAACGGTCGGTCCCACAGAGTAGTTCGACCCACCGATCGATTCCTCGTTCAATATTCATCTAGATCAGAGAATTTCAAACGATTTCCCAGAAAATTGCGAAAGTTCGTTGAAGTCAGAAAGTCCAAGGTATATATTTATCGGATGATCATAGCTTGAAAAATTCGAAATTTCTAATCATCACTTTAAAAATCTGAAAAAAATTCAAGACCACTATTTCGGACCTGTAAGAAACGAAACTGAGATCGAAATCGATGAATTCGTCTCGATAACGGAGTAATCTCGCTCCTAATTCTGATTTTTGCCAAAAAGCGCACTATTTCCACTTTGACGCCCTGTATCTCTGGAACGGTCGGTCCCACAGAGTCGATCGACCCACCGATCGATTCCTCGTTCAATTTTCATCTAGATCAGAGAATTTCAAACGATTCTTCAGAAAAATGCGAAAGTTCGTTGAAGTCAGAAAGTCCAAGGTACATATTTATCGGATGATCATAGCTTGAAAAATTCGAAATTTCTATTCATCACTTTAAAAATCTGAAAAAATTCAAGACCACTATTTCGGACCCGTAAGAAACGAATCTGAGATCGAAATTGATGAATTCGTCTCGATAACGGAGTAATCTCGCTCCTAATTCTGATTTTTGCCAAAAAGCGCACTATTTCCACTTTCACGCACTATATCTCTGAAACGGTCGGTCCCACAGAGTCGTTCTACCCACCGATCGATTCCTCGTTCAATTTTCATCTAGATCGAAGAATTTCAAACGATTCTCCAGAAAAATGCGAAAGTTCGTTGGAGTCAGAAAGTCCAAGGTACATATTTATCGGATGATCATAGCTTGAAAAATTCGAAATTTCTAATCATCACTTTAAAAATCTGAAAAAATTCAAGACCACTATTTCGGACCCGTAAGAAACGAATCTGAGATCGAAATTGACGAATTCGTCTCGATAACGGAGTAATCTCGCTCCTAATTCTGATTTTTGCCAAAAAGCGCACCATTTCCACTTTGACGCCCTGTATCTCTGAAACGGTCGGTCCCACAGAGTCGATCGACCCACCGATCGATTCCTCGTTCAATTTTCATCTAGATCACAGGATTTCAAACGATTCGATCAGAGAATGCGGAATTTCATTCATATCAGAGAGTCCAAGGTACATATTTATCGCATAATCAGAGCTGGGAAAATTCGAATTTTCTATTTATCACTTCAAAAATCTGAAAAAAATCACAAACACTAATTCGGACCCGAAAAGAACGAATCTGAAATCGAAATCGATGAATTCGTCTTGATAACGGAGTTATCTCGCTCCTAAGTGCGTTTTTTTGCTAAAAAGCGCACTATTTTCACTTTGACGCCCTATATCTCCGGAACGGTCAGTCTCACAGAGTCGATCGGCCCACCAATCGATTCCTCGTTCAATTTTCATCTAGATCACAGAATTTCAAACGATTCTTTCGGAAAATGCGAAATTTCGTTCGAGTCAGAAAGTCCAAGGTACATATTTATCGCATAATCAGAGCTTGGAAAATTCGAATTTTCTATTTATCACTTCAAAAATCTGAAAAAAATCACAAACACTAATTCGGACCTGAAAAGAACGAATCTGAGATCGAAATTGATGAATTCGTCTTGATAACGGAGTTATCTCGCTCCTAAGTGCGTTTTTTGCCAATAATCGCACTATTTTCACTTCGACGCCCTATATCTCTGGAACGGTCGGTCTCACGGTGTCGATCGACCCACCAATCGATTCCTCGTTCGATTTTCATCTAGATCGCAGAGTGATTAACGATTCGATTCAAAAATTTCGTTCATGTCTGACAATCCTAGGTACAATTTCATCACACGATTGTATCTTCAAAATTTTGAAACTCCTAATAATCGTTTCAAAAATCTGAAAAAATTCATGATCACTAATTCGGACCCGTAGAGAACGAATCTGCCATCGAGAAAAAATAATTCGTCACCATAACGAAGTTATCTCGCTCCTAAGTGCCTTCAACCCCTAAAATTTCTGAGACTCAACGACACCTCGAAAAATTCCAATGACTGTAAGTGTATCGAGGAGGTTTAAAGATCGATTCTTGTAGAACAGACCGGGTGGCCAGTTTTCGGCAGGACACCCCGTACAAGCGTTCGATCGGTCTAAACTCGTTTCTTCTCGTCGGACGACGGCCTTGATTCGATGTGCATCGGAGTTGAGTTGAGGTCGAGCTCGCGATCAACCAACCAATTATGCACACACCTAATTATTGTTAAAATCGATCGGAATTAGTTTCCGCCAACAACCCTTGTGTTTGTTCGTGTGCGCTGATTCCGATGATCGACGAAATCTATCGATGTTCTGTAAACATCGATGGTTACCTTTAAACGTCATCGAAATGATTCAAATATCGATATTTTCCTCATGTGCACATCTATAGTAGAGATGGGCACAATGTGTCGATGAATTTTTAACATCGGTTATTACTTCTAAGTATTGTTGCTAAAACATATGTGTCAACATTGTCAACTCGATGTTTTTGGTCGATGTGTCTCGAGTGGTTTTGATCCTCGTTCTAACATATCTTCCATTTTCTTCAGTTTTCTGCTTGGAGAATATGTTTTTTTTATATAAGCAACAAATGTGTAATACTGTCTATGGTTTTATTGAAAATATATTTGTATTTCCAAATTTTCTGAAAGAACTAACAAACAGAGAATTTCTCTTCAAGGTATCTGAGGGTTAAATTTCAAGCGCCATATCGTTTTGAGGCAATCAAATTTATCCTCACTACAAATATATTGAAATGATTATTATAACTTCTATTTCCATTTTCTTAGAGGAGAAAAACCTTGAAAATATAATTGGTTCTAAGTTCATAATACACATTTCGATTCATGTAAATATCGATACATTTGTCGATGTACCTGCCCATCTCTACTTGGGTCTGCTTTTGATACTCTAGCTAATCGGTTTATCTCATCTCGCGTAGGTGGACTGCTTCATAATCATCAGAATCAGTACTTCAATCAAATGAAGATTACATATTTGCCTGACGTGATATTTTTCAGAATTCAAAAACGATCAGGGAAAATGTCACATTTCCACCTACTACCTCGTGGTCCAACCAAATGATGTTTATCTTAATTCATTTTTGGCATGACTCCCCAAGTTCTTGAATATTCAAATTTGATGTGGTTCGAGAATGTCAAAGGAAACATTTCATAGAATATCTGTCACAGGATCCTTCAGTGGTTCACCTTGTGAATACATACTGGGAATACGTTAATAACGGTCTTAATTCAATACACATCAACTCGACGATATTAATGGTTTATACCATAACACAACAGGCATAATGATGTTTGAAAAAGTTGATTCTAGCGTTGTTTCACTGAATCATGATTACTTTTTCATTGTGAAATAGGTCGACAAGAATTTATTGTGAAAATAAGTTCGAGCTGTTCAAACTGAAAAATAATATCGAGATTGTCTTTTTTCGATAATCATGGGTCGTTGCAATGTAAATTCGTGTCGAATAAAGGGTCCATCAGTTTACAACCCCTGAAAACCCGGACACAAAAGGGTCCGAAGATGTTCTGTTGAATACCCGGAGAAACGCTTAATCTCTTTGAATGCCGAAAGAAAGTGCACATCTATCTGACCACCATTAGAAAAAAAGCCTCTGCAGGTATATTTCGTCATGTCTTAAATGATGTCTGAACTGTTCCGATTAAAGTTATGGCTGTAATATAGGGTAGAGATAATATGTTATGGTATGATTAATTGGAGCGGAAATTGAATTGATTAGCATTGCTCGTGAGAGTTGTACTTTCAACCTTTTTATCTCATCAAATGATTGCATTCAGTTTTGTTCACAATGGCAACACAAGAAATTTCACAACTTTTTTATGCCAAAAGAAGATGAAAGGATAAATGTCACAATTTGGTGATCACTCAAATATCTGAAAATAAAACATTTGCGAGACACATAATATTAACCCCTTATGAGCGTTTTTTGCAATTGAAATGGATGGAAAGAGTTTTCATTGTTGGTGCAATAATTCAGAATAAATTAATTTTTTTAGCTCTCCTCACGTGAAGTTAATTTCATTCATTATTTCCATTATTATTATACAAGAATACGGAATGTCGAAAATCTGAAACACTCAACAAATAGACTATTAATAATACACTGTATAGACGGTAGATCATTAGTAATTCAGGCCAGATAATGTTGAACGTAAATTAATTTTTTTTCCAGTAATCAACAAATAACTTTTGTTTATTTGCACTGTATACGTATAGTTTTCATTTCGATAAACAATCAAAATAACAAGTCTCAATTTCAATGATAGGTATACACAAAATAATTGGATAGACCATTCAAAACAACCTTGTCATCGTCATTATTTATATTACAATTATTATCGTTGTTGTGAATCACGGTTGTGGGTAATTACTCAATCTGTCAAGATCGCCATTTTCTGCGTTAACTGTGTTGCCAGTGTTGCCTTACGGAAGAACGAAGTTTTAGACTTTTAGACGACAGGTCACGCTTCGATGCAAAGTCGGTTGCATACCGTACTTTCATTTTTAAACGCTCGACTATGGATATGCCATATTATCCTTCTTACCCATTCAACTTTGCATATTTACGAAAATGACGTTCGTATTGTTATAAGACGTCAGTCATGGGAACGGCCCGGAAGAATTCAATGTTGTAAAATAGTCTAATAGTCTATTTTTACGAAATCCAAAAAAATTCAAATCATGCTGAAAAAAAGTATGAAACAATCACTATTTCACATGATTTAATATGACATCAGTTTTTTTTATCAGTCCATATTTTTGGACCAGCTTTCTGATGGGATCTCCAAAAAGACACCATAAACATCCGCCTAGCTCATGTAGAAATTTTCTTATTTACAAATACTTGTAATTGTCCTAATAATTTTTCATGGACAATACGTGAAAAAAATGAAAATTTCGGAAACTTCCCGAGGACAATTACCGTACAATGAATCTTGGGAACAGTCGAAAAAAAAAAAGAAGCACCGTACGAACACACTCATAATATTTATATGGCAAGTGAAATATTCCGGAGGAAGTTTCCAGATTACTTTTCCCCAAACGTAATAAAGTCGGTAATTTATAGAGAACGAGAACGTGGAAAACGTGCGACCGAAATTCCGCTCGGGTGGAAATGCCTCGACGACTGTATGTTGTTTCCTCTCTGCTCGTTTTCCTACTCGAAATATAGATTAACCGTAAAACGAAACGGACGGGTGGTTTGTTTCCCTACTTATTCATCACACTGAATACTTTAATGGGGACAGGGAATGGGGCTTGATGGTGGATCAGAAAATGAAATTTCCCTCCTGAGGCAGAGTTGAGTAATAAATGCTATGTTAGCAACCTAAATATTATTTTCCGAAAATCCCTCATCGATTTTGGACACTGACTTCAATTCACAGTCGAAAAAAATAAAGCCGCTTATCGATGAGTTATTAAAGTTTATTTTATTTAGTGTCGCAATCATTAATCGAGACATTCGAAAGAATCGAATCATCGAAGAATCAATTCCAATCATGCAGCGGGATACAAACCAATCAATCAATTACCCTCGCGAGCAACAGAGGGTGGCGGAATCATATATTCGCAACCCTCGGCGAACAATGGCAATCGATAATCCAGTGCTTCGGCGTCGGCCAACAATTTCAGATGGAATTTCCCCTCTTTTCCGCATTTCCGTGCCCTTATCTACCTATTTTCGTTATTATTGTCGAGTGAAACAGAGTAATCTCTCAGCGTAATGAATTCGAGAGGATATCCAGAATAGTCTGGAATGAAGTTGGAAGTTGAGAGTTATTCATTGTGAGTACGCGTGAAAAGAACAGTTAGTAGTTATAGTTATAGTGAATCAAATAGTCGAGTGACTTGCTTATGTAAACTCAAATCGAATTTGAAAGTCGCGAACGTCTATCTGACATGTCATTAACAAAATCAATAGACTATTGTTTGTATCATCGTAACATGGGGAGTCTCTAGCTGATACATTGCATATATCCTAGCGAAACTCCCCTCATATTGTTTGCTGTCCAAACTATCTCTTTTTTCATCGAGTTTCCTCGCAGCTACATCACTCTTTGTGGTCTCATCTGAAACAACGAGTATCAGTGCTGGTGTTCCACAAGGATCTGTCTCGGGACCAGCTTTGTTCTTGCTCCACATCAACGGTCTGTTGGTGTCGACTTCCTTCCCAGTCCATAACTTTGCGGATGATTGTACACTTCAAACCGTCTTCTCCTCCAGAACCTTTATGTCATCCATTGAGGCCAAAGGTGAAAGACGGAGACAGTTCGAAGTCTTCAATGATAAGATGGTGGTGGTAGATGGGATCTCATCTTTGTGTTCCACAAGGATCTGTCTCGGGACCAACTTTGTTTTTGCTCCACATCAACGATCTGTTAGATGTGATCTCCTGCCCAATCCATAGCTTTGGGGATGACACTACACTTTGAACCTCCATCTCTAGAGCCGCTTTAACATCAAATGAAGCCAGAGGATCTTAAAATCTAGTAGAGTTGAGTGCAATATCTCCACTATAATGGCGGATCACACAATGCTCAATATGATGATGTCGTTACAGTATCATTTCGATCTATATTGCTATTGCGAAGATGCCGAATAGTAATTACCCATTTAAAGAGTCTACTAAATGTTGGAAAAAAGTTCAGGGGCTGGAGGGGGTTGCTAATATTTGAAACTGAATCAAATTTTAACCGAATCAATGGTAAACCAATCTACTATATAATAGATTCTTCCATCGTCTTAGCCTCGGAAAGTTTTCTTGTTGACTATAAATCACGGTCTGACACCGATGCTGCCCCTCATAGGGCTTAGGTTTATCCCTATCGATCACCAATAACGGTGAAGTTATCTACGACTTGAGGTTCTCCAGTCGATTGGGAAGGAAACGATTCTATGTTTGCTTTGTTTGGCTTTTGCAAATCAATCTATCAATGAACAGGTGTAGGAGTTGCAGATTGGATAATCTATTGCTGAACATCTCGACTAGTAAAAGACGTAAAAGCGTGGGTTTATTTGGAATTCTGCTGACGATCCCAAAATAACAAAAAACCATAATCAACTATTTCCAATCGAAAAAACGAAGAAATTAGCGCAATTTCTACCCATCAAAAAAAAAACACGAAGTAATCCCCAATTGCCTTTCATGGCATTTGTTAAGCGCCGTATGCTTCGAACAACATATTAATTGGAATGGCTTTTAATTTATTCCGAACAGATTCGCGTTCAGATATTTCGGAGAGAGAACGACGGAAAGAGAGGCCGGTAATATTGATTTACTGCTCGGAAAACGGGCCATCATCATAACACACTGCCAAACGGTAAGAAGCACATCAAACGAAATACAACAACCCAAAACTTCCCCCGCCGTGGGCGAGGAACGAGCCACATTTTCTTTCGATCAAATCTCCCATGCTTGGGTATATAAAAATAATCACATATTCGAAAGGTGTTTCCCGATATCAGAGCGAGTTTTCTTTCAACACTTACGATTGTTAGGGACACACTGGTTTGAAACATCAGTTCGAAAAGCGTGATTATATACGATTAACCAATATACCATGAACATTATAAATGTTTATGCCGCCTTTCGAAAGATAAAAAAATATATATATTCAATCTTGAGCCAGTCAATTGATTTACGACTCATTACTTTCCCTCGTCAATGTCAAAAGTCTCAACTTGTTGAACTTTCGAATGAGTGAAATTCCGTGATTCCAACCCTCGCAATGTCATCCGAATTCGGGGAGGAACTGTCGAAAAGTTTGCTCAGATACTGACAACTACATTTCTCCTATGCCACTTCTGAAAACCACCGTTCTTTCTTCGCTTTTGTGCATACCGAACATTATTTATTAAAATCACGATTTCTACAGAAGCGAAACGGGGTTAGGCACCCCTTCACAAACAACCCCCTACCCACCGCTCGGTCGATAAAGGGTCGGATTGATAGTGTGGTCGAAATAGTTTGCAGAAATGCTCCTTTAGTCCCTGAAGGGATTGTTAATCGGTATCGTATCTTTGTTATCCCTTTTGGGAAATCGCACGTCTCATCCAACTGGTTGTTCCTTTGAACGTCGCATTTCCTTCAAGTTTTTATTCGCCACGATATCATTTCCTGCTTCACAGGGTGACCTTTTAATATGTCGATTCAATCAGCAGGTTGTCCCACTCGATTGAGAATGCCCAAATAATGTTGAATTAACTAAAAAATTAAAAATTGATACCTCTTGCTTCTGTAGCGATGCGCCGCTGTAGTGTCAGTCCATTCTGGCTGCCAACTCTTTTAGTGCTTTCAAGCATTCCCAGACAAGGTTTGCATCAACTTCCATTGAGTCAACTGCTCTTATTGCTATATGTCTGTGCAAGTAGATAACAATGTTTTCATTACAAACTCCTGCCTGATCAACTCTTTTGCGCCGTGATGTATCCCAACGATTTCCGCTTGAAATATATTTGCCAAAGCTTAGTGAAATTCTCGTCTTTGGCTTGGATCCGTCGTACACTCCTGAATCTTTTTCAGGTTTTCACTGTAGGTAGACGGTGAAGGTTTCGCGATAGAAATGAACGAACAAAGAAAGAACAATACACATTTTCTCCCAATAAATTATATCTGCATGGAATCTAATTTTCAGACAGTCAATAAAGAACATACATACACAATTTTGAAACTTCAATCACATATCTCGAGACTTGGGAGTGACAGCAAAACTGGTGAGGTTCCTGAGTGACTTATTGATGCCACTATTAGAAACAAAAAAAAATACAGAGGACAATATAGCCCTATAATGATATTGCCTCAGGTGATGGCTGTTCACGAAATCCCAATACAAGATGATAAATTGCGTTCTTATATCGATCGGATTGCAGTTGTATTTTCTGAGACTATCAGCGAATCCCATTTAGCGAGTATGCTAAAATACAAGGACATAAGATATTCATCGGATCCGTGTGCGAAAGTAATTTATATCCTCTCATCTGTTTGGCAAAATATATCGTCAGTTGCTATCGGAAATTCTCGCACAGCCGAATGAATATTGGTATATCTGAACAGCATTCGAAATTGTAGTTTATATGTAGAGAGAGTTCAATGAAAGGAGGACCATAGTCGTCCGCCAATAATTTTCCCAAGATTCGGTCCAGTGAGACGTAAACGGGAAATCTCTCCTAAGATGATGAGCTTATTCAAACATTAACTTTTTGAGAGACAGCAGAATGTTCACACAGATAATGTGAGATAACAAGAAGGAATCCTTCTTCCTAAAAATTTGTTTCGACAATTATATTTATTGTTTATTATATGATATTGTTCAATCTTCCATAACACAATTTGAATGAACATGTTCTGATACGAGGAGGTGCAGAAACTTGAAATTTAATGAAATAGCAATCACATCGGTAGTTTGTGGATTGTGGCGAATCGTTCAAGAGGAAATTATATGCTGAATCATATAATTTCTCAGAAAAAAGCCATACTCTCTATTCGATATAAAGAAATTGGGTGCACGTCCGGTCAAACCAGAAGTATCATTTTAAGTCCGATACTTGTTAATTTGTACCTAACTTTGATTGTCTAATCATAAGGACGACGCAGACAGGGGGTTGAATTGGCTCCGGGTCATCCTGATTTATCCCAATCTAGTTAGTCTAAAGGTTTTCATAATATTCTCGTGCTCTTGGCAGTGTCCCTTCTGATGACATTTTTCGTATATGAATGACAACAAAATGATCATCCGAGTGATGAACGTAACGACTGCGACCCTTCAAATTCGAGCCTCATACAAAATAATATTTCTCCAGTGATACAGGAACGCTTCCATGCAGTCGAAAGCAGTCGCCGAGTAAATGGTTTGATATATTTATCGATTTATTTGCAGGTTCTGTTTTCCACAGTTGTTCATGTCTGTCGTTGTCGGAGCTTCCCATTTCGATCATATATATTGGTCCATTAACATACTGACTTTTACACAATGTATTCCACCAGGATTATGCGCCTGTCGGTGATATTCGACGTGGTTTGGGAACCCTTCGAAAGCGATTAATTTTAACCTCTTGACTCAAAATATATCTCACTATATCAGTGGTGAGTGATGGGGCCTCATCTGACTTCTCCTCTAGAGCCCCTATATCATCCACTGAAGCCGGAAGGGCAAGAAGGAGACAGGTCGATGATTTGAATTTTGATCTGGCAAGTATTCAGACATCTGAACATGTTACAACAAAAACTCAAACCAACAAGCTTGGCTTTCTGTTTCATGCAAAAGGTACTTCACGGTCAAGCTGTTGACATGTTTGGAGTTTAGCTCCAACAAACGCTTTATCTGGTAGTTAAGTAATTCTTCGCCTAGTGAAAATTCCATTTCCCCATTTCCTAACATATTCGCTTCATTTTATCAAAAGAAAAAACCGCTCTGAAGGTACCAGATAGATGTTTATTATTGTAATACTTTTCGAGCGAATCCTCTTTTATGTACGAATGGTTTGTTGAACCAATACTGTATTTGTGTGTCTACTACTTTTCAGTACCCTCTGAAATATTACCGTCTTATAACATCTGCTCCATCTGAACTACCCTTAAACGATTGAGCTTGCCTCAACTAGAGATCGAGACAATATAAAATGGACCCTTTTCAATCGAGCGGAACCTTTTTGTCGTTCTGATTAGTTTGGAAAGAAACGAAATAAAATTCAACAGTAATTTATGCGTTGATTTGCAACGGAATTCGATGGCAGAAGCTTGGGATATAATTTGTTTTATTTGCGTTTCGTTAGAGTTTTATTTAGGATTCATAGCTTGACCGATTCGGGTGAGAATCTGAGTTGTGACTCGAACCAACTTGAAAATTGCATCAATCGACTGAAAAACTGCACAAACAGACGGTCGTCGTTTCGAATTATCCCTCTCCTCGAATCCATAAAATATTCTTCGCCTTTGTCTTCCATCCCCTTTTCGTTTTATTTCCTAGTATTTCAGAAATTTCCTTGCGCAGAACGGTTAACTTTATATTAAATTCTCTGTCGTCGTCGAAACAAATGCCCAGAGTTCCGGAAGAGTCGGAAGTGAAATATTAGGAAAAACAAATAAATATGGCAATTACATTTATTCGCACTACGAACTTGGACTTCTGGTTTAGTACATTAATGATAATGTTGTTCATTTGATGAGTGAGTAAAGTGTTACTTTTTACGAGTAAAAATACACCTTTGTATAGAGGGGTTTAATAATGTTAATGCCGTGATGTATTAAAGTTGGGATTTTCAGATTATCGTTCTATGAAAAGTAATTTTCGATCTCCACTCATCCTATTTTTGTATGTTTATTCGAAGCGTTTGCCAAATGGAATAAATTAAATATTAGACTAGAATTCGTTATTCGGCGTTTTTCTGTTTGATTTGCTCGGAATCATAAACCGTAATCCATTTTCGTAACAAAGTGATAGCCAGAAGCAGTGAAAATCCAACCAATTTGCATCTAGTCAATTTCTTCAACGACAGAAATATATTCACAAAGGAAGATGCTACAAGCACGATCGTCCGTATTCTGATAATCTCAAAGGATTTTTAGAATCATTCGGATAAAATCCGATTATGACGACTGTGGAGCTCTTTCATAATCCACTAGCAAAATCTCGCAGCAAATAGAAGCAACACGATAGATAAACGAAGTGGGACGTTGGCGTTCGACGGTGTTCCAGGCACATCCAATTTGGAAACTGGAGAGCACAAAGGAGTCTGAAACTCTACCCTCCGCCTGCTGATAACGCGAACTTTCAGAAGTCGGAGTTGCAATAATCTCTCCCCTAGTGCAGGCGCGGAAAATTATACCTACAACTAGTGATTTTCTGCATATCCAGTTCGGCTACTCGAAATCGAGTAGCGCTTAGTACGTCCAATGAAAACTGGAAAATACTTGGAGAGAAATGAGAGATTTCCGAAATGCAATTCAATTTTCATACAAAATGGGAAAACTTCGATTTTCCCGCTGTTCTTTGAGTTTTTCCTATTTTTTTTCCCTCTCTAAACCACCCCTATTTTGAAGCGAACGAAACGAAAATGGCGGCTTTCGAAAATTATCATCACTAACATTTGATTACAGTCACAATCATCAACTAGTATTATATCTGTTTCGGTTGATGTTGAAGCAATATTTACATCGATACTTACATGTAGTGTTTTTCGAACCAATGATTTTGTTCTTAAATCGGATGAAAAATGGCGGAGTTACAGGCGTGCCTGTACACTTAATTCGAGATCTTGTCAGTACTTCCCAGTCAGTTCAGAATATCCTGTTTTCGGCGGATTCCTGTAAGAAGTGATAAGGGAGATTGTTGTGAAACAAAGATATTTCCGCACCTCCTTGGGGGGGAAAGAAAAAGAAATTGATGATTTCGTGTCATGACGACCGAGATCCGGATTCACGAGCTCCTCCGGTGTTTGCCACCTCCCAAATCCGATCCGACCTTTTTCGAATTCTCTTCATAAATAATATCGTTCGTCATGATGTTTCGAACCTGCTCCATGCATTATTCACGAGTTATTTCGAGTTATTTAACTCGGTGCTCGCTGAAAGCAAGAATTTAATTAGGAGACTTTTACGTTTTCCTCTTCTTGTACTTCTCCTTTGCACGCGACTTTTTGTCAGCCGCCTCAAAACGCTTCGTCGGAACGATAAGGATCAATCACTTTTTTTTTATTTCTTGGGGCACGTCGCGTTGATAACGACTAGAATCCACCAAATTCGATGGAAATGATCAATCCCATTTATTGATGGAAGTCCTGAGAACATGATCAACAATAGATCAACCCTAATTTCCGCTACATAGACATGCCATTTGTCGTATATCATTGTGTCAGTTGTCGTATCGACGGCGTGATTCTGATATATTTTTTCATTCGTTTATTTTATTTATTTTTCCATCAACCCTCTAAGTTTCAAGGGACATGCAATTAGGAAATGTTACTAATCATTTTACTCATCAGTAATATTGTCGTCATTCCACTATAGTTAGAGTGTTGCACGAAATGTTGGAGGCATTTGGTTTTTCAAAATTCGTGAGAAGAGGCTTAAATGAATCTTGTATGGCCTAAGCCTAAGCGTATGGTCTGGTTTGGATCTTCCTGGGTGTAGTGATTCTGGCTATAGAGATGATTGTGAACTGTTCCATTGGGTTTGCCAACGAATCGATATACTGTCCCTTATCACCCTCTCGAAGTCTGAATCGTCGAATTGTTTGTTGATTCTTTCGATAGTTGGTCTGCTTTTTCATTACCTACCTAGTTATATAATATTAGATTGAAAGTGCTGTTCGATAATTGAGGGATCTAGGGTATCTAGTTTGTGAAGGTTCTTATTAATTTCAGGATTTTTGATCGTCCAAAGTGGAGAATTTAGCTCGTTTTGACATAGTTTTGACATGGTGTGGTTGAGTTCTTCTAGATATCAATCGATTCTCTCAGTGAATTCTTTGTTCTACGAATTTTTGGCGATTTCTCAAAATCACGGAAGGCTTCAGTAATGAATCTTTGTCCCTCATATACAGGGTGGCCCAATGAAAACGAAACGAGGAATGCATTTTACTGAGAGATCAAGAAACTGGCATTAAAATCAATGATTCTTTATGTGATGTTGGATTGGACAGGATTTGAAGGAAAAACACATGAGGTACTTCTTGGATGAACATCGTTCTAACTACAAAATGAGAAATAGTGATGAAAGGGAAAAAAACGTTACTTTCCATCACTAGCCGATTATTTTCATAAACGTGTTTCCTAGAGAACTATTACATTGAATTCCAAGAACAAGGAATCGTTGGTAAGAGATTTCGATAACCTTCAAAATGATGTATCACTTGACCCACCATCCCATTTGAGATTCAAGGGTTGGTGCTCACCCCTCCGAGGGGTTTGAAGTGAAAAAGTTGAAATCATGCGCAAAATATTTCCCCCTCGAAATAAAAATCAACCGGTTCGAGCGTTTTTTTTTTCTGACAACGATAACTATGTCGAATCGGCCTTGTTCGTTTTCATTGGGCCACCCAATACGTCATTTTTCATACGTCAAATGTCATGTCTCATCGATATCCCATTATATTCTGAATTCCTTAGCAATCCTTAGAATTCATCAAATCGGATGAGTAAAAATGACTCTCGTCGTATTATAATGTTTTGGAAGCTGTCGCTGAATGGACGCGTCATTAAAGTTTCTTACAAAGGATCTCCCGGCCATAATTCTGAGCTGAACGAACGCGTCTCCGAATTCCGAATTCACCCTCTTAAATAAATCTACTGGCACATTCTGGGCGACGGCACGAACAGAGAAGAAGCGGAAACGGGAAAACTGGAATTATATCAGCAATAGTCGGGAAGGTTGAGTAATAATAAACCTCGATTTTTATGAGAGACGCGGTATATCTGCATAGTCGTGAATTGCGAAATGTAACGCTGCGATTAATAAGATTATAGAATATTACAAGAAATTTAGATTCCGCAACACTTTTCGTACTAGTTATTGTGTGTTGTTTTGCGGTCAGAAATCAAACATTTCCATCTGTCTGGTATCCAGCAAACTTATCTGTATCGCCTCCAGAAATAATTTCTTTTCTGAAACGCGTCATGTTCTGGTGAAACTGATCGGAAAATGCGCATGTCTCCGTCTTCAAGTTCCCATAGAAACAAGTATCCCCGACCTTCAACAAACCTGCCCTGCCATATTTCTCCCGGGGAACGGATTCTAATTATTGGTGTTTGGAATCGAAAACAACATTTCCGGCATGAGCGTACCAAATCATACAATACAACAAGAGGAAACTATCTATCGAATCCACGACTCATTGGGTTCATTATTTATTTTATTTTCGTGGTTTCAAATTATGAGAAAAAAAGACGACCACCAACACGAAAGAATTTTGTGACGAATTTGATTCACTAACTTATGGAAAAGAAACAAAACCACTACAAATACGACGAGAAACCAATGATGCGATATTAAATCGACTTGATAGTGTTAGAAGATGTAGTTTCTACTTCTTTACAGGGTTGGGATAAAGTATGGAACCAAGTGAAAAGCTTTCAATCGAAAAGAATGAAATTTATGAAAATTTGCAGGTAATGGAACAAAATCCTATTAACTTCTTTAATTTAAATGGGCTCGTTATTTTGAATTCGATTCATACATACTGAGTTTAGTGTAAAAAAAAATTGTAAAAACGAGGAATATAGCACTCTAATCAAACTCCTTTCAGTTTTTGCATTAGAGCAAAAAACTATTTAGATAAACTAATTGATGTTGTTTGTATGCATAGTATAATAAGTAAACGAGTACTCTTTTGTTCTCCAAGTGTCAAATTCTATTAGACGGAAATAAATTTTACAATCACCATCACCGATCATCATTGAAATTTCAATACGATCTTTTTCACTTAATTGAACCATTCTAAATTGTACAATCTGTAAATTGTACGTTTATTTATTATTTATGTATACAAACAATAGTTTTTTGCTCTAATGCAAAAGACTCAAAGGAGGTTGATTAAAGTGCTATATTTCTCGTTTTTACAATTTTTTTTTACATTGAACTCAGTATGTATGAATTCAAAATAACAAGCTCTTTCAAAATCTAAAAAAATATATAGGGTGTCCTATTTTAATTGAAGAAGTTGATGGCATTCCCGGTTGAACCGGAAGAATCTTATCAACAAAAAATGTACATCAGATGCATTTCGTTCCACTGCACTTTAATACAGATTTTCATGAATATCGTTCTTTTCGTTTGAAAGATATTTACTTGGTTCTATACTTTATCCCGACCCTGTATAGCACTCACTAGCAGCTTGAAGAAGTTTACAATCAACAGCATCAAGGAACACATTGGACTGGAGAAAATTCAATAAAAATTATGAACAAAAGATGACGCAAAATTGATCCTTGTGGGAGAGACCAGAAGATCCTGAAATATCAATAATTGATGTTCAAAATTATGAAATCAAATCTGTTCAACAAATATTAAAATTATATTATCTATCATGGTGAATAAAAACGCATACGCGAAGCAATTACCATCAACAAACTCCACTCGTTGTAAAACACGCATTATCGTACATCCTGCGAATGGTCAGGAATCATTGGCAAAATCATGAGATGCGCACGACCTTGAAAAATTTCTCTTCGGGTCCTTTTCCGGACCAAAAAGTGCCATACAAATTCAAGATTATTTTTTGTTCAGGACGAAGTGCTGGCCATCAGCGAAAAAGTGGTCATCCGCGTCGAGGACTTGGTCACGTGGATCACGACAGAGGCTGAATGGACGTGGGGGAGACTTGCCAAGTGCGAGAAGGACTTTGGTGACTCGAAGGAGAACGAGGAGGAGAGAAAATCCAAAAAGGGTTTCAGTCTGATCGACAACGGCTTGGATTTCAGCGATGTGGAGAATGAAAGGAGGATTTGGGGTAAGTGTGGAAGATCACGGGTGTTTCATATCGATTCGAATCGAAAAAATATAAAAAAGTGAAATGAATGAACAATGATACTGACAATACGAAACAAGTTCACATACTTGATGAAACAGACATTCGATATGTATCCACAGTCCACCTGAATATATAACAAAAAGTGATACCTTGAACCCTTCGAATTTCATAGATAAATTTTCATTTTACAAAAAATTCATTTAATATGGTATTTGTCGAATTGATTGAAAATTCGATTGATATATGAAACACACTCTATATTAACATCTCAATGAGAAACTGGAACAGGTAGGTCAAGAAAAATATGAATTAAACTCTTTATTCATCTCATTCATCCATTTTACAAAGTAGAAAACCATTTAGAATACATGATTAGATGAGAAAGAAAAACAGTAGGCAAATTTTAAGGAATATGAACTAGCAGGATCTCTTCTTCAAGGGGCAATATCGGGTCATCTACTTTTCCAATGTTGATCGGTTCTGGATCAGGTTGAATACAACAAACGAATGCATAACTGGGATGACATGGTACACTAAAAAAAATTCAACTCATATTATGAGCAACCTAAATCATGGTTCGAAAGGAATAAATCAACATTATTATTAAGATAGTTGTCATTCGATTTATTATTTGGGAGATTTGCGGCGTGTTATCAATTTTGGCGAATGTTATGGATTGAAAATAACTAATTAGAATGTACGATTTCTAAAAAAAAAAAAAAAAAGGTGAAAAATAGGAATGAATATGTTCTCCTTATTCGTCAAAAACAACAAGCTAACAAATAATATTTTTGTGATTTGATATGATATTTTCGAATTCTGGCTAAGATGCGCATATTCATTGATAATAAACGAGTCGTCTATGGTTGCATATCGCGAGAGAGCAATTCTTGCTTCAGCGAGAACGTAAACGTGAAATTTCAAGTCCGTAAGTCGCTAATTTAGTTATTTTTAATGTTGCCGGTGCTCGAGAAATCGGCCGAATGTTTTATCGAGGTAAATTATAGCGTTGCGCGTATCAAATTTACATTGTTTCAGAAAATACGAAACACGATTAATTCACTCTCGTCAGTGAATCAATCCTTAATAATAATAATAATAATTGATATCCTCTGAATATCTTCAATCGAAATTAAAGAGTGAACGAAACCACATAATCTTTTTTTAAACTCGCATATTACCATTTATTTGCTATTTCTTTTGGAATGAGAAATTTACGGACGCAGTGATCAGTTGGAATTAATCTCGAATGCAATGAGTTTCAATATCATTGCGAAATAATAACGTCACAATTATGAAACATTGAATGAAAATCTGACGGAGGGTGTTCAAGAATACGTTAGAAAATCTCCAGACAGACGACTTGTTGCAAAATTCGACCATCACTCACTCGGAATCGATTTTTCCCCTGCAATGGTTCCAATTCATGCAAACGCATCGTTTTCCCTCGGGAGTCCATGTTCGATTCGTTTCCAGTACTGGCACTGCCGAATTTTTCTCGACCACCGCCAAAATCCCCATTAACGCAAAGGCTACAACAAATTTGGAACACATGTCGCTGGGTCGTCGAGAACTACAAAGAAAATACTGTATGGAACTGATTTTATTATCCCAGCTCCGAACGTTATCACGTGCGGTTTTTCAGCGTTGCTGGAGTTTGATGTCGATAATGTTTTATGTCGGTCGCTTGTTGTTTGCATCCTCGTATATTTATGATAGTCAATATTGCATTCAATCCATAGAAATTATCGAATAAACTTGAACGCGATGTTTACCAGCCATGAATAAATACATTTTACTCGTATATAGTGGTTGGAAATCCCAGTTGTTGTTATTAAAACAATACACTTCAATTTCTAGTTGTTATTTTCAGTCACTACAACTTTTTCAATTGCAGGTCGAACAGATTCAATTGTATTTTTAGATAGTCTTTTGGATGTCAAATGCATCGTTTTAAATTCAAAATTGTTTGTTGTACTTCAACGTATATTATTTTTATCTAAGAAATCGAGAATTATTATTATTCTTATTATTATTAATTTCATTTTGTATTGATCGAATTAATTTTAAAAGCTAACTTTTTAATTTCCAAAATAGTGATTTTCATTTCCAAATATGTCAAACGTATTTCATGATTTCGTATAATCAATAAGAGCAAGTCACTTCTGAAATTAGTGCAAAAAATAGAAAATCTAACAAATATTTCATATTATATTGGCTGGTTAATCCAACACAGCCTGCCCACGCCTAAACGAGAGGAATATTAATAATTGTGAATGTGCCATTTTAAATTCCACCACAAAAAATAGATACAAAATGATTCTTTGACCTGAATTAATCGGAGGTCATTCGTTAGGTATTCATCTACCTGCTTATTATGCCCCATTCAATGCACGAATTTGAACGTTATTGATTCCGATAGGAGCTCTTATTATTACATGAGTCATACCCATCAATGGAAAACAGTTTATCAATAGAGGAATTAAACAAAAACAACGTGCTCAGAAGTTTACTGGTAATTCAAAATCTGGATGATGGAAATCGATAAGGATCTAGTGGTCACCTGGTGAATACGTCGTCGTACCATATTGTTAGCAATTTTTCTTTTTACACGTTGTTTTATCAATTCCCTGTGATGAAATATTGAAACTGTAAGTGGTCTCTGAATTATTACATAATACCCTGAGCTGCCCTGAGGTTTTATCGATCAATTATTATTTTAATCGGCTACGCATCGTTATAAACAGGATTTCGCCAATTAAATGACTTGTTCGTATTCTTGATGGAAAAGAATATATATTATTGAGAAAAAATCGTGAAGGAAAGTACTACTAGATTGATGCAAATACAATTTCTCACATAGCAATAACCATTAGAATTTTTTTTCATCTGTTGACAACACGAAAGGAATATCGTGTTAGCCAGCGGTGGGATTTCGGGAGGGAAGGAAGGTGTTGGAATTTTTCTTGAAAGTTTCGAGGTTGTAAGCATCAGGAAAGACTTCACTAGGCAAAGAATTCCACAACTTTGCCGTTCTGTTGATGAATGCAAAGAATGCAAAGATGATTTAAGAAACATTGATAAGCCATAAAAATTTTAGAGCGTGCACTCAACAATCTTGTTTATGTTTTTAGGAATCTTTAATACTTAATACTTCTCCATCAAGACTGAAAAGAAAACTTGTGCAATGATTAACGAAAGTTAGTTTTCTTCACTTATACAACAATAAATTATCACTTACCTAATACGATTGAATGGATAATTTTGTTTCACTCTTTTTAATCCAAACCGATATTTCTGTATCGAACGTGCCACTGATATCCATTTATATATCGTGTTTTTCATATCGATTCGTTTATGTACTTATTTGTTTTGCATTCTCAAATCAATATTATTATCGAAGGAGAGCTATCACAATAGAAATACTGTTTACTTGCCTACAATGTCGTAATAATATTTTTGGTGTTCACAGAACATCTGTCCAACATCGCTATACCAAGCATCATTCATCAATAGAACGGCAAAGTTGTGGAATTCTTTGCCTAGTGAAGTCTTTCCTGATGCTTACAACCTCCAAACTTTCAAGAAAAATTCCAACATCTTCCTACTTCCCCAAAATTCCACCGCTGGCTAACACGATGTGCCTCGAACATTATAGGTTTCCCTTTCGTGTTGTCTACAGATGGAAAAAAAATTCTTGTAAATTATCCGGTAATCATTCTGATCGATCTCAAATCACGAAACGAGTATAAAACTAATCGACAAGATGTCAAAGAGCTACCGAAATTGTGATCGTATGAATAACGCCCTATACAGGATGTCCCACAAGAGACTTCAATTATCGAGACTATCGAAGTGCCTGGACAGCGAAAACAAATTACCGATAATAATTATATATATATATATATATATATTAAAAAAAACAGCCAGGTAGGTCTTATTTTAATCTAAAATCTAGCAATGCCTTTCTGACAAGCCTTAGTTTGTTCAACTCTCAAGATTATGATTTTTTTTGTTTACTTTTTGGTATCTCTTCGAAAAATAATGCATCCACATTGATTCTACACTTTTTATGATTTATATTGTGAATTAACTTGTTTCCTCCTTATTCCAATGTTTGGGCTTGAGTTGAAAAACAGCGTTTTGCTGATACTCCGCCTATTCACCATTGCACATAGGTACAAGGTTGGGTGAAATATTCTCATCTTATATTTTGTTTTGTGCGTTTTTTTATATATTTTTTTTCTGCAAATGATGAATAATGACGATTCATTATTATTATTATTATTATTATTATTATTATTATTATCATTATTATTATTATTATTATTATTATTATTATTAATTTATTATTATTAATTTATTATTCTCGTTGCAGAACAACAAAACAAGAAAGCGAGCGACTCCCCCACCGTCATCATCCTCAGCTACCCCAAGTACTGCCGCTATCGCGCCGCCATGCGCCGCCTCTCCGACGCCGCCGCGCCTTGCGTCGCCGCCCTCCACGCCCTGGGCGGCTTCTGCGCCCCCCGCCCCGCCACCAGGGTGCTCTTCTGCCGCGACACGTTCGACTACCCCGAGCTCGAGGGGCACGAGTTGCTGTGCAACCACCTGGCGCCCAAGCTGAAGGGTCGGCCGAGGGGCAGGAGGAAGAAGAGGAGGAGTTTGTCGCCGAATTCCGACGCCGAGTCGGAGGCGTCGCTCGTCAGCGTCGGCGCCAATGTCAAAGTAAGTCGACGGTATCGAGAAACGTGGGAGCCTCTCATCGCGATTTTTTCCTCCGAATATGCTAGTTTTTACAAGTCGCTCGTGCAACTAGAGCTCATTTCGACATAATACACTTAATCTGCCTACATTTCAGTTCTTCGCTATCGAAACCAGATGAATGTTCGTTCGATAATAATTCGCTTACGGATTGTGGACCCCAATTTTTTTTTCACACCAACGTAGACCCCCCGTCGAGTTTCCCGTGGACCCTCGGGGATCCAGCTGGACCACTTTGGGAATCAATGATCTATCGCATGTCGCCTCACAGTCCATTTCAAATTTTCAATTCCATTTCTAAGACGAAATCGGGAAATTAGTATCAAAAGACTAGAAACGTCTGAGGATTCCCAATACCAATCTGTTTTCTGTATGGTGCGCGATTTGTCGATATATTGTTATAGGTGTACTACTCTACTTCACATGGTTTTCTTTTGAAATTATCGAACAACTCTTAGAACGTTCGTTCATTTCAATTATTTTCTCTCAGCGATACCTACGATTTATGTTAGATAGCCTGCTGGTTAGCTTCTCAAGTCGTGACTTGGGGTTCAAATCCCATTCGAAGAAGATTTTTTTTTTCATGATTGAAATATGTAAGACGCGAGGTTAGGATAGGGTCGATTGTCGAACGTTACGTCTATATTGTTATCTCTGAAAAAAACATAGGTTTGAGGCTATCGCTGAGATCCTGTGTGTTTCCCAAGTGCTGCCATACCTATGATCCGAAAAAAAGTTTAATTTATATCGTGGTTTCATGAAACCTCACATTTTTTTAATTCTTTATTTACTGGGTACATAGGACTTATTCCTCATGGGTAGAACATACGGTCAGCAAAGTACGTGACGCTTTTCATGTTATTTTTGACTGATACTTTTTCATACTTTCTCACATTAATTCTACACGTCGTCTCACATTTTCGACTGATGCGTTTTCATTCACGTTTTTAACGAATGTCTGCCTATTCTTCTTCGCTCTTTCAGGTTTTTGTTGGATGATTGTTTCTTTCTTCCAAGCTCTTTCACATATTAGACGGATGCGTAACTGTTTTTTGACGCTTCTTAATGTTTTCGACGTATACGTGATGCTATTTTCATACTCTTTCACATTTTAGACGGATGCGAAATAATCTCCTACAATTTTTCTCATCTTATACAGATAAGGTACTATTTTTCACATTTTTGTCGGATTTTTTTTCGTACTTTTTTTTCGCACATTCTTAATGGACGAGGAACTATTTTTTCCCACAATTTTTCATATTTCTACAGATAGGGTGCGAGATTTCACACGCGCTGCTCGCACGCGAATTTCATTTGTCAGAAGCTGGCTTCCCTTCGATGTTGCCAGATCATAAATTTTGATTCTAGTTTCAATATTTCTAAGTGTCTTCTCGAGGATAAGGTGAAGGAGGAGATTCGTCAATTCAAAACAGGTGCACCTATATAACCTAAATTCGTTTTGGTTTTTTCAGAACGAGGCCGGCAAGAACGGCATCCGATGCGATCCTCCGGGCGTCACTCCGCGTCGCAGCACGCGCTGTCACGAGAACAACGAAAACAAAGAGTTCGTGAGGAAACTCAGTTCGTTCATGAAGTCGAATCGCACCCCGATAGGCAGGATTCCCTCCCTCGGATACAAAGAACGTGAGTGGAAATAATTGACGTATAATAGTGTTACCTCGCCACGAAACTACACGAACAAATAGTATTCTTCGAAGTCTGATGGTTTTTGTGCTGGTTTTGACACACAAAACAACACTTGTCATATCACATGAAGATTCAACTTGTTTCCACAAAACTAGTAAATGTTCATGCAACCACTCATATAAATCAGCACAGAAGAATCACCAGATTCACCATACCAGAATCCACCGAAGGGAAATCGCACACTAAATTTTGTTTTCCATCAGAACAGGAATGCTCAAACCAACAGTTGGCATCCCTGATAGCTCCACCTTCCCTGCCAAGAACAAACAATGGCCGGACTTGTCGAACGAATAATTACTTTTCTCTTCATTTCCTCAGTGAACCTCCACGAATTTTTCTCGAGAGTGCAAAGGCTAGGCGGCTATGATTCTGTGACGGGCAATCGCCTGTGGAAGTCCATTTTCGAGGAGATGAGCGGTCACCAGAACAGCACCAGTGCTGCCACCATCATCAGACGCCATTACGAGAGGTGAGTGTCATTTATGTTAATGGCAGTATCTTCGAAGATGACAGGTTATGCTGTCGGCTCAGAAGAAGTTTGCAGTCTCATCAGAAATATTGGATATCGAAAAGAATGAAAACGTCTTGTCCTTTTTGATCAATTTTAGTTAACAACGAATTGTATATCATATACACAGTATTTTTTTTTTAGTGGATTATCACCAAAGGTATGATATTAAATATTCTCTACTAGATCGAGCTCAGAGAGTGAGGAATTGAAACTACCATAAGAAAGAGACGCAGCGATCAAACATCAGCTGATTGTGGGCTAAACATTTTGATGTGCCATGCCATTCTATTGAGGAATACGACATTGTCAGTTATTTTTATTCGAATCGAGTCGATAATGTAAGATTATTGACTCGAATCTATTGTTTAGCGAAGCTTTATTGATCCATAAGTGTGTTAAAATGAAGAGACTCAGTTTTTCTGATTGTTTGAATATTGAAAATTGGTAAATAATCCTGGAAGGATTTTGAAACTTTTTTCGAGATGGTGTTTTCCTGTTCAGCCTATGGCTGTACTAATAGATGCAAATAAGATCAGAATATATCATTTCATAGGTATGTTATTAATGTTGAACAAAGGCTGATAAATCCAACCAATGAAAACAGCAAAAGAGAGAGAGGCATTCAGCAGTGATCAGCTGACTGTTTTCAATATCTCACCTTTCGTTTCAATGCTCGTAATGAATCGATGGGACAAAGTTGCAATACATAATATCACATATTCATCATATCATATAACTTTGAATGTTCCAGATTTCTGTTGTCGTACGAACGACACATCAAAGGGGAGGAATACAAGCCGGTGCCCGGATCGGCCAGAAGAAGACTGAAGAGCAAAAGAGGCAGCAGCAGCATGAGCGATGCCGATTCCAGCAGCGACAGCAATCCGACGCCATCCACCTCTACTAAATCGCCGACCACCACGGTGTCTCCCTCCGAGAATAAGGTACGCAAAATTTCGACAGAAGTTTAGATAAGATCAGACAAGGGGTTTGTGTGTTGTATGCCTCTACACCGCGAAGTTTTCAGATCTGTTGTATTTGGTCCTTGAAATCGTTTAGAGTTCTCTGTCTAGCCCCGTCTTTGTTACTAGACTCCAAATGCTAGTCTCTAGATCCTCCAACTGAGAGCTCTTGTTTTTTCTCGAGGTTTTTCTTCTCCCATTGTCTCCCAGAAACCTTAGTTTTGTCAAAACAAAACTCTTTGGTCTGTGGAGTTACTCCACTATTATTGAGATTCATTTTGGAGGGATTAAAGTGTATCCTAGCACTATTTGATAATTTTTTCGATGATTTTGTTGACAAAATAACTGTTTTTTTTTTAAACTAAAAATTCTTCCATCTAGATTATTGTGATTACAACATTAATGACATTGACACAACTTATTTCTTTGCGTTTTGTCTTGTTTCTTGTTACTGCAGCTAGTAGTAGTAGCTATTCCCGCGATAAATAATAGAATTCTGTTTTTTTTTTCAGGATAATTCGAGGATGGAAGGTAAAACGTCCTCCCTGCGAAGCGTCAGAGTGAAACCGGAACGCCAGAAAGAGAAACAAAGTCCGAGCGACAAGAAAGCGATGCACAACAATAACAACGGAGAAAACAGCGAAGATTTCCAGCAACAGACGGTGAAAACCGAAACGAAAACGGAAAAGCTCATCATCAAAACCGAAAGTATGACCGTAGAAACCGAGTTATCGACGGTCACTACACAAAGCAGCCCCGTTAAAATAGAGTACACCACAGCAAAAAGCGAAACCACATTTCCTAAAGCACATCCAGCACAGGATACGACCAGCGAGAACGTAACCATTTCCGTGAAAATCGAAACGAATCTTCCCAAAAACTCGGTGGTGAAATTCGAAAATTTATCAAACGCAGCTTCCGTCAAAATCGAACCTTCGGAAATCAAAGAAGAACCCGTAAAAACAGAAGAACCCAACCAACCCGTCCAAGGCAAGGAAAACATACCCGTCCTGAAAAAGGAGCCGGAACCTCCTTGCAAACCCAAACCCCAGCAGGAAACCGAGCCGGAACCGGACCCCTGCCGCATAAAAAAGCGCAAGCTAGACATCCTCAAAGAGGGCGGCTTGGAAGTCACCCCCGTCCGACCCATTTCGCACCCCCGACCGAGCGTCATCCACACGCCCATGCCGCCGCCCTCCACCAACACCACCCCCGGCAAAAAACCCCCCGCCTACCCCTTCCTGCCTCGCTCCACCCCTCCTAAGGTGGTGCAGTCGTGCTCGATCTACTCCTACTCGGAGAAAACGGTGTACGGCAACCCCAAGGACGTGCTGGCGCCCAGGAGCGCCCACGCCCCGGATCCCGTCGATCTGTCGGTTCACAGCCCGCAGAAGGCGGTCTCGGAGGCGGGGCCGTCCACCAGCCCGTACAACAGGGACAGCGTGACGAAGAATTTGTACAAGGCGAACGCTCAGATGATGGAGGGCAGGAGGCTGGGGAGCAATTTGGAGATCACTTTGGTGAGCGCCCACAGGGCGGGCGGCAAGCCGCCCTCGGCGAAGGCGCCGGCGCCTAGGGGCGGGTACGCGCAGGCGCAGAAAAGGCTCTCCCTCGAAGACACTCCCAGGTAAATAACGATACATAGATATTATTTATTTTTCTAGCATTTTTGGGATTTTCTCTCTTCGTTTCTAAAAAATGAAAATAGAAACTATAATAATTATCTCAATATATATGTAGTAGGGACCGATTTATGAACTGCCCAAAATGACACTGCGCTTGGAATTGAACCGTAAGATACCTGACAGAGAAATTCTCTATTTTCCAATGACACCTTGTTTTCGAAAAATTGTTCAGTGTCAAAGACGATAATCACGAACTTCACGAAGAGAAATATTACAGCCAAAAAAAACACTTTAAATTTTTGAAATTTTGGTTCGATTTGTAGTGATTCAAGAAGTTTCAGGCTTTTATGTGATTTGAAATTTCGATATGTTTGTCATTTGTTACCTTTGTCACAAGATGTAAATTCTTGCACTTCTGAATTTGACTGACAATTCTAGCAGTGACTTCATTCCAACCCAATATTATATTCGATATCGAACAAAGTTGATCGAGGTTAATTTCGGATATCTAGGATCACATTCCCAAAATAATTATGCTTGACAGAAATTTCCATGATGCCAGTGACAAGCCACAGTTAGTTCATCGAGAAAGTTCAAATAATCACCCTCGAATTTCCTTACAGATACGGCAAAAAATCCGCTTGCCCTTCGTCGAGACCGCCCGACGCCGCGTTCGCCAAACCGCCCCCGCCTCCCGCCACGCCCCCGTCCCCAGCCAAACCGCCCCACGCCCCGCCGCCCTTCTACCTGCCGCAACTCTACGAGCAGGCCAGCAAGGGCGCAGGCCTGCCGCCCTACCTGCCCTTCGTCGACCCCGCCGCCGCCGCCTACTACGCCGCCCTGCGGTTCGCGGGGGGCGTGGGCGCGCCCATGGCCACGCCCGACCAGCTGAAAATGTACGCCGAACTGATGGGCAGGCTGCCCTTGCCCTTGCCCTTTCCTTTTTCTTTGCAGCAACAGACTGACGGCAATCATCTGAAGAAACAGTGAACGACGGTTTTGTTTTTATCTTTGCTTTTTCAGTTGAATACAGGGTGTTTTGAAATTCGCTACTGGAGTTTGAAAAATGATTTTCTTCTTGAGGATAAAAAGGAATAATAAGTGATCATTGGAAAAACACCCCTTGTGAAAGCTTTTCATCGGCTATTCGGGAACCCTCTAGGTACAAGATTTTCCCGTATATTTTGGCACACCACCTGCAGGGCTTTTCGAAAATTATGAATATGAAAAAAAAATTATGAGTGCAAAAGTTTCATAGTTTTTCCTGAATTAGAAGTTTCATAGTTTTTCTGAATTAGAATTTCTTTGACATGTCCTCAACTTTTTCAATGGAACACCGTGTATATAATATACACCATATCTGAAAAGAGTTTTTTACTGATTCAAAAAATAGACACACTCTTCAGATATGGGAGATATACAAGGTGTTCCACTGAAAAATTTTACAACGTATCAAAATAACATTCGCTGAGATAATTTTGAATTCTTGAGAAAATATCTGAATCAGCATCCACTTTTTCTCTGTTGAATTTCTTGATAAACCCTGTAGGTGGGGTGCAAAAATATACGGGGAAACACTGAATATGTAAGTAGGTGCATTCGGTTATTTTTCATTGGACAGGGTGATCCATTTTTGAAACCTACTATTCAGAGACGAATCACCCTGTATGAAAATGATACGGCGAATTGATAAGTATGACCGTATAGAGAATGTCACTTTTTACTTCTAGTACTTGAATACATGAATTGCCATAAACAGAATAAATTGTTTATTTCAAATCAAAACACGGTTCAATCAAATTCATGGCCCTGACTGACCCAATTATAATAAAAAAATTTGATTGATACCTATTGCATCTGTTGAAGTTATTTTTCTTGAGAAATACGTGCAATGCGATTTTTCGTGAACTTTAACGTAAATTTCAGAAGATTTATTTGTTGAAATTGATATTTTTTATTTTATTTTATGCCTCGTCTTTTTCATTTTTTCGGAATACAACTTCTGTTGGATGCCTGTCAGGCGTATCATCCTGTTCTCGAATGTGTTTTATGTGACAGGTCATGTGTCATAATATATATTATGTATAAATCGTCGGCACGTTTTTCAAAAGACAAGGCCAGATTATATAGATAGTGACTGTGATTTTTATTATAGATAGATTGATAGCGAACCACTTTTTTGTACATATACTGAGCTGATTGCCTTTTATTTCGATACTGATAGATGTATATAATATGTTAACTTTTGTAATTAAGTTTAGTTCACTTTGTTAGATGCCCTACTTCCATTATGAATAAATACCAATGCGAAAAAAAACTGTTTTCATCGCGTATATTCCAATTACAAATCGGCCTTTGTCGCTTCTGAACCTACTGCTCGTGTGTATGGCTCTTCGACCTCGTATCTAATCGAAAAACAACAGATTTGGCGAACTGATGAGTCATCCTAGCTCCGTTCTGACTCCACCAATAGCTTTTCCGGGTCGAAAAACCGCCTAATTAGGTCGTAAAATCAAAATGGAATCGATATCTCGACGATTGAGGAAGATTGGGTAGAGATTTGGCAAATTGATGGGTAGGAGGCATGAGGTGGAAGTCAACTTTTTTCAGAGTCATCCTAGCTCCGTTCTGACTTCACCAATAGCTTTTCCGGGTCGAAAAACCGCCTGATTAGGTCGTAAAATCAAAATGGAATCGATATCTCGACGATTGAGGAAGATTGGGTAGAGATTTGGCAAATTGATGGGTAGGAGGCATGAGGTGGAAGTCAACTTTTTTCAGAGTCATCCTAGCTCCGTTCTGACTTCACCAATAGCTTTTCCGGGTACAAAAACCGCCTAATTAGGTCGTAAAATCGAAATGGAATCGATATCTCGACGATTGATAAAGACTTGGTAGAGATTTGGCAAATTGATGGGTAGGAGGCATGAGGTGAAAGTCAACTTTTTTCAGAGTCATCCTAGCTCCGTTCTGACTTTACCAATAGCTTTTCCGGGTCGAAAAACCGCCTAATCAGGTCGTGAAATCAAAATGGAATCGATATTCCGACGATTGATAAAGATTTGGTAGAGATTTGGCAAATTGATGGGTAGGAGGCATGAGGTGGAAGTCAACTTTTTTCAGAGTCATCCTAGCTCCGTTCTGACTTCACCAATAGCTTTTCCGGGTCGAAAAACCGCCTGATTAGGTCGTAAAATCAAAATGGAATCGATATCTCGACGATTGAGGAAGATTTGGTAGAGATTTGGCAAATTGATGGGTAGGAGGCATGAGGTGGAAGTCAACTTTTTTCAGAGTCATCCTAGCTCCGTTCTGACTTTACCAATAGCTTTTCCGGGTCGAAAAACCGCCTAATTAGGTCGTGAAATCAAAATGGAATCGATATCTCGACGATTGAGGAAGATTTGGTAGAGATTTGGCAAATTGATGGGTAGGAGGCATGAGGTGAAAGTCAACTTTTTTCAGAGTCATCCTAGCTTCGTTCTTACTTCACCAATAGCTTTTTCGGGTCGAAAAACCGCCTAATAAGGTCGTGAAATCGAAATGGAATCGATATTCCGACGATTGATAAAGATTTGGTAGAGATTTGGCAAATTCATGGGTAGGAGGCATGAGGTGAAAGTCAACTTTTTTCAGAGTCATCCTAGCTCCGTTCTGAATTCACCAATAGCTTTTCCGGGTCGAAAAACCGCCTAATTAGGTCGTGAAATCAAAATGGAATCGATATTCCGACGATTGATAAAGATTTGGTAGAGATTTGGCAAATTCATGGGTAGGAGGCATGAGGTGAAAGTCAACTTTTTTCATAGTCATCCTAGCTCCGTTCTGAATTCACCAATAGCTTTTCCGGGTCGAAAAACCGCCAAATTAGGTCGTGAAATCAAAATGGAATCGATATTCCCACGATTGATGAAGATTTGGTAGAGATTTGGCAAATTGATGGGTAGGAGGCATGAGGTGAAAGTCAACTTTTTTCAGAGTCATCCTAGATCCGTTCTGACTTCACCAATAATAGCTTTTCCGGGTCGAAAAACCGCCTAATTAGGTCGTGAAATCAAAATGGAATCGATATTCCGACGATTGATGAAAATTTGGTAGAGATTTGGCAAATTGATGGGTAGGAGGCATGAGGTGGAAGTCAACTTTTTTCAGAGTCATCCTAGATCCGTTCTGACTTCACCAATAGCTTTTTCGGGTCGAAAAACCGCCTAATTAGGTCGTGAAATCAAAATGGAATCGATATTCCGACGATTGATGAAGATTTGGTAGAGATTTGGCGAATTGATGGGTAGGAGGCATGAGGTGAAAGTCAACTTTTTTCAGAGTCATCCTAGCACCGTTCTGAATTCACCAATAGCTTTTCCGGGTCGAAAAACCGCCTAATTAGGTCGTGAAATCAAAATGGAATCGATATTCCGACGATTGATAAAGATTTGGTAGAGATTTGGCAAATTGATGGGTAGGAGGCATGAGGTGAAAGTCAACTTTTTTCAGAGTCATCCTAGCTCCGTTCTGACTTTACCAATAGCTTTTCCGGGTCGAAAAACCGCCTAATTAGGTCGTGAAATCAAAATGGAATCGATATTCCGACGATTGATGAAGATTTGGTAGAGATTTGGCGAATTGATGGGTAGGAGGCATGAGGTGAAAGTCAACTTTTTTCAGAGTCATCCTAGATCCATTCTGACTTCACCAATAGCTTTTTCGGGTCGAAAAACCGCCTAAAAATGGAATCGATATCTCGACGATTGAGGAAGATTTGGTAGAGATTTGGTAAATTAATGGGTAGGAGGCATGAGGTGGAAGTCAACTTTTTTCAGAGTCATCCTTGCTTCGTTCTGACTTCACCAATAGCTTTTCCGGGTCGAAAAACCGCCTAATTAGGTCGTGAAATCAAAATGGGATCGATATTCCGACGATTGATAATGATTTGGTAGAGATTTGGCAAATTGATGGGTAGGAGGCATGAGGTGGAAGTCAACTTTTTTCAGAGTCATCCTTGCTTCGTTCTGAATTCACCAATAGCTTTTCCGGGTCGAAAAACCGCCTAATTAGGTCGTGAAATCAAAATGGAATCGATATTCCGACGATTGATAATGATTTGGTAGAGATTTGGCAAATTGATGGGTAGGAGGCATGAGGTGAAAGTCAACTTTTTTCAGAGTCATCCTAGCTTCGTTCTGACTTTACCAATAGCTTTTCCGGGTCGAAAAACCGCCTAATTAGGTCGTGAAATCAAAATGGAATCGATATTCCGACGATTGATGAAGATTTGGTAGAGATTTGGCAAATTGATGGGAAGGAGGCATGAGGTGAAAGTCAACTTTTTTCAGAGTCATCCTAGATCCGTTCTGACTTCACCAATAGCTTTTTCGGGTCGAAAAACCGCCTGATTAGGTCGTAAAATCAAAATGGAATCGATATATCGACGATTGAGGGAGATTTGGTAGAGATTTGGCAAACTGATGAGTAGGAGGCATGAGGTAGAAGTCAACTTTTTTCAGAGTCATCCTAGCTCCGTTCTGACTTTACCAATAGCTTTTCCAGGTCGAAAAACCGCCTAATTAGGTCGTGAAATCAAAATGGAATCGATATTCCGACGATTGATAAAGATTTGGTAGAGATTTGGCAAATTGATGGGTAGGAGGCATGAGGTGAAAGTCAACTTTTTTCAGAGTCATCCTAGCTCCGTTCTGACTTTACCAATAGCTTTTCCGGGTCGAAAAACCGCCTAATCAGGTCGTGAAATCAAAATGGAATCGATATTCCGACGATTGATAAAGATTTGGTAGAGATTTGGCAAATTGATGGGTAGGAGGCATGAGGTGGAAGTCAACTTTTTTCAGAGTCATCCTAGCTCCGTTCTGACTTTACCAATAGCTTTTCCGGGTAGAAAAACCGCCTAATCAGGTCGTGAAATGGAAATGGAATCGATATCTCGACGATGGAGGAAGATTTGGTAGAGATTTGGCAAACTGATGAGTAGGAGGCATGAGGTGAAAGTCAACTTTTTTCAGAGTCATCCTAGCTCCGTTCTGACTTTACCAATAGCTTTTCCAGGTCGAAAAACCGCCTAATTAGGTCGTGAAATCAAAATGGAATCGATATTCCGACGATTGATAAAGATTTGGTAGAGATTTGGCAAATTGATGGGTAGGAGGCATGAGGTGGAAGTCAACTTTTTTCAGAGTCATCCTAGCTCCGTTCTGACTTTACCAATAGCTTTTCCGGGTAGAAAAACCGCCTAATCAGGTCGTGAAATGGAAATGGAATCGATATCTCGACGATGGAGGAAGATTTGGTAGAGATTTGGCAAACTGATGAGTAGGAGGCATGAGGTGAAAGTCAACTTTTTTCAGAGTCATCCTAGCTCCGTTCTGACTTTACCAATAGCTTTTCCGGGTCGAAAAACCGCCTAATCAGGTCGTGAAATCAAAATGGAATCGATATTCCGACGATTGATAAAGATTTGGTAGAGATTGGGCAAATTGATGGGTAGGAGGCATGAGGTGGAAGTCAACTTTTTTCAGAGTCATCCTAGCTCCGTTCTGACTTTACCAATAGCTTTTCCGGGTCGAAAAACCGCCTAATCAGGTCGTGAAATCAAAATGGAATCGATATTCCGACGATTGATAAAGATTTGGTAGAGATTTGGCAAATTGATGGGTAGGAGGCATGAGGTGAAAGTCAACTTTTTTCAGAGTCATCCTAGCTCCGTTCTGACTTCACCAATAGCTTTCCCGGGTCGAAAAACCGCCTAATCAGGTCGAAAAATCAAAATGAAATCGATATCTCGACGATGGAGGAAGATTTGGTAGAGATTTGGCAAACTGATGAGTAGGAGGTATGAGGTGAAAGTCAACTTTTTTCAGAGTCATCCTAGCTCCGTTCTGACTTCACCAATAGCTTTTCCGGGTACAAAAACCGCCTAATTAGGTCGTAAAATCGAAATGGAATCGATATCTCGACGATGGAGGAAGATTTGGTAGAGATTTGGCAAACTGATGAGTAGGAGGTATGAGGTGAAAGTCAACTTTTTTCAGAGTCATCCTAGCTCCGTTCTGACTTTACCAATAGCTTTTCCGGGTACAAAAACCGCCTAATTAGGTCGTAAAATTGAAATGGAATCGATATCTCGACGATTGATAAAGATTTGGTAGAGATTTGGCAAATTGATGGGTAGGAGGCATGAGGTGAAAGTCAACTTTTTTCAGAGTCATCCTAGCTTCGTTCTTACTTCACCGATAGCTTTTTCGGGTCGAAAAACCGCCTAATAAGGTCGTGAAATCGAAATGGAATCGATATTCCGACGATTGATAAAGATTTGGTAGAGATTTGGCAAATTGATGGGTAGGAGGCATGAGGTGAAAGTCAACTTTTTTCAGAGTCATCCTAGCTCCGTTCTGAATTCACCAATAGCTTTTCCGGGTCGAAAAACGCCTAATTAGGTCGTGAAATCAAAATGGAATCGATATTCCGACGATTGATAAAGATTTGGTAGAGATTTGGCAAATTGATGGGTAGGAGGCATGAGGTGAAAGTCAACTTTTTTCAGAGTCATCCTAGCTCCGTTCTGACTTTACCAACAGCTTTTCCGGGTCGAAAAACCGCCTAATTAGGTCGTGAAATAAAAATGGAATCGATATTCCGACGATTGATGAAGATTTGGTAGAGATTTGGCAAATTGATGTGTAGGAGGCATGAGGTGAAAGTCAACTTTTTTCAGAGTCATCCTAGATCCGTTCTGACTTCACCAATAGCTTTTTCGGGTCGAAAAACCGCCTAAAAATGGAATCGATATCTCGACGATTGAGGAAGATTTGGTAGAGATTTGGTAAATTAATGGGTAGGAGGCATGAGGTGGAAGTCAACTTTTTTCAGAGTCATCCTTGCTTCGTTCTGACTTCACCAACAGCTTTTCCGGGTCGAAAAACCGCCTAATTAGGTCGTGAAATCAAAATGGGATCGATATTCCGACGATTGATAATGATTTGGTAGAGATTTGGCAAATTGATGGGTAGGAGGCATGAGGTGGAAGTCAACTTTTTTCAGAGTCATCCTTGCTTCGTTCTGAATTCACCAATAGCTTTTCCGGGTCGAAAAACCGCCTAATTAGGTCGTGAAATCAAAATGGAATCGATATTCCGACGATTGATAATGATTTGGTAGAGATTTGGCAAATTGATGGGTAGGAGGCATGAGGTGAAAGTCAACTTTTTTCAGAGTCATCCTAGCTTCGTTCTGACTTTACCAATAGCTTTTCCGGGTCGAAAAACCGCCTAATTAGGTCGTGAAATCAAAATGGAATCGATATTCCGACGATTGATGAAGATTTGGTAGAGATTTGGCAAATTGATGGGAAGGAGGCATGAGGTGAAAGTCAACTTTTTTCAGAGTCATCCTAGATCCGTTCTGACTTCACCAATAGCTTTTTCGGGTCGAAAAACCGCCTGATTAGGTCGTAAAATCAAAATGGAATCGATATATCGACGATTGAGGGAGATTTGGTAGAGATTTGGCAAACTGATGAGTAGGAGGCATGAGGTAGAAGTCAACTTTTTTCAGAGTCATCCTAGCTCCGTTCTGACTTTACCAATAGCTTTTCCAGGTCGAAAAACCGCCTAATTAGGTCGTGAAATCAAAATGGAATCGATATTCCGACGATTGATAAAGATTTGGTAGAGATTTGGCAAATTGATGGGTAGGAGGCATGAGGTGAAAGTCAACTTTTTTCAGAGTCATCCTAGCTCCGTTCTGACTTTACCAATAGCTTTTCCGGGTCGAAAAACCGCCTAATCAGGTCGTGAAATCAAAATGGAATCGATATTCCGACGATTGATAAAGATTTGGTAGAGATTTGGCAAATTGATGGGTAGGAGGCATGAGGTGGAAGTCAACTTTTTTCAGAGTCATCCTAGCTCCGTTCTGACTTTACCAATAGCTTTTCCGGGTAGAAAAACCGCCTAATCAGGTCGTGAAATGGAAATGGAATCGATATCTCGACGATGGAGGAAGATTTGGTAGAGATTTGGCAAACTGATGAGTAGGAGGCATGAGGTGAAAGTCAACTTTTTTCAGAGTCATCCTAGCTCCGTTCTGACTTTACCAATAGCTTTTCCAGGTCGAAAAACCGCCTAATTAGGTCGTGAAATCAAAATGGAATCGATATTCCGACGATTGATAAAGATTTGGTAGAGATTTGGCAAATTGATGGGTAGGAGGCATGAGGTGAAAGTCAACTTTTTTCAGAGTCATCCTAGCTCCGTTCTGACTTTACCAATAGCTTTTCCGGGTCGAAAAACCGCCTAATCAGGTCGTGAAATCAAAATGGAATCGATATTCCGACGATTGATAAAGATTTGGTAGAGATTTGGCAAATTGATGGGTAGGAGGCATGAGGTGGAAGTCAACTTTTTTCAGAGTCATCCTAGCTCCGTTCTGACTTTACCAATAGCTTTTCCGGGTAGAAAAACCGCCTAATCAGGTCGTGAAATCAAAATGGAATCGATATTCCGACGATTGATAAAGATTTGGTAGAGATTTGGCAAATTGATGGGTAGGAGGCATGAGGTGGAAGTCAACTTTTTTCAGAGTCATCCTAGCTCCGTTCTGACTTTACCAATAGCTTTTCCGGGTCGAAAAACCGCCTAGTCAGGTCGTGAAATCAAAATGGAATCGATATTCCGACGATTGATAAAGATTTGGTAGAGATTTGGCAAATTGATGGGTAGGAGGCATGAGGTGAAAGTCAACTTTTTTCAGAGTCATCCTAGCTCCGTTCTGACTTCACCAATAGCTTTTCCGGGTCGAAAAACCGCCTAATCAGGTCGAAAAATCAAAATGAAATCGATATCTCGACGATGGAGGAAGATTTGGTAGAGATTTGGCAAACTGATGAGTAGGAGGTATGAGGTGAAAGTCAACTTTTTTCAGAGTCATCCTAGCTCCGTTCTGACTTCACCAATAGCTTTTCCGGGTACAAAAACCGCCTAATTAGGTCGTAAAATCGAAATGGAATCGATATCTCGACGATGGAGGAAGATTTGGTAGAGATTTGGCAAACTGATGAGTAGGAGGTATGAGGTGAAAGTCAACTTTTTTCAGAGTCATCCTAGCTCCGTTCTGACTTTACCAATAGCTTTTCCGGGTACAAAAACCGCCCAATTAGGTCGTAAAATCGAAATGGAATCGATATCTCGACGATTGATAAAGATTTGGTAGAGATTTGGCAAATTGATGGGTAGGAGGCATGAGGTGAAAGTCAACTTTTTTCAGAGTCATCCTAGCTTCGTTCTTACTTCACCGATAGCTTTTTCGGGTCGAAAAACCGCCTAATAAGGTCGTGAAATCGAAATGGAATCGATATTCCGACGATTGATAAAGATTTGGTAGAGATTTGGCAAATTGATGGGTAGGAGGCATGAGGTGAAAGTCAACTTTTTTCAGAGTCATCCTAGCTCCGTTCTGAATTCACCAATAGCTTTTCCGGGTCGAAAAACGCCTAATTAGGTCGTGAAATCAAAATGGAATCGATATTCCGACGATTGATAAAGATTTGGTAGAGATTTGGCAAATTGATGGGTAGGAGGCATGAGGTGAAAGTCAACTTTTTTCAGAGTCATCCTAGCTCCGTTCTGACTTTACCAACAGCTTTTCCGGGTCGAAAAACCGCCTAATTAGGTCGTGAAATAAAAATGGAATCGATATTCCGACGATTGATGAAGATTTGGTAGAGATTTGGCAAATTGATGTGTAGGAGGCATGAGGTGAAAGTCAACTTTTTTCAGAGTCATCCTAGATCCGTTCTGACTTCACCAATAACTTTTTCGGGTCGAAAAACCGCCTAATTAGGTCGTGAAATCAAAATGGAATCGATATTCCGACGATTGATAAAGATTTGGTAGAGATTTGGCAAATTGATGGGTAGGAGGCATGAGGTGAAAGTCAACTTTTTTCAGAGTCATCCTAGCTCCGTTCTGACTTTACCAATAGCTTTTCCGGGTACAAAAACCGCCTAATTAGGTCGTAAAATCGAAATGGAATCGATATCTCGACGATTGATAAAGATTTGGTAGAGATTTGGCAAATTGATGGGTAGGAGGCATGAGGTGAAAGTCAACTTTTTTCAGAGTCATCCTAGCTTCGTTCTTACTTCACCGATAGCTTTTTCGGGTCGAAAAACCGCCTAATAAGGTCGTGAAATCGAAATGGAATCGATATTCCGACGATTGATAAAGATTTGGTAGAGATTTGGCAAATTGATGGGTAGGAGGCATGAGGTGAAAGTCAACTTTTTTCAGAGTCATCCTAGCTCCGTTCTGAATTCACCAATAGCTTTTCCGGGTCGAAAAACGCCTAATTAGGTCGTGAAATCAAAATGGAATCGATATTCCGACGATTGATAAAGATTTGGTAGAGATTTGGCAAATTGATGGGTAGGAGGCATGAGGTGAAAGTCAACTTTTTTCAGAGTCATCCTAGCTCCGTTCTGACTTTACCAACAGCTTTTCCGGGTCGAAAAACCGCCTAATTAGGTCGTGAAATAAAAATGGAATCGATATTCCGACGATTGATGAAGATTTGGTAGAGATTTGGCAAATTGATGTGTAGGAGGCATGAGGTGAAAGTCAACTTTTTTCAGAGTCATCCTAGCTCCGTTCAGACTTCACCAATAGCTTTTCCGGGTCGAAAAACCGCCTAATTAGGTCGTGAAATCAAAATGGAATCGATATTCCGACGATTGATAAAGATTTGGTAGAGATTTGGCAAATTGATGGGTAGGAGGCATGAGGTGGAAGTCAACTTTTTTCAGAGTCATCCTAGCTCCGTTCTGACTTCACCAATAGCTTTTTCGGGTAGAAAAACCGCCTAATTAGGTCGTGAAATAAAAATGGAATCGATATTCCGACGATTGATGAAGATTTGGTAGAGATTCGGCAAATTGATATGTAGGAGGCATGAGGTGAAAGTCAACTTTTTTCAGAGTCATCCTAGCTCCGTTCAGATTTCACCAATAGCTTTTCCGGGTCGAAAAACCGCCTAATTAGGTCGTAAAATCAAAATGGAATCGATATCTCGACGATTGAGGAAGATTTGGTAGAGATTTGGCAAATTAATGGGTAGGAGGCATGAGGTGGAAGTCAACTTTTTTCAGAGTCATCCTTGCTTCGTTCTGACTTCACCAATAGCTTTTCCGGGTCGAAAAACCACCTAATTAGGTCGTGAAATCAAAATGGAATCGATATTCCGACGATTGATAATGATTTTGTAGAGATTTGGCAAATTGATGGGTAGGAGGCATGAGGTGGAAGTCAACTTTTTTCAGAGTCACCCTAGCTCCGTTCTGACTTCACCAATAGCTTTTCCGGGTCGAAAAACCGCCTAATTAGGTCGTGAAATCAAAATGGAATCGATATTCCGACGATTGATGAAGATTTGGTAGAGATTTGGCAAATTGATGGGTAGGAGGCATGAGGTGAAAGTCAACTTTTTTCAGAGTCATCCTAGCTCCGTTCTGACTTCACCAATAGCTTTTTCGGGTCGAAAAACCGCCTAATCAGGTCGAAAAATCAAAATGAAATCGATATCTCGACGATGGAGGAAGATTTGGTAGAGATTTGACAAACTGATGAGTAGGAGGTATGAGGTGAAAGTCAACTTTTTTCAGAGTCATCCTAGCTCCGTTCAGACTTCACCAATAGCTTTTCCGGGTCGAAAAACCGCCTAATTAGGTCGTAAAATCAAAATGGAATCGATATCTCGACGATTGAGGAAGATTTGGTAGAGATTTGGCAAATTAATAGGTAGGAGGCATGAGGTGGAAGTCAACTTTTTTCAGAGTCATCCTTGCTTCGTTCTGAATTCAAAAATAGCTTTTCCGGGTCGAAAAACCGCCTAATTAGGTCGTGAAATCAAAATGGAATCGATATCTCGACGATTGAGGAAGATTTGGTAGAGATTTGGCAAATTAATAGGTAGGAGGCATGAGGTGGAAGTCAACTTTTTTCAGAGTCATCCTAGATCCGTTCTGACTTCACCAATAGCTTTTTCGGGTCGAAAAACCGCCTAATTAGGTCGTGAAATAAAAATGGAATCGATATATCGACGATTGAGGGAGATTTGGTAGAGATTTGGCAAACTGATGAGTAGGAGGCATGAGGTAGAAGTCAACTTTTTTCAGAGTCATCCTAGCTCCGTTCTGACTTTACCAATAGCTTTTCCGGGTAGAAAAACCGCCTAATCAGGTCGTGAAATCGAAATGGAATCGATATCTCGAGGATTGAGAAGATTTGGTAGAGATTTGGCGAACTGATGAGTAGGAGGCATGAGGTGAAAGTCAACTTTTTTCAGACTCATCCTAGCTTCGTTCTGACTTCACCAATAGCTTTTCCGGGTAGAAAAACCGCCTAATTAGGTCGTGAAATCGAAATGGAATCGATATCCCGAGGATTGAGAAGATTTGGTAGAGATTTGGCGAATTGATGAGTAGGAGGCATGAGGTGAAAGTCAACTTTTTTCAGACTCATCCTAGCTTCGTTCTGACTTCACCAATAGCTTTTCCGGCTCGAAAAACCGCCTAGTCAGGTCGTAAAATCAAAATGAAATCGATATCTCGACGATGGAGGAAGATTTGGTAGAGATTTGGCAAACTGATGAGTAGGAGGCATGAGGTGAAAGTCAACTTTTTTCAGAGTCATCCTAGCTCCGTTCTGACTTTACCAATAGCTTTTCCGGGTCGAGAAACCGCCTATTTAGGTCGTGAAATCAAAATGGAATCGATATTCCGACGATTGATAAAGATTTGGTAGAGATTTGGCGAATTGATGGGTAGGAGGCATGAGGTGGAAGTCAACTTTTTTCAGAGTCATCCTAGCTCCGTTCTGACTTTACCAATAGCATTTCCGGGTAGAAAAACCGCCTAATCAGGTCGTGAAATCGAAATGGAATCGATATCTCGAGGATTGAGAAGATTTGGTAGAGATTTGGCGAACTGATGAGTAGGAGGCATGAGGTGAAAGTCAACTTTTTTCAGACTCATCCTAGCTTCGTTCTGACTTCACCAATAGCTTTTCCGGGTACAAAAACCGCCTAATTAGGTCGTAAAATCGAAATGTAATCGATATCTCGACGATTGATAAAGATTTGGTAGAGATTTGGCAAATTGATGGGTAGGAGGCATGAGGTGAGAGTCAACTTTTTTCAGAGTCATCCTAGCTCCGTTCTGACTTTACCAATAGCTTTTCCGGGTCGAAAAACCGCCTAGTTAGGTCGTGAAATCAAAATGGAATCGATATTCCGACGATTGATAAAGATTTGGTAGAGATTTGGCAAATTGATGCGTAGGAGGCATGAGGTGAAAGTCAACTTTTTTCAGAGTCATCCTAGCTTCGTTCTTACTTCACCAATAGCTTTTTCGGGTCGAAAAACCGCCTAATAAGGTCGTGAAATCGAAATGGAATCGATATTCCGACGATTGATAAAGAATTGGTAGAGATTTGGCAAATTGATGGGTAGGAGGCATGAGGTGAAAGTCAACTTTTTTCAGAGTCATCCTAGCTCCGTTCTGAATTCACCAATAGCTTTTCCGGGTCGAAAAACCGCCTAATTAGGTCGTGAAATCAAAATGGAATCGATATCCCGACGATTGATAAAGATTTGGTAGAGATTTGGCAAATTGATGGGTAGGAGGCATGAGGTGAGAGTCAACTTTTTTCAGAGTCATCCTAGCTCCGTTCTGACTTTACTAATAGCTTCTCCGGGTCGAAAAACCGCCTAATTAGGTCGTGAAATCAAAATGGAATCGATATTCCGACGATTGACGAAGATTTGGTAGAGATTTGGCAAATTGATGGGTAGGAGGCATGAGGTGAAAGTCAACTTTTTTCAGAGTCATCCTAGCTCCGTTCTGACTTTACTAATAGCTTCTCCGGGTCGAAAAACCGCCTAATTAGGTCGTAAAATCAAAATGGAATCGATATATCGACGATTGAGGGAGATTTGGTAGAGATTTGGCAAACTGATGAGTAGGAGGCATGAGGTAGAAGTCAACTTTTTTCAGAGTCATCCTAGCTCCGTTCTGACTTCACCAATAGCTTTTCCGGGTAGAAAAACCGCCTAATCAGGTCGTGAAATCGAAATGGAATCGATATCTCGACGATTGAGAAGATTTGGTAGAGATTTGGCAAACTGATGAGTAGGAGGCATGAGGTGAAAGTCAACTTTTTTCAGACTCATCCTAGCTTCGTTCTGACTTCACCAATAGCTTTTCCGGGTCGAAAAACCGCCTAATCAGGTCGAAAAATCAAAATGAAATCGATATCTCGACGATGGAGGAAGATTTGGTAGAGATTTGGCAAACTGATGAGTAGGAGGTATGAGGTGAAAATCAACTTTTTTCAGAGTCATCCTAGCTCCGTTCTGACTTCACCAATAGCTTTTCCGGGTACAAAACCGCCTAATTAGGTCGTAAAATCGAAATGGAATCGATATTCCGACGATTGACGAAGATTTGGTAGAGATTTGGCAAATTGATGGGTAGGAGGCATGAGGTGAAAGTCAACTTTTTTCAGACTCATCCTAGCTTCGTTCTGACTTCACCTATAGCTTTCCCGGGTCGAAAAACCGCCTAATCAGGTCGAAAAATCAAAATGAAATCGATATCTCGACGATGGAGGAAGATTTGGTAGAGATTTGGCAAACTGATGAGTAGGAGGTATGAGGTGAAAGTCAACTTTTTTCAGAGTCATCCTAGCTCCGTTCTGACTTCACCAATAGCTTTTCCGGGTACAAAAACCGCCTAATTAGGTCGTAAAATCGAAATGGAATCGATATTCCGAAGATTGATTAAGATTTGGTAGAGATTTGGCAAATTGATGGGTAGGAGGCATGAGGTGAAAGTCAACTTTTTTCAGAGTCATCCTAGCTCCGTTCTGAATTCACCAATAGCTTTTCCGGGTCGAAAAACGCCTAATTAGGTCGTGAAATCAAAATGGAATCGATATTCCGACGATTGATAAAGATTTGGTAGAGATTTGGCAAATTGATGGGTAGGAGGCATGAGGTGAAAGTCAACTTTTTTCAGAGTCATCCTAGCTCCGTTCTGACTTTACCAATAGCTTTTCCGGGTCGAAAAACCGCCTAATTAGGTCGTTAAATAAAAATGGAATCGATATTCCGACGATTGATGAAGATTTGGTAGAGATTTGGCAAATTGATGTGTAGGAGGCATGAGGTGAAAGTCAACTTTTTTCAGAGTCATCCTAGATCCGTTTTGACTTCACCAATAGCTTTTTCGGGTCGAAAAACCGCCTAATTAGGTCGTGAAATCAAAATGGAATCGATATTTCGACGATTGATAAAGATTTGGTAGAGATTTGGCAAATTGATGGGTAGGAGGCATGAGGTGAAAGTCAACTTTTTTCAGAGTCATCCTAGCTCCGTTCTGACTTTACCAATAGCTTTTCCGGGTCGAAAAACCGCCTAGTTAGGTCGTGAAATCAAAATGGAATCGATATTCCGACGATTGATGAAGTTGGTAGAGATTTGGCAAATTGATGGGTAGGAGGCATGAGGTGAAAGTCAACTTTTTTCAGAGTCATCCTAGCTCCGTTCAGACTTCACCAATAGCTTTTCCGGGTCGAAAAACCGCCTACTTAGGTCGTGAAATCAAAATGGAATCGATATTCCGACGATTGATAAAGATTTGGTAGAGATTTGGCAAATTGATGGGTAGGAGGCATGAGGTGAAAGTCAACTTTTTTCAGAGTCATCCTAGCTCCGTTCTGACTTCACCAATAGCTTTTTCGGGTAGAAAAACCGCCTAATTAGGTCGTGAAATAAAAATGGAATCGATATTCCGACGATTGATAAAGATTTGGTAGAGATTCGGCAAATTGATATGTAGGAGGCATGAGGTGAAAGTCAACTTTTTTCAGAGTCATCCTAGCTCCGTTCAGACTTCACCAATAGCTTTTCCGGGTCGAAAAACCGCCTGATTAGGTCGTAAAATCAAAATGGAATCGATATCTCGACGATTGAGGAAGATTTGGTAGAGATTTGGCAAATTAATGGGTAGGAGGCATGAGGTGGAAGTCAACTTTTTTCAGAGTCATCCTTGCTTCGTTCTGACTTCACCAATAGCTTTTCCGGGTCGAAAAACCGCCTAATTAGGTCGTGAAATCAAAATGGAATCGATATTCCGACGATTGATAATGATTTCGTAGAGATTTGGCAAATTGATGGGTAGGAGGCATGAGGTGGAAGTCAACTTTTTTCAGAGTCATCCTAGCTCCGTTCTGACTTCACCAATAGCTTTTCCGGGTCGAAAAAACGCCTAATTAGGTCGTGAAATCAAAATGGAATCGATATTCCGACGATTGATGAAGATTTGGTAGAGATTTGGCAAATTGATGGGTAGGAGGCATGAAGTGAAAGTCAACTTTTTTCAGAGTCATCCTAGCTCCGTTCTGACTTCACCAATAGCTTTTTCGGGTCGAAAAACCGCCTAATCAGGTCGAAAAATCAAAATGAAATCGATATCTCGACGATGGAGGAAGATTTGGTAGAGATTTGACAAACTGATGAGTAGGAGGTATGAGGTGAAAGTCAACTTTTTTCAGAGTCATCCTAGCTCCGTTCAGACTTCACCAATAGCTTTTCCGGGTCGAAAAACCGCCTAATTAGGTCGTAAAATCAAAATGGAATCGATATCTCGACGATTGAGGAAGATTTGGTAGAGATTTGGCAAATTAATAGGTAGGAGGCATGAGGTGGAAGTCAACTTTTTTCAGAGTCATCCTTGCTTCGTTCTGAATTCACCAATAGCTTTTCCGGGTCGAAAAACCGCCTAATTAGGTCGTGAAATCAAAATGGAATCGATATTCCGACGATTGATGAAGATTTGGTAGAGATTTGGCAAATTGATGGGTAGGAGGCATGAGGTGAAAGTCAACTTTTTTCAGAGTCATCCTAGATCCGTTCTGACTTCACCAATAGCTTTTTCGGGTCGAAAAACCGCCTAATTAGGTCGTGAAATAAAAATGGAATCGATATTCCGACGATTGATAAAGATTTGGTAGAGATTTGGCAAATTGATATGTAGGAGGCATGAGGTGAAAGTCAACTTTTTTCAGAGTCATCCTAGATCCGTTCTGACTTCACCAATAGCTTTTCCGGGTCGAAAAACCGCCTAATTAGGTCGTGAAATCAAAATGGAATCGATATTCCGACGATTGATAAAGATTTGGTAGAGATTTGGCAAATTGATGGGTAGGAGGCATGAGGTGAAAGTCAACTTTTTTCAGAGTCATCCTAGCTCCGTTCTGACTTTACCAATAGCTTTTCCGGGTCGAAAAACCGCCTATTTAGGTCGTGAAATGAAAATGGAATCGATATTCCGACGATTGATGAAGATTTGGTAGAGATTTGGCAAATTGATGGGTAGGAGGCATGAGGTGAAAGTCAACTTTTTTCAGAGTCATCCTAGATCCGTTCTGACTTCACCAATAGCTTTTTCGGGTAGAAAAACCGCCTAATTAGGTCGTGAAATAAAAATGGAATCGATATTCCGACGATTGATAAAGATTTGGTAGAGATTTGGCAAATTGATATGTAGGAGGCATGAGGTGAAAGTCAACTTTTTTCAGACTCATCCTAGCTCCGTTCTGACTTCACCAATAGCTTTTCCGGGTACAAAAACCGCCTAATTAGGTCGTAAAATCGAAATGTAATCGATATCTCGACGATTGATAAAGATTTGGTAGAGATTTGGCAAATTGATGGGTAGGAGGCATGAGGTGAGAGTCAACTTTTTTCAGAGTCATCCTAGCTCCGTTCTGACTTTACCAATAGCTTTTCCGGGTCGAAAAACCGCCTAATTAGGTCGTGAAATCAGAATGGAATCGATATTCCGACGATTGATAAAGATTTGGTAGAGATTTGGCAAATTGATGCGTAGGAGGCATGAGGTGAAAGTCAACTTTTTTCAGAGTCATCCTAGCTTCGTTCTTACTTCACCAATAGCTTTTTCGGGTCGAAAAACCGCCTAATAAGGTCGTGAAATCGAAATGGAATCGATATTCCGACGATTGATAAAGAATTGGTAGAGATTTGGCAAATTGATGGGTAGGAGGCATGAGGTGAAAGTCAACTTTTTTCAGAGTCATCCTAGCTCCGTTCTGAATTCACCAATAGCTTTTCCGGGTCGAAAAACCGCCTAATTAGGTCGTGAAATCAAAATGGAATCGATATCCCGACGATTGATAAAGATTTGGTAGAGATTTGGCAAATTGATGGGTAGGAGGCATGAGGTGGAAGTCAACTTTTTTCAGAGTCATCCTTGCTTCGTTCTGACTTCACCAATAGCTTTTCCGGGTCGAAAAACCGCCTAATTAGGTCGTGAAATCAAAATGGAATCGATATTCCGACGATTGATAAAGATTTGGTAGAGATTTGGCAAATTGATGGGTAGGAGGCATGAGGTGAAAGTCAACTTTTTTCAGAGTCATCCTAGCTCCGTTCTGAATTCACCAATAGCTTTTCCGGGTCGAAAAACGCCTAATTAGGTCGTGAAATCAAAATGGAATCGATATTCCGACGATTGATAAAGATTTGGTAGAGATTTGGCAAATTGATGGGTAGGAGGCATGAGGTGAAAGTCAACTTTTTTCAGAGTCATCCTAGCTCCGTTCTGACTTTACCAATAGCTTTTCCGGGTCGAAAAACCGGCTAATTAGGTCGTGAAATAAAAATGGAATCGATATTCCGACGATTGATGAAGATTTGGTAGAGATTTGGCAAATTGATGTGTAGAAGGCATGAGGTGAAAGTCAACTTTTTTCAGAGTCATCCTAGATCCGTTCTGACTTCACCAATAGCTTTTTCGGGTCGAAAAACCGCCTAATTAGGTCGTGAAATCAAAATGGAATCGATATTCCGACGATTGATAAAGATTTGGTAGAGATTTGGCAAATTGATGGGTAGGAGGCATGAGGTGAAAGTCAACTTTTTTCAGAGTCATCCTAGCTCCGTTCAGACTTCACCAATAGCTTTTCCGGGTCGAAAAACCGCCTAATTAGGTCGTGAAATCAAAATGGAATCGATATTCCGACGATTGATAAAGATTTGGTAGAGATTTGGCAAATTGATGGGTAGGAGGCATGAGGTGGAAGTCAACTTTTTTCAGAGTCATCCTAGCTCCGTTCTGACTTCACCAATAGCTTTTTCGGGTAGAAAAACCGCCTAATTAGGTCGAGAAATAAAAATGGAATCGATATTCCGACGATTGATAAAGATTTGGTAGAGATTCGGCAAATTGATATGTAGGAGGCATGAGGTGAAAGTCAACTTTTTTCAGAGTCATCCTAGCTCCGTTCAGACTTCACCAATAGCTTTTCCGGGTCGAAAAACCGCCTAATTAGGTCGTAAAATCAAAATGGAATCGATATCTCGACGATTGAGGAAGATTTGGTAGAGATTTGGCAAATTAATGGGTAGGAGGCATGAGGTGGAAGTCAACTTTTTTCAGAGTCATCCTTGCTTCGTTCTGACTTCACCAATAGCTTTTCCGGGTCGAAAAACCGCCTAATTAGGTCGTGAAATCAAAATGGAATCGATATTCCGACGATTGATAATGATTTTGTAGAGATTTGGCAAATTGATGGGTAGGAGGCATGAGGTGGAAGTCAACTTTTTTCAGAGTCATCCTAGCTCCGTTCTCACTTCACCAATAGCTTTTCCGGGTCGAAAAACCGCCTAATCAGGTCGAAAAATCAAAATGAAATCGATATCTCGACGATGGAGGAAGATTTGGTAGAGATTTGACAAACTGATGAGTAGGAGGTATGAGGTGAAAGTCAACTTTTTTCAGAGTCATCCTAGCTCCGTTCAGACTTCACCAATAGCTTTTCCGGGTCGAAAAACCGCCTAATTAGGTCGTAAAATCAAAATGGAATCGATATCTCGACGATTGAGGAAGATTTGGTAGAGATTTGGCAAATTAATAGGTAGGAGGCATGAGGTGGAAGTCAACTTTTTTCAGAGTCATCCTTGCTTCGTTCTGAATTCACCAATAGCTTTTCCGGGTCGAAAAACCGCCTAATTAGGTCGTGAAATCAAAATGGAATCGATATTCCGACGATTGATGAAGATTTGGTAGAGATTTGGCAAATTGATGGGTAGGAGGCATGAGGTGAAAGTCAACTTTTTTCAGAGTCATCCTAGATCCGTTCTGACTTCACCAATAGCTTTTTCGGGTAGAAAAACCGCCTAATTAGGTCGTGAAATGAAAATGGAATCGATATTCCGACGATTGATGAAGATTTGGTAGAGATTTGGCAAATTGATGGGTAGGAGGCATGAGGTGAAAGTCAACTTTTTTCAGAGTCATCCTAGCTCCGTTCTGACTTTACCAATAGCTTTTCCGGGTCGAAAAACCGCCTATTTAGGTCGTGAAATGAAAATGGAATCGATATTCCGACGATTGATGAAGATTTGGTAGAGATTTGGCAAATTAATAGGTAGGAGGCATGAGGTGGAAGTCAACTTTTTTCAGAGTCATCCTTGCTTCCTTCTGAATTCACCAATAGCTTTTCCGGGTCGAAAAACCGCCTAATTAGGTCGTGAAATCAAAATGGAATCGATATTCCGACGATTGATAATGATTTGGTAGAGATTTGGCAAATTGATGGGTAGGAGGCATGAGGTGAAAGTCAACTTTTTTCAGAGTCATCCTAGATCCGTTCTGACTTCACCAATAGCTTTTTCGGGTAGAAAAACCGCCTAATTAGGTCGTGAAATGAAAATGGAATCGATATTCCGACGATTGATGAAGATTTGGTAGAGATTTGGCAAATTGATGGGTAGGAGGTGAGGGGATCGAATGCCGGATGCAGAAAAGCAATAATCCACACTGATATAAAATATATTTCGACATGAATTGAACATACACACACTAAGATGATAAAACAACAGTACACGATAATGTCTCTAGACGGACTGCCTTGGTAGCTGCTCTGGTTTCGCTACCTGCGCCCTGTCGGCAAGCTGTCCGAAGGGTGGATAGGAATTCCAACATTACAGTGGCGGAGTCGCCACATCACCCCCCCGCGGAGTAGAGTGCGCTGCGGTTCACGTGGTGAGGCGCGCCGGAAAGTGTACGCGGCGCCCAGAGCGGGTGACGCGAGGGGCAGGAGCAACTTCCGGAGGCGGTGCAGGGACGATGGCGGCTGGTGCCGGGACGGTGGCAGCTGGAGTTGTCTCGGGCAATGTTGGGGGCGAGAGAAGGTGGGCTGGCTTGAGTCGGTCCAAGGAGACTGTCACCTGCTTGTCGCGTATTAGTAGCCGATAAGTTTTAGGTCCTCGGTCCAGTACGGGGTACGGTCCGGTATATGGAGGCTCCAAAGATGCTCGTACGGCGTCCTGGCGCACAAAAACGTGCGAAGCGTTGGGAAGTTCGCTGTGCACGAAAACGTTCGGCGATGCATGGCGCGATGTGGGTACCGGGCGGAGCGTAGCGAAGTGGCGTCTGAGTTGAGACACGAAATCCGGGTACGCGGGTGGACTCTGCAGCGGCGGCGTCAGCAGTTCGCTAGGGAGGCGGAGTGGCTCCCCGTACACGAGGTCGGCGACAGAGGCGTGAAGGTCAGGACGAAAAGCGCTGCGTAATCCGAGAAGGACCACGGGAAGAGCGTCTATCCACTTATCATCGGCGTGGCACATGAGTGCTGCTTTCAGAGGCCGATGAAGGCGTTCGACCAGGCCGTTGGCCTGAGGGTGGTAGGCTGTTGTGTGCGTGAGCCGTACGCCGGTGAGGGTTGCCAGGGCGCGAAACAGGTGGGACTCAAACTGACGTCCCCTGTCGGTGGTGACTTGAACTGGACACCCAAAACGCGCGATCCACATCGCGAAGAAAGCTCTGGCGACGGTCTCGGCAGTGATATCGGCGAGAGGCGTAACTTCTGGCCACCGCGAAAAACGGTCGACGGCCGTGAGGCAATATCTGAATCCTCCCGCGTGAGGTAGGGGACCGATGAGATCGATATGCACGTGAGTGAAACGAGCAGGAGGGGCTGCGAAGGTGCCCAGAGGCGTAGTCACGTGACGAGTAACTTTGCAGCGTTGGCACTGTTCGCAAGCTTTCGCCCACTCACGGCAATCCTTGCGCAATCCATGCCAGACGAAGCGGTCGGCGACTAGCTGAGCCGAGGCGTTGCGGCCGGGATGACTCAGAGAATGTAGCGCGGTGAAGGCTGCCTGGCGGAAGGGCGCTGTGAGATAAGGTCGTGGGCGGTCACCAGCGGTGTCGCAGTAAATGGAGACGTTCAAGCCGGGGACGGGACAGCGTGCGAGCCTCAGAACCGAAGTAGGCGAACGCAGGTGGTCTGTGAGTTCCGGATCAGTGTTCTGAGATTCGGCGAGAGCTGCGTAGTCCAGGGGCGAAGAGATAGCCGCGGTGCGCGACATGGCGTCGGCAACGACGTTGTCTGCCCCGGAAACATGGCGAATATCCGTAGAAAATTGGCTGATATAATCCAGATAGCGGAGTTGCCGAGGTGAACAGGCATCCAACTTCTGTTTGAATGAAAAGATTAGCGGTTTGTGATCAGAAAAAATCACAAAGGCTCTGCCTTCGAGCATATGGCGGAAATACCGCGTGGAACGGTACACTGCGTAAAGTTCGCGGTCGTAGGGGGACCAGTGCAGTTGGGAGGCAGTCAGCTTGTGCGAAAAGAAACCAAGTGGTTGCCACGTGCCATCAGGAATCCTTTGTTGCACGACACCGCCGACACAGGAGTTGGACGCGTCGGTGAAGAGCGCGAGTTCTGCTGCTGGGTCAGGATGCACAAGCATAGTAGCTTCAGCGAGGCTAGCTTTGCAGGCGTCGAATGCAGCGACACGAGCGGGTGTCATATCAACAGGCGCGGAGCCTCTGGTGTTAGGTCCACGGAGAGCATCGTCAAGCGGTGCTTGTAGGGAAGCCGCGTTTGCAAGAAAACGTCGATAGAACGTGAACATCCCGAGAAAACGCCGTAGTTCCTTAGCGGTGGTGGGCTGCGGGTACTCTAAAATCGCTCGGACTTTTTCCGGAAGTGGACGGATTCCATCTGCAGAGACGTGGTGTCCCAAGAATGATAACGAGGGCACTCCGAAGAGGCATTTGGCTTGGTTGATGAGGACGCCATGTTCGGACAACCGCTGGAACACGACACGGAGGTGTTCTTCATGTTCTGCAGGAGATCGGGACGCGATGAGCACGTCATCGATGTGACATGTACAGAATGGTAATCCGGTGAGGACTTGATCCATGAACCTCTGGAAAGTCTGGCCGGCGTTACGTAGGCCGAATGGCATGAATAAAAATTCGAAGAGGCCGAAGGGCGTGATGATCGCGGTTTTAGGAACATCTTCTGGCGCAACAGGTATCTGGAGATAGGCCTTGACTAAATCCAGTTTTGAAAAGATCGTGGATCCAGTCAGGAAGGCGTTGAAATCGGCGACGTTATGCACCGGGTAGCAGTCGGGAACTGTGCGGGCGTTTAGTGCTCGATAGTCGCCGCAGGGTCGCCAACCGTCCGGTTTAGGAACCATGTGAAGCGGTGAAGCCCAACAGCTAGAAGATGGCCGCGCGATGCCAGCACGGACCATGTCGTCGAATTCGGCGCGTGCGATCCGGAGTCTGTCGGGTGGAAGGCGCCGTGCCCGTGAGGCGACGGGAGGTCCGGGCGTCACGTTGATGTAATGCTGAGTAGCATGGCGGGGCGTATGTGGTACTCCGCGAGGACGAGTGAGATCGGGGAACTCAGCGAGTATGGTTGAAAATGGTCCATCGCTGGTAATTGTCTTCACGCTGGACTGGAGCGTGGTTCCAGTCATGCCTGTAGCAGCGAGGGAGGTGACATTGTCAACCAGGCGGGAGCGTCGAATGTCGACGAGAAGGTCGTAAAATGACAAAAAATCGACGCCGATGATGGGTTTCTCGACGTCGGCGATGACGAAACGCCACGAAAAATCACGGCGTAACCCTAAGTCAAGGTGAAGCACCATTGCGCCGTAGGTGGCGATGGTAGTGCCGTTGGCAGCCATGAGCTCGTACGACGTTCTTGTTGGTCTTCCAGGTACTCGCGATCGTGGGAAAACGCACAAATCTGAACCAGTGTCGATCAGGAATTGTATGCGCGACTTGCGGTCCGAAACGTGAAGGCGGCGCGGAGAAACGGAGCAGCCACTGCCCGCCATCATTGACTGCTGCTGGTGTTTTCCTGTCGCGAACATGGAGATTTGCAACGGTAAGCCTGGGCGCCGTAGCGACGGTGGTACCAACACTCGCCGTCCTGAGAAGGAGATACTTCACGGAGCCTTGTAGATTGGCTGTCGGTACGCGGGCGACTTTGCGAACGACTGCGTGAACGACTTTGCGAACGGTTGGAGCGAGTACTTTCGCGGCGCTCGGGTGATCGAAAACGGGTGCTGAGAGCGGCTACCTGCCGGGAGAGCTCTGCTACTTGTTGCGCTATATTCTGTGGCGTGGGGGCAGGGATGGCGGCGACGACACGTGGCACGGCGGATACCTCGTACACCTTGTCAGCGAGGCGCGCGACTTGTTCGAACGGAGCGTCTGCTTGAGTTGCGATGATGGCCTGGAGTTGGGATGGAAGGCGGTCGGTCCACAAAGTTCGTAGAAGGGCCTCTGGAATGTCACTGGAATCAGCCAGGCCACGGAGGTGTCGAAGAAACTGGGACGGTGTCCTGTCTCCGAGCTCTTCCTGTGACAACACCTGGCGTACGCGTTGTTCTGCTGTTTTCGAAAAACGCGTAATGAGCTCTTGTTTGAGTTTGTCATACCTGTTCGTGACTGGTGGATTCAATATGATGTCCTTAACTTCTGTCGCGTACGTATTGTCTAGTTGAGACGTAACGTGGCTGTATTTCGTGTGGTCTTGAGTAATCCCTGCTAGCTGGAACTGGGCCTCTACTTGAGCGAACCACAAGGCAGGGTCACTAGGCCAGAAGTTTGGCAGTTTGGGGGACACTCTGTAGATAGCATCGGTGCCTACAGTCGTGGCAGCAGCAGGTGGAGCGTTGCGGCCCAAAACGGCGTGGGCGGCGGCTGATTGAACGGCGGGATCGGCAATTGGGCCCGGTAGCCGTAATAGACGCTCATATTCGCTTTGAACTAACGCGAGTTGTTGAAGTTGAGTCTGGAACATCTGTTGTAGTTGCTCGAACTGCTGTTGTGTTTGCAGCGGGGGTGCTCGTGGAGGAAGATGTGTTTCAGCTTCTTGTACGGGTGGATGCGGGTCTGATGAGGCCGCTTGAGTACCCGGAGGATGGTTAGGGTCATCCATTTTCGAGAATACACGCGAAAGAACTCTGAAACCGGAGGTAATTCACGAAAGTTTATCACTTGTGCGCAACACAAAGCGAAAACGAGACAGTAGACGAAACTCGTGGCTACAATTCGTCGAAAAAATCACGTCGGGGTCACCACTGAGGGGATCGAATGCCGGATGCAGAAAAGCAATAATCCACACTGATATAAAATATATTTCGACATGAATTGAACATACACACACTAAGATGATAAAACAACAGTACACGATAATGTCTCTAGACGGACTGCCTTGGTAGCTGCTCTGGTTTCGCTACCTGCGCCCTGTCGGCAAGCTGTCCGAAGGGTGGATAGGAATTCCAACATTACAGTGGCGGAGTCGCCACAGAGGCATGAGGTGAAAGTCAACTTTTTTCAGAGTCATCCTAGCTCCGTTCTGACTTTACCAATAGCTTTTCCGGGTCGAAAAACCGCCTATTTAGGTCGTGAAATGAAAATGGAATCGATATTCCGACGATTGATGAAGATTTGGTAGAGATTTGGCAAATTAATAGGTAGGAGGCATGAGGTGGAAGTCAACTTTTTTCAGAGTCATCCTTGCTTCCTTCTGAATTCACCAATAGCTTTTCCGGGTCGAAAAACCGCCTAATTAGGTCGTGAAATCAAAATGGAATCGATATTCCGACGATTGATAATGATTTGGTAGAGATTTGGCAAATTGATGGGTAGGAGGCATGAGGTGAAAGTCAACTTTTTTCAGAGTCATCCTAGCTCCGTTCTGACTTTACCAATAGCTTTTCCGGGTCGAAAAACCGCCTATTTAGGTCGTGAAATGAAAATGGAATCGATATTCCGACGATTGATGAAGATTTGGTAGAGATTTGGCAAATTAATAGGTAGGAGGCATGAGGTGGAAGTCAACTTTTTTCAGAGTCATCCTTGCTTCCTTCTGAATTCACCAATAGCTTTTCCGGGTCGAAAAACCGCCTAATTAGGTCGTGAAATCAAAATGGAATCGATATTCCGACGATTGATAATGATTTGGTAGAGATTTGGCAAATTGATGGGTAGGAGGCATGAGGTGGAAGTCAACTTTTTTCAGAGTCATCCTTGCTTCGTTCTGACTTCACCAATAGCGTTTTCGGGTCGAAAAACCGCCTAATTAGGTCGTAAAATCAAAATGGAATCGATATATCGACGATTGAGGGAGATTTGGTAGAGATTTGGCAAACTGATGAGTAGGAGGCATGAGGTAGAAGTCAACTTTTTTCAGACTCATCCTAGCTTCGTTCTGACTTCACCAATAGCTTTTCCGGGTCGAGATACCGCCTAATCAGGTCGTAAAATCAAAATGAAATCGATATCTCGACGATGGAGGAAGATTTGGTAGAGATTTGGCAAATTGATGAGTAGGAGGTATGAGGTAGAAGTCAACTTTTTTCAGAGTCATCCTAGCTACGTTCTGACTTCACCAATTGCTTCTTGGGTCGAAAATTCTATGTAGCGCCGTCCTAATTTCACCAAGAGCTTTTTTGGGTAGTTAAACCCTCCACATTATATTTGTTACGCTAATCACCATCATCACCGGGTGAGATAACGATGCAATGATAATTTCCAGGTCGTAATAAAAATAAAAAAAAAAATCTGATCTGCGCCGATTCAACTCCGCCGTCTCTCTCCATCCCATTCACGCGGTCTCGCATCGTATCACGCAAATAAAAATCATGAACGATTTTAGTCTTTATTCTTCAGTCATCGCGGTCAGGTCGAATAATCGACGCGGTTCTTTGTTTCCTTTCTGCGCCTCGTGTTTCACTTTCCGTTCGTTTGCAAAAACATGACCTGAAAAGTGTCGTCATGGATGATGGAAAAATCGTAGCAGGTAGGCAACTATAGCTCTCCATTACGGAGTTATTCTTTGGCATGTTGACAAGGGCAGTAGCGTATCGACGATCGCATCAAAACAAACATTATGCAACTGAAAATCAATTACATTTTCAAGTTTGAAAAATTACCAATAACTACCTACTTATTTACTGCATCTTTGGAACTCAGATTGACTTTCTTTCCACGGTATTTGTTCAAAGTACTATAACTACATTTTTCGAATACTCAATTGAGGTTTTCCAATTCGGATCGTTCAAGTCTTCATTTGGAAGTGAAATGTTGGGAAGGTGCGGATAAAATATACAAATAAGTATATCTACAATATACAAAAGTATACGAATTGAATAAAGTACTTCTAAGTGTTATATCATATATCTTTTTCGAGTATTAGGTATGAATATTGCAAATCATTCACTGATAGATATTGTTTTGGGTTTTGTCAAATGACAAATAATGTATGACTCATTTTTCCACCTATCACAATGACGTCTTTTTGACTGAAAATTCTTCAGAATATAGAATATTCAGAGGTTAAAGTATTACAAGGTGATATCTTATATCCATATATAACACGTGTTTTATTGTTTCAATACACAAATTTTATCAAAAAGCGATATAAAACCGCATCATCGTGAGTCATAATAATATAACACCCAGTACAATGAGCTCCAATTATTTATAGAGGACAAAGTTCGAAACGTATCATGGCAATCATGACGAACTATTTTATTGTTATCTATAGAATTACGTTTAGATATTATCTCGAGAAAAAAATGCTATGCAAATCATCTGACAAGGGCTTAAAATCGGTTTACGATTGAAATCATACTTGAAGTGTTCAGGAACTTTCATAGTGTTAACAAAGTGGCCTTGCAGCCAATAAGAATACAATCATTGAGCTTGATCTATCATTTTACAAGTATCTGCCTACACTAATCATAGCTAAATTGGGAAAATGAGCGTTTGGCAAATTTCAACAGACCCACGCGAATTAATCCATTAGATAATTCTCAAATCTAGAAACGAAAATCAGTCAAAACGCAGTTTTTTCTATGATGTTCCGTCAGAAAAAAAAAATAACGTCTTCACTGTTACCGAACTGTCATTGGCGTAGCTAGGATTTTATCTCAAGTGGGGCCTGGTTTTTCTTAAAATACCTACTCATTACCCCAGCAAGCTTTCTTCGGAATTCACTGAATAACAAACAAATCTAGTTAATATTTCTATAGATGAAAATTGGATATTATTATGATTATTTCAATATATTTTTCGTAGGGACAGATTTATGATCGGACCCAAAATCCTATCGATGATCGAGTCCAAGATAATAAATCTGCCCTTACTACAAATATATCGAAATATTCATTATGATTCCTATTCTTATTTCATCGAGGGGAGAAAATACCAGAAATCTGTAAAAATCTTGAATGAACTCTTGAATGAAAAAAAAAGTTTTTTTCAACAAATTCAAATTTTCTATCAATTTGTACTAATCTGTTCAATATATGTATGCTTCAAAACTTAGTATTGTTGAAAACTTTCGGTGCTCACGCAACGATTTTTCATCTGTTGTTTCAGAGAGGTGGAGGGAGAGAAATATATTATGAGGGGCATGTCTACCCTTACCCTCATCCCACGCCAATGCGTAATGTGGAAAAATAAGACTGCACGATTTATACCTTATTTTCCGGTTTTTACATTCTAATTTATTCACAATTTTATGGCACGTGATGAACTCTGTTGAGTGCGTAATATTATGAAGAATATTGTTGTACAATATATTCATTACCAATAGGATCATATAATCGAACAGGATTCATGCGAACTTGATTTTATTAGTTCCGCATAGAGTGTGGAATATTGTATGACTTCTAAAATCAATGTTCAATATTTCAGATTATCTCACCACGCCTAATCAATAGTGCATGTGCAGTTCAAAACTACATTTTCCTAATTTGTATTTAAATTCTTGCAAAATATGCGACTAGCTTTTCATTCATGAAGATATTGGATATTGCGAAGAGGTAAAATTATTAACAGAAAATAGGAAATTCCTAAAAATCAGATTATATTTGCTCTCTTCAATTTCTGCTTCAATTTCTATTGACTTGATTTGAAGCCCAAATGAAAAAAAAAAAATAATTTCGGACTGCCGTTGGTGTTTTATGACCTACAAAATGACACTGTCAAACTGAGAATCTGAGCTGGCATCAACAAGTTGTTTTTTTTTGTACATCTTACTTGTACATCTCCATACCTTCACCTCCATTTGAACTTCGCATCTAGGTTTTTGAATTCATTAAAAATCATCAATGAAAAAAATAAAACTTGATACGATATCCAAGGAATGCTCTGTTATCACGTCACACATTTTTTTAAATTCAGAGGTATTTTTCCTTATCGCTGGAATTTGGAAACGACTCGAGCTTCATGATTCCAATACCTAGACCTGTATAAATTGATATATAATTTGTTGGAACGTTTTGCAGCCAAAATGGCAGACGTTGAAGACATCATGTGCGACCAATGCATATTAACTTCCGAGTTCGATATGCAGTTCGACAGCAACACCCAGTATCTGGTAGTACCAACTAGGTGAGTACTTGAATTTTCTCAAAAATACAATAGGCTTAGATATCCGATGATATAGTTTTTATATGGCCACGATATTACTAATATTTGGGTTCGGTGACACTGGCCGGCACGATCTCACTACAACTGAACAACCATTTCATTTCCACTTCCGACTTGTTTACAAACTCAATTTAGATCGACACAATTTATTATTTCGGTTTTTACAAATTTCCCATGTTTTTACTTCAGAATTTTAGAGATATTGATGTTTATCTCTGGAACCGTAATAACACTCAGAATTTTATGACATTTATTATATTAGCATACAAACAAGTTCATCTAAGAAATAGTTTTTTGCTCTAATGCAAAAAATTCAAAGGAGGTTGATTAAAGTGCTATATTCCTCGTTTTTACAAAATTTTTTTTACACTAAACTCAGTATGTATGAATTCAAAATAACAAGCTCTTTCAAAATCTGTAAAAATATGTAGAGTGTCCCCCCATTTAAATTCATATTTTTTTCTTTATCTAGTAGGCAAACCTAATATACAAAAAATTACAAATGAATGAATATCTTACATAAACCATATTAATAAAACGATATTTTTGAGTACATTTAAATTAATACAAAGTATACATACATACGCATACATATCACTAAATTAATAGGTCGAATCACATTAATCAAACCAAAGAAAACAAAAAAAATATATATAAAGAAGAAAGACAGAGTACTAAGTATTACAATGAGCTGTCACTAAAATATTTCTTTAAGGATAACTTGAATTGATTTACTGAATTAGATTCTTTTACAAATTGCAGTGGTTTGTTGACTTTATTTAAGCCTTCATGAATCATATTATTCATTACAAATTTAGTGTTAGTTTTTTTAATGTAGAAATTGTTATAACTTCTTGTATTGTAATCATGAACTTCATCATTTCTCAATAAGAACTTTTGAAAGTAATTGGGTACCAATCCTCATTGAAGCTTAAATTAAAGAAGTTGATGACATTTCCGGTTAAACCGAAAGTATATTATTCACAAAAAAAATGTACATCAGATGGATTTTGTTCTATTGCACTTACCTGCAAATTTTCATAAATATCGTTCTTTTCGTTTGAAAGATATTTACTTGGTTCGATACTTCATCCTAACCCTGAATAGTGGAGACTTGAAAAGTCCACCCCACACTAACATGCAATAACACAAGAATATATTATTGACTCAGCCAAGGCATATGATGCATAAACCCCATCCGAACCTCCTCCTTCTCTCTTTTTTCCAGCAAACTCCGCGTAGCCATCGACCTGGTGGCCCGCCTCCTGCTGCCCCCCGTCTCGACCGTCTACTACACCATCCTCAGGAACCCGCCGCAGACGGTGCTCAACATCGTGCGCCGCCAAATCCTCTCGACCTTGGTCGCCTTCGTCGCCAACCACCTCTCCAAGTCGTTGGCGTCCGCGCAAAGGGGGCGCGAGCCGCCGCCTCCGATGACCGAAGAAGGGCGCGACCCGAGGGCCGAGGCGGAAAAGTCGGTGGAGTGCGCGGTGTTGGCGCAGCCCGAGGGGGAGCCTTTGGTCGACGTGATTTTTGTGCACGGGCTGCACGGGGCCGTCGACAAGACCTGGAGGCAAGGTGGGTACTTATTTGTCATGAAGGATATGTTGGCTTCATCGTCTGAAAAGTACATAGAACAAGGTTAATCGCATTAGTAAACAATAATAATTATCTACATTTGTTGATTAAAAAAACAAGATAACCATCAAGCCATAACAATAAACGAATCATCATACTTTGGGATGGAAGTAAAAACCCATTGAAAAGACAGATGGATATACAATTTATGAAGCGTTAATTCATATTTCATGCTGTTTCTCTCTAGAACCTTCAAGCATTCAATTCGCAATTCCAACATCCTAAAGAATATTTTTTTAATAAGGTTTTTTTTTTCAAACCTGACTTCCTTCTCTGAAACCGAAGAAGGAAGGGTTTTATCTATAAAATCGGGTATTTTTCTTAAAATTCAGACTTTTCAATCAATTGCAACAATGTCAGTTGATTTTATAGGATTCATAGCTGATTTTCCTAATGTCCTCAATATCACAAATATTTCAAAATTTCTGAAGGTAAGATTATCGGAATATAAAATATTATAAATACAAAAAAAATTGAAAATTGGTCACTGGAAACGACCAGGAAGAGTTCGAAAAAAGTAACATGAAGGTTCATCAGATTTCTCAAATTAATTCAAAGAAGGAAATGTTCCGTCATAAATTGATACTCCTCAAATACTGTCTGTAAGTTCTTCGAGGAGGTGGTACATTCATTTTTCAGCATTTCATGGGATTTACTCTCCCCGTTTCTAAAAAATAGAGTAGAAGTTATTAAAAATTATTGCAATATATTTGTAGTAAGGACAGATTTTGTGATCTGCCCCAAAATGTCACTGCGCTTGAAATTAAACCTTTAGATACCTAAAAGAGAAATTCTCTATTGGTCAGTGACATTTTGGGACAGATCCTAAAGCTGTCCTTACTACAAATATATTGCAATAATTTTTAATAACTTCTACTCTATTTTTTAGAAACGAGGAGAGAAAATTCCATCAAATGCTGAAAAATGATACTCCTCATTTTGAATTATGAATGTGAAATGTAATCCCCTATATAAAGTTCGTAAATTGTTCTCGTTGTATGAATAAAATTCTCGAAATGTATGTTGCTTACCTTTCTCATATTCTTTGAGGCACTTGGAGACGAGAAGGGCACAAACTGATCAACCAGTCCCCGGTGAGGCGGCAATCCACCGAGAATCTTTTCGTTCCCCCCACCGACCGTTCCCTGAAACGCACCCTCGGCGGGATGTACTCCAGAATCCCCTCAAAAATCCCCAAAAAATCGGACCGGACGGAAAACAGCACTTTCGAAGCACCATGTGAGCGGCTCTCGGAACAGGAGGAAAACCCGGAAAATTCCAACGAATACAGCGACTGTTGGCCCAGAGATTGGATACCGAAAGACTGCCCTTTTGCTCGAGTGATAGCCGTCAATTATTCTACAGACGTACTTTGGTGTCCAACGTGGTTGAAAAAAAGAAAAAGGTACCTTGAACTCTATAAGAAATCAATTATTATGACAATGCAAACCTCCTAATCAACCGTTTTTGACTGATTTTGATTTTTGAGATAAGACATTGTGTACTATGATATTTCACGCTTTGATTCAACTTGTGTGATTGGAAAGACATGAAGTCTATTTGAATCATTTGAAAAAAAAATGTCATATTTCTCATCACGCCAGGAAATCAGTCCAACGTAAAAGTACCCACATATTTTCATCAACATAAATATGATGATTTTTCTACTGAAATATTAATTTGGAATGAAAACTTTCCTACATTATTGTGGTTTGTTTATAGGTCTAAATATACACCAAACGATTCTCTATATTCATCTTCAACACAAATACATTTCCAATAGTAATATCTTTAGTATATATATACCTTCGTGAATTCCACACATATAAATGAAACAGTTGGTACTCACCATTTTCTTCTCATGGGTTTCCTGTGAAATGAACAAGAACCAATTAATGATGATTTTTCATTTGCAGAACAGATTTAGTAACGAGAAGCCAAGAAATGCTTGAGGAGCTTCAGAAATTGGAAGTGGGAAAAAGGCCCATAGTGTGGGTAGGCCATTCTAAGGGTGGACTCTTCATCAAACAAATAATGATAAATGGTAAAGAATATCATAATATGAGGAGGATTTTTTTCGATTTCACTTTATTTGCAGCTTGGGAAAACAGTGAGGAAGTATACCGAAATATATTCAGACAGTCCAAGGGTATAATGTGGTATAGTGTACCACACAGGGGGTCTACTTTAGCAGACTGTGCCTTTCCATTATTAAGGCGAAGCATAGAAGTATTAGAAGTTCAAAGAAGTAGGTACTTACTCCTCAAAACTATCTACAAATGTGTACAACTGCAAAGTATTAAATTTCATATTTCAGATTGTGATTTTGTGTTGGAACTTCATAAAAAGTTCCTTGACATACTCAAACAAGAAGATTTGAAAATAGACATCTTCAGTTTCATCGAAACTGCCTTTACACTGATGTCTTTCATCTACATAAAGATTGTGGCCTATGATTCGGCTGGTAAATATATTCAAAAATGAGAAGTTTACACCTGAAATGTAAATGAAATGTTCTTTTTGCTTTTCAGATCCAAATATAGGAATAAAATGTGATGTTCCATTGGACCATAGAGAGATATGTAAACCTGCTGGAAGAGATTGCTTCTTATATTTGGAATTAATCAAATTAGTGAACAAAAATGTACCAATATGTATAGCTGAATGAATATATAGTACCGATAGAAGAATAAAACACAAAATGTATCAATCACATATCATCTAGCAACATTATAGGTATAGGATCAATCTCAGCTTCAGCTACCATGTAAGATTCGATAGAGTATCAAAAAGAAGCAAGCAAAAATAACTAGGTTCATTGACACCATTCAAAGCTATGGAAGAGGAAGTAGGTAAAAATGTATGAGATGAGTTATATGTTTAGCTATTGATCAACTTATACGAACTGGATTATAGAATTTCTGCTATATAACATCTTAATGATCTGGAATATTCTGGAATCTTGTTTCAACGTAAAACTCACCTCTCCACCAATGAAGCGGAAATTATTCGCCTGGAATTCACAGGGGCCACTTCACTAGTACACTTTATCAAATATAATTGAGAAAAACAGAGAAATTGGGTGAAAATTCAAATGAATTCTTGAAAATTCAAAAGGAAGCCACAAATTTTACATGGAACGACAAAGAAATTATTTGATATTTGAATCTGGGAGAGTTTGTGTTTTGTACATGTTTCATGATTTCGTCACAGACACAGAATTCAAACCTATACTTGTTCTTTCTACTTTGAGTCTTGTGTCACAGATGATTAACCCAAGTTGGGCACAGAATTTCAGTTCCATGAAGTTGGGTTGACCTATGGTTTCGTGGTTTGTGATCTTCGTTTTCAGGTCGATAATACCACAAATGATCAAGAAACCGATAAAATAAGAAGAAGATTGAAAATTAACCTAAAATTTAAACGTTTGTGTGACGACAGTAAGAGAAGTTTATGATTGATCTATTTTTCACAAAAAACTTGTATAATTTCTATCAATTATGGCTTTATCGAGAAGGGATGTAGACGAATTGAAGTCCTCTATAGACAAAATAATATATAAAGCCTTAGGAAGTAGTGATTCTTCTGTAGCACGAACTGCAGCAGACTGCATAAGCAATGGTTATGACAGGAAAAAGATAACCGATAAATTAGGGGTATATTTAGATAGTAAGAAAGCTAGTCGACTGGCCGATAAGATCGTAGATCTGGTCGAGGATTATAGAAGCTCCCATCGTAGTAAAAAACGAAATCATGAAGATGACCGAGAAAGGGATAAAAATTCAAAACGTTCAAGGAATGAGTCCAGGTTCGATAAAGAACCTGATAGAACGAAAACCAAGGGTAGTGAATCCGAGAAGAAAGGCTCTGAGAATGGTAGTAATAAGAATGTCAACATTACAAACTTGAACATTCCAACACCAAGTATTTATGGAATCCCCATGGGGCTCTTGAATAAAGGTGACGCTGATAAGGCAAGGAAAATAGCCCAATTGCAAGCCCAAATCAAGAATAAACTATCCACTGGAATATTAGGAAATGCAGTTCAAATGCCTTTGGTGGCAAACAAGCCTGCCCCACTTATTTTGGATGAAGAAGGCAGAACTGTAGACAAGACTGGTAAGTAACGAATGAAATTTGTTAAAGTTCCACTTATTATGTATCCATTGTATACAGGATGTCTGGAAATGTTTGAAGCAAATCAAGAAGTCTATTGGCTTGGACACATTTGGAGACAAATGTGGGTTTTCAAATATATTTCTTCTTATCTAGTGCAAGATAACTAAAAAGTAAGGCAATCAAGGTTATTTGACACCTTCAAGGTAAGTTTTTCATTTGATTCTCCCAATAAGAATTTTTTATCATCATAATTTGGATTCTATAGGTGACCAAAGTTGGGTAACATTTCGAAAACAGTTTATTATCTTGATTGTATTTCATGCAGAATGCTCTCATACAGTTTAGATCTATGCTCCTTCCTGTTAACTTTTGAACCTGAGAATATATATAATTGATAGAATTCAGAAATTATTGATTGTTCAGTTTTAGCAGATAAAAAAATATCAATGACTAATCATAATTGCAGATATTTTTTTTCAGAAATGGAGGAGACACATCATTTTCTTCTATTCAGATAGCATAGGTTCTGAAATGGATTTATTTGATTATAATTTGAGTGAAAGTTGATAGTTTCCCAATATTTTTTATTATCTCCAACTAGAAAATGCGTAAAGAGAATATATAATCAAATTACCTGTCAAATGAAGTGTCACACAGCCCCTCTCCATTTGATATTTTTTGTTGGTAGTAAACCTCTGCAATTTTTAAATTTTTTTCTCTCATCTTCAAAAGTTAACATGTGGAAAAGAGACTTCAAATCCACACTGTATATTTTTTTAGTTATCTTGATAGGTCTGAAACATCCTGTATATTGTAAGTTAAATTAATCAATCTGTTGTAGACGAATGAGAGGAGATAGATAAGAAGCATATGTTCTGATTCAATTTTTGACAATGGTTAGGAAAATATTGAAGTATCGGTCAATTTCTATAAACTGATATATTGTTTGGAGAAAAGCTGATTACTGTCGGTTACTGCTACAGCAATTTAACCATCATAAAAATTAGAAGTGACTTGTAGAAAAAATTGTTTCCTACCTGTTGTCACAAATAAAGGGACACTGATCACATTCTAGAGATAATCCTAACTTACTTGTAGGTAATTCTTCAGTATAAATGGAAATTTACTTTGTGAGAATACTTACACAAGCTGATAGCATAATATACAGAGTAACCCATTCAAAAGTGAGCAAAACAGTTTCATTGTACACTTTTTCCTGAACGATATATCTTCCATCATGGATGGAAATTTTCGGAATGAAATTCATAATTTCATCAATTCTGTATGTTAATAATATTGTTTATAAAGCTTTCTCATCACAATATCAGTTGAATCAAAACAATTCTCAATAGTGATAATTTCTGTTTTCATGATACATCTATCTCCAGGAGAATCATTCCTGTTGACTATTAATGTCCTGTTAGGAATTATTTTTTTGTGATAACATTTGATAACATCAGTTCAAAATTATCACAAATTCGATGTCATAGTCACACTTCATTTGAGAAAATTAACATAACACCTTCTTTGGATTGACAAACTCCAACGTTATTGAAGCTCTTATAAATAAATTAGAGTTTTTAGACCTGTAAGTAAATTTTCCGACGCGAATGCAAATTTGCCGACAAATGAGTGAAGGCATATTTGTCGGGAAATTCATTTTGTGAGTTCGTGCCGACATGTAGAGGCACTCGCGTGCCGTAGCCTACGCGATCGGCTAAGCGACCTAAGCGGTCCGCCTGTTGCAGGCAAGGCCATCCAGCTGACGCAGGTGGCGCCGACGTTGAAGGCCAACTTGCGCGCCCTCAAGCGGGAGCAGTTCAAGGGCGCCGGCTCGGAGAGGCAGGCGGAGGAGAGCAACGAGCTGAAGTTCGTCGATCCGCGGATAGGCGTCAAGCCGGCGTTGAGGACGAAGAGGGCGCTGCGGTTCCACGAGCCGGGCAAGTTCCAGCAGCTAGCCGAGAGGCTTCGGATGAAGGTGAGGAGAATTCACTCGCACACCGAGTGGATTGGGAATGTCGAACGGAAATTTCGAGTATTCGTCTAACGGATGCGGTTCGTTTTCAGGCTCAACTGGAGAAACTGCAAAACGAAATATCGCAAATCGCGAAGAAGACGGGCATATCGTCTGCGACGAAGTTGGCGCTGATCGCGAAGACCGAAGGCCACAGCGACGAAATCCCGCACATGGAATGGTGGGATTCGGTCATTTTGGTCGACAATTTGGACACCACCGTCGGCGATAAGATCGCGATCAAGGAGACCTCTATCAACGCTTTGGTGGAGCATCCCACGCAAATGCGCTGTCCCAGTAAGTATCATGTGAAGTGTATCTTTATTTATTGTCATACGAAAAACTTATTCAGTACAATACAATTCATCAAGCTAAGTACGAAATAATGAACCTATTTTATTACAATGTTTGTATGAGCAAAAACATTTCTCTGAATCGAACCGCAAACAAAGGTTGAGGTCAGAAACAACTGTAGGCAAGGTTAAGTGTATTCTTATAATGCTTCAAGACGTGGTGGCGTATTCTCAGTTGAATAGTTTTGGGACAGACCTTTGTATTTCAATGGAAATTGTCCGAGCTTTTTTCCAGGAATGTTATCAATCGTGTCCAATATTATTGGGGAAAGTCGTAGAAGCGTTGTTCCCATCATTTGTTATTATGAAAACACTCTGCTCATGTAGGATCTTCATAAATGCTAAAAATGATGGCTTCACACCCCCCGAATACTGTTACACATGAGAAACGTTTACAATGCTGAAAAATTTGAAAAACAAATTTTGCTCAAATTTCAATCTTCAATAACTTATTTATTTTTGTATTGATTTTAGTTTCTGTCAAGTTTTAGGAGCTTATATCTTGATCATTACCAGATATCGATTTCGAGAAAATTTTTAATGAATTCTATTTTATCGATCGATGCAGCTCATTAATTACACGAAAATGGAGGTATTGAAGTACCAAAACAGATGGAAACATTCTCCAATATAATTTCCCATGTCCATAATGATAATCAAATCAAATCAAATCGAATTTTGGGGACAGTCGTGAAAGCGTTGTTATCATTATTTTTGGAACCATCGAAATAACGGTCGATTTCTCGGTACTCCAGCCGACCCCGTCAAGCCGGTGTACATGCCCGTCTTCCTCACGAAGAAGGAGCGCAAGAAGCTGCGCCGGCAGACGCGCCGCGAGACGTGGAAGGAGGAGCAGGAGAAGATCCGCCTGGGGCTGGAGCCGGCGCCGGAGCCGAAGCTGCGCATCTCGAATCTGATGCGCGCGCTGGGCACCGAAGCGGTGCAGGACCCCACCAAGGTGGAGGCGCACGTCAGGGAGCAGATGGCGAAGCGGCAAAAGGCGCACGAGGAGGCCAACGCCACCAGGAAGCTGACGGTGGAGCAGAAGCGCGACAAGAAGATCAAGAAGATCAAGGAGGATACGACGCTGGGTGAGTTCTTTCAGGATTATCGGATATAATGTTATTTTACTGATTTTTTTTTTTTTGGAGCCTAGACGTTATAGGGAGTACCTTCGATTATTGAACAGACTAGGAACTTAATTTAAGATCTCTAACAACGGTAATTTACCTAGGAAGTGACGTGTTTTGATCACCAGGTTAATACTGACTTTTACAATCATCAAAACGTCTCATCTTTTCAATAAATCACCACAACAGGACATAAACCATGTTTCTGATTGATAATGAATGTACATATAATGAGTATATATATAATATCTGACCACAAGTTGAATAATACCGATAAATCGAAACGTTAATAATGGCCGACGACAGTCAATGTGTCAATTTTGAATTGAGGTATCGCCACGTTAACCAAAAAGTATTGATGATACCCAGGCTGGTTCACGAGCTCCCAAGAAATTAGGAGTACTGAGTCACAGAATAATGTAATAATTATCTATTGATCAGAACAGATTCAGAATTATATCATACACCAAATCAATTAGTATACTTGTATATTGAACTACATGTAGTTATAATAGAACATATTTCTAATCATAATAATTACTGGAGGTATTACATAAATTGCTCTAAAATCAAAGATCTGTAGATCTCATCGGATTATCAATAAGAATTATTGATTAGAAAATGAAGTGAATTATTGGGGTTCTTTTTTTCAGGAGCGTATGTCGCCGTTTACAGAATCCGAGACTTGCACGAATTGGCGTCGAAAAAATTCAAAATCGAGACGAACGCCAAACAGCTCTTCATGACAGGCTGTGTCGTTTTGTACCCCGATTGTTGCGTGGTGGTGGTCGAGGGAGGCCCGAAACAGCAAAAGAAATACAAGAGGTATGTTGATTGCCTCTACGAATTTCCAAATTCTTCTCAGTTCTAGAATACTTGTTTCATTATTTTGCGAACTCATGAAAATGATTGTTGGAGCACTTCAAAATGAGATTCTATAGGATGGTAAAGGAAGATGGGTAATTTTCCAAAGGTTTCGAATGGCTCCCGTTAGAATGATTTTTTTTTATTTTTTTCCGATGTGAAAAACATATTGTATCATGTGTTTTCTCAAAAACGGTTGTGGATTTATCGTAATTTTGTTGCTCATCGCTGATATTTTTTTGTGAAAATTATTCACCGAATATTTGTTGAAAAATGAAAACCAATTATTTAGAAATACGGGGTGATTTACCTAAGAATGCAAAGAAAAAAATGGTGTATCGGTATGGCACCAAAAATCTCAGACCAATCCGAATAAATTCTCAGAAATTATCTAAAGTGAAAACCTGAAGATGACCTGCTGAGCAGCGAAGCACTTTCCTTTCGTAACACAGGCTCTACATCGAGCGACCTCCCGATGTTACCATCTGCATCAAAACCAACAAGATATATCTATATGAAGAACAAATTTACCCTGTAAATCTAAGAAAATCAAAAACTTCCCTCATTACTCCCTGTGGTTATCCTCGTTCGATACCAACTCATATTTTGGTATATAAAACCATTGTTAGATTGAAGGAACTGTCGAAGAGAAGAGGTGGCAACACTTGTTTACTTGACGTCGATGCTCGAGACACGATAACAACAAATAACCTCCAGTTCCGTTCGAAATGTTGGATACGTGCTTGTTATGAATCTAATTGCGAAGTATTATGTTCTTGATGAGTTGTCTCTATGCAAATATCTACGTCGTGATGATGAATGAAAATTTAATGTTCTCGTGAATACAAAAAAGTTCGGCCAACGAATACCCATACCTAGTACGATAAAAGACAGAAGTGTCAGCTTCTACAACGCATGTGCAAAGTTCAGTAGCAAAGTTGATTGAATTTCCATTTGTGGAGTTGCATGAAATTTGGAGTGCGCGAATCTATATCATCGTGACCCAGATCTAGCAAGTGACAATGTTTCAAATCTAATTCGATGTGAATGTAAGACGTACATAATACAATATACCTACATCACGTATCGGAAGTCGCCGAAGTTTCGGCATTAGGTGGGGACAACCCTCTGAATAAATGTTTGCATTCATAGGTAAAGCACAGTTGATTGAATAAGAAAGAAATTTTCGCTAAGAACGATCTCGTTGCCGTCATGACAGGTTGATGACGCAGCGCATAAAGTGGGAGGAGGACGTGGTGCGCGACCCCGACGGTCAGGAGGTGCCCAACAAGTGCGTGCTGGTGTGGGAGGGCACTTCGAAGCAGCGCAACTTCGGCGAGGTGAAGTTCAAGGTGTGCCCGACGGAGCGGCTGGCCAGAGAGCATTTCAAGAAGCACAAGGTCGAACACTATTGGGATTTGGCGTACAGCGGGGCCGTTTTGGAGCAGGCCAACGATCAGGTCGAGTAGGGTTCTTCGCGATCGATAGTTGTGTTGGGATCATTGTAACATTTTTTTTTATTCTAAATTTCTCTTGTCAGGAATCGGAAGGGTTGAGTCTGTGTAAAAATCGGTTCTAAACACACTGAATGGACAACTCATAGTCTTTTCCGACAATCTGAAATTTTTTCAAGGAATCGGCCACTTTATTTGCGATTTTCAGAAAATGCTTGACCTTAGACAAATTCACTTATTTTTCTTCCGAGGCAAATTAAGGAAAACTGAGTTTTCATCAGAAAAAATTGTTCTGTTTCACACAACATCGCAAATAGACCGTGGTGGTTCTACTTTAAACCGTGTGTAAGTTTTGTTCTGCTGATTTTTTCACAATATTCTGGGTGTCGTTGGAGACAATTAATTGTCAAATATAATACCTGAAATTGCGAGTGAATTGGTCGATTCCTTGAAGAAATTCAGGATTTCGAAAAGTAATCTTCAGGAGTAAATGATTTCGATTTTTGACAAACCGAATTTGGAAAAATCTGTCGAAAGTGATAAGATGTATGAAAATGGAGATTCTGAATGAACATGTTAAATTTCTAACAGTTATTAGATTGAAATTTATGAAGTGAAATTTCAATTCAGTGATTCAGTCTTGGTATTTGAATCAATATTGGGAAGTGTATCTCAAAAATGTTGAAAAATTTCAGAATTCTGACTTGTGAATCTCAAAATTTTGACATGTATGTCAAAATTTTGTTGAACAACAATTCTTTGCATTTTAATTCTGAAGATTGCAACATAAATTGTTCAAATTCTGAAATTTATTGAATTCCAGTTGCATTTTTGCAATTTTGCATAGAAAAACGCTCAGCCTCAAAAAACATGAATTTTTCTAGATGCTGACCATGTTCAAATTTTAAAATACACATCAGAATTTTTGTTCTTAAATTGAAAAACCTGTATATAACACAGGATTAGATTTAAATAGGACGGAGAATTTTTAGTAGACTATATCAATATCATCTCGAACCGCCATGACATTTTTCAACAGCTGACGTATGATAGATGTCATCTGTCCTGGTGTCTTGAGTTGATATCAATATAGTTATTCTACTCGAGAAAGTGAATCGAGCTTAATGATTGATTTTATGTAAATTATATTATGAATGTAGTGGAAACTTATAAATAAAAAAAATAGTTCACTAAGAGTGTGTCATTCTCATTTATCTTTGTGAAGGTTCAAATATATTCAAAAACGGATCAAGTCAGTTGTGTGGTTCTAAAATGGTTCACAAAATTGAAATAATTGAGAATTTGGATCCTAAAGTTGGGATCATTTTTTTATCTATCGCAATTTTTCAATACAATTATTCCATTTAACATTTTTTGTTAAATAAGAAACATATCCGCATGAGAATTTCGTAAAAGCAACTCCAGGAATCACAGAAATAAACACTATTGTAAAGTGGTGGAGGAACTCCAACTGAAAAAATATACATATCGGAATTCGGTTTAACAAAAAAATCGCAAGGTTAACAAAGCCCATTCCGCCCAAAATTTTTATCACTAGGTTCTGCCAGAGCCTCAACAAAAAACTAACTTTCGAATCACCAGGTACATATAGGCAGTGACTATTCAGAAGCACACATCTAAAAACTATGCATTGTCCGATTCGTGCGATATTTTTACTGCAAAATTAATAAACTTCAATCGGTTGAAATATATTAGTTTTATTATCCTAAATTGCTGTTGGAAATCAATTTTTTGTGCAATTTTGATAACATCTCTTTTTGAAAGTATTACAAACCCAAAGGCATAGTCACATTTTATTTGATGAAAAACGCACGAATAGGACAACAAACGAAGTTTCCAGAGGGGTGCCGTGCTATTTAATAGGTAACTTTTTATACAGGGTGGTGTCACATCCGACCAAAAAACATCACTTTTTATTGCAATCATGCTGCCTTTCATAATGCTCCACCAATTTACATTCCAACCTAGTTTTGTACTTGCAGGTGCCGTATTCACACCTCAAAACACTCACATCGATCGTCCCGTTCTTGTGCCTCGCCACGTGACTCCTCATATGCTTCTTATACTCGGTCTTATAAGGGCATTCCAAGCAAAACAAAGTGTCGGTTTTCTCAATACAGGGTGTTCGATGGCGCCTGATATGCTTGGTAAGGTAACTCCTCTCAGTGGCGGAGTACTCACAGCCCCCCAGGCTGCATTTGAAGCGCCCAGGCTCGCTCGCAGCCCGGTGGATTTTCAGGTGCTGGTTCAAACCTCCTTTGTATTTAGTGCTGAAACTGCAAACTTTGCAGTGGTACTTGGGCGGTTCGTGAGACACCAAGTGCCCCTTGTATACGGCCTTATAAGGGGTTTGGTAGGTGCATTTGGGGCACTGGTACAGTTCGATGTCCGGACACTTTTTGTGTCTCAGAGAATGCTGTTTCAAGTTGTACTCTATTGTCGTTTTGTATTCGCATTTGTTGCATTCGAATATCGGAAAATCGTAGATGTCTGTGTGCTTTCTTTTAGCGTGCAGGCTTATCTTCGAGGCAGTTCGATGTTTGTAGTCGCAGTGTTTGCATTTTCTGTCACCCGTTTTTGTTATAATGAAAAAATCGGAATGTGTTGTTTTTCCAACGGGAAGTTTGCGTGAGCCTTCTAGTGCCAGTGGATTGCTGTAAGAGAATGATGAGTCAAATCTGGAATTCAATTCGGATCAAATCATGTCCTGGACATTTTTTAATCAATATTGTCTAATCGAAATTTGTCAATTTTTATCAGTTTTGTAGTTGAAAGTTATATGCATTTTCATCTTGGTCATCATCTGATGATATTTCAGAACTTTGAAAGATTTTTTTGTTATTTCTTATCGTCATCCGTATCATTTTTCAGAATGAAGATATCAGACATATTGATACGACTCCACGAAAAGATGTGAAGCAAAGATGAGGCTTGGAAATCATATGCAGAAACACGTCTTGGTGTTTGAATTGTTTCACATAGAGTTCACAATATTAGTGAAATACAACAAAAATACAGGAACTAAGAACTTTCTTAGATATTTCCTTTTAGATAGCACTGACATGAAGATAAACTCTGTCAATTACCTGATTTTTTTGATTTCCTTCACATCCATTTCATTGTCTGTATCACACTCCACCTTCACACGACTAATTAATAAAAGTGGTTCAACAACTCTCCTGCTCCTTCTTTTCTGAAGCATGTAGCTAACATCACCACCCAATATGTCATACATGGAATGTCGCAGTACATCTTTCAGATCCACCTGTTCAGTGGCAGAGATGTTTGTTGCCTCACAATACTTCTTGATTTTGTTTTTAGTATCCACACAAGAAATGACAAAGTCTGCAAACTTTGTGAAGTTGTCTATGCATGGCTCACAAATCAAGGGTTCCTCAAATCTCCCGAGCCCCTGAAAAAACAATAGCATTAACATTTTTGATGTTTTGGCCGGCATGCAACTTGCAACCATTTCTGGGAGGTATATCTTGAATATATCCTCCAAGTGACTCTGTTCGAGGAAATCGAGTAGGTAGCTGTCAGAGTTCCCCATCAACCTGAGGCAGAGTCTACAGATTCTCATGATTCCCCATGGACGTGATTCGTCCTTGATTTTCATTTTCTTCATGTAAACGCTACACAAATCTACCTTACAGTTCCTTCCCGCATAGGGTGAGAGAATCTTTTCCGTATCTGTACAACTATTTTTGAAATCTAATGCATTGATCACTATGGATATACAGTGCTTGCACAATGGAGGGTTATCAGATGTATCCCACCACTAAAACAAAAAACCAGTTCGAATTGTTCATAAGGGATTCCAACAGGGGGTTTCTTACAGGATCCAAAGACAGTATTTTCAGGAGATCTAATAAAAGTGAGGCCTTTTTATCATCTTCAATATCTACTGACTTCAAACATAAGACGCATAAGCCAACCATTTCCCAATAATAAATGAATATAAAATTGTTTTTGTTGTTCATGAAATGTCACAACCATTTGTTATTGTTATGACTTTCATAGGCCACAGTTTAGCATGGTGAAATGTCAGAAAGAAGACCAAAGACGAAACAGAGAAGTAGACTGAAAAAGTAGGGTTAGCAATTTGAATGTTGAAAGAAATTTAAATTGAATCATCACATAATTTGAAATGGCCATTTGGCTTTTTTATCTTTTCACAAAATGAGGCAATAGAGAGTTTTGAAACTGATAATACATCATGATGGTTAACATCCCTTCACTTCATGAGACTTTCATTAGATATGGAAGGTAATCATCGAGAATTAGTTTTCAAAGTGTGATTTATAATATTTTTACTTTGTTTATTATTCATAAATTCATGTAACAATTATAACAACCTAGGTATACCTACCTATATTGTAGCAAAACCTATTAATTAAATAACAATAACCGAACCAGTCTGTATAAATGGTATAAACCCATATGTACATATACATCAAGAAACAAGAATTTTCGATACAATTGATGGTGATGCTGGTATCATCAACAAGATTCATCAAAGACACCTAACCCAACTGATAAGATTGTTTCTTTTCAATGGAACACTGACAATACGTCACCTTCTCAACTTTCTTAGAAAGAGAACTGTGAGTAATGTCCTATTCCCTTTTGATCTTCTTTATCATTTTTCGAGGTGTCTTCAATAATTTCAATCGATGGTGCTATACCGGATGACCACGAATATAGGATACACGCCGACATTCCAATACCTTCAAAGATACTTTTTAGAAATTTCGGTAGAGGTAACTGAGCGCACAGTTTAATTTTTCTTATCACTGAAGATTCGACAGTAAAGTGTTGTTAACTTTGTTGCTAGGAATACGAAATTAGGTACCTATATGTGTATATATTTCTATACTGTCTCATTCTATATCAAATCACCTTTCTAATGACATATATCACGAGTTGATTTCAAATTCAGTACCCTTTCTATTTCACAAGAAACTGAAAATTTCTCACATTTCGTAAGGTGAATAAGCAGGACACATTTCCAAATCAATGTTCCAGCATCCTACTTATCTGGAGTATTGAATATATAGTATGGTTAGGCAGATGATTAGATGAGCTTCGAAAATGAGGAAGAATAGTGTCAGTTGAAGCAAGATTTCAGAGAAATTAGACTCCAAATATAGAAAGAATAAGATAACATGTTAAGAAAATAGATATTTCAATGCGGGGAATCGATTTGTTACAGTATTTTTTCTTGTGAAATAATACTGGTTCTGGAGAAAATCGTTTATGTCAGTATTAATGCCGACTTATGGTATGTCTTTGGAAAGGTAATTTGGTCTAGAATGAGACTGCTGAAAGAAATTAAAGAAGTGGTAATATTCAAAATAACCAAGGTGGCACAACTTTCGATCAAACCAGAAGTAATCATGAGGATCAGATAATCATGAGAACACGCCCAGATTAAAAAATCGGACCTCAAAAGATATCGGAATGACAGCTCGTAACCTATCTCTGTGGTAATATTTACATTATATATAGTGAATATAGCTGACATCGGCATCACCTAGTATATTATATCGAACTCAACCAGAAAATTCGAAAAGATAGCCGTTTCCAAAGCTATTTGCCTTTCCTGGTTCGTCGTTGTAATCCTTCTCTTTGAGCAAGTGAGAACTTGTGGTGGGGGAAACGGTTAGATGACCATGGTAGGCAGGCCTGTTCTGAGACTGAAACAAAAAAATACATGATCAATATAGCCTGAGGAAAAAGATGAGAGAAAAGTATAGAAAAAAAGTGTATTAGTTTCGCACCTATGTGAACATGATGACATATTATTTCCTCTACTCAAAAGGTAAGACATCGAAGGACCAAATAAACATTATCCACAAACAGAACCGATTGTTTCAGTTACAAAGAAAAATATAGTCTTAGGAAATACCTTGATTGCCTACTTTTGCGTCTACTTTCGTTGTTTTAAATGAATTTGCGCTCACCTGTTGCGTCTCGTACAAGTTCGGTCGATACTGCCCGTCGTCTTCCTGCTGGGACACCCTGTAGTGGTTGTACTGCGGCTGCTGGTACTGCTTCGGCTGCTGGTACTGGTGCTGCTGGTGGGGTTGCTGAGGCACTGGCAAGGGGGCTACTGGGAGGGGAGCCACAGGCAAGTGGTTCGCCTCCAGGATCCTGAAACCCTCTTTTCCGGCCGTGTATTTCACCGAAATTTTCTTCCCGTTCGGGTCCAAATAACTGGAAATCAACGTTCGATCAACATCGAGTCCATGAATTGTGTGGAACATGAAATGTTTCCGATTTACCTGTAACCCCCGTTCCTGGACCCGTCTGGGGCTATCGTCTCTCCCTGGGCCAGACCGTTTTCCGAGGTGAACAGATACTTGAAGGCACCGTCGTGGTTCAGCGCCTGCTTGTGGGACAGAATCTGGGGCGGGGGAGGCGTCCTCTGGTAGTGGCTGTAGTCCTCTTGGTCGGCCTCGCCGCCGCCACGTTGGTATTGACATGAGCAGCTCAGGAAGACGCTCAGAAGGGCGCCCAGTAACTGAGGAGAAAATGAAAATTGACGTCTCGCACTTGTCACTTGTCGGACCACTTTTGTTGCTGTCACGGCGAAACTGTCACTTTTACTTACCATCAGGTGTTGATTCATGATGATTCTGAGCGGTGCGGATCACGGGAGTCTCGACGGACTTGTGGTCGAGCGTGATACGGTGCCGGGGGTTTTATAAATTGGTGGGTGGACAGACGCGTGTCCACATACTCGACACTTCAATGGCGTAGAACGATTCAAGGTGTCTTGATTACACTGTTATGCATTTGATTTTTTTTGTTTTTATTGATGTTGCTTCCTGATGTGTACTGTAATGCGTTAAATTCAAAGTTCAGCTTCTACCTATCACCCGAAAGAATGTAGAGTGGGGTAGAAGAATATAAAACATGAGAAACCAAAAGCGTAAGCGTAATTGAAATTGTTTTTTTCAAGGATATCCTATGGACGTCCCGTGGGCATACGTCCACAGGATATTTTTTATAGGCGGCGAGGGGATATCAAAAATGCGAGACCAATGAACTGTGATTTATGATCGAGTTGTCCGAACCCAGTTTTGAGGACGTGCATGGATCGAAATAATATGCTTTCCATTAAATTCAAAAACCCTGCCTAGTACCTGGTTATTTCGAGTCTCCTGGTTGGTTTGCCAATCCATATTAGGCAGAGAATACTTTCCTTATTTGTGGAAGTTTTTTGGTTAAAAACGCGGGCGACCATTAAACAAACTAAATGACTTCCATAAATATATTTTTTGGAAAAGATATTATACTAATACTAAAGATAAATAATCTATTACTTGAAGAAGAAATTGCTGATGAAAATTGATATTTTGTTGGTTCTGGTGCTCATGTTACTTTATAATCTAGTTGTTTTTATTCGAGAAATGTAATAAAAAATAGTAGTGCTAGTGTTAGTAGTATTCGTACTTGCTTTCCAACGCAACATGTTATTTTAGTTTCCGTGAACATCATAAGTTTCAATTCGATAAATAAGTATGTGTTATCTAGTTAAAATCCTGTTTGATACGCTCCTGATGTATGTACTTGTCCATAGACGAGAGAAAGTGTATATGGGTACTGTGAATTTTTAACACGTCCAAATTATATCACCTTATGTAAAACTCGCTTTGCTTTACTTTTCCTGATCTATTTTTTCATGTGCCCGTTTACGCCAAATACAAAAAGTAAAAAAGTCTATTATAGATACGATAGAGAAATGTGAATACGCTTGCATTGGCTTACATAAATCACGAAGCCGACGGGCATGTCGCAAAGTTGGTAATAATGGGTTTTTTTCACCGGCGTTTGGAAACCAGATCTTTTTGAACATAATACGATTTCATGCGCTATTTACCGACAAATATTCCGCTTTTATTGCTTCTACAGTAGGTAATTGAGATCTCTCAAAGAAACAAACGAATACTATTTCTCTCACTCTCTCTCTCTCGATATTTTGGCAAAATTCATGATGTTTCCGGTAATATATATTTTTCAAAATCTTGCTATTTTCTTCTTCTGTACTTTCCCAAGTGGAATGTGAATGATTATCAAAAGAGCAAAATTTCCTAACATTGAGATACATTCTAGGAAAATACAGTATCTTTGATATTTGGTAAATTATCTGTTGAAGATACAGTGATTTATAACGACAAGATTTCGGATAAAAGCAAAATACATGTTAGAGTCTTAATAATTTATATTTGAATTCAATTGAAAATGGATTATTTATCAAATTTATTCTCCCAATCAATCTATCAATTTGAAGTATGTTATGTTTATGTTAGACATACAGATTTTTTTTTGGAAAAAAATGGAGTTTATGTACATCAAATTGATGACTGCAATAGAGATTAATATGTTATTAAGAAATCTTTGAAATTCCTCAAATATTAGGCAGAAGTTTCTATCGAGAAAATAAAATTATAAAAGTAGAAAAAATACATTACGATAGAATCAATTGATAATATAGAAATTATCATTCATATTCAATTTCACACTTTTAGAATCAAAATGTTGATGCCTGGGGTGGAATTTCAGAAAATTGATGCATAATTTTTAGATTTGCAATATAAGAGTTTGTATTTCTGTTATATATACATAACTTTTTTATGCTTGAAACAAATTTTCGAGGAAATAATCATGTGTTGAAGTTTTTATATGTTTATTCGTTATTGCACCACATTATATTGTACATTCAACATCGAACATTTAGTAGATACCACTGATAGCACACTCTATCTAATCTAACCTATGAGTAAGTACGACTGCTAAACCTAGTAGGTACCCTATTTTTTTGGCCCTTTGGAATAACATCAACAATATACTGATACGGCAACGCATTGCCCTTTCATGGTTCGGACCCTTACCAGCTTAGTAACAAAAAAATAATTTTTCTTGGTCAGGTTCAGCATTCAGATTATTGTCTCTTAGCAATAATCTCTTCGAATTCAAAAACACAATTAGGATTAGCTTCGGTTAATCATTATGGATAATATAAAGCGACATTGAGGTCCCCTTACTGCTTTTCATACACAGGGTGATTCTTGAGAAGATCCTTCGGTTGAAGGAGGTGTGATCAACAGCCCTCAAGATGGTTTTTGATTGGCTCAGCAATTCTCATAGAATGATAGTTTCTCTACCGTTTCACCATCAATTAATTTAGTATATCTAATGTAGAAACATTCACGAGTATATGATGTGTGTGGCAATCATTTGACGGGCTTAGATAGGAGGGCTCTTACTTTTTCAACAATTGTTTTTGCAAATTTTCTAGCCGGAAAGTCAAAGGGTATCTGATTGCCCCGCTTCTGATTATTTCTTTTTTTCTCCAGAAAAGGGTTGCGTGCAGCCATTCACGACAACCCCCGACGGGGACCCTTTTAAAGGAGGAATTTTGATTTTTTAAACTATTTGCGCTCCTATCAGTGATGTCCTAACATACAAATAACATAATACTTATGATAAATAGTGCCTAAAGAGTAGTTATTTTGTACAATCCAACGACCATATTTCGCATATTTTTTTTTATACACAGAAGAACAGATCCTTATCACAAATTTTCCCTTTCGATCATATTTAAAGGTATTTCTTCACGTTTATTCATCGTCTTCTTCGTTTTGATACGTCACATATCTCACTGATGTTTTTTCCTCCGAGTTCAGCAAATTCTAGAAAAAAAAAATATACCTCGAATCAAGTAATATCATTGGTTGCAATGAGAATGAAATCTTCTTTTGGTTGATTCGAGCAAATTTCTGGCTTATGTAAAGTGAAATTTAATATGAAATATTCGGCGATTTTTTCTCGAAGAGAAATCATGTATAGGTACAGGAAAAAGTAAGGAAACTCTTGAGAATTCAATGAAATATAGTAACTAGGGGATGTTCAACCTGGCGAATTCAAAGAATAGCATCGACGATGTTTCCAGATCTTTTCATTTTTTTTTCAAAATTAGTCATTCCGAATTCGTTTCGGAGATTTGATGAAGTTTCCGTACGTTTTTTCCAAAATTGCAGGAAGTATTCGGAATTGAAAATTGATTTTTCTGGTGTTCTACTAAATGGAGCACCAGCAATCGAATGCTTTTGAAATTGATAAGGTGTTCCATTAAAAAAAAAACCAAAAGGTTGTGTAACGCACAGAGAAAAGTAAAAATCTGGCAAAATTGCCAATACGATTTTTCAATTCACCAGGTCGAACAACGTCTGAGTATGAAGAGATAGTCGGGGGTTTCTATACATTTATTACTTAACACTCACTCTTTTTTCTTCTTTAGTCGGCGGACTTTTGAGGCAGTACAATAAAGGAGCATACATGAAATTCAAGATGGCGATGCCGAAAAGCATCCATTCGAAACCGATAGTTTTCACTAGAGTTCCACTCATAGCTGGACCTGAAAATCAAAAAAGCGAAAAATACACAGCTGAAACATTCAGAAAATGAATACTATTCAGTTTGAAGCAAATCTTCATGAGAGTTCATTTCAAGGAACGTTCCTCATTGTACATATATATGTATTGATAATTTCTAGAATAAATCTCATTCACTTTCTCCTACAAATGCGTGATTTACTATCGTAAGTCGACTGGATTATGATCATGGAAAGCAATTATTCGATTACAAACTATCGGTAAACAAATTCAGATATTATGTAATACGACCGATACACGAAATGTAGATCGGATAAATAGTGCGAAGCAGGAAACAAATCCTACGAATCTGAGACGGAAAAATTTGCTTGACGAAAGTCAAAGACTTGTATGAAATCGCATTGAGTAATATCGCACTCGTAAGTACAATAAACTTATTCAATGAGAATGTGGTACTTTATATTCATTTAGTCAATAATCAATATAGGGCGTTGTTAAAAAGACATTTTCTCACAGAGGCATCACTCTTCGAAATAGACAATAGGTATTATATATCAAGATTTCAATCAATCGATCAAGTTTTACTTGATAGCCCTCATATAGTTATGATTTTATTCTCCTACGTTTTCCGTCAGAAAGAGCTGAATGAAATTGAGTTGAAACATAAAACTGCATCAGTTATCATATCTGGAGAATATGACAAAGTTTTTGTGCGTCAAAAGCACTAAAAAATGGCTCTGCTTATTTTCCGATACTTTCGCTTATAAAATTCCGATCTGGCAACACTGCGTGCCTCACTCACCGATGGCGAATCCCAAGCAGAAGGCGACGTCGCCGATAGCGTAGACACTGCCGTAGACGGCCGTGTGCCTAATATCGACCAGGTAGCCTAATTCGGGCATCATCGAACTGTCCACCATGCCTATCGCGAAGCCCAAGCCTGCGTTAGGCACGATCAGGTGGTTCATGCTCGTAGCCAGAGGAATCTGAAAGAAAACGGCAGATGGGAACTGTTTCTGGAATGAAATTTCACGAGAAATCTTACAGTGAATCGGTTATCGACATTTACCAGTATAAAGAAATCAAATGCAGAACCTTCTGGGAATCGTGTTGTAAGATTAAAATTACCTTTTCGTGTATTGAAATATTCTAATTTTTGATGACAGTTAATTTCAGTCTCACCAGCATGAGGCAAACTCCGATGACGATGAGCCCCAAAAGGGCGGCCAACCAGCGGCCCATTTTGTGGCCGAGCGGGCCGAACAAGTTCGTGCCTATCAGGTAGGAAATGCTGGCCGGCAAAAAGGTGACGCCCTGCTTCCATCTGCCGGCGCCCATCGTGTCCATCATCCAGATGGGCAAAGACGGCTCCAGCATGGCGATGCCCATGTTGGCGAACGTTATCGCACCTAAACGAACGTCAATGCCGAACGTCACTTTTCTCCCGCCGCCGTGCATGCTCAAGATGGCTGTCCTACACGTCATATGTCAACGTTCATGTGTCTAGCGTCAACTGTCATACATGTCGAGGTTTATCCGTTGACTGCCGTGACAGGATGCGGCCATCTTGGGCTCTGACTCGCGGACTGTGGTATTGTTGTGATATTGCTTACCGGCAGCAATGATGATATACGGATCGGTTATCAGCGCCTTCAAAGATGGCGGATCCGAATCCTGCCTGATCACTGACGGTTGGAGCATCAGTAATTGGAGCACTGCAAAGAGTTCGATAATAATAATAATAATAATATACTTTAATCAACAATAAGTTATCAAAACCATTACAATGATATGTATAACAAATTGCCGAGAGCGTCAGTAAATGGAAGCATACACATACAACATACATACAAGAACATACAAGACAAGTAATATAAAATAGACTATCGGTAAAACACGAATTAAGACGAACCACAAATATATAAATGTATACAACTAGACCCACATTGTTCCTAACATCATCTAAGAAAAGAAATCGTCAAGTGTGTAGAAGTTCTTTTGGGTCAAAAAGCCTTCGAGCCTATTTTTGGAAATGAAAATATTTGGCGCACTTTGTACATCTTCAGGTAAGTTATTATAGATTCTGCAGCCATTGTAATACAAGTGCTTTGCCGGAAGTAAATTGTTCTTAAATCTTGTTTTCTCAACTACTTTTGAATATGTACTGTGTCTATTACATGTAGGTTATCTTATGACGAATGAAGATAATAATTCATATTACGGGGATCAGAAGATATTATTCAATATTTGATGACCAATCGCAAACTTGGAATTCTTATGATACACGAGTTGTGACTAATGATGCTGCTGCAAATTTCAAACGTTAACTGTTTTGTCCTGATGTAAGTTAGTTTTCCTACGACCACCCTTGAAGATAGCGCTCTCAACATTGATTTGATATCGATAATATCGATAATATTGATTATAAGTGTGTATTTTTATCATTATCATCGATATATCGATAAATTTTGCCAGCGCAAGACATATCCCAGTCGAGTGAAGTTGGTGACCAAAGATGACAGCAGAAATAATTGCGCACAGATTTGCTCGTCACCGCTCGGGTACTCTCGTTCGAGACTGCTGTATTATGGGTTGCGTGGTCGACAATGAGCGAAACTGATTAGAAACAACAACACACAAAATGCTAATAAATCAAATCTTTGTGGTAGTAGGAAAAACACTCGTCGCATGTCTACTCGTACGAAATAAATCACTTCCACACTAGTTACGTAAGATATTATTTCGAGTTGAATCATTGTGGAAGTCTTCATGAACTCATAATAGCTATTATTCTCTCGTTCTATTCCTCGAGAGGATAATAGCCGTTATTATAACATCGTAACATCGTGTCTGTAATGTTCTGATTGTTGGGTAAAACTGTTGAATATGAAGTCAGAGGCTTGATACTTTTCACTATGGTTATTTATTAACACCGATAAATAAATATAATGTCCTACAAGGAAGAACTGTCTTCTGCGTATTTTCTCATCTGGTTGTTGCGGCTGCAGCGTTGCCAAGTGGCATCCATATATTTAAAACTGAATACATCACAGTGTCTATAAGGGAACAACAACGAGGGAAGAGACTTACGTCCGTCGCCGAGGGCGAGGGCGGAGAGAACGAGGAAGGGCGCCGACTTGCCGACGAACTCGTACATGATGCCGCCGAAGGGCGGGCCGACGAGCACGCCCAAGGCCAGGCCGCCCAGCGCGAGGCCCATCGCGTTGCCGCGCTGCGCGTCGTCCGGGTATCGCTCGGCCAGCATGCCCATGCCGCTCACCGACGAGCACGACGAGCCGATGCCCTGCAAGGCGCGCGCCGCGAACAGCACCGAGTAGCTGCGGCCGAACGCGAAGACTGCAACCATACAAATATACATACTGGGGGGGATATATACGTTGGATTCAAGTGAGGGGTGAGGGACTTTTTCGCACACACAATTTGTCGAGTTAGTGGTGCCCGCGAGTTTCGAGACGAGACTCGGACAAGGCGAGACGAGGCTTTTAGTGGTCTCGTGCGATAGTCTCGCACTTGTCTCGACTTGAGAATTTCATCCATAATGCAACATATTTAGGAAGAATTCAGACTATTTAGCACAGATCGACAGGACATTTCATTCATGAATACTTCGAAAACACAATCCACGATTGTTGTAAAACGACGTAATGCGTGAAACGAAAACTCTTATTACGGCGGTGGAACATAAAGGCAATACTGCAAAAACGACAGATCGCGAATTGAATGACTACCTGGAAATCTATAAATAAGTCTTCCTATGCTAGTCTAAGATAAAGAATAACTTTATTTTGACAGGCCGCCACAGTAACATCGCCTTTTGCCATTTACGCTTTGCACTCTATTCCGACTGCCATTGTATATATACTTATTAGGTACTTACTTTTCAATAAATAATGTTATTTTTGTTGTAATTTTCTCTTCCTACTTCTACATTTCACCTAAAAAGTAGCTTAAAGGAAATATCCCGTACTAGACTGGAACAAGATTATGCATGACGAAATTGCGATACATTTGCGAGACTCTCGTACGAGACACGAGACGAGACTCGAGACAAGACTTCATATTTCATCGGCGAGACGAGACGAGATTTTATGAAAGTCTCATTTCGTTGGTCTCGTGTGAATCACTATGTCGAGTAAGCAACGTCCATTTATTTTCGACTATTTGAAATTATTCAGGGTTGTTGAATCTCGAAATCACTCTCAACTGCTCCGAAATGATATTGATCTGGTGTGGAATTTTGGGAAAGAAGGAAGGTGTTGGAATTTTTCTTGAATGTTTGGAGGTTGTAAGCATCAGGAAAGACTTCACTAGGCAAAGAATTCCACAACTTTGCCGTTCTATTGATGAATGATGCTTGGTATAGCGATGTTCGACAGGTCTCGAGCCTGACAGTGTAGGGGTGACCAGCTTGAGCTCGTCTGGTTTGTCTACTAGGAATCGCGCGTGGTGGCATAATAGATGATATTTCCGTTGAGCACCGACCGTGAAAGTACCTATAAAAAAGGCAGAGATCGCCGACCTTTCTACGATGATCTAGAGAGGTCAATGATTTGGTGAGTGTTGTGTCATCGACTAGGCGAATAGCTCTATTCTGAATTGAATCTAAGAGCTTAAGCGTATGTTTGAGGGCTGAGCTCCAAACATGTGAACAGTACTCCAGGACAGGTCATTCATTGTGCTCGCTACTTTGGTTGATTGAGGAAAAAACGTGACATAAATGGTTCAACACAGACATCAGCAAAGATCTCGCACATGATCGACAAAGTATCGGAGTTCATTCAGCAGGTGATGTGAAGTGATATATAACTTTATCCTTCTCAGAAACCGACAAGTTGGGAGTATGTATAGCCTTCAGATCGCCATTCCGCTCGTCTAATTAGTAAAGAGCTATGAGCGTTCTTTACAGATCGGGAGGAGGAGAAGAAGAAGAAAAAGAAGAAGAGGACGTGACGTTATTAGGTGCTGCGAGTCCGTCGAGGTGATTTGATTAAGGCCACTTAGACGGCAAATGAGGAGCACAAAGCGCATTCGGATGTTCTTTGGCGATAACTCGATTATCGAGACAACTTGATGAGGCCGAATCATGGCGGCCGCGACATTGAAAAAAAAAGTGCTCTATAAGAGAGATTTCGTGTAGTTACCCCAATCGCATACTCACTTATTGTTGACAAGAACATGATGATGAACCCTGCGAACATCGGGATGCTGTAGCCAATTCTGCAAATGATGAATGAGGATCATCTCTAATCATTCTAATAGCTGTTTTATTTCGTTACCTGTGAGTTAGTGGCCCGACGAATGGATTTGCCAGCAACTGCACGAATGCCTTCGAGGCGAACATCATCCCTACTTCGACGGTTTCCTGCACCAAATCCTTGTGTCGTAGCTCTCTTCCTTCAGCTTCTGGATCTAGCGTAGTCAAATTATCTAGAGAAACAACGTGAAATGTTATTAATATCTTCGAGTATCGTACTAGTTCGATGACCAAAATCAAAATAAAACTCTTATCGACAAAGTTGAGGTAACAAACATGTGCTCATGACGAAAACCTATAATTTGGAAACTCTCTCCTTGTGTAGAGTATATTTTTGAGTAAAAGTTGCTTGACACTATCACGAACTTCATTATCACAGTTGATGTTCTGTAGGTATGTCAGTTGGTATGCTATTGTACAATAATTTGCCTGAATTATAATATCAATGAGTTCCTAATTCGGCTGGTGGATGGAAGTGGCGAATTAAAACTGTCATTCTGACTGGTGATACTCTGATTGATCTTATAGAGACTCAAACTATAGTTTCACACGAGGAAAACAAGAATGAATATTCCAAAAAGAGTGAGTAAGAATGGATACATACATATCGCAAAGCTCTTTTATAAAGTATGGTGGTGTCATCCTATCGATATCGATGTTTGTCGAGTCGTTAAAACAGAGTAAAAATAATACAGGACCCAGTACAGAACCTCGAGGCACTCCAGATTCAATATGGCAGTTGACTTAGCAAAATGAAGAAAATATGATACTCACAGTCTTCTGTGTAAGGTGTTAGTGTGTTGGTCGAGTTGCTCGGGTCCTGTTCCAGACAAGGACATGGGATGGGGGTCGTCGTGGTAGTAGTTGTGGTAGTTGTCACCACCCTCACGGGCCCATCTAGAGGTGCGTCTGGGTGGTTGATGTCGTATAAAAACTCCGGTATGATGGGCACTGCAAAGAACCGCGATAGATAATGATGGTTTCTTGCGATTTATGGCTTCTCGCTCGTGCCCGAAGGCAAAGAGTAATCTCGAAAATATCGATGGCTGATCGTCTCTGTTTAGGGTCAACTAATCACCATCACCGGAAGTTAATGGAGTCGAGGCGTCATAACTCAAGTATCTCTCAGCATCGCAGTCTGTAATCCGTTTTGAAATCAATCTCGTTCCTGAACAGTGCTGATGGTAGCGTAGGTATATATACTTACAGCGCTAGGGCGATAGCCGATAGCGACTCCGTAAGGGCTCATCTATGCCCTCGGGGATATCTCTGATAGTTTCCAGAGAATTGATCTAGACGCTTAGATAGAAACGGTTCCACAACTCAAGGTTGATCTGATGAACGGTGATGTTTTTATACAGAATTGACAATGACAGAATGACAGAATTGAGAATGACAATAGAACCGATTGTTTACTCGTTTTGAAATTGCAACCTGTGATTTCCCAAATTTCATAAAATGAAAAATAGCATTCAATATCTTCCTTAAAATGTCGACATTCCATCTACCGGTGCAACTCTTATGGAAACCAGTTTGAACTCGATAATGGCATCTTCCTGAATAAAACATCGGGAAGAATCAACAAACATCTGTTGGGCCATGACATATTGGGACAGGCCTGTTTAAACTTGTATGAGACTGTTTAGTTAAGCGGACAGGGCGATAAAACCAGAACCGTAACGATGCTGATTCCGTTCCTGTCGCCTTTTTACGGTTCTCCCTTTTTTTTTATTGGCAATCCCGACGTTTTGTCGCTGTATATATTAGGTTGGTGCCACTTGTTGCTATTGTTGTTTGTAGATCATCACGAGAAAAACAAGTAGAGAGAACGGTGGGGGGTCTTGGAGACAGAAACGAGGTCAGATTTGATCAGAAAGTGCGAGGAAAAACGCTTTCCTTTGGGATTATAGCGTGAAAGAGTTTTTATAAATGGAATCCACAGAAACTGGGCAACTGATGAGATCTTCTAACAGAAAAGGCGATAGCATACCATAGTAATGACTGATATACTATCACTCAGCTTGCAACCCTACTGAATTAGTGCACTGATTCATCAGCCTTTCGTCTTCTAATTATATATTCCCAAACAGAGGTATTCTGTATAGTTCAGTTGAGCAGTAAGCGAAGGTAAACGTGAGGGATATCGACAGCAATTAAATCTGAACAGAATCGGAGTAGTTCAAATAGAACGCTAGTCGGAGTTGCCAATCTATGGAAATTTCCCCATTTCGATGGAATTTTCAGGCTCACAACGAATCGCTATCGACTCCATCAAGGAACTTGAAGCACAATTGGTGTTGAGGCCCTCTGGCTCTCCAGCGTCACCATTCCTAAATCCCAACACACTTGCTCTATAAATAGCTCAATACTCTCAATACTTTTATACCTACCCATTGAATTCCTCAAAATACTTATTGGGAATGGGGGTCTACAGACCTATCGAATCTGTCCAGCTGCAACCACCTCTGTAATGATGTTCTCACATTGAAGACATAATATGACGGTATCAATCGTTCTCAAAGTTACCTCACACGCCTCATTTTCGAATAATTACAGCACTAGGTCGAAGGTTGAGTGAATTCTCTTCTTCTCATGTTTATTCCAACGACGCTTCTTGCCAATTTTGTTCATGAAAAAGTATTGTCATCTCTGTCAGAAACCATTAGTGTATGACATACAAATACAGTCGAAACGTATATCGTGATAAATGAGGAATTTTTGCATTACCTTTGATTGATTACTCTAGCAAATTATATCTGCTTCAGGATGGCAGCCTATAAGGGCACGGATTTTGACGTTACTAGATCTGTTCGTTTTCTGCTGATATGAAAAACGCGAATTCCAACGATCTTACAGAAAACTTAGAAAACACTGAAAAAATTCGGTCCATGCCAAAATATTTTTTTTGCTAAACATGCCCGTTTTCGTGGGAATCCTGAAACGTGGTCGATGATGGGAACAGAGAATCTTTTTTGGAGAGTGTGGGAATTTCGATCAAGAGAGTTCGGCAACACTGGCGCGAGCGATAGAGAGCGGCGGTTCGGGGGCGGCGGCGGGAAGTTATCGCTCCGGTAACTCGCCAAAGCCGCCACTCGCTTTTCATGTTTAATGCAATACCCCTTCCCGCCCCCCCTTCCCCTCCCCCACCCCGACTGGTCCCGTCTCCCGTCCGAGCAATCATCCAGAAGATTTTCCACGTTTTTCATTGCCGCGAAAAGTTTAGAGGAACACTCAGACCCGTTCACATAGAAAATACACGTAAATCATGCATTAGTGTTGTCGGATACGAGTGATAATTTTCTCCAGATTTAGAGAGATCAACTGCATTCTTATTGCACCTTCAGTGGAATATTTGATGCATCAACAAATGTTGTTGCATCTTCCACATATCCATATACTCATCGATGCCGGAACCCAGCAGATTCTTTTTTTTTATTAAATTATTTATTGCCCAAACAGGTAAAAGACCCACTTACAGGACATGTAACTGTGAACAAGAACTGAAATCTAAGAAAATAAAATATTTTGATAAATCATTCAGTAGTTGCAGAAAGTGATTTCAATCATAAATAATAATGATAATAAAAAAATAAATGGAAGGAAACATGATAACTTGAATGAATAGAGAGGGGTTAATTCATATTTGCTTCGTGAACATCACAAGGTAGAAAAAAAATATGTTTTATTTCCTTTTTGAACACTCCAATGGGAGTTGAAAATATATCAGTTTTTTTGCATGCCTCATAGCCTAATTTTTTCTTTACATCAACCATAAACGCAATTCGAAGATGATGAGAGAAGAGAAGTTCATTATTCGAATTCTGAAATCTTTACATCAGTGTGTCTGTGTGTGTGAATCTCTATTCATTCGTTTTGTTAGAGGAGATGTGTCCGTTTTTCCTGCTTTTGTACCATAAGGAATCATTTGGTAATGATAGTTACATTCTTTGGTGTACCTACTCCAATGAGTCGATTGAATAGTAATGCACGAAAAAATCGAGGCCTCACCACGTAACACATATCCGCGTGAAAATGAATTAATCATAGAGATTCGATAGGCAAGGCCAATGTTTCTATAGGAAATCACCGAGGGTCCATCTCCACTCGAGATACAAACGATGCATCTCTGACAGATAGAGATTGAAAGTGTGTGTGATGCGGATCTCATGAAAGTCCGATCGAATGGCATCTCGAGAGAACGGACTGCGGTTTCCAAGCTGATCTATATTCCCGTACCGGCCACCCTTATCAGTGTAATGGTTTTAGTTATCCCTCGGCCTCTAACGAATTCGCTCATGCATTTTCGAACAGGCAGGAATAAAAGTCGAAGTCATCGGGCAATGAATTATGCAAATATTCCCAGCCACCGAGGTGAGAACTGCTCGGAGTGATGAATCGAGATTTTATGCTCGATTAATCAGCCGCAGAAGCTCTTAGAGGAATATCACTTCTTTCGAGACATTCGTAAGACTCGTTGGTCCCAGATGGTCTTCTGCGAGAATTGTTCTTGGTTCCTTGATGCGCAAGCGATACTCATCAATATTGACAATGTTGTCATAGTCAAGTTCAAAAGAAAACTACGACAACAGTGTCAATTTCGACAAAGATCGCATCGCGTCGCTCCTCCATATGCCTCCCTGTTGTTTCATCTCCCTGCAACAAAAAGGCATCGAATCAATCCGTATCGGAGAGGATAAAAGACGACTCACCTTTCCCGCCATCGTTTTGGTTCCCTCGTGGAAAAAAATCCTCGGGGTCAAGCGACCGGAATGGAAAACATAAATAGGGAAAGTAATCATTGTGCCGCGCGAAGAGTTGTGAAGTGGTCCAAAGTGGGTTGTATCACGGTTTTTTCACTCGGTAATTGGGGAAAAGGCCTCTCCGTTCGCGAGAATGCACTTCTTCGGAACAGGGCGAGGGAAAAGGAAGTGGCTTGAAATCATAATGGCGAGAGACGCGCAATTCACTGCAAGAAATATAAAGTGCCGCTGAATTATAGGAATTTTATTCGTCGACCCTAAAACGAAATCTCTATCAACCGCTTTAGATGAAATATAATGACTTGAAAGCAAAATCACTATACTCTTTATTTTATTATGGCATAAATGAGGTTATGGTTTGCTACGGCGAACCTCTAGCGCCCTCTGCGTCATTAAATCCGAGCATAATGGATGCTACAGGGTGCCGAATTCGAGATTGATGCGTTCTCATTGTCTCGATTAGAACGGCATTCTGCCTTCTACCAGTTAGTTCTTCCTCAATTCGATGGAATTCTAATCGAGCTAGCGATATGAGATTCCTCAATTGCAATCACAACGTTGAAGTCATGTGGTGAAATATTGGAAATATTTCGGTACCTCTTTTTAGCCGAAGTACAATTTTCGATATTATTCTACAGCGAACATCTTGAGTTCACTTTATGGCTGTTCATCAACTGGTTCATTTTCAAGAAGAGTAAGCACAGGGTGACAGATTTCGTCCCTTGGTCTTTGAATTTTTTGGAACTCTCAAAGCCTGATGCGTTAAACAAAATCAAAAGACAACTCAACTTGTCTTTGGTTGGCAATTGGTCAGAATGTAACAGTCTTAGGATGATGGGAGAGTCTCATGAATCGATGTTTCATGAAAAATGAGCTACAGCTTCACCTCAATTAATGTTTGACGTAATGACTATGACTATGACGATGACTTTTCACGACTTGAATTAACAGGTTTTTATGATTATCGTCCAAAAAGGATGGGGGAAATAATAGAAGGAATATGAAAGGGGAATGTTTACGTATAATGGGTGTATTGAATGGACCATAAACCGCTTTTCAAAAGGGGAGTGAAAGTCATGCCTCTAAAAACTAGGAGTATCACGTGCAATGTTATCCTAGAATATTGAAAAACCCGATGCACATTAGAAACATGAATATGCTAAATGGAAGTATTAGGTTGGGATTCAAATAGTATTTGTATAAATAGTTTTAAACATATGAATTTCTAGTACCAGCACACAGTGAAAAAGAAATTGATTGTATTCATCAACTTTATCAACAAAACTAGAATTTATCAACAACAATATTAAAAGATTTTGATGGAAGCGGAGTAGATTCTATAACAACAGAGCTGATTTGATTTTTCAATTTTCAACATTGATATTTTAACAGAGAATATAGTTTCATTTGAACCAGACCCCGTACAACCGACCCCGGCAACTTCCGATGGAATTCTAATTGTCTCAACTCTCGAGACGTGGAATTTCCCACACAAAAAGATTCTCCTTCTCTAACAGAGTTAAGCCGTAAGCTCGGTGGCTTGTTATCCGCCAAAGAGGAAGAATAAGGAGACAATTAAAGATCGATCGTCACAGAAGGCCGAACGCTCTTCGATTGTTTCGCCTCCGTGGTCATAATCGTTAGCGGTGGATAATTAGGTGGCCAAAGAGCTTCTCCCGCTCTTCTTCGCTACACTAACCCCACTTTCTTATCTCATTCGAATTGTTAACAAGACGATGAGGGTGGTCTTTTGTCTTCGCGAGCAACAGGCCAGCCACTTTGTGACAGAATCTGCTTGCTGATTTTGATGGATGACAGTCTCGTTTGTCGAAAATTAATTGGAACGGAAATCTTGCCCGTTCTGCTAATTAACTGAGGACATACTGACGGACAGCCCTTTGAGAACGATTAATTGTGAGTCCTTTTGATAAGACTACATCTGTGGTGCCAGTCTCAAAAGCTGTCATTGTTTGATCCATCAACAATCTTTGACCAGCTATTCACATTGAAACTCTGTTCAATCTCCGTATAATCCCAGTTGTAGTTCTGTATTTTTGACGATGGTCCAAGTTGTTCCACCATTCTTGGGATTGTTTCTATTATCAGTGTTGTGACGCTTACATTTTTGTATGGTTTTCGCTATGCCACAAAAAAAATTCTATTCCAATGAATCGGCCAGTTTTTCCGCTCATTCACAATTTTTGGTACCTGTTACAAAATGCCTGAATCTACTTTACGCTCCCAATTTTCTCTCGAATCTCGAATTTAACCTCGACAACAGGCGGCTCCGATATTTTCCTTAGCTCAAATGCTGTCGCTGGAAAATACCGATTAATTGGATTTATCCTGAAGAGCTTTGATAACGAATGAACCAGATGAATTAAGGACCCACTTCACACATCATTGCAATCTATGCGATGCGTCACCCACAGAAATTTCGTCAATAATTGACCTGGAAATTTGAATATCAATCGGGGTTTATTCAACGACAACGACGAGGATCTTTTGTGTTTGTGTGATCTACTCGTTCGGAAGTCCCTTCCCTTCGTTCGAAAACGATACTCAATACAATTTGTATTGATGTAACCCGCCTCATTACCAAATTCTACCAAAAGAACTGAAAAAAAACTAGTACACAATTGAGTATTTCCGAATTCGTGCCAAAAAGACTGTACCAAATTGTATCTAAATATTTCTGACCACCACGTTCATGACATAGATTTTCACTAATTTACGACTGAGAACCATTCAAACATTCGCTAGAAATACTGATCAATACTCATCAAATGTCCTCTTTCTTTAATGAATTGCATTCATGTTTAAATATGAACCTTCTTACTTTTCAGTGTATGATATAATTTGCTACATCCGAGGTATCCATACCACAAAGGTACTTGTGATACACATGCAATCTTGTTTTTTTCTATAACTCCAAAGATGTTGGCATTCCAACGATGCTTAATAATCATTAGATTGTAGATTTATAAGATGTAGGATGGTGATTGGTGATTGTCTCACTACCTTTTCTGAATGTCTTTGTCCTGGCACATCACTCTCGTGAGAATCCACTCCACAGAAGAGTTCTGGGCTAGGAGATGTTGTGTTTGCCCCTTCATTGTCTCTAATACTTCTGTGACCTGACAGCCACATCAAAGTGACCTGTTGTAGTAGAACTGAATGATTTTCAAATCATTCAGTATACTTAATTATGTTGGTGGATAATCTAGAAATCTGAGTGTGTCACTATTATTGTGTTATCATTTTTACAAATGATTCAACTATAAACCCTGGTACCAAGAGACAAATCTTCGAAATTGTATTTGCGTGTAGAGTTAGATGATATTTGACAGTTATGTTGAATTTACGAGACATGTGTCAGCAAGATTATGTATTATTTCAGACTGGAACTGCTTATTAATAAACCGGAATCTGAAGAGTCTATTCATTGAAACCTCTTCACTGTTTATTTGCTGCCAGTTGTCTCAGGGATTGTTCGGGCTCCCAAGTCAACTGATACTCGCAAGCAACAATCACTAGCGCGACTCGATGATTCGTTTAGAAATTGAAATACAGTTTGTTGTGTGAAGAAAAAAAGACGCGTACTCACCGACAGTGGTGAGGAGCATGTTGTCTAGGAGAAGAGCAATGGCGACGATGACGAGGACGAGGCGGCGCGACCCTCTGCACCGCTGAACCCAGCCTCCGAACCTGGTGCTGGTCACCCATTCGTTCACCACCGTCATGGCGGTGGTGTATTTGTTGTTGGCGGTGGTGGTGGTGGTGGTGATCGTTGACGGGAAATCGCTCGCTGTCCAATTGTTCTAATACCGAAAAATAATCGCGTTAGTATTGTAACCGAGTGGATTCTAGATTCTAGCATCAGGAGTAGACGTCACGCGCGAGCATTTAGGTTTCGAATGGTTTGTCGAAATTCGAAATGGGTTGATAGACAAGTCTATTATTTGAGGAAAGTGTGGCCAATCTGAGGCGCCTGTGATCTAGAATATCGTGACGATATTACTGCTGATAACAACAAGTAGGTGAATTCTTTGGGTAAATCATGATCATCTACTTTGTACATGGTCTTTTTTGCTATATATTTTGAGTCTTTCATCTTTTTTCAGTCAAAAGGTAAGAAGAGTGAGTTTTGTGACTGGATTGGTGAGTCAGCTAACTATTGTGTTGGAATTTCGGATGGAGCGCAGTCATTCGACATCAAACAGTGGATAGATTGAACATCTTGTAGTTGACGTTTCCTGATATCTGCTCGAATTCACGAAATAATAGTCCTGCTGTCGTCGCGAAATCAAGTTCTGCTCGGAATAGACAGAGATTGTGAGGAGCAGGAGGAGGAGTAGGAGAGGAAGGGAGCTTCTCATATCGGTGCTGTCTTTCCTTTGATCTGTATTCTTATAATGGCGCAAAATGGATTTCATGCACAGACCTTTGAACTTTTAATTTCCTGCTTTCAGAGACACCACCACTCCTGCCGATGTTCTCACTTGGTCGGACGCTGCACAATAATGATATCTCGTCCTCGTTATTATGCTCAAGTCTCGCCTTCTTCGCATCTGTCATACAATGTTCCATATCAATCCTTCCATTTCTCCTTCATTGAAATAGCATGAAAAATGATTGAAAGGTACGCATTTTTCAGCGTCATACTCAGCGATCACGAAATAATAGATGAAAACTATTGATTGCTTCAGAAAATGTTCTTTCATAACCCAACAGATAACCGACAATAGTGACAGAAAAGTATCCGATTTGTGCATGCGAATGTTAGAAATTGAGCAGTTTTTTCACTACAGCGACGGCAACGGCTACGGCAACTGCGGCTACTGCACCGGAGTTTATGATTTCAGCCAACAACGACTGAACTGCTCTATGAATGTTCTATGAATCTTTTTTTGATGATTCGGTGAGAAACGGTCAGCCTAGAAATAGCTAATAGACCTATTTGTTCCCGAATGAAATCAATGTAACGTAAACTGTAGATAAAGCCCGTTGAATGAGCTGCTGTCGTCCTTCCATATCGAATGGACTACTATACCGGGTGGTCACAAGAACTGAGGCACCTCCTGTCTCTTCGATGTTTTTCAATTCAAGATGAAATGTCAAAGATACAAGCGAAAAGTTGTGTATTCGTTGAGAGCGGAATTACCTAACTGAACGAAAATAGATGAATGAATGCGAAATATGATTTTATTTCACTCACTCAAGTATATCCTCACAGTATATCCTGATAATCTATCCTGGTATCGACATCAACAAAAACAAACTACTTATGGGAGAAATGTCCTATTTTGCGTCTTTAATGAAGTCTTCGTCGCGCTTTGCTCGTTGTAGTGACTCCAAAACTTGTTCGATGATATATTATATGTTTTTTTTTGTGAAGAAAGTTCGTTCCTTTTGACAGTTCCATCATACCGAAGTGGAATGAGCAACAGCTCAGATCAGGATAGAGATAAACCTCGGTAATAACAATCTATTCCGACTTTGAGTCACACACATCACGCGGTTTGCTTCTCACAGAGATTTTCGCACTGCTCCGGATGACAGGAATAATATGTAGACGTGACCAGAATGTTCAGCGATTTTTCTGGTAGAAATTCAAGTGGGTGGGTACCTATACTGAAGTTTTCATCGCGTCGAATTTTTATACTTCATGGAAATTTCTGTATAAGCTCATGATTCAATCAGTACAAAAAATATGGCGGTGTTATATCATGAATCCATTATTAGCATGCGGTCAGTGGGTATCAGGAATAAATTGGAAGAGTTTGAGATTCCAATCCACTGACAGCACATAATATTAATTGAAATATTAGAAAAAAAAATATAATCTGGAGGAAAAATGAAAACAGGTCCTTTCAGAGCCCTCCGATATCAGGGGAAATTGTTTCCCGGGAATCTGATGAACTTTGCAATAAGTCTTCCTTCCTGTCCTCGAAGATCTAAGTCGTCGAAGTGCTATGATGATGTTTACAATCTACACTTGCCCCTTCTTTCTTGCAAAGTATCGATACAGTCGTATGTCTAAATTCCTAATTTGCGAAGGCTTTCATCCACTTTTCACTTCACATGAACCTTCACAAATATTTCAACGCTAGGGTTGGGGAGATATTACCATCGTATCGTTTGATTTCGACGCCTCGGGGTGCAAACGGAAATAAAAAAAAAAGTGTGGAACTTGAATCGTTCCTATATAACTTTGCTAAACCGGATTACTTTCGTCTCATTTTGACTGGCTTTATTGGATTTGCTCGATGCGAATACGATCCAGATGTCTCGCTAACACTCCCATCCATCCGGCCTTATGGATAGATAGATAGATAGATAGATATATAAATACGTGTGTATCTGACTGAATAACGCTCATTCTTCGAAAGCAAGGAGTTCATGATAAACCAATTACCCGATGTTTAGAGTGGATTTGCAGTCGCGGGTCCCTCCAAAGCGACATGTTAATTGGCTAAGACGCGAGATCTTCTCTTCGCTAATGCAATTTTCGGTTCGGATCATATTCGAATGGAATTGGTGCATCAAGCATTTGGATCCGACTAATTTCTTCCAACTCACGCGGTCTGACCATATTCTCGTACAACATTCAGTTTATTGGAGATATACCTAACTCACTGAAATGTGCATTGTATCGTTCGAACTCTTCCTTATTAGATAATATTATATCTCATGAAACAATGATGAAACATGATAATTCACAACTCACTATTGTTTCGCCAAGGGTTCGACGAAGATTTGACAAACACTCATTCGTCTGCAATCATGTGGACTGGAGTCATATTCGATGATACGAATAGGCGTCAATTTATTATTGATATCATGTCAGATGAATCTAAGATGTTTCTATGTTGACTCGAAATGATTATTATCGATTTCATCATAACATCAGAAGTTGCCTCAATTATTTTCTAAACTCCCATCGAAACCATACTTAGAATCATCATAGCAAAAAAAAACTAACAGGCAAAAGAGATTTTTGGAGATTCAATGAGATGAAGAAAATAATGGAATCATTCAAATAATATCAATCAATACTCTTTTCTCAGTCTTCGAATATATCCTTGATTCAGTTCATCATTTTTGATCGACTCGACGTAGCTCTGCTATCTATCAGGATAAAAATGAAAAGAAATGTCTCCGGTCTAGATCCACCACAATTCAATTCAATTTTTATTTCCCATCCATAAGCGGATTCCATCTCGAGTAATACCTTGCGACAATATTTTATTATCAATTCTATGATTCTCTAGATATCATTGCGTTTTAATGAAACGAGTAGAGGCTTACAATGATCCTGAGACAGAAATAAGGACCCGAGGATTACGCGAATCAAATTTCAGAAGTCTCCAGAGACATGCAAAATGATGCGGTCTACTCCACATCGAATTGGGTGAGCATTAAAAAATTTGATTTATAATTGAATGAGGGGCAAATTCGATGTTAACGATGTTGAGGTTTCTTCAAAGCTGGAGTTTGAACAATCCGAATTATTTTATAGTCGTGATGTCAATAGAATAGAACGAATGAAGAGTCAAGCAATTTTGAATGCTGGTGCAATAATATATGATATAGTATGTCCAGAAAGATATAATACCCTCTTGTGAGTTCTGGCTTCATTATGTTCATGACTGAGTGAAGAATTGATAACTACTCCGATTTGAACAACAACAACAAAAAACCCTATTGGGAAATTCATCAAGTGGTGGTTCAATCATATACATTCATACATATCGAGACCTAAAACGTATTCCCTCCGGTGGACGGCGTATTTTTTTCGGCGACCAACTCACGCATCCTTTGATCTCGGTGCCGGTCCCTGAGGCACCCCTAATTACTCGTATCACGTGCGCGCCTCTATCCCGTTTGAGGAAGGGAACGACAAATTCCGGGCGTTCCGAGCGGAATTTCTCGGGAATTTCCCCCGTGACTGTCGCACTTTTTATCCTCCGATGTTCTACAAGCGACCGTTTATAGTTGAGGTGAGTCGAGGCATTGTTGTAGGCGAGTCAATCGTCAAAGCTATGCAACATTGATCACTCTTTCCCTCTTGCCGGATACCCGCTTTTCTTGTACTATTGTCATAATAACGCGATATTCTCAATTTTCAAAAATAACACTAGGACATATGATATTCCTTTAGAAATGTGATGAGAAGTCGATTTGAAAAAAAAATTCTTAAACTCGACTGAATCCAAACACAACTGATCTTCACATCCACTGCTGTTATCATTTTCGGTCATAATAAAAGTACTATCGAGCTATGTGATTGAAGAGGAAGTTATGTCTAACTATAATATTTCTGAGCTCTTTTTCTTGTCACTCCAGACGTTCTCAAGAGTAACTTTATTTTCATTGAATACCAGGGTAGATGGCTATTAAATCTGAATATAAAATATTTTTTCCATCAATGCCTCAATTATAATTTGTGGTACTGTCATGGTTTTATTGTTGCAAGAACCGAAGCTATTACTTCAGTCGAAATTGGAGTACAGGTAGAAAGTTGTTGAATTCTGATGAGAAAATTCAGGGGGACATGTTTCTTGACCTGAAACAAGAAGGGAAATTCTTATAAATTGATTGAAGGAAAGCAAGTTTACTAATATTTCGGCCTTTACCTTTATAGGAACTTTCCTTCTTATTTTGATGTTAGCAACACGTGGTTCAAATTTTATCTACGTTCTTGGAAGATACCCTGTACATTGGTCTATTTCCAAAATTTTGAGAAAAAAAATTACTCACTAACTGTGGAAATTCTCTTTTGGTTATCTAATAGTTGAATTTCAAACGCAGTTTGAAGCAAACCATTTATGTCTCCTCACTACAAATATATCGAAATAATCATATTTTCTATTTATATTATCAGAAACGAAAAGTCAAGAGAATCCAAATGAAAATCATCTCTGTTTTTTGATTGATCAGGTTGTGTGAGAATTGTGAAATCAGTGGAATAGTCTGAAGAGTGCATCTCATCGGAACAAAAAATGTTCCAATAACAAAAACACGAACAATCTGGCATTTATCCCCATTATAGTCGCTTCATTCTGGTTTTTCCGTTGAAAATTGACGGAATAAAAGGAACGACGAGAAGTGAAACCGTCGTGCACCACAACTATGCTTCTTTCCGGACTGGAGCCAGATTGTTATCAACAAAACGCTACTCTCGTTCGACAAATTATCGTTGTTCCAGGTGCTCGTGCGAAAAATATTAATCGTCATATAATGCTCGACGTCGCTTTTCGGGTAATATCTTAATCAAAAAGGGAACCCTCGTGACGGGGGCTATTAAACTTAATGCCGCCGGTAATGATGCGAAACTTGATGTTCGGATTCGTCGTAGCAGCTTCAGGAATAATTAAGGTGCGGCAAAGATAATCTTTTCGAATATATCAATTAGGCCGTCACTCGGAATAATTTCCCTCTAGACGGAAAATATCAGTTAGCGCGAGAAAACCCGAACGGACGAGATAGGGTGAGATGTTTTACGGGATTCTTAGAAGCTCCCCCTCAATTTATCGCCGAAAGAAAAAAGTTCTTCACCTTTGAGATTGACCGGAATCGAGTCGAACTGTATTCTACGACTTATAGCTAGTGCACATTTTACTGTTGCGACTGTAACGTTGGTGCCAAGACAGATCCTTGTGGAACACCAGCATTGATAGTCATAGTATCGGATGAGATATTGCGAGGAAACTCGATAGAAAAAGACATAGTTAGGGCAGAAAACTACATATTATATGACGGAAGTTTGGCCTTGATGCCATACTCGATCAATTCCCATGTTTCTCGATTGACACCTGCCACTTATGTATCACGTAGGCGAGCTGTCTTCCACCTCTTGCACCTCTGATTTCATTAGATGATATAGAGGAACTAGAGGAGAAGGCGGTATCAAGTGTATTATCATCCCCGAACGTATAGACTGGGAAGGAAGTCGCCACCAATAGATCGTTGCAAAAATTAAGTCGGTGCCAAGACGGATCCTTGTGGAACACCAGCATTGGTAGTCATTGTACCAGAGAGGATCTGTAAGGAATCTCGATAGAAAAATATTTAGTTCGGGCATTGAACTATATGACGGAAGTTTCCTCATTAGAATATGAGAGATGATTTACTTGGGAGCTGAGAAATATATGGAATATTTTTTTTTTGAAAAATTCGAAGAAGATAATATATGCAACACATGAATGAAATGATTTTTCACTCGTGTGAATTCACTTCACTGCATAAATATCTATCTAGGATTCAGAACCGTCAGAACCGTCATATGAGCTATGAAAAAAAGGTGTGACTCAAATCAGTCAAATCTGATTTCTTCTACTTAGTTCTAGTTTATGTAGTCTGTGCAGTTTATTTCGATGTTATTCGTACTTCTTCAGTGAGATTATTTTCTAGACAGAATAAAGCATATGTTCTCTCTCTCTCCTTCTGTGTCAAACTCCTAAAAATCCAGTTGGCGAACGACACCTGTTGCACGCGAAAATGCGAACCAGTGATTTGTCGGGAGAATACTCTCGCTTCTCAGCCGAAAGTTACTGTCTGTGGAGTTGCGGAAAGTTTCGTTTCGAGCATGACCCTGATACGCGACCTGGAATGCACTCTCGGACTCCCCTTTATACGGCAATTTTGGACGCAAAAGTTCGCCTCGTCCGACGGGATCCGCATACGAACCGACCGAACGGTAGCTAGGTATACAGGGGGTAAATGAATTAATGCGAATCAGGGGAAATGAATCGTTTGCCCCTCTCCTCAAGGCTTTTTTTTCTAAATGGATCAAGCTCTCAATGCATTTTAAAAAGGCGGTGAAGCTGTGAGAAAAAAGGGTAAATGTGATTTTTTCCACCTGTTTTCATTCGAAAAACTCAAAAATCTTAGAAATATTGAAAAACCTCGCAGGAACCATGGAAAACCATGAAAATCATCATCAATAAGGTAATTCATATGATTGTCCTATAAATATTCGAAGAATTTATAAGAAGATTTGCAAGTTTTCCAGTCAACATAAATTATTGAAAATAAATTTCCTCACTTCAAAAATGACGAATCACAATAAAAAAAATTATAAAAATATCGAAAACCTTACACGAACCATGGAAAACATCACTGACATAATCCATATGGTTATTCTATTGATATTTGAGTGATTTATAAGGTTTGCGAGTTTTCCTTTCGACAAAAATTATCAGAATTAACGAATGCACAAAAAATATAGAAATATCGAAAAACTTTGAACGAACCATCGCAAACCATGAAAAAAAACATCATCACTGTAGTAACTAATATTGTTGTTCTATAAATATTTGAGTGATTTATGACGTCTGCAAGTTTTTGCTTCAACAAAAATCATCAAAAACGAATTGGAAAAAATCGTAAAAAATCTAAAAAAATCATGCTCGACAAACATCATTCTTATCGTAATTCAAACGGCTTTTCTGTAAATATTCGAATGGTTTAAAAATATACCGACTGCAAGTTTTCCCTTCCACAAAAATCATCAAAAACTATTGGAAGAATTGGAGAAAAATAGTGAAAAAAATTCTGAAAATCATGCACGACCGACACGCTCGAATCCCGTTCGGAGGCGGCTCGGAACACTCACCTGCTGCCTTCCCTCCCGGAAGAGTGAGTGGTCCAGTCCGGTTGTTGGCGGCGTGACCGACTGGCGGCCAGTCTTGGAGCGAATGCAGGGGGGCGGCTTTGGCGGGCAGCCGGTCGGCCGCCTCGTCGGTCCTGCTGCGGCGGCGGCGGCGGCACCACTCTCCGACTCTCTTCCTTCTCGTCTCTTCCTCGCGAACGCCGGCGGCGACTGAGGGGGGCGGTGCGCGAGACTCGAAACGGAGGCGGCGGCGCGAGCGACGTCGTCTTCGACGCGGGGGGAAGGATGACACTTGTTGACGGCTCCCTCGCTCCATTTTTTTCCTCCCCCCCCCCCGAAAAAGTTACACCAAAGTTAAATAGATAGATAGATAAACTTGTCGAGAGTAATTTTTTTTTGACAAATCATTGCTACGTATGAAATTCAAAATAAAATTAATAAATAATAAATAATGAGCATCGATATACATTCATCTAAATATTCAAATAATTTACAACAATAAAAACGTTAAAATATCGTGATTAGGGCATATGGATGTAAAAATAAATACATTTCACATTACACTGTTATATTCTTGTAAGCTATATCAAGTTGCTTCTACCAGCAAAATTTTCAGTTTCCTCTAAACAGATACTCATTCAAATTGTTGGATTTCTATGGGTCGTGTATCTAACACTAAATCTTGGTTATCTCATTTGAATATAATAATATTACTTTTGCTTGTATTGAAGCTCAAGAAGTTTGAGTCACACCAAGCTTCAATTTTTTCCAAGTCTACTGCTACAATATTTTTTAGTGTATCTATATATCATTTCCGCGCCATATTAGTGAGGTGTCATCTGCAAATGTGGTGAAAGCTTCCTGAATAGTTATCTATAGAGTATAGAAGGACCCAGTGGACCCAGCACAGAACCCTGAGGAATAACACATAGAACATTTGAAGCTTGATATCAACCATAACTATTCGACTGCGATTCGGAAGGTAGTTACAGCAGGAATTATGAATGTTTCCTTTGAATCCATATTGATGAACCTTTTGCACCAGAATGCCGTGATCTATACGGTCAAAAGTCTACAGAATACCGTCATTCAAACCAATACATGAACTTATTCCTATTATCCAAAAATTGCATCTTCTGTGATTTTATTCTCTTGGAATCCAAATTAGTCCTTCTAAAATAGCCGAATACAACGAATATCCTATGACTATCTATGTAAACAGCTAATAGCACATTGTTTTGTTATTCAGAAAGTAACCCATTTCACTGTGACAACAGAAAAACGAACACGTATTGTAAGATTTCGAAAGGCAACTCTCAGTCGCAATATCGTAATGATATATTCCGACGACAACCTATGGAAACAACGCTTTCAACAATGGGCTATGGGCTATGGAAAAACTGCATTTAATGCATTTCGCTAATGTGAAATATTACTTGTTAATCGCAGTATCAGGAGAAGAAATTGTATCATTCTCATGGATCTGAAAGAGGACTCCAAGTATCACCAAATAAATTCAGTAATCACTCTCGCCCATTTTTCGCTACGTTTCACGAGAAAAAGTAGTTCGAAAAATGTGGAAGCAAGAGTTCGCAAGTACGTGTTAGTGATAAGACGGATCTAATAAACAAAAAGCTGCGACAAGATGTTAGATAACGATGGACGTGCTTCGATCGGAACTGGCCAATGATCCAGGGGTTTTTTTCCCGATCGAGAAAAATACAGATACAGATACAAGACTCATTACTTTTCAACTAGCACCCTGAAATTTTTCGAAATTCGTCCAACAGGACACTCGGGAGTGAAGTCTACCTCATCATTATTAGAATATTGATGGAGTCGGGTCTTTCGGAAAACGGAAAATTCTTCCTGCGACCCAGAAGCTTTCTTAATAGCTCCTGGAGATGCTTCTCTAATTGAACCGTCGACGTCGCGCGGATTCCCTTCCATACCTGCCAATATCCCCGGAGCATCCGGAGTCATTTGTAGTCCGCAAATGCTTATTGCGCCCGGAGTTATGCCCGGAATGCCCAGACCGGGGGCGCCTGAATCCAATAAAAGGCGGCCCCCCTTTGCCCCCCTCCCCCACCCATTCGCGGCGAATACGCGAAAGTATTCCGGTAATAAAGTAATTCCGGTGGCTGTGAGATGAGCGATGAATCGGACGATAATCAACCTAGAAAAAAATGGACGAAGACGAGCGACCTATTTATATCGGGGATCTTAGGAACAGACGCTTTTTCCATCATTGCTTCATGGATAGTGCTTTCATCGTTCACAGATTTTCGGGATTTTCTCTCCTCGATTCTGAAATTATATTAATCATCTCAATATTTTTGTAGTAAGGTCAGATTCTGTGATCTGCCAGAAAATGTCACCGCGCTTGATATTTAATCTTCACATACCTAAAACAGTAGTTATCTATTTGTCAGTGACACCTTGTTTATTAAAAATTCGGGAGACCAACACATTTCAAAAATATTAAAATTTCTACTAATCTTGATGAAGTGGACGTTTCGGCAAAGAATCTGCTTCCGTTTTCAAGACAGTGGAAAATGTTTTGTGACAAGTTGTCAGAAAGAAATTCAGTTACAAGAATTGAATATCAAGTCCACAAGAACAAGAAGCAATATTATTGATTTTTTGATTTTTCTTTTTTTCATGAACTCAATATCGGCCATATAATGTCCATCTTCAGTAAAAGGATATGTTTGGCTGATTTTGACTTGTCGATATATCCCTTTCGTTATATAGTTCTTATATTTTTTCATCCTTGCTGATCTGCTAGTTTCACCTGTATAGTATTCACTATAAACACATGGTATGTTGTAATGTTCTTCATTTCTTGGTTCATTTTATGAGGTATGAGTAAGTTCAATCCCATAATTATCGGAAGAATAATATGGAAAAGCCGACAAATTCTTCACAGATTGGCAAAGTGATCCATATCTTTTTAACGCACAGTGCATGAAAAATATTCCGAATACGTAACATGTTATATGAAGAAGCGTTAAAGAGTTTTTCCAGTACCTTTGACCACATAAAGTACCTACTCAGAAAATATCAGTTTCTCAACTTGCATTTCTGAAAAGAATGACGATATCAAAATTCCAATTGTAAATGTAGCATTTTGAGTTTTTCTAGGATCGAAATATTTCTCAAGGTACTGAAAAAAAAAATGGGGCTTCAATATGGGGCCAACTGGAATGACAAGGCGCTTCTATACACGTACACAGCGATGAAAAGGCAATCAATTAAAACAATATAAAGTAATTCTGGTTGTTTTCCGGCTAGTCTTGAGGGCCGGCACGAGTTTTTAGTGGTTTTCCGTGTAACGCCTGCCGTTGCTGACATCGGATATCATCCCCATGCTCCACACTCGATCATGTGCGATTCCCCCCTTCCCCCCTCCTCGCATGCATAGGGGCAGTTCGGGTAGGTGTATGATAGGGGTGTCGGAATGGTCCGGGAAATCGACCGAAATAGGTTAGATAGCGAGAAAAACGCGCACGAGGTTTTCTTGAAAATTCTCACCTTCCTGAGATACCATTATTGCTCGAATCATTCCCAGAAATTCATCGGCGAAATGATATAATATTCAGTCTTCTATCTATAGAAATCTTTCATTTTTTCTCAACGAATCGATTGACATATATGTTTTTTTTTTTTTTAATAAATCTTTCATTTCATCACCTCAATTTCTATCGAATGTCACGTCACAGCTCTATCGAGAACAGAATGATTCTGATATTCGTATCAGGAGGGCAGAAATTCGATGTCGTATCATTCCTGATTCAACCAAACGGACATTTTTAAATTCTCTTTCTGAGACGAAATCGGCAACTAAATGAATTTCTCAAAGGCATTTTCTTGGGCACCTAGTCAGGCAATTTTGTTGATAATCGAATCTGTAAAATCCCACATATCGAAGATTGAACAAACGTGTCATAGTTACCTACGTTCCGAAAAATGAAGTCTAAACCAAAGATCTGAAACGAATTTGAAATTTTTGGCAACGATTGCCCGTACTATTAATTTATCAGTGTGTCGTCATACGTGCTGAAAAGCCACTTGTGGCTTCGAATGAAATAAATTACAGAAATGTATCAGGCTCAAATGGCCGCGCGGAGTAAAAGTATGTGCGTGCCATCTCCATCTTCCCAATGTTCATCCAGATTCATTGCCGACAATGAGAATCTGAGAATCCACTCTACAATATCCATTGATTTTCATTTTAATCTCCTACACTCTTGAACCGCAAAGTTTCAATGAGAAATTTGACAGAATTGACAAAATAATTGACCAGAGGTGTCTCAGTTTCGAACAAAATGCGTTTCGGCTCATTTTTTTTTCAAAAACGAAAACCTTTCGCCAGGTTTCGAAGAGTTGGATATGAATTATGTAAAATGCAGTCGAAAATCCAGATTTTCCTTTCCAGGCTACAATTTATGTGATAATAATTTAAAAAATCACCTTCATGATGATATCCCAGAGTGTGATATTATTTTCCATCTCTTCTCCAAATAAACTCGCTTTCGCCTGTATATCTACGGAAAAAATCTTGATTTTGTTGATTTCTCAAAGACATTTTGTTAGCTACCTATTTATGCAATCTAATAGAGCCTTGTTGTTGTCAATATATTTATCATTATCATTGTGGAATGGAAGAATGTATAATAAAAAAAGTCTGACAATATTTTGGCGAATCCGTTTAATTCAGGTATTCGAGAAATTGGTATCGAAGATAGTGGCCATCGTACTGAAAGCGTTCAAAATACTGAAAGGGCATCTTCTATTGTACGCCTTACATTTCCTCCTGTTTCCGGACTTTTCCGCTCTCTCGTACTCTTCCAGCTCCTTTTCCTTCCTCGAAGTGGATGGCCTGAATAACATACGAGTAAGAATATAGAACACAAAATGATAGTTATTTCTACCGAAATTTCGAAGCGGGATTTGTAGATTTCTTTTTTGATTATTTCTGTAGCAGTCTTTTATAGAGGAGTTCGTTCTATAGATATAGAAGAATATTTGTCTGCGTTTTTATATCCACATAACTCACGTCAAAAATATGTGGGCAATATCTCCTAGCACTCCTGTATATTTCGTTGAATATTTGGCTGCTTCGCAGATTCCTCTGAGGAGACAATCCTTGCCAGCGTATCCGAATCTGGAAATCCAAAAATGTCCTGAATATGTCTAAATCCATAAATAAAAACGTAATATAATGTTTGAATGTTCAGTTTTTAAAAATCGGTCAGCGGGTTTGAAACTGGGAGAGTTTTGCGGTTTGAAAGCAAACGCACTGTATACAGGGTGTCGCGTGCAATATTCTATCAGGATCAGTTTTGGAAGATACCTGGTATTTTTTTTTGATACTCACTCTTCGATCTTTTTTTCTATGACGTCGTAGACGAACCTCCTGTCGGTCGAAGAGGAATCTCCTACGATGGGGGGATACTCGAATTCCGTCTCGTTGGTCGGCAACTCGTAGGCCGCTTCGAAAATCACTGAGAGTAAGACGTTGCCCGGCGTGTCTATCGCCACGGGCACTACAATCGTCACGATCATCTGGAAATTTATATTGTCAAACATGTCCTTGGATGCCGAAACCACTCTCGGGATTTTCGATTACTTTCGAAAGATGGCGCTCGTAGCGTTTGACAGCTACACGCCATGCATATAAATGTCATTCTTCCGTGCGATTGTGTTGAATCTATTATATTAAAAATTGTTTTTTGCGTGAAAAAGGTAGTGATGGGTTTTGAGAACAGATTTGTTCGAAGCGAATTTATTTACATTCAGCCAAAATTCAATTCTATGAAGGTAAATTAACTTTGTAGGCTTAGTCTTAACCGTAAATTCATTCGAATGTGTTTAAGCAAGACTCGAGGAGAGAATTTATGAATTTTAAGAGTCCACCAAGTCATCTAGGTAGAGGCGAATTGATCTTGAATATGCTTACCCCCATAAATGGATCGGATCCAACTGGGAAATGAAAGTATGGATTCAAAATCTCCCCATCGGTAGCTGCACATCTCACCCACATCAAGACTATCATTCCGATGAAGGATATTCTAGAAAAAAATTTCTAATTTCTAATTCTAGGAGTAGAAAAGCTACATAGGCTGTATACAATAGCTATATACAACTCATCCACCCGAGTTCAAACAAAAATGGTTTGAAAAATACTATAAAAGCTGGTATCAATGATTTTTATTCAACTTCCACTGAAGAAAACTCCACTTTTTGTTGTCAATGTAGGTGATGATATGTTTCCTTCATTTTGTGCCAAATTAACCAAGACATTTTGCATCGTGATCAATAAAAAATATACCATTTCACTTGAAACGAAGAAGTTGATTCCAACATAAGCTTCAGTTGATGTTGAAAAAAGTTATAACATTGATACCACAGATACCATTGATTTTTTCATCAGATGACAAATATGGCGGCACTCAACAATACTGAACTCACTTTTCGTATGGATAAATCATGGTTATGATGATATCAGCTCGAAAAATTTTCACTCGACATTATGATAATATGGTTAGCTCGCTTCAATTTCTTACACGACTCTGTGAATACTCATAACGGCTTCGGGCGGACGCAACTTAAAATTGAAAAAGTTCCACTGTTCTTTGTTCTTTGTTTCAATTTTCACAATGGTTTGTTAATTATTTGTGTCATTGTGAAGAGTGTTTACTTTTCCATTTAAATGGTATGCGTGTGTCTGCCGTCACAAGTAGGAGAAATGTAAATAATGGTATTCATCTAATATTCAGGTGGATATACTGGGGGATGGAAGAGATATTGTCTTCTAATATTTATTTCTATTTTCTGTATTTAATAAAGTTATAGACAGCTATAAATGCCAATGGAAACATCGCAACGCATAACGCAGTTGAGTGAGGTTGGTTGCCAAAGATGGCAGCTGAAAATATATATTCACTATCTTAATTCAAAGTGAATTCTCAATTATCTATAGTGCCTATCTAATTTTACACTGCGCCTACAAACGTCCGAATCTAATTTCAATGAAAATCTTCCAGAAAATAGGCAGAATTAATTTCAGTACCAACTGAAACCTTTCTGGCAGTTTTCCCATACTATATGGGCAGCAAACAACTTCCGAAGAACCAGTTAATTAGATCTTTTGTCGGAGGCTTCGATCGCGGCGTCTTGGCGCGAAATGAGGCGAAAGAAAAGCTAAAGAAAAAAACAGCGAACGACCCGCGAATTTTTCATCCTCCATCGAGCGAAATTGGCGCAATTCAGTTCGAGCGCGGAGAGCAGCCAGCACCACCTGACACTCGAGTGGCCCTTCATTGCGCCACCCATACACGAATTTATCCACAGCAATTTGCCACGAGGACCCGCAGCGCAAATTGGAATCGAAAAGCTGTCTCTCTGTGTCTGTGCCTCTGCTTCTCCATCAGAAATCGATAAATCAATTAACTAAAGGGTTTCAATGGTTTTGTGTATTGTATTGTTGTCCTATATCTGGAAAAAGGACAAGTCAAAGTAAAATGAGATAATTGCGATATGATTCAGGTCAGCTGCTTGTTTTGTTCCTTTTATGTTTCCTGAAAGATAACTGAAATCAAATTTCCAGTATTCGGGTTCATAGTTTTGAGGCACTGACGAGGCTACTTGTCGAAAATACTATCAGTAAATCCATATTTTCATTATTTCAATGAATTTCATTTCAAATTCGGTCCAGAAGCTGTTTGAGGTTATGTCCGGTTTTTGTTATGTGAGTACACAGCCAGTTTTTTTCCGTTCTAATCATAGAACTTTGCCAGTTCTTTGGCCGCGTGTCGACTATATAGCGTATGTCCTATAAAGAGGCAAGATGTTAGAGATTAGAAGAAGACCTGTCATGTCACTGTCAAAAATTCAAAATGGCCGTGTCATAAGTGTCATCAACATTCGTTATTTTATCAGGTTATTTTGAATTCTCACCTTCTCATTCATTTATTAATGTATTTTTTCCTCTGCTTTTGAGAAGCGCAAAATAGAGTTCAACGGTTTCACATGTGAATATAATCCAGAGTTGTGTGGAGTTGCTCGCAAACAACTTTATATGTAACAAGTTTTTAGGTTAGTATAGTGAACCGCCAAACATGAATACTACTTCAATGTACGGTCATAAAGGGGATGTATCGCAAAATCCTTCCCTGAAGATGGAAATAGCCTCCAGGAATGTGGACAGATCGATCATATTAGATAACAGTGCTCCCAGTCTCATAGAACTAATGAATGTTAGCCCCCAAAGTGGTTCGACTGCCTCTGGACTCACGGATCATGATTATCCCACACTATCAGGCATTCCCCTAGCGATGAACAATATGACTCAGATAAAGTGTGTTAGCAACATTCCTTTGCCTATTGAAATTGTGGACCATTTCACACGTATCCTTTTTGAATTGTTGAGGGAAGGTTGATTTTATGTTTCTGCGGTAATTTTCCTCAACTGATGTTTATTCAGATGTCCAATGTCATTGTATGATGGGCCTCTTCTCAGAAATAGGCAGAGCTTGGCTGACTGTAGACAGTGATATTTATGTGTGGACATATGAAGAAAATGCAGATTTGGCGTATTTTGATGGAATCAACGAAACGATTTTGTGTGTTGGTTTAGTGAAACCCAAGCCAGGTGTTTTCCACGCATTCATCAAACATCTCCTCATCCTGGCAACCTCTGTTGATGTAATAGTACTTGGCGTTACGTTCACAGAAAAGACAGGTGAAAATACAGATGAGATTCAGTTGATACCTGATCCAGTTTTCACTATCCCAACTGATGGGTCTATAGTATCTGTTGTGAGTGGGACTGATGACGGTAGGATATTCTTTGGTACAAAGGAAGGTTCTCTGTTTGAAATTTGTTACCAGGTAAGCAAAATAAATACATTGAGATTACATTGATGCCAGTGTAGCACTTTGTGTATGAGGAAAAAGTTTAATATTCTTTATGACAGTAAAATTTTTGATTGTATTAAAGAAGAAGAACATCAAAATCAATTGAACAGTTCATAAAAAATAATCCTGGTCAGTTTTGTCATGAATGTATGATGATTTATATTTTAATGCTTACATGTTTCACAGGCAGAAAGTAGTTGGTTTGGGAAAAGATGTAAAAAGGTGAATTTATCAACTAGCACACTTTCCTTCCTAGTGCCATCTTTTCTAAATGCTGCTTTGACTGAAGATGATGGAATCACCCAGATTTCCATTGACGATACCAGACACATTTTGTATACTTTAACTGAAAAAGGGACAATAGAAGTGTGTGATTTGGGAGAAAAGGGGAATACCTTTTCTAGGATAGCAAAAATGAGTCAAAATACATTAGTGAATCAAGCAATGAACACTGTCAAGTGAGTTTCACTCAAAATTCATATTGATATGAAAATGATGATTGATTTTTATTGAATGTCAATCTCAAGAACCAATCATCATGTTCATTTATTGTTTTTAGAACATTAGATAGTCAGAACTTTCGGCCAATAGTGAGCATATCAGCGATAGAATCCAGCGAGTCAGTCAATCTGAACTTGGTAGCTGTTTCTCAAACTGGTGTTCGCTTTTATCTTTCAGTAGTCAGTCTCAGCAACCTCCAGCCTAACCAAAGACCTTACACTTTGACTCTTGTGCATGTCAGATTGCCTCCAGGGTATTCTGCTAACATTGTGGTGAGTTGAAAACAGTGTTTGAAAGATATCATAGAATAAAAAAGGGTATGACTTTATTCAAGAAAAGTAATGAAACTCAATAGTGTATACAATGACCATATGACCATTGAACAAATTATGATCAGATGTTTTTGTTTCACATTTAGGTACTCATTCACCTGGAATGGATCTATTCAATTTAAGATTATTTTCTTGAAAATATTCAATGAATTATGCTTCATCTTGTACTTTGTTCTTATAGAAGTATTTTTATTTTTGTAAAACCAGGGAATGTAACTTTGTAGCACCAATTTGTTCACACCAGATGACTATTGTGCAGCAATTTGGATACTTTGATTTCCTTTCTGAGCTACGAATTTGTAACATTCTGATATTTCATTTGGTTAAAGGTGAGACCTAGAGCAGTTCACGTGTCGAATTACAGGGATAGAAATTTAGTGTTGATTTCTACTGTGAACGAAAAGGATGTGCTGTGGTGCATGAGCTCAGATTTGTTTCCGTTCAGCCAGACTTTGATGGAGGCCTATACCTACGTCACTCTGGATGGGCCTGCACTCGCCATAGCTGAGGTAAAAACTCGATTCATTCATTTTGAAACTATACACTCCACAAAATTTATATTGTTTTGAAAATACCTATTGTGTAATATAAATATAATTTATATTCAAGATTCATCAAGAAACTACCAATGATATTGAATATAAGACATAATAGGGTGTATGAAAGTACACATGCATTTTCAAAATATGGAAACTCAAGAATTCTTCAACTTCTACCAGTAGGTAATAAGTTGTTTTAGTGCACATTAATTTGCATTTCATAAAACATTTGAACAGTTATATTTTGAAAACAGATGGATGAATGAGTGATGGAATTAGAAGAAATAGGTCTTGTTCAATATGAGATAGTATACAGGGTGTTCCAGTGGAATAAATTGACGACATGTCGAAATATGACATTTGCCGAAATAATTTTGAATTTTTGATAAGAAATTCGGTTAATTCAGAAAAAGAATCAAACTTTTAAATCCATTATTTTTTGATGATTTCCGGATAATCCTAAAAAGTAGGGGAAAACCCTGTGCAGGTATTCTTGTCAATCATAATAATAAATTTGTATCGACTGTATATTTGAATTTTGATATGACTATTATGAGTATTGAATGAATTGAAATAATTATTTCAAGTACCTTCAAACTGCTTGTACATTTTAGAAAATTTCTATTGTATTCTCTTCGTGTCGATTCGGTCAAAGGTGCGGCAAGACACGTGCTCGTTCTCGGAGACGGGTCGGTCAGAGGCGCCCCCGACGGTGGTGCGGCAGCACTCGGAACCCGCCAAGCGGTTCGTGGTGCTGACCACGCACGGCGTGCAGATCTTCGTCAAGATGCGCCCCGTCGATCTGCTGCGCCAGATCTTGAAGGACGGCCACGGGCAGGACACCGAGGCGCTCAGGGCCTTCTTCGCCGTTCAAAAGGTGGGCCCCCCATAACTTGGAATGTCACCGGAAGCTTTCGAAAAATCTTAATTAATGTCGAATCTCATGTTGAATACATTCAATGAATCACCTGATGATATCAAAACTGGACGGATATAGGTGCAATAAATATTCAGGAATGATATGGTCAAACTGATTATATCTGAAAGAAATGAGCAAAATTAATCATATGTTATCATAACATTTTTTTTTAATTTTCTTTACTTGTTTGCTGTTTTGTGAATTTTCATGTTCTCTCGAACATAAAGTTTATAGATATTTATTTATCATCTATTTTTTATGTAATATGGTGCAGTTGTGTAACTTATGAAATTTTGTACTCCTTATTACCATACTTTGTCTGACTGGAAGTTATTTTTTTGGCTTTAACGATCTCATTTCTCTAGATTTTTTGGAACTTTCTCCAACAGAAACAAGTAGAGAAAATCCCAGAAATCTAGAAAAATTAAATAAAACTTCGTATCACTTATGAACGTTTTTTGAGTTTATCTGTGAATAAAATATGTTGTTGAAGGAGGAACAGGCGTGCGCCACCAGCCTCATACTGGCGTCTTCAGGGGCGGAGGAGGAGGAAGTTTCCGAGAGAGCCACCAGGGTGTTTTTCCTGTTTGGGGGTGAGCCGAGAGTGGCGCCTCTGGCGTCACCAAATATATGTGAGTCACGGAACAAGGAAAATGAATGGTGCAATGTTTTATTTGATTATTCTCATGAATTCACTTTGTTGTCATTTTAAAAAAAATATTTAGAATTCATCCTCTTGTCTATGATATGATCATAAACATTGGTAAGTCAACTGTAAATAATACATTGCATTGTTGTATAATGAACACTATCATTTTCACTGGGATGATAACATTAACAAAATATTGAAGGTGCAAACTTATGAAAAAACAGTGACGTATCGAATTTACCATGATTTCGCCAACTAAAATATCTTCCGAGACGCCACTGAAATATTTATGGTAAACCTAATTACGTCAAAAGCTACCTCTTAACATCACAAATGGACCTGTCAAGTTCAATGTAAATCAGATAAGGTATTTTTGAGCTATAAACGAAAACTTTTTTTTTTCAAAACTTCAACCCCCTTTGTCGAAAACGAAACTCCAAAAAAATAAAAATTTATGTAAACTTTTACGGTTGCAACTTTTATCGTCTATTGAATTTGCCCCGATCAAGAGCTGAAAGACCCTGTATATAACAGCAGTATAAATAGACACGATAGTGACGGTTTTCAAAATGTCATATTCTGCTAGTCAGGTTCAGATTGTCCGAACTAGTCCTGTAAAGACGAACTTTCTAAACTGATGTAATTAAAAATATTTCTAGAAAATATTTTCGAAACAATCCATGTGACTTTCATTGTGTTGTCCCACTGTATAAGGAAATAGGACACCGTTTCAAACGTACCATACTTCATTCACTTCACACAAAAACGCAGTATAGATAGCACTTCGCAAATCTCCAACGTATATCTCGGAAGGTATCGCGTTAATGACTAACTCTCAACCCTGTTGATCAGCCTTCCGTAATCATCTGATTCATCGATAGTCTTAATCATCACTCGTTGCCGGTTCCACAGTCATCATCATCATCACGTAGAGAAACGCGCATTTTCGTGTTGCAGTCGGCAATACGACGGTGTTCTCGCCCAACATAATATCGACGCCGGCGCCGGCGCAGTTCCGTTCGCCGCAGCACCAACTGTCGCAGTCTTTCGGGCCGCCGACGGCCGCCGCCAGCGGCCCCGACGCCACCTTCGACCTGCCCAGTCCGTTCCTGTTCTCGGCCAAGCACAACGGGCTCTACCTCTATCTGGGCAGGATACTGAGGCCCGTTTGGCATCGCCGGTGCGTCGATGCCGTCTGTTTGGACGGCAAGAACGTTACTGTAAGTGGGAGGTTGTTGGTTTGTTTGTTGGTTTTTGCCTATTCCGATCGGATCGGTACAAAAAATCCCCTTTTTTTGCTCAACCGGTCTGCCGTCGAAGAGAGTTATGTCGATTACAAAAAGTTTCAATTGTATTTCAGAACGTATTTTATGTATTTCAAAATCATCAATTCAATTTCAAAATTCATCATTTCAATGTCAGAACTCATCAGATACAAAGTGATAATATATATACACCCAAAAAACCACAACAATATTTAGTAAAGTCTAAATACTGAAACTTGCCATCTTCACTAGACCTGAGAAGTAAAAATGATGAGCGACTCCTTAGTATCTTTCAAGATATCCTCCAGAAAATCCCATCGAGAGTGTCACACTCTACAAACAATATTCTCCAAACAATTTTGAATACAATTGGCTCCTTTCGAACTACAATTGGGAAAGGTGTAGACTTTTTCTGCTCAACTAGTCTGTTATGTAGACTCTTTTTTTTTTCTTGCTCTACCCGTCTGTTCTCTAGACTCCTCCGATATGCTCAACCAGTCTGTTCTGCAGACTATTATTTTCTGCTCAACCGGTCTGTTCTCCAGGCTCTTCTGTTTTTGCTCAACTTGTCTGTTCTGTAGACTCCAGAAAAAGTCTACAGAACAGACCTGTTGAGCAAAAAATAAAAGTCTAGAGAACAGACCCGTTGAGCAAAAATTAAAAGTCTAGAGAACAGACCCGTTGAGCAAAAATTAAAAGTCTAGAGAACAGACCCGTTGAGCAAAAATTAAAAGTCTATAGAACAGACCCGTTGAGCAAAAAATAAAAGTCTACAGAACAGACCCGTTGAGCGAAAAATAAAAGTCTACAGAACAGACCTGTTGAGCAAAAAATTGAAGTCTATAGAACAGACCCGTTGAGCAAAAAATAAAAGTCTACAGAACAGACCTGTTGAGCGAAAAATAAAAGTCTACAGAACAGACATGTTGAGCAAAAAAATGAAGTCTAGAGAACAGACCCGTTGAGCAAAAAATAAAAGTCTAAAGAACAGTCCAGTGGGGCAAAATAAAATATACATTCAATTCGATATATTTACAATAGAAATAGGTATGCAAATAACAAAAATTTTCTTTTTTCTTTTCAGAATCAAAGCACCGTGACGGTGGAAGAATGCATCCGAGTGTTGACCGCTCTAACGGCCTTGCACAATTTCCTGTCGCGCAACACTCAGCTGTCGGGAGGCGGCGGGGGCGGGCCCCCCCATCCCCATCTCTCCTCGCAGCCGAACGCCTCCTCGCTGCACGACGTCTCGCTAGGCAGGGCAGCGGGCGTCCAAGACGCCCAACTCGAAGAACGGTAATTGTTCATATTTATTCGAATGTTCATATTTTTATTGCTTAGAAAATATTTACTTCTGGAAAAATTTAAAAAAAAGTATTTCAATTGAGCGATATTTTTTTTTCAACTGAAAAGACAACAAGAACAACTATTTTCATTCAAAATCAATCTCGAATATACACGGTGTTTCGTTAATATTTTAAAAATCCTTGCTGAAAAATATCCTCTTTCGTTTTTTCTTTTTTTTTTGAAAAAGTTTACAAGAACTATTTTTTTAGTTTTCAATGCTTAATTGAATCAATTATTTATAATAAAATAATAATAATAGTAATAAAATAGCGTACTCAACACTTACAGGACTCGCCTACGAGTCGTTCTAAAATTTTGTCTACCCTAGCGAAGAAAAAAAAACAGTATTTTCCGGTATCGTTACGTGAACTAGTATCAATCCGGCCGTGTTTGTTGGTTTTTTCCCCAGGCAATCGCTGAACGCGCTCAAAGTGTTCGTGTGCCACTGTTGCCAGATCCTCGGCCTGTGGCGCATCCTGTGCGAGCACCAGTTCCATTCGCTGGTCGGCGCGTTGCCCGACAACGAGCAGCAACTCCTGCAGAATTCCGCCTTCAAGGACGTGTTCCTGTACAGACAGGACGTCTGTTCTCTGCTGATCGCCGCGCTGGTCGAGAGCTATCTGGGAGACAACGCGTCCGTCGACTCCATCAGCGGGAAGTTGAGGGAGGTGTGCCCGCATTTGTACAAGACCGAAGACGCCGCCTTCTCTAAGGTAACGAATTCTACACGAACGAAGTTTTATTGACTTGTAATCTCTACGAAAATTCAATTGATGAGCACCATTTTTACGGGGCTGCTGGATTTCAAACAGATCAGAAATGTCATGCACACTATATTTCTCAAAGTGCGTTTCTAAACCATAGTATTCTAGGCATAGATAAAGTCATTGTGTGTAACTCGTACGGATTACTTCTTATGGAAAAAGACAATCTATTATCGTGTTTTTTTTTTTCAGGCGAACGAAATTCTGAAATCCACGCGCTCGGTCCAAAACAACGACGAGAAAGAGGAGATGCTCCATTCCGCTCTGCAGATCTGCAAATCCATCTCGCCGAACATAAATATCGCCGACGTTTGCAGGGAGTTTACGGCCTTGAAGGCGTACAGGGCGGTCATCGAATTGTGCGCTCACTACGGCAAACAAATCGATCCCGATAAGATAGCGGAGAGCTACTATAACGCCGAGGACAATACCGGGGATCAGGAGGGATTCAACTACTATCAGAAGAGGTGAATAGATGGTGGAGTTGGAAAATACACATAGTGTCCATTACATTTCTGGATAAAAAAAAATCGTACAATTTTCATTCAAAATTCAAACTTGATTCTTATATTTTTGCTTCAATTTTCAAGCTTTTTTTATCCTGGTCATTATCTGATGATAATATCACAGAAATATCTAATGAATCGGCATGTTAGTAGTCATCTTCATAGAATAACCGTTTTTCTCTAAGTACTTCCTATGATTTTTTGGAAGACAAGTTTCTAATACTTTATTAAAATCAAACCTGTGAAAAAACATGAAGATTTTTAAATTCAAATGATTTTTGAGCCGCAACTTGAAAACTAGGAGAGATATCAGAGCGTTTCTGTTCATCATACAGCTGATGTTTATTTCCTTTCAGAATCGAGGTGTACAAACAAATTTTGAACATGCTAGAATGCCTCTACAACGAACAAACCCAAACTCCGACGCCGAGCGTCGGTTACGATCGCGCTCTCACCATCAACCAGTCGGTCGTCTTGGACGGATTCGATCACTCGCAAATCGGTTCCATGGTAAGTCACTATATTTAAACGCTATTATTTTCCTAATTTTCTTCGCTCGTATTCTTTTTTGAATCTATGGTTTTGCTAGGTTTATTTAAAATCGGCGTAATCATGGATTTTTTTAGGACGACTTTAGATTTGGTAATGCTGTAATAAAGCATCGTAAAATTATGATCTAGTTGAGAATTGCAAATTTCAAAATGTAACCCCCTGTATTTAATATCACTTTCCCAACAACTTCGCCTGATATTTCTATACCTTTTTGCTAATGTTTCCTTCATCGTCTCTATATATTTTCAGAATCATACTACTTTTGGTTTCCTATAATATATCTCATTAATGTTTGAAGATATACCCTGTATTACTTCATATTTGCTTCATTATAAGACGTGTCAATTTCGAAACTTTGGATTGGCTATAGCCCTTGTGGTTGGATTCTGTTATAGAAAACGAAAAAACCGTATCGGTAGAATGGAAGGGAAGCCGTTTTTTTTTTACTTTTCATAACTGAATTCATTTTAACATTCATATCGTGAATAAACATTATTCTATTCTCTATGAATGTATCGTATCTAGATGAGGCAGGTGATAGGCGAAATTCTGGAAACGCCGGACGAAATAATGCACGTGGCTTTGTACGAATGGCTGGTGTCGAGGAACATGACCGGCGACCTCATCAAGATCCACAACTCCTCGCTGGAGACTTACCTGAAACGCACGTCGCAACAGAACCCCGACAACGTCGCCGTCATGGATCTCATGTGGAAGTACTACGAGAGCAACAACAATCACGCCGCCGCCGCCAAGATTTTGAACAATCTCGCCTCCAAAACTGGGTGAGAACAAACATATTCCAATATTTTTGTATCATGTCTGGACGTTATTCGAGAAGGTGGTACATTCATCTTTACAGCTTTTGAATGGGATTTTCTCTCCTCGTTCCTGAAATATTAAGAGAAGAAGTTTTTATAATTATTTCAATATATTTGTAGTAAGGACAGATTTTGTGATCTGTCCCAAAATGTCACTGCGCTTGAAATTAAACCTTTAGATACTCAACAGAGAAATTCTCTATTTGAGAGAGACAAATATTTGCTTTCGTTATATTTATTGGTATTTACAATATTCGATAACTATCTGGGGGAGTACGAATATTTCACGTATATAGCCAGTCTTAAATTTGCAAAATAAAACCATCAAATGCATTATCAATTTGATTTTCCTAGTACCAACTGTGAATGTGGTTTTATTATATAAAAACTCAAAATTTGCTGATTAATTTCAGCACTTCGGTGACTTTGAGGGACCGACTGTCGTACCTGGCAAGAGCGATAATGTGCATGCGCAGCGACAAAGTGGGCTACGCCCCCCATCTGGGCGTCTTCCTGCGCGACCTCGAGGACAAAATGGAGGTGGCAAAGGTGCAGGAGCAGATCCTGGAGGCGGTGACGAACCTGCAGAGCCAGCTGCCCAACGCCCAGGAGGCCATCACCGCCCTCAATTCGGGCATCTACGAAATTTCACAAGTGAGTCTAGATAGATAGATAGATAGATAGATATTTATTTCCCATAAATGTACATAAAAAGAAAACAAAAAATATATATTTGGAAGAGTATCTACTAATAGCCGAAGGCGTATGTACCCTTCAATTCATCTGAAAATGAGTATCACGAAGGATGTATCAGTCTGCAGACATTTCAAGTGGATTTTTATAATGCTTTCTCAAAGTTGATATGGATACCACGCTTTTACGACTTTCCCCAGTAATCTTGGAAATACAATCTTGATAACATCTCTGCGCGACAATACTAAATGAATCTAATGGCTGCCGATAGATCTAAAGAAGCAGGTAAAAAATCTCAGAGGAGGTATTCAATTGCTATCAGAAGAGGTGAAGAGGTCACTACCTTATTACATTCGGAATTCCATCCTGATTAACTGTTCGAATTATTGAGTGAAATGAGCGTGGAGTGTGTTACGTTCGATTGATGATTGTTCGACTGTACGACCGACGTTTTCCGTTCTGTTCGCAGCTGTACGAGAACTTCGCGGAGCCGTTCAAGCTGCTGGAGTGCCAGCTGGGCATCATCGATTGCGCCGGCTACACGGACCAGGCGCTGATCGAGTCCATCTGGCAGCAGATCCTCATGGACGAGCTGCGCAAGACCGCCGGCTCGGGCTCCGACAAGGTCGGCCAGCTGCTCAACAAGGTCAAGCTGCTGGCCAAGCAGTATTCGCACTCGACGAACTGCTTTCCTTTGAGTGAGTTTCTCTCAAAATTGCTTGCTATTGACTCTTGAAAACATCAACTGCGCATGCTTGGCTGACTCTCTTGATGCAATTCATTTCATTTTTGCAGGACATAATGATTCGAGATTTTGACACATTTATCATGTTTGTGATCGTGGATTATATTGGCCCTTGTTCTTTTCTGTTCTTCCCTAACAGCAGTAGGTAGTAAGTTCAAATTATTTTTTTCTAATTCTCACCACGATGCCTCATTATTTTCGAACGTCAAAAGTCTCGGAAAATTGCAATAAAAAGGCATATTGCTGCAATGAAGTTGCTGTAGAAAGGATGTAACTGTAAGGTATTGTCAAAATCAAAAAAATCAAATCAATCGAATTACAAGCGGTGCTCAAAACGTGTCTTTAAGAACTATACTATATAATACTAATCCTAGGAAAATTGCTTTTCAGATTACATTATTTACGAACTGGAAATAGTGAATGCGCGGTTGAAAGGTGACAAGCATCTGGTGCCTAACGCTCTGGTTGCCATGAATTTACCCTTTGAAACCCTCATCAACGTCTACAACAAGTAGGTTTTCATATTTTTTCATATGGTGCTATACTTTTTTTTTTTATTTTGTCTTCTCTTATGTAGTCAATGTGACAACCAAACTCGCACAAAATTTCTTTCATATTTGTTAGTGAAAACTGATGCAACATAGAAAAAGAAATAGTATAGTCCACTTATTTTCTAAGACAATGTTTCGTGCGCCAAAATAGTGCCTAATGCAATGCTCACCATTGTTTTCCAGTTTGAATACCGTTTCTCTCAACGACCATCTTTGGCAAATAGAAGACAATGAATTCCATCTTTCTGAAGCCACGGCTGCTTTGATAGACTGCTTTTTGGATCTCCATCAAAATTTCAGCAGTATAGAAAAGTGAGTAAGCCGAATATTATTTGGCAACCGATTGATACGAAATAATTCGGCAATGCCATCACACAACAATTTCGATACAAAACATGTCATAATTTTTAGCTCATTTAAGGCTTATTCTTTATTACCGTAACAAAACAGAATAGAATTTTGGTGCAACCTGTTCATTCATGTAGTTTCATTGCAGATGTTGAGAAATCCTTTCATTCGTTACCAATTATCTCTCCATTTTCGAATTTTTCAACAATTCAGCCAAGTGATGAAATGAAATTCTGACTCACATACCAACTAATTTAATAATTTGTCAAGAGCAATTTGGTTTCACTAGCTTTTGGCAAACTCAGTAGAACCACTGTTGAAAACAGTATTTTTCCATGATATGAATATTTCAGGTTCAATTATAGCAGAGTTAGAGTTATTTTATTTTCAAATCTATTTTTTGTCAAAAATCGTGCATTTCTAATAGGATCAAAAAATGAGGACCCTGGAAATGAGACATATTTTGAATCGAAATGGGTATAAACTATAAATTATTGTAATTGTTTTTTCTAGGAGAAAAATCACATCTCTATGCCAAGACACCGTCGTAGCCTTATTATCGAATTTGTACAGCAAACCAAACTCCGACCTGTTGGTCAATAGGTTAAGGAACATACAAGCTAAACTATCGAGGATTTAAATTGTTCAATTTGTTACCAATTACTTGTACTGATGATCAATTATACTTTTATTCTTTGAATTGTTTTTTTCCATCCTTGGATATTGGTAACTAAGCCTTCTAGACCTCCAGATTTGAATTCTCTGGAGTTTGAGGCGAGGTTTTCGAAGAAATAGAGATAAAACGAATCATCGAATATAAAATATATTACATATAGGTATATATTCCAATATACTTTCTGCGAATTTGAGATGAAGAACAAAAAGACAACAGAGTTTCACCATATTTTAATTCAATAATTTCTAGACTTACACAATATACCTGGACAAATCTGTGTGTGTGTGTATGTGTAAATGTGTTAATTTCAAACACAAACAACATACAGTGTGATCATTTTTATAAACTACTACTGTACAGATGAGCTGCCATTCGACAAAAAAACGGAGGAAACATTCACACTCTGTAGAGGTACATATGGTGGTAGTTCCGGATGGAACCCGTTATCTTTTTATTTAAAAATTGCACTGGTTTGGGTGCAATGTACTCCGCGATACACTCAGGGGTTCAGATTCATTGGGAAAATAATCATAGAAATTATGCAATGCCAAAGAAAATAAAAAACTGTTTGTAATATTTCGATATTTATGTTCATATTTGGGATCTGTTAGCCAAACATTCAAGAATTTCACTAAGTCATCGATTTTTTTTCATCTACGAATTCTTTTATCATCACACAGTGACATTGGAGTTTTCCAAGAATTGCAATAACAATACAATACTAGATGAAAACGCAAAGCAGGATTTTTGATGGCATTTCCTAGTTCGTGGCATCTGTCAAAACGTCAGCAATAAAAATATTGTAGTCATGAATGTCAGAATTCGATATAATCGCAAATTGAATGTTGAAACACATGTGATGCTTGCTGAAGATGGAAGTAGTCAGCATTACATTGCTCAATGTCTTCATGTGCGTATCAATTCAAGAAATTAGAAATAATTTCGCAACTGAATCATGCAAAGCCACCAATCATGTTGAGAATCGGTTTTTGCTATTGTTAACATTGTTGTTAACGTTGTGTCGTAAATATTTGTATCATTTTCAATTATAGGTATAAACACTTGAATGAGAAGAGGTAATGTTTAGAAAACATGAGACCAGTGTGATTCTTCCCAAGATTTGCTCTGGAAGCTACTGATACCCACAGGGTAAAAATACGTTATGTACGTAAAGCACTCTGTATGTGAGAAAAATAATAATTAGAACATCAATGACAATGAAATTCTTGAATGCTGGACCACAGTAAATATTATCCTTACAGAAACAAAGGATAATATATTGCGTTTGCAAACAATTCAGAAAATCGAAATTGTGATAAAATCACGGTCAATTTATTTTGATAGTGCAGTATATGAAACCAGAATGCCAAGGCATATGCATTTTTGAGTAATGTCATGTCAAACAAAAAGTTCCTTTCGTTCTGAGTAATCATGAATTCGGGAGAACGACTTCGTGAATTTCCAATAACGCAATAGAGTTTTTGTTTCCTACGCAAACTCAGAAGTACATGTGCGCATCAATTAATTATCAGAGTATCGGCATTCTAGTTAATTATACTTTAATTTCTATGAGCATAATTCGGTTCGGAAATATATGAGGGAAGGGAGGGAGAACCCAACAACCGACCGACCGAATAATATTTACACCACTTGGTAACTGGGTGGAGAGATGAGGCCTCCACCATTTCGGATAAACTAGAACTTCCAACACCCTCGTTCACTAAAACTGGGAATTACTTTACTAGGTAATAAAGGCGATACGTAACAGCCTGTAATTTTTTTAGGCACTGTCTGAAAAGTCCAGAATTTAGGCCTATTTACAGGACTTTGAAAATGAATGACTAGAAATTGTGATTATTCCTTAGGAATCAAGTTTTTTCAAATGTCATTTGCTAAGAAGGAATACTGGCCGCAAATATCAGTTGCTTAAAAATTTTGGAAAATTGATTTCCGATTCAGAAATATGCACACGGTGAATTGATTGATTATCAGGCATGGATATTATTGTAGAGAGAATAAGTGCAATTTGCAGTTTCAATGTGTCAAAATTGTATTTCTCACAGAAATGGCAGAACCAGCTCATCTTTTAGGTACATCTCCAATCCCCTTCCCCCCCCCAAATTTCAAAAATTACATAGGGATATATAATCATTTATACGAATCAACAGGAAATCACCCATCACCCTCTCTCTCTCTTCATCGCACAACCTGTTTGCAATGACAATACCAAGAAAAATTGTCTCTCCGCAAGAAAAGTCCATGGTCTGTTTAGCATTGTCAGCACAAGACGAGAAGACTAGCTGTTCCTTATGGAACATTATTATATTTCTTCTTTTATACACACACCGTCTGGATAATTTTACAATTGTTATTTTCAATGTACAGGGTGGCTGCAATTTGAGCTTCATCATTGGACTCTTCTAGGAAACGTTTAAATTATGGTGAAGTTGCGCATTTACGGACGAACAAAATGCCGTTACGAAGTTTGGAAAATTCTGAAAGAACGAAAATTTAAAAGACCGTTATTTTTGGCGATGTTTGAAGATATTGAAGAAAGATTTTCTCCATTCAAAATAAGAATATTTCAATTTCACAACGTCATTTTGATTGGCTCAAATCGCGCAACTTTACCTTCTGCATCTCTTACCATTTCTGAAGAGATTCAAAAATTGAGGTTCGAATTTCAACAACACCCTGTATAACAAAACATAATGGAGAACAAAGGTTCAACGTCACTGGCTATCGTCGCACTAAGTACTTCGAGCGAGCCTCAGGTGGTACGTACAGCAAACTTCCACGAATAAAAATTGTTGATGGGGAAACGAAATTCTTTGGTTTATTTTACACTCTCACATTTCGCCATCGGGAATCAATCATACATGCGACAAATACACTTGTTGTGCATCTTTTTTTGGTGGTGATGTGAAATTAATTTGACAACTACGAAAGTTATTGATACAATTAAAAAATAAAAAAAAGACTTTTTTACATGATCAGATCAAGACAAATTTCTATGAGTCAAGAAAGTGACTTTTAGTTTGTATTTGATACTCTGTTTTTGTATTTTCAATGGAAAAGCATTGATGAAAAATTATTGAATAATTGAATCAATGGTTAAAATGGAAGTAAACTTGACATTTAGCTTCTAAAATCCTGAAAACTGACTGCAGCTGATGATGAATCAATCGTTTCTTCTCATCGTTTCCTGTCATAATATTCAAGACATTAGTTTTATGAAGAGTAAATGTGCTCAGTAAAGTGTGTTGATAGCAATAAAACTGAAAAATTACTTTTCTCCAAAATTTTTTCTCAAAAACATATGTTCTTTTCCATCGAGAATACGCTAGCAAAAGTTCATTGTTCAAAATGAATGCCAAATTCATAGAAATTGTTCATTTGAAAATTTACATTGACAATTGTAATGAGTGTTCCCCATATGAATTGGAGCACAAATTGATTCCTAATGACAAGACACAATGAGCTTTAATTAAAAAATGATTTTCAATATTTCACTCACCTCTGAATAAGAAAAATATTCAAAAAAGTAGAGAAATATAGAAAAATTATATTTCTTCCACCAAAGAGTTAGGTCACATATAACCAGAAATGACCACTAGAAGCTCCTTTCGCAACTCGTAAGGGAAATAAAAAAAATACTGACTTGGATAGAGATTCAACAAACACGACAAAAGTAGCGAACAGATTAGTTTTTCACAGAAAATCCGGTCCCGCTAAATCCGTGTGTACCGGGTGATCGTTTTGAATTCCACACTCGCACATCATACTACATGCAACCATCGTAAAAACCACTGAATAATTCAGTTCTGTGTAGTAATATAGTTATAGATGAAAAAACCCTTAAAAAAAATCAATCAATGATGTCACCTGCAAATTGTAAAATATTTTTTGCAAATATTTTTTCAAAGACATCCCCGTATACTTTATACTGAATAGAATCTTCTTCGCTATCCGGTAGATACTCCGGTAATTTTATAGTACATGAAATATTGAAAAGACAAAAATAACCAACAAAACAATTCATTGTTAATTCTTATGATCATCACCACTTTATCACATTCTCATGATAATTCATTTGTTAAAAGTAGGTTTTTCATCCATAATTAATTTTCCGAATTGAATTATTCGGCGAATAGAATTTTCTTCGATTCGAATTGAACACGCTCGTGTGGCGCTTATAAGAACGATCACCCAGCGCATTCTCCGCACTCCCCACCCCCCACCGCGTCCCACCACTATCACTGGCTGACGGCCGGCGACTTTTTGTCGTTGTCCTGCGGAGGCGGGCCGCCCCCTCCGCCCCCGCCCCTGTCCCCGGCCGCCGCCCCCCACGAGTTCGAGCCGGGCATGGGCGAGTCGGCGCCGCCCTGCCCGTGGAAGCCGCCCCCGCCGCCGCCGCCGCCGCCCCCGTCGTGGTGGTCCAGCGAGTTGGCGGCGTCGTACTGGGTGTTCTCCAGCCGCGTGATCAGCCGCTCGTCCTCGTCGCCGAATTCGCCGCCCATCAGGCTCGGCTCGCCCACCACCATCACGTCCTGAAAGAATCACACGAACATCACACGACATGTCGGACTTCGGAGAAATCTTTCCTTCCTTCCTTTAATCACAGTATCTTCGTAAACGTCGATTTGCGTCATTTAGTGTTTTACTACGAAAAGGGTATCATCGAAATTTTGATGAAAAAATCTGTTCTTTATTATTCTCTGGAAAGACTCTTTCCTCTACAGGTATCAAATTAAAATCATCATGAATTTCACTAAATCATCGATCATATCCTTGGCGGGCAAGAGAGGAGAGCTTACCTGCGAGGCGAGAGAGAAATTGGGGCCTGGTGACCTTTTCTTGTTGGGGGCGGGGGTGGCATTGTTGGCCGCCCCTCCGGAATTGCTCCCTTTCCGTTTCCGCCGCTTGTTGGCGGGTCGCTGCGACTCTGTCGGAACAAAGCAAAAAAAAAAAGTTTACCTCCATGGTTTGCCCACGAAAATAATTCGTTATCGTGCAATTTCTGATGGTTTGTCAGGATTCTTTTCGTTTTTGCTATACACGACCGGGAAAAATCAAATTCCATCCAACGATTTGCTTGCGTACAATGAAAAACACTTCGACTATTGATTACACTAAAATGTGTGAGAGAGAAAGAGAGATTGAGAGAACGACACAAAACTACTTCCCTTAGTCACACTGCTCCATTTGGAAACTAATTCGTATCAAATGAAACAAATAACTTCACATTACACTTCTGATATAATCTAGCACACTTTTTGCGAAAATGTAGTACACTTTCAGTGCAAATTAGTATACTGCGTGCAATCCAATACAAGTTCAGTGTAAATCCAGCACATTGAATCTAATCCATTCCAGTCAGTGTCAATCTAGTACACCCCCACCACAAATTTAGTAACTCGACAGTGAATTTAGTACACTTCCAACATGAATCTCACACTTTAGTACAAATCCAGTGAACTTTCAGAGTAGATCCGTGTGGACTTATATGGCAATATTTACTGTTTTACGAACGTTGACTTGCGGGAATATCAGGCAAAATCTAATACATTTTCGGTGAAAATCTCAGTGTTAATTCAGCACACTTTTAGTGCTAATCTAATACATTATCGGTGCAGAGAATGCACATTATCGGTGCAAATCTGGTACATTCCTGATGGAATCTAGTACATTTTCAGTGTGAATCCATTAAATTTCCGGTGTAAATCTAGTACATTTTCGGTATAAATCGAGTACATTTTCGGTGTAAATCCAGTACATTTTTGTATAAATCTAGTACATTCTCAGTGTAAATCCAGTACATTTTCGGTGCAAATCTAGTACATTTCAGTGTAAATCTGGTACATTTTCGGTGTGAATCTAGTACCTTTTCAGTGTAAATCCAGTACATTTTCAGTGTAACTCCAGTACATTTTCGGTGTAAATCTATTACATTTTCAGTGTAAATCCAGTACACTCTTTGTACAAATCTAGTACATTTTCGGTGTAAATCCAGTACATTTTATATGCAAATCCAGTACATTTTCAGTGTGAATCCAGTACACTCTTAGTGTATATTTAGCACATTTTCGATTCAAATCTAGTACATTTTCGGTGAAAATCTCGTACCCTTTCAGTGTGACTCTAGTACACTTCAAGTGCAAATAGAGTGTACCTTCAGTACAAATTTATTACACTCAGTGCGAGTATAAGTAGTATGCTTTCTGTACAAACTGTCAATGCAAATTGGTGTCAACTTGATGTCGCATTTTTTCTTTCGGGCGTGTGTATTTTTATTCAATTTGAGGTTAGTTTAGGCCCTTACTTTCTCAACAACAATATAAAGCATATTCATACATAACGCGTTTTCGTTAGTACCGAAATTCGAATGAAAAAGCAATAAAAAGATTTCAATCGCAGTGCTCGGATTGCTCTGATTGTTGTTCGTTGGTGGTGACAAACACTCCGGGATGGATTTGTTGGTGAGGTAAAGCAAAAACGAATATAATCCTATAGTGCAAATAAAATTGGTACCTCTCTTACCGGGCGGCGCGACCATCCGCTGCCATTTCTGAAATAAAGTGGTTTTCAGGCAGTCCCTCGGACTGAGCGAGTACGCCTTGTGCCTAGACATCAACTCCTGCATCGGTTCTAATATCACACACAGCTGCAAAAGACCAAACAAACGACATTCAATCGGAACCGAAAAACAACAACAACAACGAAAACCGAGACGCCGTCCTTAGGCATCTCTAATAAGAGCGTCTCATTTATGTCTAAATACTAAATAATCGATGAGTGAGAATTTTTTCACGTCGTGTGAGTCAGTCAGAGATGGAATGTTGGGAGTGAGTATTGGCAGTTATTATGAATATCAAAGGAGATAGAATGAAAAAGTACCTACAGATTATATCGTTGACTTGTCAACAAATTTACTGTCATTGATAATTTACAAAATATGCCAAGCCAACATTTTACAGTTGAATTATAGTAATTCAATATTGAAAAGATGATCTTTTGATATTTGGAAAATAACGACTATCACTCTGGGTGGTAATTTATATAAATTATCTTGGGAAAAGTCAACTGATTATTTTTATTTTTCAGGTCAACTGTTAGTCAAGTCAGAAATACAGTATACAGTGTAAATATTTATGAGTCAACGCGACCACTATAGAGAGAATTAAATATTTTCAGAAACGCTGAAGGAAACATTGAGAAATCAACAGTATTTTCGGTGTTGTGAATCTTCCGGTTTCTTCGAAAGTGACATCATCTTTGATATTTTCCCAGAACCATAATTTCAGAGATATCACAAAAAAATCACAAGCAGTTCAATACAGACTTGATTACTATTATGAGAAGGAAAAATTGATATTTCTAATGTTTCGCATTCATCTTCTATACGTTCATTCTTTTTGCGTACCCTGTAAATTATCACCTGTTCAACCTTCAATATTGATAAAAGTTTAACTGCATATCTTCAAATATTGTAATGGCGTGTCTTGGCATTTTTCAATTATTCATTGATTAAAATTCAAGATTGAAAACGCGATTTTAATACCCGAAAAAAGTTTCACTTCCATTGCGATTTCACGATTTTCTAATGGGATGTTCTCCTTCCGTCGACTCACCCTCAAATAGTTGAGCGTGGAATTGGTGATGCCCTGCCTGGTGATGTTCTTCGAGAGCTGGTCGAGCATGCCGGGATCCTGCTGGGAATGCATCCCGACGACGGTGCGCGGGATCAGTTCCCGATGCGTCCTGACGGCGAAATGCCACGACTTTATCCTCATCAGGTCGTCGAAAGTGAATTCTAGAATTAAGCGGCCCTCTGTACACACCTAACGAAATAAAACAAACGATAGGTACATAACATATACATACATAACATACATGTCGTTGAGGAAATATTGAAAGGCATGACAAATTTCAAAATTCTTGTCATTCATGGGTACAACAATTTTTTTTTATTGACTCTACAGCTCACCATTTAACAATTTATCGTTATTTATTATAACAGAGAAACCTTTCGCAACTTCTTCAATAAAATCCATAGATATGTCATCGAAATCATAATTAGGATTAGAAGGTTGAAACAAATGAGAATATATTGCTACTTTTTATTTTCATTAAGCATAATCATTCAACATTTCAATGAAAGCGAATGAAAGAAAATTATCAAAACAACATAACAAAGTACTTACTATCTGTAGGTTAATAGAGCAGGAGGTGGTACAAAATATTATTTTTTTTAACAGATTTTCTCGGATTTTCTCTTCTCCTTTATAAAATTGAAAACAGGAATTATGATAATTATTTCGATATATTCGTGTCAAGGACAGATTTGTGATCTGCCTTTAAATGTCTGAAAAGAAAATTCTTCATTATAATTTCAGAAACGAGGAGAGAAAATTCCAAGAATCTGTAGAAAATGAACATAACGAAAGCTCGATGAAGCTTTCTAAATATTTGGCTTACCTTGGTAAATAACGGTTTCCCATGATGCGTAATCATCGTGCACTGATCACAGTCTAGAGTAATACTAGTGTTGTGGAAGGACTCTTTCGGATGCTTCATATTATAGTAGAGTTCCGTGACGCCGCCTTCGAATATGCTCCTGAAATACCTCGGGATTAACGTCCTTCCGATCGCTGTAACACCAAAATCGAATCCTTTCATTAGATTGCATCGAAAGATACCTTAGAAATTAAATTCAAACATTTTTCCTCCAAGTCACACTTTTTCCTTTGATTTTCTTTCAATTCATTATACTCTACCACATATTCCTCGAACCAAAATAAGTCGATTTTTGTTGCAAAATAGTTTTATATACAGTGCAAGATTTCTCAACTTGTCCGATACGATGTTTTGTTTGGTTTTAGTTTTTTCTGTTGTTTTCAAAACTTTGCACTGAGGTAAGTTTGAATCGGCTTATTTAAATCCAAAGAATATATGGTAGGTTTTTTTTGTAGATCTTCACGCTGACTTGGAATTATTCTTTTTAGAATATCACCAAACTCTACATTGAGAAATATGGCATTCTTCGGGAAGATTTATGTTCATACCTGTTCGGAAATTACATTTTATTTTTAGATAATGGGAATTACCTATAAACTTACTGTATCTTTTGGGGCCGTCTTCCAAACAAAACGCCAGCGTTAGGGAGGCGTCGTCTTCGAAAAACTCCGTCGCAAATGCATCCCACCATAAATTATCACTATCCTAGAAAAAAAAAAGAAAACGACAATAAGACATCTAGTTCACAAATAATATTCAAGCATAGCATATTGTTCGCGGAATGATAAGTCACGATTTTCGTTTCATAACAGTTATACACTGTACTTTTTCTACGGTTATAATATATAATAGCAAAGTTGATCTAAAAATTTGTGGGTGAAAGCGATGATACATTTGAACTAATACACACTACCTCAGTTCTTTGCTGCAGCCTTTTGTTGAGTTCGTATATTCGGTAGTCGGGTTGGCCGAAATAAGGCGTATGCCGCCTTGGTACGGGAAGAGATCTGTAAAAAATACAAAAAATATAAATTCACAGGTCATAAATGGAAAAAAATCGAGTTGGAACTATATGGCTTTGGATTCCAATGACACATCCTATACATTTTTCTTGTGCCTTCTGAAAAGCGATCAATTCTTACTTGATATGATGTGAAACTTACAAAATAAGAAAATTTAGGGCTGTACGATATTTTGCAATAAATGATTCATCGCATTCATGCGTTTTTGGGACACAGTATACTAATTTCTCAATCATATTTTTTTTGTACATTATCCATCAGAGTTTTTATGAGGAGTTTCAAGAATTGGTCGCACTTCAAAAGATAAAAGATATGCTCAACAGGACAACATCTCGAACAAACTTTCAAAATTCTTCGGCTGAACCGAATCGGATTATTTACCAATTTTTAATATTCACACAACAAGAAAAACTGAGTCTGTTTGAATTTTTCAACACACTTATGGTTCGATAAACTTCGCTTGCAAATAGATTTGAGTGAATAATCTTACACCATTCACTCGATTCGAATGATTTGTCATCATGTGATTTCTTATCACCGCTTCAAATCCTCTCTCTATGAGCTCGATCTAGTAGAGAATATACAATATCATGTATTTGGCGTAAATCGATACAATCGTCATTTCAATCATTCATTCTGAAAATTGTCGAAAAAAGCTGAAAGGCACCTTTCCCAACATCAATTCGGTATCGAGCATATTTCGCGACCACCAATGAAATGAAGGATCCGCGCGCGTGCCACGTTGCCAGATAATCCGACGAAAAATCCTGTCAAAATATTCAACCGCCGCGTCATCTACAGGGAGGGAGAAAGAGGGGTGTGGGGAATTGACGGACGGCGAGCGAATCTTCCGAAACTATGTCTTGCATCGAGAAACTACTCGGGCAAGTGGGTCAAGAGTGCGATCGGGGATTGCATCGAGGGTCGTCGAGATGCAAGGGAGGAACCGTATGGACGGGATTGTATACACACAGGGTGAATGAGTTTTTCGAAAAGGACGAGTTTCAATCAATTTAATCAATTGATATTTATACCTATTCGGTAGGTTTGCTTGCAACAACATAGCCCTTATTTTGATGTGATTAGATTTCATTTCATCGATATAGTGACGTCCTAGGGGGGTATCTAAGCTAATGATAATATGAGTCATTAAACAAAATCTCTCTTCTACACGCCACAGAACCGAACGAATACTAATAATGAATTTTATTTTTATTAAAAATATATTTGCATTTCCAATTTTTTCAAGGTGTGAAGGTTGAATTCCAAGTGCAGTGACATTTTGGGAAAGATCACAAATCTGTTCTTACTTCAAAAATATTGAAATAATTTTAAATAACTTCATTTCTTAGAAACGAAGAGAGAAAATCCCAGAAAAATCTAGTAAAATGAATATTTCTAGAAAATAATTCTAGAAAACTCGACACCTCTTCAAAAAAACTTCATGAGGACTATTCTAATCCTATTTTTTTCTCGGTAAAGATCTGCACTTGAATATTCACAGAATGAATGAAACACTAGAAAATCATCATTTGTCAGTTCAAATCACCTGAAGTAGGGCCCTCCGAAGGGTGAGCAATAAAACGGATCCGGGGGCAACAGCCCCCCCGGCCCGCCGGCTCTGGCCTGCAGGAGAGGGGGCCCGTGGGGGGCGGCGGGCCCCCCCACGGGGGGCTGCCGGCCCCCGTTGCAAATCGTGCTGGGGCCGCCTTCCTCGAGATCGAACCGGCTACGGACGCGCACCGGCATGGGGGGCAAGGGGGGGCCGACGCATCCCCCGAGGGCCGCCCCGCTGCCCACCGACACAGGAAATATACTGCTCGTAAGTTCTAACAGAAAATCTTTTTTTTTTTTGTAATTACTCAAAAGTTTTTCCCGACGAACTGAAGGTGTAGTAAAGCGTTACCTAATTGAAATTTGTATTAAAATTAATTTTACGCCACTGATTTCTCCCTAATTACATATTTTGCCGATCTGAACAATTAAAAATATAACTATTCTGTCATCTAATTTTCATTTGCATCTCACTGAGTATTCAGAAAGAAATAATTTTTTCTACTACTACTTTTTTTTTTTGGTGGAATTTCAACACACTGTTTTTATAAAAGAAAGTAAGTAATGAATATAACAAGGACTCTGCCTGCCAGAAACCCAAAGTGCTTCAAACACGATTGGTGTCAGGTGTGGGATGATTCGCCTATCATCTACTCCCTAGTCCACGACTGACGATCAACTTGTTGAAACAAACCACAAGCTCTCACTAAGTCATTGAAAAATCCACAAGCTAAAGCAAAACTCAACTCTACTATTCATATCGTGAAATATGATTAATTAATTAATTCTTCAGTACATGAACTGAAAACCATCTCATAACCAATCATTTCGACTTTAATTTTCAAAATGGCTCTCGATTGATTCCACCTGTTGATCGAATGAATTAGGTACCAGAAGAAACACTCGAAGGTGACGTTTTGCGACGACGTCGACGGCGTCGTGACGACCGCCTTGGAGAGGAATGGACGCGCGCGAGAGACGGCACTCGGTCGAATGTCACGATTCGGCGGAGGCGGCACGGCACGTGGTGGAAGGATTCGAAAGGATCGGATCGGGGAAGCAGTGTTGCCACGCCGTCTATAGATCCCGTAAAATTTTTGAATCGTGATTTTTTTTTGATACGTTTCTGATCTATAAGGTATTCTCAAGTATTTTTTTTATCTCTTCATAGCAAGAAAGGGAATCCTATGATGTTCGGAGAACATCGACCTAGCCAGTGGTGGAATGTTCGGAGAGAAGAAAGAATTTTTCTTATTCTTCCAAAAACAGTAGATTTTTAATTCGATATAGATAATTCAACTGAAGATTTCCGAGATAGTCCCACTAAAAACTTTCACGCTGTGTATATTTTTAAAAATTTAACGCTGTGTATATTTTTTTGTGGGACAAAAAATTCTACGAAAGCTAGGTGGATGATGTCAAAAAAAAAAATTAAAAACACGTTCGATCGCGAAAAATCGTTAAGTTTAGAAAAATTCAAACGAAGGAAAGAGGATCTTCTTCTTTTGAGGGTGGGTTTTGAGGTCTAGGAGGTACAGTGGCGAAGTAACAAAAGGGTGTAAATTTGAGGAATGTTTTGGTAAATTTAAAATTAGACAAGTTCATTATCTATACCTTAACGAATGTTGCTTCTATAAACTCCTACATCCTCCCATTATTTATAAAAAAAAAAAAGAAGTTGATTATTCAATCTAGCACAGTTAAGCAGTCGAGGTGCAAAGCAATAAATCTACTGTTGAAATAGTAGACTTGGCAACTCTGTGGCGGAGTTACCTCCTCCCCATACGTGCGTCGCGTATATTAGGAAGACCGAGCGGCGGCGCGGTTGCCAGTTGGTTCGGTTCTTCAGTAGGACTTGCTTAGCACGAACATGCAATTGTAGAGTAGACAGACATCGGTGACATTCATTGGTGACCTTGTAAGTTGACCCCCAAGGAGTTCATTTTAATAGACGAAAAATTTATTTCATATGACTTCCACTGAATTCAATCACTCACTGTAACAGTAGTATATATAATACATAACTTATTACACGTCCGACTTCCTATGGGCCCCAGCTATATTGTGTTTGTACTTGATATTTTTATGAATATAAAATAAAATTATTTACACTTCATGTTGTTTGTGTCTCATTTGCAGTTCTGATTGTCATCAACTATCACGAAAACCGCGAGATAAGCGTGGGAAAAACAATATCTTGTTCGTCCACTTGCTGTGGTCTCCAACAAGAAAAAAAACAGTCATTATTCCGTTCCGGAAGGAGATCATTATCCCCTCTGAAGCCTGGTACCCCGCTGAAAATTCATTCAGTGCACTTGCATAATTTTCCCAATGAAAAAAAAAAAAAAGTCGTTCCTCCATCGGTCATCGTCGAGCGTGCAAGAGACAGACCAAGTCCAGTCCGCCCAGTGTTGCCAAAGAGTAAAATTACTTTGTGCATTACCGAACAATTACACTGAAATTACTAACTGATATTATTTATTGAAATAGGTTATTCATTTCAAGCTTTTTTCGATAGTGACTTCAGTAGAGTACCAAGCTCAAAACTACTTGGATTATGAAAAGAAAGAAACGTATCAAGGCCTATTCACACATCAAGAATTAAATTCCTATTTTGCTATGATATTAATTGAATGAAATGATAATAAAAATATCCCTCACGTGTCTTAATTATAATGATTGCTGTTTGATTGTGCCAAATGTAGCACTGCGTGTTTGAAAAGCATATAAATAATCGGTGCGATATCAAGGAATCATAAGTCATAACTGGTCAGCCAACTGTGATGGAACCGAAGGCTCGTATTTTTTCCACAAAAAAAAAATATATGAAATCCGGTCTAACATCCGTAACTATCTGACTATCGTAACACTTCTGGCAACGTAGAGAACACTCGAACAAAAGCTTACTTAGATAGCGTGATGCGAGACCTTCGGAGGTCAGTGATCTAGCCTAGCTGCTCTTCTTCTTCTTCTTCTTCCTCTGTGTCCTTGGACTCAGAGGAGCGTCTTCGTACTTTACGATCGTCAGGTATATTTTTCGGGTCGATTTATCTATGACGCAGATGATGCCTAACAATCGAGGACATCGAAATACTACTATATATATCACAGATTTTACCTCTAGAGCAGATTTTTTTCATATTCTAGACTAGGTAGGATAATATGGAATGAAGAAAGGCTATAGCGCAACTGTTTGAATACATTTTTCAGAGTGTCGTTTCTTCGACAATTTTCCCAGAATCTATGATGAATACTGGATAAGTTAGACATTGGTTAACACCCTATTTGTGCTCTGAATTTTTGAAAACAGCTACCCTCATTTACTTTATATAATATCAAAGAATCAACAAGAGTACGACGAAGCAGAAGACTCTAGTTTTTCAACATGTTTCATGCCGTGAAATTGAAGGAAAAAAGAGAAAGAGAATGGCCATTGAGAACAAGTACTCGTTCTGCAATTTTTAGACTCGCAAAATGAATGACGTTCCTTTTTTTCAACAACCGTTAAGGTGTCCGTTAGAATGATCTAGATGATCGAAGAAAGTACAGTTGAACCATCGCTACCTCACAAAATAAATACATACATACATACTACCATGTGGTCATCATCCATACACATGAATTTTGATCAAGAGTCCATTAAATTGTTGAGAAGTTTGTTGAACATGAATCTTGAAAAGTCGAACTGAATTTTGTTTATTTGGGTTTTGTTCGATAATTAGGGTCTGATCTCTATTTTTTTCAGTTTCCGAGACTCAATGGTAAACACCAAATTTGGGCCACACTGTAAGTGAAAATCAGAGCAATATATCTTGTTTTTAGCCACCGAATCAACTTTCACTTCCACAAGAAATCAATTTTCTTCAGAACCTCCTTCATACTTATGATGCCAATCGACAACATGAAATGTTTGAAAAGAAAAATAAAGAAATCATCACTTATTCATTATTCGCGGATCTTTGCATGAGGATGACAATCAATTTCTTCACGACAAGTGATGAGATAATCTTTAATAACATCGCGATTATGACATACCACACTGGCAAGAAATTAACGCATCATCGTGAACTTATTTCAAATTTGAACCCGTATTATTCTGAACCGATAATTCTGATATTTTTTTTCATTCCTCCTGAACTATTCAAGATTTTTCCCAATATATCCAAAGCGCCCAAACTTTTTTAAATCTCTGGAAAATCCACGAGAATTGCGAATGATTCGGCTTATCATCCCTCGATTTCCTGAATAATTCACACAGGTACATTTTTTTCGATCGTAAACGCGCGTAACGGCATCCGAAATCCATTTCGTAATCGGCCGCTCATTCTTCCTCGCACTTCTTTCGACTTTCGATCGACGTTGCTATAAAATAATAATTAGACGGTGAGCGTCTTTTTTTTTCGAACACCATTTGATAGCTTCATTCGTCGCAAAAACAATCCAAACAATCAATCAATCAATCAACCTCTTATTAAATTCTATTTTATTTGTACAGTAGGTACAGTAGTCGTCACGATAATCGGAAAATAAAAAATACAAAGAAATATATCACAATCGATCCAACAATTGATTTTTAACATTCAATTTGGGCGGAAAAAAACAAACTCTACTCAAAAGTTACCGCATTTTCCTAGACCAGTCACTAACTACGCTGCGATCGTGATGCTCAATAGAACCACGATAGGAAAATGACGTTCATAACACTTACTTGTTGTATGAACCAAATCGAAAAGGACATGAAACATATGAATTCATATATTCCGAAATCATCAATATTTTCATTTATTCAAATTATGTATACCAAATCAGGAAATACTCGAATAATGAGTGATCGAATATAAATACACTAAACACTAAGCATTAATTTTCCAAATCTAAAATTGAGTACATGCCACAAATCCTATTTGTCATAATGGGAGCACGTGACAAGAGCCTAGTATTGGCAAAAGGTGGTAAATAAATCGAAATGATTCAATGCACAAGAACAATGACTTACACTGACTGAGCGTGAAAATGCTGTGACCTTTGGCTTTCAGAACAATATTGACTGACACGCGTTTCAGTAATTCTTTGTTGTTTTTTATTTTCCGATTATCGTGTCGACTCCTGTACCTACTTATCATGTTTTCAAGATACTTTCCAGATTGACACGCTTTTGTTTTGGCATAGTTCTGTTGGGATTCCTGGGAAAAACATTTCACTAAACACGTTTTCTTTTTTTTTTTTTTACTTTGCATCAATTTTTACCGCAAAAAAAAATGACGACAGTGCTCGAAGTAAACTGATATACATATCGGTGTCATAATGACACTAGAGGTGCAAACAAAGAGTTTCGAATTGATAAATTCATCATTGATACTGATGCCGATAACAAAAAGGTACGTAGTAAGTTTGACAACATCGCTCGCATCCCCGAAGCATCCCCGTGTTCCCATGGGGAAACTCCAACTGTGGACGGCTTTAAAGGGGATGCGCCCTTCTGATCGCAAATGCGGAGTTTTATTTCCTCCTTCAGGGACATTTACCTATACGAATATCGATACACCTTCCTATTCCATAGGTCGTACGAGAAGCGAATTTAATTCGCTACATTTCTAGTTCGTCTATTGAAACCGGCCTTCGATAGGGTTTGTATGCGTACATCCCCTTTGATAATTTACTACTCTCATAGTCACTGGGTATTTACTTATTCTTCCACTCTCGAAATGTAGTTAAAATGTCATATTTGTATTCATATTCGATTCGACCTCTATTGCCCCTTTCGAAAGTTAGACGGGGGAGAGCCTGATTTGGTTTTGACATTGAAACATTCACCGAACCTCAGGAAAACTATGGTTTCCATTTTCCCACAATGTTCCAATGCCTATTGCCTGTACTGAACTTGCATAATCTTCTACTATGTATAATACAATTGGGGCGAAAAAAAAACATTCAAATTGATCGATCTATTTTCGAGTTTCTTTCAGACTAACGCACTTCAATAATTCAATTCGATAGACGAAAACAATGGAAGATTTTCAGCGATCATCGATCTCCGATTCCAATGAAAAATGAACCATTCGCCGCATTAAACAGTTTTCCTAATAGTTTCAATCTCAATATCGACTTGCACTCGCGTTGCACATTACTCGACAATCTCGATACGATCGAGCCATTGTTCCCAATAATTATAAATTGTACACTATGCCACAGTTGTACGTTCATTCAGAACCTTTCATCTTTCCTCCTCCTCCTCCAACTTGACGCATCGAACTCCATTCACCATCAGGTCAGACGTTCACTCCAAACTACTTTGAAACTTCGCCTACACTATAAACCCCACAATCAGGACTCCCGATACGATTTTCTCAAGTTCGGGCATCGAGGACGAACAAACCAATACTTGCAGATCATAGAAAATATTATTCGAGACTAACCATAAAAGGCCCACTCCAGTCGCAGGGTTTGCATAATAATAAATAATAATTTCAAAGGTTAATTAACCGCTGCTATTCAATATATGTAGCCAACAAAAACAAATGGAGTAAAATTATGAAAAAATAATCTATTTTCATCGAATGACACATTCAAATCAAGCGCCACTTTCCCAACATGGTTGCTATTTTTGGACGGACGTCATTTTGTTTCATAAGTAGCCAGACTAGCCAGGTTAATCAATCAGCCTGCTAATTAAGCGGTCAAAATGGTTAAATTACATGAAACCTTGTAGATTTGCATCACTGATAAAAAGGAATGCGCCCTTGGGTGTAAGAGCAAAAGCAAAGAAAGATCCTGGGGGGGGGCTGGATCCTGTTTTGTTTTTTTTTGGTTCGAGTACTATAATAATGATAATGATTTCTCAGATGTAAAAGACACCCTAAAAGTCTTTAAAATATTATTGTCTGATTTTATGTTAATTTCTGTGCAAGAAAATAAAATTAAATCAACCACATTATATTATTTCATTTAAATGCGATTTGAATCATGATTCGAATAAAAATTATACAATCGTGCCAACCCTGTTTGCGAATGATTTTGCATCTTTGCATGCGAACTGTTGCGAATTTCAATCGAAGGAAAACTGATAGATTGTCGTCTTTAGGAAGTCCGAAGACCAAAACCATGGATGCATTCAATCGGCGCCCTTTAATATTTGAAGCACCCGTATTGGGTCATGGATCAATGACCTCTCGAACACGCACATTCTATTCCAATTTTTTTACGAATAGATCCTACTGGTGCACCTGTAGATCGAACACCATGTCCAATAATTTGACAGACACGTATAGAATCATTTTGCAAACATCCGTAGGAGGAAAAAGGGATAGGGAAAAATTGTTCTACAAGTGAATTTGAAAGTCGAGAAAGGCAAGATATCTAACTGAAATAGAGTGCTTGCTCGGTGACAGCAATGAGTGATAAGAGTTACACGAAAAGAGCATACCTACCTCTATCTACCTATTCCGAGAATAGTTTCGAGGAAATCACCTTGAATTTATCGTAGAATCCATTCGACGCACTTGATAGCGACAAATAAATACGTATTTGTTTGGAAAATGGATAAGGTGAATAGGAATATGTACAGTGAGCACGCGCAGGTTCGAATAAATTCGCTGAAATATCTATGAAGCAATAATTGAAAAACAAATCGATCGGACACGTCAACCTTAATTTTATATCGCGCAAATTTTGACACATAAGCGTGTCGTCATCGTCATTTTTTCAAATTCAAGTCCAACTTTTTAAAGTTCCATTCAAACATTTTGATTCATATATATGTTTTCTTTCACTGGTTCTTACAAAGGAAAATTCGTGATATCATATTCAGATCAACCTGGCTCCACTTGAATGAATTCAGAAATAATAGTGGATAATGAAAAGTTGGATTTTCAATATTCGAACAAGAACAGTAAAAAAAAAAATGATTCCATTTTCAAAAATACAACATATTTCCCGAATAATTCAAAAACTGTCTCGACAACAAACTGACTGACGCCCAAATCCTCAACTTTGTCAATATTTAATCCACTTCTTCCCAACAGTTCACGAGATTCCCAGTGGCATGTGAGAAACGAATTTGTTACACCCTGTAGAGTTCATGACGATGAATATACTTTAGATTTATTAAAAAATAATTTTCAATGTTTATCGAAGGGTTTCATTCACCTATCCAGAAGAAATTAAAAAACCTAACTAGACCGATATATCACATTTTTCACACTACAAATATTGCTCACAAGATCTGACAACATCGTTTCTGTTTGAGAAAAGTGACCAACGAGCAAAGCTCAAGAACCCACTTCATCATATTTAATTTGATGCAGAATATGTGTGTGTGGACCCAAATGAATTTCAAAGAAATCTGATACCAATTCTAATTGGTAGATGATAAATTGGAACGAAATGAATCCAGTTCGCCAATTCTGATTTTTCCCACAGGCTGTGACGTAGGCAAAGCAAGCCATCGACAGACCCACGTGGTCGACCGGCAAATCGGCATTACACCTGTAAGTACGCCGGCCTGCCGGACATACAAAGTTCTAACAACGTTGCCGCGCCACGTGCGAATCAATTTTTCCCAAGACAGAGCGTTTCGACCTCATTCGGAATCTCTCAGGTGTATTCAAAGTACAAAATCCAACATGCCGATGAATAGAGAGGACGTGGCAACGTGGCGACGAGCGGTAGCGTCGACGGGTCTCCGCTAGCGCTAGCGGCGAGCAGCGAGAGAGAGACAGAGCGATCCGGGCCGTGTAGCCGGAGCGTTTGGCGCCCCGCCGAGCCATAACCATCCCCTCACAGTCTACACCTAGGTCGGCGCGTCGGGGTCCCTATAAAGCGCAACGACTACGAGGATACGTTCCGACAATAAGCCGTTGCCAGATCAGCGGTTCATCTCTAAATCTCGGAGGAATCCGACTAGCAAACTACAGATGATAGCACGACCGTACGACCAACAAGAGAGGAACATATCCAGATTCGATTGATATTTAATGCCACGAAGTCGAATAAATATCACGCATGAAATATGACGAACTCTACATGAGCTATACAAGCAATAGCAAAGTTAGTGGGTCAAGACAGATTAACTACCGAGAACTGATAGTTTTATCAGTTCCAAGCATTCTTGGTTGACGATAAGCAAGGTAAAACGTGTGGATATATTGATTCAGCTTTGTTCGTCTCATATTCAGAATGATGATGTTAAAATATATATACTCAATATACTCTTTATAAATTTTGGGATCAAGCACCAATCTCTCGTCCAGAAACAACATCTTGTGATCTTACAAAGTAGGAAAATATTGTTTTTCCGATTGACAGTAAAACAGTAATTTTGCAGACACATATAAATCAACACAGAATACCTACCTTATTGTGACTAAGTATCAATCATTGCCTAGGGGTAACTAAATCTTGACAAAAATCGTTTACTCAAAAAATAGATTGAAGAAAAATCAATCGAAGAGATTGAGAAAAATATACCGAGTGTTACCTCGAGGAGTATTTGAGTATCAATGTCCCAAAAATACACTCAAGATCAATTTGGCATCTGGTATGACATTCCTGATATAACTAAGCGCGTATTTATCGATAAAAATTGACCTCATTCACATTTGCCACCGAAAACTCCTCCAGAAAAGTGGGGAAAAAATACAGGAACAATGACAATTTTTCAATGTAACTCATATTTGAAAAAATTGAAAAAATTCCGTAGCTCTGCGGAAAAATTCACATCGTCCCCAACATTGATATGCCCTTTAAGGTGAAGAGCGCTCACCAAAACGTCCTAAACGTTGATAAAGCCACCGAAAGCGGGACATTAAAGCAGACCTAGCCGACGCTAGAGATTCTAAATCCTGTGAGCTGCGAGCCGAAGGAAAACAGGTGCCCCCGACGCGACGACCAAAGTATAGACCAATCGAGCTAGTAGCGATCTCTCTTTCCCGTCGACCTCTCGCTCGACTCGCTGTTTGCGTTCGGGGCGGCGTTGCCAAATCGAGCGGTTGGACGGGAAACGGATACAAAATAGTACACATCATACTTGGGAAGACTTTCCGGGAGCTTGCCACGTGCAACACGCGTAGCCTTGGGGGGTGTTCCTAGGGAGGAACGTCAACCAACACCTTTTTTTTTTTTTTTTCGGATCGCTCAATGGGACGAGTACACAATAAGCGGAATTTTTGGTGTTTTACACAGGTGCAGCGTAATTAGCAAGACAATTCTAACGTGTCATGAGAAATAATGTTGTCAACGCACAATAAATCGATTGTTTATTTTTTCGGTATCTGAATCTGAAAACTGAGCTCATGGAACTCTACACTTGTGGTGTTGCCTGAACTAAGAATAATCATTTCTGATGAAAACTCAGTTATATTTCAGTCGTTTCGAAACATTTTTGGAATTTTCCCTCAATTTGCCATATTGGAAAAAAAAAAAAAAAACCAATCTCGACTCACCCTTGATCGACGGGCATGGGCCCGCCGGGGCCCATCTGCCTGGCCATCATGGCGTGCGGGGGCGGGCCGGGCTCCATGGGGCCGGGGCCGGGCGGGCCGCCCACGCCCATGTGGTGGCCGGGGCCGGGGCCGTACGGCGAGCCGGGCGGCATGCCGAACGGCCCGCCCGGGCCGAAGTGCTGGAAGTGGTTGCCGCCCCCGCCTCCCGGCCCGCCTCCGCCCGCGAACGGGCCGGGCGGGCCCGACGAACCGGGCCGTCCGAACGGCCCGCCGCCCGACGGCGAGCCGAACGGCCCGCCCGGGCCTCCGGGGCCGTTGTACACTGCAACCGAAAAAATAATCGACTTTAGGGCGGCAAGAGCTGATCATTTTCATCCATCGCCTATTTTTTATTATCGTAATTATTAGTAATAATGAGAAATTTATTACGAAAAAAGTATTTTGACATCCTATAGGATTCTCCTCCTTCAAGTCAAGTGGGAAACAACTACCCAACATTTAAACAAATATTGAATATTAAATACTAAATTTTCAATACTCTTAGAGAATAACATTTGGTACTGAGAAGAAAACTCTCAAGGGCGCGTTCCCTTTTATTAATGATGCAAATCTACAAGGTTTATGTAATTTAACCATTTTTACCGCTTAATTAGCAGGCTGATTGATTAATCGACTAGTCTGGCTACTTATGAAACAAAATGACGTCCTTCCAAAAATAGCAACCATGTTGGGAAAGTGGCGCTTGATTTGAATGTGTCATTTATTTTTGTGGGCTACATGAAATGAAATAGTCGCGGTTAATTACCCTTTCACAATGCTACATTTCATGCGGAAATTTAGTTTGAACTGTATGATGAAATGAAAAAAAAAAAAATCGAAAAAATGGCGATTAATGATGATTTTTTCCAATCCCGATCTGAAGATTCCCGAGAGCGAAAAAAGTGAAAGCCTGCGTGACTATTAGATCGTTATTCGATTCGATTCTACTCACCGTCATTTTTGTTGGCGTAAGGCGAGGGGCCCTGACTGTTGGGCGGCGGCGGCGGCGCGTAACTGTTGGGATTGGGCGGCGGGCCGGCCGGGCCGGGCGGTCCGGGCGTGGAGCTGCCCGAGGGCGCCGGCGAGGCGGTGTACTGGGGCGTGTTGGGCGGCGGGCCGCCCTGGTAGGGCGGCGCTGCCGGCGAGCCCGCCCCCGCGGGAGGGCCGGGCTGGAAGGGGCCGGAGGGCGGGCCGCCGCCCCCGCCGCCCTGCGCCTCCGAGCCGGGCGGCGGCCCTCCGCCCCCCTTCCAGCTGGCGGCGGGGTCGTCCAGCGCGACGGCGGCGGGCAGCGTGCTAAAAGCGGGGGGCGGCAAGAACGACGTCGTCGACGACGTCGGAGGCGGCTGCTGGAGACGACGCCGGCAAGGGCCTGTTATGCGTTGAAATAGTTATTAATAATAAAAAAATTATCGTGATGAAAATAATATTTTATATACCAATTTTCAGAAAAAAATCTACTGGATTTGAATATTTTAAAACACGAAATTAGCAAAAACTTTCAGTCATATCTAACTCGCATGTTGAGTAATAAATGATATAGGTAACTTATCTAAATAGAACTGACTATCTTTTATATATATATAAAAAAATATTACGGAGGATTACAAATGTCGAGGCAACAATTTTCTAAAACTATCTATTTACTTATATACTTATACACAATTTTTTGTATGTAAAAAATCCATAATTTATTGAAATTTGTAATGATTAGTTCCAAGGAAGTTTTTTTATGAAAAAACTTCGTGTACAAAAGTTTCTCAATAAATTTCAGAAATGTTAAAATAAAATTATTGTCTAGGTCGAGGGCGAGTTGAAAAACTCAAGAATATATTTTATAATTCATTCAGCTGAAAAATTTTTTATCCTGGTTTCAAAAATATACTACCATTCACCAAGCATGTTGAAAATACGATATTGTTAGTGATATGTCTAGTACCTAATTGAAAGATGGACTCTTTAATGGAATATTTTGAAAACTGCCATACTAAATGCCAGACTATGCTTGAAAAAAAAAATTAAAATAAAAATTTTCTCGAAACGTAGTAAAGGTACTTTTGCACTATTATTTTGTGACCATGAACATACACAATGTGATTGGGAGATAGGTACCTAGTGCTGAATAATGAAAGTAGGAAATTTCTGTAGGAAAATTTTGTCAAAGATATTATCAAACAAAATTCAAATTAGACAAAATTTAGAACTTTATTAAAATAAAATATACCCGAGGTAAACCATTTAATTTTTGGGTTCAAAACTGAAATTATGAAATGTCAAAGTGATGATCAATAACAAGATAATATAAAATACAGATTTCAAAATAAATTTACAAAAACCTTTGGAAGCGCCTAGGTGTAGAACCCCTTATATACTATAAGATCGCATACAGAGAATACCTAAAGAATAATTAGGAAAAAAAATTAATGTTTACCTAATTTTTGTTTGTAAACTTGTAGTTACCTAATTGAGGATACTTTTGAATTTGTCCATGTTGCTGACAGTGTGTGTTTTATAGTGTGTATACCTATAGTTATGTCAAAGTGTTATCTTATCAACATTAAAGAAAATGACAATTAGGTAGGTAGGTATGAAGAGTTAGGTACATATTATCTGATTAAATATTTCAGAGACAAAAAATTAAGTTTGTTCTAACTTGGTAATATTCGAATTTGGTACTGAATTGTAGCTATCTACCTATATAAGTACTTTCTGTTGCAGTATCAGATATTACCAATATTTTCAATCGATAGGAGACAGGTAAGTATAAATGTATAGAGTAAAACCATCAACAACCCTTGATAATATTCATACCTGACCCATCAACATTGCGAGGAGATTAAGGAATCATTTATGAGTACAGAATATACTTTAGCTGGAATTCTAGGTATGAAATTTAGGGATACCTATCACTTACCGAATCAATTCACTAACCAAAGTTATCATTGAAGAAGTAGGGACTCATACTGCTACGCAAATTATGCACAAAACTGTTCTTCCAGGACACACAATCAAATTTGCACCTGATAACAAGTTACACCCCCGCATAGGATGTTGCTTACCGAACCAACAAAACCTAACCTTAATCTTGACTTCACCGAAACTTTTCTATGTGGAGCGACTGTTGCACGAAATTTAACTTTATTCACAGTAGTTATTCATTTATTGCAATCTGTCTATTTAAAAGGTATATTTTTATAAATAACTTTTACGATTTCTGCCCGATACCTATAAGTAGATATGAACCTCACTTGCACTCACGTTGAGTTCATTGGAACTACGAATTCATCACGTCGTAATGAGTAAGTATCTAAGATATTCCGGAAATAAGACTTTTCGATATGCGAGTAGAAAACGCACGTTTCATCACTCACTTTTCACTTCGGTAGCTCGACTGCCGCCATTACTGTGTGCGCATCAAAATAATGCAATGCAGCACTCTACCTTGCCGGTAGTCAACTCAAAGTAACTACAACCGCGGTCGACTAAATAATTATGTTTTCAATAAATTATTAACAAGGACAAAGCCTTGAGCGCATTATAATTTAGATGACAAAAGGCGAGCAATTCGAATGGAACCGCACTCTCTCGAGACACATCGCAGGCAAACTTTAGTTTGTTTTGGTCGGGAAAGTAGGTAGCTGCCGTGCTGATGACGTCAACGCGAGATGGGAGTCAGGTACGAAAATATTTGGGTTGTTTTGTAGGTAGTTATCTAATGAGCAGAGCAGAGTAGAGCAGGGTAAGTACGATTCGTTTAGAAATACATCGATATTAGTAAAAGTAACGCCCACCTTGATCGCCTCGACGGCCGTAAGCAGATTCTATTGAGGGAGCAATAATGGCAATGGCGTCAACTGAGTAGTTTCTTCTTGGGTCTTCTGCGAAAGCGATGCTGCGAAAAGAGCGCTGCCATACTCACGGCACGACGTCGGTCTCCGAGACACACATTCCACCAGCACCATCAAATTCGAAAAACAACAAATACACTAGCACCAATAATAATAATAAGCACAATAAAACGATAGATTAGGTACTATTATCCGTTAAATGCACCTCGTTAGACGATCGCAGTGGGCCTTTTTGTCGGACCCGCCATCGGACCGATGAACTTTTCGAGCACTCGCGGCGTGTATACGTGCATGATTTTTTTGGAGTCGGCCGCGGTGCCGGCGGTGGCAGCGATCGCTAGATGACAGTGTCACCCTAAAAATCAATAGAGTCGGCCGACCGACCAACCCCTTATCCCTTCCCCTGGCGGTGATCCTCATTCAACGTGACGACGGCTATCATTACGACGAGCGGGACAGTTTTTACGACGTCCGACGCATGAAGACCCAAGTCACACAGTCATATACCTGCGACCTGCGATACGCGAAGATGCCGATGACGAAGAAATACTCGAAATGATCGGAGCGAGAAAGAAAGTCTTCTTTCAGTCAGTCTGTGTTGCTCCGACCGGCTTCTGCTAACAAACTAACTGAACGAAACGGAGGATAGCTGATTCACGTTCCCAGAGAAGACGTCGCGTCGAGAGTGTGTTTCACCATGACATTATAGTTATGAAACTCACCAGATGGAAGGGAAATTATTGCAGATTTTTATAAAAATAGTTGTTTTCTGCGGATACGGTAATCATGTTGTGTGATTATTAATTATTGAGGACTGACTTATTGAGGACTTCGTGTTAATATAACTGATTGTACAATTATATCAACACAAGAGATATCAATATAGAGTTCCTCTGAAAATACTGATATTGATGAGATTTTTTTGTCGCCATCTGGCGACTGTCATAACAGTTGATTTCCGCTGTAATGAATAAAAGGCTGCTATCAAGTAGGCTGTTGGTCAGAGATTTGGCAGAAGAAATTAGGTGGCAATCGGGCAGTGTACGCATCATCTTCCCCACATCGCGAGTTTACCTCTCACCTAGAAAAAACAAAAACGAAAGCTGTGACAAAGGCCTTTGTTCAAGGTCGGCTCGAGGTATCGTGTGCTATTATTCATAACACTTCTTGAAATTTGATCTTTCATCTTTTTTTCCCTTCAATTTTCGAAATTTATAATCAGTTGAATGAAATAAATGTATCGAATCTGACTTCTACTTGTTCAAAAAATGATACAATCCTATAAAGGCTAGGTCAATGGTGAGTTAAGTGGAATAAGAAGAAGAATGACTGGAAGCAAAAAGTGAAGTGAGGTTATGTTTTGAGTTTCGAAGGAATTTTGTATTTTGTAAATAAACATGTCGCAGACCAGAATGCATTCATCCAGACTCAGGCGGCATAATAAGAAAGAAAAGAAACTAATTAAATTGATTAAGAATGATTCTGAAACCGATGGTGATGAGAGTGAACATGAACTGTCGTTCTATATGAAAGATAGAGTGAAACTCATGAAAGAAGTTCTGAAGATTATCAAACCCAAGAAAATCAGGAGTATGGCTCCTGATTGCGTGAGGGTCAGTCTTCTAAAACAAATGCAACTCTCTTTGAACCTATGCATTTCAGGGACTAGATAACGAAGAAATAAATTCGAGACTTTTGGAGGAGTTACTAGGTATATCAGATAAAAGGCTGAAATACATTTTCACAGGCCAAAATCTCAATGAAGATAGCAGCTCTACTGATCCGGAAGCAGAAGATGAACCTATTGACCTCATATCATTGGATGACATAAGTGATGGGGATCTTGTCATAGATTTAGATTCAGGTATGATATTTATCAAAATGAATATAATTCCATTTCATTACCTATGTCTTTCCTTTATTTTTTCTTTCCAGATGTAGAAGTCAAGAAACATCGTTGCAAGAAGCATAGAACTAAAATAAAAGAAGAACAGAAAGAAAAGAAAATCAAGAAAGAAAAATGTAAAAGGCACAAGGTTGATAAAAATTCTGGTCACCCTTCTTCAAACAAATCATCAGAGGAAAATCTCATGAGTGTTTTGGAATTATTAGAATTGCAAGCTAGAGCTAGAGCAATCAAATCACAATTGGTTCTAGAGAAACAGCAAGATCAAGAAAATCAGAAAAGAGACATTGCAAGTAAGGATGATTCTGATAATGACAATGATGCTGTAATAGTGGAAATTCCTAGAAATGATGAAATCATCATTTCATCCAGTGATTCAGAGGAGGATCAACAACACAAAATCACAGAAAGTCAAGTAGAAATCATGAAAGGAACTACTGATTTCTGGTGTGGTACAAAAGATAAAAGAATCAATGGATATGTAAAGGATCAACAGGATATTATTGAGAGTAAAACAACAGAGGATGTTGGTAATCTTGAGGTAGAACAAAAAGACACAATTACTACAGAGGATAATAACTCTGACCCTCAAAGTATTTCAGGTTTTAACAGAAAATCTGAATTAGTTGATGTTACAGATATTCCTCTTCCTATATCAGAACAAGCTGTAATTGTTGAAAGCAACAACAGTACTGAAAAAAGGCATACAACTCGAGAATATAGAAAAAAATGTAAAACGCATATCTCTGAAGGTGAAATTGGATCTTCAGATGATGAAATCTTAGGAAATACAAATTTGAATGTGGAAGAAACAATGAAAAGTGATAATGATACAGATTTGATTGAGATTCAAAATGAAATTAAAATCAAATCTATTCAAACAACTCTCGATTCATCCATGGAAACAGAGATAGGGAAAGAAAATGAGGAAATAAATATTCAGCAGACTGAAGAATTAATTATTGCAGAGGATGTTCAAAAACCAGCAGAGAAACAAGAGGGAGAACCAGAAGGATCCAGAAAAGGAGGAGGTCCAGAAAAAAATTTCAAGGAAACTGCAAAAATTTCAGACAAGATTAATAAAGATCCTGTTGAAAACGATCATGGTATAAGGGGCGAGGTTCTAGATGAGGAAACTGATTTGAAGAAAACTTATGGAAATGCAGAAATATCTAAAAGTGGACCACAAAATTTAAAAAGAATTTCCTCAAGACTACATATGGACAGTAGTTCATCAGCTAATGCAGATTTATCTGCAAGAAAAAAGCTGCGAGGAAATAAGGTTGCTAAATTATCTGAAAAATATCATGGGAAGAAGGTTGAAAATGAGAAAGACAATAGTTCAGATGATGGCGAAAGAATAGTTCTGAATGTGGAACAGTCAGAACTTGACTCTGTAAATTTAGATTGAATGATTTTTTTTTCAAATTATAACTATAATAAGAATAAAAGTCTTCAAAGAATAGTGTGTGAGAACTGTAATCTCATTATTATTTTTTTTTAATATCAATGAAATCCAAGATATATTTTTGTCACAAAAGCTATCACCAAACGCTACTTGTATGTTAGACTCTGAGGAATACCATTGATAGTCTTCGAAGTCATCACATCGTTCTCATAGTTGATGATGACCTCCTTTCCATTCTCAAAAATTGTCTTGGTAGTCGTTTTTTTGCCATTGATGATCTTGGTGGAGGTGGATGTTTTCTTGACGTGAGCGGTATGCGGGGATCCGCCGCTGAAAGAACTTTCGAAGCTGGAAAAAGAAGCGTTTTGTGTCCCCGACGTGAATGCGTCGTCGAAAAACGACTCGAACAGCGAAGATTCTCGATTAGGATTAGATCGCCCAGATTTTTTCCTTGGTCGGTTAGAGAAAAAGTCGAAAATACCACCACCTCCATCGAAGAATTCCCTGAAAACTTCTTCTGGATCTCGGAAGTTGAAGGTAAAACCTCCAAAATCGAAGTAATTAGCGTGAATTTGCCCGTCATCGCGGTTTCTACCGAAGTTTCTGCCTCTGGTGTCGTACATTTTCCTTCTATTTGGGTCCGACAACACTTCGTACGCTTCTGAAATTTCTCTGAACTTCCTGTTGGCTTCTTCTTCGTCGTCTGGATTTTTATCCGGATGCCATTTCAAAGCGAGTTTGCGATACGCTCGCTTTATTTCGTCGCTGGTCGCCGTTTTCGGAACTTTCAATATCTTATAGTAATCCGTCATTATCTGTATACTTGTAAAGGGCCTTAGATGTCGTGGAAGAGTGCCAAAATTGGTGTATGTGTGTGTGTGTGTGGAGGTTCTTGGTTTTTGACACGTGACTACGAAACTCAAAATGACACTTTTTCCTTCGACAGTATACACACAATCTAGATTCATACAGGATGTAACTGAAATGACTTATTTTGATAAAAGATAAATAATAGAAAATCATGAATCAGTGAAATTCATTCTATATTCTACTATGTCAAAATCAATTGGAAGTTTATGATTCTGGATGGTGGTCTTGAATTTCACCCACTTAGTGTTTGGTTGAGAAGAGTCGGACGAGTCAGTCAGAAAGATTTTTTTTTGTACTTTCGACTCATTGAATGTCTTGCAAAACTCTTTACAATTCTTGAAATTGAATTGAAATTGAATTGAATAGTTGTCCTTGATTGGATACCAACTAGAGTAGTATTTCCTTTAGCAGTCGAGCAGAAGAGAGGAGTTGAATATATACTTCTTGTTTATAATAAACGAAAAAAAAAAGAGGAGCTCGATGATACCTTTAATCTAATAATGTCGGAAATAATAAAAATCTTGAAGAGAAACCATGAAGGTAAAGTTTGAAATAGTTCTCTCAGTATCACAAGTACCCTAATATCACAAGTTCCAAGTTCCTCTTAGGAACAGTGAACATCTACAGGGTGGGTCGAAATAGTGTGGTAAAGTAAAATAGCTGTTCTGAAAGTGTGACGTATAAGAAGTTCGGTTTTGAAATATGCATCATTTTTTTTTTCTCATCTTGCTTCACCACACCATCGACCCATCATGTAGATGTATCAACAAAATGTGTTCAACATAACTATTTCAAATTCAGTATAGGTATTTTATGCCCTATGATAACAAAATATTTTTGTTGATTGGAAATAATGAACAAAAAAAAATTCTTGACCACCCTGTATGACGGAGTGAACGCATTCGAACGCACATATTAAAATCCACTAAAAAGGAAAAACTGAAATGTACTGGACGACCGCTTGTTCTGATTACGTAAAACATTCAATATTTGAATATATCCAAATCTAAAAAACGCAAGGCCAATTTGGCGGCAGCCTTTTGGGCTGACGCTTTACTTTTCCCAAAACCGTGGACGACTTTCGGAGTGCCATTGAGCATGAAAAACAGTGGCACCATGCATTTATCCGGCGAGATGGTTCGAACGGTTCTGGAAAAGAGGAAAAAATTAGATAACAATTTTGCATTAATCGAAGAATATTCAGGAAATTTCCACTCCAACAATATAAAAACTACTTTTCAGTGGTACAAAACTTTAGAGAGCACTCCAATGATGTATGACGCAGTTTCTTGAGACGTTGTTTTGGTTTATGACTTTCTTGAAGCATGAAAGATTGGGTAAAGATATTTCCAATTCGTCAAGCAGAAGCGAGACAGACCTGTTTCGAACCCCTGTTTCGGCCTTATCAAATTGGTAAAACTTCTGATGAGAGAATATATTTGTGTTATATCGGGATAAATCGATTGATGAGCATTTCTAATTTTCGTACTGTTATTATTTGTTTATTATCCCAAGAAACATGACAACGGAATGTTTCCGATTCGGCCGAAAACGATCGAGTTGACTGCCTCGAAGATAAATAACTATTCTGGCGACTTACTCGAACTTGTGGTGCGCGCCAGGCCAATCGTGCAACCGTCTCTCGATACTCTTGGGCACGTTGTGACTGAAGAGGTCGATTTCCTTCCACATGATCTTGTAGAACACGTCCCAAACCGTCTTCGGCTCGTTGCCGCTGTCCAGATAAATCGCGCCGGCGATCGCCTCGAACACGTGGCCCAATATCTACAAAACGACAAGTTTCATAAGATAGGCGTGATGATGATGATGAGATTTTTGTATTCAGAGCTGAGAGTTTGTAACCTCGAAATTGAGTATTTCGATTTAAATTGATAGAGTTGACGATGGAAGGATTGAAACAATAAAAGTTTCAATTTCAAATTATCTCTGATGTGGTAAGGTAAGACATTAAACCAAAATTTAAACTTCAGAAGCGTACTTTTGTTGAGGGGTGCAGTTGAGTAATTCGATTCCAATTGGTGGAGGAGCTCAAAATATACGTACAAAGAATTTAGGATGAGCAACTCACTTTGGGCACGTCGACGGCCTCCCTCGAACCGATGTCGTCCTCGTCGAGCAGGACGAGCACCTCCTCGTCGACCTGGAAGTTGTTGCGGTCGGCGACGCGCCTCGCGAATCGATCGACCAGCGATTGCAGATCGCCGTTCGCCATCAGCACGAACTTGTGCGCGCCGAGGCGCACCAGCTGGGCGGCGTGCAGGGCGCCGCTAGAGAGGGCGGCGCGCACGTCCACCTGTCGTAATCGAAGCTTCAATTCGATCGTATTCGCTATCCCATCGAACATTTTTTTTTTCAAGGACATCTTGACATTTTTTCATCATGTCGTGATGTTTATTATAAATTTAAGTTTGGTACTCTAGCAGTTCATTCTCGTTTGGGCCGATTGCCGTGGATTTTGACGTTTGTTCGATTTCTACTAATATGAAAATCGCAAATTATGTAAAAAACGTTGGAATTACTCAACAGTTTGGGTGAGTACTCTCCATTGATGAAATAAAACGTTTTTGCTTAACATACCCATTGCATTTTATTTATTGACGATGGTTTGAGAGTAAATTCAGCATTGCTCCTCTAGAGAAAATGCAATTGTGTCTTTATTTCCAGTTGATTTGTTGAGGAGCAATATCGAAGACGATACCTTTAAAAATTTAAATCGAACAAAAAAAAAAAACTGATACCTCGTACTTTCCAAAGTTCGATTTACGCGCCGTTATCTTTGAAAACATACCAAAGCAGACACCTCCGTGGCGGCGACGTCGTCCTGGCGCTCGTTCAAGTGACACGTCATCAGCCAGTCGAGGACGGCGGCGCCGAGCGTCGCCAAGGCGTCGCAAGCGTCGGTGGTGCGGTTCAGAGTGAAAGAGGAGTGGGTCAGAGCTTGGAGCAGGTACCGAGGGTCGGAGAACTCGTAGCCTACAACGAGAGCGAAAATCTACAACACCAAAGAATTGATTTGTTTTTTACTAATTCAACTGAAATGCTTTTTAGCACTCTGCAAAAATGATCTCTATTAATCACAAGTTTAATTGTTAATTCAAGTGGTTACCTGCGAAATATAAAATATAAATTATCTGCATGACAGCTCTTTTTGTTAAATTTTCTCGGCATTCGACTAATTTTCATAAAAAAAATGATTTCCAGTCATCCATAGTTTCCGATATACAGTTTTGGTGACTCTCAATCGAATACCTACCTGGTACAAAACACAATATTTATAAGCCTGCCGAACTCATTATGTGAATTAGTACTAATAGAGATCCAGTCACAATTCCATTGAAATTCTCAAGTGGTCACAACTTTTCGACAGTCTAGAATTGTTCTTACCGAAAATGTCCTCTAATTCTCGCCAATTCGGTATGTATCGATCTATTGCATCGGTGTAGGTAAGATCCGAGACGGAATCAGAAGGACGAGGCGTTTTCAGCAAGTCATCCAACTTTTCAGAGGGCGGTATCAATCCCAACCATTCGATGAATCTCAGGCCACCTTCCAAAAAAATAGTATTAGATATTGTAATAGAATTTTTCTAAAAGGGACAAGCACGCGATACCTCGTATACCGCCGGCGTCCACGTAGACGCCGACCATGGCGTCGACCAGATCGGCGACAGTCTTGTCGTCGACGTACTGAGCGCCCAGAAACGGCGCCATGCTGCGGAAGCAAGCGTCCTCTTCTTCTTCTTCTTCGCCGTCGGCATCGTTCTCGCCGATGGCGTCCAACGTCTCCTGCGAGTAGACCGGAGTAGAGAAGTATCGATCAGTATGGTTATTGTCCAGCGACAGAAAAAAAAAAGTACGAGTCACACCAGGTACCCAGTTGCTGAACTCTTTTCACAAGAGTCGTCGAGAAACAATGATAACACTTTTGATCCTTCACTGCATCTGAACGGTTAACCAACCATTGCGGTATATACGGGGTGAATCAATCTGAATGAGAAGTTTTTTTCAACAGGGTTTGACCAAAAATTGTTTATATACAATTGCGGACGAATTTTTATTATCATTCAATATCGGAAGTTTATTTGTACCTTGATGAAAGCTTTCGACAGTGTCAATTTCTAGAATTAAATGAATTTCTGTCGCCAATTTACAATCTGAATATCCTTAAGAAACTGATCTTATTAATTCGATCGTAAAATATATATTGTGCAACATGGTCAAAAAATTAAAATTAATATGCAGAAACTGTGGTGCCGCCAAAGTCAGCATAATGAAGTTATAAACACATATATCCCAATCCAATTTGATATTCATTCTGTATTCGACATTTCATACAAAAGTTCAGCAAATAAATGAAAATTTTTCAAGAGCATAAACCAGTGTTTGCAAAACATATTTTTTGGCTAAGAATCAAAGACTACTTGATAATCTTCGGTTTCGTTTAATTAGTTCATTGTCGAGGAATCCAGGACAGCTTTGCTTTTGTTCATCAATCAAATGACTAAATATCACGTCTCGATATGTAACGTAATACATCATGAGTAGGTTAGTAGTGAAACCATATTGTAACTCAATAATATCTTGTTTTATGAACAACTTGAAGACAAATTTGATTGAAATCGGTCGTTTGACTTGTTAGCATGTAGTTTATACTGGCGAACCTGATTTCAACATCACTAGAAATGGTTTTGAAAAAATCAAATTCATCGATAGTGTCTTTTTTTTGGGCATTTTGGATACTCTCGATTGTTGGTGAGTCGTACCTGGCAGGGGTCGCCGGCGATCTGCTCGTCGGAGGAGAGGGCGAGATCGAAGAGCGCGTTGACGGAGAGTTCGGATCGGTCGATGCGCCGCCGCACGGCGGGCGGCACGCAGAAGCCGGGCGGCAGCCATTCGTCGCGCGGCGACAGCTCGTGGTCGCGAAGGACGCCTGGATAACAACACAACAAAACTATCATATATTGTATATCGAGTGTTTTTCAACAACAACAACAAGCCTGATATACCGATAAGAATCCGAAGTTCTCCTGGTACTAATCCTTCTTTACAAGAGGAGACCAGGATGAATTTACGATTCCTGAGTTTCCAGCATGGAAATTCTAGGGATCCTAGGATAAGAAGAAATATTTGGTGAATTATATACTGGAGTTCGGAATGGTGAGATAATAAAGATTCGAAGCAAATTCGAAACGATGTAGATACCAAAAGTGTCAGAGTGAGTGTCAACGAGTAACGAAAATACAGAATTTGAAATACTTCGAATCTGGTGTAGGTACAAATATGAGCAATAAATCATCGCGAAATAGTTCCCCATTTACAGAAGCAAATGTAGAGAAATCGACAGATAATTGGCTTACCGTCGAGATTCTTGTTGACGGCCAAGCGGTAGAGATTGGGGCGGGCGAGCATCCGCCCCCGCAAACTGGCCGCCCTCACCTCGTCGTACGCGGGAAACCTCGCGAACACGTACGCCGTCGCGACGTACCGCAGGAAGGCGTCGCCGAGCGTCGCGAACCGCTCCATGCTGACGACGTCGTCGGCGGCGGCGGCCGTCGCGGCGGCGTACGCGTCGCGCAACTCCGGCCCGCCGTCCTTGTCGAGCGTGCGCAGGCGTCGCGGCGCGTACTGGCGCGGGTACGTCAGCGCTAGGCGGTCGCCGAACTTGCGGGCCGAAGACTCCGACTTGCTGTGGTCGCCTGTCAGAGGAGGAATTAATAAGAATAATAATAATAACCTTTATTATTATTTCCAACAATGGAGATAATAGGGAGAAGATAACATAAATATGAACAACAACAAGATATATAACAATATAAATTCATAAAATATATGAATCAAAAAAAAAATATTCACACGGTTGAATCAATCGATTTTCAGATTGAATAGACGATGACATGAAATTATTCAGACAAATGAATAGTTCTTCAGTTCTTTCTTGAATTTTTATCTTCTCAAAGTAATATTCCATTGTAATAAATAGACCTTTCGCAAATATCAGATATAATTCTGATGAGGGAAAACAAATCTGCGTGTCTTGTTGAATGTGAATGTTACTATTGATTTTAAAATTCAAATTGGAATGTTAATAATTTTTTCAGGAAATAAATGAAAGTTAATATTTTGAATCAACATAGTAAATGGAGGTCTAATATATATTTTTTTTACGCTGGTTACTTGTTGTTTCCATAATCCAAACAAATTTTTGAACATTCATTCTCGGCTTGAGTTTATCAATAGCAAATACGTATAAATCGAATATTGGCAAACGATCAATTTTCCACAATATTATTAAATATATATATATACTTATTATTAAATTGGCAATAATTTGAATTATTTTATTCTGCCTGTCAACACTGAATTCGTGAACAGACTGACACTCACGTAAGTTTTTATGTACGGGGTGCGTGAGGAAAGCCTCGTAATGGGCGACGTCCATCACGGTGGCGGTGAGATCGCGCTCGACATCTTTCGGTTCGTCCTCGTCCCTCCACGGATACTGCGCCTCCAGCAGCTTCCGGTCCAGGTCCTTGTTGGCTCGGAAAATCGACCCCGCCGTTAAGGCTGATCCGTGCTGAAACGAATTTCGAAAATGGAAATTCATGCACTATATTCGACGTTCATAATTGAAAATTCAACGGTTTTAGGAAAATACCTCTTCTTCATAGTCCTACATCCGAAATTGGCAATTGAAAAGGAAAATCTAGCTGAACAAATTTGTTCCGATCTTTACGTTTTCACTGATGTCACGTGTTCATACAATATCATTCCAATGTTCATATGGTTCTGATCTTTCGACTGTATGACCTGTCAACATGAGCGCTTCGTTATGCCTGAATCACCTACCTTTACCGAATCCGGAGATTCGTCGGAATCATCTTCTTCGGCTGGCACTGCCCGGTGGCAGTAGTCGAGCAAGTACTCGTCCGGTACCAACGGGCGATGCGTCAGGACGCTCGTCGCGCCGATCCCAGCCTCCTCCGCTATTTGGCACCTGCGGACGGAATCAACAGGTTAACCTCCACTGTGCCATTTTGTGGTTCATGGACGATATGGCGTTGATACTTGTTGCATCCTAATGCACACTTGTAGCAATAAAATTTTCACATGTACAGGAATCCTCATATTGAAAATACGCATATATCTAATACTTATATATGGCGCATAACTATCTTGAGTGTGTTCTGTGACTCTTTGAGGAGGTAACCGACCAATAGTGGTCCATGACGATTTGAGGAAAAAATAATGACGACTAAATATTCCAATGTAATTCATGTTATAATTTTTCGTATTGCAACACGTCCATCCTTCATTTGCCATCCATCCTCTTGTTGCGGAAATGTATCCCTCCTTTTTTTGCCGTTTTCGTTTCAATATCATCATAGGCGATACGCCATATATTTGTGATAGATACACCGTGTGGTGGTTCGGTTTGAATGACCCGCCATAATATTTGAGGGTCCTGGACTGTTCGCGCCCTCGAAGTTTCGGGACGGTTCGGTTGAGGACGAAGAGCGTGAGAAGCGCGCGAAGAAGAGGACTTGGTCGTGGACCTTGAGAAGGGTCACATCGCGGCTCGATAAATTTGTTCGTTTCTCTACCGGCATAAATTGCCGAGATTTTGTATGTGTTAAATATATTACATGGTTAGATGTAATATACAAGTATTCAAGTGTGTTTCGGTGATTTGATATTACTCACAACCCGAACCTACGAAAGAACCCTGAGAGGATTGGCGCCCAATACAGAGTCAAGCTAGTGCAACCGAGTGTAGTAATTCGTGCTGACCTGACTTCCTCGACAGCCAACAGGCTGGTGAGCCTGTACAGGATGGTGGGCAGCAGGCTGGCCTGTATCCACAGAGCGGCGGGAAAGTCCTGCTTGACCACCAGCTCTGGCAGCAGACTCTCGACGCCCTCCTCGTACATTTTTTCACGTTTCTTGCCGCTCCCTGTGGTGTTCAGAATGATAGTTATCATTGGTTAGGCAATTGGCGGGAAGAAGGTATGAGTGCCAAAATTGATATGGATGAATGATATCGGTCAACTATTTCTGTCTTGAAAAACGTGAATGAACTAGGACCAACACACATTTCCGAAGAAAATGGCAGTCAACAAGCCCAATTTTCAGAGATATGTACAAAAAAACGTAATCAAAGCATTCATGCCTTCTTTGCATGATTTTTCTGAAAAATTCATCAGCTTTACCTGAGATAATGTAGCTCTCTCAATCAGGTGATGCAGTTATGTAGTCAAAGAACTTTTTCACAAATCTATCACAATCTATCTAAATTGCTCGGTGGTGAGTCAACAGATGAATGAAAAATCTGCATTATCTGATGTGCTAATTAGAAGTAACTCTACTAAACATAAGTAAAAAAAAAAAAAAATTACCGTCGAAAGGTTTGATAAAGTTCAGCCGCTTCGTGAGCGCTTTGACCAGTAATTGTGGCAAATCGGGGTTGACGATGCGGAGGTGGTGCTTCTCCTCGAAGTAAGATTTGAAATCGCCGTAGTCCAGATTGGGGAATTCGGAACGAGCGCTCCTGTTCAAAGACACTTCCGTCACCACGTAGGCGGGGGCGTCCACTCGGTACCTAAACGACAAAATAAAACATACCATTGCCAATCACAGAGTTTTTCTCAACAAAAACTCATTGATATTGAAGTAAAAAAATGTACAGATGTTCACATCATTTGCCAATTTATTTGGAGCAAATGTTTGACTCACCTAAATTTCGTAAGGATCTATTGTGTATGAAAGCCTATTATTCCCTACAAGAATATTAGGATGACAAATATGTTAGATGAATAATTATGGCGTATTGCTACTATTTTATATCCTATATTCTGATTCTTCCACTTATTATGTGATTTTGACAATGTGATATTTTATCATATTTCTATCAACATTATTAATCTAGTTTCATTTTTGAAAGTTACCCCTATCTGTAAATAATGTATTTATATAAAAAATTCAGTTTGTTGCGTTTCAAATTTTTCTTTGATGTTATTATTTTTATAATATTTACCTAATATATTATCATTGATAATAATAATAATAATAATAATGATAATAATAATATTGATAAGATGTATTTATTCATCAGCAGAAGACAGAAAAAAAATAATAGATAAGAAAAAAATAACATGCATATTCTGGAGCAAAATCAGTCTGCTAATGTGAAGAGACAGATAATATCAACATGATCAACGTATTTGATCATGTTTTCATAAGAAAAATATTTTGATTATCATTATATCTTGACATTTTGCATTCGATATTTCACAATAAAAATAAATGAAATGTTTTTGATTTATTGATTGATTGATTGGTATACCAGAATAAAAAGTTTGAATGCTACGCAATCCGAATTAGGGTATAATATTGCAATTGGTTGAGAGGTAATATGTTTTTGCGTACCAGGGAACGACGATTTTTCTCAAGTAAGTATCTTGCGTCACTTCGAGTGCCATTTTCTCTTCGGTGCTCGGTTCTGTCCACTTTTTCACTTCGCTCTTTTCCGAAATCATCGCGAAATCAATTTCCAGAGTAGTCTTGTCGATCGGCACGACGAACAGGCATTCACCGTCCTTTCCTTCATTGTCGATCATCAAAAATGGCTGCAGCACTCCAAGCACCTTGACCAAAAATTCATTGAATGAATAAATGTAACGAAATTTTTAGACCTGTATATCATTATTTGATATCCCAAGAAACAAAACTTCTTATAACAGGGTTGTATGAAATATATACAATTACTCGCATATCAATCTAACATAAAGTATAACATAAGATAAAAATCCATGATGAAAGAGTCAGCAATAAATTGCATATGATAAAAAATAATCAATTGAAACATTAATTCATATACTGTCTGTAAGTTCTTTGAGGAGGTGGTATATTCATTTTTCAGTTTTTGATGGGATTTTCTCTCCTCGTTTCTAAAAAATAGAGTAGAAGTTATTAAAAATTATTGCAATATATTTGTAGTAAGGACAGATTTAGGATCTGTCCTAAAATGTCACTGCGCTTGAAATTAAACCTTTAGATACCTAAAAGAGAAATTCTCTATCGGTCAGTGACACCTTGTTTTTGAAAAAAATTGGAAATACAAATATATTTAATAAGAATAACACCTCTACTTATCTTGGTGGACGTTTCGGGAACGAATCTGCTCAGATCCTAAATCTGTCCTTACTACAAATATATTGCAATAATTTTTAATAAATTCTACTCTATTTTTTAGAAACGAGGAGAGATAATCCCATTAAAAGCTGAAAAATTAATTAATTCATATCATTATTGAATTGTAACGATTTTTTCCAGAGTGTTTTGAGCAAATATTTTTTGAGTCTACAGTCTCCTAAAACCGATTCCACCGTCCACTTTTTTGTTTCGCAATTCGACGTCACGTCAGTTACCTCTTGGAAAAGGCGCCAATGGAAGGTCCTGACGAGCCGCCATTGTTCGTCGGTGAAAACCAGCCGCTCCTTCCTGTTGACGTCGAACTCGACGTCGACGGCGCCGGCCGACACGAAGACGGGAAACGCGCAGACGGCCGGCAGCCGGCGTCGCGTCACCACGCCGAAGCACGTCGACGAAGCGTACGCGTCGTACACGGCGCTGCTGTTGACGTCCTCGGGGCGCCGCTGGAAGCGCGGCCGCAGCTGCACCGCGTGCAGAAAGTGCCCCCCTTCGGCGTCAGCGCCGCGCAGACAACTCGCCACCTGTCGGGATGGTATTTGCAATTTCATTACTAAGTCACCTGCTGTACGGTGACTCTCGTCTCGTTCGATAAGAGTTCGATTGGTATATCCGTTGTTTGTTAGAGAGGAATTGTACAAGAATAGCATCCCTGGGTCGCAAGAAATCCTCCGCCATGTTTAGGAAAAATTCGAATTTACAATATTGCCTTGGATACATGAGTGTTCCTTCCCCTTTGGTGTCCATTGACTTTATTGAATTTTTTTATTGTGATAGCTTCGAAGGCTTGTCAGGTGAATCCTACATCCGTATCCATTCGTTTGCCTAAACATGAAGGATTTTGGCCAGTTGTCGCCCTTGTGGTTTATAGAGTCACTATAACCTGATGCTGTCGATCTGTCGTTTTCGTTGTGATGATGACAAATTTCTAGTATAAGACTCGAAACCTTTCGAAAAATACGTAGGTATAACGTACATGTTATCTTCTTATCTTGAAATTTAGTTGAATATCCAGACTCTGGTTGTTGTGCCAATATCAACTATTGAGAATTCTAGAGTCTCAGATCGACCAGTGGCTGATACTCACCAGCTTCTGGTGCATTCTTTTGGTGGATGAATCGTCGTCGGCCGTTTCATCGACGACAGCCGTACATCCTTCGAAAAGAAAGCCGACTTCCTCCTCGTCGATGAGGCGTTTCGTCGGCGACAAACGGTCGTCCAACTCTCCCAGCAGCTGCAGCTTCTCGCACGCTATAGCTGCAGCTGCTCTTCTGGCTTCTCGTTCCGATCTCACGAAGGGACCCTTAACAAAAACGATATATATAAAAATATTTTATCGATCGCATTTTGACAAGAGAGCTTATAATTCATCACCTCTTGCCATTAGAAAATGTGGTAATCTCAAGAAGTTCACTTCAGCCATCGAATTTTATATACAGTAACAAAGTTGTTCAATTAGATGAGATCTATCAACCCTATAACGCACTTGGTGGATAACATTGATTTGCGTAATTTTTGGAAAGGGCAAATTCCAGGCTGAAAGTCTACTTGTGAAGAGCGTTTCCTGATGTGTTACATACAACAATGCGACGGATATTTCGTCACGTTTCATGGCAAGTGATAGATTTCAAAAGAAATCAGCAGTCTAAATTGGAAAATAGCATACATTGTAAAACGTCAGCTCTTGTCATGTCCTGCCAGATTGAGATTTTCCGAAACTAGTCTTGTAAAGGAACATTTTCCAAACTGGTGCCGTGAAGCGAAACTTTCCAGCGTGAAGGTATGCCAAAGAATGACCTGTTGAGGGCGGATGCCTGAAGATAACGAATAAATCAAGATGATAATAAAAGCGACGCCAACCGACCCATATGGCATCCTTGAGGGGGCAACAGGTGGGCAGCAGCACGGCCACGCTGATTTCTCCGCTCTCGTTCTTCTTCTCGCGCCATTCGAGCGCGTTGGCTGTGTACGGGTCAGAGGGCAAACCGTCGCAGTAGCGGCGCAACAGCAAAATGGGCGATTGCAAGTCGACTTCTCCTTCTTCTTCCTCTTCATCAGCCAACTTGCCGTCCTTTATACCCAGCAAGTACTAAAAAAAAATAGCATTTTCATTTACTTCATTAAGTTCCTTTTTTTTTTTTGTATTTGAATGACTAAGCAAGTATCAATATTTCTGGAAAGTTCACAATGATTGAATATGATACAACCCTGACATGGCATGGAAATGTAGATGAACTGAGAAATATAATAAATAAATGAAATATATTTTTTGTATTTCAACGCAAATAAAATCAATATCCTAACCTTCAGATTCAACTGTGATAGTTTGTATTCAGAGAACAGAACAATTGGTCAATTGTCAAGTTTCTAGGTATAACTCTAGATGATAAATTGAAATTTGATCATCACAAATATTGCAATATAGCATCCTTTTCTGGGACTTCTGTATCCAACAATCATTCTCATCTGTGTGGAGTTAATCACTGCAAACCTTCATTCGAACTTCCCGAAATTCTAACTTCATATAGCATCTTCTTCCTCGAAACAGTATGTTTGATGAAAACAAAGCGACTAACAAGTCTGCGATCATACGAAACACGACAAAATAACATAATACCATTGCCAATTCCAAAGTGATCCTTAGCAAAAAAATCATTGATATTCACAAGGAAAAAAAATCAATCATTTGCCTATTAATTTGAGGCGAATATTATTAATCTAGTTTTATTGCTAGTTACCCCTCTTTGTAAATAATGTGTTTCTACATAAAATCGAATGTGTAGCGATTCCATTCTTACTTAGATTTCATTATTTTTGAAATATTTTATAGTAATTTGACACGAACATTTCATCGTGTATTCATTAGTACCTAATATATTTTTATCAGTACTCAAAAGAACCAAGCTTATTACAAAAGCCATCGCGATAAGATCTATCGTTATGACACGATATCTAGGAAAGATAATGCTTGTCAGTGTCAGCGGAAGCAGCTTTCAAATATTGACACACTGTATGTCTCACCTCATTCAAAGTTTTCTCGACCAACCGAAATTCCTCGTACTTGGCCGCGTATTCCTTCATATCGTTCTCCTCAACGATGATGTAGAAGAGACTGTCCCGATGCATCGCCCTGCCCTTAGTCTGTACGTACGCCCTGTATTTAGATACTGGCGTGTATAGATATTTCGAACACTGAACGTACTAAAACATCGATATATCGATACTGCGTGATAGAGTTTTTTTATCGATTCGATGAACTTGCGAGTTTATTTGCACTTAACCTTAACTGAAAGACATATTACATTTTCTTCTTCAGCTTTCGAAAATATCAATCATTAAAACTATCAACAATAACTGTCATTGAGTTCAGCCTCTGAGAGTGTGTCAAGAATTCATATATTCGAAGCTATCAATTCTTGTAACCATATAACTCAATCTCAACAATTCAATTGATGATATCTACAGTTGCTGTTCATTTTATATGATCATGTAAGTTAGGCTGCTGACTACCATTCATATTTTTAATAATTCCAACATGGTTTGTCAATGAGAATTTTGTGTTCTTGGACAATAAAGCTCAATTCTCTCTCTTCCTCTCATTTGCCAGTATTGTCGTTGATTGATATACATCCATCAACGGTATCATTGAATAACATTTATGTTAAAAATTTATCGATAATCGCCACAGTATATCGATATATCGATACTCAATATCGACTTTTTCATGACCACTACCTGTATTCCTCGGGTTTATCGAACATTACGACCATCGTGCAAGGCGTCAGATCGACTCCCTCTTCTAGAACATTCGAAGCCACTAGGACGTTGATTTCTTTGTTAACGAAGCCGTTCAGGATTTCTTTGTTTTTCTTCGAAATGAATAGAGATTCTCTGGTTACATTGTGTATGTTCACGTTGGTGCCCACCTGTTAATATTATATAAATCAATATTAATGGAACAAGAGGATACCGTCTGATAGTCTACACTCTAATCACTTCCTGCTAATTTATTGCCGTTTTGACAATGTGTTACACATGTCCGACATTTTGTTGATATTCATCTAGAGATCACAATGGGCAATAAATTGCGCAAATTTACCATCAAATTTCAATCAAAGTCGAGCTCACTGCAGATTTATCATGTTTGACTGAAAATTCAGCTATTTCAGGAGATAAAATTTGAGAATTCTCACAATTTGATGTAATTGAACACATTGAAACTATATATACTGTTATTCTTTTACTGAGCTGAGGGTATTGATTTATTTGTATGTTCTGACAAATATCGCCAAGAACAAAAGAGGTATGCACATATGATAAGGAAGGCTATGTATGTGAATAACTCACCATAAAATTGGCCTTGATATGACTATATTCAGGATCACATTTACTGAGGGCGTCCAAAATGTAGAAGAGGACTTTAGCTGTGAATCTCCTCTTGGTGAATATTAAACAAGACATATTTTCTCTGTCATGGTTTTTGAGAACGTTCAGAAGAAGAAGCACTTTTTCTGAGGAGAATCGAAATATACGATCACGCTCATCGCACATTTTTGTACTTTCAAGTAAAAGTTCCTTGCTAAAGGACAATACAGTTTGAACATAGTTAAGAGTAATGACGTTGGAATCTGAACAGCTTTGTTTGAGGCGTTCCAACTGAATTGTGTGTGCCAATATTGCCTTTAGCCCTCCATAAGTTCCCATACACTTGATGTGCAGAATAACATCATTCAAGGCTTTACACAGTTTTTTCAACATGAAATTTGGCTTATTGGAAGAGCTTTTCAGTGACTCAATGTAGGTTATGGATTCCGTCATTGATTTCATAACCATCACTTCTGTAAAGTTAATGTGGTATTCATGGCAGATTTTCAATTCTTCTCTAGGATTTGTAGAATATCTGAAACAAATTCATATATTCTGTGAATTTTTCAACTAAGTATTGCTTTCGAAATAAGGTTATTTAAAGATGTGAAAGAGAGAAAATTAGTTTATTGGTACAATAGTAAATTGAATTAATATATTGAATCTTTTCAGTCTCTCAAATGCTGATAGAGAATCATCTATTCTGCTTACCCCACAACTGTTGATAGACCACCTACTGTAGCCACTTTGCTATGGTAAGTTGTTTCCAAGGCTGAAATCCTATCCATCACAGAATGGGGATTCACATTACAATTCAACAGAGGAGCTGTTAGTCCAAGCACTCTAGGTTTTTTCCCTTCTATATCACCATAGTGTTTCATCAGCAGTCCAACTAATTGATCATTAACACCTCGGTGGCATTCATCAAACACAAGCAGATTTACCTTTTTCAAATCTTCAATGAAAACCAACGAAAAAAGAATCAAATTATTAAATTGTAATGATTTCATAAAGAAATAATGTGAATTGGCATCAGTGTAAGAAATAAAATTGAGAATTTCTATTGGTTAGACAATTTGTACAAATCGAAAAATTAACTTGTTTATGAAAATTAAAATACCAATGAATTGTTGATTAGATATGTTGATCAAAACTTGGCTGGTCATTACAGCAACTTGTGCTAGATCAAATTCCTGTTTCCATTTATCCCTTTGCCAGGAATCTAAGTTCATATCTCCAGTAAACCTGCCAACTTTGAGGGTAGTGTGATCTTCAATGTATTTGGCATACTGTTCAACTAATACTAAAGTATTTGCAACTATTATACTGATTTTTCCACCTATACTGTAGGATCTGAAAAAAATTAAATTTCAAGTAACCATTGAAACTGATGATTTCTATTACTTTCGAAGATCTCCACTCATCTGTTTGAGTACCAGGAGAGCAATAAAGGTTTTACCGGATCCGGATGGTAAGAATATTATAGTGTTTTTTTCAAGTGCTATTTTCATTAATTCGATTTGATAACTTCTACGTGGTACTGTGTCTTTCCTCATCTTGCAGCTCTATCAAAGACACTTTTGACAATAAATTAATGAACATCAATGAATAATAAATATGTTTTTCTTTATTAAAAAAATACCAGAAAGACAAATTTCCTCATGAAATGATCTCTAGAAGTGTCAGAAAGTATGACGTATTTACATTTACTTATCTCTGACATTTGTGACAACAACAGGCAGAGATAGCTCTGTCAGAAAGTATATATTATCTATGGTTCTGTAGTTCTGCGGTGGATTGGACTCATGGAGTGGCACAAACTGTCTTTTAGTTCTGTGTGGAGTGACTTATTCCTGGTCACGGCAAAGATCACCCCTAGATAGCATCTAGATAGGTAATCTGTGGTCACGGTTTATAGAAAAAAACACAGGCCTATTTCAACTTCAACTGTCCTCTGTCCTGTCACTGTCTACTCGAACAGGAAGCGTGTATGCTACGGATCGGGAAGGGCTGCGAATATTGTAGAAATTTCTAGAATCGACCATTTACCACATACCATTCGCTTCTTCAATCATAAGTGTATTGTGTAGTCGTGCATTTGATACACTGCTGTAGATTTTTTGGTGAGAAGTGCATTCCACAATATATTTACTCTTTTTTCAGTATCTATCGAATATCACGGAAGTTTTCTCCTTGTATTACCAATCGATCAACACTTCAAGGTGAGTTAGCAGCTTTTCTGTGCGGAATTTAGCATTTATTGCTTGTTCTATCTTTGTGCCTCACAAGATATCGTAATTTCGGTTTCAGAATTAGCATTGGTGATTCAGCATGGTGAAGGAAACTAAATTTTATGACATTCTGGGTGTCAAACCAGGTTGTTCTGCAGATGATTTGAAAAAGGCTTATAGAAAACTAGCCCTAAAATATCACCCTGATAAGAATCCCAATGAGGGAGAAAAATTCAAGCAAATCTCTCAGGCTTATGAGGTTCTCTCTGACCCAGAGAAGAAGAAAATATATGACCAAGGCGGTGAACAAGCCCTGAAAGAGGGTGGCGGTGGAGGTGGCTTCTCCAGCCCCATGGATTTGTTCGATATGTTCTTCAGCGGCGGATTCGGGGGGCCGAGGGGAGGCGGCAGACGAGAACGTAGAGGCAAGGATGTTGTTCATCAACTAACTGTCTCTTTAGAGGAGCTATACAAAGGTGCCGTTAGGAAATTGGCGCTCCAAAAGAACGTCATTTGTGATAAATGTGAGGGTAGAGGAGGTAAAAAGGGTGCTGTAGAACAATGTCCAATATGCAGGGGAACTGGGATGCAAGTGCAAGTTCGGCAGTTGGGACCAGGTTAGTTTAAGTTTCAAATTGTTTTTTCCAAGTGATTAAATATGGTCAGATTACATTTCCTTGATCACTTGGTAGCTCAAAAGCAGTGCACATGAAACTGAATCTGCCATATCATGTCTTTTAATTCTGGTTAGGCCTAATTTTGATTTTATCATTTATCATTCGTTTTTTGAAGGGATGCTTCAGCAAATCCAGACCGTTTGCTCGGAGTGCCGCGGGCAGGGCGAACGCATCAATCAGAAGGATCGGTGCAAGCAGTGTCAGGGCAAGAAGGTGATACGCGACCGCAAAGTGCTCGAGGTGCACATCGACAAGGGCATGACTGACGGCCAGAAGATCGTGTTCAACGGCGAGGGAGACCAGGAGCCCGAGCTGGAGCCCGGCGACATCATTATCGTCTTGGACGAGAAGGAGCACCCTTCGTACAAGCGATCCGGCAGCGATTTGATTCTCCGGATGGAGATTCAGCTGGTCGAGGCGCTCTGCGGCTTTCAGAAAGCTATCAGGACACTGGATGATAGGGATTTGGTGATCACCGTGTTGCCTGGTGAGGTCATCAAGCACGGCGACGTCAAATGCATCTTGAGTGAGGGTGAGTATTCATTTCCATATTTGATGAAGCTTGCAGGGAGATATGTAGAATGTATAGGATTATGAAAATCACTACCACAAATGAATAATGAATGAGTTATCATTAGGGTATCCTTGTAATATTCCTGTGAGGTGTAATATGCCTCAGTTCAATCTTTGAGCCCTCACAAACAATTTCTCTCACTGAATTTCAATTCAACTGAATAGGCAGTATTTGAGCTGTGATCAGAGTGAACAATTCCAATATCAATTTGCTAGTTGTTTAGTCAGAATTTATTACTAAGATCTGCTGATACAAAATTTGGAGTGGTTTGAAACTATGGTTTACTATGAAAATGGCGAAAACACGTAAAAAATATCTAAAAAACCGATTATGCATAATCACTAAAACAATGTTATTGAAGGTATGCCGCAGTACAAGAACCCGTTCGAGAAGGGCCGTCTGATCGTCCAGTTCTGGGTGCAGTTCCCCAAGACGCTGCCGCCGGAAATCGTGCCGGCGCTAGAGGACGCCCTGCCGCCCCGCGAGGAAGTCATGATTCCCGACAATGCCGAGGAGGTCGCCCTCGTCGACTTCGACCCCGAGAACGAGGCGCGCAAGCGGCAACACAGGCAGGCCTACGAGGAGGACGACGAGATGCAGGGCTCCGGGCAGAGGGTGCAGTGCGCCACTAATTAGATAAGGATGGGGAGCAAGGGACCCTTAAGCAAAAGCGATTTTCACTTTTTAACATGGATGAAAAATCGAATTAATATTCACATATTTCTGAAATGATTTCGATATCCTGAAGATGATAACATAAAGTGGAATTCCCTCTGTGAAACGGTCGTGCGTAATATGTATCTAGTATTTTGGGTGTAACTTGCTTTCATGGACCTAGGCATCTTGATACCAGTCTATTCACCCTTCGGCACATGAAACCCCATTTTACGCCCTTGATACAAAAATATCAATTTTTCTTTCTTGAGCAGGAAAATTTTCTCATCCTTCATGCTTTCCATCTTATAGTAGTAAATGTTTTGTGGGACACCTTGTGTGTACAATAAATATCACCAAGAAGAAGTATCCTATAATTTATTTATCGATAATTGTCATAAGTTACTTTTTATAGGTAGGTAATTTTGTGTCAGCGCATTCGATCCAACATTTAGCCTGGTAAATGAAACAAAAAAATATAAAATTATAATTCATGACGGATTTTTTTTCTTCTCTCGTCTTTATCTCGAATTTTTCGATCAGATTCTTGAAAAAATTAAGGGTGAGGATCCTCTTAATTCTAGATCAAGAGAATCTTGAGAAAATCTCTAAATATTGAAAATTGCCAAAAATCTCATAAAAAAATTCGTGATTCTTTGAAAAATCCCAGGATGAATCATCAGAATAACCCTCGTTTCAGCAAACCCTTGTTTTGATCAAAAGGGTGGCCCAATACAGACAGCCTACTTAGCAAACAGAATGTCAAAATATTTCCATCTTGGGCCACTTCCTATAATATGTAAACAAAACCTAAGCACATAATACATAAAATATACATATAGGTGCAGTTTAATTAAATACAGATGAAAAAAATATTCAACATTTTCATGCATAATGAAACTATGCAAAAATCTAACAACAACAAGGTATTAGAAAAGAGAGAATATTTCATTTTCCATAGCTATTATCGACAATTTAATTTTGGGTTTATGTTTCTACCAAAACTGGCGCTTCATCTTCGGCATCTACATCTAAACGTGTAAAGTCCCACATAAACTGTTCACTCAATCTCTTTTTCAGCCTATCAGACTTCATCTTCAATTCACCATCCACGTCAGACTCTTGGATGGATCTGAACAACTGTCGTAATTTCATGTAAACGAAATTATTATTGGTCACTATGTCTGCTAGAAAATCTTCTGGAATTTCTGTTATCTGAATTTCTATCATGGAAATGAATGCGTCATAGATTTTACGACATTTTGTGATGGCACTTTCACAGGAGCAAAAGAGGCTAAACAATTTCTTCCACTGCTCAAAAGCTTCCAGGCTATGGCCCACCAGAAAACAAATATAACACATTTGCAGCTCTCCTAGTATATCTGTCCAGCTAGAATAAGAATATATCACAAACTTATAATATTGATTGATAAAAAAGTGATCCAATACTACTGTGAACTCATTGGCCTACACTCACTTGGAGTAAGAGCTCATCATTTCATTCAACACATAGGAAGGATCTAAGGAGTGTTGTGTTATTTGGGAAGGTGTGGCTCCTTCAGGATAATTTTTCTGGGGGAATGGGGTGAATCTCAAGTTAGTTCCCTCTCTAGGTTTCAAGTTAGGTAGGAGTTTGTCTTCCATATCATCTGTCATCCTCAATCGTTTTGGATTTTCATCAGTAGGCAGATCAATTATTTGTTTTGGTTTTCCTCTAGGTCTTTCAGCATCACTACAGGATTCCAGTTCTAATGCTGAGTGAATATAACCACAGAGTGGGGTGAGATTTTTAACCATGTCTTCTAAAAAAAAATATCAGTCATCTTCAATTTGTAGATTGGATATATTCTCTGTGAATGAAATTGATACAAATTCATTTCAACTGATTTTCAACTATTCATTATTACTTATAAAAACGATTTACAGAACACTGGTGGAGCTATTCTGCCTTTTAGCCTATCTAATTTCTTCAACCAGAACTCTAATGTACAGCTAACTTGATAGCAGCATTTTATTCGTTATAGCTGGAAATCACAACACAAAAATGAAAACAAAATCAGTATTATTGATGATTGCACAGTCAGTGTTATAAAAATGTTGATTCTGAGGTAGAAATTTAGGTGACTTCTCAATTTCAAATGGAACTACATAATTACAATCTCAAAACGTCAACTATTTATACAGAAATCTATAGAAATGTCACCATCTCCTGGGGAGTTTCATGACTATCAGGCCATTATAGTGGAAAGTGGCGTTAGCGTTTTTGACGAAAACACCATCACCCGTGTTTTGTACATCATTCTTATAAACAAGTATCTTTACCTGAGATATGAGAAGTCAAACTCAACCATTTGCTATGAATGTCAATGGGGTAGGGACCCAAAAAATCATCTAGCAAACCCAAATTATTCTTCAACCCAATGATTTCTTCTTCAGCAACAACATCTTCACTGATACATTCATGTTTTTTGTCCCATTTCTTTACTAAAACTTCAGCTTTTCTGAAATATTTGAAAAACCCTGTCCTAGGGGACGTGTCACCTGTACTGGACACAGCACTGTAAAATATAAAGTGTATTCCTGGTGGTATCATTTTCACTCCACGAAATTTATCTCCAGTATTCCATGATTTCATATCAATTCCAAATTCCGTGCCTTCGGGTACATCCAAGAACAGCAAGAATGCCCCTTCTTCCAGCAATCTCATTGCCGTTTGTTGGTCCATTGCAAGTTACGAGCACCAGCCCTTCAGTCTCCATGTATTTCTATCCATGTAAACATTAAAAACGATGATTCTAACCATAGATTCCATATGAAGCTAACCATGTAAATTCCTCTTCTTGGTCTTTTGAATTTTGTCATCTTGTGATTGTAGGGCTTTGCCTGTTACGGTAAAAGTTCAGCCAGGGAACATTGTGGCGCCAATTTATTTTAATCATAATAATCATCTATCTGCTCTAAATCCAAGCCCGCGGGCTACAAATTTTCCTGCCTTTACAGTTCGGTTGCAGTTATTTTATAATTAGGTTGAAAGAGACATATGATTACATGAAAGAAAAGTATAATTGTAAATCATAAAACACTATAAAACGTAATGAAATACTATTGAGCAGCGAGAATGTTCAGTATGACATGAGGTAAAAATTAAACTGCCCAATCTGGGTATGTCTCAAAATCCCAAATGATTTTGGCATAAAATGGATAGATGGAAAACAGTACGATGAGGTTTATTATGAGTATTCCGATCCCAACCTTGAGGACTTGCAGAGTGGGCATGTTACATGCAGCAACTGCAATGGCATTTGGTGGTGTGGAGACTGGCAGACAATAAGCATAACCACAACTAAGTGCAGACGGCATCATCAAAAACATTGGGTGTATTTTTGAAATCTGAAAAATAAGAACACAGGAGGATTAAAATTATTTTGGTTTGTTTTCAACAAAGTTTTCTGAACACTGCTTTAGCTATATCAATCGGACCACTGAAAGTTTTCAAAATGTCATCCCGTGTATATTTATATTTGTCTCCAAAATTTTGTATTGCTAAGAAATATATGTCTCTTCTATGTATAATCGTCACAACGACGCGGTGTCGATGAGTGTAGATAAAATTCTACGAGATCTACGAGATAAAAACAAAATGGAATTCTCCTTACCACAGACAAGTCCGCCATGACCGGAAGTACCAAGGTGGCGCACGCTATATTACTGGAAAACACCTGCGTCAGCAGTCCTATGATGATACAAGAGGCGAACATGACGTAGTGCTTGTCGAAAGTGCCTAAACGTTTCAAGTATTCGGCGATCATCTGGCTCATGCCGCTTTCCTGGGAGCCTTCCGCCATCGCGAAACCGCCTCCCAGGAGGAAGAGCAGGCTCCACGGCATTTTCTGGTTCACCGTTTTCCACGTGATGAGCGCAGGCGAGGCGGATTGGGGCCTTTTCGCTTCGTTCCTGCTGAGAGCGAACAGGAATTCCTTCTTCGCCGGGCACACGAACAAGACGAGTACCACCAGCATGGCGACTGTGGCGTCTCCTACCTATAAAGGAACGTATATATTACATTGAATAAAAGAACATCTCCTCCTCGATAAGTCATCGTACTTTCATATCTGTTATGTATTCCGTCCATCCCCTAATGAATCCTGGCCGTCGGAAGAACCACAAGAGTATGACTGAAACGAAACTAATACCGACGCAGATTTCGTGGAAAGACATACTACCGAGCTCTTGCAGATGTTGGTCCATTATATTTCGTGCGATCAACTGTCCCTCTTTGCCTACTGCGATTCTCTTGGCATCTACAGAATTCGGACGGAATAACCCCAAGAAACAGAACTGAAGCCAAATCATGACTAGGCATATCGTTACTAACATCATCGGTACGTTGAGTAACATCCATTTGGAAAATTCCACACCTACAATATTATATTTTATGATATATTTCATGAGCAGAATATTTGAGCCCCACCCCCCCCCCCCCCCCCCAAGTTGCTTGCAAAAACTCAGTTGCTCAAGAACTAATTGCTCATTCATCGGTAACAGTTCTTATTCTAATCTGATGAGTATATTTGATTCAGATTTTATGGAATGATATCGACGACTGTTTGATGAAATGAAACAAATCAATATGAACATTTAATATATACCATCTTCTCCTCCGCCTTTTTGTATATATCGTATAATGAGGCCAATGCCAAACGTTACTGAACGAGTAATCCCTGGAGCGTTTCACTCATTTTTGGACTGACTCATCAGTGGAAAGTTGTGAGAAATACATATTCGTGATGATATTATATATCGACGTTCACCTGGACTATCGGGAAATCGAGTTTCATATAAACCCTTGAATGACAAATTCATGCCAGATCCAATGATGCAGCCGCTTCCTCCTATCGTGGCGGCATAAGCGGTCGAAATGAAGAAACACATTGTGATCTTTGCTGGTTTTTTATCGACATTATGATCGTCGGCGTTAGATTCCGTGGCAATAATAGAGATGACCTGGTCTTGATCCGCCTTATTTCTCTCATACATCTCTGTTATACCTTGATCCTGAGAATACAAGCAGATTTCAGGTATTCCAAAGTATTCTACTTATATAATGAGAAATTCTGCAGAAAAAGTCTTCGAGATGAATTTAACACTAAAACTAAGAGGATAAAACGGTGTGATGGAGTGGAAGTGTTCATACAAGAAACTCAGGAATTAAAATTAATTTGAAAATGAAGAAAGTTGACCTATATTCAACTAAGAAATTCATTTCTTCCATGAAAATCATACGGTGCGTGCTTACAAGGATGATCAAAACACTTTTGTCGATAAAAACTCATCAACTGAGCAGAGATAAAAGTCATAAGATCCGAGATAATACAATCACTGCTTCCTTGTAGTATACTTGCTATAGTAATGACCAATATTTTCACTGAAGAACATTGATAAAAAATAAAATAATATTGGCCCTTCCTACGTTTCCGTCGTGATTCAATGTAAAAATTATAAATATGGAAAAAATATATATAACAGACAATAGACCTCAAGTGAGTAAAGATAAGTAAACAAATTTGTGTCAACTTTTAAATCAATCACTATCACTATTTTTGTGGAACCTAATTTGTGAAATGAAGAAGATGTAACTTCGGCTTTGGCGAAGAGATAATCCGGTAAGTCCGATCTATTAACTACCTTTTTTTCTTGCCTGACAATCTGTTCGTTAAAATTCCACGATAACTGAGATTTCAAGACGCTACTACATTATGAACTTTGGAGTATTTTCAAAGAAGTTCTCTTTTTGCTGTTGTCGTTGGATATATATACTCACTTCCAAAGAAGTCAGAGTGGCTTGCATAATGGGGACCATCATGGCGGCTGCTGCCGTGTTCGAAATCCACATAGAGACAAACATAGTTACACAGCACAAGCCAACATTCAACCTTCTCGGACTGCAGCCCACTATTTTTATTGCGTGAAGAGCTACCCTATCGAACAAACAAACTATGTATATGGAAAATGAGCGAACGGAGTATATCTGAACTTATTTAATTCAATGAATAATCCACCTGTTATATGAAATGGTCTATATGAAATCGTATATGTATTATTTTCCTTTCGAAATCATTATAAAATCATTTGGGACCATCGATCAAAAGCTCTTTAGCCTCTTTCTTATACCTCACATGAAGATTGCACTGTTCAACAGCAATTGCTATTATGAGTCCTCCAATAGACATCATGTTAGTTTCTTTCATGTAGGCTAGTGATGTCTTACTGGAATTCAAGATTCCCATCAGGGGGAACAGAACCATCGGGATGAGAGCTGTTACTGCCATCGGTAGTACTTCGAAGACCCAATAACCTGTATTGGATTGAGACTACTAGTTTTTTTTTCTGATTAGAAGAATACTCACATCTCACCTGCCATTAGAAGAACGACGTACAGACATCTGAAGGCAGGAGTATTCTTGATAAGAAAGACCGTAAGTAGCACCAGCGGGTAAATATAAAGGAATAATGACTTTCGGTATATTTTTAGAGCTTGATAAAATAAGGATGCCATTTTCATTTCATCTAAAACCAATGATTTTCTAATAATGAGCAACTACGAGATTCGAAAAGGAATGAATGAAGTCAATGAAAAAATACACATGAACCGTTAACTGACATGATAGGCCCTTTATGATTACGAGAAAGATTATTGGGGTAAAATCATTCATCAGAAATGTCAAACAAGATTTCAAATTTATGTAGGTGAGAGGTGACTCCGAAAAGTTTGACTTACTTATTAACACATAGGTCAAACGAAGGATCTACGAAATGGATCAAACTGATGACATTGATGTTGATGATGACACTGTCATAATGACTATAGTGTTGCATAATTGGAAAACAAACTGTTGTGCTGACGTCATTAGGAGGCAATTCTCCATGAGATTACATTGTGTTTACATTGAACTCATGATGAATCATTCAAGTATATCCTGTTTTTCGGAATCAGAATAGAAATGAAGAAGGAGCAATTTTTGACCCCACTTCGAGGTAGATTTTTTTTTCATGCCTTGATACCTCGAAAACACTGCAAAATCGACTGACACACGCATTCTGCACAGAAATAAGAACATGTTGATGATTTTTCAGCGATTTTGGAGCACTATATTTTTTTTTCGAAAAATGCTCATATTCTGGAAACTACTAGGGATACGGCCGTTTTGGCATTAGATTCGTGTTCAGCATGTTGAGAACATTCTGTATGCAAGATTTCAGCCCATTCTGACGATTGAAAAATATTGAAAAAAGTTCAAAGGGCCTTGCCACTTTTTCGGACCCAAAATTCGACTTTATCGTAGAGGACTCAAATTCAATATTTAGGAGAGTCGAAATGATGGAAGTTTTCAATAACAATCTCCATATTTCAGCAAAAGTTTTCATTCTATTTCGAAAACAGAATAATTCTGATATTAGTATCAGGAGAACAGAAATGCGATAGGATGTGGCGTAAAATTTTCAAATCCATTTCTTAGATGTTATCGAGGAATCAGTATCAGGAGAGCAGAAACGAATGTGGGTTTTCGAAAACGATCTCCATATTTCAGCAAAAGTTTTCATTCTATTTCGAAAACAGAATAATTCTGATATTAGTATCAGGAGAACAGAAATGCGATAGGATGTGGCGTAAAATTTTCAAATCCATTTCTTAGATGTTATCGAGGAATCAGTATCAGGAGAGCAGAAACGAATGTGGGTTTTCGAAAACGATCTCCATATTTCAGCAAAAGTTTTCATTCTATTTCGAAAACAGAATAATTCTGATATTAGTATCAGGAGAACAGAAAAGCGATAGGATGTGGCGTAAAATTTTCAAATCCATTTCTTAGATGTTATCGAGGAATCAGTATCAGGAGAGCAGAAACGAATGTGGGTTTTCGAAAACGATCTCCATATTTCAGCAAAAGTTTTCATTCTATTTCGAAAACAGAATAATTCTGATATTAGTATCAGGAGAACAGAAAAGCGATAGGATGTGGCGTAAAATTTTCAAATCCATTTCTTAGATGTTATCGAGGAATCAGTATCAGGAGAGCAGAAACGAATGTGGGTTTTCGAAAATGATCTCCATATTTCAGAAAAAGTTTTCATTCTATTTCGAAAACAGAATAATTCTGATATTAGTATCAGGAGAACAGAAATGCGATAGGATGTGGCGTAAAATTTTCAAATCCATTTCTTAGATGTTATCGAGGAATCAGTATCAGGAGAGCAGAAACGAATGTGGGTTTTCGAAAACAATCTCCATATTTCAGCAAAAGTTTTCATTCTATTTCGAAAACAGAATAATTCTGATATTAGTATCAGGAGAACAGAAATGCGATAGGATATGGAATAAAATTTTCAAATCCATTTCTTAGACGTTATCGAGGAATCAGTATCAGGAGAGCAAAAACGAATGTGGGTTTTCGAAAACGATCTCCATATTTCAGCAAAAGTTTTCATTCTATTTCGAAAACAGAATAATTCTGATATTAGTATCAGGAGAACAGAAATGCGATAGGATGTGGCGTAAAATTTTCAAATCCATTTCTTAGATGTTATCGAGGAATCAGTATCAGGAGAGCAGAAACGAATGTGGGTTTTCGAAAACGATCTCCATATTTCAGCAAAAGTTTTCATTCTATTTCGAAAACAGAATAATTCTGATATTAGTATCAGGAGAACAAAAATGCGATAGGATATGACGAAAAATTTTGAAATACCATTTCTTGGACGTTATCGAGGAATCAGTATCAGGAGAACAGAAATGACTGTGGGTTTTCAATGAAAATCTCCATATTTCAGCAGAAGTTTTCATTCTATTTCGAAAACAGAATTATTCTGATATTAGTATCAGGAGAACAGAAATGCGATTGGATGTGGCGTAAAATTTTAAAATACCATTTCTTGGACGTTATCGAGGAATCAGTATCAGGAGAACAGAAATGACTGTGGGTTCTCAATGAAAATCTCCATATTTCAGCAAAAGTTTTCATTCTATTTCGAAAACAGAATTATTCTGATATTAGTATCAGGAGAACAGAAATGCGATAGGATGTGGCGAAAAATTTTCAAATCCATTTCTCAGACGTTATCAAGGAATCAGTATCAGGAGAGCAGAAACGACTGTGGGTTTTCAATAACAATCTCCATATTTCAGCGAAAGTTTTCATTCTATTCCGAAAACAGAATAATTCTGATATTAGTATCAGGAGAACAGAAAAGCGATTGGATATGCCGTGAAATTTTAAGATACCATTTCTTGGACGTTATCGAGGAATCAGTATCAGGAGAACAGAAATGACTGTGGGTTTTCAATGAAAATCTCCATGTTTCAGCAAAAGTTTTCATTCTATTTCGAAAACAGAATTATTCTGATATTAGTATCAGGAGAACAGAAATGCGATTGGATATGCCGTAAAATTTTAAGATACCATTTCTTGGACGTTATCGAGGAATCAGTATCAGGAGAACAGAAATGACTGTGGGTTTTCAATGAAAATCTCCATGTTTCAGCAAAAGTTTTCATTCTTTTTCGAAAACAGAATAATTCTGATATTAGTATCAGGAGAACAGAAATACGATAGGATGTGGCGTAAAATTTTCAAATCCATTTCTCAGACGTTATCGAGGAATCAGTATCAGGAGAGCAGAAACGACTGTGGGTTTTCAATAACAATCTCCATATTTCAGCAAAAGTTTTCATTCTATTACGAAAACAGAATAATTCTGATATCAGTATCAGGAGAACAGAAATGCGATAGGATGTGGCGTAAAATTTTCAAATCCATTTCTCAGACGTTATCGAGGAATCAGTATCAGGAGAGCAGAAACGACTGTGGGTTTTCAATAACAATCTCCATATTTCAGCGAAAGTTTTCATTCTATTCCGAAAACAGAATAATTCTGATATTAGTATCAGGAGAACAGAAAAGCGGTAGGATGTGGCGAAAAATTTTCAAATCCATTTCTAAGACGTTATCAAGGAATCAGTATCAGGAGAGCAGAAACGACTGTGGGTTTTCAATAACAATCTCCATATTTCAGCAAAAGTTTTCATTCTATTTCGAGAACAGAATAATTCTGATATTAGTATCAGGAGAACAGAAAAGCGATAGGATGTGGCGAAAAATTTTCTAATCCATTTCTCAGACGTTATCGAGGAATCAGTATCAGGAGAGCAGAAACGACTGTGGGTTTTCAATAACAATATCCATATTTCAGCGAAAGTTTTCATTCTATTCAGAAAACGGAATAATTCTGATATTAGTATCAGGAAAACAGAAATGCGATAGGATGTGGCGAAAAATTTTCAAATCCATTTCTAAGACGTTATCAAGGAATCAGTATCAGGAGAGCAGAAACGACTGTGGGTTTTCAATAACAATCTCCATATTTCGGCAAAAGTTTTCATTCTATTCCGAAAACAGAATAATTCTGATATTAGTATCAGGAGAACAGAAAAGCGATAGGATGTGGCGAAAAATTTTCAAATCCATTTCTCAGACGATATCAAGGAATCAGTATCAGGAGAGCAGAAACGACTGTGGGTTTTCAATAACAATCTCCATATTTCAGCAAAAGTTTTCATTCTATTTCGAAAACAGAATAATTCTGATATTAGTATCAGGAGAACAGAAAAGCGATAGGATGTGGCGAAAAATTTTCAAATCCATTTCTCAGACGTTATCGAGGAATCAGTATCAGGAGAGCAGAAACGACTGTGGGTTTTCAATAACAATCTCCATATTTCAGCAAAAGTTTTCATTCTATTTCGAAAACAGAATAATTCTGATATTAGTATCAGGAGAACAGAAAAGCGATAGGATGTGGCGAAAAATTTTCAAATCCATTTCTCAGACGTTATCGAGGAATCAGTATCAGGAGAGCAGAAACGACTGTGGGTTTTCAATAACAATCTCCATATTTCAGCAAAAGTTTTCATTCTATTTGGAAAACAGAATAATTCTGACATTAGTATCAGGAGAACAGAAAAGCGATAGGATGTGGCGAAAAATTTTCAAAACCATTTCTTAGACGTTATCAAGGAATCAGTATCAGGAGAGCAGGAACGACTGTGGGTTTTCAATAACAATCTCCATATTTCAGCAAAAGTTTTCATTCTATTTCCGAAAACAGAATAATTCTGATATTAGTATCAGGAGAACAGAAAAGCGATAGGATGTGGCGAAAAATTTTCAAATCCATTTCTCAGACGTTATCGAGGAATCAGTATCAGGAGAGCAGAAACGACTGTGGGTTTTCAATAAAAATCTCCATATTTCAGCAAAAGTTTTCATTCTATTTCGAGAACAGAATAATTCTGATATTAGTATCAGGAGAACAGAAAAGCGATAGGATGTGGCGAAAAATTTTCAAATCCATTTCTTAGACGTTATCGAGGAATCAGTATCAGGAGAGCAGAAACGACTGTGGGTTTCCAATAAAAATCTCCATATTTCAGCAAACGTTTTCGTTCTATTTCGAAAACAGAATAATTCTGATATTAGTATCAGGAGAACAGAAAAGCGATAGGATGTGGCGAAAAATTTTCAAATCCATTTCTCAGACGTTATCGAGGAATCAGTATCAGGAGAGCAGAAACGACTGTGGGTTTTCAATAATAATCTCCATATTCCAGCAAAAGTTTTCATTCTATTTCGAAAACAGAATGATTCTGATATTAGTATCAGGAGAACAGAAAAGCGATAGGATGTGTCGACAAATTTTCAAATCCATTTCTCAGACGTTATCGAGGAATCAGTATCAGGAGAGCAGGAACGACTGTGGGTTTTCAATAACAATCTCCATATTTCAGCAAAAGTTTTCATTCTATTTCCGAAAACAGAATAATTCTGATATTAGTATCAGGAGAACAGAAAAGCGATAGGATGTGTCGAAAAATTTTCAAATCCATTTCTCAGACATTATCGAGGAATCAATATCAGGAAAGCAGAAACGACTGTGAGTTTTCAATAACAATCTCCATATTTCAGCAAAAGTTTTCATTCTATTTCGAAAACAGAATAATTCTGATATTAGTATCAGGAGAACAGAAAAGCGATAGGATGTGGCGAAAAATTTTCAAATCCATTTCTCAGACGATATCGAGGAATCAGTATCAGGAGAGCAGAAACGACTGTGGGTTTTCAATAACAATCTCCATATTTCAGCAAAAGTTTTCATTCTATTTCGAAAACAGAATAATTCTGATATTAGTATCAGGAGAACAGAAAAGCGATAGGATGTGTCGACAAATTTTCAAATCCATTTCTCAGACGTTATCGAGGAATCAGTATCAGGAGAGCAGAAACGACTGTGGGTTTTCAATAACAATCTCCATATTTCAGCAAAAGTTTTCATTCTATTTCGAAAACAGAATAATTCTGATATTAGTATCAGGAGAACAGAAAAGCGATAGGATGTGTCGAAAAATTTTCAAATCCATTTCTCAGACGTTATCGAGGAATTAGTATCAGGAGAGCAGAAACGACTGTGGGTTTTCAATAACAATCTCCATATTTCAGCAAAAGTTTTCATTCTATTTCGAAAACAGAATAATTCTGATATTAGTATCAGGAGAACAGAAAAGCGATAGGATGTGGCGAAAAATTTTCAAATCCATTTCTCAGACGTTATCGAGGAATCAGTATCAGGAGAGCAGAAACGACTGTGGGTTTTCAATAACAATCTCCATATTTCAGCAAAAGTTTTCATTCTATTTCGAAAACAGAATAATTCTGATATTAGTATCAGGAGAACAGAAAAGCGATAGGATGTGTCGAAAAATTTTCAAATCCATTTCTCAGACGTTATCGAGGAATCAGTATCAGGAGAGCAGAAACGACTGTGGGTTTTCAATAACAATCTCCATATTTCAGCAAAAGTTTTCATTCTATTTCGGAAACAGAATAATTCTGATATTAGTATCAGGAGAACAGAAAAGCGATAGGATGTGGCGAAAAATTTTCAAATCCATTTCTCAGACGTTATCGAGGAATCAGTATCAGGAGAGCAGAAACGACTGTGGGTTTTCAATAACAATCTCCATATTTCAGCAAAAGTTTTCATTCTATATCGAAAACAGAATAATTCTGACATTAGTATCAAAGCGATAGGATGTGGCGAAAAATTTTCAAATCCATTTCTTAGACGTTATCGAGGAATCAGTATCAGGAGAGCAGAAACGACTGTGGGTTTCCAATAAAAATCTCCATATTTCAGCAAACGTTTTCGTTCTATTTCGAAAACAGAATAATTCTGATATTAGTATCAGGAGAACAGAAAAGCGATAGGATGTGGCGAAAAATTTTCAAATCCATTTCTCAGACGATATCAAGGAATAAGTATCAGGAGAGCAGAAACGACTGTGGGTTTTCAATAACAATCTCCATATTTCAGCAAAAGTTTTCATTCTATTTCGAAAACAGAATAATTCTGATATTAGTATCAGGAGAACAGAAAAGCGATAGGATGTGGCGAAAAATTTTCAAATCCATTTCTCAGACGTTATCGAGGAATCAATATCAGGAAAGCAGAAACGACTGTGAGTTTTCAATAACAATCTCCATATTTCAGCAAAAGTTTTCATTGTATTTCGAAAACAGAATAATTCTGATATTAGTATCATGAGAACAGAAAAGCGATAGGATGTGTCGAAAAATTTTCAAATCCATTTCTCAGACGTTATCGAGGAATCAGTATCAGGAGAGCAGAAACGACTGTGGGATTTCAATAACAATCTCCATATTTCAGCAAAAGTTTTCATTCTATTTCGAAAACAGAATAATTCTGATATTAGTATCAGGAGAACAGAAAAGCGATAGGATGTGGCGAAAAATTTTCAAATCCATTTCTCAGACGATATCAAGGAATCAGTATCAGGAGAGCAGAAACGACTGTGGGTTTTCAATAACAATCTCCATATTTCAGCAAAAGTTTTCATTCTATTTCGAAAACAGAATAATTCTGATATTAGTATCAGGAGAACAGAAAAGCGATAGGATGTGTCGACAAATTTTCAAATCCATTTCTCAGACGTTATCGAGGAATCAGTATCAGGAGAGCAGAAACGACTGTGGGTTTTCAATAACAATCTCCATATTTCAGCAAAAGTTTTCATTCTATTTCGAAAACAGAATAATTCTGATATTAGTATCAGGAGAACAGAAAAGCGATAGGATGTGTCGAAAAATTTTCAAATCCATTTCTCAGACGTTATCGAGGAATCAGTATCAGGAGAGCAGAAACGACTGTGGGTTTTCAATAACAATCTCCATATTTCAGCAAAAGTTTTCATTCTATTTCGAAAACAGAATAATTCTGATATTAGTATCAGGAGAACAGAAAAGCGATAGGATGTGGCGAAAAATTTTCAAATCCATTTCTCAGACGTTATCGAGGAATCAGTATCAGGAGAGCAGAAACGACTGTGGGTTTTCAATAACAGTCTCCATATTTCAGCAAAAGTTTTCATTCTATTTCGAAAACAGAATAATTCTGATATTAGTATCAGGAGAACAGAAAAGCGATAGGATGTGTCGAAAAATTTTCAAATCCATTTCTCAGACGTTATCGAGGAATCAGTATCAGGAGAGCAGAAACGACTGTGGGTTTTCAATAACAATCTCCATATTTCAGCAAAAGTTTTCATTCTATATCGAAAACAGAGTAATTCTGACATTAGTATCAAAGCGATAGGATGTGGCGAAAAATTTTCAAATCCATTTCTTAGACGTTATCGAGGAATCAGTATCAGGAGAGCAGAAACGACTGTGGGTTTCCAATAAAAATCTCCATATTTCAGAAAACGTTTTCGTTCTATTTCGAAAACAGAATAATTCTGATATTAGTATCAGGAGAACAGAAAAGCGATAGGATGTGGCGAAAAATTTTCAAATCCATTTCTCAGACGATATCAAGGAATCAGTATCAGGAGAGCAGAAACGACTGTGGGTTTTCAATAAAAATCTCCATATTTCAGCAAAAGTTTTCATTCTATTTCGAAAACAGAATAATTCTGATATTAGTATCAGGAGAACAGAAAAGCGAAAGGATGTGTCGAAAAATTTCAAATCCATTTCTCAGACGTTATCGAGGAATCAGTATCAGAAGAGCAGAAACGACTGTGGGTTTTCAATGAAAATCTCCATATTTCAGCAAAAGTTTTCATTCTATTTCGAAAACAGAATAATTCTGATATTAGTATCAGGAGAACAGAAAAGCGATAGGATGTGGCGAAAAATTTTCAAATCCATTTCTCAGACGTTATCGAGGAATCAGTATCAGGAGAGCAGAAACGACTGTGGGTTTTCAATAAAAATCTCCATATTTCAGCAAAAGTTTTCATTCTATTTCGAAAACAGAATAATTCTGATATTAGTATCAGGAGAACAGAAAAGCGATAGGATGTGGCGAAAAATTTTCAAATCCATTTCTCAGACGTTATCGAGGAATCAGTATCAGGAGAGCAGAAACGACTGTGGGTTTTCAATAAAAATCTCCATATTTCAGCAAAAGTTTGTTCTATTTCGAAAACAGAATAATTCTGATATTAGTATCAGGAGAACAGAAAAGCGATAGGATGTGTCGAAAAATTTTCAAATCCATTTCTCAGACGTTATCGAGGAATCAGTATCAGGATAGCAGAAACGACTGTGGTTTTTCAATAACAATCTCCATATTTCAGCAAAAGTTTTCATTCTATTCCGAAAACAGAATAATTCTGATATTAGTATCAGGAGAACAGAAAAGCGATAGGATGTGGCGAAAAATTTTCAAATCCATTTCTCAGACGTTATCGAGGAATCAGTATCAGGAGAGCAGAAACGACTGTGGGTTTTCAATAAAAATCTCCATATTTCAGCAAAAGTTTGTTCTATTTCGAAAACAGAATAATTCTGATATTAGTATCAGGAGAACAGAAAAGCGATAGGATGTGTCGAAAAATTTTCAAATCCATTTCTCAGACGTTATCGAGGAATCAGTATCAGGATAGCAGAAACGACTGTGGTTTTTCAATAACAATCTCCATATTTCAGCAAAAGTTTTCATTCTATTACGAAAACAGAATAATTCTGATATTAGTATCAGGAGAACAGAAAAGCGATAGGATGTGTCGAAAAATTTCAAATCCATTTCTCAGACGTTATCGAGGAATCAGTATCAGAAGAGCAGAAACGACTGTGGGTTTTCAATAAAAATCTCCATATTTCAGCAAAAGTTTTCATTCTATTTCGAAAACAGAATAATTCTGATATTAGTATCAGGAGAACAGAAAAGCGAAAGGATGTGTCGAAAAATTTCAAATCCATTTCTCAGACGTTATCGAGGAATCAGTATCAGAAGAGCAGAAACGACTGTGGGTTTTCAATAAAAATCTCCATATTTCAGCAAAAGTTTTCATTCTATTTCGAAAACAGAATAATTCTGATATTAGTATCAGGAGAACAGAAAAGCGATAGGATGTGGCGAAAAATTTTCAAATCCATTTCTCAGACGTTATCGAGGAATCAGTATCAGGATAGCAGAAACGACTGTGGTTTTTCAATAACAATCTCCATATTTCAGCAAAAGTTTTCATTCTATTCCGAAAACAGAATAATTCTGATATTAGTATCAGGAGAACAGAAAAGCGATAGGATGTGTCGAAAAATTTCAAATCCATTTCTCAGACGTTATCGAGGAATCAGTATCAGAAGAGCAGAAACGACTGTGGGTTTTCAATAAAAATCTCCATATTTCAGCAAATGTTTTCATTCTATTTCGAAAACAGAATAATTCTGACATTAGTATCAGGAGAACAGAAAAGCGATAGGATGTGGCGAAAAATTTTCAAATCCATTTCTCAGACGTTATCAAGGAATCAGTATCAGGAGAGCAGAAACGACTGTGGGTTTTCAATAACAATCTCCATATTTCAGCAAAAGTTTTCTTTCTATTTCGAAAACAGAATAATTCTGATATTAGTATCGAGAGAACAGAAAAGCGATAGGATGTGGCGAAAAATTTTCAAATCCATTTCTCAGACGTTATCGAGGAATCAGTATCAGGAGAGCAGAAACGACTGTGGGTTTTCAATAAAAATCTCCATATTTCAGCAAAAGTTTTCATTCTATTTCGAAAACAGAATAATTCTGATATTAGTATCAGGAGAACAGAAAAGCGATAGGATGTGGCGAAAAATTTTCAAATCCATTTCTCAGACGTTATCGAGGAATCAGTATCAGGAGAGCAGAAACGACTGTGGGTTTTCAATAACAATCTCCATATTTCAGCAAAAGTTTTCATTCTATTTCGAAAACAGAATAATTCTGACATTAGTATCAGGAGAACAGAAAAGCGATAGGATGTGGCGAAAAATTTTCAAATCCATTTCTCAGACGTTATCAAGGAATCAGTATCAGGAGAGCAGAAACGACTGTGGGTTTTCAATAACAATCTCCATATTTCAGCAAAAGTTTTCATTCTATTTCGAAAACAGAATAATTCTGATATTAGTATCAAGAGAACAGAAAAGCGATAGGATGTGGCGAAAAATTTTCAAATCCATTTCTCAGACGTTATCGAGGAATCAGTATCAGGAGAGCAGAAACGACTGTGGGTTCAATAAAAATCTCCATATTTCAGCAAAAGTTTTCATTCTATTTCGAAAACAGAATAATTCTGATATTAGTATCAGGAGAACAGAAAAGCGATAGGATGTGGCGAAAAATTTTCAAATCCATTTCTCAGACGTTATCGAGGAATCAGTATCAGGAGAGCAGAAACGACTGTGGGTTTTCAATGAAAATCTCCATATTTCAGCAAAAGTTTTCATTCTATTTCGAAAACAGAATAATTCTGATATTAGTATCAAGAGAACAGAAAAGCGATAGGATGTGGCGAAAAATTTTCAAATCCATTTCTCAGACGTTATCGAGGAATCAGTATCAGGAGAGTAGAAACGACTGTGGGTTTTCAATAACAATCTCCATATTTCAGCAAAAGTTTTCATTCTATTTCGAAAACAGAATAATTCTGATATTAGTATCAGGAGAACAGAAAAGCGATAGGATGTGGCGAAAAATTTTCAAATCCATTTCTCAGACGTTATCGAGGAATCAGTATCAGGAGAGCAGAAACGACTGTAGGTTTTCAATAAAAATCTCCATATTTCAGCAAAAGTTTTCGTTCTATTTCGAAAACAGAATAATTCTGATATTAGTATCAGGAGAACAGAAAAGCGATAGGATGTGTCGAAAAATTTTCAAATCCATTTCTCAGACGTTATCGAGGAATCAGTATCAGGAGAGCAGAAACGACTGTGGGTTTTCAATAAAAATCTCCATATTTCAGCAAAAGTTTTCATTCTATTTCGAAAACAGAATAATTCTGATATTAGTATCAGGAGAACAGAAAAGCGATAGGATGTGGCGAAAAATTTTCAAATCCATTTCTCAGACGTTATCGAGGAATCAGTATCAGGAGAGCAGAAACGACTGTGGGTTTTCAATAACAATCTCCATATTTCAGCAAAAGTTTTCATTCTATTTCGAAAACAGAATAATTCTGATATTAGTATCAGGAGAACAGAAAAGCGATAGGATGTGGCGAAAAATTTTCAAATCCATTTCTTAGACGTTATCAAGGAATCAGTATAAGGAGAGCAGAAACGACTGTGGGTTTTCAATAACAATCTCCATATTTCAGCAAAAGTTTTCATTCTATTTCGAAAACAGAATGATTCTGATATTAGTATCAGGAGAACAGAAAAGCGATAGGATGTGGCGAAAAAATTTCAAATCCATTTCTCAGACGTTATCGAGGAATCAGTATCAGGAGAGCAGAAACGACTGTGGGTTTTCAATAAAAATCTCCATATTTCAGCAAAAGTTTTCATTCTATTTCGAAAACAGAATAATTCTGATATTAGTATCAGGAGAACAGAAAAGCGATAGGATGTGGCGAAAAATTTTCAAATCCATTTCTCAGACGTTATCGAGGAATCAGTATCAGGAGAGCAGAAACGACTGTGGGTTTTCAATGAAAATCTCCATATTTCAGCAAAAGTTTTCGTTCTATTTCGAAAACAGAATAATTCTGATATTAGTATCAGGAGAACAGAAAAGCGATAGGATGTGGCGAAAAATTTTCAAATCCATTTCTCAGACGTTATCGAGGAATCAGTATCAGGAGAGCAGAAACGACTGTGGGTTTTCAATAAAAATCTCCATATTTCAGCAAAAGTTTTCATTCTATTTCGAAAACAGAATAATTCTGATATTAGTATCAGGAGAACAGAAAAGCGATAGGATGTGGCGAAAAATTTTTCAAATCCATTTCTCAGACGTTATCGAGGAATCAGTATCAGGAGAGCAGAAACGACTGTGAGTTTTCAATAAGAATCTCCATATTTCAGCAAAAGTTTTCATTCTATTTCGAAAACAGAATAATTCTGATATTAGTATCAGGAGAACAGAAAAGCGATAGGATGTGGCGAAAAATTTTCAAATCCATTTCTCAGACGTTATCGAGGAATCAGTATCAGGAGAGCAGAAACGACTGTGGGTTTTCAATAAAAATTCCATATTTCAGAAAAAGTTTTCATTCTATTTCGAAAACAGAATAATTCTGATATTAGTATCAGGAGAACAGAAAAGCGATAGGATGTGGCGAAAAATTTTCAAATCCATTTCTCAGACGTTATCGAGGAATCAGTATCAGGAGAGCAGAAACGACTGTGAGTTTTCAATAAGAATCTCCATATTTCAGCAAAAGTTTTCATTCTATTTCGAAAACAGAATAATTCTGATATTAGTATCAGGAGAACAGAAAAGCGATAGGATGTGGCGAAAAATTTTCAAATCCATTTCTCAGACATTATCGAGGAATCAGTATCAGGAGAGCAGAAACGACTGTTGGTTTTCAATAAAAATCTCCATATTTCAGCAAAAGTTTTCATTCTATTTCGAAAACAGAATAATTCTGATATTAGTATCAGGAGAACAGAAAAGCGATAGGATGTGGCGAAAAATTTTCAAATCCATTTCTCAGACGTTATCGAGGAATCAGTATCAGGAGAGCAGAAACGACTGTTGGTTTTCAATAAAAATCTCCATATTTCAGCAAAAGTTTTCATTCTATTTCGAAAACAGAATAATTCTGATATTAGTATCAGGAGAACAGAAAAGCGATAGGATGTGTCGAAAAATTCCAAATCCATTTCTCAGACGTTATCGAGGAATCAGTATCAGGAGAGCAGAAACGACTGTGGGTTTTCAATAACAATCTCCATATTTCAGCAAAAGTTTTCATTCTGTTTCGAAAACAGAATAATTCTGATATTAGTATCAGGAGAACAGAAAAGCGATAGGATGTGGCGAAAAATTTTCAAATCCATTTCTCAGACGTTATCGAGGAATCAGTATCAGGAGAGCAGAAACGACTGTGGGTTTTCAATAACAATCTCCATATTTCAGCAAAAGTTTTCATTCTATTCCGAAAACAGAATAATTCTGATATTAGTATCAGGAGAACAGAAAAGCGATAGGATGTGGCGAAAAATTTTCAAATCCATTTCTCAGACGTTATCGAGGAATCAGTATCAGGAGAGCAGAAACGACTGTGAGTTTTCAATAAGAATCTCCATATTTCAGCAAAAGTTTTCATTCTATTTCGAAAACAGAATAATTCTGATATTAGTATCAGGAGAACAGAAAAGCGATAGGATGTGGCGAAAAATTTTCAAATCCATTTCTCAGACGTTATCGAGGAATCAGTATCAGGAGAGCAGAAACGACTGTGGGTTTTCAATAAAAATCTCCATATTTCAGCAAAAGTTTTCGTTCTATTTCGAAAACAGAATAATTCTGATATTAGTATCAGGAGAACAGAAAAGCGATAGGATGTGTCGAAAAATTTTCAAATCCATTTCTCAGACGTTATCGAGGAATCAGTATCAGGAGAGCAGAAACGACTGTGGGTTTTCAATAACAATCTCCATATTTCAGCAAAAGTTTTCATTCTGTTTCGAAAACAGAATAATTCTGATATTAGTATCAGGAGAACAGAAAAGCGATAGGATGTGGCGAAAAATTTTCAAATCCATTTCTCAGACGTTATCGAGGAATCAGTATCAGGAGAGCAGAAACGACTGTGGGTTTTCAATAAAAATTCCATATTTCAGAAAAAGTTTTCATTCTATTTCGAAAACAGAATAATTCTGATATTAGTATCAGGAGAACAGAAAAGCGATAGGATGTGGCGAAAAATTTTCAAATCCATTTCTCAGACGTTATCGAGGAATCAGTATCAGGAGAGCAGAAACGACTGTGAGTTTTCAATAAGAATCTCCATATTTCAGCAAAAGTTTTCATTCTATTTCGAAAACAGAATAATTCTGATATTAGTATCAGGAGAACAGAAAAGCGATAGGATGTGGCGAAAAATTTTCAAATCCATTTCTCAGACATTATCGAGGAATCAGTATCAGGAGAGCAGAAACGACTGTTGGTTTTCAATAAAAATCTCCATATTTCAGCAAAAGTTTTCATTCTATTTCGAAAACAGAATAATTCTGATATTAGTATCAGGAGAACAGAAAAGCGATAGGATGTGGCGAAAAATTTTCAAATCCATTTCTCAGACGTTATCGAGGAATCAGTATCAGGAGAGCAGAAACGACTGTTGGTTTTCAATAAAAATCTCCATATTTCAGCAAAAGTTTTCATTCTATTTCGAAAACAGAATAATTCTGATATTAGTATCAGGAGAACAGAAAAGCGATAGGATGTGTCGAAAAATTCCAAATCCATTTCTCAGACGTTATCGAGGAATCAGTATCAGGAGAGCAGAAACGACTGAGGGTTTTCAATAACAATCTCCATATTTCAGCAAAAGTTTTCATTCTGTTTCGAAAACAGAATAATTCTGATATTAGTATCAGGAGAACAGAAAAGCGATAGGATGTGGCGAAAAATTTTCAAATCCATTTCTCAGACGTTATCGAGGAATCAGTATCAGGAGAGCAGAAACGACTGTGGGTTTTCAATAACAATCTCCATATTTCAGCAAAAGTTTTCATTCTATTCCGAAAACAGAATAATTCTGATATTAGTATCAGGAGAACAGAAAAGCGATAGGATGTGGCGAAAAATTTTCAAATCCATTTCTTAGACGTTATCAAGGAATCAGTATAAGGAGAGCAGAAACGACTGTGGGTTTTCAATAAAAATCTCCATATTCCAGCAAAAGTTTTCATTCTATTTCGAAAACAGAATGATTCTGATATTAGTATCAGGAGAACAGAAAAGCGATAGGATGTGGCAAAAAATTTTCAAATCCATTTCTCAGACGTTATCGAGGAATCAGTATCAGGAGAGCAGAAACGACTGTGGGTTTTCAATAAAAATCTCCATATTTCAGCAAAAGTTTTCATTCTATTTCGAAAACAGAATAATTCTGATATTAGTATCAGGAGAACAGAAAAGCGATAGGATGTGGCGAAAAATTTTCAAATCCATTTCTCAGACGTTATCGAGGAATCAGTATCAGGAGAGCAGAAACGACTGTGGGTTTTCAATAAAAATCTCCATATTTCAGCAAAAGTTTTCGTTCTATTTCGAAAACAGAATAATTCTGATATTAGTATCAGGAGAACAGAAAAGCGATAGGATGTGTCGAAAAATTTTCAAATCCATTTCTCAGACGTTATCGAGGAATCAGTATCAGGAGAGCCGAAACGACTGTGGGTTTTCAATAAAAATCTCCATATTTCAGCAAAAGTTTTCGTTCTATTTCGAAAACAGAATAATTCTGATATTAGTATCAGGAGAACAGAAAAGCGATAGGATGTGGCGAAAAATTTTCAAATCCATTTCTCAGACGTTATCGAGGAATCAGTATCAGGAGAGCAGAAACGACTGTGGGTTTTCAATAAAAATCTCCATATTTCAGCAAAAGTTTTCATTCTATTTCGAAAACAGAATAATTCTGATATTAGTATCAGGAGAACAGAAAAGCGATAGGATGTGGCGAAAAATTTTCAAATCCATTTCTCAGACGTTATCGAGGAATCAGTATCAGGAGAGCAGAAACGACTGTGGGTTTTCAATAACAATCTCCATATTTCAGCAAAAGTTTTCATTCTGTTTCGAAAACAGAATAATTCTGATATTAGTATCAGGAGAACAGAAAAGCGATAGGATGTGGCGAAAAATTTTCAAATCCATTTCTCAGACGTTATCGAGGAATCAGTATCAGGAGAGCAGAAACGACTGTGGGTTTTCAATAACAATCTCCATATTTCAGCAAAAGTTTTCATTCTATTCCGAAAACAGAATAATTCTGATATTAGTATCAGGAGAACAGAAAAGCGATAGGATGTGGCGAAAAATTTTCAAATCCATTTCTTAGACGTTATCAAGGAATCAGTATAAGGAGAGCAGAAACGACTGTGGGTTTTCAATAAAAATCTCCATATTCCAGCAAAAGTTTTCATTCTATTTCGAAAACAGAATGATTCTGATATTAGTATCAGGAGAACAGAAAAGCGATAGGATGTGGCGAAAAATTTTCAAATCCATTTCTCAGACGTTATCGAGGAATCAGTATCAGGAGAGCAGAAACGACTGTGGGTTTTCAATAAAAATCTCCATATTTCAGCAAAAGTTTTCATTCTATTTCGAAAACAGAATAATTCTGATATTAGTATCAGGAGAACAGAAAAGCGATAGGATGTGGCGAAAAATTTTCAAATCCATTTCTCAGACGTTATCGAGGAATCAGTATCAGGAGAGCAGAAACGACTGTGGGTTTTCAATAAAAATCTCCATATTTCAGCAAAAGTTTTCGTTCTATTTCGAAAACAGAATAATTCTGATATTAGTATCAGGAGAACAGAACAGCGATAGGATGTGTCGAAAAATTTTCAAATCCATTTCTCAGACGTTATCGAGGAATCAGTATCAGGAGAGCAGAAACGACTGTGGGTTTTCAATAAAAATCTCCATATTTCAGCAAAAGTTTTCATTCTATTTCGAAAACAGAATAATTCTGATATTAGTATCAGGAGAACAGAAAAGCGATAGGATGTGGCGAAAAATTTTCAAATCCATTTCTCAGACGTTATCGAGGAATCAGTATCAGGAGAGCAGAAACGACTGTGGGTTTTCAATAAAAATCTCCATATTTCAGCAAAAGTTTTCATTCTATTTCGAAAAAGAATAATTCTGATATTAGTATCAGGAGAACAGAAAAGCGATAGGATGTGGCGAAAAATTTTTCAAATCCATTTCTCAGACGTTATCGAGGAATCAGTATCAGGAGAGCAGAAACGACTGTGAGTTTTCAATAAGAATCTCCATATTTCAGCAAAAGTTTTCATTCTATTTCGAAAACAGAATAATTCTGATATTAGTATCAGGAGAACAGAAAAGCGATAGGATGTGGCGAAAAATTTTTCAAATCCATTTCTAAGACGTTATCAAGGAATCAGTATCAGGAGAGCAGAAACGACTGTGGGTTTTCAATAACAATCTCCATATTTCGGCAAAAGTTTTCATTCTATTCCGAAAACAGAATAATTCTGATATTAGTATCAGGAGAACAGAAAAGCGATAGGATGTGGCGAAAAATTTTCAAATCCATTTCTCAGACATTATCGAGGAATCAGTATCAGGAGAGCAGAAACGACTGTTGGTTTTCAATAAAAATCTCCATATTTCAGCAAAAGTTTTCATTCTATTTCGAAAACAGAATAATTCTGATATTAGTATCAGGAGAACAGAAAAGCGATAGGATGTGGCGAAAAATTTTCAAATCCATTTCTCAGACGTTATCGAGGAATCAGTATCAGGAGAGCAGAAACGACTGTGGGTTTTCAATAAAAATCTCCATATTTCAGCAAAAGTTTTCGTTCTATTTCGAAAACAGAATAATTCTGATATTAGTATCAGGAGAACAGAAAAGCGATAGGATGTGTCGAAAAATTTTCAAATCCATTTCTCAGACGTTATCGAGGAATCAGTATCAGGAGAGCAGAAACGACTGTGGGTTTTCAATAACAATCTCCATATTTCAGCAAAAGTTTTCGTTCTATTTCGAAATCAAAATAATTCTGATATTAGTATCAGGAGAACAGAAAAGCGATAGGATGTGGCGAAAAATTTTCAAATCCATTTCTCAGACGTTATCGAGGAATCAGTATCAGGAGAGCAGAAACGACTGTGGGTTTTCAATGAAAATCTCCATATTTCAGCAAAAGTTTTCATTCTATTTCGAAAACAGAATGATTCTGATATTAGTATCAGGAGAACAGAAAAGCGATAGGATGTGGCGAAAAATTTTCAAATCCATTTCTCAGACGTTATCGAGGAATCAGTATCAGGAGAGCAGAAACGACTGTGGGTTTTCAATAACAATCTCCATATTTCAGCAAAAGTTTTCATTCTATTTCGAAAACAGAATAATTCTGATATTAGTATCAGGAGAACAGAAAAGCGATAGGATGTGGCGAAAAATTTTCAAATCCATTTCTTAGACGTTATCAAGGAATCAGTATAAGGAGAGCAGAAACGACTGTGGGTTTTCAATAAAAATCTCCATATTCCAGCAAAAGTTTTCATTCTATTTCGAAAACAGAATGATTCTGATATTAGTATCAGGAGAACAGAAAAGCGATAGGATGTGGCGAAAAATTTTCAAATCCATTTCTCAGACGTTATCGAGGAATCAGTATCAGGAGAGCAGAAACGACTGTGGGTTTTCAATAAAAATCTCCATATTTCAGCAAAAGTTTTCATTCTATTTCGAAAACAGAATAATTCTGATATTAGTATCAGGAGAACAGAAAAGCGATAGGATGTGGCGAAAAATTTTCAAATCCATTTCTCAGACGTTATCGAGGAATCAGTATCAGGAGAGCAGAAACGACTGTGGGTTTTCAATAAAAATCTCCATATTTCAGCAAAAGTTTTCGTTCTATTTCGAAAACAGAATAATTCTGATATTAGTATCAGGAGAACAGAAAAGCGATAGGATGTGGCGAAAAATTTTCAAATCCATTTCTCAGACGTTATCGAGGAATCAGTATCAGGAGAGCAGAAACGACTGTGGGTTTTCAATAAAAATCTCCATATTTCAGCAAAAGTTTTCATTCTATTTCGAAAACAGAATAATTCTGATATTAGTATCAGGAGAACAGAAAAGCGATAGGATGTGGCGAAAAATTTTCAAATCCATTTCTCAGACGTTATCGAGGAATCAGTATCAGGAGAGCAGAAACGACTGTGGGTTTTCAATAAAAATCTCCATATTTCAGCAAAAGTTTTCATTCTATTTCGAAAACAGAATAATTCTGATATTAGTATCAGGAGAACAGAAAAGCGATAGGATGTGGCGAAAAATTTTCAAATCCATTTCTCAGACGTTATCGAGGAATCAGTATCAGGAGAGCAGAAACGACTGTGGGTTTTCAATAAAAATTCCATATTTCAGAAAAAGTTTTCATTCTATTTCGAAAACAGAATAATTCTGATATTAGTATCAGGAGAACAGAAAAGCGATAGGATGTGGCGAAAAATTTTTCAAATCCATTTCTCAGACGTTATCGAGGAATCAGTATCAGGAGAGCAGAAACGACTGTGAGTTTTCAATAAGAATCTCCATATTTCAGCAAAAGTTTTCATTCTATTTCGAAAACAGAATAATTCTGATATTAGTATCAGGAGAACAGAAAAGCGATAGGATGTGGCGAAAAATTTTCAAATCCATTTCTCAGACGTTATCGAGGAATCAGTATCAGGAGAGCAGAAACGACTGTGGGTTTTCAATAAAAATCTCCATATTTCAGCAAAAGTTTTCGTTCTATTTCGAAAACAGAATAATTCTGATATTAGTATCAGGAGAACAGAAAAGCGATAGGATGTGTCGAAAAATTTTCAAATCCATTTCTCAGACGTTATCGAGGAATCAGTATCAGGAGAGCAGAAACGACTGTGGGTTTTCAATAACAATCTCCATATTTCAGCAAAAGTTTTCATTCTGTTTCGAAAACAGAATAATTCTGATATTAGTATCAGGAGAACAGAAAAGCGATAGGATGTGGCGAAAAATTTTCAAATCCATTTCTCAGACGTTATCGAGGTATCAGTATCAGGAGAGCAGAAACGACTGTGGGTTTTCAATAAAAATTCCATATTTCAGAAAAAGTTTTCATTCTATTTCGAAAACAGAATGATTCTGATATTAGTATCAGGAGAACAGAAAAGCGATAGGATGTGGCGAAAAATTTTCAAATCCATTTCTCAGACGTTATCGAGGAATCAGTATCAGGAGAGCAGAAACGACTGTGAGTTTTCAATAAGAATCTCCATATTTCAGCAAAAGTTTTCATTCTATTTCGAAAACAGAATAATTCTGATATTAGTATCAGGAGAACAGAAAAGCGATAGGATGTGGCGAAAAATTTTTCAAATCCATTTCTCAGACGTTATCAAGGAATCAGTATCAGGAGAGCAGAAACGACTGTTGGTTTTCAATAAAAATCTCCATATTTCAGCAAAAGTTTTCATTCTATTTCGAAAACAGAATAATTCTGATATTAGTATCAGGAGAACAGAAAAGCGATAGGATGTGACGAAAAATTTTCAAATCCATTTCTCAGACGTTATCGAGGAATCAGTATCAGGAGAGCAGAAACGACTGTTGGTTTTCAATGAAAATCTCCATATTTCAGCAAAAGTTTTCATTCTATTTCGAAAACAGAATAATTCTGATATTAGTATCAGGAGAACAGAAAAGCGATAGGATGTGTCGAAAAATTCCAAATCCATTTCTCAGACGTTATCGAGGAATCAGTATCAGGAGAGCAGAAACGACTGTGGGTTTTCAATAACAATCTCCATATTTCAGCAAAAGTTTTCATTCTGTTTCGAAAACAGAATAATTCTGATATTAGTATCAGGAGAACAGAAAAGCGATAGGATGTGGCGAAAAATTTTCAAATCCATTTCTCAGACGTTATCGAGGAATCAGTATCAGGAGAGCAGAAACGACTGTGGGTTTTCAATAACAATCTCCATATTTCAGCAAAAGTTTTCATTCTATTCCGAAAACAGAATAATTCTGATATTAGTATCAGGAGAACAGAAAAGCGATAGGATGTGGCGAAAAATTTTCAAATCCATTTCTTAGACGTTATCAAGGAATCAGTATAAGGAGAGCAGAAACGACTGTGGGTTTTCAATAAAAATCTCCATATTCCAGCAAAAGTTTTCATTCTATTTCGAAAACAGAATGATTCTGATATTAGTATCAGGAGAACAGAAAAGCGATAGGATGTGGCGAAAAATTTTCAAATCCATTTCTCAGACGTTATCGAGGAATCAGTATCAGGAGAGCAGAAACGACTGTGGGTTTTCAATAAAAATCTCCATATTTCAGCAAAAGTTTTCATTCTATTTCGAAAACAGAATAATTCTGATATTAGTATCAGGAGAACAGAAAAGCGATAGGATGTGGCGAAAAATTTTCAAATCCATTTCTCAGACGTTATCGAGGAATCAGTATCAGGAGAGCAGAAACGACTGTGGGTTTTCAATAAAAATCTCCATATTTCAGCAAAAGTTTTCGTTCTATTTCGAAAACAGAATAATTCTGATATTAGTATCAGGAGAACAGAAAAGCGATAGGATGTGTCGAAAAATTTTCAAATCCATTTCTCAGACGTTATCGAGGAATCAGTATCAGGAGAGCAGAAACGACTGTGGGTTTTCAATAAAAATCTCCATATTTCAGCAAAAGTTTTCATTCTATTTCGAAAACAGAATAATTCTGATATTAGTATCAGGAGAACAGAAAAGCGATAGGATGTGGCGAAAAATTTTCAAATCCATTTCTCAGACGTTATCGAGGAATCAGTATCAGGAGAGCAGAAACGACTGTGGGTTTTCAATAAAAATCTCCATATTTCAGCAAAAGTTTTCATTCTATTTCGAAAACAGAATAATTCTGATATTAGTATCAGGAGAACAGAAAAGCGATAGGATGTGGCGAAAAATTTTCAAATCCATTTCTCAGACGTTATCGAGGAATCAGTATCAGGAGAGCAGAAACGACTGTGGGTTTTCAATAACAATCTCCATATTTCAGCAAAAGTTTTCATTCTGTTTCGAAAACAGAATAATTCTGATATTAGTATCAGGAGAACAGAAAAGCGATAGGATGTGGCGAAAAATTTTCAAATCCATTTCTCAGACGTTATCGAGGAATCAGTATCAGGAGAGCAGAAACGACTGTGGGTTTTCAATAACAATCTCCATATTTCAGCAAAAGTTTTCATTCTATTCCGAAAACAGAATAATTCTGATATTAGTATCAGGAGAACAGAAAAGCGATAGGATGTGGCGAAAAATTTTCAAATCCATTTCTTAGACGTTATCAAGGAATCAGTATAAGGAGAGCAGAAACGACTGTGGGTTTTCAATAAAAATCTCCATATTCCAGCAAAAGTTTTCATTCTATTTCGAAAACAGAATGATTCTGATATTAGTATCAGGAGAACAGAAAAGCGATAGGATGTGGCGAAAAATTTTCAAATCCATTTCTCAGACGTTATCGAGGAATCAGTATCAGGAGAGCAGAAACGACTGTGGGTTTTCAATAAAAATCTCCATATTTCAGCAAAAGTTTTCATTCTATTTCGAAAACAGAATAATTCTGATATTAGTATCAGGAGAACAGAAAAGCGATAGGATGTGGCGAAAAATTTTCAAATCCATTTCTCAGACTTTATCGAGGAATCAGTATCAGGAGAGCAGAAACGACTGTGGGTTATCAATAAAAATCTCCATATTTCAGCAAAAGTTTTCATTCTATTTCGAAAACAGAATAATTCTGATATTAGTATCAGGAGAACAGAAAAGCGATAGGATGTGGCGAAAAATTTTCAAATCCATTTCTCAGACGTTATCGAGGAATCAGTATCAGGAGAGCAGAAACGACTGTGGGTTTTCAATAAAAATTCCATATTTCAGAAAAAGTTTTCATTCTATTTCGAAAACAGAATAATTCTGATATTAGTATCAGGAGAACAGAAAAGCGATAGGATGTGGCGAAAAATTTTTCAAATCCATTTCTCAGACGTTATCGAGGAATCAGTATCAGGAGAGCAGAAACGACTGTGAGTTTTCAATAAGAATCTCCATATTTCAGCAAAAGTTTTCATTCTATTTCGAAAACAGAATAATTCTGATATTAGTATCAGGAGAACAGAAAAGCGATAGGATGTGGCGAAAAATTTTTCAAATCCATTTCTAAGACGTTATCAAGGAATCAGTATCAGGAGAGCAGAAACGACTGTGGGTTTTCAATAACAATCTCCATATTTCGGCAAAAGTTTTCATTCTATTCCGAAAACAGAATAATTCTGATATTAGTATCAGGAGAACAGAAAAGCGATAGGATGTGGCGAAAAATTTTCAAATCCATTTCTCAGACATTATCGAGGAATCAGTATCAGGAGAGCAGAAACGACTGTTGGTTTTCAATAAAAATCTCCATATTTCAGCAAAAGTTTTCATTCTATTTCGAAAACAGAATAATTCTGATATTAGTATCAGGAGAACAGAAAAGCGATAGGATGTGGCGAAAAATTTTCAAATCCATTTCTCAGACGTTATCGAGGAATCAGTATCAGGAGAGCAGAAACGACTGTGGGTTTTCAATAAAAATCTCCATATTTCAGCAAAAGTTTTCGTTCTATTTCGAAAACAGAATAATTCTGATATTAGTATCAGGAGAACAGAAAAGCGATAGGATGTGTCGAAAAATTTTCAAATCCATTTCTCAGACGTTATCGAGGAATCAGTATCAGGAGAGCAGAAACGACTGTGGGTTTTCAATAACAATCTCCATATTTCAGCAAAAGTTTTCATTCTGTTTCGAAAACAGAATAATTCTGATATTAGTATCAGGAGAACAGAAAAGCGATAGGATGTGGCGAAAAATTTTCAAATCCATTTCTCAGACGATATCGAGGAATCAGTATCAGGAGAGCAGAAACGACTGTGGGTTTTCAATGAAAATCTCCATATTTCAGCAAAAGTTTTCATTCTATTTCGAAAACAGAATGATTCTGATATTAGTATCAGGAGAACAGAAAAGCGATAGGATGTGGCGAAAAATTTTCAAATCCATTTCTCAGACGATATCGAGGAATCAGTATCAGGAGAGCAGAAACGACTGTGGGTTTTCAATGAAAATCTCCATATTTCAGCAAAAGTTTTCATTCTATTTCGAAAACAGAATGATTCTGATATTAGTATCAGGAGAACAGAAAAGCGATAGGATGTGGCGAAAAATTTTCAAATCCATTTCTCAGACGTTATCGAGGAATCAGTATCAGGAGAGCAGAAACGACTGTGGGTTTTCAATAAAAATCTCCATATTTCAGCAAATGTTTTCATTCTATTTCGAAAACAGAATAATTCTGATATTAGTATCAGGAGAACAGAAAAGCGATAGGATGTGGCGAAAAATTTTCAAATCCATTTCTCAGACGTTATCGAGGAATCAGTATCAGGAGAGCAGAAACGACTGTGGGTTTTCAATAAAAATCTCCATATTTCAGCAAAAGTTTTCATTCTATGTCGAAAACAGAATAATTCTGATATTAGTATCAGGAGAACAGAAATGCGATAGGATGTGGCGAAAAATTTTCAAGAAATCATTATCGAGGGAACAGTATCAGGGGACCAGAAACGACTGGGTTTTCAATAACAATCTCCATATTTCAGCATATTGCAAAATCGAGTCGATACACGTATTCTGCATACGAATAAGAACGTTTTGATGAATTTTCAGCGATTTTGAAGCACGATTTTTTTTTTTCGAAAAATGCTCATATCTCGGAAACTACTAGAAATACGGCCCTATTGACTTCAGATTCGGACTCAGCACATCAGAAACACCCTGTGTGCAAGATCTCAGCCCATTCGGACGCCTGAAATTTTTTGAAAAAAGTTCAAAGCCTTGCTAATTTTTCAGACCCAAAATTCGACTTTGTCGTAGAGGCCTCAAATTCAGTATTCAGAGCCTTTAGGGCATTGCCTAGTGGGGAATAGAAGCACAGCTCTCTGCTCCGGAAGATAAAAAAGTAGCAATTTTTGACCCCACTTTGGGCTGAATTTTTTCACGTCTTGATAACTCGAAAACGATGTAAAATACTGCGAAATCGAGTCGATACGTGCATTCTGCACACGAATTTGTACGTTTCGAGTCATTTTTGACGATTTTGGAGCTCGATTTATTTTTCTAAAAAATGCTCATATTTCGGAAACTATTAGAAATATGGCCCTTTTGACTTCAGATTCAGACTCAGCACATCGAAAACACCCTGTGTGCAAGATCTCAGCCCATTCGGACGCCTGAAATTTTTTGAAAAAAGTTCAAAGGGGTTAGCCTTGCTAATTTTTCAGACCCAAAATTCGACTTTGTCGTAGAGGCCTCAAATTCAGTATTCAGAGCCTTTAGGGCATTGCCTAGTGGGGAATAGAAGCACAGCTCTCTGCTCCGGAAGATAAAAAAGTAGCAATTTTTGACCCCACTTTGGGCTGAATTTTTTCACGTCTTGATAACTCGAAAACGATGTAAAATACTGCGAAATCGAGTCGATACGTGCATTCTGCACACGAATTTGTACGTTTCGAGTCATTTTTGACGATTTTGGAGCTCGATTTATTTTTCTAAAAAATGCTCATATTTCGGAAACTATTAGAAATATGGCCCTTTTGACTTCAGATTCAGACTCAGCACATCGAAAACACCCTGTGTGCAAGATCTCAGCCCATTCGGACGCCTGAAATTTTTTGAAAAAAGTTCAAAGGGGTTAGCCTTGCTAATTTTTCAGACCCAAAATTCGACTTTGTCGTAGAGGCCTCAAATTCAGTATTCAGAGCCTTTAGGGCATTGCCTAGTGGGGAATAGAAGCACAGCTCTCTGCTCCGGAAGATAAAAAAGTAGCAATTTTTGACCCCACTTTGGGCTGAATTTTTTCACGTCTTGATAACTCGAAAACGATGTAAAATACTGCGAAATCGAGTCGATACGTGCATTCTGCACACGAATTTGTACGTTTCGAGTCATTTTTGACGATTTTGGAGCTCGATTTATTTTTCTTAAAAATGCTCATATTTCGGAAACTATTAGAAATACGGCCTTTTTGACTTCAGATTCGGACTCAGCACATCGGAAACACCCTGTGTGCAAGATCTCAGCCCATTCGGACGCCTGAATTTTTTTGAAAAAAGTTCAAAGGGGTTAGCCTTGCTAATTTTTCAGACCCAAAATTCGACTTTGTCGTAGAGGCCTCAAATTCAGTATTCAGAGCCTTTAGGGCATTGCCTAGTGGGGAATAGAAGCACAGCTCTCTGCTCCGGAAGATAAAAAAGTAGCAATTTTTGACCCCACTTCGGGCTGAATTTTTTCACGTCTTGATAACTCGAAAACGATGTAAAATACTGCGAAATCGAGTCGATACGTGCATTCTGCACACGAATTTGTACGTTTCGAGTCATTTTTGACGATTTTGGAGCTCGATTTATTTTTCTAAAAAATGCTCATATTTCGGAAACTATTAGAAATATGGCCCTTTTGACTTCAGATTCAGACTCAGCACATCGGAAACA